>OX424490.1:31062649-33462649 GCA_949152395.1 Agrochola litura | reverse complement strand
CTCGGAACAAACTCAATAAAAAAGTTATTTGTTTTAGCTAATCCCATTCTAATAAACTTATTTTCTTCATATTCCGTCATTCATGTGGTATTTAAATAATCCATTTCTGAGAACAAGGCAGCAGGTTGGGTACGGTTGTAATTTAATTATCTTCATTTTTTTTGTTTTGAACGGCGATGTCGCTTAGGGTCAATCAAATGTTTTTTGCAATATGTTATTTCTATTTAGAAAAAACTGATTAAGATAATTCACTAATTAGTAATCTATTTTATAGTGCCTACATTCTGCTCAAAAGGTGATGGTGACCTAATACTCACTGCTTGATTTGAGAAATGACTCACTAAGGAATTGGCGGTTCTAAAACTGCCAGTTTCAAAGTATAGAGAGCCTCAAACTTGCTTTCCTAGAAAAATTAAAAGTTTGGTGGTCATCACCATCATGGTATAATAATATAGTACCATGATCACCATCATCATTTCAACCAAAAGACGTCCTCTGCGGGACACGGGTGTCTTCCAAAGAACCGCCTCTTATACCTACATATTAAGTAGTCCTACTTGCAAATAATTTGCAAAAATGTCATCATCCATCCCAGGACTCGAACCCGCAAGTGGGTGCTTAGCAAAACAGTTTACACGAGACTTTAGCCACCAGATAGTATCTGATAGATACCTAGGCTCAGATTATAAAACAGAAGGTTTCTGTTTTACTATCTGAGTAGCTAGGTAGGTACGTGTAACAAAATGTCTCTAACAATACTCAATAGGAATACAGAATACCTAGAGTTTATTGGGGTAATTTTGGCGCTGGGTTAAGACCGAATCAAATACCCGGATATTTTGACAATATTTTTTGAATGCTGTCATTGTCAAAAATTGTGTCGCAACACATTATAGAATTTGTATCACAAGGTCTTATCCCAGCGCCGAAATTACCCCAACATAAGGTACCTATGTTGACTCTAGTGAGTGTCCCTGTCCAACTGGCTTTTACCAAAGCAGCTTAAACAACATTTAGCTACAAATTCATAAAATACAATAGACGTGGATATATTTAGTAACTTGTTCCGCTTAGCTATTTCTAAAGAGCCATAAAAAACTCCTGAAAGAAATCGACACGTGTTTCACCTCTCAACGAGGCATCCTCAGGATGACGATGGACTTGTTGCGAACTCGAACACGGCGTGTTGCCAGTCTGCACTCAGCGCTTGGTGTGGCAACACGCCGTGTTCGAGTTCGCAACAAGTCCATCGTCATCCTGAGGATGCCTCGTTGAGAGGTGAAACACGTGTCGATTTCTTTCAGGAGTTTTTTATGGCTCTTTAGAAATAGCTAAGCGGAACAAGTTACTAAATATATCCACGTCTATTGTATTTTATAATGGATTTCCGCAAGGTCACGCCTGAATCAATTAATTATCTACAAATTCATGTAACAATACTCAACGGAAAGGTAGCAAGTAGCGAGATGCCCTGTCCGAGTTGCAGGAACAACACTAGCAACTAACAACAGTGCGTGGCGCCTACTTATTTGTGCGCGCCGGTGCCGCCATGCCGCGCCGGGCCGCCGCCGCCGCCGCCGGCGGCGCCCCGCGGTCCACGCGAATGTTGGGATGTTGTGAGAGAGATGAGAGGTAGCGGGATTTCGAGGACATGTTTACATCTTTTTGATTAAGTATTTTGTGGTTACACCTGGTTGAGTTTTTAGAGACTAGGAGAACAGATCCAAACGCAGTAGCGAGATTTAGGATTGGATGTCAAGTGTAGTGTAGCGAACTGTAATAATCTGAACAGACAGATAAAGAGCCTGTTAACTGTAGCATCTAGCATCTTATAGCTGCGTTCGCAACTTAGCTGCTAAACATGTAAACAAACACGAATTTTAGGAAAAACAACTGTAATGCCTACACAAAAAGTTCAGTTTGCGCTACAACTTCAATTTTTTTTATGACTTTTTCAACAGTCAGTCTAAAATCAACATTATTTACACTATTATAAAATAGTGTAAATAAAGTTGATTTTAGACTGACTACCTAGTACTAGTAGTAGTGTTATTTCCACTTAAACATCAACTTTATTTATAGTTGATGTTTATGTGGAAATAACATCAACTGGAAACAAGGATTTGAGTTAGTGTTTATAATAGATAGAACAAGCAAGAAATTACCAGGATCACACCCTTGAGCACAGGTAGGTAAATGTTCAATTTTTTGTTGCTTTTTCGCTTTGCATTGCTGCTCTCCAACTCGCTACCTCTCCCGCGCCCGCCCTGCTCGTCCCCCAGTCGCGGTCTCCCAAGAGCTCCACTAATGATTGCTCATGATTTATTTGCCCAGCTTATTTTTATAGTCGCCTGATTCCACACGATGATGGAAAGGTGAACGTCTCCATTCTTTTTTACTTGTCTTCAAACAATTTGTGGTATTATTTTGTAAGAATTGACCTAAGTAAGAAGTTAGTAGTTCTTGTTATGTAGGTAATTTGGGACGAATCAGGAATGTGTTTTTAAGTTTGGCCCCCATGTGGTGTTTGTAAACTTTTTGGCTTTTGATCATTTTTAATGCAACTTGGCTTCACAAGTGGGAGGGTAGGTAGGTAGGTTCGGTTGGGTTGGGTTTACCCCTTCGATCAACATGATCGAACCCACTTTATACTTGTAATTATTTTGATAAAATACCTAGGTACCTATAGGTAGATAGGTAGGTACTTCGACGAGTAGACCTGCAGTTGCAACCAATAGGTATCTAGGTAGGTACTTAATTGTTTTTATTTTTCTCAAACTTCGACAGTTTCACGTAGAAGGCATATTGTAGGTGCAGTCAGAAACAAAAGTTTAACATCTTTTAGTTGAAATAGGAACAAAAGTAAAAAGGATTATTAACTCTTAGTTATTGTATCATGAACGCTAAAAAAGCAGTTTATTAGTTGATTTAGGGTAAGTAATAGATGATATAACAACAAAATCTCTAATATTAACAACATAATATAACAACGGAACCTATAATTTTATTTAATATAGCGATTAGTTAATATAATAAACGATTGATATAATTTTAAAATAACTAATTTTATAAGCATAACATACATTAAATACTTATAAAATCGTTTGACATACCACTCAAAAGATATAAAACTTATTTGGTCTAATATGATGAAAACGCCTACTTAAAAACACAAAGCAAAATTGCATAACTAGTAACTAAATACCACCTGTGCTAAGATAGGTCGACGGAGCCCCGCTTCGAGGGGCTCCTATTTCTGGGTGGTTTAAAAAAAAATAACCACGAAGGCTAAGGCGGGTGCTCCGCTTCGCTTCGCTCCCGCCTTAGCCTTCTAACCTAACCTATCCGAGTCGGGGTGTTAACCATAATAACGTTTTTTATATATATTAAACGTTAGACCTAATGATTTTCGATTAAATAAACAATATACATATTAAACGTTAGACCAAATGATTTTCGATTACATAAACGTTATATCAAACAACGTTATACTAATTAAGTTTTAGAATAAATAAATATTATATGTAAAGAAATTATATCAACAGTTGGTATATCTCACGTTGATTATATCTTATGAACGATAATAAAATGAAATAAGACCAAATGAGTTAGTACGTTATGAGACGCACCCGTTGATTTTGCGTCAATTTAAGTAGATGAAGTGTAAAAGTATCACGGGTTAATGGACTTAGGTATATTACTGACCGTTCCTAAACCTAATTAGGTACCTATAAACTTATATATTTGTAGTTAGTAGCCATACGACAATGTCATGAAAAAAGATAAGCCATTCAACAAAACAAGGTTGGTAACGAGGCGCCCAGGGTGCGTCGAACGTAACATAATAATCAAATAAGTGTTCAAATATTGTTGCTATGACATGTCTGGCAGGTAAAAGCAAACAAGTGTTCAAATGTGTGAGGAAAGTCTATCAAAGTGTTTGATATGTCACTCGTCGAGATTCGAAGCTCTATTGCTCAGGGCGTCTCTGGCAGTCGCAAATTCGAATCCGACAATTGGACAGTTTATACAAGACAAACCAGTTGAAGGATATTGGGTTGAGGAAACAAGATTTAGCACTCTTTGTACTGCTAGTCTAGTGATGAATAATGGATTAACCAAGGATACAAATATGAGCCATCGTCTGAACGAAAGGAACAAACGTTCGGTTCTTCTTTAAGGCAACCTGCAATACCTCTGATGTTGCTCAAGTCCATAGATGGTGGTATTCACTTAACATCAGATGGGCCATCGATTTAACAGACTCCAAAGGAGGAGGAGGTATCCTGAATGCATTTTTTTTATACCTCTATTCTATTCTGTTCTTCTATATTTTTCTATTCTATTCCTCTATATATTTTTAAAACCTTTTCATGTGATGCGGAGGAGGAATGAGGAAAATGTCGAGAGGAAAATTTTGAGTATGAATCTGTATGGCTATATATAAGAGTAAGGGAAGACCAAAGAAACGATAGATAGACAAATAATTTTTGTTATGAGTTTTATTGCAATTTGTGGTTAGCTAGCGACCTTAACAATTGATCATATTATTTTTGCCTGAGTAACCGGCAGCAAGTTCGTCATGCTCCCTTAGATGTCACTGCTTGCGGTAGCGTCGGGGGTCGGGTTGCCTCCTTCCCTCAAATATGGCGAAGGGGGTAATGGCTGATCTTTGCGTTATGCTCGTGAACGGGTGCTGCTTGTACCGACTGGTCGTCTTGCTGATCATGTTTTTGTTATTGTTACTAGTAATTAACTGTTCATTAATTTTACCTCGATGGTCCTAGTTTATCATTTATAACTTCCAATTACAGCTTTATGTAAGCGGGCACGCCCTTTATGCCTGGAGGCTTTTATTTAGATATTTAGTTCTGTTTACTTTTAAAAACTATAGCTATAGTTCTCGATGTTTTTGGTTGGTATATTGGCGATGGCCAATAATTTATCATTTAAATTATGTTTCGTGTTGCATAATGTAAGTTGCATATTTTTTCTAACTTGAACAGACAGCTGTGCTGCTGGGGAGCTCGTTGCGCCACTTCTTCTTCCCAGCTAAGGCATTAGGAAGTGGTGAAGGGTGGGCGTTTTTGGGGGACTGTCTTATGTAATTTTGACGTTCGAAAAGTGCTGATTCTCAGCCTAGTTTGAATAAATGACGTTTGAATTTTAAATAGAGAAGTATGAAGGGGACCTGTTGCGCCGACCACAAATGAATTGGGATTAAGGGTCAGGACAATGATGATGTATGTTCTTCTATTTGGTAGAGGAATCTTGCGCGGTGCCTCCATTAAATATTTTGGAAGACGGTTTTACTTTTGTTTAAAAGTTTTTATTTTACGTTATGCAAAATGCTGAGACCCAACAGCCAATAATTTCTTGCTCACAAACCACTCGCCGTGCTGCGAATTGTGATATCGTAAAGCGAGATTACAGAAAGGTAAACTAGGCAGTTTTTTCGATATATTGGCAACGACATATTCCCATTAAATAAGTAAACAAAATCTTAAAAAATAAGTTGAGTTATGATTTCAAGTTTGAGCAGCTGTGGAATGACACTTAAATTAGTAATGAAAACACCCAAATACATCTGTTTAATTTATTAAAAGTAAAAATTACTTATCTAGTACACTAAACAAATTCATTCTCCATTACTTTCTGTTCCACAAAAACAAAACAAATTCCTTCCGGTATGCAGACACTGCGACGATGATTAGGTTTGGTTCACTTGCGTGCTTGCAGAAGGCAACATTAATATATAATAATAAACTGCCATGAAATTGTAGTCTTTCGTTTGTTGCTATCTGCGCAAGGGCAATACAATTTTACGCAAGTGCGCACCAGACTTTATTTAAAAACATTGCACTTCCTTCAGAATATTCAGATCTCCGTAATAACCACGAAGCAATCACTGCTTCGTGGGAATAATAAATACATATTTCAATTAACTATGTATTGCTTTGAAAGTTAAATACAGGGTAAGTTTTTAATCAGTGCGCAAACTTTAACACGTGAGTTTACTCATCATTATGAACAACTTTTACTATGGGACCAAACCTGAAATAGCGAATTAAAAGTGAGCTGTTCCCTACATTTATGTTCGCATAACTCGTCAAAATGTAGGGAACAGCTGATTTGTTTCGCGATTTCAGGTTTGGTCCCATAGTAAAAGTTGTTCATAATTATGAGTAAAGTCACGTGTTCAAGTTTGCGCACTGTTTAAAAACTTACCCTGTATATACTGCTATAACAACCATTTTCATTTTATATAACGTTTAATAAAATTGTTGTAAGGCAGATAACGTACTTGACGACTTTTTTAACGTCGTAATTGCAAGCAATATCCTTAAAAAATAACCTCAACGCGAATTTAGGGTATCTTTCTAATACATTATCTATCGGATATTATGTACTTTCATTTTAAAAATTATTGCCGCAGTGTCAATAATTGTCTCTTAATCAAAAGTTTGTGCGGGAAATAATACACAGCATTTTCGTATAGGTAGGATTTACAGACAAACTAAAACATTTGAATGGTACAAAAATAACTTTGGACCCAATTCACTCCAACGTACATTTATATAAATGTTTTATAGTTAACTAGTTATAATTTTATTACTATGTAGGTACAACATCTATGTACTAGGCATTTACTAAATTCTAGTGAAAAATGTTTTCTTGCATTGTTTTCTTGTTGGTTTATAACGTACTCAGTACATAGATGTTGTTTTAAGGTTATCAAGCATAGACGATTATTCGGTTTACATTTTGAAAGTATAAGCATTTGGTCACCCCTTTTATCGTGGGATCTTCTTATACAGGGTGCCAGGGACATCGATGCGAAAACTGAAACCATGGATTCTTACTGGTATTATATTTTTTCCGACTAATCGTCCATCTGAACCTTAATATTAAGTCTTCTGTGAGTTTCTCCAAATGATTTATTTCGTTGTAGATGCTATATTTCGTATAAGAAAATATATTTAAATTAAGTACAAAATAATACGTTGGTTTATTGCAATGCGAGTCAGTCGGTATTTAGCAAGACAAGATATATCCCTTACAGATAAAATACTTTTCATTTGTGTATGGTAAAAAAAAACTTATTTAGGAAAACCTCACAAAAGAATTATATCCGTACTAACATTATTATATAATATCCCTTCTGAAAAAAAGCGACATTTACTCAATTGTCTTTCGTAATAATCGTCACCAATATGGCGTAAAGTATTTTTGCCGAAAAATTAAGTAAATATCTCGGACATTGGTAATGTAATAAAATTGTGACGAGCGTAATATATGAAATGAGTAATTTACGCCAAAAATACTTGAATAGCTCCGATGTAATCAACATAACCCTTCTTAGTAAATAATATGAAAAATAATAGGTGATATTGAAAAGTGCGTAATATTAACGAGATTTTATTGTGTAAATGAGGGCAGTTTTATCAATATAACAGATAAAAAGATAATTTAATGACGATGGTGATGATGATTGTCAGTCGGAGTGATGTTCTCTTTTTACCCGACTGCGCAACAGTTAAGATAGGGTTATGTTTTCTAAGACCACGACAGGAAACACAGGGTTGTTTTCCAGCGCTGTGTCGCCAAAAAATACTTCTAGATGCCGTATAAAGCTAAGCGTACATTACTGCCGCATTAAATGGGGGGGGGGGGTCATACAAAATGTACGAAAATTATGTAGGAGGATTTTATCAATGCGGCGCGGCCCGCCCTCATGTTCCTTAAAAATACAATTTATTAGTGTTTTTGACATTTGTACTCAATATACCCATCAACACATGACTCGAAAATTGCATTCATAAGCTTCTTAAGATCTTAATGTAAAAACGGCAATACACAGGAGTTTGTGTACAATAGTAGTTTTTATTTTAACGATAAATGTACTTGCGAAATGACATTCAAGAGAGGAGAGTAACTGGCAAAATGCTGATACAGAGTTTCTTTTGACATTCCGGCCGTATAGCCTGTGTATTATAATTTAAAATATTTTAAATTGATGTTCGTACTAGGAAGTTCACAGTAAGCTCAATTTTTTTTTTTTTTTTTTCTATGAGGCCGCGTAATATTTAAGTGATCGTCGCACGAATACGCGATCGGTCGCGTGCATATGTCACTTATTGTTCGAAAAATCAGAAAGCGCCCTCTGTCGGCGCGATGACGCGTACAAGTTCACCGAACAAAAAGTACGAACGATCGTTTTTAAATAAGACGCAGGGTCAGAGTTATTTTGGCTTCGCTTTCAACTATCAAAACACGTTATCGACCTTAGCGATATTTTAATGACAGCGGCCTTTTAAAAACAGGTTTTGTATTCGACGCGTATGCGAGTATTTCTGTCAATTTACACAGGTATTTCTTTTTTCTTTCATGATCAGCATTTTGCCAGCTACCGTCCTACCGCGTTAAGAGTCAGTTCAGTAATTATTCCTGAAGCTCCTGTTGGGTTTGAAGCCGCCACCGCCGCCGCCGCCGCCGCCTCCGGGCGACGAGTTGAGAAACAGCTCGATGTAACGATGGTCCATATTGTTCTTGTCGCGTCTCATTGCCTGAGGAGATAATTATAATGTATGAATTAAATGGACGGACATTAAGATGACCCCGAGGTTTATAGAACAGGTTTTTGGGTTCTAAAGATATTAAATGCCAAAGATTTTTTATTATTTTTAACCGACTTCCAAAAAGGAGGAGGTTATATGTTCGACGCGTATGTTTGTTTGTTTGTTTTTTTTTTTTTTTTTTTATGTATGTCCACCGATTTCTCCGTCAATTGTGGACCGATTTTGAAAATTCTTTTTTTGTTTGAAAGGGTAGGCTCCCAAATTGGTCCCATATAAATTTTATTAAAATTGCTTGGGTAGTTTTTGAGTTAGCTTCAAAATACGTATTTATTTCCCACTTAGTATGTAGATGATATGATAAGTTCTTGACACTGGTAGCAGGTAGTGGTATTCGAATGTGTGTGGGGTAGGTACCACAACTAAAAAGTGAAAAATGTCTTGGGTTTTGTGTTTTCGTTTTTTGCCACCGACTTCCGAAATTAAAGTTATTTTTCACTTTGTAGTGTTTTTTTTGGAAGTCGGTTGTTTTTTTTTTGTAAAAAGTTTTCAACTATGGCCTCTTGCAGTTTTGACCACTAAGGTCTTGGCTGCTTAACCGGACTTTCCTGTGGGTGCTTTAAGCTACTACACTTAGAGCCTCCAGCCAGGAGCAAATGAACTATTCTAAATTAAAATTAAGGGAACACTCGCTAAGGGCACCCCCTGTGGGGTATGAACCTGGGCTTAGGGCGTTGCTGGGGGGAGGACAGCAAGAAGAGACAGGCTGGATCAAAATTGGATTATCATCATGATTATTAGGCAGGGTATTTAAAGCTGCGTGCTCAGCTGCAACAACTGCTGGCACCTCGTTTTCGAGCAAGGGTCGGGGGGGAGTATCATTTACTCGGGGACGCGGTAGCGATCGCAAAGGACCTCGGCGGCGAGGTTGGAATGACGGGAGGCGTCTGTTTTTGTGTACTGTACTGGTGACCCTATTCTACTCCTGGAGGAGTGTAATGGGGTCATCTAGGTCGGAAAGGGTGCCAAAGAAACTCAGGCCGAGATTTATAAGTAACTTAACACGTAGTTTGGCTAAGCCCACGTTCGCACGGACGTAATAAAATCGCGGCGATTTTCTTTTCGTTGTCTTGATTCTCAACGCGCCGAGAGTTGAAAATCCAACAGAGTGTTTATTCAACGCGCTGGGACGAAACTGCGTCCCAGCGCGTTGGACACCGAGTGTTGAAAATCCAGTGCGCGATAATCCCGCCGCGATTTTATTACGTCCGTGCGAACGTCGGCTAAGCGTCATTCCTGTCAATGTCGCACAACTGTCACACGACAAGTGCAAGATAGCGACGGGTACATGTCAACAATACAGGGTGGCAGGGACATCGACGCGAAAACTGTTACCATGGATTCAGTACATGATCCCTGAAGAAATTTGCGTTGAAATTTTTCGTCAGTTATTTTAAAAGAAATCAGCTGTTTCATAGAAAAGTGCAATAGGTACCTACGCGGTCAAAATGTATGAAACAGCAGTTTTTTTTTTAATAGCCGACGAAAAATTTCAACTCAGGGTGTTTAGAATCATGTACTGAAACCATGGTAACAGTTTTCGCGTCGATGTCCCTGCCACCCTGTATACTAAGCAATTTGCGCGGATGTGTCATTTATTTCCCTGATTTTATGTGTCACTTCTATGTAAATGATTTACCCTTTTTTTTCTTTATTGCCCTTCAGTCATCGATCACTAATAAAGAACCCTTCAGTAGATTTATAAGCTGGTTCGTCTACTTATATATATGTGAGCTCACCCTCATGGCGTCTTCATGGCATTCGAACTCTACATCAGCTTCGCCAGACGGCCTGCCGCTGTTGTCGTACAAGATGTTGATGTTCATGGGACGGATCGGCTTGAAGAACTGCAATGTAACCAACGAATTATAACAGGTATTTGATTGCGGCACGAACGTGACTCCTACTGAAAGGACTGGTCCGCTATGGCCGTGAACAGACGTGTGTGGAAAACTGAAAGGGAGGTATTTGCCCAGCAGTGGGACCTTACAGGCTAAATAGATAGATAAGTAGGTATATCAATTGCAACTACGGACCGAAAACCGTTACAAATTACGGTACAGGTATCGAAGAATTTTGGTTACTTTTACAACTAAGGTTACCACTATCTGGGTAACCAAGAAGAAAAAACAGGTTACCTCATTTAGGTTACCGTTTTAATACCGGTTTTACACAAACACAGGCAATGCGCGAATTATGTAAACGACAATCGGAGAGTTTATAAAAATAACTTTATTTAACTGACAGTGACAGTAAAGATAATAATCTTTTAATCCTAAAGATACAAAGTACTTATAGCAAAATTATGCAAAGATGAAAATTGTTGTTTGATCCTATACTAGATTTAGAAGAAGCTGTACTGTTGACAAAGTTAATTGTAGTAGGGCTACCACACAACTCCCGCCCTTTGACTAATGCCGACGGCACGTGTAAAATAGAGGTTTTATTTTGGTAACATAAATACTGATTGTATTCAAGGTAACCTTTAAAAATACCTGTAAAAAATATAAATATTGTAACCAAAAAAATATCCGTATTGATCACCGGTTTCGGTCCCTGTTTGCATCATAGAATTACTGTTTGTGAATTAAAATATTTTGCTTCTTTTCCAATATAACAGCTGAAGGATTTTATCGTGAGAATAGGTTACATCCTTTTGATCGAACATTTCTGTCTGCAAACACAATTTTTATTTCCAAAAATTGTGGTCATTCAGAGTCTTTTTCCAAAAGTTTCCTAAAAGATAGTTTTTTTTTTACCTCATAAGGAGGCCTGTGATTAGAGGACATGTTTGAAGTAATACGGGCTGGTGTCCGTCAATGCGCGTATTTTGCGTACGGAAAAGGACTTATACTGTCTTATAAGATACTCACGTATGCTATATCTTGCGGGGAAGCTTTGAAGGGAAGTCCGCGCATATGCACACAGTGTAGCCCGCCGCCGCGACGGAACCCACCGCCACGACCGCCGCCGCCGTACCCACCACCTAAACAAATTCTATGATTTATAAAATCTTCAGAAATATCGTTATAATATCGTTGAAATATATGCATGATGGGATAGCAATACTCGAACACAGATAATAGAAGCTTGATCTCATGCATGAGTCAATTTTTGGATGTACAATTAATAGTCATGCACGGATATTAATTTGGATGCACAATTTATTCATTTTCATAAAACATGCAACCAGGTAGGTCGAGTTAAGTTTACCCTTTAGCAGCACCAAGTCAAAAGCAGCAGTAAGCTTATTAAGGCGAAAGCGTCAGGTTAACCCGCGAAATACAACTCACCCTATTGAATTGAATAACCATTTCATGAAATCATGACATTTGACGCCAATTCTATTTAAGAGAGTTGTATTAATGATTTTAAGAACGCGGCGACGCATGTGTTGTCCATACAAACGTAATACCTAAATCATTTGCAATTTGGGCATATTTCCACCATATTATGTTGTTATTCGGATTTAGACAGTGTTTATCTAGGCTCCTACATCTTTGTTTCCCAAAAAAAAAACTAAAATGAAGTTTAAACGAATTTAATTTCGCACATTTCTACAGCGTAAATGACATGGCTTCATATTGTTTTTTTTTGTATTATAAACAACAATATTTATAATATTGTTTCTGCAGAAGCATAGCTTATATTATCAAGTTACAGATTATCGAAAAAAAAAACGGAAAAATATTAAGTTTTAATTCATAATTTTTGGTATTACGGAACACATCCAAATTTATCATAAATTTTCGAAAGCTACTATCGCGTCAAGCAATAAATTGTCAATATGTGCGTGGTAGTATTGCTCACTGTAGGTGTATATTGCTCCGACAAGCACTCACACTAGCGCAACGTGCTTGGAATTGAATTTTGCGAACATCTCGATTTGTAGTTACGAGCCGTGTTCGCGCAAGCCTCTTAATGATTATAATTCTGTGAATACATGTTTTTTTACGGTTGCGAATCATGTTTTGATCAACATACAACCAGAAAGCAAATTGCAAAAAAATTAAGAAAATCGAAATTTCCGCGGGCTAACCTTAACGTATCCCCCTTAAACCTTCAATTTTCCCATTTCCAGCAATATAAAGCAACCCACCACCAGCAAACTCACCCCTACCAAATGAACCCCGACCTCGTCCGCCGAATCTGCCGGAGAAGCGATCGTTCCTGTCATAGGGGGTCGGTCTGTACCCTCGCGAGGATCGGAACCCGCTCTCAATGCGAGCGGAGTATGCTCGTACCTCGTCAGCTGAACTCAGGAACACTTCTATATACCTGTGGGGGAGAAAAAGGGTTATAAAGGGGGGTAAAAAGGGTTTTGGTCTTAGCACTGCTGTGTACAGTATGCGGCCGTTAATATGGCAGAGAGTTAGTGTAACCAGACCACGGTTGAGCTGAGACGACGTTCGACGTTGATCAACAGAGGTCCGAATGCACTCTTTTAGAATAAGTTTAAATTGATAGAACGTCGTCACGTCTTTCTAATACTGAATGTGCCATATTAAAGACTGGGTAATGTTTGCTATGTTGGTCAGTTAGGGGTTTGGGAGTTAGGAAGCTATTTATTAAAGGATTTTATTATTTTTTTAGTCATGTCTGTTCATTTGACGACTTTTTTTAAATAATCTTTTGTTAAGTAGTACAGACTCAAAAAAGGATGAATGAGAGAGAATGATCCTAATTGTTATTTATTTGTCATCTCTTTCTGTTCACATACGTTTCTTGATTGCGATAAATCTCGTCTTTTTCTTCAACTTAATTACGAACAAATACATTTCATTATTTAGTTGGTGTATAACAGAGTAGATTTATTTTATATTTAGAGGAATCTAAATGTAAATGAGGAAAAACCGTTTGGGGAACTAAATTAGCGATAATTAATCAATCTTATGAAAGTTGGACAAATTACGAATGTATTATTTTCATAAAAGCTGTCGATAGAATATTTGCTAATGGGCTATTTATTGTTGTTTCGCTTTGTTTGCTGTTTAATTACATTACTTGCAAATGTTTACAAGGGAGGACATATCGATCGTCTAGAAGACAAACAAAAGTGGAAAATTTTGAGTTTTTAAATTCCATCTCTTTCAGCTTAAATTGTGAATGTACATTTGTACTAAGTGACATCTGTAATTAGTACGTTTATCTTCTAGACCATCGATAATTATGTATTGGGATTTTTTGGAAAATACATCATTATTATACAGCCAAATTTGGAAGAACAAAAAAACATTTATGTACAAGTCGTTCCATTAAAGTTGAGACTTGACTGCGCCTCCCGCCGCTCTTTCCCCCGCCCCGATGACCCCCCGGCGGAATCCTCATACCGCTAAATAGACCCATAAATCGTCTACTGCGCAAGTCAAACCACGTGGTGTGTGTCAAGTCTCAACTTTAATGGCACGACCTGGTTTATATTTTTTTAAAGTGTAGATTTGTAGCTGGACAAGGCCTCCCCTTCGAAAAATGTATTATTTACTGCCTTCATTTTATTCCACTTTATTAACATTACTTACTTACACAAATAAGAAAAAGTTTTCTTTCTACATTTTTTTTTCTTATTATTGTAATCACCTACTATTTCTAAAAATACTACCATTACCATTTGTCACCTAAATATTTACACCATTCTTGAAGATTTTGAAGAGCTGAAAATGCTAAAATAATAACACACAATATGCATAGGAATTTTTCAAGCTATTTTTATATAACCTGAAAACCCTTATACTAACAAATACCACGTTTATACGTAAGATTATTATAATGTCGATCCCGCAGTCCATCTTGCCCGCTTCGTCTCTTCTCCCCGCGCCCCGCTTCCCGCCCCGCGCTCTCCCAACCTTTGACAACTCAACAACCAATCACTAGTATCACTCCTGAATGCCACCTTTTGAGGATTAGTCGTGAAGATACGTAATTATATTCAATGCCGTATCTAACGTCAAACTAACCCAGTAAAACACTTTTATGTTTAAGCCATTGCGGTATAAATAAAATAATAAAATAAATATTAAACAAAAATCTAAAAACTGCTTGTACCCATAAAAAAGCAGTTATTCGTCAGTTTTTTTATGACGTTCTCTGCTAGTATGTAACTTAAACAGAAAAGTGCGACACAAAGGTAGCATTAAGAAAGTGTGAAAATTGAAAATCTTTGTTTATTTTTGTACATTTTCTTCAGTATACAAATAATCCCATAAATTCAACTATTACACCCACCATTCTGTTACTGGCCATTATGATTTTTACCATTCTCATGTTCCTTTAAAATGTCACCAAAATATGTTTTTTTTTTCACCATAAATAAAAATAAAACCATAGAAGTAGACCAATAACATAGGAGGTCCCAAACTTAACCCACTACACCAAATATAATATTGCCATCATGGTTTGTTTTGCTGTGGTGGGCAAATAGGGTTCAGACTGTAGTTACCCTACTGTCAATGTTTACCCTAGAGTTTATCCATTGCCTCATACATAATAAAAAATTAACTATAAAAATAAATATAACTATAGTATGAAAAATATACATATTTTATTGAACAGCACCAAAGGTTTTTCCACCAAAAAAAAACCAGTAACGCCATAATTAAATAAGTAGTATACCTGTACTAGGTACTTATACAATCCCACCAAAGCAAAATTTTGAATACTCAAAATATATCAAAGGCATGAAACCTTGCGTAACTAACAATGCAGTATTCACACAACACCTTATTTTAACCCTAGATTACCACCACAGCGTTATCTCAAACCGTAGGCACATTGTAAATAACTTTGCCCCCCACCTGTGTCCTATTTTCTCCCTGTCCCTGTTGAGAGCCTCTTGTGCACTCTCCTTGTCTACGAAGTGTACGAACGCCTCGCCCGAGGCCCGCCCCGTGACGTCGGAGAGCAAGTGGACCCCATCCGTGGCGACCGTCAGCCCTGCCCCACCCGACGTGCAAATAAAGATCAGGTTATATGCCTTGGGGTAATGGTAGCCAGCTGGGGGTAATTGCTGACATGAAGGGTAAAACTGGTCAGATACTGTGTAACTTTATGAGGTAGTATATTGGTTTATTGTGTTGGCTTTTTTGTATTCAACAACTTTGCTTACATGCCTATTTGCTTGAGTAAATTATTGTTGCATCAATTCAATAAAAAAAATAAATAAAGACATTCAAAGCATTCCATCTGGTATCTATAATTTTATTTGTAAAATACTGACTTTACCCACAGCAGAGCTACCAAAAATGCCTAACAACCCCATAAAGAGTACTTCTCAAAAAAATAACTTATTTCCATAATTCTTACCGTCAAAGAACTGGACTACTTCTTCCTTGTTGCAGCCAAATGGAAGGCCACGTAGCTTGACAATACCCATGTCATCAGACACATTGGGTATTGGACCATCAAAACCACCACCATTGTCCGATTGACGCATTGCACTCATGGCCCATTCCATATCTGTGCGGTCAGTGGAGAAGACTGTAACAAAGGTTATATTGGTTTGAATGGGCTCATATTGAATCTTTAAACTCCAATTTAATACCACCTAACAAAGAGCTACACAGCCAAAAATCTATGAAAATTGTCATGGAGATAATCATTACATCAAAAACAGGAAAATAATAAAGATTAAACAATGATGATGACTTAAAGACTAGATTGAAGACCAGGAAGTTTGGCTATAATTTCTTCTGCACATGTGGCTTCCCTGGTACAGTCAGCGTCAAATAGTTAGTGACACTCAGGGTATTCAAATAAATAGACGCAACCAAAAAGTCAATAATATCGGTACAAACAAAGTTTCCTTATTGTTGTCAACAATGTATTTGCTCAAAAGGTCGAGACGTTTAAAATGTCAGATAGATCGGTTCAGTCAAACCGCCATAAATATGGTTACAGTCATCCCGCCAATAGTATCCAAGCATTATAAGTATTCAAAAATATGGAACACATTAGAAAAATAAACTAGCATGTAAGGGTGGCCGCACATGTCAGGTACCTGATCCGATTCTCCAATTCGGAAACCCGATCGGACGAGTGCCGCATACAGGCGATTAATTGTATTCGGTTTCTACGCTCTCCAGTCGTGTGCCAGAGCTTGTGGCGATTGTGTCGAAGAACGCTTATGAAATTAAAAATAATTTAAAAAAGA
The DNA here is from genome assembly GCA_949152395.1 of Agrochola litura. Taxonomy (NCBI): domain Eukaryota; kingdom Metazoa; phylum Arthropoda; class Insecta; order Lepidoptera; family Noctuidae; genus Agrochola; species Agrochola litura. Next base: position 33,445,867 of record OX424490.1, on the reverse strand, counting down.
ATGGAGATAACGAATTTCTATTAGCAATTCTTTTGTCAAAAGAATGAAAGAAAAGAAAGCGATGCTATTGGGTATACGCAGAGATTGTACGAAGTCAATTCTATCGTTTAAGTCGTCATGCCGTATGTTCCATAAACATACGGGATACTTTTCGACAATTAATCAGCACCACGTACGTCCGCACCGCACGATGGCCAACAGTGCTGTGAAACTCCGAACAAATTATTTTTGTATGGAGTTTGTTACCTTTTTTAGCCAACATTCAGAAACACACGGCAAAATGACAGGATGACAGAATGACCAACATTAAATTACGAAGTTCTCACAAACATGTCTGCCTTCACGCGAGTATTAATGTTTGTGTTGAGATTTTTCTGTTTGTTTTTCCTTTTTCTGTAAGATTTCGGATTATAACATATCAGAATAATTGACAGTGACTCTAAGTTTGTGAACCATCATGGGTAAGGGTCACAGAAGATGTGAATTTTGTGGTATCAAAGAGGCCTGGCATACCGTAAATTTGCTATTTATTTTCCAAGTTTTTACTGGATACCAACCGGTGAGTACCGATATTTATTGCTAATTTGATCTTGTGCTCACTTAACACTATGCTATGCTATTCAAATTCTGTAATACGACTCTCGAACCATCAATCAAGATTAGTTGAAACTCTTGAAGAAATGGTTTAAAACATTGTGCCTACAGTAATATTTGTCTACTTTAAATTATAATCTAATTTAGTCTAAATAGGATGACTGCTAAATATATTGGTCAGAGTCTAAGATTATACTATCTACCTTAACACTAATAGGTAATTATGTAAATACTGGGATTCCATTCTATTCCATTTAGTTATGCTGATAGTGTAAATTGGGTGTTTTCTGAACTTTAAATCACACTAAATAAATTCACAGTGAAACAGAGTCAGTTATAATGTAACCTTTTATATTTTGTATATTCCAGCTGCCGACAGTGGCTAAAAGCAGTTGGTAATCAAGAACTGTTGTATCTACCAATAGAAAAACTGCATGAGCAGTGAAATATATGTGCTAATAACGACTTTGGAAAAAAGGATTTCAACAAAAAGGGAAATAGTCGCAGAATTTCCACAACATAACGTAACGTATCAGCATTCAGAGTCAAAAGGTAACTATAATAAACACCGTAATTGATCTCTATTATACATAACAATATACAGTACAGTCCTCTCATGTCATCCATCAAATTATAAAAAAAAAATAGATGCAACCTCTTGTTTAGGTAGTTTCATTAAAATACATTAACCTTTTCTCATGTGATGATGTTACAAACAAATAGACAGCAGAGAAAGAAATTCTCAAAATTTATTGAGTTAATTTGTGTAGGTACTATTGCTCATTTCAAATAGAAAAGATCCCTGCGTTTTATGTGAAAGGAAATGTTTACAAGTCTCATCGAAAATATTGCTTATATTTAATTATCTTTACAGATTTAACACCAAGGGAAAATCAGTTGATGGAACAATTACAAAAAACTAAATGCAGCCTGGCATCACTAAGACGCAGTGCCAGTCTCTTGGGAAAAATTGAGTCAGGCATGCTAAAAGAAACTGTGATGTCGGCACTAAAAAATAAAAAAGGAAGCCATTTTGGTCTGAGACCAATGTTGATAGCTCATTTAAAGTATATCCATTATTAAATACTGAAATCATATAAATCTGTGTTTTATTTTACCGATTTTTGAAAATAAATTAGTATTGGAGGCTCACTATCTGCGTAAAATTATCGATATCGATGAAATGAATGCATTTCATCGATATCGATAATTTTATTGATTTCTAAATGTTGCGCATCCCTATCGATAATCCTTTCAAGGTCATGATTGTCATTGTCAGTGCTACTTAGAATTTTCATGTTGGTAGCCATGTTTTTTTTATGCGGTTGGCTAAAAAAGGTAACAAATTCTCAAAAACTGAATGTTCTAAGATCCGCCTCTTAAAGTTACATGCTCTGTGATGGCCAAGGCGACCTGGACTTCTGGAGACAAAACCGTACGAGCGAACTGAATGTGTGCACCGCTACATAGAAATTGCGTCATTGACGTCATGCTTAAAATGAAAAGGACAGCAGAAGTTTCTATCCATTTGATTTTGTGAAATGTTGACGTGAGAAATAATATTTAATATTTATAGCCGTAAAGTTTATTTTTCTAATGTGTTCCATATTTTTGAATACCTACTTATAATGCTTGGATACCATTGGCGGGATGACTGTAACCATATTTATGGCGGTTTGACTGAACCGATCTATATGACATTTTAAACGTCTCGACCTTTTGAGCGACTATATTGTTGACAACAATAAGACAACTTAGTTTGTACCGATATTATTGACTTTTTGGTTGCGTCTATTTATTTGAATACCCTGAGTGTCACTAACTATTTGACGCTGACTGTACCTCATTAATGGCATAACGAGGTATGTAGATGTCTATTAACTGCTTCCAAATGACGATGTTTTTTTTCTTTCTAAATCTTATTTTTTACATTCTTCCTTGACATAATTTCAACTCTTTATTGTTTCCCTTGTGGAATGTAGATTTGTTAACTTTTCTATTTTGATAAGTACCTGGTACATGTGGACAGGCTACACTATCCTTCCATACCTATTAGTACTGTAATTTGAAAACATTGTAAAAGCCAATTATTTCTAAAACAGTAACCAGTTTCTTGCGGGCTCTTCTTTGCACCTAGCTTCTGACGTTTCATAAGTGCACATGTAGGTATAAGTGAAAAAATCCTCAACACATTCAATTTAGGTAACAGAATGCTAACTTTTTGTTTGTGTTAGTTTGTTTCAATTTAGCAGTTTATGTTGGTAAATAATTTTGTAGGTAATTATTACACTATTTACTTATTAGTGGCTCATTAATAAATGAGTTTAAACTTTTCTATTGAGCCCATAAAAATAATAAAGTTGTATGCAAAAAAATTGATACATACTTTCAATGTACCTCTTCCCCATGTTGTCTTTGTCTTTCTTGAGAGCTTCCTCCACATCCTGCTGGCTTTCCACTTCCACAAAACATTCACCTGATGGCCGGCCTGGACGTACTTCAGTCAAGTGCACACCTGAAACCAGAGCATTTTATCAGAATCTTTAATAAGAGGGTTTATTTATGTTTTACTAGCTTTCGCCAGTGGCTGCGCCCGCATGATATCTTTATAAATTATAGCCTTTGTTGTACTCAGTGATAATAGAGCATTATACTGGTGAAAGAATTTTTGACCCAGTAGTTTTTGAGTTTTTATATACAAATCTTTTCTCTTTATAATATTAATGTAGATTTAGGATCCAACAAAAGATACACAATAAATGACACAAAGAATGGGCAACACTACGTATTAAGTAGGTGACTAGGTGTACACCTACTTGTTTTGCAAAATTAAGTTTAGCGGATTAAATATTATGCAAGCAGTTTCTCCGGTGTCAAAAATGTGATTTTAATGTTCGTTTGTAGTTTATGGATCAGGAACAAAACGTAGTTATTAGTTTTTAGGGTTCCGTACCTCAAAAGGAAAAAACGGAACCCTTATAGGATCACTTGAGTGTCTGTCACAGCTAATTTGCTCCGAATCTAATGGACCAATTAAGTTGAAATTTGGTACATATATGTATTCCTGTGATCCAAACACAGACATGTAACGAAAATAAATGAATTTTGAATATGGGGGTCACTTTTGGGGGCAATTTAGAAAAAAAAAGACAGGTTTTTCAAACAGTATCATGTGACATATCAAATGAAAGGGCTTGTTGCAAGGATTTCAAATCTATTTTTTTTTTTTGTAATTAAATCGTGCACCTGCCGCCTAAGTATATTCTGTTCTATGCTCGTGATTTGTTATGTACTTTGTTGTTTTCTGATTAGTCTTGTCTTTTATGTATGCACATGTTTCTGTGACAAATAAACATATTTTTCTTTCTTTCGTTCTTTCTACATCCATCAATATTGTGTGTACAAACTTATATTTGCAGTTGCAATGTATGGGAGAACATGTAATTCAACTACAATGTTAAGTTTGTATTTGGAATAAATTCATCCCAACTATGGAACCCTTCATTGAGCGTAGTCCAACACGCACTGGGCTGTTTTTTTTTTTCAAAGAAAGTTTAGTCGCATTTGACAACAGTATTAGTTGCCTTAACCTAAAGTGCAGGATAATACCAATACAGGATATTGGTAAGACAGTTTTAAAGACATTAACAACGTCATCACAATCGGTCACTACAATGAGCCATTGAGAGAGGATAATAATTTTAGACATGTAGTACATTCTATAAAGGCGTGGGTCGAAATGACCGCGCGCGCGAGTCGCCCGGCATTCAATGAATATTGAATATTAATATGCATATTGAACGAGCAATTTTAAAAACGGCCCGTTACGCATACCTGCTACTCGAAACCGGCTGGAATACTATCACAATAACAGTCATACATTCTATAGTCTTTATATAGGTATCAGATAATTTATTAATTTCCTAATCCAGTTTCGTATAGTACATTTTAAATAGCCGGAACTCCGACAGTGGAACTGTCTTGATAAAGAATTGTATTCAGTGTCCGGTATTCAGATAACCGGCATATTTTGGCAAAGGTCATAAAGGCGAGGGACCATCAAAATTCGGAACAAAAACAAAGCTGCCATCTTGAGATGACATGCCAAAGAACTGCCCAAATAGTAAATTAATTTATTCCAATAGTAATCCATAACTCTGCTTACCTTCTTTGCCGTTACACACGTTGACGCCGCTGAGGAAATCGAGGACATCTTCCACGGTGGTAGTGAAAGGCAAGCCGCGCAACTTTATGATATAGCTACTATCCCCAGAACCCAACATTATTGCGATATAACACAACCACCGCACGAAGTAATCCTAATCTTCAATATACTTTGAGGAATTGCTATAGAGTACTTAACAACTAGAAAATTACGATACTTCGTAAAATCGAAAATTGAAATTTTTGTGACAAGCGTCGGTCGGTCACCCGCTTCGCTAGTCGGCCATTAATATATTTTTTTTTGAACGTGGGGTTACCAGCTTGCCAGTAATAATAATAGTAAGGCACCTGTACCACCGCGCCGAACCCGTGATTCGATAATGAGAATTGAATAAAGCTACGGTTTCCTAGAAAAGCGGTGGCTGCACTTGACGGTCGCTGTGATAGCTGTCATGAAAATGATGACAAAAGCAAACATTTAAATCGTTAGATTCGCCCTACCGCTTCGAAAGATAGTCGCATTTCTGTTTCGTTTTGACACCTCTAACACACAATGACAAAGTGACTACACTTGTTTGTCATGGAAACGCTATTTAATAATGTGTGCGCTGAGCTCACTCTTCTCAGTATGGATACTTTTTCTTGTGACTGAGTACGCTGTGGGCAAATCTAGCAATTTAAATATTTGGGGGCCGAGGTTTATCATACATGTACAGAGGCGGACAGAGGCATTTTCTACCAGTCAACTTTTGGGTGATGCAGAGACAAACAGTGGTAGGTGCAATATCGAAAATTGTGGAATAAATATTTATTTAAATATAAGGATATATACACCGTGAAATTTGAATCACAGTTTTGCTAGAACAAACGTTGTTCAGACCATGGTCTACTACCATTCTACAGCATCCAATAAAAAAGAAACCATAATTAGTTTTTGAAAAAACACAAAAAAGACAAAGTTTAAAATGTCGAGATTATCGTTACTTCCTACAACGCAGACACTACGGCGCTCGCGTATCAAGGTATTTTCATATTAAGCCCGCGGTATGAAAATTTTATGAGTAAAATCTATGAGTATAATTATTATGACTTAACTAAAAGTGAGGCGTTAAGGCTCGTACAGACAAGCGCGACACGCGACGCGACACAAAGGCACCGCTCGTCGCGCGACGAGCGGTGCCTTTGTGTCGCGTCGCGTGTCGCGCCTGTTTGAAAGAGCCTTTATTAGAACAAACATTTACAAATTATTATTAACTAAATAAAACCATACATAAAAATGACCGTATCTTTTTGTTCCGTGGGCCGATTTTCATGAATTAAACGTGACAAATGGTTTTAAGTTTAAACCTTTCATTTAAGTCAAAACTAAAGAAATATCTTTACAAACAAAAAAGTGAGTTTTCAAGTTACGTAATTCTGACAATTTCAATTTGCAAAAATTTCCTTCCAAATTAACTTTTAACACTGTTAATGGATCAAAGTAAGCATTTTAATACGAACCTAATAAGAATCTAATATGAATCTACCATTCTACCTGAGATCACAACATAATAACAGTTAGCTGTGCACCAAGACAACTTTGACTTCAGTTTCCGTTCATTCTTATTGGGCTAGAATCTTATCGGTCCAGCTAGAATTTCTGACGATCTAATTATTAGTATTGGTAAGTAAAGTAGGTACCTACCTACTTAGTTACTTTCTTACATCACAGTTCAGAATGTAGGTACAAAATTGCACGCAAAATGCACCATATCCAACACCACTCCACATTAAAATAGTTAAAACACTTAGAACTCATACATAACATAACATCACGCCTTGTTTCCCCGAAGGGTTGGGCAGAGGTGTACCTGTAGCAGGTACACCCACATTTCGCCAGTTATGTTTAAGTCCCATGTAATAGGGGGCGAGCCTATTGCCATCAACCGGGCACAAATCCAGACTCCGGGCTGCTACTGAGAAATTCCAGATAGAAAAACCCAATAACACTTTGCCCGACCCGGGAATCGAACCCAGGACCTCATGCTCAGCAGTAGCGCTTACGACCACTAGACCAACGAGGCAGTTAGAACTTAGAACTCATTTTCACAAAAAACACGCGATACGTGCCTGTGACGTAAGTACATCGGATGCATACGTAAAATATTGCTGATAATAACGAAAGTCACATACCCCGTACCCGTCTCCGACATACCTATTAAAACAAAGTATATAATATAATGTAACTTAAGAACAAATAAATACACATTAATACACGAATATATTTATAGAACAAATAAGGACAAACAATGGGAAAACATTACCGCTGTGAGGATACCCCCAGCTTCTTACGAATGTGCTCGCGAACTTTAACTTTAAAGGATAATCTGTTGGTTGCCATCCTGATTTCTTGGAGGAGCGCATTCCACAGAGAGATAGACTGAACGAAAACTTAATGCCGCCATCCTAATAAAATCGTACTATTTACTTTTCAAATCTACTCTAAATAAGTAATTTCAGCTTATTAAACTACCTACTTACCCCAAATACCCAATTACAACGTACTTTACTTTAACATTATCTAAACTCAAAACACTATGTTAATCACTGTCTGTCCTATAACTACAAACAAATATTAATACTACTATTAACGATAAACTAATGAATTCACTGAATACTGAGCGAACAAAATGCAAATTAATAGGGTTCTAATGCGATTGCGTCAAAAAACAACCACACATTGTCAAACGAATGATGAAATTTTTACGAACTGCTTACTCCGAACGCATTACGAAATTCAACGAAAACTACCGAATCAAATGCGAGTGCCAGAAAGAGGTGGTGCAATAGCAATAATTCCTTCTCGCTCCTGCACGCACGTTTCTGCTACTGCGTCCCTTTAGTAACTCGTTACAGATCGGCTTACCCGGCCAGTAGAAACCACGGTGTCACGTGACCGAAGTGACGTCATGATGGACTTTATTTTGTAAGACGTTCAAAAGTGCCTTTTTGTGCCTAATTGAAATAAATTATTTGACTTTTACTTTAAGGAAATTGAATTCACGATAAGCCGGACGCGCCTACTAGTTATTTTAGCGCAAAGTGTTTTGTTGTTGGGTTATTAAGACAATTTTTTTTAATATATGTAGGCGTTTTGTAATATTTTAATTTTATGGTGTATGAAATACTTATAGTTTGATTATTCAATGACGATAAGAGTGGTTTTGTTCCGAATTTCCGAAGGGAACCTGGTGAGAATCGACTTATATGGACACGGCGCCCCTGGTGTCTTTTATTTTCACGTTACCACAATCTTTTGTACGTTTCTACAGTAAGAAAATCGTTGATAGCTAGTCGCTTCCTCGTCGTCAGGTGTGCAAAAAAAATAATGAGTCACTTCGAGGATCATATTTTTTTAGAATAGATAATCACTTTATTTTGAATAGGTACGCAAAAATCGATGAATACGGTTAAAGTACACGGCTGCCAACCGTATCCCCGACAGAGGTGACCTTGGTTGGCAACAGGTAGAACTGTATGAAATTTAGTCGTAAACCACCATCTACACGGTTGTAAACCACCAAGATCACCTCCCGTCGGGATGCGGTTTTTGACCGTGTAGCAGGTACATTAGACGAGAACTCGTAGACATAAAAAATACATTTAGGTCAGCAAGTGGCAACACCATTCTCCATTTGTTGAGTTTGACCATAGTTTGACTGACTGTTTGACATAAGCTTTTTCTGTTCTGTTGTCGATCGTCGTGATTATTTCGTTCGGGAAAATAACGAAATTGCCAGCGTTATCGTTTGTGTTTTAGCTTGTACTCTTTTCAGGAATTAACGTTTAATAAATCTTGTGATTTTAACTTCGTGTGTGAGTGATTAAAAGTGTTGAAATGACGGTGGACGGTGACGAGAAAGCGGTTCGGTCTCGCGTGTTCATGGACATATCGATAGGAGGCTTGCCTTCTGGCCGATTGGTCTTTGAGCTGTTCAATGATGTCGCGCCGAAGACTGCGGAGAATTTTCGGGCATTATGTGCCGGAGACATGGGGATCGGGAAAATTACGGAGAAACCGTTGACGTATAAGGTTAGATGAAGAAGGTTTACTCTTCAGGGCTTCGCAGAGGCTTCATTTCTTAGCGTTACCATTTACCTTGTTGATTTGATACCACTACACTAACGTACACTGTTGTTATCAGGCTAATGAGGGCAATTATTGAGATGATTAGAATGTGACCACTGAGTGTTACTATGTTCCATTTAAACCACATTGAATGTAAACATAGACAAATTAGCTTTAGTAGGGTTCAGCACAGGCAGTAGCTAAAAAGTAGTAAGAAACAATAAAATATCCTTTTTTACATACACACTTGGCTAAACTATTCAATATGAACACCTTAACCACAGGTGGATTCAAAAAGGTGTTATGTGTTTTGCAAGCAATTCATAATCAGACCAATAAAGCCATATAACCATAGACTAATATTATAAACAGGAAAGTGAGTTTGTTTGTTCATTGGTTATGTTTTCACCCAAAAATGGCTGAACAGATTGTTATAAAATTTGGCAGATAGGTAGCCTAGGACCTGGAGAAGGACATAGGCTGTTTTTCATCCTAGATTGCAGACGAAATTGCGGGCAACACCTAGTAGAACCATAGATTATCAAAGGTCTATCATTCAAGTTTTCAAATCTATTATCAATCATTTTATTCATCATTTCTTAGATTATAACATAACATCACGCCTTGTTTCCCTGAAGGGTTGGATAGAGGTGCCCTGTAGCAGGTACACCCACATTTCGTCAGTTATGTTTAAGTCCCATGTAATAGGGGGTGAGCCTATTGCCATCAACCGAGACTCCGAGCTGCTACTGAGAAATTTCAGATAGAAAAACCCAATAACACTGCCTGACCCGGGAATCAAACCCAGGACCCTTTCTTAGATTATTATTTATGATATACATTATTTCCTTTTGCAGGGTATGGTGTTCCACCGAGTGGTAAAAGACTTCATGATCCAAGGAGGGGATTTCACTAATGCTAACGGGACAGGCGGCGAGTCTATCTACGGTGGCACCTTTGAAGGTAATTGGTTCATATTTTCACTTGCTGCCCATTTACTTAAATAATTGCTTATTTCCCCTATACAGAGTAAGACCCCCCTTACACATTAAATGTATTTAACAATAAGTAAGTAATTATCCTCTCATTAATAACCCTGGCTGGAGGCTTTGAGTGTAGCAGCTTGATGCATCCACAGGATTGACCAGTTTAATAGCCACGGTCGTTAGAGACCAGCTATGAGAAGCCGAACAGAAAAAAAAAAATACTCATTATTAATTTATTTTTTCCTTATTTTCAGATGAGGTCTTTGAGTTGAAACATGACCGGCCTTATTTGTTGTCTATGGCAAACAGGGGCAAAGACACAAATGGTTCACAGTTCTTTATGTAAGTTATTGACAACATGGGTAAGAGAGTAATAATGACTATCAGGATTATGACCCTTTGGGTTAGGGGGACCCTACAGGTTTATGAGTAAAATCCTTTTTTCATTCTAATAAAACCATTGAGAACTCAATTATTTACTTCAAAGTACAAAACTCAACAACTCAAAGCATTTATTTCAATTAAACCATTTACAGGCACTTTTGAATTGTCAAGGGGTCGGTCAGTCAAAAAGATGAAGCTAATTGCCCATTCTAAAGCGTAGTAGGTAGGTTCCTATGGAGAAGAACAGGCAAGAAACTCCACGGACACTCTTTTAAATCATAATATTGTTATAAAATATTGGTTACATCATTCGTGTTGAAATTATACATGTGAGAACAATGTAGATAGACGTGCAAAAACAAAGTTATACCTGCTTGCTAGAATAGGGATGATACAAGGGTAAAAAAAAGAATTTCTATATAGTCTATCAGTCAGATAATAAAAAAATATTAGACACGTATTTTTTTCTTAAACATATTAATAAAAAACGATTTAGATAAAACGCATTAAAGATAGGAAGTGGGGGTCGCTACGTCACAAGTAAGTATAAAATCTACATACAAGTGACGTCATGGCACATTCTAACTCAATGTATCGCCATGATCTTTTGATTACGTAAAACAAGAAAATATAACATGTCTAATATTTTTTTATAATCTACCTGAGCACTACTGAGCAGTGAGCATCTTTTTATTAACATCTAAATATATATTTTTTTAATGTGGTTCCATTTGTCTGATTTTAAAATATTTTTAATGCAAATGACTGACCTTCACAGTTAATGACAATGACACACAAAACACTTATTTACACAATTAAATTGATATAAAATAGCTCAACCATAGCAATTGTTACAACTAAATGCTCAATTACACATGGTGAATTTGTCATGCATTGGAAATAATATTATGAAAAACATTAACTTTAATTTGCTTTATGTTTTTGGTTTTTTCTGTATGAAAAGCCTAGATGATTCAATAACAAAATTATTGCATTGTAAATCATTTCACAACCAAACTACTAATGTGTTGCCAACATTTTTTTACCAGTAGGTTTAATTGACCTCTAAGAGAGAGTTATGCATGTGGTCTGCTGGCGGTTATCTACCAGTGCAGTGTTTTTCAACGTGTGGGTAGTGAAGCCTCTATCAGGGGGTCACGAGGCATAAGTAAAAAAAAAATTTAAAAAAATTACTTTGTTTTGTTGCAGATTTTCTTTTAGGTTCGTTCCCAAACTTGCCTCATCTATAGCTGCATTTAAAAACGTAATTGCTATACTAGGAAATCCCTTGTAGCCATGACCCTCATAAATCCATCGATTATACGACATAAAATTTACTTAGGATTTAATTAGGAGGCGAGTGGGATACATTGTTCCCACATATCCATCGTATCGCTTTTCCGTAGAGGTGTTTGGCGATGTAATATGTCTGTTAATTATGTAATTAGCCGATACGTAATTATAAAAAATATTAAAAATGTTGTACGTATTGATATTTGTATTTGAATAAAATACAGAATAAAAACAGTGGAGTCGCGATTTTTTTTGTTATACTTAGGGGTCGCGTCATGAAAAAGGTTGAAAAACACTGGACCAGCCAGCCGGTGACTAAAGCCAGTCCTCTTAGGGCAGCAACAGTGCAGCCTGCAATATTGATCGCTGCATCACCATCTATATTTCACATGAAGAAGTTGTTATCATATGTTTAGCCTCACATGAAAAGCCAGATTTATTTGCCCCTTTATTATGTTCCTGAGTGCCTCTTTGGTCTAGTATTTCTGGGTTCAATCCCCAGGTCGGGAAAGTATTACTGGGTTACTTCATTAGGAATTTCTCTGTATCAGCCCGCAGTCTGACTTGTGCCTGGTTTATTTGTTAATTTATCAAACTAACCAAAGTCGACAAGCAACTAATACACAATGTTTTTCTCCCAAAGGAACACCTATGTTACCGTGTGGCCATATTGTTATGAAATGTGTTGTGTATGCGTTGTGTAGAGGTCGCTGTCGGCGGCCGGCGCGCGCGCAGCTCGCCCGCTATCATTGTTGTTGTGTTCTGTGTGTTGTAGAACCACACAGCCGGCGCCGCATCTCGACAAGTGAGTATTGATTCGTATTTTTTATAATAATTCTAAGTTCATTTGTTGTCCTTGCTTTACTCTCTCAAAAGTCTCTCAAGACTCTCGTCCGCACTAAGGATGCTAAACACTTGTTCGTGTCGGCACAATTCGGCACTGTCAGGCGCATCTAAACATGATAAAACAACGGAAAACAGATTTACTCAATTCATACTTCAAGTAACATCACTACAAGCGGTCTTTGACCCCAAAACAAGAATCATCAAATCTTTTTTATTTTATCATGTTTAGATATTGAGACCCATCACCTCTACGGAGTTTTGCTAGCAAATTTAATTGGACCCTGTATATTTTGCCGCTCGGCAGTGCCGAATCTTGCCGAATCATGCCGAACCGGCCGAATCAAGGCCCAAGACCCTATGATATGTATTGGGCACATGTAGGATTCTGAAACTGTATTAAATACAAAAGAAACAATTTTGCGATACATATTACACGTGTAGTGCGGACGAGCCAAAAGTCAAGTTAGATTTTTTTCTTGTTACATATGACTCTCTCCCTCTTATGGACCCAAAAAAGTGCCTCACAAAAATATTAGACAAATCCTAATCAAATATATGACATAGGTGGCAACCTAACTGGCTGGAGTACTCAAGTTTCTATTGCTATAGGCCGTTTTGAACTGCGTTGGGCCATAAAGCCTCGTACAGACTGGCGTGACGCGACTCTAACAAAATTTCTAAGAAAAGTTCACGGCAGAATTCGCGCCAGTCTGCACAAGGCTTAACTCTGTTTTGTCTATCTGTCTCGCTCGCACTCATTAGGCTTACGGAGTGCGCTAGTGATGTGGGTAACAGTAGCTATTGTTTTGTTACTGAGTTTAAGGATTCGACGACTCAGTTCAAAACGGCCCAACGTGCCCCACGTGCCTTATGTTTCTACAACAGTGTTTTCTTTGTCCCACAGTGTGCACGTAGTGTTCGGCCACGTAATCGGCGGTGCGACGCTGGTGCGGCAGCTGGAGGCTCTCCCCGTGGACCGCAACGCGCGCCCCCTGCAGGACGTGAGCGTCACCAACTGCGGGCAGCTGGTGCGACTCAACGGTCAGTACGAGGCATGGTGTGACCTCGAAAGCATATTATGATATCAACAACATATATATAATTATTGAAAAAATCTCTGTCTGTATGTCTGTTTGTTTGTAGCCGTGGTACGGCTGAACGGATTTGGATGAAATTTTGCAAACAGACCATGATCTGGGTTAGGACAAAGGATACTTTCTACCCCGGTAGTACGTTCCCGTGCGATAATTACCGACATCCACGCGGGCGAAGCCGCGGTCAAAAGCTAGACTTCCTCATAATCATAACAACACCAGCAACAGCCCATCTTACTGCCCTCCGCCAAAAGACAGGATCAGGTCAAGTCAGGTCAGGATTCTTTCGACCTCTGATCTTCTTGAACCTTGGTTCATGTACCCGTGACAGATAACTACTTCTAACTTTCATATGAAAGTAAAAAAGCGTAATAGGGAATATGCATCATATTTTGTTTTTACTAATAAAATACAATAAAACCAAGAAAAGTATTAAAAGTCAATTTCAACTACTGCTTGTTGCTCAAAAATGATTAAACTCCAACAATATTCTACTGCAGTTATCGTCAAAATCGGAGCACTCTGTAATGTTATGCGTGATCATAAAAAAAATTAAATACGCGTCGACTTGATAATCACTCCTTTTTTCGTCGGTTAAAAGGAGACGTAAACAAAGCAGTATCGTGGATAATGACGTGACATCATGGCCGCCATAGTAAACACCGTCACTGTCACACGCAGTCAAGTCGACGCGTACATAAATTATTTACTAGCTTTTGCCCGCGGCTTCGCCCGCGTGGATGTCGGAAAATATCACTGATTCCTACCGCTGCGCCCGCGTTGCCGTCAACCAAAATTACTTTGTTACGCGTAATTTTGAATCTGTGATATCTTTTAAACCATTCATTTAAATGGAATGATGTCAAGTCATATTTTAATCTAAATTAAATGCTCATTTTAAGTGACATATTTTATTGGACTAGGATTAATATAATACTGGTCAAAATAGCTTCGAAAATAACAATTAAATTTTTATCAAATTTTTAATGATAAAAATGGTTATTGTGGGTCATCCTTAGAAGATAGACATATGCCATTGTGAAATTTTTTGCTAACTTTTTAAGATGAACAATACTGTAGAACATAAATTTTATGTAACTTATACGATTTCCGCGGCGCACGCCATTAAAGCTCCCAGTCGGGATGATTTTTTCCGACATCTTCAACAATAATCGTCAAATTTCAGCCAATTTACACAAAACCTTAATGAATTATACACTAAAACCTTCCCCATGAATCACTCCGTCCATTGGTGAAAACCGTTTGAAAATCCGTTCAGTAGTTTTTGAGTTTATCGCGTTCAGACAGACGCGGCGGGGGACTTTGTTTTATAATAATGTAAGAATTTATGACCACGCATAATTTCACAGAGTGGTTCTTTTTCGACGATTATTTTTTTGTTGGATAGTATAAAAGAAAAATATAAAAATATATCACCCCGAAGAATGGGAAAATGGGGGTGTTTTTTTGGCTTTTCAGTTGTATTGAAAAGTGTTCTTAGCCCCAAAACAGTAAATTAAATTACTTTTTAAGCTTGAGATTTTCAGAATAAGCAGTTTCTACCGGTAAAGGACCGTTGTTGCCAATTGGCAACAAGTGACACACGCGGCTTACAACTCTATTTGTATTCGCTGTAATGGCTATTATTGTCTGTGAATTTTTGTGTCTATGGTCGGATAGATATTCTCGTCAAATAAATCGACTAAAAGCAAAAATATTAATAGGCAACATTTTAAAAAAATGTTGAAAATCACGTTCCCGCGCGGTAAAATGTCAGTCAAATGTCACTCCCGTCCGCTGTAATAATTCGTTTTTTAATGGTTTTTGTGTGTAAATCGTCGGAAAGTGGTGATATTTTCATTTTGAAGTAAATATTACATCGTTTTAGATAATATTCGCACTAAATAACACCTATTTTGACCCAACCAA
Source organism: Agrochola litura (assembly GCA_949152395.1). Classification (NCBI taxonomy): domain Eukaryota; kingdom Metazoa; phylum Arthropoda; class Insecta; order Lepidoptera; family Noctuidae; genus Agrochola; species Agrochola litura. The sequence goes on along the minus strand of OX424490.1, from coordinate 33,430,469 downwards.
AAAAGTGTAAACAAACAAAAAAGAGAAAGTTCCCGTCACAGTGAAAGTTGTTATATTTTGTGGTTTTTCTGTATGGATCTGATCCGTAAGTGTTTTATTTCTTTTCTATATTACATGTATCATCGTTTTAGACAACATTTAGAACAAAATAAAACAAAAAAATATTTTTTTGGTACGGTGAAAGTTACGTAAGCAATAGAAATTCTAGATCATAAAAAATCTAGATTTTTTGAATTTTTTGTTTTCAATGTTTGTCTCTAAAAACGCTTTTGTTAGATAACTTATCTATCCATAATGTACCCTGCAAAATTTCGTGTGAATTGGTACGGTAGTTTTATCAGAAATCGTTATCACAAAGAACAAAAGAAATAATAACAAAAGCGGGTAATAAAGATAAGTGAACGTTGTTTACAAAGACTGCAACCATTTGAAACGTATTCGTAATCTATTCGAGTAGCAAAAAACATTAACAATACTACTTGAGACATTGTAAAGAAATCCGAGTGTTTGTTTATTTAAGCGCGGTCGTAAAACTGTCACGGCGCGGACCACCCACGGCGCCTGATCGGTTAAGAATAGATGATTATTTACATGGCTTTTTACGTCGCCGCCTCAAAGGCATTGTCGAAGACGACGCATGTCGAGTTTGCGTTCCAAAACACGCAACATAAAATATTGTATGGTGTTTTTTGACTCCTTTACAATGTATTTGGAATTATTTGCGTATTCTCTATTCATTGTGTTCGCCTCTGAATTTAAAGATCATTATTATAGTCCTTGCCTTATTCTTCAACAGCAAAGAAACGTAAGCAAGAGAAGGAAGAGAAAGAAGCAAGCGATGCGGAGTCTGACCATTCTGAGAAGAAAGATAAGAAGAAAAAGAAAGATAAGAAGGAAAAGAAGAAGAAGAGGTTTGCTTATAGATGACAATTTTTTATTAAAATCGTTTATTTTCATTTAATTTGGCAATGGTTATGTAGTTCCTAAAAATTGTCCTCTTTTCCTATGTAAGTATAAGAGTTGTGACTGAGGAAATGTTTGGAAGAATAGGGTGCAGCGCAGACGACACACTTTTTGTGCGATCGAGTCTGTGGCGCACGAAAATGTCTTATTTGTCTTGTACGAAAATGTCTTGTTTTTCCGAATGCAGGTGATTCTATATAGGATGTGTCGCTCGATAGTCATTTCTGTCAATTTAAAATTTAATTTAGGAACCATTTCGTAGCTCACATAACGAATAAGATAGGAATTTGAATGTGCGCCACAGACTCGATCGCACAAAAAGTGTGTCGTCTGCGCTGCACCTTGATTGCAGCGTCCTATCTTAATAATTAACAAGCTTATCACGAATCAATGTAGCTGTCATGGACAACACCAAACGTGGTCTCCGAAGGTGGAATCTATAAGATTGTATGATAAAAGACGAACCCTGTCACCAATTTTTTTTTTCTGACGGAATTATGTTAAAAAACAATATTTTTTCTAGAAAAAATTACATTACATAAATAATGACGGAAACCGATTCTGAACAAACTAATGTAAGGTTTGGCGTTTTTTCTGTTACACCTTTTATATCTACCGTGAACCATTCCTTCACAGACACCACTCCGGTCCATCAGGTGATGACGAAGAGGCACCCGAGGCACCTTCTCATCCCCTCGTATCTACCTCCAAGATAGACCCTCGGGAGATACCCGATGTGCCCACGAATAGGTTTCTAATGAGGGGCGGGAGGGACCAGGACGAAAGGGGCGAACCTAGGAAGGATCGGGAGAGGTAATTTATTGAAGAAGGTTGAGGGTTTGTTTTAGGAGAGAAGATATTCGGCTAAAAGTGCATAAACACCTTAAAAATAGATTTTAAATAAATTAGGGAAACTTTACAGACCTTACTACCGACACATAATAATACAGATAGTTTCACTCCGCAAATCACATTTAAAAACTTTTTACAAAAAAAAAAAACAAAAGACTTCCAAAAAACACTACAAAGTGAAAAATAACTTTAATTTCGGAAGTCGGTGACAAAAAACGAAAATTCTAAACCAAAGACACCGACTACCGAAATTAAAGTTATTTTTCACTTTGTAGTGTTTTTTGGAATTCGGTTGTTTTTTTTTTTGTAAAAAGTTTTTATTTTTCACTTTTTAGTTGTGGTACCTACCCCACACAAATTCGAAAACCACTACCTGCGATGTAAATAACAGTGACAGGAAAAAACACGAATACGAAAGTACGTATTATTGAAGCTAACTCAAAAACTATCAAAGCAAAGTTAATAAAATTTATATGGGACCACCTCGAAAGCATACCCTTTCAAACAAAAAAATCATTTTCAATATCGGTCCACAATTGACGGAGAAATCGGTGGACCTACATAAAAAAAAAAAAAAACATACGCGACGAACATATAACCTCCTCCTTTTTGGAAGTCGGTTAATAAAAAGCGACTCTTGTTACGAAACAATAAACTGCAATTCAGGGGGCCTACCACAAGCTCATAAAGCAGTATTATTTTAATATTACTTCAGTGTGGGTAAGAGATGAAGCTTTACAGGACGTATAGCTCCATCTCTTTCTCCCACTGAAGTAATATTAAAATAACACTGTTTTTGAGCTGGTAGTAGGCCCCCAGGTCGTACAGCGCTAATAATTACCGACAGTTATATTCACCTACAAGTTGCCTCTCTTTCTATCTCGTAGCTCTTATATCTTCTGACTACGTTAAGCTCACTGAATTGACCCGACAAGACGGGCCCGCCGCGTATTTGTAGCTTCAACTTAAAATGTGGAGTGTTCCATCTGTATTCATCTGTGCTACCGGCATTTAACACATAAACAAAAAAAAAAAACATAACATCACGCCTAGTTTCCCCGAAGGTTTGGGCAGAGGTGTCCCTGTAGCAGGTACACCCACATTTCGCCAGTTATGTTTAAGTCCCATGTAATAGGGGGCGAGCCTATTGCCATCAACCGGGCACAAATCCAGACTCCGAGCTGCTACTGAGAAATTTCAGATAGAAAAACCCAATAACACTTTGCCCGACCCGGGAATCGAACCCAGGACCTCATGCTCAGCAGTAGCGCTTGCGACCACTAGGCCAACGAGGCAGTCAGACATTCACAGGCATTTAAAATACAAATAAATAAGATAGACAGCCAACTTTGACGGCTGGGGGATGCGCTAAGATAGCTCGCGAAATTCAAATTTTCTTTAGTTTTTTGTATTTTGTAGGTGTCAATTATGTCAACATTTGACAGTTATGCTAACTTATGGAGTTGTATTGCTGATTGTAATGATTATAATTATGAAAAGCCATATTTGCTACGGTCGCGAATCATATTTTAATCAACATAAAACCTGACACTGACCTACAAAATGCAAAAAACTAAAGAAAATTTGAATTTCGCGGGCTACCTTATCGCATGCCCCTTAAACACCGTAAACCAGAATTGACGGGGTCCGCTAGGGCCAATGCCTGCCGGGGCTGCGAATATGGGCCGATAGGGATATCGTGGCCCCCCGGCAACATGGCAATGGAAGGAACACGGGTGGGTTTTAGTCAGTAAGAGTCTGACACGCAAAAAACTCTGTAAACAGACATTTCAAATTAATTTGCGAAAATTCACAGAAGTTACCGAGTAATCGGCATCGAAATATTTTTTTCTTTTTGTTAAATCCTTTTCATGTCTGCTTTGAGTTTGAGAAGCTATTTAAAATGCACATCAGTAACGGTGATGTAAAGGAATGAAAATGAAATGTTTAATTTTATTCACAGTTTCTGTAATTTTTTGATGTAAGTTATTCAATTTTGTTTTATATTTTTAAGCGTAATTCACAAATACATCATATTACGTGCTCGCTATAAATTCTGGGTTTCTAAGCATTTGTAATAACGAATATGTCAGCATATCGAACAACCGGTAGAACAAGGGCATAACTGAACTTTTAGTGATTTTACAGGAGAGCCATTTTAAGTTTTTTTTTTACATTCAATTCCATGTTGTTCTGCTATAACTTTGAAGTATTTTTTCAAAGAACGGATTACATTTATGCCCTTAATCCAGCAATTTTTTTTAACATATGTCTGATACAAAGCCACAACAGTTTGAACGGCTTTGTTCCTCCAACTATGTGCTCATAAAATAAATGTGACTTTCTCATATTTACCTTAGTGACTTTGACGCTCCAGATTAGCGCGGGGGCGGCTGCCCAACTAACCAATGAGATTTAGTTGTACCAAGATAGTAAAAAAATGCAACAATATGACAAAGGCACTTTTGCCCTTTTTTTTTTTTTTTTCTTTTCTTTTTTTTTTTTCCTTTTTTGGGTGGGAAATTATCAAATAACTTCTCCCGCTGTGGGCGGATCGGGAGGGCGTATCAGACTCTTACTGACTAAAACTCACCCGTGTTCCTTCGGTTGCCCTCTTGCCGGGGGCAACGATTTCCCTATCGGTTTTCTTCGCACCCCCGGCAGGCATTGGCCCTAACGGACCCCGTCAATTTTGCTGATATCTCTTTGAGGAGCGCGTGGAACACAATGCGCCGTCGACCCGGGCTTGGTCCTTATCGGACGGCAAGCTACCCATTGGTCACCGTCCGCAAGCCCGCGCCTACGGTGGCCGGAAATCGGCTCGCGATTCCCACCCCGGGCGTCTCCTCCTGCGGCGGTTAGGGGCGTGAGGGCGCGAAATTTGCCTCTCCCTCACGCGTTCCGCCTCCTCCTTCGCGAGCATTACCGCTTCGCAGAAGGAGGTGACGGCCTGCCATTTCCTCTCGCTCCGTACCATGGCCTGAACCAGGGCCGGACGCGAGAGATCACCGCCGCCGAGGCACTTTTGCCCTCTGGCGGCATTAAGCTGATATTGATACGGGTCTTTGTTTCTCCAGATAAAAGGGACTTTTTAAAGCACTTTGGCATACTTAAGTAATTTTTCAATTTTTTGGCAGTTATGCTCTTGTTCTAGCGAAGGTGCGATATGTTTTTGTACTTCTATATACTTCCTGTTTCAGTAATCTGTTCTATATTCGATCGTATTCTCTTTTTTTTTGCTTTCCTCTGTGACTATTTTTGTATCGCTGACTGTAATAATGTTAACAAAATTATCTTGTGTATAATGTTTGTATCCTGTAGGATGAGATATCGTGAGAGGGGGGAACACCGTTCGTATACTCGAAGTGGAAGAGTTATAAAAGGCAGAGGCGTATTCGTAAGTAATTTTATTATTCTAACTACATTGTATTTTATCAGCAAAATTAATGATGGTTAAGAGATATAGTGTTACCCATTAACTGAGTTGTGGAGGTCAGATAGGCAATCGCTCCTTGTAAAGCTAGTATTCAGCTGCATCCGGTTAGAATGGAAGCTGACCCCAACATAGTTGGAAACTGTTACCATTCAGTGGTTTTGGTAAGGTCCCAAAAGATACCTACAGAAATCCCGTCATTGGAATTGATATTCACCCAAGTTTGAGAAAGATAGATAGATCATTTATTTAAATGGTGGAGTTCCTATATAATTGTCCCCAAAGTTTCATTAAAAAAAAAAATTAAAAGCACAACTGCTCTGCCAAAAAACGAACTAAAAAAGTAATAAATAAGTTGTTTAGTTAATCTGTATATACAAAGCGAAAGGTCACTCATTTACTCGCTGACTAAACAGATAAATAAAATTGTCATAACAGTCGGGGGAGCTCTTAGATTAAAAAAATATATTTATATATACGGTCGAATTGAGTAACCTCTTTTTTTTAAGTCGGTTAAAAAGTGTTCCACACAACTACACGACGGTCCCCCAACTTCAATGACAATTTTATTTTTCACTCCTTTTTGGGCAGTCGTGTAGAAACTAGCGTCAGACAGCATCTGTCTGGCGTTCATTCCGAAAATCCTCTTATCCGCAGCCGTGAGGCACACACTATTGTTGTGACATAACAAACATAACATCACGCCTTGTTTCCCCGAAGGGTTGGGCAGAGGTGTCCCTGTAGCAGGTACACCCACATTTCGCCAGATATGTTTAAGTCCCATGTAATAGGGGGCGAGCCTATTGCCATCAACCGGGCACAAATCCAGACTCCGAGCTGCTACTGAGAAATTTCAGATAGAAAAACCCAATAACACTTTGCCCGACCCGGGAATCGAACCCAGGACCTCATGCTCAGCAGTAGCGCTTGCGACCACTAGACCAACGAGGCTATTGTTGTGAAAGCATTATTAATTCAATGCTACCAAATACCATAACATAGCGAACTCCTTGATACCTTTATATACCATTATTATTGTACACCTATGTTAAACAAATGAATAAATGACTTACGACTTATTATTTTCACTTTTTAGGGTTCCGTATCCCAAAAGGAAAAATCTAAACCCTTATAAGATCACTCGTGTGTCTGTGTATACGTCTGTCACAAGCCAATTTGCTCCGAATCTACTGGACCAATTTTATTGTTTCTGTGACCCAAACACGGACGTGTAACGTAAATAAATGAATTTATAATATGGGGGTCACTTTTCGGGAGCAAATTGGAAAATTAAAAAAAAAAAGTTGTGCGAACTGTACCGTGTGACATAACAAATAAATATAATATGAAAATAAATACTTTAAAAGATATTTAAGAAAATAGATGTAAATTTACCATTCGGGGCCCATCTCCGAAACTACTGAGCCTAAAATTTAAAAAAAAAATTAGCGAGTAGTTCTTTACTCATAGATTACAGGAAAACTAATAAGAAGTCTATGTTCTAAAAAAACATGGTAAATCTCTCAATATTGTGTGTATAAACTTACATTTGCATTTGGAACATTCCAAAAAAAAAACATGTTTTCCCATACATTTGAGAAAACAACTTTTCAACTACAATGTTAAGTTTGTTCTTGGAATAAGTTCATGCCAACTACGGAACCCTTCATTGTGTGTGGTCCGACACGCACTTGGCCGGTTTTTTAATTTTATTATTAGCATTTTGTGTTTCGCGAACTATGTCCAAATAAACGTTTTTCCTTAATGCTTTCGAAAATAAATTAGTAATAAAAATACGGATTTAGCTAGGTAGGAATTTAATATTGATTATTTACAGCGCTACCGCACCCCATCTCGGTCGCGCTCTCGTTCCCGCTCAGTGACGCCGCCTCACTGGCGACAAGCACAGAGGCGTATCATCAAACTATCGGAATTTGAGGTGAGATGTACCCTAAATGGCATTACTTTCCGTATTATGATGACGTCTACCTCGTAATAGGGAAGACGACAAAAAAAATGTTTTTGTTCGTCAACTAGTTTATTAAAAAATATTGGACACGTATTTTCTTTTTGTTTTACGTAATCAAAAGATAACTGCGATACATTGAGTTAAAATGTGCCATGACGTCACGAGTATGTAGATTTAATACTTACTTGTGACGAAGAACCCTCATTCCTCAACCTTAATTCGTTTTATCTAAGTATTTTTTTATTAATAGGTATGATGAAGCCAAAAATACATGTCCAACATTTTTTTATGATCTGTCTAACGGACTAAATAGAATTTCTTTTTTTTTACCCGGGCATCATCCCTATTGCTTTACCACCGTTTTTTTTTTTTTTTTTTTGTGTGGGAAATTATCAAATAACTTCTCCCGTTCTGGGCTGAGTGGGAGGGCTTACTGACTAAAACCCACCCGTGTTCCTTCGGTTGCCCTGTTGCCGGGGGCCACGATCTCCCTTACGGTTTTCTTCGCAACCCCGGCAGGCATCGTCCCCCCGGCAGACCCCGTCAATTCTGCTGACATCTCTTTGAGACGCGCGTGGAACACAACGCGCCGTCGACCCGGGCCTGGTCCTTATCGGAATTGCTTTACCACCCTAAGGTTGTATGTCTCTTTCATGTCCTAAAACGACAAGGTCTTTTTACTCGACTGCGCGACTAAAGGCTATGTTTTTGTCTATATGATAGATATTTTCAACCTTAGTGAAGTTTCAATTTACTGGGAAATCTTGTCAAATGTGGCAAAATAATTACGAGATCGACTATACTTATCTTAAGGAACAAAGGAGGATATGGTGTCTGGTCATCCGATTCTGTTTATGCATGTTGACGATTGTGTCAATCTATATTGTGTTTCGACTCAGAAATTCTTGATATGCTCCGTATGTTATGTGCCTTTAACGCTAAATTTACAAGACTCTCCTTAACAGCGCGCTGAACAAGAGAGATCTGATAAGGAACAGCTGGAGTCTACCAAGAAGAAAGCAGAAATAGAAAGACAGCAGAGCCGTGAGTTATTCATACTGATTAAAATGTTCTTTTTTTCATTGCTACTCAAAAATATGAATCATTTAATTATTCAACTAGACACAACCATGAATGAACCCATCGTAATGGCATCATCGTGAATCTTTGATAATTTACATTCACCACCACTTATTCAATTATTATCAACTTTAGCGTTATAATAATAATTTATTTAAATTCAGATAACAGGATCCATTTTGTTAGAAAAAACTTCTAAACTTTGGGTGATGTGATCATTGGTAATAAAAATTATTCTTTGCAATGGAATTTGAACTTTGTCGTGTAAGACATTGTGTTTACTATTCCAAAGCTCTGAGATTCTAAATTTATTTATAAATTTATGGATTAACGCCACATTTTCTAGGTGATGGGGAAGGCAATACTCCAGTTGATCCACCAGAGGAGAAAGAGGAAGGCGAATGTGATTCCACTCTCGGTTAGTATGGGGAGAGTATTATCTGCGACACTCGATAACCAGAAGGCCAATTCCCGTAATTGAAAACGTTCAAAATCTAGTCGCAATCTCATCTTGGCGACAATCAATGGCCAAAACTTAACTACTCAAAGTAAAAATGTAGGAAAAATTGATATATTTTTGAAAAATTGAGGCTGAGATTAGAATGCGAACTTTCTTAATTATACGGGAATTGTCCCTCAATCCTTTGACAAATAGTTTTATCTGAACACTTTGGTAAGGTGTCTCTGAAAAGTGTAATAAGATTTAGATGTTGCTTAGTAGTGATAGTTTTAGGACCATCTGCACGAAAATTCACTAAATACGTTTAGGCCTAAACATACCATCATAGGGGCCTAAGTAAGATAGTATGTTTAGGCCTAAAGTTGGCACTTGCACCAGAAATCACTCAATACATGTAACTTTTAAACATATTTGAAACATCATTCTGACTGTCATCTTCAAATGAGTGACAGAAACAGAACAATGTTTTATATGGTTCATGCACACGTCAGTCACGTCAACGTCAAGTCGCCGATCAGTCACGTCAAAAATATAGTTACTAAGTAGTTGTAGGGCTACACACATCAGTCACGTCACTACCGGCGCATCTCGGTCGACGTCGCGTCACTGGCAAGTCAAAACTTGTATAGCTCCGAGCGTAACAGGCGTTGATATGACTGTCTGTTAACACACGTCCCTGAAATTGACGTGACTGATCGGCGACTTGACGTTGACGTGACTGACGTGTGTGCATCAACCCTTAGACTTAAACGTGTTTAGTGATTTGTGATGCAAGCGAGCCATACTCTCTCTGTTAGCTTCAAACGGTAAACAGTAAAAAGACGATGTTTTAACTTCGTTTAGTGATTTTTCGTGCACGTGAGGATAAAAAAGTAGTTTTTATAGAAACATTGAAACGCAATTTTGTATGTCATTGCACACAGACAATGTTGCATGACATGTTGTTGACAATTGTTATTGTTTTATTGTTAGTAGTAGACGTCCCAGCTAATGGTAAGTAGTCACCGATGCTTATGAACATCTGCTATACGTGCGCTGCCATCACAGATAAAAGCTGATAATATAATTATGTTTCATGTGCCTGATTTTACACCTATTGTGGATGTATTGAATATTTTAATGTATATAGCCGACCTCTCAATTCCTTGACCTCTTTTAATTCCACTAATTTTCAAACTATCAAGGATGAGCTCCGATGATGTTGACAGGGAGGCGCTGTTGGTAATCATTTGTGTGATTGATTTATGAAATGTATTGTAAAAACAAAATGGCGGCGTTAGTTCTGATTTAAGCCACGCGCCAACATCCTTGTAACATAGCTTTAACTGTCACATAGTCAAATAGACTATGTTGTTTATGACGAGCAAGTGACGTTGAACGTTAGGGTGATAAAGGAATTATCAAGTCGACTTTACCAAACTCATTAAAATATTATGTATCCACTAAATGTTTGCGATTGGTGCAGTTCGTATCTAAATGGTATAAAACAACAATAATTACAATTTCAGACCGTTCTCGCCATGAGAAGATTGATTACAACGCGTTGGACTTCGAAGAAGACATTGAACATGACGGTAAAATTAAATATTTTTCTGAAATATGCTTGATGTAGCTTTTCTTTATGGTTGGGTTGATATGGTTGTAAAAAAAGTGGTAGTGGTGGTTGATAAAATGACCCGTCCCCGACCCCTCTTTACTTTGCTTTATGGAGGAAGGTTTTTGAACATATTATGAAACTTTTAAACGTTATGTATGAAATATCCATTTCAATTTTATCGATACTCGTTTTACAGCCAGTTGCAGAAACGAACATTAACTTTTAAAGCTGTCATTAAATACAAATCTTCCATTAACTTGTTGCAGAAAGCAACATTAGACTCGATTTTAATGGTTCTTTGATTAAATTAATTAAACCATTAGCGTTAATGATCCATTATGTAATGGGGCATTAATGTTTGTCTTTGTGCAACTGGGTGTTAACCTAACTAGAACTACTATGTGGAGAGAGCCCATGTTACTTAAAATTTGTTAGTTACGTTAATCAGAATACCGCTAAGCCTGGTGTGGTTTTGATTATTGTAGATCTCAAGGAAAAATAGCTCTTTTCGATTTATGGCGTGGAATCGAGATAATTTTAGACTTAGCAATTATGCTTAAGTGCTGATTCACAGCTTACAACGTTCCCACTTCTTGGACAAAGGCCTCCTCTCTGTGAGAGGGACTGGACCATAATCCACCATGCGAGTCCAGTGTGAGTTGGTGGATGTCACATCATGTCTTCGATTTTTTTAATGTTTTCCTGCACTGTTTTGAGAGAATTTTAAACCCATGTTTTATTTTATACCGATTTTATATATCAATACTTAATATTATATTTTATTAACCTATTTTCTGTTTGTTATTATTTATATGTATTATATCTGGTGTTGGTTATCATGAAAAAAAAAATAATATGTTTCATATACTTACTTTTTTTTTCAGAGCATATTTATTAAAATTTTGAGTTTATATTATCGGTTTTTTATTTATCATTTAACGAAATAGTTGTTATTATTACAATAAATTAATACTGTTAAAGAATCATAACTGTCGTCTCATAAAATAAAAATCATGAATTTTTGTGTAGACGAAGCGTCCCACAAGCGCAAGCCGGCAGAGAAGCCCGACAGACGCCGTGATATCCGCAGGGCTACCCCCGAGAATAGAGCTGATATGTTGGCACTAGCTTTAGGTGTCAACCCCAAGCATGATCAGCAAAGGTTGGTAGTTTGGCAGACTTTCATTAGATTTCAGCTAGGAGGTTTTACGAAAGAAACTTTTTTATTTTATTTGAGCTTCTTTTATAACACGACAAAAATTGCAATTGTAACGCATACTAAATTAATTGAAACAAAACTTTTTCCAAAAAAAAAACAACCGGCTTCCAAAAAAAAAACACTAAAAGTGAAAAATAACTTTAATTTCGGAAGACACCGTCTTTGGTTTTGAATTTTTGTTTTTTGCTACCGACTTCCGAAATTAAAGTGAAAAATAACTTTAACTTTGTACTTAGTGTTTTTTTGGAAGTCTGTTGTTTTTTTTTTGTAAATAGTTTTTTTTTTCACTTCTTAGTTGTAGTACCTACTCCATATAAATTCGAATACCACTACCTGCTATGTAAATCACAGTGATAGGAACTAATCAATGATCCACATCTAAGTGGGAAAAAATACGTATTATTGAAGCTAACTCAAAAACTACCCAAGCAAAAGTAATCAAATTTATATGGGACCACCTCTGAGGTATGACTTATCAAACAAAAAAAAAATCATCAAAATCAATTCATAATTGGCGGAGTAATCGCGTAACAAACATAAAAAAAAAAAACATACAGTCGAATTGAGAACCTCCTCCTTTTGGAAGTCGGTTAAAAATACAATTACCAGCTCATTATTTTCAGAAGTATGTAGGATTTTATTTGTGTGCATTTTTTCGGGGATCTTTTCTTGGGTAGTTACGATGGGCTCACCAGGAGCCAATAGACATGACATGACATACCGCCACTTCTTATATCAGTACTATTTTAATCTTACTTCAGTGTTGGAGAGGTGATGGTAGGCCCCATGGTGATCACATACCCTACTACATCAGAACCCTAGCGAAAATATGCATATTAAATCCTGACTTTCGTTCAATCATCATTATTTAGCATACAATCACCATTCTTTCTTTCATCAAACCCAGTAATTATCCTCTCCAACAGAGACGCAGCACCTTTTGGTCGCGACCGCAACGGCCGTGAAGGCCGCGATGGCCGAGAGAATCGCGAAGCTCGCGACTCCCGTGACAACAGAGGCCGCCGCGATGGCCTATCTTCAACAGTGGGGTACGCACAGCCAAAGCTATCCTCCGCCATAGCCAATATGTCTGAAGGCCTGGCTAAAGGACAGCATGAGCAGAAGTCTAAGGATGATTATGATCCGTTTAGTCTGTTGAGGAGTACTTTTAAGAAAGATCCGCAGAGGTAAGTTTAACGTTTAACACTGATCAGAAAAGTAAAAAAAAAGGGTACATTTTTTGTGTATTTCCTTGCTCCTCAATATTTGCCGCATAATCAAGTCATATGTATAGAAAAAAATGTGATTGTAATGTAATAATCAGACAGTGTAAATAAAAATAAAAAAAACGTTGATTTCTTCAGGAAAGACGCAGAAACTCGTCCAGCAGATCGTCGCGAAGCGATTAAAGCTCGTTTAGGTGAAAAAGATAAGGTCAAAGAAAAAGATGACAGACGTGACCGTTTCAGAAACGAGAAAGAAGATAGGGATCGCAAACAATCGGAGCAGAGGCATGATAAGGAAGACAGAGGCCGTAGACCCTTGGAAGTAAGGAATGAAAAGGATGACAGGACTCGAAAACTATCGGAGAACAGGAATGATAAACAAGATCGAATCCGTAAACTATCTGAAGTGTCAGACCACAGAAATGATAAAGAAGACAGAGTACGTAAGCATTCTGATCAGAGGAATGACAAAGAAGACCGAGAACGGAAAATATCCGAGCACAGGAATGATAAAGACGACAGAGACCGCAAACAATCTGAACAGAGGAATGAGAAAGATGACAGGGTTCGAAAACACTCCGAACATAGGAATGATAGAGATGACAGAGATCGTAAATATTCGGATTATAGAAGGAATGATCGGAGGAGGGAGAGATCTGAACGTCGAGACAAGAGTAAGGATCGCAGTAGGAGTGATAAGAGTCGAGATAATGATAGGAGTAAGGCTAGGGACGATGATAAGGATAAGAAGAGGAGGCGGTCGCGTACGCCATCACCGGCTAAAGAGAGGTAAGATTAAATATAAACTAATATTATAAAGAGAAAAGATATGATTTTTTATATGTTTGTTTGTAATGGATAAACTCAAAAGTACTTGACCGATTTAAAAAAATCTTTCTTCTATTTAATGCTACATTATCGGCGAGTAAGATGGGTTTATTTTAACAACTTCCACGCGAACGAAGTCGCGGGCAGAAGCTAGTAGAAACTAAACAGGAAATAAATTCAGTACCAAACAATAATAATATTTGCATTTTTGAGTACCCAGAAAATCCTTTCCGCCTAGCCAATACTCAATATAGATTAGGCTATGCTTAGGTTTCTTAACTATTGTTCCCTTCTGGCAAACATAGAACATCGAACATTTTGTTCATCTCAGGTTTTTTATCGGTATTTATTAAAACCTTGGTAGGTTACATTTGGTTTGATACTACTTTTTCTGATGATACCTGAAAAACTTCTCTGTTGTGCAGATCTTCTTATAGATCAAAGTCTCGTGACCGCAAGCCTTCTGCGACTGAGACCAGAGAGAAGAGTGGTGAGCGAACCCCCCAAGAAGATGACAAGAAGAAGGACGGTGTAAGTATTTATGCAATTAACTATCTATTTTTATTATTTCATACTATTAACGAGCCGTCTTAACTTGTTCAATTATTAAATTGTATTTATTAATAATACCAAAACATACGAACCTACGTGTACTTAAGGATTCAGAATTCATTCGAATGGATTTAAAATTATTCAGCTTCCATCTGACTTCGATAAATGGAAGAAAATTATGTGGTATCCTTTTCCCCGCGAATCCTTTCGCGGAACAGAGGTGTTGTCCTATCCTATACATTCTATCTAGGGTTGCAAAATTACGTAATTTTGCGGAAAGCTCTGGTAAAATACGGGTATTTCAATGACCGACGATTTATGAAGTTTTAAATTTTTATTTGTGCTGTCCTCTGCTCTGCCTCTGCACATAGATGATGTTATTATAATCCATGACATGGTGTGATTCATATCTTGAATTCTTGACTTGAGAATGAAGTTTTAGGGATTTTTAGTACGCATGTGGTCGCACGAGTTCAGTTTTCTGTTTTTTTAAATTAAGTTCCAATACTGCTTATATCTTTGGCAAATTTCATTCAAATCCATTTATCTGTTTTATTGGGTATGACTGTATGAGTACTTTTAATACGTTTTTTTACCGAAAACTACCATATTTTACCGTAAAATACCGAAAATTACGTAAAATAACATTTTTTACCATATTATACCAGGGTTATTTTACCGTTTTACATCCCTAATCCTATCAATTGGTTATTCTCGCATAATTCGTGCCGAAAGCAGGCAAGACAGGTCTAAGATCTGTCGACTATCGCATCCATTTATTATTCGTATTTTCATCATCTTCCTGCCCTTGTCCCATGGTACGTGGGGTTGGCGCACACGTTTTCTTTTCCACTCTCCCCTGTCAACCATCACGCTATCATTCACTCCCTTCTCTTTCATATCATTCCTCACACAATCCTTCCATCTTTTCTTTGGTCTTCCTCTCCCGCTCCATCCATCAACATTAATATTCATCACTCTTTTAGTCACATGCGTTTCTTCTCTCCTCATCACATGCCCATACCAGGCCAAACGATTTCCTTTCAACTTTTCTGTCACTGGCGCCACTTTTAAACTTTGTTTATACGAGTATACTCATTTCTTACTTTATCCATTTTTGTCACTCCACACATCCATCTCAACATTCTCATCTGCATTACATGCAATCTTTTTTCATCCGTCTTTTTCACATCTCACTTTAGACGGAAGAGGAGAGGAACGAGGCACGCAAAGAGTTGATGGAGATAGTTCGTCTTATTAAGTCTAGACAACGGGACAGGGAGAATAAAGCTGGTGAGTGAAACATCTATTTAGTTTTATGCAACTTTTTTTATTTTTCTCTAACTTTAAAGAATCTATCAGTGGCTGTTTGTTCGAGCTCTGGCAAAATAAATAGTAGTGCTTCGAAAATGATATAATCTACACTACACTGATATTTTATTACTAGCTTCTGCCCGCGACTTCGGCCGCGTGCCTATAACCTTTCTCAAGAATTGGGCTATCCAATGCAAAAAGAATTCAAAAAGTCATTTATTCTAGGCTGAGTCTCTTTTAACTAGGCTGAGAATCAGCACTTTTCGAACGTCAAAATTACATAAGACAGTCCCCCAAAACGCCCACCCTTCACCACTTCCTAGTGCCTTTCGCTGGGAAGAAGCAGTGGCGCCACAAAGTCCCCAGCAGCACAGCTGTCTGTTCAAGTTAGAAAAAAAAAATTCTATACAATAGTATGCAAAATAATTTACATTAGGCAACACAAAACATAATTTAAATGATAAATTATTGGCCATATGTCAGCTAGCACACGCCAATATACCAACCAAAAATATCGAGAACTATACTCAAGCAGAAATAAAAAATAAACGTAAACAGAACTAAATATCTAAATAAAAGCCTCCAGGCATAAAGGGCGCGCCCGCTTACATAAAGCTATTTAAAGCTGTAATTGGAAGTTATAGATGATAAACTAGGACCATCGAGGTAAAAATAAATAATAACAAAACCATAATCAGCAAGACGACCAGTCACCACAAGCAGCACCCGTTCACGAGCATAACGCAAAAATCGCCATATTTGAGGGAAGGAGGCAACCCGACCCCCGACGCTACCGCAAGCAGTGACATCTAAGGGAGCATGACGAACTTGCTGCCGGTTGTACAGGCAGAAAAAATAATATGATCAATTCTCGAGGTCGCTAGCTAACCACAAATTGCAATACAACTCATAACAGAACATTGTAATGAGTAGATTATGTCAACAATAAAATAAAATAAAAATAAATTGACTCGTAAAAAATAAAAAATGTTTTCAAATCCGACTGGTAGTTCCGGAAATTACCCCCTATATACAAACTTATAAACATACAAATTTTACCTCTTTAATCAATAAACTCCAAAACTACTGGACCGATTTAAAAAAATCTTTCACCAGTAGAATGCTTTATTTATTATCACTGAGTAAGACTATAATTTACTAGCAGCCTGCCCCGGCTTCGCACGGGTATTAAACAAACATTTCAAAGTTATATATTCTTTTTTTTATAGCCTATGTTCACCGGAGATAGTGTAGCTTCCCAACAGTGAAAGAATTTTTCAAATCGGTCAAGTAGTTTCGGAACCTATTCAATTCAAACAAACAAAAAAACAATCAAATCTTTCCTCTTTATAATATTAGTGTAGATAAAGACATCACGCGGGCGACGCCGCTGGCGGAAGCTAGTATAAAATAAAATGATGAAAATAGCAATTCCCCTTGATTTTAAGTAACTCACAATCACTCAGTACAACACAGAATATTAATTTAAAAAAAGCGGCTTTTTTTCCTGGATAAACTAGGAACTTAAAAAATGTATTATCAATTTTCCCCTAAATGGATTTCCTGTTTCCTTTTACCACTTTATCAGTACCTATTTCTCTTCACCCTGAAGTATCTCTTAAACCTGTTTAAAAATAACCGTTGAACAAATTAACTGTCTGACAAAGACAACGTTCTTTCGCCAGTTCAAGCGAAAAAGAAGCGAGATTCGTCCGCTTCGGGCAGTTCCGACTCTGAACACGGCAAGAGACGTCGCCGGTCTTCCGACAGAGATCGTAGGAGGCGGAGTAACTCCAGGTTAGTAATTTAAACAAGCATTGTTCATAAGAGGTTGGTAGGAGTATATATATATATATATATATATATTATAGTCCTCCAGACCGTATTTCGGCCATGGCGGCCGATGTCAACGGAGACCAGCCTTGGGCGCTGGAGATATTATAGTGCAGGCGTGTGTGCGCAGACACAGATGCACTCTCTCTTCTCTCACTCTCATAGTCCGATGGGACGGCAGACCGACCGACCGATCCGATCCGTTCTGATCCGTCCGATGGGATGGGATGGGCGGCGGTAGGAGTATGTAAGGATCGTAGCGTGGTGTTCTGCCTACCTCCATGAGAAGAAGGCGTGAGTTTATTTATTGTTCATTCGTTCAAATTCTGAACCGATTGGTCGTCAGGTCATAAGTGACAATATGAACAATTTCAATCTGCCGACGCGATCTATTTTTAGTGAAGATTATGTGACATCTGGCTTTTGTATATTACTAAATTCTTCATACACTCTTGTAGCAGTTCAATATATGGCGAAAATTCGAGTGACAAGCTATTTTGAACCATATGCGATGCAACTGCTTACAGCCACCTATTTACTTGTCCAGTTATCCTGCACATTAACTACCCTACATATATTATAATATACAAAATGATGATAAGGCCTAGGGCTAAAGCTTTGCCTAATACACAATTTTCTTCCAGAGGGCGCCACTCGAGCTCGGAACGTCGCACGCGCCGGCGTCGCTCGCGCAGCCCGCGCCGCGACCGCCGCGATCGCAGACGTTCCTCATCCTCCCGTTAATGTGTCTTACTAAACGATTATAATAGGTTCTATTATGAAAATTATTATTCAGTAATTTAGTCATTAAATGTTTTTGGAGAAAGAATTTTTGTTAAATCAAGTGCTTCTTTAATAAATGTCCTGATTTTAGCAAACAAGGGGCCGTATTATGAAGATTTAATGCCAACATGATTCCGTTGCGAAAACGGGATGGTGCTATATGTCTTGTATAGCTCCGTCTCTCTCTCCCACTGCGAAAATGATGGCATTAATACTTCATGACACGACCCCAAAGTCTTCAATAAATAATGTTATGTTTAAGTTTTCAGACACGCTTTTCCGAACTTGTGGTTATGACTTGCACAAGTTAACTTGCAAAAAGAAAGACTTCTGCAAGTTTTAAGCTTAAGACTACCGTAAGTAAGATGTAATGAAGAAGACAAACACTCATTTTTGTGTTACTGTCAAAACTTTCAGTAGATGCCTATACTGAAAGTTTCGGAAGCGTTTTTGAAAAGAAGAAAATGCTGCATTATCTGTCAAGTCTAAGGCGACGGTAGGGTAACAGCACCAGTTTAGACAGGGCAAGGTTCACAGATCGCATTTTACTTTTACTTGTTAGTATTTCATACGAATATTAAGCTACCTTATAATGAAGAGCATAATGTCCATATTCCTATAAGCGAATGTCAGTAAGTGTTTCATACTAATATGGCTCGAGAATAAGGTTCATATTCGTATGAAACGCTAAGAATACAGACAAATGGTCTGTGAAATTTACCCTTAGAGTGTGAGGGGAATTGGTGATTTTGCTCCACGTAAAACTACGTGTCTTATAATACTTTATCATCGTGTATGAGATGAAAACTAGAATAATAACATAATTGTTTTATTAGTAGTTAGATTTTTTTAACAACTTGTACTAGACGCGGCCATTAAGAATGCAGAAATAGTTTTATACAGAAACATGTAAGAGTGACAGAGACAACGCTATAAAAATTCGAATTTTTCTAAAGCGTCATTTATCTTCTTATCGGCTGCGAAGTGTAAAGCGCAAGCCACACTGGGAGCGAAGCTAAGTTCGTTTAGCTTCGCTCATGTAACTACCGCGTGTTTGCATACTTCGGTTCACACCACGAACTATAAATGATTTTATTTCTGTAAGTAGGTTTGTACAAACACTTTTACACGTCAATCATATTTTAAAAACTAGATGAGGTCGGCGTTTCCTATCCGACTACTCTGAGAAGAAAGGCCGAAACAAACTCAGAGGTCAGTCTCTTTTAAAGTCCAGACATAATCTTGGTCAGATCATGTGAAGGCCATGTGGATTGAACCGAAGCATGAAAAGACGCGGTAGCTACACGTGCGAAGCTAAACGAACTTAGCTTAGTTCCCAGTGTGGCCTGCGCTTTATTATTGCATTGTGCCACAAACTTGTTTACCTACCTTACTAGTTTACCTGAATCACGTTGATATAAATACCTTCGTGATATTATTTCTTTTCAAAAGTATAAGGGCATAAAGTATACTGAGGGTCATTTTTTAAATCGGTAACTTTTAATACTGAATAAATAATAATGACTAACTAACTTTTATCTGAGAATAAATATGGCAGTTTGCATTATTAATTTATTTGCAAAAGTTGTCAAACCGCCATATTTATTTTTATACTCATGTAAAAGTTATTAGCGGACTAGACACTATCAGTAAAAATGACATTACATTCAAGTAATGTCATTACTACTGACAGCGTGGTGATTGGAATGATGATGTGATCTAAATATTTTAATATTTTTGCGTCAATATTGGAAGGAATGCCAGTAATATTAATGTCATTATTACTGATAGTGTCTGGGCCGGTATTAATTTGACGATTGAAAAATCTGCCCTAAGGTATCTGTCCCACCGCCGGCGATTAGCGAAAAGCTAGTAGCGTAGCAATTAAAAATGAGTTGTTTGGTTGACAGAGTCAGCGATTAACTATTAATATACAGGGTCAAATTAAATTAACTACGCAGATGTGACGGTTGTTTAGGCAGGCAGAGAGCAGCACTTTGCTGTCGACAGACCCAACTGCAGCTTAGCCATTGGTCGGCGTTTGCTGTCCAGCAAACGCCGACTAATGGCGACAGCTACAGTATGAACGCAGTGCGCGCGCTGCCTTGTCAGTCGACTTCAAATAGACCGAGCGTTCACGCGTTAAAATGACGTCTCGCGCTACAACAATGCTGTCGGCGTGGTGGGCAGCAGTCGGCGTGTCGAATACTGCAGCAGTTGCTTTTGTCGATAGTAGCAGTTGCCTCCGTCGACAGCTGAAGTTGGATCTGTCGACAGCTGGAGTTGGCTCTGTCGACAGCTGGAGTTGGCTCTGTCGCCAGCTGGAGTTGGCTCTGTCGACAGCAAAGTGCTGCAGCAAACAGACGACTGTTTGACGTCTTAGATGTCGAGACCCATCACGTCTGTGAGATTTACACAAACAAAATTATATTTCAAGTGATTACACTTCCCGCGTTTGATGAACCCAAAAAAATCTCATCAAATTAATATTTTTTTTTGTTTTATCAATCCTATCACGTCTGTGGAAGTTTACTAGCTAATTTAGCTCTTTTACTGACACGAGACCTACAATCTTTTGCACGTCACTTCCTCGTCGGCAGTGGGACAGGTGTCTAAGGCCCGTATTACAGAACCTCACTCAAGACTCAATCATTACTTAGAACTAGTTTCAACCAATCAAAAGTCTTTAAACGAGTTTTAAGTAATGATTGAGTCTTGAGTGAGGTTCTGTAATACGGGTCTAAGGCCCGTATTTGTTTTTGATTTTCTAAGAATACTGTGCTTTCGAACTTGTATAATTAAACTTGCAAAAATTATAGTGAAGTGGTCTGTAAAATAAGTTATTGGCGTGTATAAGTTTTGTTCTTTTCGTTTATCCAATTAATTAGGTACTTATTTACATCAATTTAGTATGAATTGTTTCAAATTATTTTGTATGACATAAGCGTGTGCTATTATCAAATTATATGTATTTTTCAAGTTAAAACTTTTATTATTGACCAACTTTTTTTTTCTTATTTGTTCAGGTCCTTTTTGTGTTCTCGATATTTTTGACGCTGGCTGAAATATTATTTTCTACAATATTTTAATACATTGTATCTTTGTTTGTAATTGCGACATAATTTTATAAGGTTAAATAATTTGATACTGTTTTCGGTAGGTACTGAAAAGTAATAAAATTCATCATACCTGACTGTCATGAAAGTGGCCATATGCCGGCCGTTATATCCTAAAATATCATAAAATATAAATAAACCCTCTGGTTTAAAAGGACTTGTTGTGTTTCCACAATTCATTTCTTCAAAAATGGCAGTGTCAATAGAGTTTATTTTATTTTTAATTTGAAAATATATATCATGAAAATAGTCTCTAATATAGGTACTAGGTATGTGTTTAAGGAATGCTAATAATAGTCTGAAGAATTGCCCTGTACCTTTATGTCATAGTGTTAACTGAGTTTATGTCAATAAAATTGTATTTCTCCAGTTTTGTGTGTTTTCTGATGTCCCCAAGTACCCTTATAACAGCATCGAAGTGTTGCGTATGTGTAGGCCGACTGCTTAACTGAGTCCGTTCCTGAGGTAGCTGCGCGGTGCGGGAGGGGTGTGGTGTGTCGTGATGCCAGAGCTCGGTGATTTGTCAACTTGTGACAACAATCACCCCTCCCACACCGCGCACGGACTCAGTTAAGCGGTCGGCCTACAGACAGAAATTGACGAGAACCTGTATCACAATCAGAATCTATTTCGATTTGAAACAGATTGCTAATCCAATGCTTCATAAGTTGGAAAAAAAAATCTGCTCAACAACATAAATAACGCAATGAATGTTGTTGAACTGTCAAAATGAAACAAATTAGGCAAAATTGTTTATGAAAATAAGTTACGTAATTAGGGTATTGATTGATTGATGCACCAGCCTCGGTCTTTTCTCATACAGAGAAGGCTCACCTCGCGTCCTATTTAAAAGCGATCGTCGCGCGAATACACGATTGTTCGAACTTTTTGTTCAGTGAACCTGAACGCGTGGTCGCGCCGACAGAGGGCGCTTTCCGGTTTTCCGAACAAAAAGTGACATACACGCGACCGATCACGTATTTGTGCGCCGATCACTTAAATAGGACTCGGCCTTATGCATTGATCACCACGCTTCCTCAAGGCGGATTGGCGATTTGTAAGTCCTGATTTCCTTACGTTTGTTTTTCCTTACCGTGTGTCCAAGATAAACTAAGAAAGTAAGTAGGCAATGATAATTATGAATTTTAAAAGTAACATTGGTACTTGCCCGATTTCGAACCCACAATCGTTCTCGAGGGGCAGGTGCTCACCATTGGAACACCACGACACAATAAAAAGCTGGTTTGCAACTCGAACAAATAAAAATGAATGGATACTATGAGTCAATCAAACCAAAATCAAGGTTTTTTTTGCTCGGTTTTGGTGGTGGTGGTAGGGCTTGTTCTAAGTCCGCCTGGCTAGCTACCACCATCTTATCTAACTTTGTCACCATAACAACAATGGTAACAGTTGTGTTGCGGCAGTTAGAGGTAAGATAGCCAGTTCCTCTGTGGTTGAGGATTCCAGGTGAAGCTCGCTTCCACCTTCGGTCTGATCATCACTTACTCCATCAGGTGAGATGAAGGCAAAGAGCTTCGCCGTTGTGGAAAAATAATAGAACTGATGCTATGGCCAGATTGATCAGTTGCTACGGAAGGTGCCCCTAAAAGCACCCTAAAACTTGCTATAAAACATTATAAATTCAAACAATGGTGCCGATTCCCTTGTTCACAAACTAAACTAAATTTAAGTTCAGTGCATCTTTTTCTTTCTATTTCATTAAGAAAAGGACAGAAGATAAATTTTAGTTTAGTCCTGTCAAATTAATCAGCGCCTGTCACTACTCCATACAAGTTTAGACGAGATTAAAAACTTGCCTACTAAAATTACTTCAATTTACGTCAAGCGCTGATTAATTTGACAGGACTAAACTAAAATTTATCTTCTGTCCTTTTCTTAATGAAATAGAAAGAAAAAGATGCACTGAACTTAAATTTAGTTTAGTTTGTGAACAAGGGAATCGGTACCATTATATCGGATTGGACCACAGGCTACTTTATCCTGTTTATTACTTATATAACGACTAGGACAGTGGTTCCCAAAGTTGACTGAACCGCGACCCACCTAACAAAAACTTCCAAATTCGGGACTCGCCTCTTGGGTGTCATGATAACAAAAGGGACATACTTAACTAGGTATTTTAAATGAAGGATGTAGGTATTTGTTTCCTATATTTTGTCATTACAATTTTAGTTTCTTTTTTAATCGCAATGAGTTTGATACGTCCAAATAATTATTTCGATATTTTTTAGTTTTAATATTTATTAATCATAGCTGAAAATTTTCAAGGCCCACCCAATAGTCGCTTAATTTGGGAACCACTGGACTGGGAGATGACGGCATCAACATAATAATATAGGAACTATAGGAAGGTTCGTTTTCAGATACCTACTAGATACCGCTTATATACCAACGGAAACAACAAACTGTGACTAAAGTGTATCCCGGTTCTTATATAATATAAAATGGATAAAAATAAACAATGGGTTCATGGTTAGCTTATCTTCGAGTTGGTATTTGACACATTATTATGATGGCAGTAAAGTACCAAAAGACATAACTTACAGATTAAGGTGGGTCAGTACCTACCTGTTCTGAGCCAAAATATTAAACAATTCATTGTATTGTTAGACGTACCTATTAGAGATGCCGCGAATACTCGCTAATATTCGGTATTCGGCATTACTCGACATTTTTTTTGTTATTCGTCGAATACCGAATAATAGTGTTTATTATTCGACATTCGGCGAATAGTTGTCTCTAAATAAAAATATACTTTTATCTACTCTCATAGCTTATTATTCGAATCTTATGAACTTCAAAACGAGTTTATATTGACATACTTTATAAACAGAATACCTAGGTACCGAAATTGAAAAATAGAATCATATTAAGTATAACACTTTTTTCTCTAACAAAATAATACTATAAAACATTTTTTTTTCTACTACGATACAGCGCTAATCCAAGAAGTTAATATCACCATAGAGTTTCCATCAACTTTTGGCGGGGGACAGCAGCACCCGCTGTAGCGCATGTGCGGTGATGTGCTGGTGCAGGCGACATTCATTTGTTTGGTAGTACTTACTGAATTTCGGGGGATTTTTAAATTTATTCTTGATCTTTAACTTTGATTTTTTATTTAGTATTTGTTTCAATCCCAATGTTTGAGAGTAGATAAAGTAGTGTATGAAACTGCACATAACTAGGTATTAAAACATTCGTGTGATACTATTAATAAAAACCTCGCCTACGGCTCGGTTTTTAAATACCACTCATGTTTTAATACCCCTCATTATGCAACAATTTCATAAACTACTATTAATGAACAGATAAACTACCTATAGACTTAAAAATAATTAAACTTTGTAATGGTGTGGGTTAGTGTAAGTGAAGGAAACGATATTTGTGGCACGAACGAGAGTTTATTAAAAACACAATGATCCAAGAGTTTTGGCGGGAGCGAGCGAGAACCGCGGAAGAACGTTACGTGCGCGCGTCAGAGCGTGCGTCGTGCGACTCTGTTGAGCGGGAGGGGCGCCGCGTGAGGCGCGCGGGCCACGCGCATGCGCGGCGTTCGGCCGATGTTTAGTAAACCCTGCGGCAGCGCACCGTACCACGGTTTAACCCCAAGATACGCGTGATAGTCTCCCCCTCTAAAGGCTTGTGCAGACCAGCGCGACTTGTCGCGCGACACAAAGACACCGCTCGTCGCGCGACGAGCGGTGCCTTTGTGTCGCGTCGCATGTCGCGCTGGTCTGCACGAGCCTTAACCCGAACGAACGCCCTCGTGTTTGGGTTAGTTTTTACGAGGCCTCCCCCTCTTACGTTTCTCTTGTATTGGAGCTTGGATGCGACCAACGAAGGGAGTCAGTACAGAGGCATGGTACTTACCTAACACTGTACCGTCGCTGAGGCGCTCTAAGATGTATGTAGTGGGACTGACCACAGCCTGGATCTTGTATGGTCCGTCACGGCGAGGGATAAACTTCGACGTCTGCCCTCTGCCGGTATCATTAGCCCCTTGAGTTTTCAATAGCACTAGATCACCAACCTTATAATCCGGAGCTGGTCGACGATGTTCATCGGCGTACTTCTTATGTGCCGCCTGGGCACTCTCATAGACGTCACGAGCGTCTAAGAGTACCGACGAAATCTTCTTAAGAAAATTAGTGATGTCACCTACATAATTATCGTTCTCGATAATGGTGCGCATTTCTGACATGACATCTGCTGGCGCGCGCATGTCTCGCGCGAAATTCAAATAGGCAGGTGAGTAGCCCGTTCCTGACGTGACTGCCGAGTTCATGGCGAAGCGGACTGCAGGTAAGTGGATATCCCACGTATCATGGTCTTTACCTACTAGAATCGTCAGCTGCGGCTTGAGGTCCCGGTTCTTACGTTCCACCGGGTTCGCCTCGGGGTGGTAAAATGAGGTAAGTGATTGTGTTATTCCCATCGCGTGGCAGGTCTGCTGCATTACCTCACTTATAAATTGGACACCGTTGTCACTAACAAGGCGCCTGGGGACTCCGAACCGTAAGTATACTTCTGATACAAGTACCTTTGCGCATTCTTCACTGGTAGCTGAAGCAAGGGCGAACAGCTCCACCCAGCGTGTGCAGGTGTCCTCGACTATCAATATCCATTTGTGTCCTTTCGCCGTTTCAGGTAGAGGGCCGAACAGGTCCACGGCTAATACCTCAAACCGGCGTGCAGAAGCGGGCGTCTGCATCAACCCAGCTGGTTTCCTTGTGTCTGCCTTATAACGCTGGCAAGGTACACAATTCTTAATGTACTGCGTAACGTAGGAACGCATTCCTGGCCAGTAGTACTTACCGACTAAGCGTTGCAGCGTACGTTCCGCGCCCATGTGACCAGCGGTGGGTGCATCATGGTATTCGGCCAATACTTTAGCGCGTTCCTGTTCCGGGACCACCAGACTGGCGTCGTCGAGCTCCCCATTCTCAGGGCAATATCTATACAACACACCTTCGGCGAGCACATACCCTTTGTTTGCCCATACACTCCCCCTAGAGGGATCATCGGATTCTAGAGCCTCGACGATCTTACTTACTTCCGAGTCCTTTATTTGGTTCTCGCGCAGTTCCTTCAGACTGCGAGAAGGCACGTCAATCGCAGCGCAGCACAGGTCGCAATCGGCGTCTTCGGCGCATGCCGGACGCGACAGAGTGTCAGCTATAACATTGGCCTTACCTGGTGTGTATTCTATTTTAAGGTTATACTCCTGAAGGCTCAGGGCCCACCTTGCTAGGCGTCCGCTCGGTGACTTCATACTCATTAGCCACCTAAGCGGCTGATGGTCTGACTTAATTACGACTTCAGCGCCATCTATATACCCCCTGAACTTGGAAACTGCCCAGACGACGGCTAGAGCCTCCCTCTCCGTCGTGCTGTAGTTTCTTTCAGCCGAGATCAAGAGTCGACTGGCGTATTCTATTGGGCGCTCGTCGGTCCCCTCCCCCTGGAGGAGAACCGCCCCGAGAGCATACCCACTGCTATCAGTTCTGAGGACGAAGGGTAACGTCGCATCAGCCTGACGCAGGATTGGCGCCGATACTAGCAGTTGCTTGATCTTCTCGAAAGGTGCCTGCTGCTCCGGGCCCCATTTCCATATACTTGCCTTTTTTAGCAGGGTTGTCAACGGTTTGGCGACCTCTGCGTAGTCAGGGATAAAGCGCCTGAACCAGCTGGAGGTCTGCAGGAAACATTTCAGATGTTTTACGTTCCGAGGCGTCGGCATGTCCACGATTGCCGCGGTTTTCCCTGGATCGACGTGAATACCTCCTGGTAAGATAACGTGCCCTAAGAACTTTACCGATCCCCTCGCGAAGTGACTCTTCTCGCGATTTACTCGCAGGTTGAACAAGGCGAGTCGATCAAACGTGGAGGTGAGGTCGGCGAGGTGCTTTTCGAAGGACTCATCGGACATTATCAACAAATCATCTAAATATGCTAGAAGAGTGGTACCTGGCAAGTTCGACTTGAATCTGTCAATCAGCCTCTGGAAAGTAGCGCCTGAGTTGCGCAAACCCATTGGCATGCGTTTAAATCTATAAGTGCCGAGCGGTGTCGTGAATGCTGTCTTGTCCTTATCATTAGGGTCGACGTTCACTTGAAAGTAGCCAGCTCGGAGGTCGAGTGTAGTCATGTACTTAGCGGTTTTTGCGTCGTGAAGAATGTCCTCGATCCTTGGGAGAGGGTACCGGTCGGCCTCTGTGACAGCATTGAGCTTGCGGTAGTCAACACACAGTCTAAAGCTGCCATCCTTTTTCTTGACAAGCACGACATTCGATGCCCACGGAGACTCGCATTCCTCAATGACGTCGGCGTTGATAAGTTTGTGCAGCTCTTTCTCGAGTGCCTCTCTCTTAGGCGGTGACAGTCTATAGGGAGGAGAAGCCAAAGGTTCTTGTGTTTCGCTTACCTTAATTTTATGAACGGCGAAGTCTGTAGGAGGTCCAGCCGAAGCAAATTGAGCGACTCTGCCTTGCAAGAACTCGTCGAGTGCGGCTCTGTGCTCCGGTGACAAGCTCGTACCTTCATCTTGGCGCAGTGATACGTCGCAGATCTCTGCTTGCATCACGGCCGCGCTGTTCAATACATAAGATTGCAAAAACGGGAACCGGTCTCCTGGACTATCTGCAAAATGCCATGACTCCTGGGCTATATCTAAAACAATAGCCGCGTTAGCAATAAAATCACGACCTAAAAGTGTTCTGGTGTCATCACCAGGAAATACCATAAACTCGGTGTCGACTCTTCGACTATCTAGGGTGACAGGTACGGTAGCGGTCTTCACCATTTTCTTATGACACGAGCCATCGGCGAGCCCGATATAACGCTCCGTTTCTTGAAATTGAACGCCGTTCTTCACTAACAACGAATACAATAATGGGCTAGCAACACTGTGCGTAGCCCCGGTATCGACTATTGCTACCCCTTCCTTACCTACTACGCTTATTGTTATCAAAGGATGTGACGTCGATGTCGCGTAGAAGTCACCTTTAATGACATTGAAGTCGGACGGTTTGGCGGGCGCGGGTTTAATCGAACAAGTTTCACACTTTGACTTGACCACCCCTGGTTGGCCGCATCCATAACAGCGTATCGGATTTATACCTTTACCGTCGCTAGTACCTACTTTATTAGTTTTATTGTCACTATCGACTTTATTTGCCTTACGACATTCGTTAGCCGCGTGACCGAACGCTTTACAAAACGAACATCTAATGCGATTACGTGTCAAGGTTTCGTTCGAATTAGAGGTGAGTTTGGAACCTGTGGTTATGCTCGGACTCGTAGTACCGCGGTCGGGAGCGGTAGGTACATTCGGGTTATTCCCGGAAACGATAGAGTTTTTTAATTCCGTTATCGAATCTTCCACGAGTCTCGCTCTCTCTAACAAATTATCAATATCGCTAATAGTGTCGCGCGGCAAACGTTTACGTATGCGACGATGTAATAAGCCATACACAATATCCACTATCATCACGCTTGGCACAACATAGGGTAATTGAACTAATAAAGATCGTACCTTTGATATAAAAACTTCGGCGCGTTCACACTCACTTTGTTCACACGTGGATACCTCGCGCAGTATCCTGTACGCGGGCTTTTTCACGCCGTAGGCAGCGCGCAGGCGCGCGAGCGCGTCCGGCCACGAGCCGACGCAGGCCCGGGCGCCGCGCCACCACACCGCCGCGTCACCGCTCAGCAACATGGAGAGGCCGCGTAGCGCGTGGTCGTCGGTCACGGCGGCGCACTCCTTGTAAACCTCCACTGCATCGATGAACGCCTCCAGCACCTCGGTGTCGCGTGACTGCCCGTCGAACCTCGCGGTGCACTTTGAAAAGTTACCGCCAGAGGTCGCGGGCGCGTTCGCCGTGGGCGATGCCGCCGGTGTCGACGCGACTGGACTCCACTGGTTGCCATGATGTAGCGATCGTAGGGTTTCCACTAGTGTGCGGTTGGTCTCCGCCTGCATTCTGGCGAACGACTCCATCACGGTTGACAGTAGCCGCTCGGTGTTGAGCGCTGCGGCGGGTGCGCCGGTGTGGGCCCCGCCGAGCGTGTGGTCGAGGGCGGCGCCCCCCTGGGCGCGCATCTCCTCGGCCGCGTCGGTTGATTCGCGTGCAACGGTGGCAGCGGCGCCGGCACTGGCGCGCGGCTCCACCACTGAGACGCAGTCCGCGTCGGAATAACCGTCGCCGTCGCTTCCTTGTTCGTCCGCCTTGCGGTCGCTCGCTGCTCGGGTTGCCCGCGTCGTTCGTGGCATGATATTTTCTGTCCTCACTCTAGTCACTGAATAGTTATTAACCACACTTCACTGGGTTCGTTTTGCCGCTGTTTTAAAACTAAAACATGGCCACGAGTTGGGCGTCACTGTAATGGTCGTGGGTTAGTGTAAGTGAAGGAAACGATATTTGTGGCACGAACGAGAGTTTATTAAAAACACAATGATCCAAGAGTTTTGGCGGGAGCGAGCGAGAACCGCGGAAGAACGTTACGTGCGCGCGTCAGAGCGTGCGTCGTGCGACTCTGTTGAGCGGGAGGGAGGGGCGCCGCGTGAGGCGCGCGGGCCACGCGCATGCGCGGCGTTCGGCCGATGTTTAGTAAACCCTGCGGCAGCGCACCGTACCACGGTTTAACCCCAAGATACGCGTGATAACTTTTATTAATCTTTAAAAACAAAACACACTGAGTATTATTATCATTAAAATAAAAAGTTTGCCAAAAGTCATGTTAATTAGTAAGGCTTTTTAATTAATATTTAAAGTCCAAAAGGGGCAGTTTGTGGTGAAGAAAAACTAGTTTTTCTGTAAGATTGGGATCAAGTCGGTTGCGCTTTTTTTTTCATACCTATATCAAACCTGCCTCAGAAAATAAATAAACTATAATTACTTATAATTTGAGAATAAATGAACTTTTTTATATTCTTTTTTTTTATGTCGAGTAATAATGGCGAGTATTCGACTATTCACCATAGAGAATGGCGATTATTCGGTATTCGACTATTCGCTATAACAACTATTCGCGGCATCTTTAGTACCTATACAGTGCGAGTCTTTATAATGTGCACATATCGAAATGAGGAAACCTATTTCCTATATTCACCGGCTTCATAAGGTTCATAACTCATTTGTTGGGCTTGGTACTTATAGTACTACTTATAGACTTTTATAACAAGCTACCCTCATAGACTGCTACCCTCTTCTTTTCTAGATTTGCCTTTTAATAAACTAAAGTAAAATCTAACCTTTGTTCAAAGGCATACTATTGTATCAACGACTACTTAAATGATAAGAATAGTTGGTCGCTGTGATTAACTCAAGACAATACTTACCTACTTATGTTCTTTCTCCAGAATTAGTTTACCTACGGACAGTTACATAATTGTTTATTTTATTTGAATTTATAAGTCAATTTTTATTTTTTCATTATTCAATTTATTTTTATTTTATTTTATTGTTGACATAATCTACTCATTACAATATTTTGTTATGAGTTGTATTGCAATTTGTGGTTAGCTAGCGACCTCGACAGTTGATCATTATTTTTTATTTTTTTTGCCTGAGTAACCGGTAGCAAGTTTGTCCTGCTCCCTTCTGATGTCACTGCTTGCGGTAGCGTCGGGGGTCGGGTTGCCTCCTTCCCTCAAATATGGTAATGGCTGATCTTTGCGTTATGCTCGTGAACGGGTGCTGCTTGTGATGACTGGTCGTCTTGCTGATCATGGTTTTGTTATTGTAACTAGTAATTAACTGTTTATTTATTTTTTACCTCGATGGTCCTAGTTTATCATTTACAACTGCCAATTACAGCTTTAAATAGCTTTATGTAAGCGGGCACGCCCTTTACGCCTGGAGGCTTTTATTTAGATATTTAGTTCTGTTTACGTTTAGTTTTTATTTCTGCTTGAGTATAGTTCTCGATGTTTTTGGTTGGTTTAATGGCGTGTGCTAGCTGACATATGGCCAATAATTTATCATTTAAATTATGTTTTGTGTTGCGTAATGTAAATTATTTTGCATACTATTCTATAGATTTTTTTTTTCTAATTTGAACAGACAGCTGTGCTGCTGGGGAGTTTGTTGCGCCACTTCTTCTTCCCAGCGAAAGGCACTAGGAAGTGGTGAAGGGTGGGCGTTTTGGGGGACTGTCTTATGTAATTTTGACGTTCGAAAAGTGCTGATTCTCAGCCTAATTTGAATAAATGACTTTTGAATTTGAATTATGCTTAATCTTACCGACGGTTTTTTTTTAATTTTTTTATTCTCTTTGGCGTGTTATTGAGAAATTTTACGATTACCTATTTTGTAAAAAAATTGAGGAATAAAAACAGATTTTTGCTAAAAAAACATGCTTATTTTCAATTGAGGGTTTGATTTTGTTTCATCGCGATAGATAATTTAGTTTAAAAGTTAAACCGTTTTGTTACAAATTAAGAGAAAAAACAGGAAAAAACAACAAAAATATTTAAAAACAAAAATCGTCGGTAGAATTAAGCATAGATTATCATTTCGAAATGTGCACATTATAAGACTCACACTGTATAAATACCATCGAGCACAGAACAACCACTCTGTAGGTAGATCATGTAGCCTATATATAATGTTTTGTTCCGTGCAGGAGTGGAATCCATGAGTCCGCAAAACCATGCAGCTAGGCGATCACTCGGCCCGTGCACAATCGTCACCTAGAGCTGCTTGAGAGTACTGTAGAGATTAGAGTAGTACCTACTCGGATATCATGGAAGGCGCACTAGATCTCATGATCCCCGGTCCAAGTGTGGGAAGGGAACACCGGGGTGGTTTTTAGTCAGTAGGAGTCTGACAGACCCCTTCACCTGCCCCAGGGCGGAGGACATCCATGAGGATTTTCCACCCAGGAACAAAAAAAAAAAAAGTACCTACTCGGATGAGCCAACGTCCACGAATATTTGATAAGTTAGTGGCATATTTTAGAGATAAACACTAGTTATTTCATATTTAGAAGAGGTTAGAATAGACAGCCAGCTCGGAAAGCTGACAGCCCCCTGGATGTTACGTATTAAAACATGGATCTGTTTTTGTCAATCGTTTGATAATGACAGAGACAGAATGATGTTTTTAATATGTTTAGCGCTAATCGTGATTTGTGGTGCAAGCGAGCCTAAAAGTAATTATAGGAATACTAGTATCCTATCTTAACAAATACGTGTTTTATTCTGGTAGCTTAGAGTACGCTTACCTATACAGTCAGGGGGGGGGGGGGGGGGGGGTCATCATGGGTATCGCCCGAGTAATATTTTTAGGGAGGTACATCTCCTCGTTGGTCTAGTGGTCGTATGCGTTACTTCTGAGCATGAGGTCCTGGGTTCGATTCTCAGGTCGGACAGTGTTAATGGGTTTTTCCATCGGAAAATTTTCAGAAGCAGCCTAAAGTCTGGAAATGTGGGTGTAGGTAGGTACTATTAACACTTTCCACCTACCTTGAAAATCTAAGATCAGTTGATCACTGTTAGGTAAGGTTAGGTTAGCTTTGGTTAGGTTAGGTTTTGGCGGAAAGGTGTGTCACTTACAGGAGACGCGACGGAGGGGGCCGGCGCGATATGTCGTGTGGTGTTCCACAGGGCTCGGTCCTGGGTCCGTACCTGTGGAAAATCGGCTAAGACTGGGTGCTGACGCGTTACGCGGACGAAACGCTTGGCACGGCTCGGGAGAGCTCACACATGGAGGCAGCGTTGTTGGCGACAGCTGCAGACTCTCAGTTGGTGGGTTGCATAGGGCGCCTGGGCCTGGAGCACGCCCTCAATGAGTTGGAGGCCATGGTCTTTCCCGGGCCCCGGTGGGCGCCGACGCCGGGATCACACATCATGGCCAGGGGGGGGTGGGGGCGAAATACTGTCGAGTACACTATGAATTAAGTACCTGAAACTGGTGCTCGACAGCTTTGGGACTTCAGCTCCCAATTTCGGCGGCTGACGCCCAGGTTGATGGGAGCGGCAAGCGCGCTCGCCACGCTGCTTCCCAATATGGGGGGCCCGAGCACCGCCTGTAGGTCGTTATACTTGGGGATCTTGAGATCCATGGCTCAGTTCGGGGCTTCGATATGGGCTTCTGACCTGACGGCTGGCAGCATCGCAATACTGCGAAAACCGCAGAGGGCGATGGCCGTCAGAGTTATCAGGGGAAACAAGTGTAATTTGAAGTGTCTGGTAGGTTAGATATTTTTTACTATAACGACATTCCTGCTGTAAGTGGAGTATACCTTTTTTTTTTTTTTTTTTGGGTGGGTTATCAAATAACTTCTCCCGCTCTGGGTGGAGCGGGAGGGCGTGTCAGACTCTTACTGACTAAAACCCACCCGTGTTCCTTCCTATGCCATGTTGCCGGGGGCCACGATTTCCCTATCGGTTTTCTTCGAACCCCCGGCAGGCATTGGCCCTAGCGGACCCCGTCAATTCTGCTGACATCTCTTTGAGGCGCGCGTGGAACACAACGCGCCGTCGACCCGGGAAGTGGGGTATACCTTTTTTTTTTTTTTTTTTTTTTTTTGGGTGGGAAATTATCAAATAACTTCTCCCGCTCTGGGTGGAGCGGGAGGGCGTGTCAGACTCTTACTGACTAAAACCCACCCGTGTTCCTTCCTATGCCATGTTGCCGGGGGCCACGATTTCCCTATCGGTTTTCTTCGAACCCCCGGCATTGGCATTGGCCCTAGCGGACCCCGTCAATTCTGCTGACATCTCTTTGAGGCGCGCGTGGAACACAACGCGCCGTCGACCCGGGCTTGGTCCTTATCGGACGGCGAGCTACCCATTGCTCACCGTCCGCAAGCCCGCGCCTACGGTGGCCGGAAATCTTCCTGCGATTCCCGACGCCCAGGGCGTCTCCTGCTGCGGCGGTTAGGGGCGCGAGGGCGCGAAATTTGCCTCTCCCTCACGCGCTCCGTCTCCTCCTTCGCGAGAATTACTGCTTCGCAGAAAGAGGTGACGGCCTCCCATTTCCTCTCGCTCCGTAGCATGGCCCGAATCAGGGCCGGACGCGAGAGATCACCGCCGCCGATCGCATCCACGAGGACACGGCGATGCCCTGCCCAAGCCGGGCAGACCTCCACCGTATGCTCCACCGTGTCCTCCGGGCGATCCACACAGTGACGACACCCGGGCGTTTCCTCCCGCTTTATCCTGAACAGGTACCTCCCGAAACTGCCGTGTCCGGTGAGCACCTGCGTCAGGCGGAAGGTGAGGACGCCGTGGCGCCTCTCTAGCCACTCCTCAAAGAGGGGTCTTATCGCCTCAATTGTGGCGTGCCCAGCGCTGGGTTGCGACAATCGCAGTCTCCATTCCGCCATGAGATCCCGCCGGAGCTCTGTCCGCTGTGCCGCGACTTCTTGCGGCATCGGAGTTAAGCCCCGGCGCTTCGCCTCCTCGCGCCACTCCCAAATGTGCGCGAGGACCTTTGCCTCCAGATCCCATGGCGGTACTCCGGCAAGGAGGCTCGCCGCCTCGCAGGAGACCGTGCGGTATCCTCGGGCCAGCCGGATGGCCATGACCCTTTGGGACGCGTTCAGCCGGCGGCCTGGCTGCCGCTTCAATGAAGGCGCCCACACCGGCGCCCCGTAAAGGGCCATGGACCGCACGATCCCCACGTAGAGCCTCCGGCAGGAGGCGTTTGGACCTCCCAGATTGGGCAGGAGCCGCTTCAAGGCAGCCCCGGCCCGGTCCAGTCTGGGAGCCAAACGTCGGAAATGCTCCACGAAGTTCCACCGGCTATCGAGGACGAGTCCCAGATACTTCATCGTCGACTCGACGCCGATGTGAACCCCTCCCGCCAATACCTGGGAACCCGACGGTGGCGCACTACGAGGACCATAGAAACCCATGGCCTCGGACTTGTGCAGGGCCACCTCGAGTCCCAGCTGCCGGATTCTGTCGACGATTGTCGCAACCCCGCGTGTCGCTAAGTCGGCCGCCGCCTGGTACGACCTCCCCTGCGCCAGGACCAGCGTGTCGTCAGCGTAACAAACGACGCTGACGCCAGTAGGGAGGTCGGCGCGCAGCACCCAGTCGTATCCGATGTCCCACAGATGCGGCCCCAGGACCGATCCCTGTGGGACACCGCACGACATCTCTCGCCGGTTCCACTCTCCTTGGTGACCGGGGTAGATGACAAACCTGTCTGTCAAATAGGCCTCGACCACACGACAGAGGTAGGTCGGCATCCGGTGATACCGAAGTGCCTCCCTGATGCAACTCCAGGGCAGGGTGTTAAAGGCATTGGCGATGTCTAGAGACACCGCCAAGACGACCCCACCCCGGGCCACAGCATCCCCCGTCGTGAGGGCCCGCACGCGCATGATGGCGTCCACCGTAGAGCGCCCCCTGCGGAAACCGAACTGGCTCTCCGCCAGATCCGGCCCCACTCGCACCAGCTGCCCGACGAGGCGGTCTGCAATGACTCTTTCAAAGAGCTTGCCCACCTCGTCGAGCAGCACAATGGGCCGATAGGCGGACGGAGAGTCCGCTGGGCGCCCCGGCTTCCTGATGAGGACCAGTTTCCCAGTCTTCCAGCAAAGTGGGAACTGGCCCCTCTCCATACATGCGCTTAGGAGCCCTCTCAGTCGAGGCCCGAGAGTCCCCATGGCCAGGACCCAGGCCCTTCCGGGTATGCCATCGGGTCCTGGGGCGGTATTCCTCGCACTCATCCTGCGTACCGCCACTCTCATCTCTACCTCGGTCACCTCCGGAGCATCGTCGTCGTCGTCGGCGGTGTGGTCCGCATCGGGCACCGCAATGGGCGGAGCCATGGGCGGGGGCGTATGTTCCCCTCTTGAAGGGAACAGAGCGCTCACCACGTCCTCCACAAGCTGGGGCCGGAGACTCTGCGTCAGCGGGGGAGCCCATGGGCGGAGTTTCTCCCGCACCATCTTATATGGGCGTCCCCACGGGTCTCTGTTCAGAGTCTCCAGCATCTCCTCGCGGGCCTGTGCCCTGGCCCGCAGGATCTCCGCTTGGAGGGCGGTCTTCGCCGCTCTGTACCCCTCGTACAGCTCCGCCTGAATGGCTTCCGTATCCGGAGGACGGATACGGAGCCTGCGGTGCCTGGCGTACCGGCGTCGCGCAGCAACGCACGCCCTGCGTAGAGCTTCCAGCTCTTGCGACCACCAGTACACCTGGCGCGAAGCGCGTCCAGGGTGGACTCGGGGCATTGCCACGTCACATATATTGGACATGGCCTCCCGGAACCACTCCGCCTCGTCGTTTATGTCGGCAGGCCTGTCCGGTGATGACACCCAGGCCTGCACGATCGAGGCTTCCAGGAGGAGCTCCCGGTCCAGCCGCTTCAGCGCCCACCGCGGACCACTCGGGGCCTGTCGGACCGGCGCGCTCGAGGTCTGGGTGGAGACGTCAAACCGGATGTACCGGTGGTCGGAATAGGTCTCCACCTCCTCTATGACGCGCCAGTCGATTACACGCGGCGACAGAGCGGGGCTGGCGAACGAGATGTCCACCACTGATTCACCCAAGTGGGGTATACCTGGAATTTAATTTAATTTATTGATTTAAATTTTTTTTTTTTTTTTACTTCGAGGGCCATGAGCGGCTTTGAAAACTGTGACACCAGGTTAGTCATTAACTACACGAATGAAGAAGGAGCATTTTTTACTGTATTATCTTTTCTTACGTAAACAAAGCAAAAGAAGTATATAAGGATAAATTTATTGCAGATGTAGGTGGCTGTTGTTTCTTCCTATAAACATAATTATTGACGTGTATAACAATTATGACTGTTGGGGAACGTCCCCACCATCCAACAAGTTTGAAACCAGTGTCATTGTGTGTGTTAGATACTTTTTCCTAGATCATTTGAATATTGATAAGTTTGGTTAGGTTGGGTTAGCCTAACCTAACTAGCTGTTTTCTTTTAATGTTTTGTACAATTATTCAATCACAAGAATACGCAAATGCTGTTCATCATTGAGGAGTTCCATATAAACTTCAAATCCAAGATCAGTTTATCACTGTTAGGTTAGGTTCATTTAGGTTAGGTTTGCCTAACCGAAAAGCTTATTGTTATTACAAAAAAAAAAAAACCGGCCAAGTGCGTGTCGGACCACGCACAATGAAGGGTTCCGTAGTTGGGATGAATTTATCCCATAAACAAACTTGACTTTGTAGTTGAAAAAGATGTTCTCCCATACGGAATGTATGGGAGAACATGTTTTTGCAACTGCAAAGTTAAGTTGGTCGATTATTACTCGTTAACTTGTAGAGCCTACTTAGCTGTGATAGTTTTCCTTTTAATTTCGTTATATAAACTACTGCTGTGATTTTTTTCATATATCCAAAATCAACCATTTAGCCGGCAGGGGGGGGACATTTGACTCTAACAAAAATTAGCACTTTAAAGCTTAATATTTCGCAAACGGATCCCTGAATCCAGAAATGGTTTAAACATACTCATTATGTTTTTGAAGGACCTTTCCAATGATACCAAACACAATGAGAAAGAAAAAAAAAAACATCACCACTTAATTTTGTTTTACCTTTTTGTCGGCGTAATTAATTTAAACACCCATACCAAATTACAGCTTTCTAGTACTAAGGGCCTCGGAGCTAGACCGCGGACGGACAGACAGACAGACAGACAGACGGACATGACGAAACTATAAGGGTTCCTTGTTTACTACGGAACCCTAAAAACCCCATCGATTTTGCAATTGAACAAGACAGTAAGTCTTTTTCTGGATCCTTATAAACATATTTATATGTACCCTGTGACTTATCCTGTGGATGGACCCCGTCCCCACCGGATGGGGTCTATACAAAATTTTCATAGTTTTAATTAAGTTTTTGATCTATCAGCAGTCCCCATGACTGCTTATTTTCTTAAAGTTTTTGCCGTCGGGGTCACCGTGGCTTATTAAATAAAAAATAAAAAAATTCATTGAATTCAGAGTAATTGATATGTCCGTAAATTGTTAGTTACAAAGGTCTTAAAACTATGTTAGTGATCATTGATAATTAAATTCGAGATACAAAACTCGCTTATCATGAAGGATAAGTAAAATGAATGATTTAAGTAAGTACCTACTCTGCAGAACATTCTCAATTTTTCGGAGTCTTTCTTAATTTAATTTTAATCTATATACTTCATCATCTGCCTCTAAACTGTAAACTCACCCGTGTTCCTTCGGTTGCCCTCTTGCCGGGGGCAACGATTTCCCTATCGGTTTTCTTCGCACCCCCGGCAGGCATTGGCTCTAGCGGACCCCGTCAATTCTGCTGACATCTCTTTGCCGGAGCTCTGTCCGCTGTGCCGCGATTTTTTACGGCATCGGAGTTAAGCCCCGGCGTTTCGCCTTCTCGCGCCACTCCCAAATGTGCGCGAGGACCTTTGCCTCCAGATCCCATGGCGGTAATCTGGCAAGGAGGCTCGCCGCCTCGCAGGAGACCGTGCGGTGTCCTCGGGCCAGCCGGATGGCCATGACCCTCTGGGACGCGTTCAACCGGCGGGCTGGCCGCGGCCTCAATGAACGCGACCACACCGGTGCCCCGTAAAGGGCCATGGACCGCACGACCCCCGCGTAGAGCCTCCGGCAGGACGCGTTTGGATCCCCTAGATTGGGCAGGAACCGCTTCAAAGCAGCCCCGGCCCGCTCCAGTCTGGGAGCCAAACGTCGGAAATGTTCGACGAAATTTCACCGGCTGTCGAGGACGAGTCCCAAATACTTCATCGTCGACTCGACACCTATGTGAACCCCTCCCGCCATCACCTGGGAACCCGACGGTGGCGCATTCCGAGGACCATGAAAACCCATGGCCTCGGGCTTGTGCAGGGCCACCTCGAGTCCCAGCTGCCGGCCGGATCCTGTCAACGATTGTCGCAACCCCAAAAACGAAGCATGAAATGTTGGAAAAGAGTTAAATCACTAAGGATTTTAGAAAATTGAAAATTCGTTAAGGAGAAGAAAGTATTGTTTTTTAAGCACTAGCTTTTGCCCACGGCTTCGCCCGCGTGGATGTCGGAAAATATCCCACGGGAACGTACTACCGATACCGAGATTTCATACCTAATAGCCGAGGAAAAGGTCATTGACTCCTACCGCTGCGTCCGCGTTGCCGTCAACCATAATTATTTTGTTACGCGTGATTTTGAATCTACTAAATAAATAACAATTAAATTTTTATCAAATTTTGAAAGATAAAAATGTTTATTGTGGGTCATCCTTAGAAGATAGACATGCCATTGCGGACTTTTTTGTTGAACTTTATGAACAATACTGTAGATGTAGAACATAAATTTTATGTAACCTTTAAGATTTCCGCGGCGCACGCCAATAGTTTCCAGTCAGCATGACTTTTTCCGACATCTTCAACAATAACCGTCAAATTTCAGCCAATTTACACAAAACCTTCTAAAACCTTTCGCATGAACCACTCCGTCCATTGGTGAAAACCGTTTGAAAATTCGTTCGGTAGTTTTTGAGTTTATCGCGTTCAGACAGACAGACGCAGCGGGGGACTTTGTTTTATAATATTTAAAGATGTAAGGATTAGGATACATACACACATTGCAGTATGAAACTGATTTACATTTGTCACGTCACCTCACACTTCAGGTCTCGAAAAACAGCGTCAGGCACTAGTTATTTGGCATCTGGGCCTATTTGACGCAGCCGTGAGGCACACTTTCCCACAATTTTTTTACAACCCACTTTACACTTTTGGTAGGGAAGCCTAAAGGGTTTTTGAACAAGCATATGCAGGGCGAAAAGTTGATAGCTGAGTAGGTGCAGCATGAGAAGAGAAGCACCGAAAATATATTTGAAAAGTTT
This sequence comes from Agrochola litura, assembly GCA_949152395.1. Lineage (NCBI taxonomy): Eukaryota > Metazoa > Arthropoda > Insecta > Lepidoptera > Noctuidae > Agrochola > Agrochola litura. The sequence goes on along the minus strand of OX424490.1, from coordinate 33,390,398 downwards.
CAGATAGGAGCCCCGTGATCAGGAGTCCACTTTCAGATTTCCAAATTGGGCCAAAAGTAAAGTAATCGTCAGAGCCTTTGATTTTGGTATGATCGTGTGCGGCCTAACCTGTAATGCCTTAAATAGGCAAATCTGATGAAGAAATTGTGGGCTTTCCCTAAATCTGACGAGTTTGAAAACTCAGACGTGGACAATTTTTTAAAGGATATTCAGGGCAAATAAAAGTTATTCTGTGCAATAGTGTAACCTATCCTGATAGTGAATACTTATATAAATATCTGACGGATTGATGGAGCCCTTTTGCAAATTTAACGAAATTTCATTGTATGTAATATGGATGGAATAATGGAAAGTGATCTTAATTTTGCATTTATCTCTAAATCAACGAATCGAATAGCTTTGATTGATATTTGAATTTAAAGCTGACCCTTTTATTAAGATTTGTCGATATTCAGAAATCTGAAAATATCAATCATCATCATCATCATCATTTCAGCCGAAAGACGTCCACTGGTGGACATAGGCCTCCCCCAAGCACCGCCACTTCGACCGATTTTGTGCTTTCCGCATCCAGCGGATTCCTGCGGCCTTCACAAGGTCATCGGTCCATTTTGTGGGAGGCCTTTTAACGCTACGTCTTCCGGTACGTGGTCGCCACTCCAGAACCTTGCGACCCCATCGGTCATCCGTTCTGTGCCCTGCTCTTTGCCACTTAAGTTTGGCAATTCTTCGGGCTATGTCGGTTACCTTGGTTCTCCTGCAGATCTCTTCATTTCTGATTCGATCACGTAGGGAAACTCCAAGCATAGCCCTCTCCATTGCCCTTTGGGTGACTTTTAGCCTTCTGATAAGGCCCATTATGAGCGACCACGTTTCAGTACCATAGGTCATCACTGGCAACACGTACTGGTCAAAAGACTTTCGTCTTGAGACACTGTGGTATGTGGGACGAAAAAATACACGGTAGCGTATAAATATCAAACACTTGAAAGTAATGATTAAAAGTCTTATGCCTCCTATCTGAAACTTTTCAAATATTTTTCGGTGTCCTCTCATCATGTCCGCATCTACTCAGCTATCAACTTCTCGCCCTGCATATGCTTGGTCAAAAACCCTCTGGGCTACCATTTTAATTTATTTTCTTTTTTGTTGTGTGCCTTTTAATCTGTGCTAAATAAATGTAAGTATTTTCTATCTTTTTTCTAGAAAAGTTTGTATGGAATTTCGTCAATTTTGGCGATGGGAAATTCCATCTGGCGGGCGATTCAATAGTTTATTACCTAGGGTGAAAAGTTAGTCCATTTGCCACCTTGCAGACTGGCTGATTATATTTTCTCACGAGCCCCCGGCATGGGCTATTCTTGTCAAAAATATTATTTACTTACCTACAATAATTTGATTTTTTTTGTATTTCTACACATCATTACGCTTCATCTTCTACCCTATTTTTACGGGATAAGCACATTACGTCGCTGTTATTTATCACCTGTATTGGCACTCTCCATTTAGTTAGGTTAACCTCATTATTATAATCAGCTGGGGGTGATAGCTAACTAGTGTAAAAGGGGTGGTTAACCCTCCTGTTAAAGGGGTATTCCCGGAATTAGGCTCCCCCTCCCTAATTCGATAATTGACGTGATCTTCGGTTTTTCCATAACGGATTGCATTTCCAAATTCAAGGACGGTCAAGTATTTATTTGGTTGGACTCAAGTCCTAAAGTTTCTCTACTGAATTAGGTAGGTACGTTATAAAGCTTACAAAGAAGTCGAGTGCAAAAGTATAAATTCATGAAAAACTTTATAAATACTTAAATAAAAAAATATTGATTTTTTTAACACACTTAATGCACACTTAATGACCTAGAAGTTTATAAATATCGAAGTGAGTACATATTTACCTTTCTGTTATCCTCTTCAAAGTTATATCATAACATTCCGAACTTGCTTACCTACTATTTAAAATGTTTCAGTGCATGATATTCTAATAATAAAATATTATTTATTTTCAATGTCGCAACGTAAACCCAGCGTGCACTGATGGCATTGATCCGAAGATGATGTCATCATAATGCATATACTGTAACTAACCTAACCTAATATATATAATGTTGACGACGTAATTCTTGCCTCCTTCCTTGACCGTGTCGCTTACATTACAAAGCATAGATATTAAACTACTCGCCGTGACACTGTTACATATTATATTAAAGATTAAACCTAGCATTCATAAAAATAGTTGTAATATAAGGCGTGTAAGGGCCAAAACTTACGAATATAACTCCCAAAACAACATTTCAAACTTTGAAAAGTTTACAACGACGCTTTCAGAGACCACTGACGTTAACCGCGCATCCAACGCGCGTCGGGTAGGCGTGCAGTACGCCGCGCCGCGCGCTCGCCCGCCGGTGTACCTCGTGACATAGTTTAGATGCAGCGCGCGTGCTTCAAAGCGGAAGTATAATGCCATTATCGATTTGCTTATGACAGAAAATGCGTTGAATGGACAAGGTTCTGGCAGGGGTGCGCGGGACGGGGCGCGGTGCCGCGGGCTTGAGCGGAGCGTCAGTGCGCCGGAGGCAGCGGGCTGCGCCGTACGTGTCCACGCAGCCCGCTAATCGAAAAATTCCGAGTGTTGTGCAAATGCTTGTGTTTTTATGGCGGTCACATTACTACGAGTGTTGGTGCTGGGTGTGATCGCGGCGGCCGCCGACGGTTTGTTATTTATCTGTGTCGATTGTGATGGTTGTTGTAGCGTCCACGTGTTTTCGGCCGGGAGCGAGCCGCTGTTTACGGCGCGGCTGGCGCATGCGCTCGGCTTGTTTGCGTCGCCTACGGCGGGTCAAACACCGGCCTAACTTACAGCCTACTCGTACCTACATGGTTTTGGTCCGTCAAGTAAGTTTAGATATAGATCTCGAGATGTGGCCACCGATAAACAGGCAAGCCAAGGTAATCGATACAACTTGTTTTCTCAGGATATCACACTTGTTTTAGCGAATATCGCCCGAATTTACTGTTACTTAAATGTGTTTGGTTTAGGCATCCTTTATTTCTTTACAACCTCTCAGAGCGATGTCTTACTTTGGAAACCCATTCACTTTTATTACTCTTGAGTTTCCAAGAAGTTTGGTGTTATTTTTACTAAGAACAATAGTAAATAGTAACTTAATACTTATTGATGCGTGGCCTACTTATTGGAATTTGCGTAGGAATCACGTTGCTTTCCAATTTTCTCACTTCGTACTCAAGGACAGTTCTATTGGTGTCCGTTTCTCAGTCACTGGGTCAGCAACACATGAATAAGTTATGTGCATCTTAATAATTCCGTCCTTTTGCTTTAGTCTAAGTTTTTGTTGTTTTGTCTCTTTTCTTCCTACCCCCTTAAAATAATCTGCATCTTAATTCTTAGATCTCTCTAGCCGTGTTGATTCTTAACGGTTGTAAACATTCTTGTAGCTTGTCATGATGTCCAAACGTATAATTTCCTGTTGAACAGGTTGACGTCAATGCCCTTAATAAGTTACATTGTTTTCATAACCGTCCTACCGGGAATACATGCAAATAAATTATAATTAAAAACTACAGTATCGTCTAAAATTTTACACACAGCTGTTTCATATTCAAATGATTACGGGACTGTTATTAGCAACTGCATCTTTCTCATTTGATGGATCTTATGCAGATTTCCGAAAGCATCTTTCGAAAAACATTCCTAACATTACTTACAGCAATTGGGATAGCGACATCGGAAATGAAGCAAGTTTAATAAATCAGATATAATATTAGTTTATTCGGACTACAGTATATTTCCAAAGTACCCTATAAGAGTTTCTTAATTATCTTATCATTCCAACCAACTCCCTGCTTTAATCACTTAGTTGTGCTTACGACTCCCATGGGGAGGTATAAAGCAGTCGTAACTTTAACTAGAAACAACATGCCTCGGGTAACAGACCGTATAGAACATGCAAGCCTTCTAGTAAAACCTTACTTGGAACCTTACATTTTCCTTTGCTTCATCTTTTTGATGTCATCAAATTCATTTACGATTTAATTTGTTTTATATTCCAAGTCTCCAAATTCAAGGCTCAATATCCTTTCTCACGTTCTAAGCCTTCATTTAATTAGATCTTGCCCTTTGGACAATGTCAACTGACAATTCATTGACCCTATGGTCAATCCACTTGGTCTTAACCGCTGTAAAGTCAATTTGTAGCCGAAGCATGGAGATAATTACAGATAGTTAGTAGATTAAGTTTTAGAACTCCATCTGGATTTCCAACAGCCTCGCCTTCCGGCACAAGTTTGTTTAGAACTAAATTAAGAGCTTAGTGAGACATTTCGTTAGGAACTTGGCAAGAAATTTACAGCGATTTGTTTTTCGAAACATTATTAAGTTAATAACGTCTTTAAAACTGAAATTATTTTTGTTAAAAGCAACTTCAAAGCTGGCTAACGAAATTATGGATAAAATTAGGTGCGCTAATTATGTCGGAGGATAATTGACGACTAATTATGAGATCGGAAATTACTGCCTTAAGAAGAAAATTTAGTTACAAAAAAAATCTTATCACAGTCAACGGAAGTGAAAATTTTATTTTCGCTCTTTGACTGCTAAAGTTAATTAATATTTACATTGCATAACTACTCACGTTTCTGTTACGTTAATACTACAAGTTTCCTTTGAGTTCGAAGCGTAGACTTCAATTTAATTATCAAGAGAAAACAGAAACAGACTAATCCAATGAACTAATCTTTGAACTTCTTTAATGGCGTCAAACTGGGAGTCTCGAAGAAGATCAAGGAAACAATTCTAATAGTCGTTATTTAGTACTGAAAAGGATTTAACAACTTATATTTAACCCCTTTTATTATTACAATACGCTATATCAAGTAGTTCAATTAAATATTTGGTTCTTAAGTAACTAATCGCGCGTAGATTCGGGAGACTTAATAATTTTCGTTTGAAACATTCGTGTAAGTATCTTCTAAGCTGTGAGAATTAAGTTGCTAACTAGATAACTTATTTTCAGCTATCTTGTACACCTTTGTATGAGTAATTGTTTTGTATCACACGCTTTTAGAATTCGTGCCTCTACATTTTTTGTTAGTTGGTTTTGGGCAGATAACACACGTGTGGGACTTTTCGATGGATATCTGGACTCCTAATTTAATTAATTCCAAGTTCAAATTACAATACCTTCATCAATATCCTTTAAGCATAAAACCTATATCACACAGGTTATTGAAATAGCAAAGAAAGTATCAGATGGCAATTAGGTACCGACATTGAAAGTACTGGATCCAACAATGCCTGAAATTTCCAATAACGTTGTCTAAAGATATCCTACAGATCACTATTGTGTGATAAGTATTATCTTTCCGTCTATCAATAAGTCTAGTCTGACAAAGCTTCACTTGTTGTTGACAATAGAACACTGTGGGTCGTATTAGATTATCAATGGCTTCTGATAGTGTGGTCTATTGACTGGGTGTCAAGATGACAATATTGAACTAGATATTGCAGTTAATAATGATAAAGAGAATATAGATAGTGAAGGAATACAAGAGAACTGTGTTATTAAACTAGGAAGACATTATTTAGATAAGACATTTAATAATGGAGTGATACTAGGAACAAAGCCTACCTCGATGATGTTTTAATGTTATGTTTTGTTATGTACTGCTAATCCCAACCGACCAATATGAGGTTAATTAATAGCCTCCTATGTTTCACGGAAAGCGTAAATTTTTGCTGAGGACTATAATTATTTCGGCAGTAGTTTTATTTCATGCTCTATTAGGGGTTAATGTTACTGCCGGGGTCGCGGGAAAATCTGAAAGGCATACCGTGGCCCCTGGCAACATGGCAACTGAAGCAACACGGGTGGGATTTAGTCAGTAAGAGTCTGACACGCCTTCCCGCTCCGCCTAGAGCGGGAGAAGTTATATGATAACTTTCCAGCCAAAAAAATAAAAAAAAGTCTAACACATAAAATATAATGATTTTTTTAATCATCTGTTACTCAATCAACTACTCAGTCTTCAGATTCAAGTTGTTTACAGGCTCATCCAAGTTCTACCAGAACCTTGCAACATCTGCTTCTCCACCTTCCGCATCCAGTCTACCCTAGCTGCTTTCATCCATCATGCCGTGCCGCTTCGCTACTTCCACTGCTTACAACTATTTATACTTCAACAATGAACTCCTTGAATATGTATAACATTAACATAAAATATTATAAGATGCAATTCATAACGACCTTTAACCAAACATTCTCATTTATCTTAAACGCCAATAAATATGGATGAACAAGCAATAACGTGTGTGGTATCATTGTTTTCTCTCCAGCATTGATTCCCATTAATATTTATTGAATATTATGTCAAATAACATCTTAAGTGGTCACCTCTGCGACATTGTGATTGGTCGCTACTTAAACTGTTATTACGAGTAGGTAATCCATTTTGAATTTAATAGGCTTGTTACAAAGAGATTGGATGTTTTAATGTTTTTATTTGATTCATGAATGGGTTTATAAGTATTCATTAAAATAACAGTTTGAATGAGTTGTTTGGTACTAACTTCAGTGTGACTTATTGGAGATTTACGCTCTAGACAATGACTATGCAAAAGAGATTACTTACTCCTAACTTAGCACTTAAGTTTCGGAGTATTCATGTTTGAGCAACTTTTAGTACGTTAATACTCGCTTATGAAAGTAAACTGCGATTGAAAACTGCAAAGGAAGTACTTAATCCTTAAAACAGACGCAAAAGTTGTTTTAGGAAATGGTGGATATTGGGTGCAGCATAGATTAACATTCTTACCCCAGGTTTGGGGGAATAATATTATAGATTGGTAAACTAAACTGACTCACAGATGATTGCCTGCTTTTAAGGACTTGGACCACATTGAAAAATATGAGTCGTAGAGTGCCTAAACCCAATACAAACTCCCACAAATCACTGCAAATTGTTTTGTACTGAGTCAGCTGTTCAGACAACAGCACTGAACCGGGTTAGGCACAAGGTCAGGATAATTGGGTAAATATCTGTTTATTATGTGATATACCAATTTGTGTCTAGTCGCTTGACTAGGTATTAGGATATGTGTATATTTGTACGAATATAATCGGACGGATATATACTGGGATTATCTAGTTGCGGTGTGTAGGTGAGGTCTATATTTAGCAAAGGCTCTTATCTGTCTGACTATCTATCTATTTGTGGGGACATGATTAAAATTACTTAAATCCCTTACAACAAAGAAAACCTTTTTGGATGTCATGGTTTGAATACAATTTTCATCCTTGATGACATCCTGCATAATTCCGACCATCGGCAATATCTAACTACTAGAAAAATACACTCCTTAAAAATTATTTGCTTATAAAGCACATCATATTTTATAAAACCATTAAAAGTGATTTATTTGAGAGCATACAACAATAAACTAGCAAATATTTCATCGTCCAATACACTGGTGACTCATAAAGTCTCACAACGAGCAACTGAATACAGTCCTTAATAAGAAAATGACAAACCATTAAGTAAATAGCCTTTTTCTACGAACAACTTTGTATTGAGCTGATTTCATATCGATTTGACCTAGAGAGGGGCACTATTAATAGCAGCTTTCATGTTTTCAGCAGGTGAAATTGTATAAGAGAATTCAGGACTTTCTATTAGCGCTGATATTTTTGAAACTTAATACGTTCGTGTAATCAATTGTTCCTTTCGTCTCGGAAGTATTTGGTTTTCCTATTGGAGAAAGGATAAGCAAGAGCCAAGAGGTAACTAAGCTTTTAAGCCTAAAGTAAGGGAAACAATTGCATTACCCATTGCTATAAGTCAATATAATAAATAATACTCCAAATAAAAATATGAAACAAGTGAGATTATCTTTCTGATATCTAAAGATCCAACAGTACCACAAACAGTTCTTATAGAGAAGAACCTGCAAAGAAGGGGCGATGATTATAATAAATATAATAACACAACAATCGCAAACACAAGCATGCCGAAACAATAACAAAACCACTTAACGGTAACACAAAAACTAAAAGGCCTATTTGCTAAAATACAGAAAATCAACGCATGGCAAGTATTCAAACGTGTACAATTATAAAGCGATTAATCTTTAATGTTGTAAGTTGAATCGTTGATCGCAACCAGAGGCCTCGCACCGTTTTTACAATAGCAAAAAATTGTGAACCAAGGTTGTGAGCGTCGAACGGGGCTTTAGAGAAAATGTTGGGCTGCCCAGATGTTTTAACACTGAGGCGTTCGAAGCTCTAGCAGAGATAACTGCTAAGCTTAGCAGGTTTGATATTGAAGACAATGATAAAGTACATATTGATCCGGAATCTATCGCTACTAAATTTGATATAACATTTGTAATGAAGATTTTCACAGTATAAATTATTATCTGTAATAGGTACTAAGGATTGCAACAAGGAAGCTTCGAATATGTTTTAAAAAAGCCCCTTGGGGTTGTCCTGAGAAACATAACACACTGTTTGGTGACTAACACCATTGATACTTATTGGGCAATATTAATCGTCTTTTCATCAGATTATGAGTATATACCGGATCTTTTCTGCAGATGATATTCTTCAATTTTAGTCTATCCTCTATCGAAAGGCATATATTATGGCTTTACTTACCCGTCTCTTATGCAAGCCTCAGGCGTTATTATAGCAATCTGTTACCTATTGTCTTTTCCATCCTTAATTTAAGGCTGTTAGGAATTCCCGAGACATGTCTTACTTGATCTTAAGCCCCAAATCATAGGAAGAAGTAATGATTTCAATGTATCGTTTGACTTACTAGATCTCTTTGATCTACCATTCTAGACTCTACTGTTTGCTATAAGTTTAAACAAAACAACTCGAACCCAAAAATATGTCTCGTCGAGTGAAATATATTACCATAAAGGAATATTATTAGAACAACTGAACAAACAATCAGTTGTTTCCTAAGAATACTATTGCAAAATTCATGATTATTGGAAAACATGTTTTTACAATACCTACCAAAAACAGATTATAATTTGCATAAAGAGTCTGGAATTGGAAACTAACTATAGTTTATAACTTTATACGTTTACACGAATTTTGAGATGTCAAAACTTAATAATCATATTGCACTTATGTAGTTTTATATATAATGAAAAAACTACGATACTATGAGAGCCATGAGCTATAACTTTAAAAGTTATTGCTATATAAATAATAATACAAATACCTACAAGTGCCGGAAAACCACATCAGTTTTTTTTTGCAATCTCCAAGTGTTTCAATAAAAAGACACATAACATGCACATTTTAGTACTATTTCCTCCAAAACTTATGTTGTATACGTGCTGATTTGAATAAGATGGGCACTGTGCCAACTTCCCGCCATCAAGATAAGTAGCAACTTGGATTACATCGTAAATACGTCAGAAAATATTGAATGGTCAGACTTTGGGCCAATAATTGAAGAAACATAAATCAATCTATCCAATCCAATCAACCTTGGTGTTTGTAGAGTATGAATTTAGGCCAAAGGCCTCTACTAAATTACGTCATTACACGTGTCCTGTTTGATGAACCTAGACCACCTCAGTCACGTTGTTTAGGTGTGCATCTCACGCTGCGTTAGCTGGTTCGGGGTCTCCTCTCCTTTAACGGTCATCGGTCGTTCGACATGTCTGTGTTCTGTCTGTCTACTGCCAACGACTACTTCCTACTCCGAGAAATGTTATCTACATATTCTTTAAATGAATTTGGCAATAATATTATTCTCGCAAAACTTGACGTAACAAAAAATCCTTAGGAATGTGCGTATGTGAAAGTGTAAGTAGAACGCGGTGGGTGTGAGAAAACAAATTGATGTCATTTATCATTATTATACCTGGTTATATCTATAACTAGGTGCCAACATGGTTCAAGATGATGAAGACGGAATTGGTAAACAAAAAAGGTATTGAAGTATTTTAATTATAACTGTACCTAACAAATAAATACTGTTACTAAACGACTAAAGGACAGGCAAAAGCGAAGAAAAAATTGTCCTTTGACAAATTCAAAAAAGTCATAGAGATAAGCAAAGCGTGTGAAAACCATGTACTATAATTTAACTTTGAGCTAAATCTAGGAGTAATAAGTTAAACACAGGCTGTCGATCAGCCTACCTGACTCTTAAAAGATAAAGAAAGAAAGGTAACTGCTGTACAAAGGCGATAGGATGGGTACGCACCAATTCACAAACTACGCAGTTTAATTTGGCAACTTTTGAACAGAAAGCCAATTTCAAGATAGAATTCCTGACAGGTACAAAATTAGAAAACTAGATATAGAATGCTTGCAAGTATGATGATTGAATGCCTATTTAGATTTTTAAGTACTTTGAAGAATATCTACAAAAGAAAACATGTCCAACTCAAAAAATAAAGAACCTGCTTAACATGACAAATGACAAGATAATACTTCTACTACAGATTACAATAATTTTTCTAACATTACTACGTTGATTACATAAACTTTGTGGAAATCAAAGTGGCGTGTAGCGAGGGGCGCGGCGGCTGTGCGGGGTAGAGGGGCACCGCGTGCGCCGAGCAAGGTCAGGGGCCCCGACGCGGGCGCATACTACCACGATCCTTCATACACACCGCCTGTCCACGCGTCAGTATTGACCAAATGTGGTGCTGCTGAGCCTTGCTGGAGAATAGTGTGATGCATGTGGGCTGTAGAGTTAGGTTATGTTTTGGTTGGTCCTTTTAGGTTATGCGCACTTAGCATCTTATTTACAGCCTTTTCTAACGGATCCTTGATCTAAAACGGGAACTATTAATTTAATCATCAGAATCCTGTTTGGGCTTTGTTAGAGGCCATTGTTGATAAATAAATATTTGTTTCTTTACCTTCGCTATAAAAATGGAAGTGAAATCTTTGAGGAAAAACTTGAAACATAGAATACAATTAATTAGAATTCGATTGAAAAACTGCGCAGTACACCAATTGGCGGGATCTGCTAATTAGTTTGCTAAAATAATACGTTAAAACGCAAATAAATGCGTCATAACATGATTAGCTAGTGTCCTTGGAATAGCGAGAACCTAATGTTAGACGATACCTTTTTCATAGACAAAGGAAGTCTGAGAACAAAACGCAAGTTTTCTAAAGGCCCTGTATTTAATATAAGCCTTAAATTTTCAACTAAAGGATATTTAGGGCTTAAAAGGATTCTGGAGACTTATGGGATTGTTACAAACGCAGATCTTAGAACTAAGAAAATAAATTTCTTAGGTCTTGCTTATCTTCTTCTTCCGTGCGATCTTGCTTAAATCTAGCTTACTTGTCTTGAGCTTTTTTGATGAAATGTTACAAGATAACGTCTTGTATGGAGATCTTGAAAGGTCTTCTCCCATATTTGGACACTCGACAAAAATTTACATTAGCGCTAATGCTTTTGATCAATTCCAACCAAACAGAATCGTTACGTCCATTTAGAAACAAGCTGCCAACAAACACTGGTTCCACAGCGTCTCAGCAGGCAGATGCTAAAAAAAAGTCGAAAAAACAAATCGTATGATGAAGCCAAAACGTTGAAGTCTAATTAATATTTGCAAACAAGTCGAGGAGATGTGTTTTTTCAGAGTGTCAGAATTCGGAAGTTTGCTGTTTGTCCAGTTTATCTTGAGATGCGGGGAGATACGGAAATAGTAGATAAATTGATGATCGCATTTGAAACCAGTGACTCTATGCGGGATCTAAGTACAGTGGATATGTATTACGTTTGTGGAAGACGTAATTAGGAATTAACAGTGTTTTTTTTTGTATTCTTTCCTTTGATGTGAGATATATGGTATAGCAGGAAAATTTTCTTCTAGCTATGCAAAATAACCTTGATAGACCGTTGTTTCTAATGTTTTAAATTATGTATGGTCATCATCAAGATTACTGTAGGAAACGTCATTCCATACATCTTCTCCGTTTTAACGACTGCCTAGTTTTGCTTGGATTTAAATTTTCAGAATACATACCTAAGAGTATTTTTTCTTGTCAAGGACTCATGCCTCATCTATACCTCCTATAATATTTAGAAAATATTTGAACAACTAAATTTTAACCTGCCTAAACTATCGAAGCTAAAGTAAGTAGCATTTCGTTTTTCATAGTTTTATCTCTAATCAAATATTTATAGCCCGGTTCAATCACACAATTGCCTATAGCCATTGCTCTGATTGCCTGCTTGTGGAGTCTATGACGCGTGACGCTAGCTCAATGGGCGTATCGTCCACAATTATGACGTCACACTGAGCTATTTATATCTAAATATTTCGTTTAATATTAAAATATGTGTAGGTACAGTCTTTTTTGTTTACATATAATTGTAAATTCATTTCTGTCGTGTGCATTTTATTTTTGTTTTATCTATAGGTATATTGCATTTCCTTCTCTCTGTTTAGCTACATCGTCTATAGGACGATACGGCGACATTTTTTTTACTATTTTCGTGGCCACACGCACCTTGTTCGCCGTTTTGGCCCTATTTTATTTATATTATTTTACAATGCATGTGCTCGAAAAGAGCGTTTTCCATGCAGGCAAACTGGGCGGAAAGTGTCACTTTTTTTGACTAGTGCTTTTTACTTTTCTGTTTTATTTTTTTAACTCCGTCGTTAAGCCCGACGCCGAGTTTTAATTATTTGAGAAAACTTTTACAAATTAGATGATGATGATGATGGCGATGGCGATGGTGATAACGATGGCGATGGCAATGGCGATGACAATGGTCGAAGTCAAAGTCAAAGCCATGATGATGGCGATGATGATGATGAAGAATATTGTTTATATTATTTATGTACGTCAGCCAATATGTTAGATGTTACACATCATATGCAACTACTGTACGGTTCGCTCGTTTTTTGTATTTCCCGCACAATGCATTGTAAAACGTATGATACACGGAAGTATTCCACTTAGAGCACCCGTCCGAATAGCACCTGCGACTCAGCAGCTTACTGCTGGGATGTATTTGTTTTACAGGTCGATATCTTTCATTTAATAACGTCCTGTAAAACAAATCCCATCAAAAACATAAATGTGAAAATGGGAGCCAAGTTCAATAAATATGGTTGTCGACTTCGCCGACAAAAGAATTGAGATCTAAATGGGTGCCAAGTTCTGTAGATAATCCTGAAATTTATTTATAAGAACATGCAACTTTCTAAAATAAAATTAAAACACAAATTCTTGTTTTTTCTGCTATAACAATGTTTGCTATTTAAAAATATAACTTCTTAAATTTGAACAGTCGAATTATTTACACAAAGCACTTAGGATAAATTGAAGCTCAAGATTTGACTTGGCTAGTTTTTACCAGCAAGCTGAAATTTTAGAGGAGGAAGATATTTTGACCTTACAGTTACAATAAGACACAGTATCTTGCGCATAATATAAATATGCCTAGGCAGACAGTCAAAGCTGTAAACAGTTATAATAAGAAACAGTAACTTGCGCATAACATAAAGAACAAAGATATCATCATTTTATTTTATTTATTGGACTCACCAACAATTGAGTATACCGATACAAAGATATGAGATACATCCAATAAACTTATAGACTAGAGTACCAATTTCTTACAGGTCACATCATGAATGACTTATTTGATGTTGAGTGCCTACTTAAAATTAAATAATAATAATTAAAAATGACTAGGTAGACAGTCAAAGCTGTAAAGTCGATGAAAAAAATAGCATCCAACTGTTAGCCGCTTAATACACGCACACTAGAAAAGTAAAATTACAGCACAATGACATGGCGCGAGTGTAAGACGTAGCTGTAACGCACACCGGCATAAAAAAGTTACCCTGTTTGTTTTAGTTCTTTTGCACCACGACATTGTAGACAAATATAAAATCAAATATAAAGTTGTAAGATAACTTGTATGTAAAAACTAGCCAAGTCAAATCTTGAGCTTCAATTTATCCTAAGTGCTTTGTGTAAATAATTCGACTGTTCAAATTTAAGAAGTTATATTTTTAAATAGCAAACATTGTTATAGCAGAAAAAACAAGAATTTGTGTTTTAATTTTATTTTAGAAAGTTGCATGTTCTTATAAATAAATTTCAGGATTATCTACAGAACTTGGCACCCATTTAGATCTCAATTCTTTTGTCGGCGAAGTCGACAACCATATTTATTGAACTTGGCTCCCATTTTCACATTTATGTTTTTGATGGGATATCATTACTTTTTGTAAAGAAATTATTATTATTTGTCAATCAAACGTGATCTATAAAATTCTTTTTGCAAATATGCGTAGCAATATTGTGTAAGAATGTAGGTATTTCTTTCGTAACAATTGTTACAATTGTCCGCAATGATGTCAGGTCGCTGAGTCGGCGCGGTAAGTATTATTATTTAAAAAAACTTGTGCAGTCGGGGAGCCCCGTCAGGAACAAAGTTCCTTCGCACGTATGATTTAATTATTTAATTTTCGCAGCCGCCACTTGGAATTACATTTTGACCTCATTATGGACTTACCTATTCGTAAGTTTAAATCGAAAATAGTTACTTTTAACTATTTACTACATTAAACGACAATAGTCCCTAAAACAATAGTCATACGATCTATCAATTCAAAAACGTCTCAAGCACAGTACCAACCTACAAACTACCTTGATCATACCAACCTGACGTTTGTAACAACGTTTTTCGAGATCAGAGAATGAATGAAATGAATTCACTACCGCCTAACATTAAGGACCAAGATTTTGACACGTGACACATCAGTTGACTCGACGGGGTGTTTTGAATTCAGTCATGAAATTCAGGAATTTACATCAACTTTTAGCATTCGAATCAAAAATGTGTAGTTAGCTGTCAAATTATAAGACGCTGGAGATCAGCGCCATCTGAAGTGAGCAGTAGTTTTTGTTTAACACTATTTGAAAATTTTTCGTCATGACTGTCATTTTCGGGAGATAGTGCTGATATCGAATTAGATGGAAATTCTGGATTTTAAGATGGGGGCTATTCCAAATAATAATAATATTGTAGATCAATTCTCATAGACATCAATTGCATGCCGATTGTAAACTTGATAATCAAAATCCGTAAAAAAACGGACCTCTTAATTTCGTCAAGTTCGTCTGTCCATGCGTCCGGATGTCATACAGCCATTTTACATGGAGTCTTTTTACTCTCTATCGATGAAAATTTAAAAAAAGGTGTATTTTTAGCACCGTTAAACAATGGTGTAGTGAAATTACGATAAACATAATAGTGGGGGTGGCATTCTCCATACCTACATATAACCGAGAGATGAAAAAAATCTATGCATATAAAGCGTGTATTGTTGGATCTCATAACTAAAATGTTAAAGATGTTTCTAAATGACTTTGCTTTTGACGTCAATAGTTTTTGAGATAGTTTATTTTCGGTTACAACCGCAGAATTAACTTTGTTTTTTATAGTTCTTTCGAGAAACACAAACTTATTTTTGCAGTCGATAAAATTGATACTATGCAATGTTTATGCGTAAATATTCATCCCAATTACGGAACCCTTCACTGTACGTAGTCCAACATACACTTGGGCAGTTTTTTAAATTTCATTTTGAAACTACCTCAAAAAAAAAAGCAATTTCTATTACTCGAGTAAGATTATCCTATTAAAAACAAATACTACCAAACTCATACAACTAACAAAAAATATAGACGTCATTTAAAAGTGTTTGCGGAATACCTACCTAATTTATAGAATTAATTTAACATCATTCCCGAACAAAATTTTCTTACCTACCTAAAAAATGTATACTAGGCATTCTGTAGCAAACTATCAAAAATAAAATCCTACCAAACTCATACAACTAACAAAAAATATAGACGTCATTTAAAAGTGTTTGCGGAATACCCACCTAATTTATAGAATTAATTTAACATCATTCCCGAACAAAATTTTCTTGCCTACCTAAAAAATGTATACTAGGCATTCTGTAGCAAACTATCAAAAATAAAATCCACATTAAATAATTGTCCAATAAATTAAAAATAATTTTGAACAACGTTCCGAATTTAAATTCAAATGTAGAAACAATTCGGCGCGAAATTCAATAAATGAGGTAAGTATCTATCCACGTCCTGTCTGTTGACTCGTTTTATATTGAATGTCCTAAAAACGATTAAAATTACACTAGAAAAGTATAAATAATTATTTTAAACAATGCTTATTGTATTTAATGCTTAAAACAATTTTATTTAAATTTTCAAGTATAGATTTCAGACATTCGACATATACCTAAATTAATCGAGACAATCAAAATTGAAAAAAAAAAACGTTTGGCATTATCGTTTTCGCACATCATTACAATAAAAAAAAAACAATGATCGGCGATTTTTAACACAAATTGAGTAGTAGTAATGAATATTACGTGTTATTGAACGTGTGTTCGTATAATAAGTTAAGATCTGGGCATTTTCTAGTTGCTTATAATATTTTTAATCATATTTGTCACATTTTAAATCATATCTACATGTGTATGAGGGTTAATTGTGAAAAGTTAAAATGTAAACACGCACGATTGGCGCGAAACTTCGACTTTTGATAATAAAAAACTTCATTACCACTACTTATTTAACTTGAACAATGGATGAATTTGTCAAATAATTAAATGTTGTAATCGTCACTGTCCTTGTGGTGGAGTTCGGATGTTCGAAATCCCCAATTTTTATGTTTTTTAGCCTCGACCTCGACTGTCATCAAAATGGCGATTGTTGCATTTACAGACTTGTAATTTTATAAAGGTAAATTAATGATCTTGCGCGCTAAATATGAAACATTTAATGGCATAAACATTATTTTAGCCAACTCTCTTAATTAAAGATGAATAATCTCACTGGTAGCAGCATTTTCAGCGCTTCTATAGGAAGGTTTACTCTAACAAATAACACAACAATAAATACTAAAAACATTTTATTTCTCATAGAATTTAAAACGGCTTCAGCTTCATTCTCATAACTTAGTCATGGTATGAAAGCAGCGTAGGTACAGTAGGTGGTAGGTGTACGCTTTCCCACGAAACAGTAATAAGCAATGATGATCTCTTAAAGGATTTGTCCTATTTTGCTCACTTATCAATAATTATGTACACCAAGTCCTGCTGCTCACACGTCACGATTTGATTCTGGCCCTAACCAGATTATTGATTTGACCTAAGGGTAAATCTCTTAAACTCTAGGGTGGCTCTGTTTTTATCATCACTTGCTTGCCTATAAACATCTCTGGTAGCAGCCTCTCTCAATAAGCATGACAAACTTTATCCAAATGTATGACCTAGAAAGTAAGAAACTACTTCATATTGTTTTTTATTTACTTTTGTTTAGTAATTATATCACTCATAATAATTCTGCCATTTTAAAGACACTAACCTGATGACTTCTGTGACTTGCAATTGACATGCCACATGCAAAACATAATATGCTTAGATTTCCATGAGCAAGTAATACTTGGGATAGAGTTGTAGATAATATAATCAATAATTTCAAGTCTTGCAATAACACATGTCATCGTCATACCTGAAAAAGGTAAAAAAATTCAGTGTATTTACTTATGTAATATAATTACATCATACTATAGAAATTTACAGCTGACGACGCGCGACGTACCCCTGACTGAACATAGGCCTTCTACTAATAGGCTGCTAAAATCAATGAGGTTATACAATACGCTAAAATAGTGAAAGGTGAACGGGTGTTTATAACAAATATTTAAAGAACTTATTAAACTTACCCAGGGCCATGGAAAGATAAGCAATAGTTCGTCTGGCTTCAATTTAAATTAACAGTATTAAATCGTAACGTAATAAAAGTAAAGTAAATACGGAAAAATAAATTCAAATCAACTTAAACAAACAGCCAACAATGCCATTGATCTGACAGATATTTTTTTGACAGTTTGACATTATGCATGGTGTCAATGTTACCAGGTTTAATTATTTTGGTAATCGATTGACGAAATCGATTGGCTGATTAGCAGTGATCGGAGTAGGTAGATTGATTGTACGTAGGTACTCGCATCATGAATAGTCATAGAAATCATAACATGGATAAGCCTTTTTTCCGGGATTTCATTTTGGTACTTACGGGATTTAATCAAATATTGTTAAAGTAAGGATTTTTAAACTACTACATTAGAAATTTATAGAATGTGATAGATAAACATTTAAAATATATTAAATTATTATATTGTTTACAGTATACCTATCCTATTCTTGGAGTCCGATCACCTATATACTATTAAAAAGACAGCAAAAGGGTTAAACATTTCTTATTCATATTGATGTATTCTTTAGTTTACACATCACAACATTTGAAATTCCTTAAAAAAATCTTAATAATTTCAAAATCCCGGAATCCCGGAGGCATATCCATACTAATATATACGTGCCAGTTCATTGACCCCAAATCAATCTACCTACTCCGATCACTGGTGATTAGTTTATAAAATAACATTACTGTCTCGAAACACTTTTAAGTTTTTGAGTATATTCAGATCAGATAATATTTTAGTTATTGTAAAATCATAATTTTACAGTATTTGAGTATAATAAATAGCATTTGAAACATACTCGTGTAGTGGATACTCCACGTACTCCATGTGGGTTAGAATCGATTTTTCAATCGATTACAAATTATTTGATTGGAATAGTCTGTCATTTGGCAACATTCAGGTTAGGATTGAATGGCGGATGTACAAAATTACAATTAGTCAACCAAATAAATATTAATTAGGTTCTCTAATGCTAGCAGAAAGAAATGTTTATAAAAAACGACTTAACTTGAAAAAAATATGACATAATTTTTGATAAATAAGCTTTGACACAGTACCATACCGTGGGCCTGCTTTCGAGAAATCTCCTTTCAACTTTATAGGTCATCCGGAAGTGGATTAAAGGTTTTTGATGACCATGGCTATGTGGTTGATAAAAATGCCGATTTTTAGACGTTAATATCTCAATAACCGTTTGAGCTTTATTTATGAAATTTGGAGTTCTAGTTAATCTAAGGGGTTTTAATAAATAAACCAAATTTCATGTGCTAATGTTACATAGATTTTGAGTTATTAAGGGGTCAAAAGTGGCTCCAAATGGTTCGTGTAATATAACACACTGCAGCCGTGTCTTGCCTGGAACTTGGCTCGACACGCTATCGCGTGTCTAGATACATCCCAGCAGTAGGCTGCTGAGTCGCAGGTGCTATTCGGACGGGTGCTCTAAGTGGACTACTTCGATACACGTGCGAAGATGATTTCACGATGAAATCACCTACTTTCCGCACTTGTAGCATAAATAACTATTGTATAAGTATATATACCTATTTATTGTAAATCATATTTTTTTTGACCTTATTCCAATATATTTGTGGTCGGACATGTCTTTTTCTTCCATACTTCTCTATCAGTCGTCATCTCGGTAGTCCCCCCCCCTTTCTAGCCATAACATCTTCCACATAGTCTATCCATCGTTTATTTTGTTTTTGTATTTATCTCAGGTATAGTATATTAAGGCATTAAATAAAGCACATCTAAAATCGACTTTGGAATGTTTTCCAATATAAAAAAAACCGGTCAAGAGCGAGTCGGACTCGCGCACCGAGGGTTCCGTACCTACCCATTATACCGCCATAATAAAATTGGTATCATTTTTATTGGTAAAAAGATATGGGCAAATTTAAATTTTCGCGAAAACTTTTAAGTACGAAAATTTACCTTTTTTTTTTAAACTTTTTATTTTTCGGAATTTTCTCTTTACTTGTAAGACCTTGCTTTTTACCAAATTTCGTGTTTCTAGGTCAACGGGAACTACCATTTAGGTTTTTGACCCAAAACCTATAGGGTACTTCCGGTTGACCTAGAATTGTCAATTTTGGTTAAAAGCAAGGTCTTACAGCACAAGTAAAGGGAAAAAATCCGAAAAATAAAAAAAGTTGAAAGTTAAGGTAAATTTTGGTACAAGTTTTCGCGAAAATCTAAATTTGCCCATATCTTTTTGTCGTGTTGACTCTGGACCTTGATTTTTATACATCTAACAGGGACAATTGACTTCAGTATCTGGTATAAATTTCAACTTGCTAGGTCTACCCGTTCCTGAGAAAATCGGTGGTGACACACGGACAGACGGACAAAAGATTGATCTTATAAGTGTTCCGTTTTTTACCTTTTGAGGTACGGAACCCTAAAAACCGCAATGGTACACACAAAAAGCCCAATAAACTGAGAATTATTGAAAACATTTCGCTTGTGCGAATTTGAAAGAGGAAATGAATGCAATTGAAGCGGACCGGAGTCCGTCAGTGGGTCACTTGTACGTTGATAACAATGTCATTGTAACATATAAATATAACTACTTACATGACATAATAATACAAATAAACTTTCGTAAGTGACAGCAATGTTGTGTACGCTCACGCTTTTTTTCGAGCGCGTTTTTCAAGTTCACCCAAACAGATTTGATACATGACAACATAACTGGGCAACTTTTGAAATATACACGTGTTACGATTCTACTAACCCCAATAATTAGGAATAAGGTAGATAAAGGAACATAAACTGTATTATGTGCAAATTTTTTAATAAATATTATGTTAGAGATATATATTTTTGCGTCATTTTCCTCAAAGCAATCTTTGAGCTTTTCTGAGAAATATGTTTTCCCATTTAATGGTTTTTAAGGTAGGTATAGTTTAATATATTTTGTAAGGAAACGTTGTTGGAATAATACTATTACAAAATTCTAAGGAAACGCTGTTTAAATAATGTAATAACAAAATTCCTTTGCTCCTAGGCAAAGGATCAATCTGCCAAAATGTCTTCAATTATCTTTCAAAGCACGTACCGCTTCCGGATATCTTTTTGACCCGAAACCCTTAACGGAGGCTCTTTAATAATAACTGTGGTAGGTATTTGCTTAAACCGTCCCTTTGGGGACAGACCCTACTCTCTAACTTGTTAATATGTACGTCCAAGACATTTTCTTGGACAATTTTTACTCTCCAATTTTCTTAATGCAAAAATAAGTAGATATGTTTTTTGTTATGTTTTTACGGCTGAACTTATGAACAGATTTGGCTGAAATTTGGTAGAGAGGTAGTTCGTACCTATTCTGTCACGAAAATTTAGGTGAAGTGAGCTGTCAACAGTGTCAATCCCTAGCATCAGGTGAAATGACAGCTCACTTCACTTATGCTTTCTTCTTAGGTGAGATTTTTACAGACATTAAAGTAGTTGACATCTCAGAAATAATAAACTTTTTACGAGAGCGATAGAGACAAAGATAGTTATAATGTTATGTTAATGTAACAGCATACGTCGCGTCGGTGCTATAAGTATAAAGTAACAATTACGTGATAAAAATACATAATTGCAGGAATTTACTACATAAATAAAGTCATGTGAAATAAACCACTTAATTATAAGTAAGTACGATAAGATAAAACTTGAGATGTGGTAATCTCTACCATCAAAATTGTTTGAATGATAATGTTTTCAAGACAGCATTAAAGGCTCGTACAGACCAGCGTGACATCGCGGGAGCGACATGGGTCGCGCTGCCTGTCGCGTCCGCGATATCGCGCTGGTCTGCACGAGTCTTAATTTGAGATCTTCGAATGATATTTTTGCAATCAAGAGTTTGAATTTTGCAAGGTTTTTGCAGGTATTTTCTTTAACCAATCATTACTAAAGTGGGGGTATTTTGGACTCTAGTTTTCTTGAAGAGTAAAACAACTAGGTACTCTGCTTACCTGCAAACAACCTTTGACTTGAATAAAGATTTGGTATTTTCTATCAACAGAAGACAAGCTCGTTATACAATAAATGTGTCTGACATATTTTCGCCTGGCAATACCACCAGGGCAGACTTTTATTATTTATAATACAAACTACTACACTTGAAGTGAATTGAATAAAAGCAAAATGCAAGTAAATACAAGCAAAACGGTGACATCCTATTGTGACCTTCACAAAGAAAAGGAAACCGTATTTTAGTTAGAAATAACATTTCTACAAATTCAGGCAGAGAGGACAGAAAACTAATTAGAATAGCAATATATATTCTGTGTACGAAATAATGGGTACAACCTTTTTTTGAGGTTATTTTTACTTTTTTTATGCCCTTCGCTGGAAAAGTTAATACTTTTTATTTTCGACGAATGATCTGTTTTTGTTTCATATGAAGTAAGGAAGCCGTGTATTTTTTGTGTTTCTATTTAAAATAATGTTATTTCACCCGAGAGATATAAGAATATTACTTTGAGCAGTAAGTACTCAAGTACCTATCTAATGTAAAAACACGCTATAGTGGTGACACTGAACACTGGATTAAAATGAGCCTATTTTGGAATAATTCAACTGCAATAAACGAAGCAAAAGGAGTATTTAAGGGTCGTAGCAGGTGGCATTCTGTAGTTTCTGCCTACCCCCTTGGGAAGAAGGCGTGAGTTTATGTCTTAAGTATGTAGTCAAATAGTCAGGAAAACCTTACGTTTTCCTGCCAGAAAGCAGGACTAAAAAGGCAGTAAACCGGTCAAGTCCTTCCTAGCTTTGACACTAAAAGTAGGTACTTATATTTTGTCTCCTAAACTATTTTGTACCACATAGATTGGCTAAGCAGGTCTTATGTAAAACAGTACCCTAATTGCGTAATACAACACAATCACAATCTGTTTCGATTTGAAACAGATTGCTAATCCATTGCTTCATAAGTTGGAAAAAAAATCTGCTCAACAACGTAAATAACGCAATGAATGTTGTTGAACTGTCAAAATGAAACAAATTAGGCAAAATTGTTTACGAAAATAAGTTACGCAATTAGGGTACAGGTCTGAAGCCCGCAGGCTAACTGATCGCTTATGTATGTTACCTCCAGCCTACATACTACATGACTACATGACCTAAACGCAAGTTTTATAATGCTTAAATATATAATACTAGCTTTTACCCGCGGCTTCGCCCGCGTGGATGTCGGAAAATATCCCACGGGAACGTACTACCGAGATTTCATACCTATTAACCGAGGAAATTGTCATTGACTCCTACCGCTGCGCCCGCGTTGCTACGCGTAATTTTGAAACTGTGATATCTTTTAAACTATTCATTTAAATGATATGATGTCCAGACATATTTTAATCTAAATTAAATGCCCAATTTAAATAACATATTTTATTGGATAAGGATTAATACTATACCGGTCAAAAAAGCTTCGGAAATAACAATAAAATTTTTATCAAATTCTGAAAGATAAAAATGGTTAAGTATTGTGCGTCATCCTTAGAAGATAGACATATGCCATCGCGGACTTTTCTGTTGAACTTTTTAAGATGAACCGTAGAAAATAAATTTGATGTATCTTTTTCGGTTTAGGCAGCGCACGCCAGTAAAGCAACAATAATCGTCAAATTTCAGCCAATTTACACAAAACCTTAATGAATTATACACTAAAACCTTCCGCATGAATCACTCCGTCCACTGGTGAAAACTGTTTGAAAATCCGTTCGGTAGTTTTTGAGTTTATCGCGTTCAGACAGACAGACAGACACGGCGGGGGACTTTGTTTTATAATATGTAAGGATGTATATGATCCACTGCAGTAAACAAAGTCAGAAAAATATGCTAGTAGTTCTGCGAATAGTAGACCTCGCGAGCACAAACTATTTGTAACAAATAATATACCACTAAAGTCATTTAAAACAGGATATTTAACATGTCTTTTTTTTTAACTTGGTAAATTTCCCGTTTTAAATAATTTTCTGAATTCTGAAAATAATGTTCAGAATTCTCTTGTTTTGTGATGAGGTGGTTCCAGGTGCTCCATCAATCCCTATCTAGTAGTTAAAAGGCCGATGCCACTGATAGAAATATAAAAGTGAGCACTTTACTGCATTTTGAGGAGCTATTCTGCTCATCACGCCGAAGAACTTCATCAGATCTTCACCAAATTTTTATGAGACCAACATACTCGTAAAGTTACTACCTTTCAAATAAAAAATACCATCGAAATCCAATTTCATAAGGCGGAGGTATCCAGTAGCCCTCTTTATGCCCCTTTTTAGAGGAAGCATCCCCTCCAATCATAAATTCCCGAATACAAAAAAAAATCTATAAAGTCGTAAAACCTGATTGATTGTAAAATACGACCTGTACCAACAAACTGACACACGAAAGAAAATTTTGCCAGACTTGAAGCAGAGACGCTTCGTTGGCTCGGTCAATGACGATTATTCAGGATAATGTTAGTTAGATAGTGTGTTGAAAACACAATACAACTAATTTGATACTATAGAAAAAAATCACGAAGATACCTCTATAATTTTCTTTTAACGATTAAAAACTACTTAGTACCTGGTCGACCGAGCTCTGCTCGGGTGAAAATAGATAAACATATCATCCAGGTATACCAACGTTGTATCATATTCCCGAGGCTGTGAAAATAGAGAAAATGATTTTTCCCAGATATGAGACCTAGCTAGAATTTTTTGTAAATAGACATAATTGCTTCATATTTTGCAATAAATTACCAGCGTTGTGCCACAGCGCTTCT
Organism: Agrochola litura; assembly: GCA_949152395.1. Lineage (NCBI taxonomy): Eukaryota > Metazoa > Arthropoda > Insecta > Lepidoptera > Noctuidae > Agrochola > Agrochola litura. The sequence continues at coordinate 33,365,806 of OX424490.1, read as the reverse complement.
CTTTCTTTTTTTTGTATGCAGTCCAACAGCTATCACGCTTTAGCTATTGTCAGCCTAACCCTAATTGCGTAACTTAGTTTCGTAAACAATGTATGCCTAATTTGTTTCATTTTGACAGTTCAACAACATTCATTGCGTTATTTACGTTGTTGAGCAGATTTTTTTTTCCAACTCATGAAGCAATGGATTAGCAATCTGTTTCAAATCGAAACAGATTGTGTTGTATTACGCAATTAGGGTTCTTGTTTAGGGGTGAGGCTCAAGTCCTTTAGATCCTTATTGTGTAAATGACATGAGTGGCGATGTGTGGTCCTAGATACGTGTTCGTGTCAGGCAATCGTTACGGCTTGTGGGTGTCAATCAATGACTTTGAGATTATTCGGAGGATAAACAGTAGGTATCAGGAATTCATTGGTACCATTTGGTTTTTCATTTACTAGCGATGCACCCCTGCTTCGCGCGGGTTTTACGACTTGACAAAACATCGAGATTTCTTTATTATAAGTAAGTTTATCATTATAGTATAAATTCTAAAAATCATGGTAAAAACCGCATCAAAATCCATTGTGGAGGTCGACACACAGACACGAAAATGAGTGAATTTACGCAGCACAACTTACTAGATCGATTGATCCCAGCAGAGCTAACATGGCAAGTTTCTCGATTTGTCGAAATTTGTCCACGATTCTGACGTCATACTATTTTATTAATGTTCTTAATTCAACGTTAAATTTATTATATTTAGGTACCTTCCATATCGCCATAATAACGACATGTCAAAGGTATTAAGAATTCAGTTATACAAACCCTCTATATTTATAGTAAAAGTACTGACCTTACCTTACGTTCATTGTGGCGAGGGGTCATCTCTTACATTATTATTTGTTGGTTTAACAATATTTATATTTAGACGCCCTATACCGTGAGAAGATTTTTGGGGTAGGTATATTTTAGACCGTAGGTAGGTGTAGGGTTAATCTGGATAAGATTTTATAAAAAATATTGTAGAGCATCATCATTATTTCACCTGAAAGACGTCGACTGCTGGAAATAGGCCTTCCCGAAGCACCGTTACATCGACCGGTTCTATGCTTCGAGCATCCAGCGGATTCCTGCGGCCTTCACAAGGTCATCGGTCCACCTTGTGGTTGGCCTTCCAACGCTACGTCTTCCGGTAAACAGTCGCCACTCTAGAACCTTTCGGCCCCATCGTCCATCTGTTCTGCGAGCAATGTGCTTTGCCCACTGCCACTTAAGTTTGGCAATTCTTCGAGCTATGTCAGTTACTTTGGTGCTCCTACGGAACTCTTCATTTCTGATTCAATAACGTGGGGTTTAGAAAGAAATAATCAGACGCCTAAATAATAATATCATCATGTTTTGAATTAAAAGGACGTAGAAGCTGCCAGTAGCCGTTCCAACATTTTTATTTTTTTGGATCGGAAATTATCAAATAACTTCACCCGCTCTGGGGGGAGCGGGAGGGCGTATCAGACTCTTACTGACTAAAACCCACCCGTGTTCCTTCGGTTGCCCTGTTGCCGGGGGCCACGATGTCCCTTTCGGCCTTATTCGCAACCCTAGCGGACCCCGTCAATTCTGCTGACATCTCTTTGAGGCGCGCGTGGAACACAACGCGCCGTCGACCCGGGCCTGGTCCTTATCGGACGGCGAGCTACCCATTGCTCACCGTCCGCAAGCCCGCACCTACGGTGGCCGGAAATTCCACCCTGCAAGCAATCTTTGAACAATATACTCTTTTATTCAGTCACAAAAAAAAAAAAAACCATTTCCCATTTTTCTTTTAGCCAGGAACGTTTTCTTTTACCAAGAATTGTAACAGAAAAAAAAACATAAAGGCAACCCGATTATTGTCATGAACTTCTTACGAAAGTAATAAAGTTATTCACAAGGTACACTTTTATTAAGAACACTTCCATTATTAAAGGCCTGTTTTACGGCTCTTTAAAAGCTATATTCATGAGGGGAATGATGATCACATAAAAACTTCATCATTTTAATTTAACACATACAAAAAGCAAATATATTTGTGTACTCTAATGCTTTATGGTGAAAGACACTGTCTCCAGCACACTTCTATTCAACACAGCTTTGAGAACCCAAGCCCTTAGGGTTGTGCTTAAAGATTTTTTAAATCGTAATCGCCAGGAGGGTTGCAGTGAAAAAAAACTGATTGTAAATCTGTGAAAATAAACAAACTACGCTACCAGCCAGCCTTTTCCCAACTATGTTGGGGTCGGCTTCCAGTCTAACCGGATGCAGCTGAATACCAGTATTTTACATGGAGCGACTGCCTATCTGACCTCCACAACCCAGTAACTAGGTAATACGATAACCCTTGGGCTCCCCCACTGGCTTCTGATGACCCGTAACGACTGTCAAAGATTTACAAATGACAGCCGGGACCAACGGCTTAACCTACTTTCCGAGGCACGGAGGAGTCTCGGTATGTAGAAAATGGTCACCCATTCTCGGACCAACCCCGGCAAGCGTAGCTTAAACTCATGGATCGACCCGTGCGGCTGTTATTACTTTATAATATAAATAAATCGGAACTCATGGTTAAAGACCAAGAAGTGTTCAGAAAATGTACCATCTATTAATTGACAACGGCTGGTACACCAGTTCAAATGCCTTGGATATTTCGTTGACGATGCCGATTTTGAGCGGGAACGCAGGGCATCGGCGCGGTTTGGGCGAATATGCAGGGCCTCAAGTCTGCTATTACAATAGTGTCAGAATGGTCTATCATTGATTTCATAATTGTTGATTTTGACAAGTTTGGTAATCTACTAATATAATGGCGTCATTATGACTTTCCAATGGTCAGCCACTGACATTCCATTAAAAGAAATGGCACTTATTGGTAATCTCGTACATAATGACAAATGAATGACTGACTTAGGCGGTATCATTGGTCGTATTGTACGACAATGCCATTATAACACAATTCTATTACGAGACCATTGACCGACCAATGATCGACTATTATGAATTTAACAGATTACGAACTTTTAACAAAATGACAATGGGATCGTGTTGGAATGACGAATTTATAAAAATAGCAGACTTGGGCCCTAGGTCTGTGGGTTCGCGTGATGTACAGATGCGGTCAAAACGTGCAGTCAATGCGTTGGTATTCATAACAACAATGCTTTTAGGCGCAGTTGCGACTGCCACGTTATTGCAGTGCATCTGCAATGTTTGCTCGAGCCAGAGTAGATAGGTTTTGATTATAATGCGGAAAAAGTTTGCATCTTTTCTCACAAGACTGCGGGACAGTAGCAACAACCTCCTGAAAACTATTGCTGATGGGTCTGACGAAAGCCCCATATTGAGACAACATATATCTTATAATAAACCTTTATCGGTAGTAGAATTTAAATACTAACATAACAAATACTTAAGTTAAATTGTCATTGTAAGTATTTTTGTAATTGGATTTAGTTATCTATTAAATAAATAAATTGTTATTCTTCTCTTGATATTTCTCGGGACTCTGGGGTCCCGGACCTTTGGAAGGCGCACGAGGGGCCGAAGCCAACTCGCAGAGGCCCTAGAGACCACTTGAGCCTTTATGAGGCACCAACAGACGATTATCCCTGTTCGCACTATGCAAGTGCACCCAAGGACTGTTACAGGATATGGAAACAAATATTAAATTATTGGTTTGGGTGGCTTAAGTCAACTGTTTATCTATGACTATGGAAAGACTATGGCCCCTGCCTCACCAATATTTGAAATATAAAATACTAGCTTCCGCCAGCGGTTTCGCCCGTGTGATATCTTTATAAATTATAGCCTATGTTACTCAGTAATAATCTAGCATTCGACTGGTGAAAGAATTTTTAAAATCGGTCCAGTAGTTTTTGAGTTTATTAATTACATACAAACATACAAAAAATCTAATTTTTCTCTTTGTTTTAGTAGTTTAGACATAGATAAAATAGCAGGGGGTGACTTGCACACTCAATAAAGGACCCCTGAAAACGCTCGCTAGCACATAGTGTCGCAGGAGTGACTGACACAGGCATGGCCATCATCATGGATTTTAATTTCGATAAAACAAAAAAATTGTCGCTAATTTGTCGAAATTTGTCGCCGAATATCAGAATTTGTCGGTCACTGGTTCAAAAGTTATAAGGGTTTATGAGTGGGCAATCTGGGGAGCAGATGCTCTCCAGATCGGCCACATATAAACCCTTATTTCTTTAGCTGGAGAGATCCCACGCTTAGTCCAAATTAATCTCAAAAGCTAGATATCCAGCTGTGTGACTGAGTCGCACCATAAGGGTTTCTTTTTTTATTCATCATTTTGGTATGGAGCCCTAAAAATGGTAGGTCCCTAGTAAAAAATATTGAAACCTTAGTTAAATAGTTTATGTTAATTTACTAAATAAAAAAATTAAATATTTCCTGTCGTTTAAAATTATGCGTTTTGCGTAAAAAAACTTATCTAAATTATTATAGACTAGCTGTTCATGCCCGGCGTCGCCCGGGTGTATTTCTGACTTTTCCGGTGGATTTTCCAAATTTTTTTTTCTTGCCTACAACAAAAAATAAACTGCCTAGTCGGTCGAGCCATTCTCTAGTGATGATCTTTCATACATGCGGCAATAGATTTTTATTACCGACTTCATTTCACTGTCTTGGCCTGGAGATGGATACCTAGCATTTTTTTTATGTACTCGTGAATTCATGCAAGCCTAATACTTTTTGCTAGTTATAAACTATTTGTGTGCCAAATTTCATCCAAATCCTATTAGAGTAATATTGTAATCTTGAATTCATGCAAGCTTAGTACTTTTTGTAAGGTTACTCTCAGAAATTGTGCACATGTTGTGAACAGAATACCGTCTTGTATGAAAATAACTTTTTTTTAGCAACATCCAATTTTAATGAAACTGTAGCGGTTATACCGCCACATACAAACTACGCATCATAGACATGACGTCACACAAATCCTGCATCGCGCAATTAGAGTTTACCGAGCGATCGACATACATGCAAGATTTCAACTTCAAACCGTTGGGCAGTTGCCCGCCAGACACAACACCCGTCTGGTCGGAGGATCCTCCCTTTTCTATGGTGGATGAGTGAACTTTTACACCCTGTTCCTCATACCACTAAAAAACATATATTCTGCTCCATATTAATCTCTGTCTACCTGTGAAAACTACATGAAAATCCGTTCAGTAGTTCCGGAGATGTGCGCGAACAAACAGATAGACACACACCAGATTATACTACTGTTTTATTATATGTATAGACAGATATAGATACTTATTATGCAGACAACCAGTGTTAATTAATATTCCACCAAAGAGGCCTATTCCGGTCTGGAAACATCTTTTTTTACACGTATAATATGTATATCGTAAAAGCCAAGGAACTCATTAAATCGTAAATTTTAGGCATCTTTTTCTCGCCCGTATATATGTACACATGAACACTTTACATAATTCACATCATTCATGAGATGTTTTCGAATGATAGCCAACGTTCCACGATAGCATATTTCGAGCGTCGTTTTGCGTTTTAATTCATAATTCGGAGTAGGTATGTGTAATAAAATTTTATTTGAAGTAATTGAGTTTCCGGTTCGTAGTTTAGAATTAGAACGAGATTTCAAACTCGTGTATGTTTTGGGTTCTTGTTTCCTTGTGGCGGCGATGTTTTAATGAAATGTCATGTTATTGTGGAAAACATGGAAATACGACCCCACGCCGGTTGTTGATGCCCAACGAGACAGGTGCCTCTTGTCGTGACGACTCCTCCATTATAAGTTTGGTTACGAAAATAAAATTAAAAGAATATTAAAAAAAGAAAATATTTTTCTTTTTTCTAGGTTTTGGTTTGTTAAATGGCGCAGGGTAGGCTATGAATATGGGTTTATGCATAACATGTACCAATTAAAAATTAATTCCTGTTTACCTTGAACATCAAGTACTTTACTGTTTTTAATTACTCAAATGTTTTTAGTTAAATTACGCATGTTTAACGTCTTGATTGAATAAAACAGCTCGGTACTCATTTCCTGCCATTAAGTTTAAAAGCTTAAGAATGGAAAAATGTAAACATTAATTGTTTTTTTTAATACTTTTTGTAAACAGGTTTTTAATTGTTGTTACGGTTTATGAATGAAACGTTTGTAGAGAATGTTCCCATGCTCATTCAGTAACGAACCAACTATGATTTGATTATAAAGAACAATTAAAAATGTTAGATAAAATAAATATTACGTGGTTGTAGAAACTGATGTTAGTCGCCAACCCGTCTTAAGCAAGTGTGGCGATTAATGCTCGTGTCTTCTCTGTATGAGAATAAAAAATCTAACGTTTTTCCTCGTCACTTATTGATTTTGAACCTAATAAAATGTCGGCTAATAAAATCTTGATCACATCACAACCAGTACATGAGCGACCGAGCTCTGCTCTGGTGAAAATAGGGAATGCTCATTTAATAGTATAGGAAAGTTCATACTAATTCCATGCTGCCATGATAGTAGGTACTTACTAATTCCGTGCTGCCATGTCATTATTCTAAGGTAGCCATCTTGTTCTAAACTTTGGGCGGCGGAGCTGTGCACAGGTGAAATTACGGAAAAAACGAATTTTCCCAGATATGAGACCTAGCTAGATCGATTATTCGCCCCCGCAAACCATAATAATCTGTTATTGTGTTTTCTCTTGACGTTTAAGTACCTACTATAAACGATGTATTCTTTCAAAATTCTTTTTTTTCTTAATTTTTTTTTTACTTTATAATGTTGCCTTTACGGAGTTATAGGTACATACTCGGATTTCCTCGACAGTAAAATATTAAAAATCATTGTTCTTGTAAGTCTCGACGTTTACGAGCTTCAAATCAAAACGCAACCAATAAAACTTTACAGTAAAAAATCAAATCACGATCATAACAATGGATTGATTGTTTTTTAAATATCTATAAACGAGTGAGACAACGTCCGCTTAGCGTCGCATAAAATAATAAATGTTTGACTCATGAGTTCATGATTCAAGTATATATGGTTTACCATATCCTGTTATATATTTAATGATTATTACCCAAGAAAACAATTGAAGAGCCACCAGATAAGAATATGATCATACCTACAGGCTAAAACTGTTTATGTAAGTCGATAAAATTGAAAAATATCGGTTTATTTTTTTCGGATGGACTCACTAAGTGGCAGACAGATGGACTGGTTTCGTTCGAGTTTGGAAGGAAAATCGAGTTTGGCAAGTCTAACGCTTTGTCTCCCATTCAATTATGGAAATGCTATTTTTTATATACACATCGTAGATACACATACAATTGGTGAGAATGTTACTGGTTAGTGTAACAACGCTAACGACATAGGTACTTACTAATGTTATGCTAAAATGTTTGTTTAGCATTGAAAATGCTTTTTCGATCGCTTCAGTAGGATAGTTTTCAAGAAAATTGCGACCACAGACCTCAATTATTGAGATAGAGAAATAAAAATCGTATCAAAAGATGCGTTACTGAAAGGGCTACAATACTGAATTATTATTTTTTGTAAAATGTTCGAATACATTTTTAATTTACAAAATAAAAACGCCAATTTTCTACCATTTCTTTTGAGACTTTTTTCAAAGAATCTTAAACTTCTCAAAAACGAAAAGAGATATTATCGAAAAAGAAAAAAATACCATAGAGAATTTAAAGGGCTTCAAAACGATGTCATTCTGGTTTCGGTAGGATTATAATTAAGGGTAGATGTTTACTCCTTTTTGTATACATTAAATATAAAATCATATGTGAAGACGATGCACCTCGAATAAACAAAATGTAACTAACTAGTATTGTCCTCCCTAACCTAGGAACAATAATATACTTTTTGTAGGTCAAAATGTACTTACTAATAGCATTACTTATAGGTACAAAAAACAAAATATCTGCGTTCCCACGCGCCTCGAGGACAACAACTCTGTCTCAATTTAATGGACAGTCATCTTTATTTCGCGGTATTTTTATACCTACTTTTCATTAATATTTTTTATTGATCCTACCGGTGGATGCTGATGAGATCTTGGTGTTTTTGTCACACCATTTTTTTTTTTTTTTTTTGTCAATAGATTTCTCACGTTGTCATGTTACGTATAACTTTCTTATTTGTCTACGAATCAGTTTTGGTTTATGAAAGATCAAGATTTTTTTTTTAATCCTGTATCCTAATTGCGTAATACAACACAATCACAATTTGTTTCGATTTGAAACAGATTGCTAATCCATTGCTTCATAAATTGGAAAAAAAAATCTGCTCAACAACGTAAATAGCGCAATGAATGTCGTTGAACTGTCAAAATGAATGAAACAAATTAGGCAAAATTGTTTACGAAAATAAGTTACGCAATTAGGGTACTGGTACTGCTACTAATTTAATTATAATTAATTTCAATGATGAGAAAAAACAACAAAAAAAAACGTATTTTATATGACAACATCTGATATAAATATCTAAAAATATTCTGTTTTAAAAACTACAAGACGACCACAAACTTAGAGAAAAAAATCCACAGAACTCATGGTCCCATAACCTTCCGACGCATTGAAAATAACATTATTTCATTATGGCACTTAAAAATCAGAGAATTTAAAAAAAAGTGTCTCCGAAAGGAGTAAACATCTACCCTTAATTATAATCCTATCGAAACCAGAATGACATCGTTTTGAAGCCCTTTAAATTCTCTATGGTATTTTTTTCTTTTTCGTTAATATCTCTTTTCGTTTTTGAGAAGTTTAAGATTCTTTGAAAAAAGTCTCAAAAGAAATGGTAGAAAATTGGCGTTTTTATTTTGTAAATTAAAAATGTATTCGAACATTTTACAAAAAAATAATAATTCAGTATTGTAGCCCTTTCAGTAACGCATCTTTTGATACGATTTTTCGTTTTTTGCCACTGACTTCCGAAATTAAAGTTATTTTTTACTTTGTAGTGTTTTTTTTTGAAGTCGGTTGTTTTTTTTGTAAAAAGTTTTTATTTTTCACTTTTTGGTTGTGGTACTCGTACTTACCCCACCCACACACATTCGAATACCACTACCTGCTACCAGTGACAGAAACTTATCATTATTATCATATCATCTACATACTAAGTGGGAAAAAAAAACGTATTTTGTAGCTAACTCAATAACTACCCAAGAAAAGTTAATAAAATTTATATGGGACCAATTTTCAAACAAAAAAGAATTTTCAAAATCGGTCCACAAATGACGGAGAAATCGGCGGACATACATAAAAAAAAAAACAAACATGCGCTACGAACATATAACCTCCTCCTTTTTCGAAGACGGTTAAAAAACTAGACAAAATACACACAAAACAAAAGTATAGCCAAAAGCCTCGTATACAATAAAAAAAAAGTTTGACAATATTGTTCATACTCGTAGCAAAAGGGCTTGCTACAACATTTCAATACATTTGATCAAAAACTCCAAGCTCCACCGTACAAAACTATCTACAAATTCCTATTGAGAAATTTTGCCGTAGTCGATTCCGAAACATATTAACAAACATGAAACGAGTCCTAAGAGAAAGGTCTTGGAAACATTCCTCAGATACCTAGGAACCAAAGTGAATCCTTAAGTGCCTCTCAATTGGATTAGTAATCGCCTTCTGCCTGCGGGCTGTTTGAAGTCTCATATATTCCTTAGAGTACGGAATGGAATTTATTCTTGAACGTAAAATGACTTATCAACTAACGTATCGTTTGACTGGGTTCTGCGGTTGTCGTACGAATTCTTGCTACACTTTCAGGCTTCTGAATTTCAATAACATCTGTATTGAAATTCGGAAGCCTGAAAGTGTCTGAAACAAAATTTATGTGGTGTCTCAATCGGTTTGATCTGGATCGATTATCACCTATCTTAATGGTATAGAACGGCGATATGGGCACTCTCTTACTTTACGGATAGCTTCGGAAGTAACAATGAATTTTTTATCAAATTCTGAAAGATAAAAAGCGGCCAAGTGCGAGTCGGACTCGCCCATGAAGGGTTCCGTAGCAGCAAGTAACATTGAATGAAAGGTAAATTGCGGTTTACGATTTATGACGTATTAAAAAAAAACTACTTGCTAGATCTAGTTCAAACCAATTTTCGGTGGAAGTTTACATGTACAGTGCCGACCAAAAGTCCATGAGCAATCTCACAAAGCAATAGACTGACGCTTCGGTTTGACTTACGACCTTCTTCTATAAGTTGTTACAATACTGTAGACACGCATATTACACACACACACTCACTTTGTCTGCAACCAATGACTAGTTCAATAATCATCATTCGTTTTTAGTTTCATTCGTCTTGTTCACATAAATATTAAAGTTTAGCAGGTAGACCACAAAAAACTAAGTAAATTATTTCGATTTCTGTGGGGTAGATGCAGTTTGTTACGAGTATTCAATTAATAGAACTTTTTTGGTTCGTGGATAATATTGGTGACGAGTATTTAGCGCAGTGTTGTGGTTATTATTATCAAAAAGCAGGCATAAAATATATTGAAGAGATCAGATCAGATCAGAGAATATTATTGCGCTGCGTAAAAGTGAAGTGAATATCTAATGAAACCGGACTAAGTGTGAGTGTTATCATTAATATATTTCATATTTTACTAAACATAAATCTTAATCAAGGGTATTGTTGATAGAACAGAGGTATTGTTGAGACAGAAGATGCCTTTAAAGTTTTAAATTCATTGTGAGGTTTAATTCGATTAGTGAATAATAAATAATAAGGTATTATGTGTAATAAAAACAATGTTTTTCTTTGTTCTAGAGAAATACTGTGAGGGTTAAGAGATATGAGGAAGGGGATTATTATCGAGTAGCAGCGACGTCAAATGGTGAATGAAACAAATGGTTTCATACCAACGAGACATTTTGCTGAATTATTAAAAACACGTCATTATGAACCGTTCGCCGTGCACTCTGAAGGCTTGCATCACTGAAGACCAGCTAGAAAACCGTTTTTGACCTTAAAATATTGACCGTACCAACTTAATAAACAACAGATTCGTTATTGCATGAATTTATGGTAACGAATTTTTTAAGCACGTTTCAATAGGGTGTTTGTCGTATTTCTTGCAGATATACCGAAATTGTTTAATATTATTTTAGTAATAGTATTATTTTAGGATAAAAATTTGAGGTTTAGTTTCAATCTTCTTTTCGTAAAGAAAATGAATACTTAAGCTTTAACCTCAATAACAACCAATATTTACTAAAGTCAAATAAAATGTAAAATAATTAATACAAATAAAATATAAACAAACTGCCCATATTTAACCTTAAAATTACCTATTCTGTAAGTAGTTTTTTACATTTTAAGTAGTCTAATATTCTTATTTATTACTTAATTACTTCGACCATGATCAAAGCTTAATATTTATGGTGAAAAAATCCATTAAAAATTTAAAATATTTCATAATTTAAATATGTCTAAATAATACAAACTGCTTCTAAGTTTCTTGACATCTATTTCACATCTTATTCAGCTGAAGTAATGATAAATAATTGTAGCAGTTTATTAACTTATGTAAAATAAATATAACGAATAAACATATATTTTTTAATTTTGTTATCATACCTATATCACGCATTTTTTATTCTAAAACCTTTATTGCAATAACAACATAAAAAAGCAGCAATATTTAAAAAATATTATCATCGAAAACAAAAATAATAATATTTGCAAAAAACCGCACTGTGTTTCACGAGATTAGAACCTGAGGCAGATTGAATTCCATACCAACGCTTAACGCTTTCTGCTATCTGCGCTTGTTAAGTTACTATCGAATTTTAGCAATGCCATTAACTGGTCAAGTTCACGCGCATAGTGCGTGTGTGCTAGCATGTTTAAAGCGACGGAAATATATTGTTGTTTCGTGTAACTGCGTTATCTGTGGTGTGTGTATCGTGTTGCTTACACATACAAATGTACGAGCTATACCGCGTGTTCACAGCAATACGACTCTTAGCGTGCTCATGCACTTTTGAGCGCTTACTGTACATCATATAGTTTTTTTAGTTTTATCATTCTCTTATTTTAGAAGTTACAGGGACACACATTTTACCACTTTGGAAGTGTCTCTCGCGCAAACTATTCAGTTTAAAAAAATATATTAGAAACCTCATCTTGCATGCCATGTGTGTATACTTATGTTTTGGACAAATAAATTATCTTATCTTATCTTATCTCAATATCATTTTTAAAGACCTACGTATGGGTTTGATTAAAACAATTTTTTTGAATTTCAGTTCTAAGTATGGGGAACCCAAAAATTATTTGTTTTTTTCTATTTTTGTGTGAAAATCTTAATGCGGTTCACAGAATACATCTACTTACCAAGTTTCAACAGCATAGCTCTTATAGTTTCGGAAAAAAGTGGCTGTGACATACGGACGGACAGACAGACAGACGGACAGACAGACACACGGACAGACAGACAGACATGACGAATCTATAAGGGTTCCGTTTTTTGCCATTTGGCAACGGAACCCTAAAAATGGTTATTTTGGGTCATCCTTAGAAGATAAACATTTGCCATTGTGGACTTTTTTGTTGAACTTTTTAAGATGAACTGTAGAACATAAATTTTATGTAACTTTTAAGATTTCCGCGGTGTACGCCAATAAAGCTCCCAGACGGCACGATTTTTTCCGACATCTTCAACAATAATCGTCAAATTTCAGCTAATTTACACAAAACCTTAATGAATGATACATTAAAACCTTCTACATGAATCACTCCGTCCATTGGTGAAACCTGTTTGAAAATCCGTTCGGTAGTTTTGAGTTTATCGCGTTCAGACAGACAGACACACGCGGCGGGGGACTTTGTTTTATAATATGTAATGATCCTAAGCACTATGTTTCATTTTAGAAAAGACTATGTTATAAATTTTGGCCATTGATAGACGATAGACTGGTCGTATTTAAGGTTACCTGGGACTAGGTCATTTGTAATTTAATACCTAATTTGTGATATCGAAAGAGACGATGATCGATTTACCTGAAATAAAAAAAAAACTAACAGCGTCATATCAAATATTTGTCATTCAATGTTACCATAACAATTTATAAAAACAACTTAATGTTCATTCTACATCCAAACAATATTGAATTCAAGCAATATTCATCTATTTGCCAAGAGCCATCGCATTCTAACACATTCTATTAAATACTTGTTGACATAATTATGCCTTCCTATCTCATGGTACCCCTTATTGCTTTTTGTGGCACCTACGCAAAGGCTGGAGTCTATTGTTACCTACGACAGGCGAAAGTTGTTGTTATTAAAACATAAAAAAAATAATAATATGACGCTTGTTTTCCTTCAGATTCCTTGAAAGTGTGGGCAGAGGTGAAGGTGCTTTTTACCGGGAACTATATCCTAATGTGGTGAGGACGGTTACCATGTAATTTAAGTCAGTAGACCGATATAGTTACTCCACATTTTCCTCCGACTGGATATCCAAACCCAAAGTGAAATATAACTCTATAGTGCAAAAATATTGCTATGTTGATGGATGGAGATGATATTATTAAACTCGACGTTAGGGGAGTAGACGCGTCCGGCCCTGGTTCAGGCCATGGTACGGAGCGAGAGGAAATGGCAGGCCGTCACCTCCTTCTGCGAAGCGGTAATGCTCGCGAAGGAGGAGGCGGAACGCGTGAGGGAGAGGCAAATTTCGCGCCCTCACGCCCCTAACCGCCGCAGGAGGAGACGCCCGGGGCGGGAATCGCGAGCCGATTTCCGGCCACCGTAGGCGCGGGCTTGCGGACGGTGAGCAATGGGTAGCTCGCCGTCCGATAAGGACCAAGCCCGGGTCGACGGTGCGTTGTGTTCCACGCGCGCCTCAAAGAGATGTCAGCAGAATTGACGGGGTCCGCTAGGGCCAATGCCTGCCGGGGGTTCGAACCGATAGGGAAATCGTGGCCCCCGGCAATAGGGCAACCGAAGGAACACGGGTGGGTTTTAGTCAGTAAGAGTCTGACACGCCCTCTCGCTCCACCCAGAGCGGGAGAAGTTATTTGATAATTTCCCACCCAAAAACAAAAACAAAAAAAATGGGAGTAGAAACGGAACAGAGATCGTAGAATCGACGAAGGGGTAACGAAGAGAGACAAGGTTCTCGACTCGATGTAAAGGGACTCGACATAAAGGAAACTCAGGGAGAGAAAGGTCAAAGAAAAGATGGATGGATTGTGTGAGGAATGATATGAAAGAGAGGGGACGAATGATAGCGTGACGGTTGACAGGAGAATGGAAGGAGAAAATGTTTTGCGCCGACCTTAAGTAACTGGAACAAGGGCAGGAAGATGACAAGTGGACTAAAATATTATATAAAGTATAGCATATTTTCATACAATAATATTAGTAAATTAATTAAAACACGTAAATGTGGGTTTCGACGGCGTAGCCACGGCGATGTTTAAAAAAAAAACTATGCCGAGATTTTGTAATTTTGTAATGCACTTAGGAAGTGGTGAAGGGTGGGCGTTTTGGGGGACTGTCTTATGTAATTTTGACGTTAGAAAAGTGCTGATTCTCAGCTTAGTTTGAATAAATGACATTTGAATTTGGTAAAAATTTATTAGACATCTATTTACGAGGTTGGCAACTTTTAGAATGCACTGCCTTATATTATAGGCATCCTGAGTTGTGGACTCGTTGTTGTAATACCTATATCATGCGTATGATGATACTCAGTCTCATGTAGAAGAGCCAAATCTAGACACTAGCGAACTTCACAGGATTTTTTTTTAACCCTTTTTATCAACCAGATTAAGCCAAAACTTGAACTACACGATTATATCAATTACTAACGAATAAATCTAGATAACATTTTATAAAGCAAGTTTGATTTAAAATCCAAGAGTACGTACTTCATATTCTAGCTTGTTTGTGGGTCCTAGGACGAAGCGACAGTGGATAGGTCATGGGTTCAAATACCTTTGAACTACAAATTATTTTGAACTTATGGGCGCTAGGGCGTTTATTTTGACAACTTAATAAGAAAATGATGGCTTATTTTAGTTGGTTTAGAAAAACTGTTTTTCGTTCTGAAGTTATCGTATTTTTTTGGAAAAATAGACAAAAGTTGGAATAATATGATACGAATCATTTTTAAAAAAAAACCTTTTGTTTTTAAACTCTTATTTCAGTTCGAAAATACAAGGGGTTTTTCTCAGAAATATCCTAACCTATTTTATAATTGCTTCAAAGGTGGCAACCGCTGAATAACACCCACGCAACGGAAGGAAAACCTTCGTCTCGTATCAAATTAGAGAAAAGTGCCTTTTTAACTTCTTTCTGTTATTTTTCACAACAATCCAATTCTAGAAAGTACCGCATCTATTTTGATTTTTTCCTTTAAAAACTTCGAACCTTTTATGATCTCAAATCCTTTTAGGTCAACTCAGGCTTATTTTCATATCACCTGTCCTTATTTTGCCATAAAATTAAATAGTGCTAAAATCTAGGCTATAAACTAGAAGTTAATCACCATATCACTAGTTCGGCAGGTGGGTTAACCCTTAATTTATAACCCTATTCTGTAGAGGATAAACCCTCTATCTGCTTTGGACCTATTTGCGCATTCTGTCCGGCTTTTATTTCGTTTTAATACTATTTTTTTTATGGCAAATGTTTTATATCACATGTGAAAGTTATTTGGGACCGTTTTAAGAGGGGAAATAATATGTGTTTTGCAGTTTTACCTGTGAAAAAGAAGGACACCCTTACAAATCCGTGTAAAAGATAGTTTGTTATAGAAAAGGATACTTATTTCAAATGTTTATCTAAGTCCATACAACTAGAAGGAATAAATACGTGATAATGGTGATTAAATTCAAATCATTTATTTCGAGTAACATAGACTCATATATCATAAATGTCAATAAAAATAAGATTAAAATCAAAAATAAAATAAAAATAAGCAAAAATTAAAAATTTGTTTGTAATTAAAAATTAAAGTTGAGCACAAAGACCATTCGACAAAATACACGATGCTATCACAAATCACAATATCGGCTTATTGGTAATTCACACGAATTTACTCGCTCGAAACGGGCGAATCGACACTTTTAAATAATATGATTTTTCCTTGAGGCGATTCGCACGAAGTTAATTTATTTGTAGGCGAATCAATTTCTTGTCGGTTCACCTACAAATAAATTAACTCACCAATAAGCACAATGTCGCGGAGTTCAGTTTTTTAGATTAGTGACTACCTACTGCATATTTGATTTTGATTCTGTCACTGACATAAAAAGTCATTACCTACAATAAAATCCTACTCTATCCTCAACGAAAAGATACACCTAACTCAAGAAAAACTCTGTTTATTTGACGTTTACAAGAGCAATAAAAAGTGAAGAGCAAAAGTTTGTGAGCAAAGTCGTTAAGGTGCGATCGCTCAGATAGTCTCTGTTATCTCTAGGGAGAGTTAGAGAGTACTAATGTTCTTCTTGTGTTTGTAGAGTTAGGTTGTAGCTTTGATAAAAAGTAACTATGTTATGAGAAGGAATCTTTTACAACAACTTGTGGAAAAGCCAGGAAGAAAAACAGAAAAATAAAAGCTCTTCTTAAGTTTTTGGTAAATCAAAGAAACCCCAATAAAAATAATATTGATTTCTGCTCTAAAGTCAACCTCATATCCGGCAGGAAAATTCGACAGCAAAGATAAGATAAGATAATTTATTTGTCCAAACCATGAGTATACACACACATGGCATGCAAGATGTTACATTAAATTCTATCACGGTCATGTTTGCATCAACGGCGTACTATGTTAGAAAAAGCCTTTCGCCAAGAGGACAAGGATTTCCTGATAAGGACTGGATGAGGACTGATTTTTAAATTATCGTGAATCACATGAATTGCACCCTTTGTTATTAATTAACTTCTGTCGTTAATTACGCTCGTATAGGCATAAATGGTACAGGTAAGTAACTCAAGCCGTGGTCAAATTATTGACCACACAGCAAAGTGTCAAGGGTGTGTAGTACTCGCAACCGGCGCGTGTATGATGTCCAGATGTATGAACGTAAACGAGGCAAAAGGAGTATTTAAGGATCGTAGCAGGTGGCGTTCTGTAGTTTCTGCCTACCTCCATCGGAAGAAGGCGTGAGTTTAAGTATGTATGTATTAGCAAGGCGGTAGGGAAGCGGGCCATTCCAAAATAGGCCACCTGGAGTCTATTATACATGATCAAGTCGTATGTAAGTCTAAAGTCTTTCCTGCTATCGAAATTAGCACCTAATTACATATACAATGTTTTGTTTACCATTGCAGTTGCGTCAGTCATCGTGAACGTTCTCAAAGTGTTCGTTGTGGTAGATCAAGCCGCTATCAATTTAGATCGTGTTAGCGCTCTAACTACAACACGTCATGTCTTAATGTTAGTTTTAGATTTAATACTGACCTTGCTTGTATCGTTTTGTGTTTACCTTATGTTCCCATGGTTGTCTGTGTATATCTGTAAGGTAGTTTTCAACTGATGATTTATGACTGATATATGACACATCTAAATGCTTACTTCAGTGTGGCATTTAAAAAAATCGAATAATTTTTTACATGTAGAACTAGAATTGCAACTACGGCTCGCGCGCGATACCGCTTCGAATGTAATGAAAAATATAGCACACTTGTATCATAATGTACTATTATTTGACATAAACCTACATGGGCACTTATATGGAACGTCAAAAGCTAGGAGGTGCACGGTTCCATGTGGTCGTTTCTTATGGAGAAGATTTGGCAAGAAACTCCACTATGGGGTTCCAGCTGTAGGTATAGGTACCTACTAATCTGCTGCTGCATTTATAACAAAATCACTTTAACTTTTTCTTCTTTTTACAATATAAAATAGGCAGTCCCCAAACCTTAAACCCATCACCCAGGTCCAAATTCAGACCCCGGTAACTTATAATAATGGCGAAAACTGTCGTACAATTGAACCCAAAAGTTATTTTATAAAGACCACCCGTGATCAGTTTATCCTACATCAATTTATTACTTCCTGATACTCTAATTATAACAACATGTGTCCACGAAAAACTAAGGAGAATGGCCGTTACGTTCAAAGTTCAAATATAGAACGATACAAAAACAAGTATGGCGTCGCGAAGTTGTCTAATATCGCGCGAATTCGGAAGGACTGTTACGGTAGAAGTTTGCGTTATATTCAATTACATTACGATCATATAATGTTATTACATACATAACCCTCTATGTGTTAGTGAAGTTTCAGATGTAGAATGTTAGATAATTATGGTTATTTTTTAAGTTTCCAAAGTTGGGTTGTGATTTTTTTTACTTTTAAGAATTATTGCGATTCTGGTTTATTAGGTTAATTTATCAGCCAAGATTGGAATACTTACGGCCCTGGCCCTGTCCTTATCAAAAAAGCATGTTATAAGATTAAATACTACGTTGAAGACAAGGAAGTCTGGCAATAATTCCTTCTGCACATGTGGCTTCCCTGGTACCTCATTAACAGCATAACTATGTAAATGTCTATTAACCACTCCCAAATTACTATGATTATTTTATTTAACTTTTTTTTACAAACCTACTTCCGTGACATAAACTTTCATTATTTGACATTATTTAAGTATTTACAATATTCAATATTTTTATCAAATTACATTTGTTACAGCTGTAGTGGCAAAGTGGCAATAGGTCCTTATTTTTATCATTTTATTTATCTTTTATGTACCTAGATTATTTTCTTTTACATTTTGTGAATTAGAACTGTAGGCTGTAGACTTGTGGACCATTTTCTATTTTGCTAAGTACCTGGTACTTGTTGATAGGCCTGCACTGTCCTCTCATACCTATTAACACTGTAATTTCAAAACATTGTAAAAGCCATTTAAATAAATATAGAAAGACTAACCGTGGAGTTTCTTGCCGGCTCTTCTCCATAGGAAGCGACAAATTGGAACCGAGCTTCTGTCGTTTCATAAGTGCCCTTGTAGGTTTATGTAAAATAAAATATTTTGAATTGAATTTGACCTTGTCGTATATAATTTACTTAAATCCCATTTTAATATCTAACTTTCTGAAGTTAAGATCTACTAGTTTGTCCATTTAGATAGACATTCTATGAAGCTGTAGTTTACAGCTTTTATTCCTACAGTTTGTGGAATTAAACCTAGAGCTTTTCATTTTCAAAGCACGATCGCTGAAACATGCATGTCAGTCATTTTTATCTTGCCTCTCCTGGTACTTGTTTTAGTTCATAGCATCAATATTTACCTATATCCAAAGGCAAAGGCCATTAAAAAAAAAATCGACGTTGTTACGCATAGAAAAACATTCCTAAAAATAAGTTTGCACATAATTAGTATTGCAGCAAAAAATCTAACAACATTGAGCTAACAGGGAAGGTTTTCATCCATCCACACTGCTATTTATTACATTGTATAAACTCCGTTCTAGATAAAAATCCAGATTTCAGTTTAGGTTATTTCAGCACTGGGCATTTTTCGCTAAACACTGGATAACTCAGCCATGATCTGACCTGTGTGTATCAACACTTAGCTTTTGAAGAACATAAGGAAACCGGAATGTTTTGCTGAGAGTTTTCAGAAGAGATGCTTAGAGATTTTGGGTGTTGATGCAATATTTTCTTTTACTTCATCTTGCTTACGAATTTTGGTGGTAAAGATGGGAAGTTGATTGCTTATTGCACTTAGCTACGTTCTCTCATGTGCTAAGGATATAAACCTCATGTCTCCTGAAAAAGCTACTGTATCTCTAATTCCTATGCAAACGTGTCTTTTGGTAAGAAACCACCCCTCTGCTACTGTTGTAGCAGTGTTTTCTATCATTTTGCCAGGGGACAATTCGACAATTGGACAAGTTTATTTCATGATTTTTTACCTTGAAATTGAAACATCTACTACACGCGTAGCATGACAACCATAGAAACGGGTTTACTACGGGTTCTGTCGACGGAAGAATAGACAAAATGACAGATTGTGATTGTTTATCTGTCATTTTGTCTATTCTTCCGTCGACAAAACCCGTTTCTATTGTGGTCACGCTAAGCGTGCTGTCGTGAAAATGTGTCAATTTTGTATTTTTTTCACCAATATGTCATTGTCAGTTAAATTAAACAAGGCCCTGGCAGTATGAGTGACAAGTGACAGCGTGTCAATATTCCACTAAAGGGTTGAAATATAGTTCGTCATCAATTAACCTTATGTCAATCAAACAATTTTCTCTGTAAATAACAGAATGGTTATTATCGACGCTTAAATTAAATACGTTTATGTACCTTCCCTTTGATGTTTTACTTCGACTTCGACAAAAGTATAAACAGGAAAGTGACCTACTTTATGTTCAAATGAATGGTCGCAGATTGTCCTCAGGTTTAAATATAAACTTCAACCGAAGGGTTCGTGTTACAACACCGTTTTATTCAGATTTATAACTCTATGGATTGGATAACGGATTAATAATTTATTAATGAAGGATAATTTTGTTTTTAAATTGGTAGCTATTTCATATGCTGTGGTATTTTTGGACAAGAAGTAAGGATATTTTTGAATAACAGTATCATATTCATAAGTTCATAACCATGTTCTCTTGTTATTAAACGGTTTTAATAACATGAATTTCGGGTTAAACCGTACCTACAGGTAAAAGTCCTTATTTAATTGCGGATGTGCATGCACACTACACCTATCTAATAATAATACCTTTAAACGAGCAATTCTTGTATACCTATATGTACTTTTATATATAATCTGAATCTCGGAAACGGCTCCAACGATTTTAATGAAATTTAGTATGCAGGGGTTTCGGGGGCGATAAACCGATCTAGCTAGGTATCATTTTTAGAAAACGCCGTTAAAAAAAAAAACATCCAGATATTAAGGTATAATATTAATAACCAATATAAACACCTTTTATTAAAGTTATTAGTTCCCTAGAAATCCTTCAGTGCAATAGTAACTAACATTCATTACCTAGCAATTTTAATTTTGGTGTACAGTACTTATATTCTGTCTAAAAGTATTTTTGAAAAAACAATAAATTAGCATATCCAGCAATCAAGCGTATATCCATTTTGCGCTCGAATATAAATAATCATAGCACTATCCATAACAAAATTCTCCAATCAATACCTACTCAATCAGTTTCCATAAATCCGCGTAAATAACGCGATGTTTCCGCGGAGTTGCGCGGGCGCAGGTCGGAGTTTGGGCGCCCGCCACGCGCCCCGACTATTGAACCCGGCCACAGATTAGAATAATATGCAAATGTGAGGCGCCAGTGATAACACAACCGACAGTAATCAACGAATGAATAACCAACGGTTTCTGACTACAATTAGGTAGATAGGTAATTATCGGTAGATACGTACATACGTCTATCTATTCGATGTTTACAAAAAAAAACTATTTACAAAAAAAAACAACCGACTTCAAAAAAAAAAACACTACAAACTGAAAAATAACTTTAATTTCGGAAGTCGGTGTCTTTGGTTTTGAATTTTCGTTCTTTGTCACCGACTTCCGAAATTAAAGTTCACTTTGTAGTGTTTTTTTTTTGAAGTCGGTTGTTTTTTTTTTGTAAAAAGTTTTTATTTTTCACTTTTTAGTTGTGGTACCTACCCCACACAAATTCGAATACCACTACCTGCTATGTAAATAACAGTGACAAGAAGTTATCATATCATCTACATACTAAGTGGGAAAAAATACGTATAATTGAAGCTAACTCAAAAACTACCCAAGCAAAGTTAATACAATTTATATGGGACCACCTCTGAAGTATGATCTACCAAACAAAAAAAGAATCATCAAATCTATTGATAATTGGCGGAGTAATCGCGTAACAAACATAAAAAAAAAAAAAAACAAAAATAAAAAACATACAGACGAATTGAGAACCTCCTCCTTTTGGAAGTCGGTTAATTAATGTAACTTATTTAAGTTTGAGGTAGGTACTAACTTACTAAGTGAGCATGTTAGAAAAGAGTTTTCAACTTACTTCTCTAAACAAAGGTTTAGAAAAGATATTATTAGAAAAAAAAAACTATTTACAAAAAAAAAAACAACCGACTTCCAAAAAAACACTACTAAGTGAAAAATAACTTTTAAAAATAACTTAGTTGTGGTACCTACCCCACACACATTCGAATACCACTACCTGCTACCAGTGACAGGAACTTATCATATCATCTACATACTAAGTAGGAAAAAAAAAGTTAATAAAATTTATATGGGACCAATTTGGGAGCATACCCTTTCAAACAAAAAAAGAATTTTCAAAATCGGTCCACAAATGACGGAGAAATCGGTGGACAAACAAACATACGCGACGAACATATAACGTCCTCCTTTTTGGAAGTCGGTTAAAAAGAAAAAGTATTAGTAGGCGTTGAAGTTTTTAGGAAGGAAAATAATAATCCTTTTTTTGTAATAATAATTCATTTAAATGAAAAAAAATCAAATGTCTTCGTTTGATTTTTCAGAAACAACAGATATTTTGGTATGTAAAGATTTGTTTAATTTATTTGCCTTGTTAACAAAAATAGCAGTAGACAAGGCAAATTATGTTTTAATTAGTATAAATAGCAATATTTCATGTTGGTATTTAACAAAAAAAAGTATGAAATAGTTCTGTGTCACGAGAAAAGACCTTTTGACTATTAATAACACTCATTTATTTAATTGATAAAAAAAAACTGATAGTAAAAATAAATTTTAATGGCACATTTTGAATAATTTTGATGAAAAAGGAAAACAGAATGGAAGTAAAAAAAATATATTAAAAAAATACTTAAAAGGCGTAGATATTAATTTAGTATAGGTAGGTGAGAGGTGAACTTTTTTTTTTGTAAGTAATTTAGAATTTACAAGTATTTTTTTAAACTTCTTTATCATTAAGCCTGTTCTGCTGCTTTTATGGTTTGTAAAATAGGCTTTATACAATTTACATAATTATAATGTTTATTGGCGCCAAGGATGCGTCACTCATACTTTTATGGCCTCTAACAAAAATGGCAAGCTGTTTAATCAGTCACCACCAAAAACGCCTAAAACCTTTACCTACACGAAAAACAAAATAGGTACAAAATTCAATCAACCCTGATCATAATCAAATGTCGCTCCTACATCATAATCTTTGACCCCCAACGTCACGCATTTGCTCGTTAATGAAGTAATATTTTTTTCTGCTGTTTTACGCACGGGTATTACACCGATCGGCCTTGTCCGACAACACGGCAGAATTGAGAAGTGATGTATAAATACTCTATGGTCTTATTATAGACTGTATTCTTAATTTGGTCAGGTAACGAGGCACAAAAGGGTGTAGGGCAAATTCGCGCCACACTGGTTTGATAATTGTAATGTTTTCTATTTATATTTTGCGTGTGTACGATTTCGAGGCCGAAGTGGCCTCAACGTGGAAAACTGAACGCTACATTAATTTCTAATGGTTTCTGTAAACAGTAGTTGGTAGTTCCTTTGATGAGTTGATTGATAGGTAATAACAGCCGCACGGGTCGATCGATCAGGTTAAGCTACGCTTGCCGCAGTCATTCGTGGATCTTTGAGGCCTCTGCCTCGAATCTTGCGGGCAGCGGGGCGGCGGCGGCGCGGGACCGGCGCGTTCAAATGCGTAGATTCATAAGTAACTGTTCTCGAAAGCTGCGGCGCGGGGAGCGAGCGGTTTATATGCGTTGCCGCGCCGCCGCCGCCGCCGCACCGCTGCTCGCAAGATTCGAGGCAGAGGCCTCACAGTCGTTAAGGGTCGTCAAAAGCCCGAATGTCTGACAACCAGTCTTACCAAGGGGTATCGTATTTATTACCCGTAACTGGGTTATGGGGGTCGACATAGGTAGTCGCTCCATGTAAAGTACTGATATTGGTATTCAGCTGTATCCAGTTTGACTGGAAGCTGAACCCAACATAGTTGGGAAAAGGCTAGACTGATTGATTGGTAATCATTTAGATGGATTGCTCAGTTTTTGGTGCATCGAATCGGGGGATAATGACGGCTATTGTATACGGAAGCTTTGTCTTTGAGATGATAAATCCTCTTAGACAATGACAAAATCTTCATGAAGTGTTTCATTAATAAAGTCGAATAATTAGCTGCCTAATCAAATATCGCATTCTAGTGCCAAATTTAGTCTCAAATCTATATATATAAAAAGCGGCCAAGTGCGAGTCGGACTCGCCCATGAAGGGTTCCGTAGCAGCAAGTAACATTGAATTAAAAGTAAATTGCGGTTTACGATTTATGACGTATTAAAAAAAAACTACTTGCTAGATTTCATTCAAACCAATTTTCAGTGGAAGTTTACATGGTAATGTACCTACATCATATATTTTTTTTAGTTATATCATTCTCTTATTTTAGAAGTTACAGGGCGGGGGGACACATTTTACCACTTTGGAAGTGTCTCTCGCGCAAACTATACAGTTTAGAAAAAAATGATGTTAGAAACCTCAATATCATTTTTGAAGAGCTATCCATAGATACCACCACACGTATGGGTTTAATGAAAAAAAAAATGTTTGAGTTTTAGTTCTAAGTATGGGGAACCCCCAAATTTTTTAGTTTTTTTCTATTTTTGTGTGAAAATCTTAATGCTGTTCACAAAATACATCGACTTACCAAGTTTCAACAGCATGGCTCTTATAGTTTCGGAAAAAAGTGGCTGTCACATACGGACGGACAGACAGACAGACAGACAGACATGACGAATCCATAAGGGTTCCGTTTTTTGCCATTTGGCAACGGAATCCTAAAAATCATATGCTGTTCGTTAATCTCACTAAAACTCGAGAACGGCTGGGCCGATTTAGCTGATTTCGGTTTTGAAATGTTTGTCGTAGTCCAGGGAAGGTTTAAACGGTGACAAAATATGGAAAAACTCACGAAAAAAAAAAGTGAAGAAAATTCACGTTCTCATACATTTTGTGTGGATCGGCTTTTTCGATATCTCGGTAGGTAGGTAGGGTAGGTAGGGTAGGTAGAGTAGGTAGGGTAGGTAGGGTAGAAATTTTAAAATCCTAAACATGCACATTCATTGACTGTTAGGCAGAACGAAGTTTGCTGGGTCAGCTAGTTCCATATAATTATGTAAGTATTTTTTCTTCTACAGTTCTTTGACAGCCAATTTTCCGCTTCAGGCCGGTTTTAGCATATTTTTGCTTCTTTTTTAGCGAATAGTATAAATAGAAAAGTAATTATAGAAACCAATAGTAATGTTTGTATTCAAATGTTTGGAAGTATCTGTCTTTGTAGTTAGTTAGAAGACGTAGCATAATCAGCTAATAATGTTCCCAACAATTTCCGTGAAGTTTTCATAGAATTTGTTCCACCAGACTTCACCAGAGTCGTGTTGCGCCTGTCTGCGGAAGGCCTAATGAAGCGTGGGCACACATACCTACGTATTACGGCTAGACAAAAATTGTAAATAACAAGATAATTTGTGTTTTTTTTTTAAAACAACCTGTCAGACCTAATTCTTCGTCTAGACTGCCTCTTACGTTTCCCTCAACTTCTTGGCATCAGATCAAAGTCAGTCACTCCAGACATTACCTACTCTAAGAATTTCGTTGACCAGTCGAAACAGAAAATAGAAACCATTTTTTACGGTTGGATCTACTGTCTCATTTCTTTTCCAATTGTTAAGCCCGTTGTCCACGACGCCCGCGACTCAATACTCAAAAGTGACGTGTTATAAATAAACTCAAATCACCAATGAGTAGCCAGAATGTCACAGCACTAGTATTTCAATGGCGGTCCGTACCTAACCAGCGTCAGGCACTTATTGTTGTCAGGCATTTTTGCTGAACTGGGCCTTTTTGGCGCAGCCGTGAGGCACACTCCCTGCTAATTTCTTACATCGCACTTGACACTTTTTATTTGATTCTTATTTTTAATTCTTTATCTACTGTTAATTATATTGTGTGCTTTTTTGGTCTGTGCTAAATAGATGTATTTTCTTTCTTCTTTCCTACACGGTGTGAAATTGAAATGTGTGACTGGTGTGACTTACTAAGTCACACAAGCTTTTCTTGCCGTCAAAAAATACGGGTTATTCGCCGTGTGTAGGCACGGTCGTCAGTGATCACTATGGAAGCTTGTTGACAGACACGTCTTTTCTACGGCTCGGTTTATACGCCGTACCGTAAAGAAACCGTGCCGTGTACAAAAGGCCTAACGCGTTATTACCAGCCCCGGATCTAGGGGGGGGCAAGCCGGGGCCCGTGTCCCGGGCGCCAACTTCAGGGGGCGACAACAGCAACTTTGCAATAAATGAGACGCGCAGCACATTTATATTCTTTCTATTTTTTTCTTTTTTTGCGCCCCTGTTGAATTGGCGCATTATCGATCGATACAATTATTATGTTGTAACAACGTGTCTGTAACACGTTACATTTACTCTCTAAGTCATATTTATTTTATGTTATTTGATCATAAACAAATCTGCCGGTGGTCCATCTGGATTTAAGCAGTTACCGCCGCCGATGGGCATCCTGTAATACCAGAGGAATCTCAGATGCCTTCCCGAATTAATCTGCCTAGCTGTTTCCCAACTATGTTGGAGTCGGCTTCCAGTCTATCTGGATGCAGCTGAAAACCAGTATTTTACATGAAGTGACTGCCTATCTGACCTCTACAACCCAGTAGCTGGGTAACACGATACCCCTTGGTAAGACTGGTTGTCAGACTTTCGGGCTTCTGACGACCCGTAACGACAACCGGAACCAACGGCTTAACGTACTTTTCGAGGCACGGAGCGGTCAGTCCGTGGATAGGTGACCATCTTAACGGTCACCTATCCACGGACTGACCGCGGCAAGCGTAGCTTGACCTGATCGATCGACCTGTGCGGCTGTTTCCTTAGCCACGAGCCTTCTCGAATAAAAGGCTAACATGTCTCATGGCCTTAAAATTTTATCTCTTGTAAAAGGGGTTTCTCCAGCTAACAAAACGCATGATTTTTCATTGTTCAGAAATGATGACTTGTCTGCCTCAGTCACTTTATGTTTGATAATATCACCACAATTATACTAATTATTATTAATGAGAGTTTATTGCAGAGGGTCATTAACCGGTCCAGAACTTTAGAATGGTTGTCGCGCGGAACTATCGAACCGATTTTGAAAATAATTGTAAAAATCCGTAGCTTGTGAAACACACAGCAGGTAGAAGTTATTGCCATGCAAACTTATTTTAAGAAAGTCTGTGCTAGAAACCCTTAAGGGGGCCCTTCCCGATCCGTCTATCGTCAACGCGAGCATGGTCGAAAAGCTTGTTGTTTCATCCAGCGTAAGTGAGAACCACTCACAAGCAAGTGAGAACGCGATAACATTGTACGAAAAATAACTGGTTTCAGGAAATACGTGTTTTTGAATACGCCTTACAAGTTTGTAAAATATTTTTTTGTAATTTAGAATCTCCATTACATGGGCGAGGTTTCTATAAAGATGCTTTCTTTACTTTTACAATTTATAAGTACATTATGAACGGTCAAAGTTGAGGTAAAATTTGTGCAAAAAAGCAGATTTTTGGAGGCTTATATTGAATTTGTTTCGCCAAATTTTTATTTTTTGATTTCATAGAAACCTAGATATAGTGCACAAGATACCCATAAGTTTAAAAGAATTAAAGAAAGATGTGTTACAACGCCATAATCACGTACGAGCGTTTGTATGAAAAGTATGACGGGTTGGCCGCTCTTAAATACATAGAACATTCGATAAAAAATTTAACAAGTTAGCAATAGGTAAGTACACGCTTCGAGTAAATTCCGATCGATAGGAACATTTTATAGCCACAAACGACATCGATACAGATACATCGAGGTATCGTGAAACCTTGACAGAGTGACTATGAAACTCGATCATTTGAATTCGTAAAATTTTGATGTAACCATGTTTTTTAGCCTTTTTGTTTACATTTAGGTGCCTGTTACTCGTACAGGGTTGGGTTAATTGAATGAGGTGTAAATTATTGTAGCTGATATTAATATGACTGACTGCCCCGATGTCTAGTAGTCGAAAGTCCTACTGCTGAGCATAAGATCCTGGATTCGATTACCTGGTTGGGTAAAGTGTTATTGGGTTCTTCCATCAGCAATTTTCTCAGTAGCAGCTTGCAGTCTAGATTTGTGCCTGGTTGATGGCAATACACTCGCCCCCTATTACTTGGGACTTAAACATAACGGGTGAAATGTGGGTGTAAGGTCCTGTTCTGCCTAACCCTACGAGGATTATAGGCGTGACGTTATGTACTTTATTATTATACTGTTAAATCATTACTGGACGTAGGCACTAGTACTTTTGAATTGTCTCTATTTGAAAGTTCTCAAATCAATGTTGTCTCTTCTATCAATGGAACCTAGAAAAACAAACTGTCCCCAGGACCACTAACCATGGAAAAAACTAAACAATAGATCAAGCACCCTTTTCTCATCAGACTCGGGGGCTCTGACCGCAGCCCTCCTTTAATTGGAGCCCCTCTACGCACGAGTGGCTATAGGAAACTGCTTTTTGTGCTAGTTTCAACCCTGATCTTCGGAATGTTCAAAGTTCAGCGCCTGGAATTTAAGGTTTTTGACTTGGGCTAAATCTAAGTGTTTTGTTTGAACGTCGCAAATTGAATAGTTACCACCTTTTGCGGGTCGATGGTTCGACTAAATGTTGTAAATATTCCATGAATCAGACTAAAGCATCTATTAATACATATTATTAATTATAGTCGTATTTCGTATCTGTCTGTGTGACCGCGTTGTTCTTCTAAACTAGAAAGAAAGAAAGAAAAGAAAAATATTTTATTTGGGACACGCACAGGAAATACAAACAGTAATAAAAAAAAACAGTGGCACTCCGGGAGTGCCCACAGAAGTGAAAACTTGAACAAGATCGCCTGGGTGGATGAAAAATACTTGTACCTATAGAACATTGGTCCGTAACCTTATCTAAATAAAGAGGACAATCGCGTTTGCAAAAAAAAAAACTTCCAAAACCTTTAACGTAAAAATACTTGCATGGAAAATTGATCCGTAACGTAATATAAATGAAGAGCGCAATCGCATTTACAAAAATGATGAGATGTAACGGTGTCGCGAGTTCAATTGTTTTATCCCATCTCAAAAATGCCCAACGCGCCTAAAGAAGTTTTCACTTCAAAAATAAAATAAAAATAAGAAAGGAGCATTTTAAACTAACAACAAAAAAAAAACTTTTTACAAGAAACAAAAAAAACAACCGACTTCAAAAAAAAACACTACAAAGTGAAAAATAACTTTAATTTCGGAAGTCGGTGTCTTTGGTTTTGAATTTTTGATCTTTGTCACCGACTTCCGAAATTAAAGTTATTTTTCACTTTGTAGTGTTTTTTTTGAAGTCGGTTGTTTTTTTTTTTTGTAAAAAGTTTTTAATTTTCACTTTTTAGTTGTGGTACCTACCCCACAGAAATTCGAATACCACTACCTGCTATGTAAATAACAGTGACAAGAAGTTATCATATCATCTACATACTAAGTGGGAAAAAAATACGTATAATTGAAGCTAACTCAAAAACTACCCAAGCAAAGTTAATAAAATTTATATGGGACCACCTCTGAAGTATGATCTACCAAACAAAAAACGAATCATCAAAATCTATTCATAATTGGCGGAGTAATCGCGTAACAAACATACAAAAAAAAAAACATACTGACGAATTGAGAACCTCCTCCTTTTGGAAGTCGGTTAATAATATTGATCTGTGCGAGGTCAAAAAGGCAACTACGCAAAGGATTATGCTGTTTTCACTTACATTTAGACAAAAAAAGCGGGAAGGCTTATGTGTGTGTGCATTTATATTAAACTAACATATTATAATAAAGATATCTCCATGTTTTGTCAAGTCGTTAAAACTATATGGAGGTTTGTTAGTGTAATATAGCATAAAAAGTTTAAAGACAAGCAAAGTTTCTCAAGACTACCAGCCACAGCGTGAAAAAATACCGGTATATCCGCCATAATATTAGTCTGCGATCTGTCTAATCTAAACTAATTCACGCCGACGAATACATTAAATAAACGATACAAAAATACATAGAAACGACAACATTTGGCAGTCAATTATCGCGAGGTACGTGTCGCCATTTGTACTAAAAAGAAGAATTGCAGAAGTTCTGTTTGTAGGAAGGCTTGACAGATAAACTTATGAGCAAACAAAATGCCGATGATCAACACCCAAATGGTGAAGCTTATGAATCATTCAGTTTGTCCAGAGGTGAATTTTATGATGATTCTTGTAGGTTCTCCTCAACAAAAAAAAATACTTCACATAAACCTACAAGGGCAATTATGAAACGACAGAAGCTAGGTGCGCGGTTCCAATTGGTCGCTTCCTATGGAGAATAGCCGGCAAGAAACTCCACGGTTACTCTTTTAAAAATAAATGGTTTCTACAATGTTTTCAAATTACAGTGTTAATAGGTATGAGAGGACAGTGTATCAATCAGATAATTGAAAAGAGAGTGGCTCTCGAGATTTTAGGCGTATTTGTAAGTGAACATCTTTTGTGTAGATTTACGAGTCCATCTATTAGGGCCACTTTTACGTCCTCTAATTTAAAACAATGAAATTCTAGGAAACGAAAGTTTTTTGCATATTGAAAAATAGTGGATATACTGCAAGTTTCTTCTCTATGCCACCTATAAAATGTGCTATTACGATCGTCTACGTCACGTGCGCTTGCGATTGAGGCCGGCTGTTTAACGTACGATATTTTTTCGCACACAAATATTAGAGTATGCTAGGATGTTTTGTGTAATATTGTGCTGTGACTGTGAATGGGAAGGCTGTTAGCCTTGTTTCTTTTAATAGCTTGTGATGAGAGGCGACTTAAGGCAGACGATGGATCGACTGTAATTAAAACATGATGCAAAACGTAGGTGGGTAGGTAGACAGTGTGGGGACAAGGTTTAAGGAAAATATTTCGTACCCTGTATAGTTTAGTCGTTGCCGTTGTTTTTTATTGATTGGTTATTAGGCTCGACCCCTATTACAAGGGACTTAAAAACATAACTGGCGAAATGTGGGTATGCTATGTGCACTTCTGCCTTACCCCTCGGGGTATCCAGGCGTGATAAATTTTTAATACTCTTTAATTAGTACACCAGTAATAATACTGGTAATAATAATTTTTCAGGATCCTGAAAAATTCAGACAGGCTCCTTGACTGAACCTTTGAAAAAAAACCTTTTTCCCTAGTTCCATGTATAGTAGATAAGGTTTGTATTTTTTTCTAGTAGGTACGATAAATAATTAAATAAAGAGTACGTCGTGAATTCGCGAAACAGCGCAATTGCGAAGTTCTACGTCGCATCGGGCGGCGCCCGCGCAGTCGTGAGGCCCATCGACCGTAGTGCGTAGTAAAATTATGTCTGTTGTTGTGTCTGTTGTTGTTCTAACTTTGTTTAGACTTCAATTCCTAGGTTTATGACAGTTTTTTAGTTATTTTGCTATGAAATATTGATTTATATAATTAACGTACGGAACGTACCTATCAATAAATTTTTGTTTCATAATTTTTTTTTGCAGGATATATAAGTAGTTCCCAAGTTTTTTTTTGACAATTCGATTTAATTTTAACTTCAACGTAGTTGTTTTAGATTTATGTCACGTAAAAAGTACCTATGCCTAAGTGGACTTTAACTTGACTATTTTTCAGATGCCATGGAGTTTCCTCGAAAAACCTGATGTTATGAAACGAATCAAATAAACAGAAAGTAATAACCAAGGTATTCAAGGATTCTTTTAGATTTACAACAATGTGTGACATCATTGAGGCCCACCGCTATCACTGCGCGGGCCTGTGAGGCCCCTTATATTGCCCGTTAACCGCATCGTAGATAGTTACAGAGAATCAACTCGATACAAATGAAAATATAATGGGGCTGGGCACGCAGACATCAATAGTGCTAGGTAACGCCCACACTCACAGACGTCTATGACAGTTAATGAAGTATTAACTTAAAAGAAAATAAGTATTATGTCTGCAGATTCTGATGCTGCTTATCAATAAATACGTGCGAAATACAAACATAATAATTAACAGTTTTACAGATAAAATACATGTATTGGAAGAGATGATCTACCACTTAGCAGCCGTTAAAATACAGGTGTCTGATATAGCGCGTCTTAACACAAAAACTTGAACAATTTGTCAGCGGAGTGTCCGAATCCGGGCAATTTAGAAGTTTTTACCAGACGAGTTCCGTATTACGCAATATTTCTAACGCACGGTTCTCGAGATTTCTTTATTAAATTTACTAGCACCCCGCCCCTGCTTCGCACGGTTTTTACTACTTGACAAAACATCGAGATTTCTTAGTTATATGTAACTTCAATAGTAACGTATTATACACATTAATCTTCCGGAATAAATTCTCTAAACGATGGTGAAAACCTTATCAAAATCTGTTGCGTGGTTTAGAAGAACAAAGCGGTCATACAGACAAACACGAAAAGCGACTTTAATTTATATGTAACATGTATAGATGTAAGTTTAATATTAATGTACTTATTATGCACCTAAACCTACCTAGGATTAGATGCTACTGGGCCTTCTGTAATTTTCTACTTGTGGTTGGTAATAGTGCGTGCGTTCCTTGTACTAATTCTTAGTTAATTTCGTTGACATGGTTTCTTTTCTCTCATTTAGAGGTTCACGGTCAATAAACAATGGGGTTAGCTGAACCAGTTCTATCCTGGTTTCAAATAGGGCGCTGGGACGAACAGTAAATAACAACATTTTTAGGAAATAGTGCTTAGATTTTGTTCCCACGATATATATGCAGCTGAGATAATATAAGACGCAGTTTGTTGGTAAATGAAAACAAAAAAATGTTTTTTTACCTCTTTTCAAATGACTTTAGCTCCCTTTTGTCAAAAAAAGGAAGACAGGACACTGAGAGAAAAGGACAGAATAATGACAAAGAAGACAGGAAAATGATTAATCCTACATAATTTTTGTGAAATAATTTTCCTACTAAGCATAGTGATTTGCGAATTACCTTATCTACATAATATCTATGTTTCGAGATGACCCTGAAATACGCTTCTTTTACGGTAATTCCTATAGACAGACACTCAAACATACCATAGCATATTTATTGTTTGCCAAATATTTTTTCGCCACAAGGCTACGTCACGAGGTTGTGAGTTGAGCTGCGTCTGCGCGTTGAGGCCCACCGAGTACTGTTTCAAGGCCCATTGTTACGCTCCGCAGCGGTTTACTTTTCAATAATATTATGTATAATAATGAATGACTGAAAGGACACTTGTCCAAAACAAACGTGACATTTTTGCTATTTATTTTTATGAGTTCGTTAATCATTTTTTGTGAGTTCGAAGAACGTAGGTGGTTGAAAAGAAAGTCTTTTTTTTGGAACTAAATACACAAGTAGGTAAATAATGGACTGCCCGGTTCTTAGTAGAGTACATAAATTGGACTAAAATAGCAAATACTACAGACAAAGGCATTATTACTAAGAAATAATAAGTTTTACCTCGAAAGGACACTCGATTGCCGATTGCAAAATTGTGTTGGATTGTTAAAAATATCTTTCTTTGTATCAGGATACGGAAGTTGGGCAGGTCACAACTATTACCTAAACATAGTACTTTTTTTTTTGGTGGGGAATTATCAAATAACTTCTCCCGCTCTGGGTGGAGCGGGAGGGCGTCAGACTCTTACTGACCCATGTTCCTTCGGTTGCCCTGTTTAAGGTAGTTTTTAAGAAATGCTTCAAGAAAAGCGACCATGCAATATTATAAGTGGCAGAAAGCCTTGTGTAAGATACTACGTAGATTCACTTTTCTGCTGACATCCATGAGAAAAAACGCTAACAAAACAAAACGCCATCCCAAAAATAGGTCAATACAATACCAAATCACCCTGTTACTCTAGTTTCCCAAGTGCGTAGTACGCCACATGTTGGGTCAACCTGCCCTAGATACATTAGCATATGCCGCGGGTTACCCGGGTAGTCGGGTACCACGGGTAGTTGGGTTATAGCCGTCCCTTCCCGGATTGGCTTCGTAAACCGCTGCGTTGCTGATTTTTAATAGTCTTCTAGGAAGATTGGGGTTTTTAGGTGCAGATGGTCGGATATAGGCAGCTTACGTATTTGTGTAGTTAGATAGTGGATAGTGGTACCTTCAGAATATTCATATAAAACACATTTGGTGCCTTGTTTATGTACAGACAAACTATGTTCTTAATGTCTCTCGGCAAACCTCGTGTTTCGTCAGTCGTCGGATTTCTATCAGTTGCCCTTTGCACTTGGTGCAGACCGGACGCTCTCAGTCGACTTTGACAATCGAGAGATTTGACCTTGAACAATACTCTTTTAACTTAATGTAATTTATTTAAATAAATCGGAGGAAAGCCGCTAAAGTCGCAGGCACGACAGATAGGAAAATAGTTTTACAGCTCTATATAGTTCACACGGAAATCAAAACAAAACAACAATAAAGTACATAGTTCTGAATTCAAATTATTATACACGATAAATCTAATAAATTGATGGACACGGAAATTAGCATTCGTTTGTATTCGGAAATCCGATGATACCCGAGGGTCATTTAGAATACCTACCTATAGAAATACTGTAAAAGGTTGGCAGTGTTCTAGTATTTACTTCTTGCTTCTGCCGGCGACTTCGTCTGCGTGAAATTTTGGCCTGCAAGATAGATTGATGATACTAAACATATATGCTGCCGTCATACGGTAAAAGGCCGTAACTAACATTCTTATCAAAAATTTGTTAAACAAGCATAGGGCTGGATACAGCAATAAGCTCTCTATATTTCTGTCTATACGGTGATACTTCAAACTGCCTTTAATTCTTAGCCGCAGATACATACAGTTAAAGTTAAGACTATCGATTGAGCTTGAAAACAAAACTGTCATTTACTTAAAATCTTTGACGTAACCTAGTTACGGCCTTTCATCATATTATGGCAGTATATCATAGATTACAAATCAGGCATAGCGAAATTGTGATGATAGGAAATTCTTTCTTGAACTGTTTTTGGTAAACTTAAGGCTTGTGCAGACCAGCGCGACACGCGACGCGACACAAAGGCACCGCCCGTCGCGCGACGAGCGGTGCCTTTGTGTCGCGTTGGTCTGCACAAGCCTTTATAATCAGCGGTAACTTATTTTCAACCTGAAATGATGATCATGATAAAAAACAAAACACGTTCATAGTAAGCATTAACTGAAGACATTATTATTTCCTTATATAAATAATGGAAGAGAAAATCCTCATTAAAACCTTCCTTCCAATTTTCCTTCACCAAACACGGAAACAACAAGCCTAGCCAATCAATCATACACGAATCAATCGGGACTACCCTTGAACCCTGTCCTCGGTATTTAAATGCCGCCCCTCGGCGGGTGATACACCGGGCATCGATCCGACCGCGATGTGACGGTGACATGCGACAGTGTGACTTGAATAACGTGAAGCCACATTGTTGTCTCTTTGTACTTTGGGGATGTATTTTTGACATTTTGACTTAATTCTTTTGGTGAACGAAAGTTGAAAATATTATTTAGATTCTAACCAATTATTTTTATAAGAGTAGCCGTAGAGTTTCTCGCCTGATTTCTGAAAGTCGTGTGAATTCTCTGTCTAAACGATTGGTGTTTGTTACTTTGGTCTATCACAAGGCTAACAAGAGATATTATGGCAGTAGATTTACTGATTAGGGAATTGGCAAGGCTTCCAAAACCTGGAAGAAATAGTTTTACCCCGCACTCTCAGACGTCAATAAAAGTTAATGAACCATTAACTCACTCTAACTTAACGCACAGTATAAATAAATAACAGTATTATATATCTTCTTAGAATACGGCCGAAACGACGCGCTTTGAAACCTTAGTGTATATCAGTACGCAACATTATCGAGTGCGCGGCAGTTACGCACGGATGCGGAAGGTTTACCTACCGAGCGGCCGTAGGTTATTTCAAGGTCACTGCCGAAGTGCCGAGATATAATACTGTTACTTTATTATACTGTGCTTAACGTTAGCCAGTATATCTATACTGTACACTAATATTATAAAGAGAAAAGATTTGTATTTTTGTTTGTAATTAATAAACTCAAAAACGACTGGACCGATTTTAACCATTTTTTCACCAGTAGAATGTTATATTATCATTGAATAACATAGGTGCTAATTTATAAAGATATCACGCGGGGGAAGCCGCTGGCGGAAGCTATCTCCAATAATGACATAACAAAAAAACAAAAAAATACATCCTACTTCCAAACTACAAAGTGAAAAATAACTTTAATTTCGGAAATCGGTGTTTTTGGGTCAGTATTTTAGTTTTTGACACCTACTTCCGAAATTTAAGTTATTTTTTCACTTTGTAGTTTGGAAGTCGGTGTCAAAAACTAAAATACTGATCCAAATCGATCTGATCTGATCTGAGTCGGATGTTGCTTTTGTAAAAAAAAAAAATCTCTTTTTAGTGGGTTGGTTTGTAATAAAAAAATATCCAAATCGATATAGATGTACAGTACCGACCAAAAGTCCATAAGCAATCTCACAAAGCAATAGACTGACGCTTCGGTTTGACTTACGACCTTCTTCTATAAATTGTTACAATACTATAGACACGCACAGTACACACACACACTCACTTTGTCTGCAACCAATGACTAGTTCGATAATCATTCGTTTTTTGTTTCATTCGTCTTGTTCACATAAATATTAAAGTTTAGCAGGTAGACCACAGAAAACTAAGTAAATTATTTCGATTTCTGTAGGGTAGACAGATACAGTTCGTTACGAGTATTCAATTAATAGAACTTTGTTGGCTCGTGGATAATATTGGTGACGAGTATTTAGCGCAGTGTTGTGGTTATTATTTTCAAAAAGCAGGCATAAAATATATTGAAGAGATCAGATCAGATCAGAGAATATTATTGCGCTGCGTAAAAGTGAAGTGAATATCTAATGAAACCGGACTAAGTGTGAGTGTTATCATTTATATAAGTATTTCATATTTCAATAAACATAAATCTTAATCAAGGGTATTGTTGATAGAACAGAGGTATTGTTGAGAC
The DNA here is from genome assembly GCA_949152395.1 of Agrochola litura. Taxonomy (NCBI): domain Eukaryota; kingdom Metazoa; phylum Arthropoda; class Insecta; order Lepidoptera; family Noctuidae; genus Agrochola; species Agrochola litura. The sequence goes on along the minus strand of OX424490.1, from coordinate 33,328,632 downwards.
AGAAGATGCCTTTAAAGTTTTAAATTCACTATGAGGTTTAATTCGATTAGTGAATAATAAATAATTAGGTATTATGTGTAATAAAAACAATGTTTTTCTTTGTTCTAGAGAAATACTGTGAGGGTTAAGAGATATGAGGAAGGGGCTTATTATCGAGGTGCAGCGACGTCAAATGGTGAATGAATATGAAACAAATGGTTTCATACCAACGAGATATTTTGCTGAATTATTAAAAACACGTCATTATGAACCGTTCGCCGTGCACTCTGAAGGCTTGCATCACTGAAGACCAGCTAGAAAACCGTTTTTGACCTTAAAATATTGACCGTACCAACTTAATAAACAACAGATTCGTTATTGCATGAATAACGAATCTGTTGTTTATTGGGTTGGGTGTTTGTCGTATTTCTTGCAGATAGATCGAAATTGTTTAATTAATATTATTTGAGTAATATTATTATTTTAGGATTAAAATTTGAGGTTTAGTTTCAATCTTCTTTTCGTAAAGAAAATGAATACTTAAGCTATAACCTCAATACCAACCAATATTTACTAAAGCCAAATAAAATTTAAAATAATACTTAACCTTAAAATCAACAATATTGTCAGTAGATTTTTTTACAATTTAAGTAGTATAATATTCTTATTTATTGCTTAATTACTTCGAACATGATCGAAGCTTTAAATATATGGTGAAAAAAATCCATTTAAAATTTAAAACATTTCAAAATTTAAATATGTCAAAATAATACAAATTGCTTCTAAGTTTCTAGACATCTATTTCACATATTATTCAGGTGAAGTAATGACAAATGTTAACTATACTTAAGTAAAATAAATATAACGAATAAATATTATTTATTTTTTATTGTCACATATCACGCATTTTTTATTCTAAACCCTTTATTGCAATAACAACATTAATAAATAGACAGGAATATTTAAAAATATTATTATTGCAAACAAAAATAATAATATTTGCAAAAACAGCGCTGTGATTTACGAGATTAGAACCTTAGCCATCTTGAATCTAAGACTAACGCTTAACGCCTTCTGCTATCTGCACTTATAATTTACTTTCGAATTTTAGCAATGCCATACACTGGCCAAGGTCACGCGTATAATGCATGCTAACAAAAGTGGTGGAAATATAAGTGCGGCGCCCGCGAACCGTGACGATACGACAGTGTGTGCGTTCTCTGTTGTGTGTGTACGGCACTGACACTACAGACGTCTGACTGTTTACACACACAAATGTACGGACTACACCGCGTGTTCACAGCAATACGACTCTTAGCGTGCTTATGCACTTTTGAGCGCTTACTGTACCTATAATATTTGAACAAATCGGTCCAGCCGTCTTCGAGTAATCGGGGAACTTACATAAAAAACCTTCTCCTTTTTTTGAAGTCTGTTAAAAATACGAAACAAACCAGAAGCGACATTTAACACAATAACCCTTCTACATACTACATTAACTCAAAATCCTCACTTCAATGCTTCAAAAGGTGTCGAAGTGATCCAAATACATCGTTTGACACCTCATTAACCCGTAAGGTGTAGTCTTGAAGAGCGGGTATGAATGTTATCCGCCATTCACAATATGAGGGTAGTTCAGAAGAAAGCTATCGTGTCGGGTAATATTGGTTAATGATCCGGTGTTTTTCTTTTTTTATATTTTTTCGATAGATTTCGTGTCAAAAGGAGGTTGAGTGGATTATACTGGCTTTGAGATTGCGTTGTTGGATCAACTTGAGAGGGATAGAAAGGCCTTTAGTGGGCTAAGGTAGAAACTAATAAGTGATTTTTGCATTAGGTAATGCAATACGGCAAAAGCTTGAGTTTTTGGCAAGTACTACAACTTTCTGTCGAGGTCTGCGTTTCCGGACAGAATAGAATTAATAATAATTAAAAAAATAATCATACAAAATTTAATAAATTTTTTATATAAATTTAAATTGAAGCTATTAAAACATGATTCAATTGTAAAACAAAAAAAAAGTTTTTTTTATTTTTTCTTCGATTTTGTACGGTACAATCTAGGAGTCTTTATAAGAAGGTAGATTTTTTGGAAGTATAAGTTGTCACCGGATAATTTTGGCCTTTATAATTAAGATATCATAGTGTACATAATTACCCTTCGGAATAAAGACCATTCCATCAAAAATATAATATGTATAAAAATTAAAGTCTCGCAACGTAGTTATTATACCGCAAACAGATGTGAGATCTAATGTAAAACCAAGTCGGTTAATTTATTCAGTTCTTACCTATCTTTGGGGGCATCTATCCAGCAACTTTGTCATAAATTATTACCTAATTAGTTAACTACCAACATTTTACAGTGATCGTATCAATATTAGTCATATTTATTTCTTTAATAAACAAAATAACTTGCACGTCGCACGGCAAAATAAAATCTACTATTTTGAATAAGTAGTCCTAATTATAGCGCTCAGAGCGCTAATATAAGGTAGATTTTTTTCTATTGCCGGGTGCGATTTATAAACTAAACGTTCAAATTGAATGTAATATGGGTATATACCTAGTTCCATTATGCCCTCTTGGTCGCTGAAAATTCAAGCTTCTAGCTTTAGCCACAACGAAGTTACAGGCGGATCAATAATGTCCTGAATTACTTCGAGAAAAGGATGGTACGGCTGTGCCATTGTTTGTTTTTGCTCGACTTGGCGGGGGCACTGCCATGCCCCCAGATAGAAAACTAACACAAAATAATAATTTCTCACACAAGTGTGTGAGAAATTATTATTTTGTTAGTACTCAACGTTGAATAATTAATTTCAGTAATTAAACGTGCTGAAAAACAACGTAACAACAACATACACATGTTTGACTAAGTACCCAAAGTTACTGTTACACGTGCGTAGTGTAATTCAAGAAAAACAGACTGTTTTCACATCATTTTCATCTTAAAGTCAAAGGCTTTTGAAGTCAGAAGAGGTTAGGATTATATTTGATGTAAGAAAAGATGTAACAAAAGTTTCATGAATTTCTGAAGTGAAAACTTCTTTAGGCGCGTTGGCCTTTTTTGAGATGGGAAAAACAATTGAACGCGCGACACCGTTACCGACACCTCATTTTTGTAAACGTGTTTGTGCTCTTTATTTATATTACGTTACGGATCAATGTTCTATGCAAGTATTTTTACTTTAAAGGTTTTGGAAGTATTTTTTTAAATTGTTCAAGTTTTCACTTCTTTATCAAACAAAAAAATTTAAACCAGCCAAGTGCGAGTCGGACTCACACACGAAGTGTTCCGTACCGTATTAAGATCGAGCAAAAAACGTCGAAAAATAACACGGTCTTGTATGCGGTTTTTATTATTTATTGTTATAGCGGCAATAAAAATACACAATCTGTAAAACAATTGTCTACCTGTTACGGTTCTTGAGATACAGCCCGCTGACAGTCAGACGGACGGACAGTGGAGGCTTAGTAATAGGATTCCGTTTGGCACCCTTCGGGTACGGAACCCAAGAAAAAAGCTTATGGAAAAACGTAGACCTATTATCCTACTTGTAAAGTAAAATGAGGGAATAGAAACATTTTCAATTATCAAATACCAGGAACAGAAGATACAAAGAACTAAATACCGACAGTACATTCACAGATTTTTCCTGGAAATTCGCACTGAAGACACAGGGCCGTAGGCAGGGGGTTGGGGGTTCAGCCCCTCCCGAAATGTGAGAAACCAGGATTTCAATCTAGAGATCGACCCCCCTCTAAGGTACCTCCGGACTCTAAAGGCTTTACAAACAGGCGCAACACGGGACGCGACACAAAGATGCCTTTGTGTCGCGTCCCGTGTCGCCTGTTTGTAAGAGCCTTCTATGTTCTATGTTATGGGGTTTTGGTTTCCGCACTTAGTCCATAAGGTGGACCATTGTACGTGGGCCATGGCGACCGTTTGGTGGTTATTCCAACCAGCCCACCTCCCTCCAGAAGTTAATTAAAACTCCTGGTCTGTTCAGAACATCTGCAAAAGATCTGGGTGACCGAGGGTTTCTGTTCTAATCTGGGTGACGTCTGTGCATTCAAAGAGCACATGCGCTACGGTTTCCTCAGCCTCCATGCACGCCCTGCACAGAGGACTGTCCGTTATGCCTATTGTGTGGAAGTGTTTGTTTAGCGAGCAGTGTCCCGTGATGGTCCCCGTCACCAGACGCAGGCCGTTCCTGTCCAGGCGTAATATACGCCTGGTTAGCTTGTTATCCAAAGATGGCATGTAAGAGCCTTTATACAGATAATTATTGTTCGAAGCGGGATGCAAAAAATTACGAGCTCGCTTCGCTCGCTCTTGTATCCTATATTCTCCATAGCGGCCTCATTATGCTAGAGTTGCCTTAAAGGTAAAGATGTTGATAATAACCCCTGTTTTTGATAATAACTATGCTCTTCATCAATTTGAATTTTGACTTGAATGTCTAAGATCGTAAAATCATTTATTTTTAATGACTTTTCGCAAAAATAAAAATAGTGTTTTCAAAATAACAATAAATAATATTTTTTTTTAAAATCTGTACTCTTTCTTTACTGTTTGAGATCGGAAATACTTCATTTCTTCTAAAAAAAACCGGTCAAGAGCGAGTCGGACGCGCGCACCGAGGGTTCCATTATACCGCCATAATAAAATTTAATAATTATTGGTAAAAAGATATGGGCAAATTTGGATTTTCAAAAAAAAAAGGCAAAAAGCAAGGTCTTAGCACACATAAAGCACAAATAAAGGTAAATTTTGGTACTTACAAGTTTTCGCGAAAATCTAAATTTGAACATATTTTTGTATCGTGATGGCTCAGGACCTTGATTTTTATAGACCTAATAGGGACTTCAGTATCTAGTATAAATTTCGACTTGCTAGGTCCACCCGTTCCTGAGAAAATCGGTGGTGACACACGGATAGACAGACGGACAAGAGAGTGATCTTATAAGGGTTCCGTTTTTTACCTTTTGAGATACGGAACCCTAAAAAGTTGGCAACCCTAACCCCCCCAAATGAATTCCTGACTACGGCCCTGTGAAGACAGCTCTATTGATTTCAGTCAATTTGTCTCTATCTAAGTCGTAAGGATAAGGTTCGATGTCAGGCTGAAACAATAACTGTAAAGCTCTCTCACAATACGATGCCTATTGATACCCAATTGTTATAGCTGACAGCCCTTAGTAACCTTATTAGTACAGAAATAACTCAGAAGACCCAGTTAAGAAAAGGGAAACATTAAAAAAAAAAAGATGATTTGCACCTTCAAGTAAAAAATAGTGTTTACAATGCAGCCAATATCTAAGCTAAGATAACTTATTATTTTGTAATCATAGGAATGAGCACCCCTGGTTATCATTATAACCGATGTTATTGGGCCTAGCTTGTAGAATAATTTAAAACGAATGGGAAAAACATTTTGCAGCACCAACATAAATCACACCACACCAGGATGGCGCGGAAACTGTTCATGATTGTGTAGCCCCCTGAGTTGAATTTTTTCGTCAGTTATTAAAAAAAGAATCAGCTGTTCCATAAATTTTGACCGCGTAGGTATTGCACTTTTCTATGAAACAGCAGATTTTTTTTTATAACCGACGAAAATTTTCAACACTGGGGGTTCAGAATCATGAACTGAGTCCATGGTAAAAGTTTTCTCGTCGATGTCCTGCCAGCCTGTATATTATGTAAGGTATCAAATATTTTAACTGCAGGAATAATTTTGAAATATCTCGATTAGTATAAGTTGAAATTAATTATAATAAGTTAGTATATTAGGTTGTTTTATACTAAGCACAAGAATTTGGGATTGTTTAGCTGCAAAACTAGAATTAAAATTAACAAAGAAAAAACATAAATGTATGTGACTAAGTATACTATCATAATCTGCCTACAATGTTCCCACTGTTGGGACAGGCCTCCTCTCTTCGAGAGGGAGCTGTAATCTACCAAGCGGGTCCAGTGCGGGTTGGTACATGTCACATGTCTTCGAATTTTTGGTTCTTGGACATGCCGGTTCCCTCACGATGTTTTCCTTCACAGTATTTGTGTCTAAGTATACTAGAATTTTAGCAAAATGGAATGTCCTGCTTGGGATCTTTATCATGAGTATCAACAGAATGTAGGTTAAAGCTGCTGGGGAGTTTGTTGCGCCACTTCTTCTTCCCAGCGAAAGGCACTAGGAAGTGGTGAAGGGTGGGCGTTTTGGGGGACTGTTTAATTAAATTTTGACGTTCGAATAGTGCTGATTCTCAGCCTAATTGGAATAAATGACTTTTGAAAGCGACAGTTTGGGTGATAAACATTTGAATTTGCTGGTCTAATGAGACCTGGGTTGGCAATCCCGCTGCCACCCTTGAATTTTCTAACAGACTTTCACCAAGGAAGTTATTCTTCGTCCTTTCACGAAAGCAGTAGAACATTAGCATACATGAGGCCGGTTAAAACGTCCATTTCTTTTCGTTGAACGTTAACTACGGGATATTTTGCTAAGAATTTTCAATCCTGCGGGTTGAAAATTTTCTAAACGGCCAAATTATTTTTGTCATGCATTGAACACAAACTTGACTTACTGTACCTTTTTCTTTAAGTATGTTAGTACATAAAGATGGGTGGGGGAGGCTGAATGGACCACTCTTACGTTGCCTCTCACGTTTTTATATACCTAGGGTGGGTATCTTGAAGTTTTTACAGGGATCAGCCCCAGTTGGCAGTGTCGTACTTTCAAATTGATTAATTGGATGTTGGTGGTTAAAGATATCTTGTGATTAATGATTAAGGATTTTTCAGAACACGATCTTGTTTTCCATCCTGGTTGTTTTTTCCTTTTTTTTTAACCACAACGGGGATGCTCTTGGCTTTCATCTCATCATCTGATGGTACGGGATGATCAGGCCGAAGGTGGAAGCGAGCTTCACCCGGAATCCTCAGCCACAGAGGAAAAGTATGAAAATATGTTATGATGACGACCTTGCGTTTTGTAGGACTGGGTTGGTACTAGAACAAAAGTAAAGCTGGAAACTAGCTATACGCGTCGAATAAAATGATATCTTACAGCACACTGATGCAATAACCTGTTATTATTTATAGAAATACTCGTACATTTTCGACTTTATTTCCCATCTGTTGTTTTTACGTCATAATCATCTAAAAATACTTCAACAATCAAATGTTTCCTTCCCCCGATCTTCTATTTTGAGCCCAATCCGGATTAAAGCGAGTCACGCAGTTTCCCTTAAAGGTAATTCCCCTCAGTAGCAGCCAATTCGCGATAATGTTCCTCCCTCCCCCTTCTCCCTCCAAATTATTATGTAATCCTCTCGCTTACATCTACCTTTATTGATGAAATAAATCTAATTTCATACGATGCTAATATTTTTTGAGTAACATAGATTTTGAGGGAACTTGAGTTAATAAAAGGACTGTCGCATATACACTTAAATATATTGATTACATCTTCGTGTAATGACAAATATAGCCCAATAATGATAATCGGGAAGTTTGAAGGAAACGTTTTCAGGAGTTTTATTCATTCAAGTATGTATTATGAGATAAGAGCCACGGTCATCATTGTGTGGGTATTGTGTTTACAATGTTTTGTCAATCGTTCAATGAGTGCTCGTTTCCATTGATAGTTTTCTTAGAAACGTTCCGATCAATTGAGTAGGTAAGCCAATTTAAGCGGCAGACAGAAACTCTTGCGCCCAATCCCGGGCTTATTTCTGATTTGCCTAATGACATCCAAACCCAAGAATATTCCATCTACATAGTTACGCACGAAATGACATCTTTATGCTAAAAAGTCTAAGCATAATCACTTATAGGATAAGTATATCACCACCTGGGGGCCTAAAACGGTCACTTTAGCAATATTGCTAAAAGCAATTCATTTCCTGAATTCCTAGCAATTCATTAGCAATTCCTCTAATTTTCGTAAAATGGTGACATTTAATAGCTGAATCATATTTCAATTCAATTCATATCTGAATCGTATTTGGTGTAAATATTGCCGCATGAAAAAAATAAAGACCATAATTTTACTGGTTATTTTTCTATGCAGTTTTTATTAATCAAATTCGTTTTTTATTTTTTATTTCTACAGTTTAAATGTTATTTGATTATAATATGCTTATAACTGTTAAAAAGACTGGAGATAAGCCCTGAAAAAGGAAATTAGAAACAATAAAAACTTTATAGACTGGCAACGCATACAAAGGAGTTTTTAGTTTTATCCCTTGAGTTTTGTCAACATCAACTGGACGCGTAATTTTAAACTTCAAAACTATAGTTATAGCGTATTATCTATGACTATAGCATTTCGTGCAAGTTGATAAAATTAATATTTATAAAATACAAAGTAAGTGCATATTTGTATATCTTGGATCAATATTTAATTTGGTCGCTGTACAAAATATTCAAATGTACGTAATAATTTGTAGGAATGCAGAGGCGTGCAGCGAGAGTATCGGAGGCACAGTGGAGTATTCTGCTTGACTACTTAGAATACAACCCCAACCTGGCTAGGGCTCGGGGATATAACAATAGTTCTCGAGGACGAGCAGAGTCTTCTTACCAGTGGTCCGAGCTAGCCGGATTGCTGAATGCCGAGGGAAGTGGCACAAGTAAAACTCCCAAAGATTGGTCTACTGTAAGTATTTGAATATTTATATAGTTTTTTTCTGTCATAGAGTGCCATCACAGCTTCATCTTATTTCCCCTCGCATTTGGCCGGTTTTTTAAATATATTTATTGTTTTGCAGTATGTCAGTAACTACAAAAGTAAGTTAAAAAAGATTGTTGCTGACATAAATGCCGATGCTAGCAGAACAGGCGGAGGGCCTCCTTGTGAAGAACAGTTATCGAACAGGGAGCTAAGATTTTTATCCATAATGGGACAGGGTTTTGGCCAGAATGTCCCCGGAGTAGCCGTCGACCCTTTAACAGATATGGTAATAATTTGAAATTTCATTAAAATCTTGCAATAATCGGACTAACAAATAAAGTATTATGAATACTACATTTTTTTTTAGGACCATCCGCGTCCGTCAACCACAGCAGACATGCATCAGGAGACACCTGCAGGCTTGGGTGCAGAACAAGTACAGTGAGTATTTTTTTCTTGATTATCACTTAGTATGTAACCCTGCGTGACTTTTAAATAATTGCATAAATTTATAATTTCCCTGTGTATTTTAGAGAGGTAGTGGTGATTCCGACTGCGGGTATGCTCTACAATGAAAGTGGGAGCTCTGTCGGTGTTGAGCCCCATGCTGAAACTGCATTCCCAAGTCCTAGCCAGACTCGTGCGTCAGCACCAAGCCCAACATTTACCGATGCTACAACGGTCCCTCTACCCCGTCGAACTCGGCAAACAAGATACCGCAGTGAGTGTAATTTTCTAACCCTACAGCTATCCATATTGCAGATAATTTTTTGCAAAAAATAATAGAACTTTAATTTCAGAAGTCGGTGTCAAAAAACTAAAATACTGATTCAAAGACACCGACTTCCGAATTAAAGTAATTTTTCACTTTTTAGTTTGAAAATCGGTTATATTTTTTGTAAAAAAGTTTATTTTTTTATTTTTAGTGGGTTGGTTTGTAATTTATCTAAGTAACAATAGCCTAGCCTAATGCTGCTCATCAAAAATACTCAAATCGCCATAGATGTGCCTATAATATTTTAAGAGTTCCCTCGATTTCTCCAAGATTCCATCATCAGATCGTGACCAAATGACAATCGGACCAATTCCAAAGTATACCCTTTCAAACAAAACAAGAATTTATCAAATCGGTCCGACCGTCTTCGAGTAATCGGGGAACATAAATAAAAATAAAAAAAATATTCCAACGAACTGAGAACCTCCTCCTTTTTTTGAAGTCGGTTAAAAGACTTATGATATAGAAAACGATTATGTTATTATATTACGTATTATTTTTAGGTCGCCCTCTGGCTCCACTTGATGAGGCTCGGAGAGTTTTATCTCAGGTGGAGCTGCAACGTGCTGCAGCTGATAGGGCTACTGCTCGTGCGAACCAGGAAATAGCACGGAATCTTGGAAGGCTTGCTGATTGCGTGGAAAGATATTTATCCCATATCGGTGTCCCATAAAGCGTGTAAAGTATGAATTTATTTTACATGCAATAACAAAAACAGCAAGTATATCATTTAACATTGATGTAATAATTATAATTATATAAAGAAATACAATGAGGAAAACAAACTATATTTTAACATTAAAACTAACACAAAAACTTAAAAGGCATAATAAAATTATCTAAATGTATCATCGTGCTGACCAAAGCCGGTGTACAAGGGCATCTCGTACCGATTCACCAACAGCGAGGTGATGATTTCTTCGGAGTGATGCCGTATCTATTTGTGTATTTGATAACTGAAACAGATTTTTGAATGATGAATAATTTATTTATAATAATTAGTTTATTAAAATAATTAATTTTGTTCCATGTCACGTTGATCGGATATATTTTTTTTTGCTTACACAAGTGTGACCTCTTTTTATTTTAAAATAAATAACAATGGTTGAATTTTGTTTTTCCTGAATTTCGTGATTCCCTGCATATTCGCTTCATCTAGCTCATCCTGTGGTGTCAATGCCATTACTGGCAGCCTAGCTGCATTGGCGATATTATGTAATACCACACAAGCATTGGTAATATAGCCAGCCATAGTGGGGTGGTAATGTAGTTTCCGATCAACTAACAGACACCGCCAACGAGACTTAAGCAGTCCGATGGTACGCTCCACTGTATTGCGTACCAGACAATGCTGTTCAGTGTAGTACCGTTGAGGGGTATCTGGCTCTGTGTCCAATATCGGTGTCATCAAGCTTGGTCTCAGGGGATAACCTGAGTCACCTGAAACATATTTTGATGATGATGTTTTCAATAAACTTTGCGAGTTGATGGCAATCTGTATAGAGTCAGCCCAGAATTTGGCTATGAGTTTGGCACCTTCAGTAGCGTCCGTCAGCCGTTATATTATTAACATAAATATTTTTGAGTGATGATTTGACTCACCTAAAAACCACACATTTTCATTTTCAGCCTGGTGAAGTTGTTCCAAGTAGCTGTTAAGTGGATGGTGATTCCATACAAATGAGTCATGGTTTGCCCCTCCGTGGCTAGCATCAACACTTAATATATTTAAATCAGAGTCGCAAACCTAAACAAAAAAAACCTATTAATTATTATGTTACATTTTTTAAACGAAGTTTCTAAGATACATACATAAACTGCTAAAATCATAACCCTTCCTGTTGGCTTTGCCGTAGTCGGGTAAAAAAAGTGTAAAATTTCGACTATGACGACACTCAACTTTTGCTATGAGTGTGTTTTTTTTTTCTGTTACTCTCAAATGTTGTTATTTTATTTTATTGTGCCTGTATTTGTTGTTTTTTTTTAAACATAAGATGAGAATAGTTAATTCAGTTAAATATTTTTCCTATCACTATTGTTTTATTTTAGTAATATATTATGTATGTCCTCCATTATAGGTACCAACTACCTAATACTATTGAAGTAAACTAAAGTAAGATAACATAACATAACATCACACCTTGTTTCCCCAAAGGGTTGGGCAGAGGTGTCCCTGTAGCAGGTACACCCACATTTCGCCAGTTATGTTTTAAGTAGGGGGCGAGCCTATTGCCATAAACCGGGCACAAATCCAGACTCTGAGCTGCTACTGAGAAATTTCTGATAGAAAAACCCAATAACACTATGCCCGACCCGGGAATCGAACCCAGGACCTCATGCACAGCAGTAGCGCTTGCTACCACTAGACCAACGAGGCAGTTAAAATTAAATTGAATAACATGAAAAATATTAAAGATGGACCTTTTAAAGTAAATTTTCGATAATTTTTCACGAATATTCAGAAAATACGGGCGGTCACATCCCCATGGGCGGCATTACATATTAATGACATCAAAGACAGTTGGTCACTGTACAGGGTAGGTACTTACAATTTGAGCATTTAAGGAGTGATATCGTTTGCGGTTAAAAAACCTCTCCTCATATTCTGCAGGCCTAACAATGGCAATGTGAGTACCATCAATGCATCCCAAAACACCAGGCATTCCAAACTTCTGGTAAAACCTGAAAATATAAAAATGTTACTGGTAAGTAAGTACATGCCATTGAGGCTTGACGCACCACGTGGTTTGACTTGCGCAGTAGACGATTTATGGGTCTCTTTAGTTGTATGAGGTCCCCCGCCGGGGCGTCATCAGGGCGACGGAAAGTCTCAACTTTAATGGCACAACTTGTAGGTTCCCTTTATTTATAATAGACTAGCTGGGCCCCGCGGTTTTACCCGCATAAGTCTCAATTCTAGAAAAAGTATCCTATGTCCCAGTCCATGGTCTACTCACGTGCCAAATTTCATCCAAATCCGTTCAGCCGTTTTAGTGTGAAAGCGTAACAAACAAACTCTTTCGCATTTATAATATTATTAGTTAGGATTAGGATGCGTGTTTTATAGAAGGAACCGAAAGGTTATAGTCAAGTATTCCTAATGTAGATATCGTAGTGATTTAATAAATTTATTCTTACTTACCCCCTTTTGATGGTATTCCGTTCTGCCTGCGTTTGTGGAAAACGAATATATTTCCTCCTGAAATAATTATTATTAAGAGCTAGTGTCACAGCTCTCACACATTTGGAAACAGTAACTTGATGCATCTTATGATGTGCACTAGCTCCTATAAATCTCTGATATGATCCGGAGGCGTAAAAACTAAGTGTACTCAGCACCTAAAATGTGAATACAAGATTGTAGTAAGTTGTCATTTAGGTACCTATACCATCAAAAAAAATCATAGGGAAAAATCATAGGGGGGATACAGGGTATACCCTGTATCCCCTCGATATTTTATTTTTATAAGCCTCTACAATATTAGATGATAGTGTCTATCTGGAACCACATATTTAAAACAGACTACTTTTATCAAAATCCTTTTACTTGCCTTGGAGGTAGTACTTATGCCATCGCGGCGGGGGCATATGTACGGCTCCAGCTCATGGATGAGGTCGCGACACACACTTTTATCCAATCTGTATAAGCCAACAAATTCGAGGTCCGGCATTTCGAAGGCTATGTCCATTTTTCTAAGAGCTGCACTTCGTCGGCGATATTCAATGGTCTCCATAACCCGCGCGTGCTCCAGAAAATTTTCATATAGGGCTAAATCTGCCATAATTGCAATATTTCTTTAAAAGAACCGAAATACGATTTGTAAAATATTGCTGTCGGCTGACTTGATATGATTCCGATTTTTGACATTATAAACTTCAATAAAGCAATTCATCATTTGTGGACCATTTTACGAATCTCCATACAAAACTGTCATCAGATGAATTGGAATAATATGAATTGCTAGCAGATAATAATATGAATTGTCAGTTTGTGACCATTTTACGATTTTTAATATGAATCATAATATGATCATATTATGATTCTGCAAAAGCGGCCGTTTTAAGCCCCCTGAACTTCAACCCTAAATGACATCATCAGAGAAGTCTGTTGCAAATAGGTATAATTCTCAGGAAAACACTGGCGCTATTTGGAGCGAGCGTGGGCGGGAGGGGCGCCATTTGCAATCACTAACCTACGACAATTATCTACGTGTAGACTTGTCTTTATAGTATGAGTACCTACACCAACGTTTTGATACCTCGTGCTGTTGTTTTTTGTGGAAATGTGTTAGGTTAGGTTATGTTCTTATAACCTTTTTGAACTAGATTGAGGACAAAGAAATACCGAAAACTTGGATTTCGATTGTCTTGGTTCTCTAATGTAGTGATAGACAGTGACCTGGCACAAAAACTTCTTTAAAATTAGGTATTAAGATTATGCAATCGTTCTGCGGTGTTCTTTTAAAGGCAGAAAACATAGGATTTGGTCATACGTAGGTAACTGTAGATTGTGTAAAAAAATCTTCATCAACGGAATCTAGGTCATTGGGAAGCGTCAATACCTAAAACATTTTGTATTTACTAGATAGGTGTATGTGTTTATCTTTGATTTGAAACTTACTAAATCAACGTAGGTTGATGTTGTTGATGATCAACCACTAAAATGTTTTTTACCTACCTAACATATTTTAAATACGCCTCCCGTTTATTAATTTTACTGCACAACTTGGCATTAATACGTACCTAAACTCATTGATCCACATTACATCGCAATTAAGCTACGAAATCATTAAAAAACAACTCTCGTAACAACATTAATAAAACAAAATTATTAAAACCGCAAGCTACAAAAAAATAGTCAAGAGGCAATTTAAATAAGTGCTCTCGGGTTTCCCGCGTCCGCCATATTGCAGCTAACGTCAAAAGTTCATTCACCCCGTGCGCCGGTGATGCATTTCAAAAATGTGTCTATTTAATCAGCCTGATACTATTAAAGTCTTGGGATTATGCTAATACGGCAAAATGAAGGTAAAATAATGCTCTTTTATTCAGTGGAATTAAGAAATAGAATGATAATTTTTACAAATAAACTACAATAAATAAATATTTATTCAGTATTAAAATTGGTAAATTTACATAAAAAGGATAAAACTGTATCACAGGTAGCATGAGCTCATACTTTATGGTAATTGTAGGACAATAAACTTCTTAACAATATTTAACATTAGAAATCTTAAAATAATGCACATTTTTTTATACCTGGTTTTAAATACAAAATACCTTAAAGATAAAAATTGTAAAAAGTCTTACGTAAAAAATTTGTTACATAAAATAGTTTCTTGCACTTTTTATAACCTACAGTTAAACACATATGATATGATTTTGCATTAGCAGAATAAAATTGGTAAGTGAGTTAAAGTCAATGTTGCACAAAATTAAATCACGTTCGAGGCTATGTGTGTGTTTATTCGATGTTTGCGGGCGACTAATGTGCTTAGAGTAGTAGGTAAGTCTGGCCTTGAGTATTACACTCTACTTGACTCTACTCTCTAGGCACCCTCGAAGTCGATAGAGTTGATATAGGTACCTGTATTTAGCTATTTTCCTAGTAGGGCGCACTCAGCATCTCCCTAGCAACATCTTGTTTTTATTGGACTTTTTAAAGCGTGATCATGTTGCACATTTCGGTGACAACTTTCTTCGCGCACTCTGACATCGAGTGTCTTCCACCGCAGAGACCACTTTTTGGATTTAATTGGAACGAGCTATAAATCTTTAATAATTATATTCTTTCAAAAGGTAAGAAACCTCTTGGGTTTCAAAAAAGCTTAAACATCCAATCATTTATTTAAGTTACCTTACTCATTTTATATTTTTGTAAAAAGCAAAAGTACCCATTTTAAATAAATAACGAGTAAAAACCGTAGAGCAGAATGTAAATAAACGTGACAGCTATCGATCAAGTAATATTTTCCTTCGTAAAGAATAAAAAGAAAAGTACTTTGTAATTCTCGCGATCAGGCTCGGTTGTTGGTGTTGCCAGCGTCGCGGCTCCTCGGGGAAATATCGTGTTTCTATTAAGCGTACTTTCTTACCTATTGACAGGTTTATGGTTTTCTTTTATTTTCACATTATTTTTTTGTATGATCATGTTATGTTGAACTGTCAAGAATTGAAGTAAGTTGTTGCTTAAGAAATGTGTGATTGGTAGGTTGATGTTTTAGTTTGAAAATAGGTTAATTATTACTGATAGACAGCTGTGCTGCTGGGGAGTTTGTTGCGCCATTTCTTCTTCCCAGCTAAAGCACTAGGAAGTGGTGAAGGGTGGGCGTATTTGGGGGACTGTGTTAATGTAATTTTGACGTTCGAAAAGTGCTGATACTCAGCCTAGTTTGAATAATGATTTTGCCTTGACTATTAGCTTTATCAGTCACTGTTATAATGGCCCTTCAAGTGACTAAGATTCAATAGATTTAATGGTCAAAAGGTTTGTGACTAACGCCATGTCCACTAGAATTAATAGGAAAAGTTTTCAGTTTACTTTCACAATAGAAACGATAATAAAGTTTTGCATTCTAATATTGTAAAAGGGTTTCCCCGTAGCCTGTCTCGCAAAAGACTGACTAAACTAATTTCATGCCTGTAAAACAAAAGGCGGTGATATGGCAACCCCGTACAGGAAGAGTTAACGTCATTTGATATTCAATTTCATGACTCACTTTTTCGTTTTCATACAATTTCCTTACATAGGTCTTTTTTACTGAAGTGCTTATTAAGACAAGGGTTTATATGGTTCACATAACTTGATTTACAAGCCTCCAGTTTTTATTAGTCGAGTAAAATAGGCACTGCCTTGAGTAGGTACCGAACGAGGTAGCTAGGTAAGTGGACAAAAATTGTGTAACTTGAAACATGTAAACAACCGTTTGGATAAATACTAAAAAAGATTGTGTAAACACGACAGCAGGGTTCTCTTATTAGACACAACCCTTTTGCCTCGACAACGGACAATTTCCGAGATAGGGCAAAAATAAACAGCCAGCTTTCTCTGTTTGGAATTTAGGTTCCGGAAACCCTTTAGGAATACACCAGATATTAAATAAATATAAATACTACGAATTATAGGGATTTGATGTTTCCTTTTTAGGGTTCCGTAGTAAACAAAGAACCCTTATAGTTTCGTCATGTCCGTCTGTCTGTCTGTCCGCGGTCTAGCTCCGAGACCTTTAGTAATAGAAAGGTGTAATTTGGCATAGGTATACATATTAATTACGCCGACAAAGTGGTAAAACAAAATTATGAAAAACATTTTTTTAGGGTACTTCTTCTACACGTAAAGTGGTGATGTTTATTTTTTTAACCCATGGTGTGGGATATCATTGGAAAGGTCCTTCAAAAACATTGTGAGTTTGTGAAAACCATTTTTGGATTCAGGAATCCGTTTGCGAAATATTAAGCTTTAAAGTGCTAATTTTTGTTAGAGTCAAGTGTCCCCCCCCCGTCCTGCCAGCTAAATGGTTGGTTTGGATGTGTGAAAAAAATCACAGCAGTAGGCTTTACAAGTTAACGAGTAATGATTGACCAACTTAACTTTGCAGTTGCAAAAACATGATTTCCCATACATTTCGTATGGGAGAACATATTTTTCAACTACAAAGTTAAGTTTGTTTTTGGGATAAATTCATCCCAACTACGGAACCCTTCATTGTGCGTGGTCCGACACGCACTTTGCCGGTTTTTTATTTATGTGAACAGAATAAACATGAAAATCTAAATACACGCCGTATTTAGATTTTCTTATGAAGTTGATAATTTACTTATTTTTTATTTAAAAAAATTTGCTGCTCTGTCCTTAGTTCATGGTTCAAACTCATTTTACTTCCGATTTTATCCGGTATATCGATAAACGTGTCGTGTGTTTGTGTGTGTTAGGGTGTGTGTGTGTGTGTGTTCTACGTGTACTGTAGTAAGTCTTTATGTCACAACATTTACATCTGAATGGTATTTCTATATCTATGTCCGCATCGCATATAAGAAATAAATTAAATCGGACGAGAGTAGACAAATACCAGACGGTAAAGATTGTCATTTCCATAGATATGGTGGTCCGTCATTTTTACAGGGTTGGCTGGAAAAATATTATTTAAATAATATTTATTGCGTAACTAGGTTTCAAATAACTGTAAAATCTTTTAGGCAACATAATATCAATTTTAATGTCTAGAAATTGCAATTTTACACATAATTTAACAGAGTCTCGATATGTTGAGGGTTGTCTCATGAAATAGAAGACTGAATTTCAGACATATCTTATTATCTATTATAAAACGAGTCTGCGTGGGGTTCGTGGGAAACTTAAGTAATCATTTAAATTACTTGGTGATTATATTATCGGTATAATTTTAAGTCAAATCCTATGTCCAATGTCCACCTTGGATGTTTGCATTGTTTTCATTGAAAATAAATAATACATTTTCGAGTTATCTATCCATTTTCTTTTTGGTTGGTAAATTATCAAATAACTTCTCCCGCTCTCTCACTCTTACTGACTAAAACCCACCCGTGTTCCTACGGTTGCCCTGTTGCCGGGGGCCACGATCTCCTTTTCGGTTTTCTTCGCACCCCCGGCAGGCATCGGACCTAGCGGACCCCGTCAATTCGGCTAACATCTCTTTGAGGCGCGCGCGTGGACCACAACGTGCCGTCGACCCAGGCTTGGTCCTTATCGGATGGCGAGCTACCCATTGCTTGCCCTCCGCAATCCCGCGCCTGCGTTGGCCGGAAATCAGCTCGCAATTCCCGACCCGGGCGTCTCCTCCTGCGGCGGTTAGGGGCGTGCGGGCGCGAAATTTGCCTCTCCCTCACGCGTTCCGCCTCCTCCTTCGCGAGCATTACCACTTCGCAGAAGGAGGTGACGGCCTCCCATTTCCTCTTGCTCCGCACCATGGCCTGAACTAGGGCCGGCCGCGAGAGATCACACAATGGTGAATGTGATTTTCGAGTTATCTATCCCTTATGTTGCACGTACTATGTTTTGTCTCTGCATCACCCTAAGGTTGACTGGTAGAAAAATGCCTCAGGCATTAAGTCCGCTTTTACACAGTATTTTTTAGTTCTGCATAAAGTTTTAATACTTAAATAAATCAGTTGGTTTGTATGTGTATCACCCCTAAGTTTTGATGACCACCACTGCTCAAAGATCGTAAGAAATGTTTTACTGTTAAGTCTAGTATTATGTCCTATATAACAGTTTTATGATTTTTATTATATTACTTCGTCGCAAATAAAATTTATTGTTGCGAGATGATTCGCTCGAGTTTGTTCACTGTACTTTTTATTGTGGATATAAATGTTAGTTTCTAACCTACAATTGGAGTGTAGTGTAATAAATAAGTTTTGTTGAGGATGATTTCTTTACTGATAGTTAAAGCAAAATAAGGGACGATCTTAAGCATTTTTTGAGGTACTTTATCAAGATTTAATATTTGCTTAAGAACGCGGCGACGCATGAATTGTCCATACAAACGTAATACCTAAATCATTTGCAATTTGAGCAAATTTCCACCATATTATGTTGTTATTCGGATTTAGACATTATTTATCTAGGCTTCTACATTTTTTTTTTCCAAAAAACTTTTCTGAAATGAAGTTTCAACGAATTTAATTTCGCACATTTTTACAGCGTAAATGACATGTCTTCATATTGTTTTTTCAGTATTATAAACAACAATATTTGTAATATTGTTTCTACAGAAGCATTGCTTATATTATCAAGTTACAAATTATCGAAAAAAAAGAAAAAAAAAAAATTTCACTCATCATTTTTGGTATTACGGAACACATCCAAATTTATCATATATTTTCGAAAGCTAGTAGTGCTATCGCGTCAAGCAATAATTGTCAATGTGTGCGTGGTAGAATTGCTCACTGTAGGTGTATATCGCTCCGACAGAGGCACTCACACTAGCGCAACGTGCTTGGAATTGAATTTTGCAAACATCTCGATTTGTAGTTGCGAGCCGTGTTCGCAGGCCTCTTAAGTAGGTACTTGATTTTGTTCTCTGGCAAACCCAAAAATATGATACCTACAGCTATATTTAACTACCTATAGTAAGACTAGTATACTCGTAGTAGTTATCTAAAGGAGTTTGTTGCGCCACTTCTTCTCAGCTAAAGCACTAGGAAGAGGTGAAGGCGGGCATTTTGGGGGACTGTCTTATGTAATTTTGACGTTCAAAAAGTGCTGACTCTCAGCCTAATTTGAATAAATGACTTTTGATTTTGATTTTATGTGAATAGCTTGCGATGCTTTCATAGGTAACGAGACAAAAAAAGAATTTCCATAGTAGGATAATAACGTAAAAAATGCTTCATTATTTTTCAAGTTAAGACGCGATAGTTAATGAGGTGCTCATTTCCATTCAAAATTAGGACCTAGCCACAAAAAAACAATACAAATCCTAGACATTCTTTTGTCCTCATTCCTCACACAATCATTGCAGTAATTTTTCATGGCTAAACAAATGATGATGCTAACCAGACGAAGTGACCTCTTCAGCCATTGTCAGATATCATAGTGAAAGTGAGGGTCAATGGTCTCTAGTTTTTGGTGATGCCCCAGACGGTATTGTGGTGGTGACAGATGGGTATAATGACTGTCTACCACGGTGGTACCATCATGTAGGTCAAGGTGTGATGACCTTATGAGTCAGTAAAAAAAAAATTGTGAGTGTTTTTTTTTCGGGATTTATACTTGTTTTTTTACATTGTAATTTGGGGACGGCACTGATTTTATTTAGGATTTTCTACTATAAGTAACAATATGTACGAAAAAAATCAATGCCTAGATTTTATAGATCATTATTTATTTTATTGAATGAGTTTAGTAGTCTTCAAAAGTGTTTCACGAAGCTTTATGATTGTTATTTGTGACGAAACTCATATTGTAGTTTAGTTTGGTTAGTTCACATCACATTCCTTAATTTAAACTAAGTACTGGTTAGAATCCAATCCCTAATTTTTAAATCCAACATAAATCATAAGATGAACGAAACATTTTATAACCACAATGATAACGACATTCCAATCTGGTACAAAGTTAACTGCAGAATTATACGTAGTAAACGGCAGGGCACTGTTAGAACCCGGGTTCGGTTCCCGGCTCGTTACCTGTGACAGCGAAGGTATTTGTTGGCAATAAAGTCGACGCTCGTGACTCCTAGCGCATACCGTGAGGTGGAGGCGACTGTTGTCGGCTGTACGAATTATTTTTGATGTATAGTTTTTTATGGGTGTTTTTTTTTAAACTATTTTCTTTCGCGTGGTTCTTTAATAAAATAATTAATTGACATTCTATTTAAAGTATTTACTTTCTTAAATCTATATTTTATTAAACTACATCCTGATTTCTCAGATATTTAATCAAAAGAACGCACTTTCCAAGTCAGTTTTAAAGTACTTTAAAACTGACTTGGAAAGTGCGTTCTTTTGATTATGTACATAATAGTCCATTAGCTCTATTTAGTGCACTACTTAACTTATTTTTTAAGTCACCGTTTTAGTCTAATTCCTTTAAACCTGAAACCGCTTCTCACGCTCAGAATTATATTTTATTTCATGGTTCTATGCTAATCGCTAGTTAGTTTTCCTGTTAATTTAACGGAGGTTTACTTACGTTTTATATAGTCTATTACACAGTCGATCTAAGTTATCGGGGCTATTGTAGCCGTGTCCAATTCGACCATTAATACCGCCATTTTGACGATTGATGCATCAAAGTGTTTTCTCAAGAGGTAATTCCATTTCTGAACACATTTTGAAATCATAGAGATTTTTTTCTTGTATGGCAGAATGGCGTGTTAGAATTTTGTTGCTAGCTGCCTGATGCTTGATTCTTTTCTATACAGAAACGGTTTCTAGATAAACCGTGTAAGACCTTTTTTTTCTAATTATACAGAAATTCGCACGCTTGAGGATGACTGACAATTGAACGACGTGTTTCTCTCTCGTTTTGCATTCCATCACGTTTAGTAATGGCCGTTTTGGCAAAGTCGAACAAAAAAAAAAAAACTTTTAATTCGATTAGAATTTGGATTTGGAATTGTATAAGTTTTTTGTATTCTTGGTCGTACGTTTTATCTCTATCATTTGAGATTCGTTTATTGATGTGGAAGATAATACTTGTCTGACTGTTCGATTTTGACGTGAGAGTTATGTCAACACAAGTAATAGGCAGTTTGATGTTAAGCTGGAGCTGGCAGTTTGCCAATGCTTGCTTAGTTTGACATTAAGTATTGGTATTTAATGACACTAAACATTAACGGCTAATAAAGTTATATTTATTACTAAACATGTTACCGTCTTTTTTAGCTTTGCCGTATTGTAGTAAATAAATTAAAAGTCACAGATCCTGATAAACCACACATTTAATTATCCAATTACAAGTTGCTTTAATAAATTACCAACAATTTTACTGAAAAACCCACGTTACCATGGCAGCCCCGACCATACCACGTTGTATTTATGAAATACTATCTATGCATAGCGTTGCATAGACAGTATTTCATAACCGGCGCACTCCAGCCTTCAGCTTAGTCATTATTAGTGCATTCACCCCGACACCAGGTGCAAGGGGGACATATTAATGTAACGAGTGTTTAATACTATGTACACTGTGAACCTATATAGCCTTCGAAAAGGACTTTGTTAAATAGTGTATCTCCGGGTTTAACTGCATATTTGCGTAAGTAAGGGTATTTTTGCCGTTATTAAAGTACGTGAGGAATGTGGCATTCTTAGGCTGTTTTCAGGTTTTCTTAGGCTGTTTTCAGGTTTTCTTTTTGTCTAATGTACCTATGTTGTTTAGTTATACAGGTGCATGTAGGGTTAATACTACGATTTTAGGGTTATCAAGACGTTGCTAGCAGTATTTTTTTTTCTACTTTTATTTTAATAATGTAATTATTTTTACTGTCTTACCAATGAGCAATCGACTCCAATTTTACATTTTCTATGATCCGAACAAGGAAAAACAATTTCACACCTGTGTAAATCGTATGACAATACAATATTGTGATTTCATGTACAATTCTAACCTAATAATGGAGACGGAATGAGAAACTATTATAATTATTTTCTTTTATTAATACGTAGAAAATGAATTTTGTGGTGCCACAGCCCGCATTGTAGGATTTATTTTTGTGTCGATTTACTTCGTAAAACTGACGTCATGAAACTTGTTTCATTATTTTAAACATCAAATTATACATTTTTAGTCAATTACATTTATTACTGACTAGTTGCGCCCCACGGTTTCACCCGCATAAGTCTCGATCCCGTGAGAATATCGGGATAAAAAGTATCCTATGTATCAATCCGGGTTATAAACTACCTGTGTGCCAAATTTTATCCAAATCCGTTCAGTATGACGACAGGATGACCTAGTTCAGGCACATAACATAATTGGATTTTTCGTAGATTTAAGCAAATTTAAAGTGTTATTGGGTTTTTCTATCCGGAATTTCTCAGTAGCAGCCCGGAGTCTGGATTTGTGCCCGGTTGATGGCAATAGGCTCGCCCCCTATTACATGGGACTTAAACATAACTGGCGAAATGTGGATGTACCTGCTACAGGTACACCTCTGCCCAACCCTTCGGGGAAACAAGGCGTGATGTTATGTATGTATTTAGTGTTTCACCTTTTTATTTGATTTTTTATTATTATTATTTGACATTTCTCGGGACCCTAGGGACCCGGACCTTTGGAAGGCGTACGAGGGGCCGAAGCCAACTCGCAGAGGCCCCTTAGACGTTTCTAATGAAATGAGGTACCAACCGACGATTATCCCTGTTTGTACTATGCAAGTGCAGCCAAGGACAACCCCCGGTTAGTGTAGGACTATTGTAAGTTAAGAAAACAAAGATATTGGACTATGGGTTTGGGTGGCTAAAGTGGACTGGTCACCTGGAACTATGGAAGGACTATGGCCCCTGCCTGATCAATGTTTTATATGCACACGGATAAAATGGCAGGGGGTGACTTGCACACTCAATAATGGGTCCCCGAAAACGGTCGCTAGCACAAAGTGTCGTAGCGACAAGGGGACAACATGTCCTGAGGTGCTTGAGGAGTGGAGAGGTAATCCACGGCTTTCAGAACAATCCCAGAGCCCGGAAGATGGTCAAGATCCCTACGAGCACTTACTGGAATACTTCCTTCCTCCGAGCACGTTTGCTCTTGCGATATCTCCACTCAAGCCAGCCAATTAAGGCAAGAATGAGGTGGGAGCTCCGTTCCTCGTCAGTGTTCACTCCAGCCGGCCAATAAAGGCAAGCCAGAGGTGAGGAACAAGACTTCTCCCGGGAGATTATTATTATTATTATTTTAGTAGATTTTGCGTGAAAGAGTAACAAACATCCATCCATCCTCACCAACTTTCGCATTTATAATATTATATAAAATAAAATAACGATTCATAATTATGTAAATCTCATCTCTTTGTAACTATTTTAAAAAGGATTATGAGCTAAATATGTTTTTAACAATATCACTGAAACATTGTTATTCTTCTTTTCAATACAGAAATATTAAACAGCTTAATAGATTCCAAACTCACTCGATCATGTTGCAACAATGACATTCCAACGTTTTGTTGAATTAAAACTCGTAGGTCGATAATTGGCGCGTTCACCCTATTAAATGACAAGGTAAATATTGTAATTAATTCAGAAGTTAACTCCAACAGGAAAGACTTTGCCTTTATTGTTTTTTCGTTATTATTTTACTTTATTACTTATAATAGAAATAGGCGAATTATTCTTAATCGCACTATTAAAATGTAGAATAGGAAATAATAATATTTAACTTGATTTAATTATATAATTGTTCTGATTTTGAGCAATTAATTGCCTTCTCTGTAATTAGTGGTTGAGTCAATTAATTATGTTTGTTTATTGAAGTTGACCAAATCTTAGGTGAAAAGTATTACAAAAGAGGTTTTTTGTTCATAAAGCTTTTGTTCTACTTGATAATATTATTAAAAAATGTCTAGCACTTTGTTTAAACTTGACTTGAATTAATATCCAAACTAGCGACCCGCCCCTGCTTCACACAATTTTTACGACTTTACAACACATCGAAATTTCTTTATTAGATGTAAGTTTATTATTAATGTTATAAACTATATAATAATATTATAAATAAATAAAGGTTTACATATAAATGTATATAAACGTTCCGGAATAAATTCTCTAAATAATTCCACATCAAAATCCGTTTCGTAGTTTTGAAGAACAACGCGGTCCCACAGACAGACACAAAAATAGATTATAATAATTATATAATACGCATAAATAATATAGATTACCTATGTATGTATGTTATGTATACAAGGGCATGTGCCCGCCTGCATTATTCTGAATATTCATGAAAAATTATCGAACAATAACTTAAAAAGAGGGGTCCATCTTAATTTTTTTTTTTTCAAAAAAATATTTTCACCTCCGTTTTTATGCATAGTCGACCAATTTTAAATAAAAATGTTAGTTAATTCGAAAAAACAACTCATAAGCTTTTAGAAATAATAAACAGGATCCAAATCGAGCCAATAACGTCAGAGATATGGCAAATGCTACTCAAAACATAAAAAATTGAATAACATGTAAAATTAATATTATTATTATTTATTAGACCCTTTTAAAGATATTTTTCGATAATTTTTCATGTATATTAAGAAAAATACGGGCGTTCACATGCCGATGGGCGACATTGGTGCCGATTCCCTTGTTCACAACCTAAACTAAATTCAAGTTCAGAGCATCTTTTTCTTTCTATTTCATTAAGAAAAGAACAGAAGATAAAATTTAGTTTAGTCCTGTCAAATTAATCAGCACCTGTCACTCCATACAAATTTAGACGTGATTAAAAAATTGCCTACTAAACTTACGTCAATTTACGTCAAGCGCTGATTAATTTGACAGGACTAAACTAAAATTTATCTTCTGTCCTTTTCTT
Organism: Agrochola litura; assembly: GCA_949152395.1. Taxonomy (NCBI): domain Eukaryota; kingdom Metazoa; phylum Arthropoda; class Insecta; order Lepidoptera; family Noctuidae; genus Agrochola; species Agrochola litura. Next base: position 33,303,182 of record OX424490.1, on the reverse strand, counting down.
AATGAAATAGACAGAAAAAGATGCACTGAACTCAAATTTAGTTTAGTTTGTGAACAAGGGAATCGGCACCATTGTATAGATAAATTATCCAACTAAAAACACACTTAACACTCATAATCCTGCATAAGCACTTCCTGTGTGTCTGCACGCACAATTTACATGCACAAACAGCTAGCCTCGGATATTGCTAGTAGTACTTATGTAGGCATCGCAAATATGTATTTCCTCTGCCTTCGAAGTAGGTATTAGTCATCCGTGAGGTAGAGATTTTTTCTAGTAATAAGCGCAAGACCACCAGGATTTCAGAAAAACCAGTAAGAATATTAATTTTTATCAACACGCTTCTGCACGCGACTTCGTCCGCGTGAAATTAGTTGTTTTAACATAAGAATCGGATCGGTAGTTCCAAAGATTACGCCTTACATACAAACTCACATGACTTATATAATATTATTATAGATCAAAATACATACATATCTTCCCGCCTTGTTTCCCCGAAGGGTTGGGCAGAGGTGTACCTGTAGCAGGTACACCCACATTTCGCCAGTTATGTTTAAGTCCCATGTAATAGGGGGCGAGCCTATTGCCATCAACCGGGCACAAATCCAGACTCCGGGCTGCTACTGAGAAATTCCAGATAGAAAAACCCAGTAACACTTTGCCCGACCTCTGACCAAGATTATTTCTGGGTTTTTATATACACATTGACATTAATGAATTTTATATAAACAATGACATGAATATTTACTTTTAAAGTATTTTATTATTTTAATTATTGTGAATGTGAAGAATATGTGGGTCATTCCTTTTTTGTTATGTTTTTAATTTTTTCTCAGTTAGTTCTAATCATAGTCTGACAGTTTGAGTAATTTAAGTGGCCTACACAAATGTCCTTTTTTTGGTATTGTTCGTCGAATCGTTGAGCTCCTTAAATTCTGAGTTGAGCTGCACGATAACTGACAAATGCGTGCACTGACTGGACAGGCCCTCTCAATCTGTGTGGTGCTTTCCTCAAAAGACCACTTCAGACCCAATCCACATGGCCTTCACATATGACCAAGATTATGTCTGGACTTTAAAAGAGACTGAGACCTCTGAGTTTGTTTCGGCCTTTCTTCTCAGAGTAGTCAGATAGGAAACGCCGACCTCATCTAGTTTTAAAATATGATTGACGTGTAAAAGTGTTTGTACAAACCTACTTACAGAAATAAAATCATTTATCATTTATCATTTATCATTTATCATATATATAACGAGTCGTTTAAATAAAAATTCTCGTTTATTTTTGTTATAGTAATTAAGTAAGTAATTACAATAACTGAGCGCTACAAGATCAAAAGCTGCGTCTTTCCTATTCAATTTACTACGAAATTGATTTCAATATTTTCCTTGTCACCTACAGGGTGAACGCTCCAAATTTCAACCTGTCAATTTTATACAAAAAGCTGGAATGTGTTTGTTGAAGCATGATTGACTGACTCCGGAATCTATTATTGTATTGAATGGAAAAATAGAATATTACAACCATCGTTTGCTTATAGAATATTTTAACTCATAATACTTTGTAGAAGAATTCCAATGCGTTGAAAATGAGTAAATAGATATCTTAAAATTAACATTTTTAAAAATAACACACGTTGTTTGTACGCTACTGTTAAATAATTGTAAATACATTATGTAGGTAAGTACCTACAAGACAAAAAAAAAGACTATAATTTTTGGCATTTTTTTTTTTTGTTTGTTTTTTTATTTTTTATCATCTGATATGCAAATATTGTGGTGACAATATTTACATATCAGACAATTATCACATAGGTAAGGTACTAGCGACCCGCCCCTGCTTAGCACGGATTTTGCGACTTGACAAAAAATCGAAATTTCTGTATTTTACTTAAGTAAGTAAATTACACATAAACCTTTCGGAATAAATTCTCTAAATTATGGTGAAAATCCCAACAAAATCCGTTTCTGAGTTTAGAAGGAGAACACAGTCAGAAAGACACGACAAACAGACACGAAAAGCGACTTTGGTTTATTCTATTTACATATAGATAGAAAATCTTCATATTTAGCACTATTCCGCGAGAGCTAATACCTACAGCAGTCGGTCATAGAAAAACATGATGGACAGTCCGATTGTATCTTGGAATCAGATAATTTCCGGTCATGACTCAATAATGATTTTAAAAGAAAAGAAAAAAAAAATGGACGCTTGCCTGAATTCACGATCGTGTAGCCTGCTGAGTGAGTGCGTCATCAGTTTGATGCATTTCCTTTCGCTTCAATGAATCATCCTGTGGTTTACAATTTACAAGTCTTTTTACCAACTTTTTATATCGAAGTTTAACGCTCAATAAAGAGTTGTTTTTGCTCCGTTAATACTAAATTAAGCTCTTAATCTCCTTTAAAACTATAATGGTTGGCAATGTTGGAGATTTTCACAAAATCATAGAGTTTAATTTGTTTTTCTTCGTATTTTGGCTGAAGATTTTATAGGTATTATGGAATATCAGATTATCTATACTAATCTAGACTAATATTATAACAAGGGTAATCTTCGGAGCTACTGATCCGATTCCGAAGTTTATTTTACTAATGGGAAGCTACAGTATTGCCAAGTGTCATAAGGATATATCCTATAGGTACTATAATACTATTATATGAGCAATATTTGTCTTTAAAGGGTGATTGGTAATCCGGCTCGAAGGACCATGTAGAAAGTAGCGCTCGGCGCTATGGTGACCTAACACACCTTTCTCGTATTAATAGGATATGGTATATATGGTTTAAAGTTAAAGTCTCGAATATAAGGGAAATAGCTATATTGAATCACTATAACACTAATGGTAAACTAACTTATTGGTAAAATGTATGGTAAAATGGTATGGTAATGGTTTTGAGTACGTGGTGTCTCTAATGAGTTTTGTTTCGCGATTTCTCGTTTTACCAGGATTACCAGTCACCCTATAATATTTCGAAATCGGCTCTAACGATTTCGATGAAAGTTGCAATATAGGGGTTTACGGGGGCGAAAAATCGATCTAGCTAGGTCTCATATCTGGGAAAATTCGTTTTCTCTATTTTCACCCGAACAGAGCTCGGTCGCCCAGGTTCTTTTATAATAAAACAAGAAATTTCACGCGGACGAATTCACACGCAGAAGCTAGGAGAGAATAAATAGGTTTTAGTTGTGTAATATATTATGGTTTTAGAACAACACTATTATTCATGTCATAGGTATTTAATCATGTAAAGTTGTAAACCAATTTATACAGTAAATCATGTTATTAAGTGCCACTTAGCTATATAACAGCGATTATATATTAGGTGTATATTGCAGAAGTTATGACAAATTGTTAATCGAGACCACCTGGGTTTTGGCTTGACACATTTCAGTAATAATTTATTGAAAACTAGACTTTAGAATCTTAGATTCAAAGGTCTACTATGCAACATTTTCTATCATTCTTGGGTTTTTTAAAGAACTTCAAAGTTCAAAATGTGTTTTTTGTATGAAATCAAAACTACAGCTCCATTTGTAATTTGATTTAACGAATTTTCACAACCTAAGTCATTTAAAAAAATCAACCTGGTGAATCCGAGTGCTAACTGCTTTAGTAGATGCGCGCGAACCATAACCGAAGTGAATGAACTAATCGAACGATTGAATGAACGATCGACGAAACAAAGGAATGACAAGGTGTAATTTTGTTATAAAATTTTATTGCTCGATGTAATAATAATAAGAGATTTACACGTCCGTGTGTAATTTACCTAATCTATTGTATGGCCGTTTATAATTTGAGATATTTTCAGTGAACAATAAAGAATGTCCGGTTGGTGGTGTGATAGATTCGTTTGGTTAACTTAAAACAAGCTTTTAGCCGTTTTTTTTCGTGTCGTGTATAAAATCCGAAATATTTGAAACAAGTGCGTTAAAAAACGAACACAACAAAACACTTGTTTCTCAAATCAAATTCTCCCCATTTTATAATTTTGTAGTTTGTGGGGTCCCTTGTTAGTAAACATAAGGGAGTTTCCCGTACTACATAGCATCAAAGAAACTTTCACCACTAAACCCCACTTCGATAACGAATCACTATTCTTTTAAACCCTTTTCGAGTAATAAAAACCTCCCCTTTCCGTGAAAACGAAGGAATTAGCATCACCGCGGACCCATATGTTTGTTTTTATGTTACGGCTTATAACCCCATGTGAACTAATGGGGCGTGACACCACGAAGGTGACCTTTCCGTGCGAACTCTCATGATAACGATACTAAAACGATTTTATTGTTTTATTAATAATTTATTAGGCTTTTTATTCAAAGGAATATTATGTAATTTCGATCTCAATGGGTTGTCATAAGTTTTCCAAGATATTATCTGATTTTATTTAGTGGGAGAACGGAATATATTTGAGTTTGTAATAAAATAGGGGTTATATTTTCCGCCAGCAAGGGATGGTCCTTTATTAGTTTTATGAATTTGCCGAGGTTGGTCAAGGTCGAAGGTCGAAAAAATGAACTGAATTTGTCAGGAAGATACTCTAGAAGGATAGACCAACGCTTTCCACATAATTATCAAAAACAAGTGTAAAAAATCGCTAAAAAACTAAAAGAAACCAAAACTTTTCCACTGTATCTACACCAACGATCCGCAACGTTATCTACACAATACACACATCCTTTAAAACTAAAACTAGAAACCAGTTTCTAATTTAGAAACAAGAACAAAAAAAAAACAAAAATACCAGCTTAATAAACATTTTTGAATAATTTCTGATCCCTAAATCGAATGGTCAGCTTTGAGTGCATTCACCCTGCGCTAGGCTTTGCATGCTCCGTGCGCGGGCGCTGGCATTTCCGGAGAGGGGGGGAGGGGCGGGGCGTTGCGGTGCAGGGGGGGTGGTGATCGTGGGAGAGCCTTTGCTTAGGAATGTTGGTCACTACCTGCATTGGTATGTAATGTACTGTAACGGATACAGCGTGTAGTATTTTAGCTTGATAGAGGGTGGGCATAGAAAGTTGGCTTATCGGTTATCAGTGGGTTGGGTTGCTTAGAGAGTTGTGTGTTAGATATTTGCGATTCATTTTAAAGGTGGTTTGTTAATGTTTTGTTTATTTGTTATTTAAAAGAAAAGGAGAACATGTTTGATTATGGTACTTACTAATGATTTTAAGCCTTAGGGCTTTTAGAAATAATGAACTTGAGGAATTCCATTTGTCGTTTCTTACTTTTCTTTTTCTTCAAAGGTAGTAAGTTAGAGCACTAGAACATCGCTTTTTTCGTGGAACCCTAGAATCAAAATCCTAACTAATATTATACATTCGAAAGTGAGTTTGTTTGTTTGTTTGTTACGGTTTCGCGCTAAAACGGCTGGACGGATTTGGATGAAATTTGACACATGGGTAGACCTGGAGAAGGAAACAGGCTACTTTTCATCCTGGATTGCAGACAAAGTCGCGGCTAACAGCTAGTATCTTTATAAAACTTCTGTGTAAGGTAAATCATTCTAAGTTAAATTCACTTCGAGGGTGCTTTCTTTCTTCAAAAACTCTCCTCTCGATACATTTAGGTAGTCGATAGCCCTTTAAATAATCTAAAAGTAAGTCTAGACAGGCAGACATTATCGGAAACCTATCCTTTACACTCAAAATATAAAGGATTTAAGTTCTACATTTTTCTGTCTGCCCCTATATTTTAAATATTTTTTGCTGACCTTTGTTAAAAAAATACTTACTACTTTTTATTTAAGCCATTTTCAGTTATTTTAAAATAACTTATCTAACTCTATAAATCAAATTCGATTCAATTTTTACGCATTCATACTCTACATAACATAACACACATAACATCACGCCTTGTTTCCCCGAAGGGTTGGGCAGAGGTGACCCTGTAGCAGGTACACCCACATTTCGCCAGTTATGTTTAAGTCCCATGTAACAGGGGGCGAGCCTATTGCCATCAACCGGGCACAAATCCAGACTCCGGGCTGCTACTGAGAAATTTCAGATAGAAAAACAATATTCTACATTTTATAATAAAATATAATAACATGTGTAAAATAACACTACTGTTAATTATCTTGTAAAAATTAATGTTAATGGCTATTATAAATGTAAAATTATCCGAGGGGATTGACGCTGATAGCCGAAATACAGGTTTTAGCATAAAACATTTGTAAAACTATCTAGAAAAATACACTTTATTTATTTAATTAAATTACCAATTTTATTTCATTTTCACATGAGTACAAGACTTATGAAACGACAGCAGTTAAGTGCAAAAAAAGGTAAATACAGATTATTTATAGCGTTTTAAAATATAGATTTTCTGACCATACAAATCACCGTAATGAAATGTGAAATATCTGGTATTATTATTCGGGTTGAGTTGACTCGGGCCGAGCTGTCACTGACCCGTTAATTTGCAACAATACCCATTTTATATTTACCTACATTTAAATACATATTTTTAAATATAAGTTCTTTAACTATACTTATTTGAGTTTAATTATTCTGCTAAAACGTCTCAAAATGGCGTCAGCGTAATCCCATTCCTATTATCTATGCCTCATAAAACCTCAAGTACCTACCTACCATCCTGTTCCTCTCTCAATGGGTGGTCCAAGCATCCGACGATAATATTTGACGGATACAATGTCAAAGGAGGCAGCTATCGCGTGAATGTGACTTCACACGACGATAGTCAAGTGTTATTAATACCTGATAACGTGATGTGATGATAGTGTGGTCGTTTGAGATCGTGTTGCTTTGACCCGAGGTGTAACTATATCAAGTAGGCCTGTATATGTTAGTGTTGGTCAATGATTGAGACGATAAGACTATACAGTGGCGGATCCAGGATTGTCGTTCGGGAGGGGCTTGTCCCCGCTGAGGGTGGGCTTTTAGCAAAGTAAACAGTAAAAAAGTACACAATATTTTATATTAATTAAGGCATAACAAGCCTCAGGAGGAGACGCCCTGGGCGTAGGGAATTGCAGGCCGATTTCCGGCCACCGTAGGCGCGGGCTTGCGGACGGTGAGCAATGGCTAGCTCGCCGTCCGATAAGGTCCAGGCCCGGGTCGACGGCGCGTTGTGTTCCACGCGCGCCTCAAAGAGATGTAAGCAGAATTGACGGGGTCCGCTAGAGCCGTTGCTTGCCGGGGGTGCGAAGAAAACCGACAGGGAAATAATACTTGCTTATAAGTTTCAAATAACATAACTTGATGTTGACTTTAATAGTTGTCACGGAAGAACTCAGATGCTTTTGGGGGGCTTGAGCCTCTTAGCCCCCACTTTTTTTTTGGGTTGAAATTATCAAATAACTACTCCCGCTCTGGGCGGAGCGGGAGGGCGTGTCAGACTCTTACTGACTGAAACCCACCCGTGTTCCTTCAGTTGCCTGTATGTGTCCAGGGGCCACGATGGCCCTTTCGGACAAACCCGCAACTCCGCAGCTTAGCCCCCCCCCTGGATCCGCTACTGAGACTTTTTTCTGTTTTGTTAAGTACCTGATGCTTTTGAACAGGCCCACACTGTCCTCCCTTACTATTTATTAATAGTGTAATTTAAAAACATTGTATTAAGCTAATTATTTTTAAAAGAGTAACGTATAGTTTCTTGCCCGGCTCTTCTCCGTACTAAATAGGTATGGGCGTTATTTAACGTCACTAGTTACAATAACTGGCTACGGGGCATGTAACGGAATAACTAGTTTCGAGTCACACACAAACACGTGATTTTTGGAACTAGTTCCATCACAATGCAGTGATCGAATGAAAAGAGTGAAACGAAACAAGCTTGTGTTATGTAACGTATTACGTAGGTAACCATTTACATTTTCGTTTCGCAAATAACAGTAATGAAGTATTACTGTTATTTGCGAGAATAGAATTTGAAAAATAACTAGTTACTAAAATCACTAGTTTTCAAAACTGGTGACGTCCTCGAAGTCACTAGTTACGTTACGTTTCACAAAAATCACGTAACGACCCACCCCTAGTACTAAACGACCAATTGGAAACTAACATAGCTTCTTACGCTATTTTGATTTGATTATGTAACAAAAAAAGAACATTGTCAAAGAAATATCTAGTAAAGTCAAATGAAAGAAAATTAATTTAAAAAGTTTTTAGAAAAAAAAAAACTTAATGCCATGTCTCGTGTCTAACTTATTTGATTGTTGTGAATTCTTATTTTCATAAAAATTTCTTCTTGGAGATAATTTATTAACTATACTTATTGTTGAAAAGCCTACAAAATAAATATATTTTGAATCCGTTGAATGGAAATCACCCGAAGAAATAACTCTACCATTAGACCAAAAAGTAACCTTCACGTTTTATTTCAAATTTTTCTTTTGTGTAATGCGAGTGAAACTTCTTTATAAAGTTACCCACATCACTTGAACTTCATGATGGAGCTAAGTTATTCGATCATATTGAAAGGACGATTAACGTTAAGGGATTATCTTTGTAAGATGGGGATATTTTAGGGATGACTGAGAGTTATTTTAAGATTTGGAGCTTAATTTTGGGATGGTTTACCAGGTACTGTAAGGAATGAAATTGGTCGAGGATGGCAATAAAGAGAGAAGTCATGAGGACAAAATGTCAGGTCTCGTAAGTAAAAATCGTTCAAATTCAAGTCGCAGTCTCTCAGCGACAAGTACAAACAATATGGTGCCGATTCTTTTGTCACAAATGCCTCTAAACTGGACTAAAAATCACCAAAATTTAGTTTATTCTTGTCAAACGACGATTTCCTATTCTGAAATAGACTAAAGTGACCCAACTTAATTACATTTTAGTTTGACAGCACTAAGATGGCACTGAGTTATTAGTTTAATGAAAATGGCAATTTTGCTACTCTGAATTTGATGTTTTCTAACGAAATCTGACTATTTTTAATCGCGATTTAAAACGTGTGGTATAAAATTTGTTGTCATGAACTAAAATTCACACTAACAACTACTGGCGACTAGAATCAATTCTATTTTTTGTAAATGTTGACGTTCAAAAGTGTCTTTTATGTGCCTACTTGAAATAAATTATTTGACTTTGAACACCTCGACTTCGGGTGCAAAAACAGTACTGTATCTTTTTTTTCTTTTGCTTATTTTTCGAAAATGGTGTGGCCTATCGCAAAAAAAAACGAAAATGTCGACCCCCTCTATGAGATCTATAAACGCTTAAAACTCTACATGTAGGTAATATTTTTTTATTTTCCACATAAGAAGTGAAAAATTCTATATAAAACACGTCGAGGCTGCCCCCTGCGCACCTCCGGGTCTAAAAAAAATTCACGGGGTAGCGCAAACAAGTACCTACCACGTGGAGTCGCGATTGTCAAATTCGATTTTAGTTGTATCAAAATTATTTTAAAATTAAGATAAATATTTTGGCAGAATAGCTTTAAGATTCTCATAGCCAAAAGTAAGGAATTTTAGTTATAGTTTAGTTCGGTGTACAGACGCCAGCACATCAAGCTACCCGAAACCGTAAAATTTTCCCAATCAACTTTGAACTTTATACTTCAGCGATAAAGTTGAAAATCTATTAAATTAATTTGACAGATTGTAGTAGCTTGATGTGCTGGCGTCTGTACAAGAGAATCGACACAATGTCAAAAACTTGTCAAAAATTTTGGTAAATTAGAGGTATTTTTGTTAGATTGTTACTGAGATTAAAATGCAAATAATGTTCTCCAAAATACAGGGATTGCCCTTAGATCACGTTTTAAGGTTTTAATGTGATTTGGCTGTACGACGGACGGAAGCACGAAGAAGAATTAAGGAAGTATAGAAGCCAATTACTTACCTACCTTGTGTTTATAATTTACTTCGCGTTTGTAAGGTATAAGGTAGAGGATATCCCATGCCAACGATGCCAATAACACCTCCATATTTGTCTTTATCAAACAAATCGAAAAAAAAAACCAATCGCTGAAAACCCGAGTGGCAGTTCTATACTAGATGTATAGTATCGCCATGAAACTGATTAACTGCCCAACAACGCATAACCCCCTACTTTTCCGCCACAGTTGGTCAACGGTCGCTGGACAGGCAGATGTTCAGCACCAGCTGCTTCTGAAAGATTTATAGCCCCGATTAAGTTTGCTCTTTACAATGATATTTCTGTAATTGGGAGATGATGGTAAAGATAAACTATCTTATTTTAGCAATTTTGTACATTAATTGTCTTTTACTTACTGTCTAAAATAAAAATTTATTTAATTTTGCAACTACACAACTAGGGACGCTCTACGACATTTACCATAACGTGGAAATTAACAAACATTAAGAAAATAACCATGTAAATTCTCATCCAAAATACCACATAAGCACTTTAAGTTAAGTAAAAAATATTTAAAAAATATTATGATCCTATAAAAAAAACTCAAATCAAAAAAATTGGTTGCCTGTAAAGTCGGTTTACGGACGATAATTTTACGTGATAACGTCACAAGCCGAACGCTTAGGCTGACCGTGCCTCTCTATCGCTTGTTCCGCGCTCTCGCTTGCACGCTCGGCTCAGGCGGAACGTGAAACTTTTACGTGCGTGCAGCCGGCTTTCATCGATTTATAAGACGTTATCAAGTCAAAAGACCAAGTTCCAACTCTTAAACAAGTCAAAAAACTGCGCGAAAAATTTCGCCCAATCGTTTTTTTTGTCTATAGGTTACAGTAGTCGCTTTCACTGCGGCCATACCCCGCAGATGCTACCGGCATTGAAATGTTATTGAACCCCGCTGCAGGCCAATCGTCCATGAAATTGGGGCCTCTCTAGCTTTCTTTAGCACAATAGCCACATCGGCCACCAAATTCGTACAAGGATGTTTTGGCGCTCGAATAAAGTTGACAGGGGGTGGTTGGTAAACATTTGTGTAATTGTTTTGTAAAATGTCACTTGTAATGTATTCAAGAAACAAGATGGCGATGGCGGCATGTTTCAATACTGGCCACGCGCCAACAGATTCTTGTACCATTGTAGTAGGTACGCGGTCCTAGCATAGGTACTGGTTGTTGTCGATCGATCGTTGGAGGTCTTTGATATACCTATTTTCTATTCTGAAAGTTTTTAATTACACACAAATTGGATGTTTTGTATTAAGGTAGTAACAACACAATGTTTTCTGTTCTACCACCAATGAAACAAGAGGAAATTGTTGCTATCCTTGTAAGTAGACTATTTAAGTATACAAAAGCTTATTTATTTTAACGCCGTCTATGAGGTCTACTAAGAAATATTCTCACGTAGGTTTTTCAAAGAATTATTTTTTAATTGTTCTTTCTAGCATTTCCAATTCGAGAGGAGCTCGTGGCTAAGTAATAACAGCTGCACGGGTCGATCCATCAGGTTAAGCTACGCTTGCCGGGGTTGGTTCGTGGATGGGTGACCATCTTTACATATCGAAACTCCTCCTTGCCTCGGAAAGCACGTTAAGCCGTTGGTTCCGGCTGTCATTCGTGGATCTGACCTGGTCTGACTACCAAGGGGTATCGTATTACCCAGTTACTAGGTTGTGGAGGTCAGATACGCAGTCGCTCCATATAAAATAGTGGTATTCAGCTGCATCCGGTTAGACTGGAAGCTGACCCCAATATAGTTGGGAAAAGGCTAGGCAGATTGATTGACTAGCATTTCCAATTCGGATAAAAACAATTGTTTTTATTTATAGCATAAAATTGCCTTTATTCCGTAGCTCTACAAACAATCCTGACAAAGATATGTAATACTTACAATCACAAAAAAAACGAACATAAAAATAGCCTGACTACCTCTCAACACATTACAACGCATTGCTGGCTTCCCCTTACTTTCTTTATCTTTCACTTTTATCTTGTCCTCTTGGTGTTGGTAAAAACTTGTCATAAGCAGCAAACTATTTCACGAAAATATCGATTTCCGCTAGCCCTAAAACCTTACCCCAACTAAACTATTATTGAATTGTCGAGCTGCGGTTAAATCGCGCATGAAATTGTGCCCGCTGTCGCTTCATGCCTCGCCTCTGGCTTGACAGGACTCATCGGGGTTCTGTGTACCTGTCCATCATTTATAAGGAACGTTAGTTATTGATAGTCTGAGGTGAGAATTTAGTAGTGGTGAGGCTAATTGGCAGTGAAGGGTGAGTCTGAAAACTGGTTTGGTCTATAAATACCTGAATGAATTTTCCATGTTGATTTGGTACATCCCTCTTCATATCATTTGCTAAGCAAAGTATTAAATAAGCTAGAGTCTGACAAACCCTGCAAGGTTCAACGGGCACCTTCTGAAGGAGATGGTTAAAATAGTAGAAAAAAATATGGGCCTTTTACGAATTTACTGTTTTGTACGCTTATCTTGTGGTCTGGCCAAAATCTTTTTTTTTTTGTTTTTTTTCATAAACATCCATTTTCTTTTTGACGGCGAGAAACGCTTGTTAATTAATACAAATTTAAATAATCTAGTAAAAAACAAAGCTGAAAACTACCTACTATTTTAATGCCCCGAAGACAAGATTTTACTATGTCTTGTATATTTTGTGGGTCTTTATCAAATGTCTTGCCCTGTTGATTCGAAGAAGTCAGTATTTAAGAACACGGCAACGCATGAATTGTCCATACAAACGTAATACCAAAACATTTGCAATTTGGGCATATTTCCACCATATTATGTTGTTACTCGGATTTAGACAGTGTTTATCTAGGCTTCTACATCTTTTTTCCAAAAAACTTTTCTAAAATGAAGTTTAAAAACGAATTTAATTTCGCACATTTTTACAGCGTAAATGACATGTCTTCATAATGTTTTTTTTCTGTATTATAAACTACAATATTTATAATATTGTTTCTGCAGAAGCATAGCTTGTATTATCAAGTTACAAATTATCAAAAAAAAGGAAAAATATTAAGTTTTCATTGGTGTTATGGAACACATCCAATTTTATCATAAATTTTCGAAAGCTAGTAGTGCTATCGCGTCAAGCAATAATTGTCAATGTGTGCGTGGTAGTATTGCTCACTGTAGGTGTATATCGCTCCGACAGGCACTCACACTAGTGCAACGTGCTTGGAATTGAATTTTGCAAACATCTCGATTTGTAGTTGCGAGCCGTGTTCGCAGGCCTCTTAAGTCTTTCGGTTAAGATTCACAGCAAAAAAAATCAACTACTGGATAAAATGTCGGCGTATAACCGTCTTTGATCTGACAGCCATAATCCTTTGTAACGAAGCTTCACGCCTTCGCCTCAAAGGGGTGGGCTAAGAGCTAATTACTTTTAATTATATGAACAAAAGCGCCGACCCGCTTCAACGCTTAGGAGCTAGGCAGTGTGAAGAAGTTACCCATAATGTATGCATGAGCTGTTTTACATACTGCTTTTATTAATAGAGTTGTTATTTTGTTATTTCTTTAGGGGTCTTTCTGCAATACCGTGAAATTGTTAGAAGGTTCATTCTTCTCGTCGGAAAAATCCTTCCTGCTTTGGTACGAGACTTAAATAAGAGTTCCCAGTAGGTATCATTGCACCTTTTTTTTTTTTTGTGGTGCTGGGAAGATTCCATGTTTTCTTGTATAGAATTGGAATACAGATTCTTCCCCAAATAGCTCACTTATCACAGGATAAGTGAGCTATTTGGGGCAGTATTTAGACTCGTAAAATCTTCTCTTTTTTGTCAATTTTGAGCTCCATCTGCACACCTACCCTGTTTTACATTTAGTTTTTATTTGCCTAGGTGTCCTAAAAAAACTTTCACAGCTAAATATAATTAGTACCTAACCTAAGTATATAATTAGCCACATACCACCTCATTTCGCAAATACGTGAGATCATAAATATTGGTTAACGGGCGTGTAGGAACGGTGCACCGGGGGTGGGCCGGGCATCGAACCCACTCTAATTGTCCCCCACTCGCCACACGGCCTGCTAACACGCGAACCATGCGAACTGATAAACTCAAAGTTTTTACAACTACCGTACTTAAATGTCAATTGGGATGTGTAGGGTTTTTATGGAGTAAAGTTCCGTGACAGTTTCCAGAGCAAAAGTGATAAATATTTTTTTAAATAAAGTAGTTTTCGGGTACTTTAAAGTCCCTGTATGCGTTTAGGTGTAAATACATTTTTGGCATTAGTGAATTTCGTTTTAAACTTTTAGCACCTTGGCTGACAACAGCTTACATTTATCCTAGAGTAAAATTTGAAGAGTTTTTGTTGAATTCAGTCTATCGAGAGCTATTGCTGGTCAAGCCTCTGATAAGTTACGCCTCTACAGCTGGTTTTCCACCTTCCAAGCCGCTATCAAAAACCAACCCGATACTATATCATCATTTATCAGGCCGACTTCGCCTTCTATATGCTGGGAGGAACATGGCAAACATTTTTCGTCACGTCTCCGAAATTAAACTTTCCAGAGACCAAGTAGCTACTTACAAGTCCAAAGATAAATGGCTAAATATATTGCTTTCATCTCAACCACATATATAATGTATACAATATCTACCCCGCGTTACTACAACACATTTATCAAATACCATGTTGGTACAATTTGACACGATACGTTCCCCCTCTTCCCTGAGGAGTGGGAGTAGGGAGGGTGGGGGGTTCCTCCCCCCACAAATTACTCCTCCGTTGTGGTTGGAAGCGGAGATGACGGTGCATTCATGATGGCGAGCTTTTAAAGAATAACAATGAGAGAAAAGTTATAACATTTTTTTTTGCAGTTTGTTTTGTCTGGGGATTTTTTTTGTTCAGGAGTTTGTGTGAACTAGAATTTTATGATTAATTTTAATCTTAGATTTATTAGAAAGGTCAGGGTGATAAGGGTAGCTCGCCGTCCGATAAGGATGACTGATGAAATGTAGACAATAAATCGGGTTCGTTTCCAGCACGGAACAAAATAATGCATTTTTCCCTGATGAAATCCTAGCATAGCTCTAATTGCCTATATTTGACAATTACTCCATGATCGTATCATTAATTTTATTAATTTAAAAGAATCATTTGTCTAATTAATCACAGCTACCCATTTGTAATTGAAACAGCTTCAGAAGTTGATACATACTTATAATTACCTACACCCCTCGTCAACATTTACCCGTGTTACGCTAAATATGACTTTAATGAATTTTTGAGCACTGTTTACAACAACCACGACACAGGATCGGTTAAGAGATTTATTTGATAAAGCCTGAGAGTATTTTATTGTTTCTGAAACTTCCTGCATAACATCGTTAGCCTTTTGCCTGTACCCCGATTAATTTATAATGGCTCAGCATGACCACAATAGAAACGGGTTTTGTCGACGGAAGAATAGACAAATTGTTATTTTGTCTATTCTTCCGTCGACAAAACCCGTAGAAAACCCGTTTCTATGGCTGTCATGCTACGCGTGCTGGCGTCGTCTCAGAATGTACCTCCAATCGTTTCTTTGGTTTCCCTTATTATTATAGACTCATCTTCTGCTCAAAAATAACACGGACTATTTCTGAATGTTTCTATTTACCTATAATGACTATCTCTTATCGTTACCGAGATAGAGTGTTCACTCCGGCTGGCGGGTTCGAATCGTAACCGGAATGTTGAATGTGAATAATGGTGGCGAAATGAAAAACTGATGACTTTCCTTTGGTATTTTGATATAATGTATGAACAATACATAATCGACAGTAACTTGAACACTGTTAATGAAAACTTCTTCGTGAAATTTAATAAATGAACTAATTACATGAGTGTTACAATGACCAGTTCGCTCCTTCCTTCCTGAGCGATAGACAAGTGACAGAGTCCAACCATGAGTTTTACTCAAAATCTATAAACTAGTGTTGCAAGTAGTGAGTTAAGTTTCAACACAACATACAGATATGAATTCAGAACTTACATCTAACAATAAATTATTAAAAATATAAAACATGTTAATTTGCGTTAACAGTCTTTTGCCAAAACGAATAGACATTGGTTTAATGAACCCGTACTTACTGTTGGGCTTTCCATATGACTTCAATTTTTTTCGGTTCAAGATCTAATTTGTAGACTGTTACATGCATGGTTTTACCTAGATCGTCTAGCGGTCGCTTTTTTCTCGATAATCCAGGGTGATACCTCTTGGGCACGCCACAATTGCGGCGATAAGACCCCTCTTTGAGGAGTGGCTAGAGAGGCGCCACGGCGTCCTCACCTTCCGCCTGACGCAGGTACTCACCGGACACGGCTGTTTCGGGAGGTACCTGTTCAGGATAAAGCGGGAGAAAACACCCGGGTGTCGTCACTGTGTGGATCGCCCGGAGGACACGGTGGAGCATACGGTGGAGGTCTGCCCGGCTTGGGCAGGGCATCGCCGTGTCCTCGTGGATGCGATCGGCGGCGGTGATCTCTCGCGTCCGGCCCTGATTCGGGCCATGCTACGGAGCGAGAGGAAATGGGAGGCCGTCACCTCTTTCTGCGAAGCAGTAATGCTCGCGAAGGAGGAGACGGAGCGCGTGAGGGAGAGGCAAATTTCGCGTCCTCGCGCCCCTAACCGCCGCAGCAGGAGACGCCCTGGGCGTCGGGAATCGCAGGAAGATTTCCGGCCATCGTAGGCGCGGGCTTGCGGACGGTGAGCAATGGGTAGCTCGCCGTCCGATAAGGACCAAGCCCGGGTCGACGGCGCGTTGTGTTCCACGCGCGCCTCAAAGAGATGTCAGCAGAATTGACGGGGTCCGCTAGGGCCAATGCCTGCCGGGGGTTCGAAGAAAACCGATGGGGAAATCGTGGCCCCCGGCAACATGGCATAGGAAGGAACACGGGTGGGTTTTAGTCAGTAAGAGTCTGACACGCCCTCCCGCTCCACCCAGAGCGGGAGAAGTTATTTGAGAATTTCCAACCCAAAAAAAAAAAAAAAAAAGGGTGATACCTCTAGGCTGTGCTAGAAGTTCCACGGAAACGAACCTCATCTCATAACTTTCCTGAAATACAGCCCACAAATTGCGGAATCTCGTACACAAATCTCTACTCCATAGATAAATAAGCCCGATCAGTTAAAAGCACTGCAATCGCAGCTGGCACGCGCTTACTACACAGTTACACACCTCTAGTTAAAGCTGAACGGTTTAGTTTCTGACTCACAGATTTATTGCCATGCAGTGTTTTATGTACAAGGTGCAGCCTGCTCTATTATTTTGTTAAACTGACAGGCTTAGACTAGATAAAGCGACATTTTTCGTTTATCTACGAGTGCGTCCATGTTTGGCTGGTGCACTTTTGTATTTTGTTTTTTAAGAGTCCTCACTTAAGTTCATTAATTATAGTCAGTTTCTGTGTCTCTGTATATTTGGTTACTTGTTCCTGTTTTATACATTTAAAACATAAACTGTTTTAAAAATCTAAACAGATAAAAACCCAAAATAAAATTGTGATTAATAAAAATAGTTTTTTTTTGTTGTTGTTGACATTATTGTTGTTACTATTGTTGTTGTTATTATTTTGTTTGTGATTGCTGTATCTATTCTTTATAGGTATATCTACACATACATTATTAAATTAATCGCTTTTAGTGTCTATGTGACCGCCGAGATCTTCTAACACCTTTCTACACCCTGGATTTTGATGTGGTTTATGATGAAGGTTAATGTGTATAACGCATTAATATTTAACTTGTACTAATGTCTAGGATAGATTTGATGTTGGATCTGGAAATAAAACACTGGTAAAATAACGCCACTATGATTTAATTTTTTTTGGGTTACTTCGAAAGACAATGAATAATTTTAAAATATTCCCCTTACAGGCGGAACCTCATGTACACTAATATTTATACAAAATTCGCCTTCTTTACCCATTCATTGTTGAGTTACACCGTTGAATAACCCTTATAAACGATTTATTTAACAATAAACACGGTCGGTTAAAGGACTCATGAAATATTCAGGGAGGAAACACTGCAAAATGGAGGAGGGTGGGAGGCACTTCCGGCCTCACGAAACTGTGTTACCAGCTACTCGAAGTTTGTTTTAATTTTTTTGGTGTCAACGCAGTTTTTTGGTTATGGCGGGTTTACTTTTGAAGTGAGTTGATTCGGTTTTATGAAATTGCTGTTAGTTAGTTAGATTGGAAGCTCGTTGTTTTTAAACTGTCGAGCAATATAAAAAGCCACTTCCAAAGTGCCAAAAAATTTAAATATCTCCTAAACCACAAAAGAAACTAGATGAAGTAAAAAAATCTTAAAAACAGTTTTATAGGCGTTTTTTATGCGCTATTAAATACACTTGAGTGTTGCTTTTTACTTCAAGAAGCTATCTTGCGTGGTTTCGGGAATATTTCATGATAAGTTAGTGGCTTTTTTATATTTATTATATTATATTTATATTGCTCGTCAGTGTACTTTGTT
The DNA here is from genome assembly GCA_949152395.1 of Agrochola litura. Taxonomy (NCBI): domain Eukaryota; kingdom Metazoa; phylum Arthropoda; class Insecta; order Lepidoptera; family Noctuidae; genus Agrochola; species Agrochola litura. The sequence goes on along the minus strand of OX424490.1, from coordinate 33,284,835 downwards.
GTTGATGAATTTTTAGATGCAGTTCGTCCGATTTAATCAGTTGGCTGTGCCTTTATATGGTGTGAAAAATTTGAGTAATTATATAAGGTCCAATTAAAATAGATGGACAAATTTTAAAACAGCGTTTAGTACGACAGATTAAAGTGATTTTATTTTGACCTAAAATAATTAACTAACATTAGAACCAACATTGTTAGTGATAGCAGATTTTTTTTTTTGTAAATTATCCAATGCGTTTTTCTTATTTTTTTTTTACCATTGTCCTTATTTTGGTGGTCTAAATGATTTCTAAAAGTTTGTCGCATCTATTTTAATGGGACCTTATATAGGTCAAAGTGTAGGCTTTTTTTCTATCTTGTCACTAACATCCACACAAAAATATACCAGTACTAAAAACTGTATATTTATGCGGTTCAAGGTAGGTCAAAAGTTCAAACAAACTATTGAAACAACGACTTCATTCGCAAAATTCTTCCATATTAAAGTTATTCACATTCACGGTTTCTTTCACCCCTTAAAGTATTATTTCACCCTTCTGTAACCCATTATTTTTAACCTTTGTAAATATACTTTATCGTAAACAAGAACCAACAGAATGACATCCCAAAGAAAGTCTTAAAAAAATCATGTAGGTAGTACTATAAAATAAAATTATTATTTCGTATTATACGCTTCAATAACCCTCTATAGTCCTATTGTATCCAGGGTCAGTCTTATCAAATCAAAATACAGTACGACTGCTTCAAAACGTCTCTTCAAAAACATTACCCTCGTAAAAAACGAAAGATCAACACAGCCTTCTCAAGTTAAAACCAACAAGACCCCTAAGTCCCAAGGACCATTATAAAACTTTAGGCTGTTACCTCACCTGACCCTCACCTCACCTCAACCAACACCGGAAGGCTGTCTCACTTGAGGGTCGTTGGAACTCGTAAATGCAAATCACCCGAGTTAAACGTAACCCTTTGTTAAATGTCCGTAAAAGACGTAGGTACAAAAGTACCGCTATATACTCATCATCTCCTGCCCGGTCATTGTTGGCACAACACGTTTTCTTCTTCCATTCACCCCTGTCAACCGTCACGCTGTCATTCACCCCCTTTTCTTTCATATCATTCCTCACACAATCCATCCATCTTTTCTTAGGCCTTCCTCTCCCTGTCTATCCATTACTGTATCGTATTGACAATGATAAAACGCATTATAAAAGACGAGCCCAACAAGATATCGAAATGACGCAATCTGCAAACTATGTAGAGACAATGTTGAACTCTGAATTCTTAGTTGTCTCAGCACACAATCGGCTTACACTGGCACGCCAACCAAATCGGCATAAGGCATTACGTAAGTACCTAATTATAAAGTTAACCTAATTGCATACATACAATGTATATTTTTGTTACAATAGGACTGGTGTATCCACTCGATAAAAGTTCTTTAAAACAGAAAGAAAAAGATGCACTGAACTTAAATTTAGTTTAGTTTGTGAACAAGGGAATCGGCACCAGTGCTGTCCCAAATTAGACGTATTATTATTTTATTATCTATAAATAAAAAAAGGTATTTTAAAACACGTATACTAAAAGATCAACAATTAAATTATCTTTAAAATGGTGAAGGTTTCAGAAAAATACGCTTGATAGATTTTGCGTGACTCTCAGTTTTTTATCCGCGTTAGACATAACTTTATAAATTAATTTCACTATGTAATATAAACATGAATCTTAAATTAGGAAAATACTCTAATTTAACAAATATTTTTTCCAAATCATTAACACTACTCGTTTATACGTGATCTTCAGTATAAAATCATTAAAAGTCGGTTATCGTCGCCTTAAATTAATAAAGATTAAGGATAATTATAGCGGCGGAAATAGGTAGAGAGGTAGGAATTTTCCCGTAAAAAAAAAATTCAATTAAAAAAATTGCTTGTATGTGGGTTATATACAGGGTGGCAGGGACATCGACGCGAAAACTGTTACCATGGATTCAGTACATGATTCTGAACCCCCGTACGTTTAAATTTTCTATCGGTTTTTTTTTTTTAATCAGCTTTTACATACATTTTGGCCGCGTAGGTATTGAACATTTCCATGAAACAGCAGATTTAAAAAAAAAAAACCGACGAGAAATTTCAACGCAGGGGGGTTCAGAATCATGTACTGAATCCATGGTAACAGTTTTCGCGTCGATGACTCTGCCACCCTGTATGAGGTGATACTCTCAAAAACCCAATAACCCTCTCTCAAAAACCTACTGACTGCCAGCAGAATAGATTTTTAGTCCCTGCTTATGCTACAAAAAATAGCACTTAATAGCCAACACTTGATAAAATTCAGCTCCGGTTAGTCATTTGCAGTATACAGGGTGATTCCGTATTTATTACGTTCTGTGGCCTGTATTTCATTTCCTATCATTTGATTCTTGTTTTGGTCTGGGGCGTGGTTTTAGTGACAACAGGCTCTTTGCTAAAATAATTTATGAGCTTGCAATAGGAGTTTGGATGAGGATGAAAGGACCTCAATATGTTCAAAGAATGGTCAACAATGGGGTACCATTTGACCCCGTTCAAACCACTTATTGTTTACTACTATTACATAATTCATTCTTTGTGTTATATTACCTACCTATTTCTTGAACAGATCACCACCCTAATTACGTAACACACTTGATATTTTTTATATCTACATTATTTCTAAGATTTATACTGTATTTTACCAAATTTTTATATCTGAATAAATTTTATTATTATTTTTATATATATTTAAAAATCTCGGGATCTTAGGGTCCCGGTCTTTTGGAAGGCGTACGAGGGGCCGAAGCCAACTCGCAGAGGCCAGTTAGACGTTTTTTTTAAATGAAATGAGGCACAAACCGACGATTATCCCTGTTCGCACTATGCAAGTGCACCTAAGGACAACCCCCGGTTGGTGCTGGACTGGATATGGAAACAAAGATATTGGACTATGGGTTTGGGTTGCTAAAGTGGACTGGTCACCTGGAACTATGGAAGGACTATGGCCCCTGCTTGATCTATGTTTTATATGCACACGGATAAAATGGCAGGGGGTGACTTGCACACTCAATAATGGGGCCTCGAAAACGGTCGCTAGCACAAAGTGTCGTAGCGACAAGGTGGCAACATGTCTTGAAGTGCCTATTATTATATGGTCGAAAGATTTAGCTGATCAACAACGTAATTAACGCAATGAGTGTTATGACATGTCAAAATAAAAGCCATTGCTATTGTAATTGTGTTATGCAATAACCCCGCTGGCCTTTGTTCCTTGATCAAGTTCCTAAAATAAAAATGTCAATCCCATATTATATCCTTCTTTACTTCGTAATAACAACATCTCCTTATCGACCTGACCTTCGCAGCAAATACTGACAAACTCTACCCAAAACAAATTATAAGTACATCCTACCCCCTTCGACTCATCCCCTGCTATCCAGCCCCGCCCTACATTCACCCCATTTGCATACCATCCCCGGCAATACCAGCAACACAAATTATCCCTGATATATGATAGCGGCATTTTTTTCGCCCTACTTACTCCATAATATAGGCCAGGAGCTCGGCAACTACTAAAAATATTAAGTGAATTACTACTTCCACCTAGCTGGAGGTTAAAAAGTGAGATAGGTCAGGTTTTGAAGCTGAAACTCGCTGTTAAAAGGTTACAAAGATTGCTCTGACCGTATTATTTTGTTTACTGGTATGAAAATTAGATGTGAAACATGTTTTTGTCGTCGCTGCAGACCGAATGGTGCCCGTTATTTTGAATTGTATATCTTGTTTCATCATTTTTGCTAAAGCTACGACATAATAGCATTTTAAGTAAAGTTCATTGGCTATTAAAGTTTGTAACAGGCACATTACGACGCAAAGCATCCGCAAAAGGAAAAAGTCAAAGTAGTTTTAGAGGAAATTTCCAAATGTCAACACGATAAATAGTTATTGAAATGCCTGCAGTTTATTGCTCCAAAGCAATTAAATCGAAATGAATATTCCTAAATGGCAGTCGATAAAATCTATATACGGTAACGCAAGTATAATCGGAACTCATTAAGTCACTTTACATTGTAGCCGCTGACGAAAAATAGGCGAAGGTTATTGTAATTCAGGCCTCGTCCACCACTATTGTTCATTCCGGAAGTCTACAACAGTTCCTCTTTTTAAAGAAAATGTTCGTACGTTTGTATTCCGAGCCACCGCCGGGGGTAGATCTAGTTCTCAGAACGACAATGCATTTCCTTTGTTATTTTAAAGTCATATTTGGCATGTATGCTTCTTTGAGGACTATTTACGACCGGTGTCAGTGGCGAAGCTTATTATTTATCTATGTCCTGTTATCGCCTAGACAGAGAAAGTGTATACCGAGAATAATGACGCTTTCTAGCTTGATCAAGTTTTTTTATCTTTTGTGTCTGTCTGTTATCAAACGTTTTAAAAGAAATATCACATTAGAATAAAATGATCGGCCGCTGAAATACTCAATGGACGCTCCTATAATATAAAAAAAAAACTTAACCAGACGCGGATGCCAAACTAGTCAGAAATCGATTAATTAGGCTATTTGATATAGACGAACCATACTAGCTATAAAAAATAAACGTTTTCAAAGGTCTGAGATTATGTATGAGATATACGTATCTAGAATCTGATTGAATTGCATCAGTGTCAGACAGCCTTGTGCGAGGACGTTCACGCCACCTAATACATGCGTCTGCGCAGACCGCGACAGTTGTTTTCGCGATCATCGTGTGCCGTTACACAACCTGTGTTTGTCCGTCTGCGTTCGTAAAAACCGATGGTTCACGATCGGTCTCGGCCCGGAATGTTATTAATTGAAGTTTCGACGCTAGTTTGTTTTCAAAGTACTGCGTAATTTTGTTTTGTTTGTGTGTTTTTAGAGATTTTCTACTGGATTATAAAATTTAGATACTCCGTAATTTTGTGTTTACATATTGTTTATTGCTTTTAACTTAGTACTTTAATTCGGACACAGTCATTTGTTTTGATGTTTAAGAATTGCAACTATGTTTTTATTATTCTAGAAATTATTTAAATATTCTATCATTATATTGTATTTTGACTAGTCAAAATAGATGAATAATAATTCTAATGATGTCAAGAATTTATAACTTGATCAGAATCTGAGATGAATGTAAAGAAATTGTTTGTTAAATCCGAGGCCTTATTTGTGAAACATTAATTAAGGGACCGACTATATTTTATAATCAAATTTTGAATATTTTATGTGAATTGAACCGTGTTTGATAAATTAATGAAGGCGAACATTAGGTTTTTTGTTGTTTTTTACGCTGCTGCCTACATATTTCTAGGAAATTACAATATTAATTATGAAAAATGTTCATTGATTGACTATTACCCAGCCTTATTTTATGCTAATATTCTCATAAGGTCATGACTAACTCGACCACACTTTGGCAATTAAATGAAACATAACGTAAATTATTGACAGCTTGTCTCCTAGACTATTAGCCTATAATATTCCGCGCAAAACTTCTTGCAGAGATGTGATGATAAATTCTCAGAAAAATGTTTACACACAGGGGCAAAGGAAATTATTTATTAATGCCAAGAGTCTTGTATAAGTAATGTCAAACAACTAATACGAAGGAGGGATAACTCCTGTATTTATGAGTATGTACTCGCGGTCATTCCGTTTAAGAAGAAGGTTAATAATTCCTAATGATAGCTGAGATTAATTACAAAGTCTTTTTTTAACCACAGATTGTGTCGGTTAGGTTAGGGTAGGTTCAATTTAAAGCCCGATTTTGATGAACGTTACCGAAATAGCTTGGCATCTCGTGTAGGACAAAACGTACAGTAGGCTACACGCCAGCGAGTAGTAACAAAACCAGTACAAGCTGACCTCTTATTCTATTAGAACGCTGTACTATGCTAGGCCAGCTCAGGCCAGTAAAAGTTTATCCAGTGACGTAAGGCCTACTATAAAATTTCATTTATTCTTTATCGAAGTATTTATCGCAGAAAGATAAATTACACTTACCCAGCGCCACGGCTAGCAAGCAACGTCCAACAAACCCGCCCATCCCTCCTAAATCAAGATGCCAGGCAAGCACACAATGGCCCATGACTTATAAGTTTTCAACCATAACTCCACTACGTTTAATATACATCATCTTCCTCATGTACCTTATCAATAATTCATGGACTCATGACGTCACAGCTCGGGGGTGGACTGACGTCAAGGCATCCTGTAATGCCTTCCTATGCGATGAAATATGTATGCTTGGATTGTGGGCAGAATTCGCGATGGATGTAGGATGTCGGCGTATGTTATTACGAGTTGTTTTGTATTAATTATTATTTACTTGGGTTTTGAAGATTGAAGATTGGAAGATTGTTTTTTTCTTATTGTTAATTGAGAAAGATTTATCTAATAAAGAGGTGTAGGACGTTTAGAGAATGAAGTATTTTGAAGAAAGAAAGTAGAGATTGTTTCCTATTCTAAATTGAAATATAATCTGTGTATGGATCTTTAGGCTCTATTCGAGTACAAAAAACGTCTTTCTCGTTTGATCTATTGCCTTTTTTCTTAGATAAAATCCTACTTCAATTAACCTATAAACACAACACCTAACTTATCTACTAAAAACCTCCACAACTCCAAAATAAACTTTTTGCTTGCGCAAGAGCAACAAATATAAAAAAAATGTCGCACTCCCATCAAGATCAATGCACTGCGCGCGCGCACTTACGTCATCGAGTGCAGCCAGCTTGTTAAACGATGCAACTTGTTTAGATCCATTTAGTTTATTTATGAGCATATTGAATAACTGACTATTAAAGATTTGATTGGCTCAGTTGTTGAGTATCTACTTCGTTTTCTGCGTAGTTCTTGGATGGGACACAATTTTATTGTTATCTATACCTAGTACTAGTAGTACTCATGTACTCATTGTGAAAGAGATCTTCCGAGAAAGGACTACCATCATGTCTTTTAATATTTAGTGGAAGAGAAAGCAAAAGCGTGTTATTTAATAGATCCTTTGCCAGTGCATAATAATAATTCAGTTTTGTTGACAAGCCTGTTTTTTCAAGGTAAGGGTAAACATGGGGAACGGACCTCTGCTTGAGACCCTTAACATTGCGAGGTCATAGTCATAGACGCATTCTGGACACTTAGGTAGGGCACATCCGAGATATGGGCGTAAGACACGATGGTTTGACGTTACCGTTTGCCTTCTAACCGCCCACTATACCTGTAAGCTAATTCCTAACTAAAAATGAAGGGAATTTAGAGGTATTTTTTAATGCGAACGTTCTTAAGGAAATTACCCCTCAAATAGGCCAATCTACCAATTCAGACTCTCCTCAGTAAAAAACAAATCTACACTACTGAATGCAAGGACGAACACAACGATGAAAATAACTTCAGGTACTTACATAGTTACGTCAAATTAAAGCTGAGCAAAAAGTTGACCACTCCTGCGCACATTGATCAAGATCATTGTACTGCGCGATTACGTCATTCTGTGCGTTAGTTCTGAGATGCAACTTATTTTATTTTAGTGGTGAAGTTTGCTTTGCATATTAAATAATATGAATCGAGAAATATTTTTATCATTTGTTGATAGTAACTATTATGATATGCGAATGAAAACGTGATTGTATTGTTCATAAATTCAAGTGATTAATTTTTACAATTTCAGTTGATACATACTTTCACGCCAAAAGTTTTCTGCTTTACTTGGTCTTCAAAAGCTATTAGTCATAGACTACATTAATTCTAAGGTCCTAAATACCTTTCCCAAACTATCCTCATCATGAATGATTTACCTAGGAAACCTTTATTATCTAGGCGTCTTCTCTGGTTGATCTCTATTGTAGATTCTGGCTGTCAGCAGTTCAGGACTGGGAAAATGTGGCATTCGCCACCTATCTACTATCTAAACTATCCAGCCGATTCATCATCATCATCAGCCTATAATGTTCCCACTGCTGGGACACAGGCCTCCTCTCTGTGAGAGGGAGTGGGCCGTAATCCACCACGCGGGCCCAGTGCGGGTTGATAGATGTCACATGTCTTCGAATTTTCGGTCTAGGACATGCCGGTTTCCTCACGATGTTTTCCTTCATCGTTTTGAGAGCAGTGGTGATGAAATAATTTACACAAAGTAAAGCGCCTGTCTGGGTTCGAACCTACGACCTATAACTCGTAAGTCGCGGCCGTTACCACTGGGCCACCACTGCTCTCACTGCCAGCCGACTAATTCTGTCAAAATCTAACCGTGAAAACGTTGGTGAAGCGACCTCTCAATCTCCAGGAACAGGTAGAACGACAGCTTACTTCACCTAAGTCTTCACGATGAAATTTTCACAGAGCATACTGGCAGGCCTTTATATGCCTTCTAGTTTCTCACAACTAAATAATACATTAAACATGAATCTCAACTCCTATCGAGATAAAAATTACGTCATCGTGCCAACTGCACATTATTCCGCTGTATCACATTACTCTGTGGGTAAACAGGAGCATTTAAAGTGTTACCCATTTATAAAAAGTGTGACAGACACACAGTCGCACTCAGGCGCAGTCTTGTTAAGATCATTGCACTTAGTGACGTCATGATATGCAGCAGTGATTTTTAAACTGTGCACCATTTAATTTGAAGTATGTATTGTGTGGTCTGAATGTTGATAGTTCAATTTTAATTTATTTTTGGGATGGTCAGAGCCTTTGGTGAAAAATAAGTTGGCAAAATTCAAGGACGTAGGTCAATGGTACCTACTGTGCTTTTTATATTTCTCGGTTATTCTTTAGTTATTTCTATAGATGTTTTGTAGAACCACCCAAGCCCAATTACTTACCTATGGCCAAACACACTTACTTAGGAAACTACGTCTCAATTTTTTATTTTTCTTGTAAACATTTTATAGTGGTGCCGATTCCCTTGTTCACAAACTAAACTAAATTCAAGTTCAGTGCATCTTTTTCTTTCTATTTCATTAAGAAAAGGACAGAAGATAAATTTTAGTTTAGTCCTGTCAAATTAATCAGCGCCTGTCATACTCCATACAAGTTTAGACGTGATTAAAAACTTGCCAACTAAAATTACGTCAATTTACGTCAAGCGCTGATTAATTTGACAGGACTAAACTAAAATTTCTCTTCTGTCCTTTTCTTAATGAAATAGAAAGAAAAAGATGCACTGAACTTAAATTTAGTTTAGTTTGTGAACAAGAGAATCGGCACCAGTAGCAGTTTTTTAATGTTGACCGCAGGCATTTACAACTTTTCATTTGGTATTAGGTCTGTTTTACCATCCTAACCAATATTATAAATATGAAAGTGAGTTTGTTTGTTTGTTACGCTTTCACGCTAAAACGGCTGAACAGATTTGGATGAAATTTTGCACATGGATAGACTATGACTATGATCTAAAGAAGAAGAAAGTAGCCTATGTCCTACTTTTCATCCTGGATCGTAGACGCAGTCGCGGGCAACAGTAAATTCTATAATATATAAAAAGTTGACAAGTACTTGGTTGAAATGTTAAACCGCAGAAATAAATGTGAACATAAGAATCAAACTTAATTGCTACAACAGTTTTCAAAACAATGTTTTGACCACAAGAACATCAAATTAAGTAATAAAGCAACATTAAAACTGGCTGTACGGTGTATTCACGCACCCAATGGAGACTGTAGCCAATCAATTATTTATATCTTATAAATATCATAAAAATTCACTTGGTGAAGGCCAGGGTAAGGATAAACCCATTCCCTACGTGCAGGGTCATCACGAAGATTTTGTATGAAAATATCTTTATTTTATTTACTGTCTGAATTGGAATACTTAGTTGCAAGGAGTTTTAAGATCAAGGGGAGGACTTGTCTGAACCATAAATTTGCAGTTATGAGAATCGAGCAGATGCGTTATCTGTCTTCTGCATATCACATATACCTATCACCCAAAAATGTGGCTATCTATAATTCTTTTATAAGTTTGGCAATGTCAAGATAGGTTGTATTATTTGTAAGTGACTACACTGTTAAAACCTGAATTCACCCGATTATGGGGTAGTTCGGTAAAAGTCAAGTCAAAAGTCAAATAATTTGTTTCAATTTGGCACATAAAAGGCACTTTTGAACGTCATAATTTACAATCATAATTTACAAAAAATAGAATGATTCTAGTCGCCCCTTCCAAAAGGTAGTTTCGTATGGAGAAGAATGGGCTAGAAACTCCACCGTTACTCTTTTAAAATGTTTTATATATTTTGTATACATTAATTATATAATTATAAGTGAAGACGATGCACCTGGAATAAGATTACTATACCACAATAGGTCAAAATCCCGCCGCAGGAGGAGACGCCCTGGGCGTCGGGAATCACAGGAAGATTTCCGGCCACCGTAGGCGCGGGCTTGCGGACGGTGAGCAATGGGTAGCTCGCCGTCCGATAAGGACCAAGCCCGGGTCGACGGCGCGTTGTGTTCCACGCGCGCCTCAAAGAGATGTCAGCAGAATTGACGGGGTCCGCTAGGGCCAATGCCTGCCGGGGCTGCGAATATGGGCCGATAGGGATATCGTGGCCCCCCGGCAACATGGCAACGGAAGGAACACGGGTGGGTTTTAGTCAGTAAGAGTCTGACACGCCGTCCCGCTCCACCCAGAGCGGGAGAAGTTATTTGATAATTTCCCACATAAAAAAAAAAAAAAATTGGTCAAAATTATTAAAAATGAAGCAATGACAGAAAAAATATTATAGAATTAAACAGATACATGGTGTTCACATATTTACAAGCATTGTAAAAGTAGGTACCTATACGAAATTCCTAAAAAAAAAATATCAAAATGTAATAGCCAGACCGGGTTTTAACCTTTCCAAAACCCATGTCTGGCAATTACCGAACGTGTTGTAGCCGTAGATTACCTTTACAATGATTCGAGGATAATTCCAAGAACATGGATGGAAGATTTTCTGTAGTAAGTAATGGTAAACTCTACCCTTCAATATATTTGGAAATGTTGTCAGCCCTACAGGTACAAGTATTATTTTATATTTATAAGCGTAACAAAAGAACACCGCTCCATTTTACTGCCGGACTATAAAAAAATGTAATTTTATAAACCCGCTTCAAATGCCAGTATTAGCTAGATTGACCGGTTAGTGCCCGGAAGAGTTGAACGTTATGGACAAAGTTAATAATCGGTAATAAATCTTTTAAGGTATAAAATATAATAAATTTTTCGTCATTAAATCATTATATTTATGGCATAAGAATTTTTTTTTCCTCGGGTATTTTTTCTGATATCCAATTTAAGTTAACCGGTAAACGCCCGGTGTTAAAAAGTTATGTTAATACCACAAGAATCAATTAAAGTAAAAGTAAAAAAAAATGGCTCTTTATGTAAAATATTTAATTATGACACTGACTAAATGGTGTAGCCCATTTACCTATCTGATTGAATTTTCAAAGCCCCTTTTTACTCTTACGTCACATAAACAAATCAAATCAAAACAAAAAAAAAAACATAAGCCTACATGGGTACTTATGAAACGTCAGAACTTCAGAAGCTAGGTGCACGGTTCCAATTGGTAATTTCCTATGGGAAGGAGCCGGCAAGAAACTACGGTTACTCTTTTAAAAATAATTGGCTTTTACAATGTTTTCAAATTACAGTGTTAATAAGTATGAGAGGACAGTGTGGGCCTATCAACAAGTACCAGGTACTTAACAAAATAGATGGTCTACAAATCTATGATCTATTAAGCCTAGGAAGACAAAGAAGAGAAATGCTGATGATGTGCCGAATATCCGTATCCGTATCCGCGGATATCCGAGGGAGAAAAAAGATCTGTAGGTATCCGTTACTTTTTGGCAGATCTTGAACGAATCTTTAATATTAGTACATTTCATTACATATGTGAAATTTTAAAGATATGTAGCAGATATGTAGTTTTTTACTAATTTGGATTGAAGTTAACAGTATTTACTGTTAACTTCAATCCAAATTAGTAAAAAAAAAAAAACATATTTATTACAATTCAAGTAGAGTAAGTACCAGTAAATTAAGTTATAAGGTAGTAATTAAACTATCTTTGTAGTGAGATCAAACCTCTAATATTTGTGCTATGCTAATTGAAATAATTATGTGAGTTAACACATTAATTAAAACTATGTTGTTTTCAAGAACGTAAAAAGAATACGTCATAATTTATATTGAGTAATGGTAAATTGTATTTCAAAAAGAGTAACTTGGCAGCTTTGTCCCCCAAAAGTCACTTATGATGAGGATCATAAATAATTCCTGCTGAACCTGAAGAAAGTTGAGATCCGTATCCGTATCCGCGGATCACATTTTTTAACGATCCGACACATCACTAGCTGATTTTATTGGGAGTTTCAACGAAGCATTGTTATCAGGTAAACAAAAACATTCACTAGGTACTGAACAAGGAATTTCTTTTTAATGGCTGATAACCAAACCAGATAATAAAATTATTTCCTAAACATAAATGGCCATAATAAAGACAAATTGCTGTTCGCAGTAAGTTTTAGCAAAAACGCTGCTTCTATTTCAATTACAAGTTATTCCAAATAACTCCGCAGTGAGCCTAGCGCAAACCTATGACCATAGTTGTACTCACAAGATACCAAACACACACACAAATATACAACAAACGCTCACATTCAAAGCCTGCAGCATTCCTTCCGCTGTGCGAAATGTCCACTTATTGATGTAGGTCAGTGTTGCTGTACTCCTTACTCCTTTACCTACAGATCTTTTGTCTCCCTCACCCCGGGACCGGCCGGTCGAAGAATTTATTGAACGAGTTAGCTTGTTAGGTCTGCAACTTGCATTGCTTGGAGAATGTACTATGACATGAATTTGTGCTTGGTTTTTATTATGCGGCGCGAAAGGGTTGGGTCAGTATTTCAGTTAAATGGGGGTAGTATGGTATTGTGTGTATTTGGTACAATATCGGGAGATAACAATTGAATTGAGTTGGATAGGTCATGAGTTCATGACGTTTGAATTGAGTTTTTTTGCGCCAATGAAGTTGTGGTTATTATCCCTTTCCCCTATGATAACAGGATACTTTCTCTTTAGGATCAGCTTTGGTTCAACAGAAGACTGCGGCAAGCTGTGCATAATAATACCTTAACGTACTATCGGTAAATAATATTATTGTCTGCTGGAGAGTTCGTTGCTCCTCTTCTTATTCTCAAGATTAAAAATAGGAAGTAGAGAAGGCTTTTGCTAACTTGAACGTTCAAAATGGCCTGAGTCCCAGTCTAATTTGAATAGGTACTTTTTTATGAAATTGTATTTTCCCAAAAAGATTTAGGTACAGACGCCAGCACATCAAGCTACTACAATCTGTCAAATTTATTTAATAGATTTTCAACTTTATCGCTGAATGGTAAGGTTCAAAGTTGATTAGGAAAATTTGACAGTTTCGGGTAGCTTGATGTGCTGGCGTCTGTACCTACTCGTTGTTTTCATTTTGGTGCAGTTTAAAAATGTCCCATAGTGATTTTAAAATTGCTGTCCTAATATCGCCCATAGTTACAATATTAATAATAGTATATGGGTAGCCTATTGGTATTTCATTAGATCCCTAATTCCAGAAGGTCAGTAGACCTTTCCAGCTTTTGGAAACTAAACAAAATAAAATGTCCAACAATTTGTTATAAACTTTACGTGTAACGGGCTTTGACCACAAGCGTAAAGGGTTAAACTGGTAAATAGAATTAATGCCGTAAAGGAGGGTATTTTAGAAGTTAGGATAGTGTTGTTTTAATTACAATTAGTGCTTTGTGTAATGACTAGGTGTGTTATGATCTGTGTTAAGGTTTTTCAATTATAGGATCATGATGGATTTCATTTCTAAATATTTCATTACTGGAGGATCTCGTGGCTAAGTAATAACAGCCGCACAGGTCGATCCATTAGGTTAAGTTACACTTGCCGGGGTTGGTCCATGGATGGGTGACCGTCTTTACATATCCAGACTCCTCCGTAGCTCGGAAACCACGTTACGCCGTTTGGTCCCAGCTGTCATATGTGGATCTTTAACAGTCGTAACAGGTCGTCAGAAGCCCGAAAGTCTGACAACTAGTCTTGCCAAGGGGTATCGTATTACCCAGTTAGGTACTGGGTTATGGATGTCAGGTAGGCAGTAGGTTCATGTAAAATACTGGTATTCAGCTGCATTCGGTTAGATTGGAAGCCAACCCCAACATAGTTGGGAAAAAGGCTAGGCATATTGATTGATGGATTTCATTATTAGGTACACAAAACTTGACTTAATCTAATTTCTTATCTAAAAAGTATATATATTTTTTCTGCTTCAGACGTAGGCTTAGCTAAAATACCATGGAACATTCCAACATCCATTACCGACAGTTTCATCGCATTGAAAAGTGCGTTTCTGTTGCTTGTATATCGGACACATTCCACTAACACATGCTGTGCGTCTTCTGTTTTACCACACACCTCACAGTTAGGAGAGTTCGATTTTCTCGTGAGATAAGGAAAGTTGTTTAGTGGAATATGTCCTGACCTCAAACTATGCGCAGCAACATTTTGAGACTTTTGCACCCTAATTGTGTAGTTACCCGCTTTCGATCACAATCCGGAAGATTTTGAAGGAAATTGCTAAATCATTGCTTCATATATTTGAAAAATTTATCTGCTCAACAACGTAAATAACGCAATGAATGTTGTTGAACTGTCAAAATCAAAGGCATTGTCAGTCCTTGTTTGTGCAGAATAAACAATGTTTCTTTTCTTTTGTTTCTTGCTTTCCCAGCTGTTTCGTGTTGGTTTTCAAACAGAACATTCCAAAGACAGTATTTAATTAAAGTTTTACGCCGCAGAAGGCGCTTACTTAGTTTCCATTACGTCATAAAGACAGGCAACGGTGAATGACAGTATCATTTACTTATATAGGTACAGGCACAACCCCTCATATTCATCTGCAATGACCTCCAAAATAATACAGTTTAGTATTTTGTACTGCAGATGATTGAATCGTACTGCGCATAACGGGACCCTTCACATCATCTAAAAGGTTAAGGGCAGCGAGCAGACGCACCCCATTCGTTTATCTAACAGTGTTGCTATCTCTGTCCCCCATGGCCCATGGGGTGCCATGCCAAGATACTAATTGCTTAATTAATCAGAATTAGTATAGGAAATACAGTGTAATTTTTTGGGCGTCAATGTTGCGGTCATTTGATGAGTTATTAAGATGAAAGGAAAATGCTTTGTCAAAATGTTAAATCACACAAAGCGAATTTCAGAAAACTGTATATTTAGAAGTAGACATTTCATTTTCGATAACTCAAGTAACCACTTTGTGAAATTGTACACTAATCCGTTTAGAACGTCAAGTAAAAATTCGAGGGAAAGGGACTTTTGAAGGAGGTAAGCCTATTGTGTTTATAATTAAATTACTTACAAAACATTCATTTTGACAATACGATAATGTTTATAAAAAAAAAAAAATTGGTGTCGTATGTTTTAAAAGTTCTTTAGGGATGTTAATTTCAACTAATATTTAAAAAAACTGGCATGTCAACAGCTTGATTAATGCAATGTTAAAGTGAATAGGACTGAAAGATTGAAACAAGCCCGCTTATTGGCAACCTCGGGATCCAAAATATATTCGACTATAAAGCCTTCTTAGACTACTCGTGACACAGTACAAATCTTCCTAATATCTAGTACCACTAACCCAACACAAGGTCACAGATAGGCCTAATTTATTTATCCCCAACCGTTACGTTCTAGGAAATGGGGGAATTTTATCAGAGTGCTTAACGCAATTGTCCCCCGAATAAAGCGGCACGAACCTTGACCGAGTTTGACCAACCCCGGCGAATTGCCGCCTTGCTGTATGTAGCCTATAGCAGAGAAGTGTGGCGGGTTCAGATGCAAGAAATGTGCGGAGAGTGAATTAGGACTTAGGACAGTTAGTTGCTCGTGTTAAATGACAGGGTGAAGGGCCCTTGTGTGGGACAGAAAAATTGTTCTTTTATAAATCCATCTGTTTTGTTAATGAAAATTGTGATCATTGTGACGTGAAAAATATTGACTATTCAAATGAAAAAAGTGTTATTGAATGGTATTATTTGTGCTTTAAAAATGTGGTGTGGCTAGTGATGGTATCGACTATGAAGTTTTTGGACAGCATCAATATGCTACGTGTTTTGCAATACCATGTTGATTTGCAAAGTACTGTTATGGTGTTCCTATTTTGTACTTGGTAAGCAATTTTCCAAAGCATATCACCTCCCGAAGAAAACTATAGGATTAAACCATAAGCAAAAATAAATATCGCTTGTTTCGTTTAGCTGATGTTCAATAAACCAGCAATCTGTGTAGACTCGATATTTCTTTGATATTGATACTTTTACGGCCGATACAATTTGATCAGTGAAATCGGAGTGGTATAGATTGTTTCAGCTACCTTTGTTTCTCGTGTCAAATGAAAACATTTTGTCTTAGTAACTTATTGAGCTAGTAGGACAGTAGCTCAGTATTTTACCAACATGTTGGTAAACTTCTAAACACGTCCTTAAAACTTGCGATCTCGAGTCTCCGTGACTCGAATATGACAATCTAGCCGAAAGACTAACTTTGTACTTTTTATCCTCTGGAAGTTTTATTAGTTGATGACAATATAGGGGCTTGTAATTTTGATCGTGGGTGAGTTGTGTAAGAGCTGTGTTCGTGTGAGCACGGCGTTATGTCGGTAAGTTGTGAGCACGTTCGATGCCGGGAAGTTACAATAACGCGTGTTCGTGATGTGAATGTGTATAGACGGGGATAGTGGATGAAAGGGCAGTTTTTTGTGTGAAATTCCTAGCTTAGAATTGTGTTGATGAATTTGATTGTAATTATGTACGCCTGTAGTTTTTTGTATTTTCCGGATACCAATTGACTGGTATAGACCAAGATCAGCAGTGTTATCCTATGACATAGGATAACACTGCTGATCTATGACATAGGACCTATGTGGTATCGGTACCAATTCACTAATTGACTAATCCGTATAAGAACTAACTGTGGTGTTATACATAACATCACGCCTTGTTTCCCCGAAGGGTTGGGCAGAGGTGTCCCTGTAGCAGGTACACCCACATTTCACCAGTTAAGTTGAAGTCCCATGTAATAGGGGGCGAGCCTATTGCCATCAACCGGGCACAAATCCAGACTCCGAGCTGCTATTGAGAAAATTCTGATAGAAAAACCCAATAACACTTTGCCCGACCCGAGAATCGAACCCAGGACCTCATGCTCAGCAGTAGCGCTTGCGACTACTAGACCAACGAGGCAGACATTATAATTCGATAAAAATAATGTTAATAATGTTACTTGAACCCCTTGAAACCCTTATTACATAAAATAAAATAAAATTTCACAACACCGCAACAGAATAGAATAAAATGTCAATGCAATAGAATAAACGAATGAATAAGTACAAATTATAAAGGTCACAGAATTAACATTAAAATAAAATGTCAAATGCAATTAAAATAAACGTAATTAAAATAGTTAGGTACAAATTATAAGGGTTTCAGAATAAAATGAAATTAATGTTTTAATAAAAATAATGTATACTATGTAAAATGTTAATTCATAATAATGGTCATTTTGAAGCACATACCTTTCACTCTTTCAGGATGAAAGGATAATTGACATAGAATAATTGAAGCTAAAGAAATATGTATTTCCTTCGACTTTTAATCCGTGAATTCTTAAGAATACGGCCATTATGTATTTTTCTTTTCGTTTTGACCAAATACAAAGAACATGATTTACAAAATTGTGGCCTGTCCAAAGTTACAGACTAGACAATATAAAAATCTTGAGCTAACTATTATTTCTGGCTATCCTCGTTTAACATCACAAAGAAACTAACGATCCTATCATCTATTTAGTTGACTATCGTGGTTTAACATAACATAACATCACGCCTTGTTTCCCCGAAGGGTTGGGCAGAGGTGTCCCTGTAGCAGGTACACCCACATTTCGCCAGTTATGTTTTAAGTATCGTGGTTTAGTCACTACAATACAATAGTTTACTAAATAAAACTGAGATTTGAGATAAAAAGGATTTTTATCATCTCCGTATTTTCTATTGTTACAATCTAAGCACAAATGTGGAAGAAATCCTTGTTATATTATTTTTGTTCAGTGAAAGACTTTTTTGTTGGATGTATATTTTTCTCAAATTACAGCCTTGTATGCTGGCTTTGCAAAATTACAATAGTGCTGGCATTTTATCATACAACTAGGTTCTGCCCGCGACTTCGTCCGCATGGAATTTCTTGTTATGACACTCAGCAATACTGTACATACAAACTCACTTATTTTGCCTCTTTATGATGTTCGTAAGTTTATGTAGATTAAAAAAAAAACAGTAGCACTCTAGGAGTGCCACTGTGAGGCACCGCGGTAATCAACGCGTTGATGTCTTTTACTCCACGGTGTCGGTAAATTGCGTTACAGTGTCGCGAAATCAATGGTTTAGTCCCATCTCAAAAATTCACAACGCGCCTAAAGAAGTGTTCACTTCACAAAAAAGTGGGTATTGAACTTTTTGTAAAGATATGGGAGGTAAGCGTCTGTTTTACACTTGAAATCCAAGGTCTGATGCTGAACATCGTCATCAGCGATACCTTGGTGTGTAAAGGTTCTTCCTCACTAAACACAAGAAACACTGACTTCTAAAACAAAGGCATGTGATACATAGTTTAGAGGCCATGGTAAATTTTATGCCTGATGCTCGGGCCACACCAACGGGAAACGCCGTTAATTATCACCTTAACCCGTCGGAATAAAGTTTATCATCGCGATAATTAACGGCGTTTCCCGTTGGTGTGGCCCCAGCATGAGAATGTGACTGATACGTTTTGATCACTGATGTTATTTGGTGAAATGGTGTTTGATGTTGTTGTTTTAACTATTATATTTCTTTAAATATTTGTTCAAATAGCTTTGTAATGTATTTGTTTTGGAACAACCTACCCTCTCACTAGGAGTCGGGCGTTGGTAGCTGCGCCACAGTTTTAACTATTGCAGCTATCATGGTTTAACATTTATGTCTTTTTTTCCCAATAAAAGATTTTTTTAATTAATTTATTTAATTGGCGACACTTGGATGCTTTATAGGTACACCTCTGCCTAATCCTTCGGGAAATACAGTTGTAATGTTAGTATATTTGCTCGTGTTTTTCTTCTAAATCCTGCCATAACTGTGCGTTGCTTTTCGTGGTGGTTTCCTTGGGGCTTTTCAAGACTAAAATAAACACCACATTGATTTTCCTAGTGGTTTACGTAGTTCTTTTCCTTGCTGGCAACACTGAGACCGGTAACCACTACCACACGGAAGAATAATATACTTTATTTTGACACATTTTTCTCTCGTGCATAATAGAAGAAGCCTGTTGGGAGCCATGAAAGAACCTTTTATGTATTATTTATTGCATTTTCATGTTAAACCTCCTGTGGGGAACTTTGTGTTATGTTACTTATGTACTAGCTTCCTACATTTTCATATTTCATTACCTACTTTCTCGTCTTTAAAAGCTCATGTAAGGTCAAAAATGAAATACATACTAGGTACTTACCAAGCTATTATTGCCTAGGCAATTAGTGGAAGACTTAAGGCGACGATAACCGACTTAATGATTTTATACTGAAGATGATTTGAAAAAAATATGTAAAATTAGAGCATTTTCTTAATAACTTAATATAGGAATATTTTAGATTATGTTTAAATTACATCATCACCTTCCTGCCCTTGTCCCATGGTACGTGGGGTTGGCGCACACGTTTTCTTTTTCCACTCTCCCCTGTCAACCGTCACACTATCATTCACTCCCTTCTCTTTCATATCATTCCTATATACATCCATCTTTTCTTTGGTCTTCCTCTCCCGCTCCATCCATCAACATTTATATTCATCACTCTTTTAGTCACATGCGTTTCTTCTCTCCTCATCACATGCCCATACCAGGCCAAACGATTTCCTTTCAACTTTTCTGTCACTGGCGCCACTTTTAAACTTCCCCTTATATACTCATTTCTTACGTTATCGATTTTTGTCACTCCACACATCCATCTCAACATTCTCATCTCCGCTACGTGCAATCTTTTTTCATCCGTCTTTTTCACGGCCCAGCATTCTGATCCATACAATACGTTAGGCCTTATCACGGACTTGTAAATTTATATTACATAGTGAAATTAATTTGTAAAGTTATGTCTAACGTGGATAAAAAACTGAGAATCACGCAAAATCTATCTGGCGTATTTTTCTGAAACCTTCACGCGCTCATTGATGGGCGAGTCCTATTACTGGCTGAACGTACGACGCGTTGCGTGAGTTCAATACAGAACATGCAAGCCATAACCATTCAAGGTCACTGGCATATATCTGCGTCTTAAGCCATAATGACCAAAGTAGGCAGAGGTATTGGTAATTGCGGAGTTACAAGGACACGCTTTTACTTAGAACACGGTCATCCTCCTGCCCTAATCTGTAAATGTTACCAGTGCAACATGTCTTCTGATTGACTTCGCATCTCTATCGGCCCTCATCTCAGTATTCACCCCCTTTCAAGCTCTTGCACACAATCAATCCATCGTTTCATTAGACCTACTCTTATCTAATAGTTTACTGAGAACAAAGAAAACTGACCGAAAACCTTCCTTCAGAAGACGCTGAATTCGGATATATAGTATCTGTATTTAGATATAAACTACGTAGGTACTGTAGGTAGTTCCCTCCTAACCAGTGACCAAACTCTTACAACCTTCCTTTTCCCAACTATGTTGGGGTTGGCTTCCAGTCTAACCGGATACAGCTGAAAACCAGTATTTTACATGGAGCTACTGCCTATCTGACCTCCACAACCCAGTAATTGGGTAATACAATACCCCTTGGTAAGACTGGTTGTCACACTTTTGGGCTTCTGACGACCCATAACGACACCCATTCACGGATCAACCCCGGCAAGCGTAGCTTATGATGGATGGACCCGTGCGGCTGTTATTACTTAGCCACGAGTTGGGTTACCATTTCGAAATTTGCAAAAATAAGTTCAGATATATTTTAACTTTTAGTCTTATTTTTTTTAGTAATCATTTATCTTTTTTAAAGAAAATGCCCAGCGGCGTAGCGTGGGTGTCGGCCGCCCGGGGCGGAAGACAATTTTGCCGCCCTCTTATTTAGGTATTTCAATTGAATGTATATGTTACCGGTAATGTGCGTAAATCTGTTAGAGTATAGATTAACTGGTCGAGTCCGATAAAGTGGAAAAGATTGTTTTAGTTCTTAGATTAACAGATAATCTGTAGACTTCTTAGATAATCTGCAGACTAACGACCAAGCATACGGTTAGCTCCAAAAATCAAAACTTAGTGACAGAAACGAATCGCTGCAAAACCGACTCCACGTAGTCTTGTCTGCCCTACCCATTTTTTTTTTTGGGTGGGTAATTATCAAATAACTTATTCCACTCTGGGTGGAGCGGGAGGGCGTGTCAGACTCTTACTGACTAAAACCCACCCGTGTTCCTTCGGTTGCCCTGTTGCCGGGGGCCACAATGTCCCTTTCGGCCCTTATTTGCAGCCCCGGCAGGCATTGGCCCTAGCGGACCCCGTCAATTCTGCTGACATCTCTTTGAGGCGCGCGTGGAACACAACGCGCCGTCGACCCGGGCCTAGTCCTTATCGGACGGCGAGCTACCCATTGCTCACCGTCCGCAATCCCACGCCTACGGTGGCCGGAAATCGGCTCGCAATTCCCGCCCTGGGCGTCTCCTCCTGCGGCGGTTAGGGGCGTGACGGCGCGAAATTTGCCTTTCACTCACGCGTTCCGCCTCCTCCTTCGCGAGCATTACCGCTTCGCAGAAGGAGGTGACGGCCTGCCATTTCCTCTCGCTCTGTACCATGGCCTGAACCAGGGCCGGACGCGAGAGATCACCGCTGCCAATCGCCTCCACGAGGACACGGCGATGTTCCACCCAAGCCGGGCAGACCTCCACCGTGTTCTCCGGGCGATCCACACAATGGTGACACCCGGGCGTTTCCTGTCGCCTTATCCTGAACAGGAACCTCCCGAACCAGCCGTGTCCAGTGAGGACCTGCGTCAGGCGGAAGGTGAGGACACCGTGACGCCTCTCAAGCCACTCCTCAAAGAGGGGTCTTATCGCCGCAATTGTGGCGTGCCCAGTCTGCTCTACCCCTAGAGTGTAATTTAAGCCCACGTAGGCGCGGACGGGTGCGGCGGCTCGCGAGCTGAGGAGCAGGTGGTTTTATCACCACCGCAGCTTCAGCCTCAGCCGCGGGCGGCGAGCGACGATAAGCTCGCGTGGGACCGCCGCCGCCGGAGCCGTGACAGAAACGTGCGTGCTTGCTTGCATGCTGCATGCATGGTGTATGCTATATTACGTTAGCAAAAAACGAGAAAGAAGTGTTTCGCTCATTGTCTTCCGCGATTTAACGGTGTAGCATTCGTTAATATGCAGATTAACTCGATAGAATGCATATATCTACTATTAAGTAAAATTTTAAACTTTAACGGATCGTTCCCGGTAATTTGCAGATTATCTAGTTAATGCGTTTATTATCGTATTCCGTATTCTAACGGTAACATATACATACTATACATTAATTCTAGAACTTTTCAGCAAGAACAGTCATAATTATTTTGCATTAAAAAAACAATAAACAAATAAAAAACTTTCTTTGAATTGTCAAAACGTCACGTACTTCCTTGAAGGGACGTACCTATAGTTCTTGCAAATCACGAGCGCGGTCGGCCCTTGGTTGTGTTTAGACGTGTACACGCACGGTGTGACAGTGTGCGTGCCCGCATACGCCTCGCGCGCACACCTTAACACCATGCATGTACACGTCTAAACACAAACAAGGGCCGGCCGCCACTCGTGATTTGCAACAATTGTTTTGGGCGGGAAGGACATTTAATATGTGCAAGTGGGTAAAAGCTAACTTCTTGAAAAATTAATTGTCTGACTGACCGCCAGTGACCGCACAAAATATATTTTTTTGCCGCCCTTCTAATGGTGGCGCCCGGGGCGGTCCGCCCCTCCGCCCCCCCCTCGCTACGCCACTGAAAATGCCCTTAAATCGAAAAGTCCGGACTAATAAGAAGGCCGGATATGTCCGGACTAGCGTTGCAAAACTTCGGTAGAATTCGCAATAATTCGGTAGCATTCGGAAATATTCAAAAGTATACTTCGATTGGATGTAATAATACCGCAGCAAGAATAAATTTAAAAACTTGAATTAATGGCATCTAGCGGGCAGGAGCAGAACTTTAAATGGCGAACTTCCCTCGTTAGTCGCTCGACGACGCGATGCCAGCGCTCGCCTACACGTTGTGTGACACGTGGCACTGCCCACGAGCCTCGCGGCCGTTCATTCAATAAAAAATCAACGAAGTATTATTTAGCCTGCGTACCTACTCTGCGGGAATATTTCCGCGTACCTAAGTAGTTATCTACTTGTTACTTATTATTTTATTTTTGTATAGTTGAGTTAGAATGTGTCGATTTTTTTTGCGGGTGGATGTTATGTAAGTAGGTACAAGTTTAGTCAACTTTGTAAAAATGTTTTTACTTTACGATTTTTAATGGAAAGAAACGTAAATAATTAGGTAAGTAGATGAGTAGGTACTTACCTAGTTTTTACGACTATGTTTTACTTTTCTTTTTGTAGAAGTTTTCAACTAAAATCGATAGTTCAAACAAGTACCTACTTATAGAAACACTTGAAATAATGTAATACCACAGATTACATGTAATACTTAATTAGAATTACCTTTTATTTGGTAATAAGTACCTATCTACCTAATTACTTATGGTACTAAGCTATTTTATAAACTCATCTTAGTATCATCAATCTGTGGTATCATCATCTGCCTAGCTTTTTCCCAACTACCTATGTTGGGGTCGGCTTCCAGTCTTACCGGATGCAGCTGAATACCAGTATTTTACATGGAGCGACTGCCTATCTGACCTCCACAACCTAGTTACTAGATAACACGATACCCCTTGGTAAGACTGGTTGTCAGACTTTTAGGCTTCTAACTACCCGTAACGACTGTCAAAGATCTACAAATGACAGCCCGGACCAACGGCTTAACGTGCTTTCCGATGCACGGAGGGGTCTTCGTATGTAAAGTTGGTCACCCATCCACGGAGCAACCGCGCCAAGCGTAGCTTAACCTGATCGATCGATCCATGTGGCTGTTATTACTTAGCCACAAGCCCCTCAAACTCATCTTAGTATCTACCTATGTCGAAACCTCTATACCACTTTCACACCTAAACCGTGTATAAAAAGTTATTACGTAAGTACCTACTTATCTAAGTAGATGAAAAAAATATTCGGAAGTTTTCAAAATCGTAAATTACTCAGTTTATTGAATGAACGCATAATGGTATAAAGTCACTGGCATTAACGCCATCTAGTAGTCAATGGTTGAACTTTAATAGGTAATCCAATAAGTACAGTACGACACTACTTAGATGTAGCATAAATTTAAAAATTTGCTTTCATTTATTTCAATTTTACGAATGTATTTGGGTATTATGACTTCACTAGTTATTGCGTTAAGATCATTTTTACCTAAAGCAGTAATAAATATTGATGATTTTGAAGGCGTACTCGGTTCAGACGGTGATCAGTTTTACGAATTTTGCCGATGCTACATCTAAGTTGTGTCGTACTGTACCCGGCTTGCATGCACGTGGCAGCCCGAGCCTCGTGGATGTTCATTCATAAAATCAACAAAGTATTATTCGATGCGTACGTACCTACTCTGCGGGAATATTTCCGCGTAAGTAGTTATCTACTTGTGACTACTTATTATTTTATTTTTATATGGTTGAGTTTAGAATTTATGTCGATTTTTGCAGATTATGTACCTACCTACAAGCTTAATTTAAGTATTTCGTAAAAAAGTTTTGCTTTGCGATGTACCTACATAATGGAAAAAATTAAAATTATTAGGTAAGTAGGTAGGGTAGGGAAACATTAACAAAAAGAAGATATTTTACAAAAAAATAATTGTTTCCTTCTTTCTAGAATAGGTAGTATAAGTACCTGTGGTGCCGATTCTCTTGTACACCGAACTAAACTATCACTAAAATTCTTTACTTTTGGCACAACTAAATCGAATTTTACAATGGCGAATCCACGTGGTAGGTACTTGTTTGCCTTACCCCGTGATTTTTTTAGTGGTGGAGGCGCGCAGGGTGAGCAGCCTCGACGTGTTTTTTAAGGAATTTTTCACTTTTTGTATGGAAAATCTGAAAAAGTATTACCTACATGTTTAGTTTTAGGGGTTTATGAGTATTATAAAGGGGGTTGAAATTTTCATTATTTTTGCGATAAGACACACCATTTTCGAGATATAAGTAAAAGAAAAAAAGATTCACTTCTGTTTTTGCCTTGTTTTTACCCTGAAGTCGAGGTGTTGGTGTGAATTTAAAGTTCATGACAACCAATTTTGTTCCAAGCGTTTTTAATCGCGATTAGAAATAGACAGATTTAGTTAGATAATCAAAATTTTAGGTGAAAAACATCAAATTCAGAATAGCGTCGTTTGACAGGAATAAACAAAATTTTGGTGATTTTTAGTCTAGTTTAGAGGCATTTGTGACAAGAGAATCAGCACTAGTACCTACCTACTTATGAAAACAATTGAAGTACTTACATAATATAATAGTTACTGTTTTATTAGGTAGGTACCGAAGTACATGATAATATTTATGTAATATAAACACATCTTAGTACCTACCTACCTACCTATGTAATAACCTCTCT
The DNA here is from genome assembly GCA_949152395.1 of Agrochola litura. NCBI lineage: Eukaryota > Metazoa > Arthropoda > Insecta > Lepidoptera > Noctuidae > Agrochola > Agrochola litura. The sequence continues at coordinate 33,258,955 of OX424490.1, read as the reverse complement.
AAGTACATAGGTAGTATTCTCGCAAAATTACACCTAAACCGCAAATAAAAACTTGTTACGTAAGTACATAGCTAGGTAGATGAAAGTAACATTCGGAAGTTTTCAAATAGTATTATTCTCAGTCTTATGAATGAACGCGTAGTATTGTGTCGCTGGTCTTAGCGCCATCGAGCGGGTAAAAGCTTAACTATACAACTTCCGTCGGTAGTGCTCGCCTGCATGCGCTTTCTGCTGCTCCAGTGACCAAGGTTTGCTGATAAGGATAATTAAGAATGGTGGAAGATTCGTGGGTATGAATACACAATCACCAACACGCAACATTTAGGACTGTGATTTGTAATGGTAATTGTGTCGCCATCTAGCGGTGAACAGTCGAACTCTTGGCGAATAATTCCGAATGTTACTCAATACTTCCGAATGCTACGCGAATAATACGACGGGAATACTTCGGAATATTACTCTCCGGCAACGCTAGTCCGGACGATGGACCAAAAAGCCGGACATGTCCGGAAAAACCGGACGGATGGTAACCCTAGCCACGAGCGCCTTACAACCATAAGAAATAATTCCTACAATATTCTTATTCGTGGAATAACCTCGGAAAATACACAAACTAGAATAATACTTGTAAACGTTTTCAACAGAACACTTATGTAGATACATCTTTGCCATAGTAAAGGCATTACTCTTCCGCATTCACTCAATACTACAGACGTATTCGAAAAAAACTCTTTACTACACACCATAAAAATTTGGAGTAACGTACACATATAAACAATAAACCACACAAGCGATAAACAACTTTAACTGCTAAAAACCAAGGCCGAAATTTATCTAGCAAAAAAATTACGCGCAGTTCGGTAAATAAGTGTGCGTCAAACAAGGCTATCAAACGATAATGAAACTTGATGCTCTGTAAATAAAGTCTGGAATAGCGCAGTGATGTAATCAGAGGGACATTAGTGCGGAATTGAGGGGTATACCAGGTCAGGTTTCAAAAGTCCACAATAGTTTTATAATACAGGTAGACCTTGGCCATGATTTTGGGGAATTGGATTTGGATGGACAGGCAGCCTAAGGCCGCCAGTAAAAATAATAATAATTGGCTGGCAATATTAAGCAATAGAATCTCAACTCTGGAGCGGAGCTTAGATTGTATTGGTTAATATTGGCACAGCACCGCTCCAGTGGACATACAGCCTTATATTACTTGGTTTTGTGGGAGATTTACTGTTTTGGATAAAATACTTAATTTTAAGATTAATTCATAATGTTATGTTCGATGTTGCGGCGATTCAGGGGTAGCCCTAACAGTATTTTAGCTACACTGGCGGACAAGGTTGATGGACCATTTATCAGGCTCTGGGCTAGCAGACATGTGCGTGCACATATCCATGTAGCCAATTAATGATTATTTGTTTTTTAAAAATAATTGTGTTTAATAACATAGGCTAAGTTTTACTAACACTATATGGATCCCTTGGTCTGAAATAAAATGATTGAGTTGAATTGAATTGAATAATGGCTGTGTTGTGCGGATATTTATTTATTTAAACTTCTCACACACAAAAAGGTACAAAGGCGGACTTAATGCCATAGGCATTCTCTACCAGTCAACCAAGAGTGGTGAAGAGATTAGATGGCAGGTGCTCTGTTTGAGAGGAACAAAGGAAAAATTGATGGATACTAATTTGACATACGTACTATAATTATGTTCCTAAAATAGAACGCAAATATACTACTTCCATTCTTCATAGAGAACTGTTTGTTTATTTTTATCGTAAATAATAATAATTATAGAGTACCGTAAATTAAACATAAATAAGAATCATTAATCTGATAATTACAATTAATGATCAATTTCAACAACATTCTTAACTTCAATTATTTTAATTAATGATTATGTGAACAATGTTACTTCTTAATAATTACTACAAAAACAACAAATTACTTTATTAATATCTGACATTCTACTATTAGTCATGATTACCTTATTGAGAATTATAAAATGATCGATCAAATATAAATTAATTAACGACATAATAGGTTGTCATCAATAAATTTATTTATACCAATTCTGAATTTCTGATAATATGTTAAAGTATTTAGACACGGGCAATTAATATTACAACAGTTATCTTTAACGGTAAGTACCGTTGGTACTCATATTTGATGATAAAACGATGCTATATCAACTTCGGCCTTTTTACCTCTACGAAGGTAAATAAAAAAAGAAAAAACATAACTTTCCCAAAAAATAAGCAAAAAAAAAATGGCAACACCCAAAACAAAATACGGACGTACTCATCACGTGGACCGCGTGCGTGCGAGCGAAATAGAGCTCAAAACAAGGGGGTGGGACAAAGACAGCGCTAGATAACCTTGACCTGCGCAGTGGAAGCGCACAGCACCACCCGACGGCGTATTTTGGAACTTCAATATTAATAATAAATGGCGCGAGAAATGGCCGCTGAATTTTATCTACAAATTGACATGATACGTGACGTAATTGCGGTAATAAATTGCTTTGTTGAGAAAGGTATTCGGAGTTTTTTAAATTGATAGGTTTATGTTTGTTTTGGTTTATCGTGTGAATGGGATTTTGTCAAATTAAGTAAGTTATGGACTTTGGGCAATGGCGCAGAGTAAATAATGGCAATAAACTTGTTACTAGTACCTACAGCTATACAATAATAGTTTTGCTTTATTGTATAGGATTATGGAGACACAATGAACAGTAGGTATCCTAATTGCGTAATACAACATAATCACAATTTGTTTCGATTTGAAACAGATTGCTAATCCATTGCTTCAAAAATTGGAAAAAAAATCTGGTCAACAACGTAAATAACGCAATGAATGTTGTTGAACTGTCAAAATGAAACAAATTAGGCAAAATTGTTTTCGAAAATAAGTTGCGCAATTAGGATACTGGTAACTGAAAATGTACGATCGTAGATATCAATAAAGGATGGGCTGATGGGCACACGGAAGTATACCCGTGAAACACTGCGGTATCATTTCTCAGCGTATTTTGTAGCCCCATATAGGTACCTTTCCAAGAAAACAATCTTGTTTTGGTAATTTATCCATTATTGTGTTAATTATGAGATTTCCAACTTTGTAATTGAATGTTTCTGTAAATTCCATGTAAGGAAATTAATTTTCGTCTTCAACATACTTATTTATGAAAAGTACTTAAGTCGTAGGTAATAAACAGTACCCATTGTTTTAATAATTAATTGCATTTCTACATATTTAAGCCCCGCGGGGTAATTGCGTAAAGGCTCTCGCAAACAGGCGTGACGCGACACCGGTAATTGTTTTACCGTAAAGTTTTCTTAGAAATTGTTTTACGAGTCGCGTCGCGCTTTTTTGCGGAAGCCTACACAAGACGGACGTCGACGAGAACGAGATGACGACGCCGAAGTAGTGACAGTACATTTATTATAGCCGCGTAATCTCGTTTCTCGTTGATGTCCTGTTCGCGGTGCGGTGGACAAACAGTGTTACGGTAGAAATGGCTTTCACGACTGTTCAACAAAATTCTTTGCTTTGAGCAGACAAATTTTTGAACTTATGAAGCAATGGATTAGCAATATCATTCAAAATCATTCAGATTTTGATTGAAAGTGTGTTACGCAATTAAAGTGTCGAAGAAGGAAATAAAAAGCTTAAAAACCTTTCAAATACACAAGCTTAAACTCGTAGCAAAATCTTAGTAATTTAAGTCTCAATCAACTCTTCAGAAGCCTGATTCTTAGAATGTTTTAAATTAAAATTATTTTATTTCACATAAACCTACATGGGCACTTATGAAACGTCAGAAGCTAGGTGCACGGTTCCAATTGATCGTTTCCTATGGAGAAGAGCCGACAAGAAACTACACGGTTACTCTTTTAAAAATAATTGGCTTTTATAATATTTTCAAATTACAGTTATAGTAGGTATGGGAGGACAGTGTAGGTCTTTCAACAAGTACCAGGTACTTAACAAAATAGAAAATGGTCAAAAAAATTACACAGTCCACCAAGCTGTTCTCACATTCACAAAATAGAAAAGAATCTAAACAAAAGATAAATACATTAATAAAAATAAAAATCTATTTTAATTAAACGCAATTACATGATTTCCATTACAACTGTAACAAATCTGAATAATTATCATGTCCACAAAAGCCACAAACAAAAAGTTGAAATTAAATTGTAGTTTATGTCAAATTAAATGATGATTATGTCAAGGAAGAATGTAAAAAAATAAACATGGTAATTTGGGAGCAGTTAATAGACTCTTACATAACTATGCCGTTAATGAGGTACCAGGGTTTCCTAATGGACATACCATTTAGAATCCACCAGATAGATCTAGAATTTTGTTAAGGTACCAGAATAGGTATTCGTTTTTATCTGGAAGTATTTATAACAGCCTTATGTAGACGCGCCAAACTTCTTTAATTGGTTTATGAGGTCTAACTTCAGGTTTAGTTGAAATTTTGTCTTTATACGTAGTCCAAAACAGTATTTCTATCTCAATATTTAAAGACAAAAGCATTTTTTGGGACACAGAGGGCAGGATAGGAGGAGTAGCATGGTTAGCGACACAGCTCAACATCCTGCTGCCGTAAAGTGACCTCTGTGCTGTCACCGACGACGGCGTGGAAGAGGTAAAGTTTTGAGCCGACAAGATTTAAAATACTGTCATGCCAACGACATGAAGAAGAAAAACACAGAAGCGTGACCTTTAACAGAAAGAAATTGAAAAATAATAAAAAATAAACATGAACTTAAATAAGAAAACGAAATTTTGAATTTTATTACACTTAGTTCAATGGTAATCTCATCTTTTCCCAACTGGGTTTAGTAGGACAGTTCTTATAGGACATGTTAATGAGAGCGTCGCACAATGATTATTGATATAGCGGTCCCGCATGACGAGCACCTCGTGACAGCTGAAAGAGATAAGCAGATTAAGTATCTTGACTTAGCTCGCGAGGTTGTCGACATGTGGGGTGTGGATACAGCAGTCAATGTGCCGATAGTCGTGGCCAATGGCATAATAGCCAAAAGTATCGACCATCACCTGACGAGGCTTGATCCAGAAAGCGGTACTTCTGGACACAGCGTATATCTTTAAGAGGTACCTCTTTCAGGAGCCCTGAACACCGGTAGCTTGGACACTGTTCCCGATACCGGTGGGCTACATTTTTTATATTTTTAAATGTTTATAAATAAATAATTAAGAATGTAAATATTATGTTAGTATATAAATAAAATAAAGGAAATAAGATATATGTAGATATATTTCTACAATAACAAACAAAACTAAATCACAATATTGACCCAGATGAAGCCAAATACATTCATTTACAAGCGCCAGTTCTTAAAACTTGATACCAATACAGACCCACGCATTTAACGAACAGTTCCTTTGAACTCGCCTCCTACTGAATACGTAACACCTGAAGATGTCGAGTAGATTACAAAACACAAGTTTATTGTAATTTCTATGTTTCGAGAATTGCTATATATTGCTGAAGACGTTCTGGAATGCTACTTACAGTCTGTGAGACTGAGGAATTCCTTTAGTGAGTTCTTAGATTTGGATTGGCTAGTTTCGAATTCAATGTTTTAGTGCTATTGCTACATTGTAACTTGTAAGAACCCCTGTCTGACTTGCATGATATAAATCTTATGGTCAAACGACTTTGAACTTTTCTTTGTTATTACGGTTATCCATATTTTCATCCTTATCATCAGCATCATCAATACCGCCATGCACTGCATCTGCATGCATATAAACTATTTCGCTTAGTCCAACACAATCGATATTTTTCTTCCATTTGTCTTTATCAATCAGGATATCATCTATAATCTACATCTATATAATAAAAATGAAATGCCTGTTGCTAAGCGCATCACTGGAGAACGTCTGGATGAAAAAAAAATTGTTATAGTTCGAATTAGGTTCATACGGTAAAACGGGAAAATTCAGGAAAAACTGAACGTCTTTTTTGTATGAATTATTGAAATTTGGACAGGACAACGTCAGTTGGGGTCTGCTTGAATCTCAATGGGTGAGCTAGTTTTAAATATCACTTCGATATTTGTATTTATTTTTCCTTCTTCTACATCTAAGTTAACACTCTTTTTGTTACTTATATATTCTTACTTGCGTATCCGCATCGCATGTCCTTACCAAAATCAAAGATTAGCTTTTAATTTTTCATTTCTTCTGTCAACATCAATACGATTATCCACATAAGTCAACATATGGCCAATATGGCCATGGCCTATCGGCCTGACTTCGCGCGATCTGACCTATGAAAAAGCAGTTTGCGGGACCGCAGCTTCAACCTTTAACTGTGCTCCTTCCTAAAGTTCCCAATTCTACGAAACATTAAATTTTCTAACGTAATTCTTCCCCTTGTTATAAAAATAAATGAATTGTCAAGTAGTTCAAACGTATTCAAACATTGTGTGGGTAGAAAGAATTTAAGCAAGCTCTTTACGAAGCCCAGAGGCTAAATGCCCAATTTCCTTTAGGACCAAAACTCATTACGGTAACAGTAACGGGTACTTTTTGACAGAATTTGGGTTAAATTCGTGTTACATTTATAAACTTTTTCTTAATACCTTTTTGATAGGGATTTTTTTTCTATTCTTTTATGTTCTAGTATTGTTGTCGAAGAACTTTTTCTTCGACATGTAAATAATAATACAACCCGGTTCAGAAAAGAATATCTTTTATTATTCTAATAAATCTTAGTCATTATACAATTTTAATAATACCATAAACTTGGATAGAGTTACCAACTAATTTCCAGACAATTTCCTGTGTTTGTGTGGTCTGCTCTTTTAATATTAGTTTTATAATATTACAGATTCTGTTACAGTAAACTTAGCTATTTAACTTCTCACCGACAACTATACCTAATTGATTTATTTAATATCCGCCGAGCGTTTGTTTTGCAAATTTTCTTAATAATAAAGTTCCCAGAATTAATTTTGAATGTTTTGATCCAAATCTGACGGTGAAATAGGGTTTCAAAACATAAATTATATTTAAGGTTAGCTAGGCAAGATTCATGTTATTTATTTGTCACTGAACACATTTTGAGTATTATTTATTACACGAGCACTGTTTATACAAGAAACTGTTCTTTTTGCTGAAGATATTGTTAAAGGTAGCTGAGATTACTTATGTCAAGAGTAAGAGACATAAAATCTTAGCAATGAAGCTGATGCTCTACACAGTATAGATTATATAATGTGTAACATTAAATGCGCAAAACCTCAGATACCCCAACTGATTTTTAATTCAATTGACCTATTTCAGAGAGAAAAAAAATCATTTAAAATTTTTAAAGGTTTTATGTGCTGTTTTAGTTCGTAAGATTTGTATTTGCGTATGAGAAAATTTAAATTGTTCGACAACAATTTGTGTTTGTTTACCTATTTTGGCGGGTTTGCGTATGTGATGGCTTGACCTATTAATAAGTAGACACGGCAACGTTATTAATGAAGATTTTTTGAAAAATGTGACCTATATTAAAAAGTGGTTCAATTGATTCTGCTCGTTATTCTGATCAAACTATTTTCAGGTTTTGCGCATTTAACGTTGCACGTTCTAGATCTATACTGAGTATACTGTTAGCATCATCTTTGCATTCTACACTTGGCTCATCCTTTCCTAACGAGCTTAGGTAATCTTGGTAATAATAAATACTATCATTATTTCTACGGCCCTGTGGATGATCCTCGATGGTTAGAAACATAGTTCATTCAATGTCACCTTTTACTCCTGTCTTCACCAATTGTTCCCGCGTCTAAGTTCACATTCGGTAAGTTGTCAATTAATTTGAATTAGTTTAAGTTCGTCAACTACAAAGGATTCAAATCATCGAACAAAGGTTTGTTTTTCTTTATTTTACGATTGTATTTTTTATATTTTTTCTGTTATTATAAAAATGCTAGGTATATTATCGGCAGTGTGATTTGTTTTAATTTCCGTTAAGTACCTATCTAGACTGTTATGATAAGATGACAGTCTCGAAAATTTGTAAAAACATTGTTGTATAATTTTAGGGAAATCACTGTTAATTCAGTTGTTTTATTGTTAAAATTGTATGAGTATATTCCCACTGTTTTCCATACGTAAGTACATATAAGCGTGTTAGTTTACAATAATACCCAAATTGAGATAGTATTTTTGAGGTTTAATTAGTTAACTATTTACGGATACAGAATATGTATCTCTAACCTGTGATAAATAACTGTTTTTGTTAGAATATTTATTTTGAACTAATTCTAATGTTATCACCACCCAATTTTTTTAATTTTGTGGCTTACTGTACTTACTCAATATTTACTTAGTAGAATATGCTTTCTATACGGAAGTTAAAGTTGATAAGCAAGAACCCATTTACTAGTTATTTTTCAAGATCCACTTTCTCAACCCCCCCTTCTCCATCAGATGTCCCGATAACGTGGTTGTCGTCACCGCGCGCGTCTGTGCCATGTGTGGTGCCGTATGCAGACCGGATCCCGGCCCGGCGCCCCCCACCGCCGCTGGAGGCCGACGACAAGCCGCGACCGAAGCCCTACACCTGGAGGAAAGGAGAAGAGGAGGTTAAGCGGTGAGTTGGCTAGTTATTTAACATTATTTTTAGCTGCAGTAAGCAAAGCGTCAATATGACGACGCTTCGGGGAGGCCCATGTCCAGCAGTGGACGTCTTTCGGCTGAAATGATGATAAGTAAAGCCTCGGTCTTGCTGCAGCAAAGGGACGGCAGTAGGAGCGATGTTTGGAGAAGCCTTATGTCTATCAATTGACGTCTCTCAGCTGATATGATGATGATGAAGAAGACGTCTTCCTAAAGTATTTTTTGTCCTGATCTGGCTCCCTTCAAAATCGTTGAGCTGAATGGTGCTATCCATGCGTCCAGTTCGTGAACGGGCGCCGTCAGTAAGAACTGGTCATCTCTTAGCTGCCACGGCTTATTTTATTTTAATTTTTGAATTGTTTTTTAATCTTTTTATTACGACGACTTTTAACGTTCTGCATCGTTCTCGCATGTATAATTTCAACATGAATGATGTAACCAATATTTTGTAAGCATACTTTGATTTGAAAGAGTTTCCGTGGAGTTTCTTGCCCGTTCTTCTCCATAGGTACCTACTATACTTTGGAATGGGCAACTAGCTTGTTCTTTCAGAATGACCGACCTCTTGGCAGTTCAAAAGTGCCTGTAATTGGTTTATTTGAAATAAATGCTTAGAGTTTGAGTTTGGAGTCGCAATTATTGCCAAAAGACGATCATTTGAGCAAATGCGTCTGCGAGGAGAAATGGTGAATATGCAATATTACATAGACCGCCTTTGTCTACAGCCCAAATCGGATTAGAATCAATGACCGAACCTCAGCCCCACCTTACACTGCTTCCTTCCAACTAGGAAGAAATGATGCTCACAATATTCTAAGTAAGAAACTACTTAGCTAAGAGTAGGTATGGCATTGAATATCCATGATGATTTTGTTCCAGGGTACAAAGCAACGGTACCCTCGAAGTATCGAAGAAGAAGGATGGCAGTTCCGAGGGCGTGTACCAGTGCACCGTGAGACACCATGCAGGCCTGGTGCTCGGGTACCCAGTCCACTTGAAGTTTGCTTGTGAGTGCCACCACTTGATTATTTATAATATTGTAATTTTTTTAAAGAAAGTCTCCCGGTATGTTTACTGTGGTGTGTAGAAACGATGTTGAAGAAAGTTACCACAGTTACATTCGGATTTGTTTTATCCCGGTAAAATAAACTAAAGGATAAACAGAATGCCATGCAAATCACTTTCTTCTATCAGGTTTCAAGGTTTTTCTGGACGTCTCCTCTATTATCCGGCAGTAGCCAGTGCTGAGCAGCACACAGGCTTTCCTTTCCAAACTAACAAATGACACTTCTAGTATTGTACCTATTTCGCATGTAGAAGAAACAGCATGATTTATCTAGAGCTCTAGCCTAACTCTGACCTAGATGTCCTATCCAAGATGGATTCCACCATCTTCCAGTCTTTAGCAGCTTTATAGTCGAACCTGATCTCATCACACCTACAGATTGAAAATTCTAATCCTATATCAACAAACTCCAGCATTCCTTGTACGGAATAAACTCGATACATTACTCTCTCTTCTAAAAACAAGCAAGTGTGTACCCTCTCTAGACTCACATTGAGGAGGTCGCTATTATCTACAAACATTTACTAAGCTCGCACGGGTAGGCAATTGTGTTATTTACCTTGTTATTTATCTTCAGGCTTTGGGTACCTACAATCTATAGTCGATTAAATATACTTCGTGTTACCGTAGTATGGTTTGAGGCTTCTTTTAAAAGGAAGATACTTCAAGAACAATATTTTTAGCACGGAACTGCAGAAAACTATTTAGGCGGTGCCTTTTGGCTAGTAGACTGTCAGTTAGGTTATAGTATTTGAGGTTTTCTATGTAGGTAGGCTCTTATAAAAACGAAATACTTACACCCAGTTTCTTTATTGAGCTTTTCAAGTTGAGAATCACTGGTCAAACTCTGCCTTAGCATTAAACCGGCCAAGTGCGTGTCGGACCACGCACAATGAAGGGTTCCGTAGTTGGGATGAATTTATCCCATAAACAAACTTAAGTTAGTAGTTAAAAAAAAAAAAATCTTTATTTCACCAAAAGCCATCACAGTACAAGAACCAAAAACTAAGAGCATATAAGGCTTATAACTAGGTCACAATAATTTTAATTCCCTGACTCCTAAACTAGGTGTATGTGCCTGTTCTCCCATACGGAATGTATGGGAAAACATGTTTTTGCAACTGCAAAGTTAAGCTGGTCAATTATTATTCGTTAACTTGTAGAGCCTACTTAGCTGTGATAGTTTTCCTTTTAATTTCGTTATATAAACTACTGCTGTGATTTTTTTCACACATCCAAAACCAACCATTTATCTGGCAGGGGGAGGGGGAGACTTGACTCTAACAAAAATTTGCACTTTAAAGCTTAATATTTCGCAAACGGATCCTTGAATCTAAAAATGGTTTTCACAAACTCACAATTTTTTAAAGGACCTTTCCAATGATACCCAAGACCATGGGTTAAAAAAAAAAAAAAACATCACCACTATACTTTAAAAAAAAATGTTTTTCATAATATTCTTTTACCACTTTGTCGGCGTAATTAATATGTATACCTATGCCAAATTACAGCTTTCTAGTACTAAGGGTCTCGGAGCTAGACCGCGGACAGACAAACAGACAGACAGACGGACATGACGAAACTATAAGGGCTCCTTGTTTACTACGGAACCCTAAAAGGGTTCCTTGTTTACTACGGAACCCTAAAAGAGTTCCTTGTTTACTACGGAACCCTAAAAACGAATGACAAGCTCGCTTAGTTCGCCATTTTCCACACTCGTACGTCCATTTCGTGGGCCAAATTGAAGGAATCACCTTAAGTAATAATAGAGTTTGAACAGTTCTCATTTTAAAATTTTCAATTCAGAAAGCGATTGATAGTAAAAATATTATCATGATAAACAGAAATAAATACCTAAATAAGTAAAATATATACGTAATATCGCAGTCATTTGATTAGTGTGACCATCATTCTTCTACCAAGTTCAAATGTTATCGAGAATTGACTGCGATTTTGAATACAGACTAAAACTAGAATTATTCGGTATCTTCTGTCTCCGGGTCAACACCTTTTAGTTCATAAATAATCATAATGGTGCCGATTCCCTTGTTCACAAGCTAAACTAAATTAAAGTTCAGTGCATCTTTTTCTTTCTACTTCATTAAGAAAAGGACAGAAGAAAAATTTTAGTTTAGTCCTATCAAATTAATCAGCGTCTGTCACAAGTTTAGACGTGATTAAAAACTTGCCTACTAAAATTACGTCAATTTACGTCAAGCGCTGATTAATTAGACATGACTAAAATAAAATTTATCTTCTGTCCTTTTCTTAATGAAATACAAAGAAAAAGATGCACTGAACTTAAATTTAGTTTAGTTTGTGAACAAGGGAATCGGCACCAATGATTGTCAACGTAGATTTGCTTACAAATCTCAGTAACAATAAACTTCTGTAGGTATTAAGTTATCCCCAACCGAACGGTTCTCTTCATGAATAATCTGTCAGACTTCATTATTGTTAGGGGCCTGTTTTGACTGGTTCACGCTAACTTAGTTATTTATTTAGGTGAGCAGAACTGCTAGTCGTGTTTATTTGAAGTGGCAGTTGTAGGTGTATTATTCCGGAAGATATTATAGTTAAATCACTGTCCATTCCAAGGTTGCCTGGAAGAGATCGCGGAAAGCGATAAGGCCGCCCATTGTATATTTTGTAGTGTTTAATTTATTTTTTGTTATGTATTTTTGTGGTGTACAATAAAGTATATATAAATAAATATAAATAAATAAATAAAGAAAGAAAAGAAAGAAAGAAAAAGTATTTATTGAGACTCGCACAGGAAACCACAAATTAAACTAAAATACACTCATTAAAACATTAATAAAAATAAAAAAATAAAAAAAACAAAATAAAAGCAGAAAGTCCTGTACGAGGCCAAAAGGCTCCCATCTCAGCATATGCTGCGACATTTAAGAAAAATGGAATGGAATGGATCTAGGTCTTGTGGTGGTATACAACTTGCCGCCACAATGGCGACATTAATTTAACACACAGGTAGGGCTAGTGGCCAGTAATCATAAAAATATGATAAGAAAAAATAATTCGATAATTGAAAAAATAAAATTTTCAAACGCTCGCCGAAATAGGGCTCTTCCTTTCCTTCAATTCGCCTTCTCTTTGTCGTTTTTTTTAATTTTCATTGATGCGATGTTATGATCCGTGACCCCGGTAAATGACCTCTGCGGTACAGTTGTTAAGTACAGGTTGCATCAAGATACTATTTTAGAAAATTGAAAATAAATCAATAAATAATAACGTTTAATGAAATTAAAATATCTTCATAAATAAAAACGCTAATCCGTATACGTGTGTTAAATTAATGTCACCATTAAAGCGCCACGCTGTATACAAGGTGACTTGTAATTTGACGTATTCTTTCCAGGAGGCGGTAGTGTGACCCATTTGCAATAATTAAGCACCCCATAAAGCCTAGACGAAAATTCATGAGATTCGAAAAACCCAATTTTTATGTATTTTTAAAATTTGCCAGAATTCGTCACAAAATATCACTTTTTTCTAAACTCTCAAATTGAATGGCCTTCATTGATATTCCATTGGGTATCTAGTACTTAATCAAACCTTTCGATGTAACCAAATTTTCTAAAACATCAAACAGTGGAAAGTTAAAGGAAGTATAATAATCATTATCAAAAATCATCTACGCACATGAACTTTGACACTAGTTATCTCAAAATTTTACTAAGGCTTTAACGTACAAATTACGAAGAAGACATCTTCATTTAATCAGCTACCTAACGAGGTCCATAAGTTAAAAAAAATTGGAGAGGTGCTGATGAAACAGTCGATAATAAGTCGAATTGTTGAAATATTAAAAAAACCGGCCAAGTGTGTGTCGGACCACACACAATGAAGGGTTCCGTAGTTGGGATGAATTTATCCCAAAAACAAACTTAACTTTGTAGTTGAAAAATATGTTCTCCCATACGGAATGTATGGGAAACTATGTTTTTGCAACTGCAAAGTTAAGTTGGTCAATTATTACTCGTTAACTTGTAGTGCTGATCTGTGATAGTTTTCCTTTTAATTTCGTTATATAAACTACTGCTGTGATTTTTTTCACACATCCAAAACGAACCATTTAGCTGGCGGGGGGGACACACTTTTTTTTTTTGGGTGGGAAATTATCAAATAACTTCTCCCGCTCTGGGCGGAGCGGGAGGGTATGTCAGACTCTTACTGACTAAAACCCACCCGTGTTCCTTCAGTTGCCATGTTGCCAGAGGCCACGGTATCCCTTTCGGACTTCCTTGCAACCCCGGCAGGCATCGGCCCTATCGGACCCCGTTAGTTCTGCTGACATCTCTTTGAGGCGCGCGTGGAATACAACGCGCCGTCGACCTGGGCCTGGTCCTTATGGGCCAGCGAGCTACCCATTGCTCACCATCCGCAAGTCCACATCTACGGTGGCCGGAAAGTGGCTTGCGATTCCCGACGCCCAGGGCGTCTCCTGCGGCGGTTAGGGGCGTGAGGGCGTGAAATTTGCCTCTCCCTCACGCGTTCCGCCTCCTCCTTCGCGAGCATTACTGCTTCGCAGAAGGAGGTGATGGCCTCTCATTTCCTCTCGCTCCGTACCATGGCCTGAATCAGGGCCAGACGCGAGAGATCACCGCTGCCAATCGCCTCCACGAGGACACGGCGATGCTCCGCCCAAGCCGGGCAGACCTCCACCGTGTTCTCCGGGCGATCCACACAATGGTTCCCACAAAAAGTATTTATTTTTCACTTTTTAGTTGTGGTACTACCCCACACAAATTCGAATACCACTACCTGATATATGTAAATATTAGTGACAGGAACTTATTATAACATAATCCAGATAGGTTAAGTGAGAAAAATACGTATTACTGAAGTTAACTCAAAACTGCCCCAGCAAAGTTAATAAAATTTATATGGAACCACCTTACAAGTTTCTTCGACCAAAGGAAAAAAAAAAAGAATTTTCAAAATCGGTCCATAATTGACGAAAATATCGAGGAAAAACAGAACCTCCTCCTTTTTGTAAGGTCGGTTAAAAATACAAAAGCTTATTTATTGTCCCCAAACACTGAAACCATATTTCCTAGTACAGACGCCAGCACATCAAGCTAGTACAATCTGTCAAATTTATTTAATAGATTTTCAACTTTATCGCTGATGAATAAGGTTCAAAGTTGATTGGGAAAATTTGACAGTTTCATGTAGCTTGATGTGCTGGCGTCTGTATCGTACATACACTGTTATCTTCTATACATACAAATAAATAAAATTGAAGTGTCTGTTTATAATGTCAAAATAACAGCTAAATGTATGAAAGTATACTTACTATACGGTACATACAACAAAAACACAGTTTTTTTTATTTTTGTCTGTCTGTCTGCCTGTTTGATCCGGCTAATCTCCGAAACGGCTAGACTGATTTTGACGGGCTTTTTACTGGAATATAGCTGATTTTATTAGGAGTAACTTAGGCTACATTTATTTCAAGAAAATAATTAGGGTTCCGTGTAAAAAAAACTAAAACCCATGAAATCAGTGGGTGTGTAACGGTTGATATAATAACAAAAAATCTAACGTTCACTTGACCTAATTTCAGTTAATATACTTTTGTTTAATATAACGATCAGTTGAGATAATGAATTGTTGATATAATTTCATTTTATCTAATTTCTTATGATATAATAAACATTTCCTATAATGCACATTTATGTTGTATGTACCGCAATACGTATATGTACCGCCATCCCCTTCGTGGTTATTTTTTTATAAACCATCCAGAAGTAGGAGCCCCGCGATGCGGGGCTCCGTCGACCAAGCCCACCCTCGACCATGCATTGAATATTTTAAGATTTGGTTAGGTGCCATTTGAGTTAGGTTAGAACTGTGACCATTAAACATGAAAATTAGGTCAAAAGAACATTAGGTCAAATGAATGTTATATAAAAAGTATATTATACATATTGAAAATTATATAAAATGAACGTTATACTAAATGTTTTATATTAAATGAAAATTATATCATATGAAACATTAGGTCATATGAAATTAAGTTATATGATTTTATAGCATATGAAAATTATATTATATGAACGTTATTTCAAGTGAAATTAGAGCATTTGTTATTATATCATACATTACACACCCGAAATCAGTATCTATACTACATCTATACATACAAATAAATAAAATTGAAGTGTCTGTTTTTAATATCAAAGTAACAGCTTTTTGCAAAACGCATATGGAAGTATATGCGGTACATACAACATAAACACAATTTTAAAAAAAAGTGTCTGTCTGTCTGTTTGTTCCGGTTAATCTCCGAAAATTTTCACTACTTCAAGAACACACATTAAATTGTAGAATTCCACTCGGATGAAGTGACGGGTAACAGCTAGTGTCACAATAAATTTAAATTTTGTTCTCTGTAACTGGGACAGCTCTAACGAGAAAACGAAATTATTTGAACACCCCATTAGCAAGGACTAGACGGAATAATCTCGATTTCTAGTAGAACTATTGTTTGAATGTTATAACTAGGGAATAGTATTTGCTTTGAGTTATTATTTTCAGCAGAATTTGAAACTGAAACTAGGAGTTCCGGGACACTGATTGGGTTTCTCCCGGTTTCTGAGAATTCATCAAGTCAGTAAATCTGCTGTCTGGAGGTTTTAATTGGTTGACAGAAATATCTCTTAAGGAAAACTAGTGATTTTACATTGACTAAATTCATAGTTAGTTTTTTATCCCTGGGGTGTTCTTGATCTTCAAATCTAGTAAGAATTGGCCTTATTTTTAAAAACGTTGCGTTCCGCCCGATTTATGATATTGTATTAGATCCCCATATAACATATAGAACCACGCGGGCCCAGTGCGGGTTGGTAAATGGCACACGTCTTCGAATTTTTGGTTCTAGGACATGTCGGTTTCCTCACGATGTTTTCCTTCACCGTTTTGAGAGCAGTGGTGATGAAATTATTTACTTAAAGTAAAGCGCCTGTCTGGGTTCGAACCTACGACCTACAACTCTTAAGCCTTAAGCAACCCGCAGCTGTTATCACTTGATCACCACTGCTCTTCTGGACTTGTTAAGAGGCCTCCGAACACGTCTCGCAACTACAAATCGAGATGTTTGCAAAATTCAATTCCAAGCACGTTGCGCTAGTGTGAGTGCCTGTCGGAGCGATATACACCTACAGTGAGCAATACTACCACGCACACATTGACAATTATTGCTTGACGCGATAGCACTACTAGCTTTCAAAAATTTATGATAAATTTGGATGTGTTCCATAACACCAAAAATGATGAATGAAAACTTAATATTTTTCCTTTTTTTTTTTTTGATAATTTGTAACTTGATAATATAAGCTATGCTTCTGCAGAAACAATATTATAAATATTATTGTTTATAATACAGAAAAAACAATATGAAGACATGTCATTTACGCCGTAAAAATATGCGAAATTAAATTCGTTTAAACTTCATTTTATAAAAGTTTTTTGGAAAAATAAGATGTAGGAGCCTAGATAAACACTGTCTAAATCCGAATAACAACATAATATGGTGGAAATATTTCCAAATTGCAAATGATTTAGGTATTACGTTTGTATGGACAATTCATGCGTCGCCGCGTTCTTAATATAAGTCTGACATCGCCAACCCGTTTTGAACAAGGGTGGTAATCTTTGCCCTGCAGTGGGACAATAATAGTCTGGTATTATTATTAATTTATTACTGATACATGTTCCGGGGAGAGGAGCTCGTGACTAAGTAATAATAGCCTCACGGGTCGATCCATCAGGTTAAGCTACGCTTGCCGGGGTTGCTCCGTGTCCATCTTTACATACCGAGACTCCTCCGTGCCTCGGAAAGCCCGTTAAGCCGTTGGTTCCGGCTGTCATTCGTGGATCTCTTACAGTCGTTACGGGTCGTCAGAAGCCCGAAAGTCTGACAACCAGTCTTACCAAGGGGTATCGTGTTACCCAGTAACTGGGCTGTGGAGGTCGGTTAGGCAGTCGCTACATGTAAAATACTGGTATTCAGCTGCATCCGATTAAACTGGAAGCCGATCCCAACATAGTTGGGTAAGGGCTGGGTAGATTGATTGATTGACATGTTCCGGGTCTGAATGATCATGCAATGGCAAAAATGAAACTACGATACCAACAAAAAGCATTGTTTGGTTGAAAACAACATCGGTTTTCTTAAAAACTCCTACTTTATACAACGCTTTTAACCCGTCGATTAATTCACATAATTTGAAACTCCAAACCGTTTGCCAACCCTATCAGGTGCCCTAATTCCCCGGATACCCGACAGATGTCGCCCAAAAACCTGAACACACGACTCCGATTACATCGCTGCGTTTAATTACACCGCTGTAATCACACCTACTTTTGTAACAATGCCTCTCTGATACGGTATTTTAGAAGCCTTTTGTTTGTGGGCATTCTGTGTACGGAGTAGAAAATATTGGGCAGTTACTGTTGATGTGATTTGAGAATTATATTCTAGTTGTCTTTTGTACGAGTATCTGCTACCAACCATTATACTATGTTCATTATAATTATTATTGTTATATAATAACAGATATACATACATAGGAGCGCGTAGGTACGCCGTTGGTCGCGGTTGTCATTTCTAGATCTTTGACAGCCGTTACGGGTAGTCCGGAGCTCGAACGTCTGCCAACCTAGTCTTATCAAGGGGTATCGTGTTCTGGAGGTCAGAAAGGCAGTTCAGTCCATGTAAAATACTGGTATTCAGCTGCATCCGGTTAGACTGGAAGCCGACCGACCATGAGAAGGTAAGGCAGATGATTTGACAAGCTAAATCGGGTTTTTGCTAATAAAACTTTTTTCAACCCTCTGACACTCATAATAAGTTAAATACAAATGAAAAGGCTCTTGTAGGAAGTGCGTGGATTATCTTTAAACATTTTCCATTTCCACTGAAACGTTGTAAATAACATTAATGTAAAATACGAGATATTACATCCTCAGAAGGTCAGGAGTGGGATGAATCTAGGAAGATATCTTTAGCAGGTACACATGGCTACACATCAAGCTATACATTTCCAGTATTAGCTTACCTCGCATTGTAAGGAAATCCTTTACAATGCCAGATCAGCATAAATTGGAAATGTATAGCTTGATGTGTAGTGTGTGTACCTACCTTGTTAGTTTTAATTTGATTATTATTTATTTGATTGTAAGTGTTTTCCAATTTGTTTGCTATTTGGAAAGGATAGTAAAAAGTGTTGATAAAAATTAAAAACCTCTGCCGAAGCATGGTCCCTCTAAAATAAGGCTTGGGGCTGATTTTTAGCAAAGTCAGAAAATTTTTATCCTTGGAATAAAATTGGACGTGGACTACGCCGAAGCAAAAAGGAGGGTTATGATTTTGACCGGTATGTATGTTAACTCATAACTTCTAAAATACTGATCATAATTTGACAAATGCTGTCCGCTGGGTGATGTCACATTAAATTCAAATATGGCGTCCTCTAAAGGACATAAAATAATGAACAAAAACTTTGCCTTTTTAAATTATGACCTTTTGGGTATCAAATGAAAGGGCTTGACGAGCACATTTCAAAAATATATACAATGCGTTACAAAAACCCTGTCCTATCCAAAAAGGTCACTTAGGTACTGCAATAACATTACTAAAAAGTAATTAAAAACTTATTATTAATGAAAATAAAAAGTTATTGCGATTTAAATTTCACTTTTTTAGTACCAAAATTATCCCAATTCCATTCAAAATTGGTAAATTTTCAGCAGGGGTCATAATTTATGACTTGTAGACACCCGCTAAACGACGGCCGCCCGCGCCCCATATAATAACCCGGTAAAAATCCCCATTGAAAAAAAAAAGCGGCGAATTTTTTTTTTTTTTCCAGAAACAATAGACTCTCAGTATGATTCCCCTTTCACGGATCGGACAGGGTTTTTTGTTACACGCTGTATATTATAACCCCAAAACAATATAAATTTAAATAAAAGTTATAAAAACTAAAACCCGGAACCTTAGTTAAAAATCCGGAGTCACACGTGTTGCAGAAAAATAAATATTGTATTGTGTTGTATAAATCGAACAGATTACGTGTGACTCCGGATTTTTAACTAAGGTTCCGGGTTTTAGTTTTTTTTGTTTAAACCTTTTTAGTTGACTTTTTTGTCGTAGTTGGGTTTTAGTTTTTATCTTTTATTTTTATTGTATGAAAAAATGACAAATATTCAGAATATATTCGCAGGATAAGACTCATAGGTACTATGAATAAAAGTTTGGTCGAATTCACAATTAGCGTCTTATTTTATATTTTCATTTCGTGATTATTTTAGAGCCACCATGTAAAAAAGCGTGTTTTTCCAGAGTAGTCAACAAACATGTTTGCCAGTCCCCCTTTCAGATCTTATCGGCGCCGTCCATCCATCAGGTAAATCTCTCCTTTACCTACTGGGACAGAGGCTACTCTTAGCCCGGACACGCCCGTTATTGTCCTAAGTTATAAACTAGTTATTCAGCCTAGAATTTATTACAGGCTAGTCTCACCATCTGTCATTGTTTATTGCACTTGGGTGTGTATTAAAGCATTTCTCTTTAAGCTTGTAAGTTATGCGACTCATAAACTGTTGTAAGTACTCGTATATCTTGGTTGGCATTTAGGTCTTAGACTTTGAAGCGGGAATCGGATAGGTTTTAGATCTTGTAATAGATATCGTATCTGTGTGAATTATACGAAATGAAATTGTTTATTCTGTAAATAGGATATAGAAATCACTTTTACACGTCATATAAAAAAATACATATTAAAAATAAGCTAGATGAGTTCGGCGTTTCCTATCTGAATACTCTGAGAAGAAATGCCGAAACAAACTCAGAGGTCGCAGTCTCTTTTAAAGTCCAGACATAATCTTCGCTAGGCCATAATGAGGACCATGTAGATTAGTGTCTGAAAAGGTCTTTTGAGGAAAGAACCACACAGATTTGAGTGGACCTGTCCAGTCAGTGCAGTGTACGAGAATGGTTTGTGATTTGAAAGGCAGTCGCTCCATGTAGAATACTGGTACCCAGCTGCATCTGGTTAGACTGGACGCCGACCCCAACATTGGAAAAAGGCTAGGCTGATGATGATGATGAGGAGTTTGTAATTTGAAAGATTGTTTAGTCAGCAAGTTTCATAGAGCCATTATAGGGCGGCTGACTGCTCAGGGTTTACCGGGCGTATTGTCACTCATTTTGCTAAACATCGTTATTTTACAAATAAAGGTAATAAAAAAAAAAACTGAAAAAATCATGCTAGTTGTGTTTTAGGGTTCCGTACCCAAAGGGTTCCAACGGGACCCTATTACTAAGGCTCCGCTGTCCGTCCGTCCGTCTGTCTGTCACAGGGCTGTATCTTTTGAACCGTAATAGGTAATAATATAATAAAGCCTCTTTTATTCCTTAATTAAAAAATAAACAAAGTATAACAAAAAAAAAAAAAAAAATAGTAATAGGTAGTCACTTGAAATTTCCACAGAGTGTGTACTACTATGACCGCTATAACAACAAATAATATAATTTTAATTAAATTAAAAATTATATGGTGTCCCCATACAAGAAACGTGTTTTATTCGGAGAATAGTATTATTTTTTAAAAACGTGGCAGATTTTTTTAATTTGGCCATCCTGAGGTCATTGCTTGCAACTAGGACGTAAATTAGGTTGATGAGTTGTAGGAGAAATTGATAGATCAGCATTCCTCCCCATCAAGAAAGCTCTTCAAAAACGTTACTATAGAAGCTCTCTACAATATATCTTGTTGTTTACCATGTAGGTACGTACAATACCATGGAAACCAGTAAATTAATAATAAGATATCCTCAGGGTACCAACAGTACATCGTATCTCTCGTGAAGTCTTGTTCCTGTAGTCTCTTTGACTTCACAAAGTAATTTAAACGTCGGCTTTTGTCAATCACACGAGTTGCGAGCGAATCTTTGATCTAACTTACATTCAATTTTAATTTAAAACTTGGAGAATATACGGGAGAATAAAACCAAGAACAGTGGTTAAAATATTTTAGATATGTTAAAAAAAAATACAATCTGATAAGATTTTTCCCTACTAATTTGTTGGAGTTGGCTTCCAACCTAACCGGATGCAGCTGAATACCAGTATTTGATAAATATTTTGTAAAAAAAAAATATTATAAAAAAAGTATTTTTTAATTGTCAAAAAAATCAATTAAAAGCTTTTATTATATTATTTCCTTCACTTCATTTATGTACCTACATATCGTTTATATTTTAAAATATTTTTATAAAATCAAAAGAAAAAAAACATTAAAAAAAGAAATGTAGCCCGGCGGCGGTATCGGGAACAGGGTCCAGTCCGTTAGGGCCAATGCCTGCCGGGGGGTTCGAAGAAAACCGATAGGGAAATCGTGGCCCCCGGCAACAGGGCAACCGAAGGAACACGGGTGGTTTTTAGTCAGTAAGAGTCTGACACGCCCTCCCGCTCCACCCAGAGCGGGAGAAGTTATTTGATAATTCCCCACCCAAAAAAAAAAAAAAAGCTACCGGCGCGGCGGTCAGGGCTCCAGAGAGAGGAACCTCCTAACAATGCGAGCCGTGTCCAGGAGTACCGCTTTCTGAATCAATCCCATTATAATTATTGTTAAAAAAAAAAAATATCAGAAAGGATAAAATGAACTAAAGCTGGGTATTCATATTTAGCACAATATTTTCGTATGACGTCATCATCATTCTCTTGTCCTTATCTCTATTCATCTGGGGTCAGCGCAGCATCTCCTCTGCTTCCATACTTCTCTATTTATTTTATTTTTTTCCTTTCGGTGATTCAAAAAAAAATTTAGTTTTAGGTGCTCCTTTTTAGGGTTCCGTAGTAAACAAGGAACCCTTATAGTTTCGTCATGTCCGTCTGTCTGTCTGTCCGCGGTCTAGCTCCGAGACTCTTAGTACTAGAAAGCTGTAATTTGGCATGGATATACATATTAATTACGCCAATAAAGTGGTAAAATAAAATTATGAAAAAAAAAAAACTTGGATTAGTACTTCCCCTACACGTAAAGTGGTGAAGTTTTTTTTTTTCTGTCCCTTGGTGTGGGGTATCATTGAAAAGGTCTTTCAAAAACATTGTGAGTTTGTGGAAACCATTTTTGGATTCAGGGATTTGTTTGCGAAATATAAAGTTTTAAAGTGCTTATTTTTGTTAGAGTCAAGTTTTCCCCTCTCTGCCAGCTAAATGGTTAGTTTGGAGGTGTGAAAAAAATCACAGTAGTAGTTTATATAACGAAATTAAAAGGAAAACTATCACAGCTAAGTAGGCTCTACAAGTTAACGAGTAATAATCCACCAACTTATATTTGGAGAACATGTTTTATAACTACAAAGTTAAGTTTGTTCTTGGGATAAATTCATCCCAACTACGGAACTCTTCATTGTGCGTGGTCCGACACGCACTTGGCCGGTTTTTTAGTTGTTATTACTGTTTGTATTTCCTGTGCGTGTCCCAAATAAAATATTTTTCTTTCTTTCTTTCGTTCTTTATATTAGTCATCATCTCAATAGTCACCCACTTTCTAGACGTTTGAATCTTTCACAAAGTCCATTTATCGGTTTTTTTGGGACATATTTTTAGACTGCCTCGTTGGTCTAGTGGTCGCAAGCGCTACTGCTGGGCATGAGGTCCTGGGTTCAATTCCCTGGTCGGGCAAAGTGTTATTTCGTTCTTCTATCTGAAATTTCTCAGTAGCAGCTCGGAGTCTGGATTTATGCCCGGTTGATGGCAATAGGCTCGCCCCCTATTACATGGGACTTATACATAACTGGCGAAATGTGGGTGTACCTGCTACAGGGACACCTCTGCCCTACCCTTCGGAGAAACAAGGCGTGATGTTATGTTATATTATTAGTCTCCTTGATTACTTCATACCTCATGATGCTGAATATGATCTCAAGAATAAAACCGAGCATTTTCTACGGACGATTCTTTAACGCGCCCGTATTAACCGTCAACCAGTATGTTTACAATATTAATTGTCAAAAGCCTCCACCGACACCTTTGAGTTCTTTCACCCGTAGCTGCTTAGAATCGCTGAAACGAATTCTACTCCCCTCTGAGTCGGAATCCGCGACTTCATCTCAATTACCGACTGGATTCCTTGAAAAACGACCTGGTGGACATTTTTGAAGTAAAAACTTCTTTAGGCGCGTTGGGCATTGAGATGGGACTAAACCATTGATTTCGCGACACTGTGACGACACCAGCGTTGATGTCCGCGGTGCCGATTTTTTTTCAAGTTTTCACTTCTGTCGGCACTCCCGGAGGGCCACTGTTTTTTTTAAACTGCCTCCTTGGTGTCGTTGTTGGGATTTCTGAGCGTAAGGGTGTTTGACCATGAGTTCTGGCAAAGCGTTATAGGCTGTTTCTTACTTCGAATTTCTCAGTAGCTCGGAGTCTGTATTTGTGCCCGGTTGATGGCAAGGCCCCGCTATTACATGGGACCTAATTAGCATTTCAGTGCTCCTTACATTGTATTGTTAATTGCCTAGTGCCTACAACTAGTTTATTAACATGTCATGCTTATTCTTGCTTGTTTTTTCTTACAACACCTAGTGAATGTACTAAATTATAATAATTGAAATAAAAATTGAGGTAGGTAAGTCTTTATCTTGCTGGAGTTCAGGTGCCGTACCTTTTGCATCGAATGAAATCATAAAAAAAAATGATTTTTACTAATTAGTTACGAATATAATTATTAAGTTTGGCACCGGCTAACAGTCAGTTATCAGTAAATAGGTACACAAATAATTTACAATCAAAACAATAGTTTCGTTATCAAAATACGTGAATTACTTATTTGTTTTTGAGTTGTTTTGCAAAACATGTTTTGCGCCTGAAATTGTACAAACACCTACAATTTGGAGACCTTTGACCTACAGGCTATCTGAAAATTCAAATGCCTATAGGCAAACTAACTTTAATTAATTTTATTTTGATCAAAACAGCTTTGGTCAATAACCCGGATAACAAAATTAATTGGTCGAACGTTAAGAACTTTGTGCCTCAAAATGGTAATAAATATAAACATATAAATGTAGGTAATGTAAAAAAAAATCTGTAATAAAAATGTTCACCCTGTTTCGGCCTTTCCGGCACATAAGCTATTAAGCCCCAGCTTTGGGCTTACCCTACTATCATCACTCAACTAAGCTCTTTTGATTTTAAAATTGATTACATTTAGTCAAGAATTACATTTGTATACCATTATGTTGTAGTAGAATGTACAGAACTTATAAAATTATTAACATCATACTTTGTAAAACTACGTTCTGACAAAACAAATTTTGATTCTGATGAAATAAGTCAAATGACAGTGGGACCCAAAACAGATGAATATAATGCTATTCATGAAGTCCTAAAAATACAAGCAAATAGTTTTAGAAACACATAAGTCAATGAAGAGCCGAGTTCTACTGTCAAGATATCCGTAAACAACGTACCCTAGTTAATATAATAGAACTCGGATACTGAGATAATATTTTGCTATGAATAATTTATATCTCCCTCGAGGAACGTACGGTTGAAGGCGGTATTGACCTTATTCCATCAACTTGGTTCAGCAAACACGGAAAGGACGTAATAAATGTTTTAATTATGTTTTTCAAGGAATAAACGATGTTTTTTGAACGTATCTGGAGCGAGATGATTGTTATCTGTTATTTGACAGCAAATAGGGCTCACTTCCTGATAAATTTGTAAGTAGTATACAGGGTGACTTTGAAAACAATCGACACAATTTAAAGGGGTGTTCTATCCATCAAATATAAACCACTTTTACTAAGAGACCACACGAATTCGCAAAAAGAAATTCGACCTTGCCTTGTAAAGGTACCATCGGGGTAACGCATTAAGCATTTTGAAAACAAAATCCCGTGCACACGACCCTTTTATTTCGTAGGTAAGCGATACAACAGCGGCCGATCGCTACAAGCAAGAATAGTCCTTACAGTGTACAGATATGGCAGGCCCCCAAAATACAGGTCCAGGCCTAGTTTGGGGGTTAGGATCAGATTCTTGGCAATACATTTGTGTGCTATATTATTACGACCTACTTGTTTGTAACTTGATTTTAAGTGTGAAATAAACGTTTTTATTGTTATTATATGCGTTTCTTCGATAGTACATACCCGATTGGACCATTTTGTATAAGATCGATTTTTTCTTGCAAATTCGATTAGTCCCATAGTAAAAATTGTTTATATTTCATGGGTAGAACACCGCCTTAAATTTTGTCGATTGTTTTCAAAGTCACCCTGTATAACTGGAGTGTAAGGGATGAACGCGTGCCTAATTTTTATGTCGTTGCTAATTTTTTTGCGTCGTTATTATTATTAGGGATTCTACACTAGCTTACGCGATGGTGTGATCGTAGAACTTTACCTTTAGAGAGTTTAATTCCTGATGGGCTCAGGGGTATTTGTAGGAATACTCACAGGACATAAACCGTTGAAAATAGTCACGTAGAAAGTGAACTATACCTTCCTCTACTTTGGGTGCTGTTAAAAACAACTTAAGAAAATCCTAATACTAAGTAATTTGAGAGAGACGTAGCTTCATAAATTTCCAAAAAATCACTTGCTTTCAACAATGTAAATCAACACAAGCATAGTTCTTTCATCTCTCATCCCCTTAACCTAGAAAATCGTTATCAATCTACGTGTGTTCCACATAACTTGCCATGACATGCGAGTTGCCTCCTCAATCAATCAAACCGATGGATAGGGACTGATACTCGGACTGACGTCTGACGGGATCCGCAGACAATGATTTACTGTTGTGTATCGGCACTGATTTTTAATGACCGGTTCCTTAAGGGTACTGGTTGTTATTGGTTGCTATGACGCGTGGCGATTCGTTGAGGTGTTAGAAATTTGAAGTTGAAAACTTCAAAAGATAGCAGAGTTTTTGATAATAAGAACCGATATACCTTCAACTACTGTGCTAAAAATGAAACCTATGTTTTACACTTCGTTTTATCAATGACTAGCTTTTGCCCACGGCTTCGCCCGCGTGGATGTCGGAAAACTTCCCACGGGAACGTATTACTCGTACCGAGATTTCATACCTAATAAATAACCGAGGAAATTGTCATTGACTCCTACCGCTGCGCCCGCGTTGCTACGCGTAATTTTGAAACTGTGATATCTTTTAAACTATTAATTTAAATGATATGATGTCAAGGCATATTTTAATCTAAATTAAATGTCCAATTTAAATAAGGTATTTGATTGCATAAGGATTAATACTATACCGGTCAAAAAAGCTTCGGAAATAACAATTACATTTTATCAAATTCTGAAAGATAAACATGCTTATTGTGCGTCATCCTTAGAAGATAGACATATGCCATCGCGGACTTTTTTGTTGAACTTTTTAAGATAAATAATACCGTAGAAGATAAATTTGATGTATCTTTTTAGATTTAGGTAGCGCACGCCAGTAAAGTTCCCAGCCGACATGATTTTTTCCGACTTCTTCAACAATAATCGTCAAATTTCAGCCAATTTACACAAAACCTTAATGAATTATACACGGAAACCTTCCGCATGAATCACTCCGTCTATTGGTGAAATCCGTTTGAAAATCCGTTCGGCAGTTTTTGAGTTTATCGCGTTCAGACAGACAGACGCGGTGGGGGACTTTGTTTTATAATATGTCCATTGTAATAAATATCCATTCTAAATAGGAAATATAAAAATATTGGAATAGGTACTTCGAATTGAACCTAAAACCATACACTCTACAGCTGTAAGGTGTCTGTAGTTTTGCTGTTTTATTTAGTTAATGTTGCTAACAAAAAGAATGATGTAGGTATCTATATTTACATATCGCCTAATTCATTTTCTTAACGCATTCCCTTACACGTATTAATAAAATAAACTCATAACAAGCCTACCAATTTCGGATATTGCCCTTAAAATCTTCCTGGCGATAACATTTCAGTATCATTGCAGTCATGTAGAAAACTGAAATGGTATGAGGCCCAACATCAATGTTTATGATAAGGGATATCACCTTTTTTTGGCACTCCACCTTCCAAAATGTTTTCTGAAGTGTTATGGGCCATTGGTACCCATTGTGTGAAGCTGAAGTGGCTATGGGCTAGCCATATTAGCAGTTGGACCGGTGCCCGTTGGGGTAGACGTGTTCTTGGACGTAGGTGGGCGCTCTCAGGCGTCGGGTGCGGCGATCTTTGTGAGGTGGCTGGTAGCAGATAGATGAGAGTTGCTGAGAATCGAGATTATGGCGTGCAATTGGAGAGTCCTATGTCCAGCAGTGGACTGCTGTAGAGTAATGATGATGATAATCTATGCAGCTGAACTATTCGCAATTAAATCTATTGTAAACGTTTACTAATGTTTTGTTGTGTTCATCTTTGTCTTAATGAGAGTGAAGGTCAAGTGTGTTTTGTACAATTTGTATTTCAATGCCTTAGTTCTTTCTATTGCACGTTTTTTCTCATACCGACACGATCGATAGGTATATGAGTACTTCATGTGGTGGTTAACAACTAACCAGTCAGCAAGGTGGTCAGCGCGGCTTACTGCCGCAGTACATTACTGCCGCGCTCTGCTCAAGAGGCATATTGCTTTAGTACCTGGTTGCGGCCAAGGTTTGTATACCTAGTACTTTTCTCAAATAGTGCGCGGAAAATGAACCTACTTAGTAAATTCATTATAATTTTTAATTGATTAATTATCGACCTTCCAAGCACGTTTGAGAAGAACAATATTTTAGCAATATTTTGAACCACAAACTTTCAGCCGGTGTTTAATAGATGTGCGTGGGATGATCCTATTTGGAACAATCTTAAATTAACGTTTCAAGTTTGATCTTTAAACTTTATTTAGACCACGTTTCCTTAGAAATATTTTAACTTAGAAACAACAGTGTATTGTGAGAATAATAATATCCATTAAGCGTTTCCCTGGAGACTGGAAACCTTCCTTGGTGTTGAACCAAGAATAGCCACCGTGTGGTTTGAGTCAGAAGTTTAAAATTTTCTTAGTATATTATAAACTTCTCAGTAGCAGCCGGAGACTGAATTTGAAGACTTGCCTATTATTACATGGGACTACATTACTAGCAAAATGTAGGTGCACCGCTTTCTCCCATTTCGGGCAATCTTAGCGTAGGTGATGGCTTTCCGTCTATAGAAAACAAACCTTGACGGGAAAACGCCGAAGAGGGCTTTAGGCTGATTTTAGTCTCACGCTGACCGCACGCTGACGGATGGCGCTGATGGCAATATGTACAGTACCGACCAAAAGTCCATGAGCAATCTCACAAAGCAATAGACTGACGCTTCGGTTTGACTTACGACCTTTTTCTATAAGTTGTTACAATACTGTAGACACGCACATTACACACACACACTCACTTTGTCTGCAACCAATGACTAGTTCAATAATCATCATTCGTTTTTAGTTTCATTCGTCTTGTTCACATAAATATTAAAGTTTAGCAGGTAGACCACAAAAAACTACGTAAATTATTTCGATTTTTGTGGGGTAGATGCAGTTTGTTACGAGTATTTAATTAATAGAACTTTTTTGGTTCGTGGATAATATTGGTGACGAGTATTTAGCGCAGTGTTGTGGTTATTATTATCAAAAAGCAGGCATAAAATATATTGAAGAGATCAGATCAGATCAGAGAATATTATTGCGCTGCGTAAAAGTGAAGTGAATATCTAATGAAACCGGACTAAGTGTGAGTGTTATCATTTATATATTTCATATTTTACTAAACATAAATCTTAATCAAGGGTATTGTTGATAGAACAGAGGTATTGTTGAGACAGAAGATGCCTTTAAAGTTTTAAATTCATTGTGAAGTTTAATTCGATTAGTGAATAATAAATAATAAGGTATTATGTGTAATAAAAACAATGTTTTTCTTTGTTCTAGAGAAATACTGTGAGGGTTAAGAGATATGAGGAAGGGGCTTATTATCGAGTAGCAGCGACGTCAAATGGTGAATGAAACAAATGGTTTCATACCAACGAGATATTTTGCTGAATTATTAAAAACACGTCATTATGAACCGTTCGCCGTGCACTCTGAAGGCTTGCATCACTGAAGACCAGCTAGAAAACCGTTTTTGACCTTAAAATATTGACCGTACCAACTTAATAAACAACAGATTCGTTATTGCATGAATTTATGGTAACGAATTTTTTAAGCACGTTTCAATAGGGTGTTTGTCGTATTTCTTGCAGATATACCGAAATTGTTTAATATTATTTTAGTAATAGTATTATTTTAGGATTAAAATTTGAGGTTTAGTTTCAATCTTCTTTTCGTAAAGAAAATGAATACTTAAGCTTTAACCTCAATAACAACCAATATTTACTAAAGTCAAATAAAATGTAAAATAATTAATACAAATAAAATATAAACAAACTGTCCATATTTAACCTTAAAATTACCTATTCTGTAAGTATTTTTTACATTTTAAGTAGTCTAATATTCTTATTTATTACTTAATTACTTCGACCATGATCAAAGCTTAATGTTTATGGTGAAAAAATCCATTAAAAATTTAAAATATTTCATAATTTAAATATGTCAAAATAATACAAACTGCTTCTAGTTTCTTGACATCTATTTCACATCTTATTCAGCTGAAGTAATGATAAATAATTGTAGCAGTGTGTTAACTTATGTAAAATAAATATAACGAATAAACATATTTTTTTAATTTTGTTATCATATATCACGCATTTTTTATTCTAAAACCTTTATTGCAATAACAACATAAAAAAGCAGCAATATTTAAAAAATATTATTATCGAAAACAAAAATAATAATATTTGCAAAAAACCGCACTGTGTTTTACGAGATTAGAACCTGAGGCAGTTTGAATTCCATACCAACGCTTAACGCTTTCTGCTATCTGCACTTGTTAAGTTACTATCGAATTTTAGCAATGCCATTAACTGGTCAAGTTCACGCGCATAGTGCGTGTGTGCTAGCATGTTTAAAGCGACGGAAATATATTGTTGTTTCGTGTACGAACAATAACTGCGTTATCTGTGGTGTGTGTATCGTGTTGCTTACACATACAAATGTACGAGCTATACCGCGTGTTCACAGCAATACGACTCTTAGCGTGCTCATGCACTTTTGAGCGCTTACTGTATGTAGTTAAAGCGCTGAGCGGTCAGCGCGACTCAAAAACGCTACCTATAACTACATACATATTGACCCATGACAGCGCCGACCGTCAGCGTGCGGTCAGCGTGAGACTAAAATCAGCCTTAAACTCTAGCATGTATTGCTTTTCTATACTGTCTGCGTTATGCATGATACAACGCTAAACGTTTGCAAAGGCTTTCTGGATGCTCAAAAATTAAGCACCACGCAGAAACCGGAGAATATCGTGTATAGCGGTGGTGGACGCTTTACGAAAAAGTACGTACAGTCGCGCACCGCTGTCCTGTAAGATGGTCTTTAAGAGTGGCCAACCCGTCATACTTTTCATACAAACGCTCGTACGTGATTATGGCGTTGTAACACATCTTTCTTTAATTCTTTTAAACTAATGGGTATCTTGTGCACTATATCTAGGTTTCTATGAAATCAAAAATTAAAAATTTGGCGAAAGAAATTCAATATAAGCCTCCAAAAATCTGCTTTTTTGCACAAATTTTACCTCAACTTTAACCGTTCATAATGTACGTATTAATTGTAAAAGTAAAGAAAACATCTTTATAGAAACCTCGCCCATGTAATGGAGATTCTAAATTACAAAAAAATATTTTACAAACTTATAAGGCGTATTCAAAAACACGTATTTCCTGAAACCAGTTATTTTTCGTACAATGTTATCGCGTTCTCACTTGCTTGTTAGCGGTTCTCACTTGTGCTGGATGAAACAACAAGCTTTTCGACCATGCTCGCGTTAACGATAGACGGATCGGGAAGGGCCCCCTTAATATCCAGGTTTTAACCAAAATTGTATTTTATTTCCAGATCTAGATAAGCAGTTCTCGGTACACCCCGAGAATGCGACAGCGTGGCGCGGCCAGCCGTTCGTCCTGAACTGTGCCATCAGTTCGGGGCCCACCGCCGCCCTCTCCTGGCTGAGGGATGGAGAACCTCTGCCTGAGAATAACAGGTATGGACATGGAACCAATAACAGGACGCTTAAAATTTGTTGACCATTACCTATTTTGTTAAGAACCTGGTGCTTGTTGACAGAAATACACATTAACTCTGTTACTTAGAAATATTGTAAAAGCCAATTACTTTTAACAGAGTAACAGAGTTTCTTGCCGGCTCTTCTCCATAGGAAATGACAATTGAAACTCTAACTTCTGATGTTTTACAAGTGGTTTAAGACAAATAAAATATTTTTATTGAAGTGAAAACTTCTTTAGGCGCGTTCGATTTTTGTGACGACACCAGCTTTTGACCATTAAAAAGATATCAACGCGTTGATTACCGCGGTGCCGATTTTTTTTCAAGTTTTCACTTCTGTTGGCACTCCCGGAGTGACACTGTTTTTTATTTTATTTTAAAAGGAACGAGATGACCAAATAAAACCATGAAAAGAAATAACCAAAAAAATATTTTCTTTTAAAGCATCGACTTGAATGTGAAATTGACAACAGTAGTTGATGGATTGTGGAGGAATGATTTGAAAGAGATGCTAGGTAGAAGGGGGTGAATGATAGCGTGACGATTGACAGGGGTGAATGGAAGAAGAAAACGTGTTGCGCCGACGAGATGATGATGATGAAGGTAAATTAGAGCCGCTATAGTTAAAACATTCAACTGCAACGCAAAGTTACATTTATTTTATAAGAAAGAAAGAAAGAGTAATATTTAATTTTGGGACACGCACAGGAAATACAAACAATAAAATAAATTCAACGTTAGTTAAGTATACTTTGTCATTATGGTCCATATCACAGGCATCTACCCGCGGGAGGGCCCTGGTGACCTGTAATACAGGTTTTTATTTAAACCTACTTCAGGCACCAGTCTCTCACAAAGTTAGCTCCTTGTTCGTGCACTATTATCAAATACTAGCATTAAGTACATAACTTGTGTAGATAAAATAAACGTCTTATATTATTTTTATTATTAATAAAAACTAAAAAGGAGCGTCCATAACTATTTTTTTTTCAAATAAACGAAATAAAAAAATAAAAAAAAATTATAACGACCTGTGCGAGGCCAAAAAGGCTCAGCATAAGCTGCGATATTTAAAAAATAAATACCACAGCGCTGGTATTCTGATAGGACCCGATAGGATAAGAGCAACCTAATCATAATTTATTTTATCTTTTATTGCATCGGAATTTAAAAATAATGCTTCCCAAGGAAATCATCATCACCATTCTCTTGCCCTTCTCCCAATTTGTTTGAAGTCGGAGGTCACATGTATTCCCAAGGAAATGAAGAAATAAGATTATGAATTTAAAATTATGAAAGATTTTAATAGTCACGACTGTAAATAGCACTTTGTTTGCACTAAATGCGGTATCAAGTCTAACTGTCACCTACGTAGAATTTTGTTCATAAGTTGGAAACCCAAAAATATTGATGCCCATTATTTGTTTCAGATATCATTTGCTGAAAAATCAGCTACTTATAACGGACGTGACAAGAGAAGATGCAGGATTATACAGGTACAAATTTGTTAATTATTCATTATTTTGTGAAGAAAAAAAACAATTATTGATTCTCGATTATAATGTGCCAAAAGCATAGCATAGGAAAAGCAATAATGTATTACATAGGACATTCCGTATTTTTAACCGACTTCCAAAAAGGAGGTGG
This sequence comes from Agrochola litura, assembly GCA_949152395.1. Lineage (NCBI taxonomy): Eukaryota > Metazoa > Arthropoda > Insecta > Lepidoptera > Noctuidae > Agrochola > Agrochola litura. The sequence goes on along the minus strand of OX424490.1, from coordinate 33,225,366 downwards.
TTATATGTTCGTCGCGTATGTTTTTTTTTTTTTTATTTATCTGTGTCCACCGATTTCTCCGTCAATTGTGGACCGATTTTGAAAATTATTTTTTGTTTAAAAGGGTATTCTCTCGAGGTGGTCCCATATAAATTTTATTAACTTTGCTTTGATAGTTTTTTAGTTAGCTTCAATAATACGTACTGTTTCCACTTAGTATGTGGATGACATGATAAGTTCCTGTCACTGTTATTTACATAGCAGGTAGTGGTTTTCAAATTTGTGTGGGGTAGGTACCACAACTAAAAAGTGAAAAATAAAAACTTTTTACGAAAAAAAACAACCGACTTTCAAAAAACACTACAAAGTGAAAAATAACTTTAATATTGGAAGTTGGTGACAAAAAACGAAAATTCAAAACCAAAGACACCGACTTCCGAAATTATTTTTCACTTTGTAGTGTTTTTTGGAAGTCGGTTGTTTTTTTTTTGTAAAAAGTTTTATGTGTTTAGAACATTCAGCGAATAGTTTTCCTCGCTACGAAACATGCGTCTTGCAGCGCTACAAACCGAGCTACGGCGTAGCACTCTGCTACGATTTCGCTACGCCACGACAAAAGCTTTCTTTAGCGCTTATGAAAATGAAAATTTATTTTCGCCTTTTTCGCTCCATTTTTGACAACCGATTTTGGTAACAGGTTTAAATAAAATATGTGTCATCAAGCTTTAAAAATATACTTTTTATACAATGAGTGAGCCTTATGTACACACGGCTACACATCAAGCTATACATTTCCAGTTTATGCTGATCTCGCATCGTATAGGATTTCCGTACAATGCGAGGTCAGCGTATACTGGAAATGTATAGCTACAGCCATTTTCTCGTTTTCTTTCAAGTAAATCTGTCTCTAAAACCATTTTTTCCTTATCTTTACCAGATGCAAAGCAACAAACTCCCACGCAAACAGAACGCGCGTCAGTCATGGAGGTAGGCTGCAAGTGGAGGAGTTTCCTGCTGATCTGGAGCCTGCCATCCTGCCGGTCCATCATGAGAGAGACATAGCTGTTCCGAAGGACGGCAGCGTGGTGCTGCCGTGTCCTGTCACCGGATGGCCTAGGCCCAAGGTAAGACAAATTATTAAAATGATTATTTTGAAGATTTGAAGTACCATGGTGGTGCATTCAATGCGGAGACAATACGATGATAAATAAAAACATTGTCACTGGCATAAGAGTATTTTGAAACTATCTAATAAAACTAACACCGAAATTTAAAAAAAAAGTGTTGGCACTCCGGGAGTGCTGTCAGAAGTGAAAACTTGAACAAGATCGCCTTGGTGGAAGAAAAATACTTATGTAGAACATTGGTCCGTAACCTTATCTAAATAAAGAGCAGAAATGCGTTTACAAAAAAAAAAAAAATACTTCCGAAAAATACTTCCATAGAAAATTGATCCGTAACGTAATATGAATAAACAGCACAATCGCGTTTACAAAACCTTTAAAGTAAAAATACTTGCATATAATATTGATCCGTAACGTAATATAAATAAATAGCACATTCGTGTTTACAAAAATGAGGTGTCGTTACAGTGTCGCGAAATCAACGGTTTAGTCCCATCTCAAAAATGCCTAATGCCTTTAAAAAGATTTCACTTCAAAAAAGATTTTTACCGTTTATCTTTACTTTAACTTTATAACTTTTTTCATAACATAACATACATTATACACAGTAACAGGCTCCCTGGCTCCCAAACTAGGTTTACTGCCTGTGACTTGGGAGTAGGGTTACCATATAGAAATTTGAAAAGTCCTGACAAAAAGCCTGACATTTCAATAAAAGTCCGTACATTTTTGTCACAAAATCCAATTATTGTTTGCTCTCGTTAAGTTGATTGTTAAAGAAGAATATCTGGATGACCGTTTTTGTTTTTGAACGACGTTTTCTAAATATGAAACCTAGCTAGATCGATTTATCGCCCCCGAAACCTCGCATACTAAATTTCATGAAAATCGTTGGAGCGGTTTCCGAGATTCAGATTATATAATATATAATCTGAATCTCTTTAAACGAGCAATTCTTAAATATATTTTATATATTTAAGAATTGCTCGTTTAAAGGTGTTAGATTTATATTTTGTTTTTAGATAAATGAGAAGTTATTAAATATTAAAGACTTGTTTGGTATTTCTTAAATAAGTTTTATTACTCGTCTATCTTAGCCAAACAAATTAAAGAGCCGGACAAAAGTCTAGAAGTCCAGACATGTCCGGACAAATCCAGACGAATGGTAACCAGGACGTATGGGAGTCAATTCCTCCAGTAATAAGTTCACATAAGTATGTTTAGAAATTGACTACATAGATGGCTGCAATCATAACAGAGTGGGTGTGCTTAAGCATATCTCTGTGTGTGTGTGTTTATTATTGGTATTGCTGATTAACCGACAAACTATAGTGACTTTACTATGGGATATTTTTGATTAATTTTTTGTATGCAGACTGCAAACGGAAGTTTAATAAATTGTCATATTCCGACATTATGTCAGGACCTTATGGAAGGGTTTGTGGCTAATTTATAACAGCCGCATGAAATTCAAAATTCAAAAGTCATTTATTCAAACTAGGCTGAGAATCAGCACTTTTCGAACGTCAAAATTACATAAGACAGTCCCTCAAAAACGCCCACCCTTCACCACTTCCTAGTGCCTTTAGCTGGGAACAAGAAGTGGCGCAACAAACTCCCCAGCGGCACAGCTGTCTGTTCAAGTTAGAAAAAAAATGATTCTATACAATAGTATGCAAAATTATTATGCAACACAAAACATTATTTTAATTATAAATTACTGGCCATATGTCAGCTAGCACACGCCAATATACCAACCAAAAACATCGAGAACTCAAGCAGAATTAAAAAAATAAAAACTAAACGTAAACGAACTAAATATCCAAATAAAAGCCTCCAGGCAAAAAGGGCGTGCCCGCCTACATAAAGCTGTAATTGGAAGTTATAAATGATAAACTAGGACCATCGAGGTAAAATAAATGAACAGTTAATTACTAGTAACAATAACAAAACCATGATCAGCAAGACGACCAGTCACCACAAGCAGCACCCGTTCATGAGCATAACGCAAAGATCAGCCATTACCCCCTCGCCATATTTGAGGGAAGGAGGCAACCCGACCCCCGACGCTACCGCAAGCATTGACATCTAAGGGAGCATGACGAACTTGCTGCTGGTTGCTCAGGCAAAAAATAATATGATCAATTGTCGAGGTCGCTAGCTAACCACAAATTGCAATACAACTTAAAATAAGATAAAATAAATTGACTCTTAAAAAATGAATAAAAAAATTGACTCATAAATTCAAATAAAATAAACAGTTATATAAACTCATATAAACTGTCAGTAGGTAAGCTAATTCTGGAGATCATGGGATTCATGGGTTGATCGATCAGGTTAAGCTACACTTGCCGCGGTTGATCCGTGGATGGGTTACCATCTTTACATACCAAGCAGTTGAGCCCGGCTATCATTCGTGGATCTTTGAAAGTCGTTACGGGTTGTCAGAAGCCCAAAAGTCTGAGAACCAGTTTTACCAAGGGGTATCGTATTACCCAGTTTTAGTCATTATTTCAGTTGCCTACACCTTGTAGAAATGGTAGTTTAAGAGAGGGCGGGATCAGGTTTCTTTTGGGATACATAATAATGTTTCAACAGTAAAATGGACACATAATTGGAAGTCTTACAAAAATACACGGCTTGGTGTTCTTCACGACATACCCCCGGATTTTGGAAGCCTAATGAATGTTTCCAGTGAATAATTTTGAAGGATGTTGCTAATCCATTGCTTCATATGTTTGAAAAATTTGTCTGCTCAACAACATAAATAACGCAATGAATGTTGTTGAACTGTCAGAATGAAATATACTCAATTATCCCGCTGGTGTCAAAATATTCTTGTGAAAGTTTTTTTGTTGGCTGTTATTATTTTGGTCAATAATCACAACTGCAAACATGAGATGAGAAGCTCGTGGCTAAGTGCTAACACCCGCACGGGTCGATCCATCAGGTTAAGCTACGCTTGCCGGGGTTGGTCCGTACATACCAAGACTCCTCCGTGCATCGGAAAGCACGTTAAGCCGTTGGTCCTGGTTGTCATTCGTGGATCTTTGATAGTCGTTACGGGTCGTCAGAAGCCCAAAAGTCTGACAACCAGTCTTACCAAGGGTATCGTATTACCTAGTTACTGGATTGCGGAGGTCAGATAGGCACTCGCTCCATGTAAAATACTGGTATTCAGCTGCATCTGGTTACGACTGGAAGCCGACCCTAACATAGTTGGGAAAAGGCTAGGCAGATTGATTGAAACATGAGATGAGACAGCAGATACAAATCATCGTCTAAAAGTGTTTTAGAAACCGGGAGAGACCTCTCTCAAAATGACCCGATTAACTCTTTCCTCTCCTTTGCAGTTAATATGGGAATTCTCCCAACCCGGACAGAGAACCAGCGAGTTAGAGGCAACAGATGAAGTCCTCATTCTTCGCCACGTAGACCTGGAGCAAGAAGGAGTCTACACCTGCACTGTTGAGGGGAACAGTGACCTGGTTAAGGTGAGTCATCATCATCAGCTTATAGCAGTCGACTGCTGGGTATCGTTCTCTCCAATTGCACGGCCATGAGCTTGGCCTCGCCTATCGGATGTCTTCCTTAAATTCTGAGTGAATGGCTAGTCTTTAAGTAGAAAATTCTAGAGTTTCAGACTTTTGCGTCAATTTAGAGAAGGAAGTAATGTGGGTTTTGTCGTAATTATCAGAGATTTTTTTTTCTGTGTCGACCATATTTTTGTACTATATAATTTTGATAGCATGTCATCAAAAATATCCCTTTTTAAAGTTTAGCAGCTCAAAAGATCTTTTAGATAAATATATACATATTGTAGGGCATCTCATAGCTGACCTCTGCGGTCATGACTATTTAACCGGTCAATCCTGTGGGTGCCTTAAGCTGCTAAACTCAAAGCCTCCAGCCAGGGGCGTACAAACTAAACTTATAAACTAGGTGAACGCTCGCTAAGGGCACCCCCTGTGGGGTACGAACCTCGGCTTAGGGCGTTTACCGGAGGGAGGACATCAAAGTTGGGGCTGGAGTTTTAGATACCTTGTAACATACACATAAATACAAAAACAAAAGGACTCTAAGGCGTCGAAGTACTCGTGCACATCGCTGTCATCCGGAAACGTGTCCAGAAGACTGTCGTAATAATTTTTTGTACGTTACCACATTTTTTTTTTGTTAGGGTTTTTGATTTCTGTCACTAATTAAAAGGAAAGAAAAATTGTATACCTACCACGAAGTATTTCAGATTTGAAAATGCTGATTATTCATGACGCCTTTTGTATTTTCCACATAGTTTACAACATTAGCCATAATTTTGATGTAGAAACAGATAAGGTTAATGAACAGTGTATTCATTTCTACAGTTTGAAATGTAACATGAAACTATTGTTGTTCAATATACTGTGTTCTGTACTTGCCTATGGTAGACATATATTTTAGTATACTTATCTAAGTAAGGGTGTGCACACATTAACAACACTTTTCCTACATCCTTCTCGAAAATTGTTAAAAAATTTTTAACGGTTGGTCTGTGGATGGGTGACCATCTTTACATACCAAGAGCCCTCCGTGCCTCGGAAAGCACATAAAGCCGTTGGTCCCGGCTGTCATTTGTAGATCTTTGACAGTCGTTTCGCGTAAGCCCAAAAAGTCTAACAACCAGTCTTACCAAGGGGTATCGAGTTACCTAGTAACTAGGTTGTGGAGGTCAGATAGGCAGTCGCTCCATATAAAATACTGGTATTCAGCTGCATCCGGTTAGACTGGAAGCCGACCCCAACATAGTTGGGAAAAAGGCTAGGCAGATGTTGGGTTGGCAAAAAAAAATATGGCCAGATTATGATTAATTAAAAATTAAAAAAATTACTTTTTAGCAGTAATTGCACTCATTCGATTAATTCGTTTTAGTAAAAAATGTTTCTCTTAAAAAGCACTATAGAAAAGAATAAAATTTTTCTTTATTCGAGTAACCAAGACTCAACAAGATTGTTAGTAAAACGATAATACGATACGACTATGTTAATAAACACAGACACTAAACAAAAACAAGGAAAACAATACAATCAATAACGGTTGGTCACCGCTGCGACATCCCATGAGAGAGGGTGGTTCACAGTCCAGGCGACTCGCAACCATGCTTAAGACACATCTATTGATATATCACTTATTGCTATTGGGCGCCAAGAACATTCCTAAACTTAGGTGGCCAAGCAGTCACCTATTTAGGTCATTAACTCCGAATTGACCAACAATTAGCAAAAGACGAGTTAGTAGTAAAGGGTCTCCTTAAAAAGTTCTTTCAATTGGTGTATATCTTGCAATGTTTAAAAAAAAGCCTTTTTAGAAAGAAAGAAAGAAAATTAGTTTATTTGCGGTAAACATGACGCAAAGAAAGATTAAAAAAGAACACGTAAATAACAAATTGGGGGAAAATATGCGTCACATCCACGCAAAACGGCCATCGCTCAGCATAAAGCTGCGACCCCATGCGAGACAGAGCCCCAGCGCTGGTTTTCAGCGATAGCCGGCGGATTTTTTATTACAGTCTGGCCAGGATTTTTTTTGCCAACCAACTCTCGATATATTTTCTAACGTACTCATTTAAAATACTTTTCATTCATGACCTGCAGGCTGCAGGTCTTTCCTCTGTGGATCCTATGGTAGTAGGTTTCAGTCAATAACACTTAACTATCTCGATTTTTTTGGGTCATCATTCTTCTGTCCTTATCCTACAACATGTCGTTTTCTTCCTTACTCCTCCGTTGGTCATCATCTCAGTCGTCCTCGTCACTCCAAGTTCTAGCCAAATCATCTTCCACACAGTGCATCCATCGTTTCTTTGGTCTTCCCCTCTTATAGCCATCCATTCATACTCAAAACTTTCCTCTCGACATTTTCCTCATTCCTCCGCAACACATTACCGTACCGATAGTTACTAAATAATTGTAAATGTATTGTTTCAATTTCCTTGCAAATTAGATTGATAGAAAACATTCTAACACGTATAGACTTAGTTTCCGAAAGTACTCTTTTATCTCGTCCTCGATTTGCCGTTAAGTAAAAAAATAGTGGCATGCATAATTAAATAGTTTATTTAGTCTTCTTTATCTCTCATGTTGACACGTATAGAATAAATAAAGCTTACGCAATGATTATTAGAAAATAAGAGCGCTAACACATTGGGACGCCATGGTGATGTCGCTGGCTATGTAGCGATGGCGATGTCGCTGGCTACGTAGCGATGGCAATGTCGCTGGCTACGTAGCGATGGCGATGTCGCTGGCTACGTAGCGATGGCGATGTCGCTGGCTACGTAGCGATGGCAATGTCGCTGGCTACGTAGCGATGGCGATGTCGCTGGCTACGTAGCGATGGCTACCTCTGGATACCTACCGGAACCAAACGAGGATGCCAAAAATTTGCCAGTAACACGCGGGCGTCCTGGCGATCAGTTGGCCACTGAGTATACAAAATACTGGCTTCTTGGCTACGCATCGCCAGGTCGCCAGAGTATCCAGTCTCCAAGTAGGGGCCGGTCGGTCGTGGCTACGTTTCCAAATTGGCGATGTCGCCAGACCGTAGCCAAATGAGTTAACTTCAATAACTACGAATTGTTTGAATACGTAGCCGGCGACCGTCGCGTCGCCATGGCGTCCCAGTGTGTTAGCGCTCTAAGTTAAGAAAGTTATTACAAAAAGGGGTTTTGCCGTCATTAACATAAAGATCAGGCAATGTTGGTAGCAGTTCTGACCCCTCAAGGGTCTGCTGGATGGTTTAGAGACGTATCAACACTTGTGAAGGCTCTTTATAGACTCTTGATTTATTTCTTCACATATTGGTAAGTGAAAATGCATGCAGGTTACAGCTATCGAGAATGACAGGTTCTTGCAAAGAGTTTCACCCTATATCAGGCATTATCTGCTACAATGACAGGCGCTGTTGGTAATTTTTTTTGTGCAATATTGTCGAATGTTATTTTATGAAAAACAAGATGGCGGCTCTTGTTCCGATTTTGGCCACGCGCCAAATAGTCCATGTCAGTACGGTTTTATGAAAAATAAATAAAATAAAATAATGGTACGGTTTATTTTTAACAAGTGAAGACCTTATCAACTAGTGATGGGCGCCTCTGTTTAAGCCAATAAACCCGTATGCACCATTTAGACGGGGCCCATCGCGGAGACAATCCAATAATAAATAGTGACAGTCTACTGCATTTGTCGTCAAGCTATTGATGAAGGAAATTATTGGACTGGCCTTCTGGCGTGTGTAGTACAGGCTGAAGAAGATTCTCACCTATTTCTCTCTTCGTCTCCAGACATTCAACGTGTCGATCACGGAACCAGTGAAGATCACAGTGCCTCCGACGTCAAAGCAGACGTTTGGAGCAAGCACGGTGCGGTTCAACTGCACGGCTGTGGGGAGACCAACCCCCAATGTTACCTGGTACAAGGATGGCAAGCCGCTGGTGTTGGCTGGGCGGGTGAGTTAACATGATTAGACTATTTATTGCAGTCCTTTGTTGTGAGTATACCTAGTCTACTGACCCCAATGTTTGCCCCTTTTGTCCCATTTTGGTTAGTCTCAAGGTGGTAAGAAACAATGTGTGGTTTCCTTACAAAAAAAAAAAAGGTGCTCTCGATTATAGAAATGTATTTCTCTGTTGCAGATCGTGGTGTTACCATCAGTTGACAGCAAACGAATGGAGCTTCTCATCAGAAGCGTTACATCCGAGGATGCAGGTCAGATAAACTAGATCAAAGAATAATAAAATAATACCAGCATATTACTGTCCCACTGCAGGGCAAAGCTCTCTTCCCATAAAGAGAAGGCACGATCACTGATCACCACGCTTGGTCAAGATGGTTTGGTGATTTCAGACTTATATAAGTTCAGGTTTCCTCACGATGTTTTTCCGTCACCGATGTTAGTAATGTTCAAGATAAACTCGGAAAGTACATAGTGAATTGAAAAAGTCACATTGGTACTTGCCCGGATTTGAACCCACAACCTCGTGCATGAAAGCTGAGGCCTTAACCGCTGGGCCATCACGACACTCAAAAAATCTCACGGGTTCAATTACCGAAAATTACATTGCCGCATTAATACCTAGTATTCAAGGCAATGGCACGTAAAATTTTATCAGAGAGGCAACCGGATGGCGAGTGGTAATCTGGGTCTTGAAGTGATACCGAACCCCCCCGTACCGTCCGAATGGACCCCAAATGGACGGGTGCGGAGATATGGGGGATTGGGGCCTAATTATTTTTTTTTGACATTGCTTTCTTCATTTAAGCTCTATTATGTGCAAGGAATTTGTGTGTATCAATGTCCTCTGGTTTTGATAAAATTTGCCCTAATGTTCGGTGATAAATCATCGGTAAGGAGTTTCAAGAATTACATACATTATTTCAATTATAACGATGTTGGGGGGTAGAAACAGGATGGCATTGATACACACAAATGTCTTGCATATAATAGAGCTTAAATTTTGAATGCCACGTCAAAAAAAAAAAATGTTCGGCCCCCATCCCTCATATCTCCGCCCCTGTCCATTTGGGGTCTATTTGGACGGTACGGGGGGGTTCGGTTTTACATCAATACCCAGATTACCACTCGCCATCTAAAATTTTACGTGCCATTGCTTTAACAATAGCTGTTTCGCCCGTGTATTTAAACCGCATTCTGTTCCTTTAAAAAGTTATAAAATTCCTGGTCACCAAAACCTTATAGTATTTTATCGATTCTTTCTCCAGGAGTATACCAGTGCTTCGCGCAGAGCCGCACGTCCTCGGCCTCGTCGTGGGCCACGCTCAACGTGACGGGCGCGAGCGCGGCGGCGCCCGTCGGCGTGCGCTGCAACCCCAAGGGCGCGCGCACCGTCGCCGTGTACTGGCCCAAGGTCGACGCCGATGTCATGGCTTATACGGTGCAGACAACTACGCCAGGTAAGAGATATCAAATAAAATTATAACCGAATTGTTTCCAGAGAAGGACGTAATATATGGCACGGAAACGCTTCGGCGGCCTTTGCTTGAGGTGGCATTGTCAACACTTTCCATACAAACCCAGCGTAACCGTTTAATCGCACGACGATACAAGTGTCGTGTAGAAACTGACACGAATTTATTAGTACTGCCGTCTCCAGACGCTGTTGGCGCCGCGGCGTGGCGATTCCGTGCTCTGCGATTTTCCCATATCCAACAGTTACACAAAATGCCTTTGAGCCAAAATCAGATCCAAGTTTAATCTATGTCAAAATCCGCTTAGCCTTTTCCCTACTATCTTGGGGTCGGCTTCCAGTCTAACCGGTTGCAGCTGAATACCAGTATTTTACATGGAGCGACTGCCGATCTGACCTCCACAACCCAGTTACTGGGTAATACGATACCTCTTGAGTATTATATTATCTGTGCTCTTGGTAAGACTGGTTGTCAGACTTTTGGGCTTCTGACGACCCGTAACGACTGTCAAAGATCCACGAATGACAGCCGGGACCAACGGCTTAACGTACTTTCCGAGGCATGGAGGAGTTTCGGTATGTAAAGATGGTCACCCATCCACGGACCAACCCCGGCAAGCGTATCTTAACCTGATGGATCGACCAAGTTTAATCTGTGTATTACATTATAACTTTCGAAATGAGTCCTTAATTAATACCTATTTTATTTTACAGGAGGCACATCATTACCTAGTCAGCCAGTTATTGGCATTGAGGATGTCATAACTGTTGCGGAGCCACTGACACCTTATGGGTTCCAGGTTAGTACAAACTATTCAAGCTATTGCAGCCCACCGTTGGGAAAAGTTTGACGTTCAGAAAAAGGGAAAAATTGGGTAGTCACCAGTCGCCCAAGACTGGTAACAATACTTCTTGTCACTATAAAAAGTATAGTAGTAGAAACTTCCTTAAACCTTCCTTTTTAGGGTTCCGTAGTAAACAAGGAACCCTTATAGTTTAGTCATGTCCGTCTGTCTGTCCGTTAGCGGTCTATCTCCGAGACTCTTAGTACTAGAAAGCTGTAATTTGGCATGGGTGTACATATTAATTACGCCGACAAAGTGGTAAAACAAAATTATGAAAATAATTTTTTTTTGGGTACCTTTCCTACACGTAAAGTGGTTTTTTTATCCTATTGTGTGAGGTATCATTGTAAAGGTTCTTCAAAAACATTGTGAGTATGTAAAACTATTTTTGGATTTAGGGATCCGTTTGCGAAATATTAAGCTTTAAAGTGCTGTTAGAGTCAAGTGTCCCCCCCTGCCAGCTATACGGTTGGTTTTAGAAATGTAAAAAATTCACAACAGTAGTATATATAACGAAATTAAAAGGAAAACTATCACAGCTAAGTAGGCTTTACAAGTTAACGAGTAATTATCGACCAACTTACATTTGCGGTTGTAAAACATGATCTCCCATACATTCCGTATGGGAGAACATGTTTTTCAACTACAAAGTTAATTCATCCCAACTACGGAACCTTACATTGTGCGTGGTCCGACACGCATTTGGCCGGTTTTCTTATACCATTCGTACACTCATACAGAAGAAAATAACTTTATTCATGTTTTGCGTACAGGTTCGAGCTTACATCAAGTCTACGACGACAAACAGAAATGTTGCTAGTGAAATCTCGGAGAGCGTCACATGTCAAGGACAGGGAGGTAAGCATAACTACATTCCTCAAACTATTCACTACCACGACACTAAGGCTCAATTGCACCACAAATGAGTAAATTAGTATAGCGCTAAACATATTTAAATCATCATTCTATCTCTTTCATCTTCAAATGATCGGCAGAAACAACGATGTTTTAAGGCGCAACGAGCCGATACTTTTTCCATACAAATTTCGGGGGGTTTTACTCCACTGTTACACATTGTACATCCAAAGTAAAACATGAAATCGTTTTATCTTATTATTAATTTTGTCTGTACAGAAGCAGAATAGTAAAAAAAAAGCAATTAAAAAGTTATGAGCCAACAAAGATTCGTTTTTCCTGCAAATTTTAACGCAACTTTGGGAGTAAATAAGTAATAAAAGAAGTATAAAATCTCCAAAACAAAGCTCGTTCCGACAAAGCTCAATTGTCGAAGATTATAATAAACTTTATTCGTAATTGATTTATGCAGTAGTTTTTTCATAAAACTCCACCTTCCAAAGAACTTTTCGTAATTTTTTACGCGCTCGTTTTATTAAAATCGTTCTGAACGGTGTTTGTGTGCGTGCGAACTAGAGTTTGTGCATGTAGACCAGCGTCTAACTGATCATCACTGATACTATCTCTGTTGGACACGATGCCAGGTGAGATAGCGTGCTTTTTGACCAAGCCCACCAATGAGTTCGAGCCCGCGACTAGTTCAACCTTAAATGCGTTTAGCGTTAAGGTACCATTCCGAACCCGACCGCATGAGGCAACTGCAGGCGACGTGTTGCGGTGTAATGTTGCGGCAACACGTCGCGGCGTCATGTCGCTGCAGTCATGATTCCGAACCCGGCCGCAGGCGGCAACTGGCCCGTATTCCAGTCGGTAGATAGAAGATGGAAAAACGTGACTATCGCTCGCGTTGGCGGCACTACTGGTCTGCGGCCCGTAGCTGCCAACGGCGTGTCGCTAGCTACGGAAAGTATTTCATAGAAATTCATAGAAACCAGTTGTGTCGCGGTGACACGTCGCCTGCAGTTGCCTCCTGCGGTCGGGTACGGAATGGTACCTTTAAACGCATTTAGTGACTTGCGGTGCAAGCGGGCTTTACTGTTGGTAAAGTAATGAAGTTGGTATGCGAGACCATCTCGTCCAAAGCTTCCAAACCATGATTTTATACCACATTCTAAGGGATATTTTCGCCATGCGTTGCGTTTTAGTTTGCTTCTTCGGTTCATCATGCTCATCCTCATGTCTTGATTCCTTTCAGTGCCAATAAAACTGGCTCGGCAAGGCGACGACATCTTGGTATCCTGGCGGCAGTTTGCTGACCAAAACCCTGGAGTGCAGCAGTGGATCCTGCAGTTCAAGGCGGAGAACAGCACTGATGAACACAACGCCACACTTGACGGAAAAGTTACCAATCATACTGTTAAAGGTAAGCTGTCATATTTTTATATCAAGAGCACCACTACTAGTAATATGCTTCGATTTATTGTATGTAGCTTCTGCCCGCAATTTTGTCCGCGAGCCTATAACCTTCCTCAAGAATAGACCTGTATCCAAAATTTTTTTTGTCCTTTTAGATTATTAAAAAATATTGAACACGTATTTTTTATTTTTTGACGTAATTACGGCGATACATTGAGTTAAAATGTCGCATGACGTCACGCCTTGCTAGATTTAATAGTGCGTTGTGACGTAGCGAGCCCCCACTCCCCGACTTTAATGCGTGTTTTCTAAGTTATTTTTGATTAATATGATAAAGCAAAAAATATGTCTCTAATATTTTTTTATTATCTGAAAGACGGACTAAATAAAATTTCTGTTTTTTTACCTAGGCAACTACCCTATAGTGCTATCCAATGCAAAAATAATTTTTCAAATCCGACTAGTAGTTTCAAAGATTATCCCCTACATACAAACTTAAAAACAAACAAACAAATTTTACCTCTTCATAATATTATTAGGTAGTATAGGTAGATGTATTTGAGTCCCTGTGATTCTGGCGAAAAATGTGCCATAATTTTAAGTCTAGTCTATTACAAAAGCGATAAAGTATCAAGAGAAAGAGCTGCATCGGCGTTCTCTTGTCTGATAATAACAGCGTACCTAATGCAGTAACCTAATCGTGTGCTAAGCTTTCTAAAGTCAGCTGCTAAGCTCACCTTTAGTAGTGAGGCTACTCGCAAGTAAAAACCATTATCGATAAACGTTCAATAACTAAATTATACATCTTGGATAACATCCTGCTTATGTAAAAACATTAAGATCATAATTTTTTCCAGTGTCGTCACAAGAACCTCTCCAAGTCCGAGTCCTGGGCTCCAAGCTGCTTCCCTGGCTGCAACAGAACCTGACGCTAGTGCCCTGGACGTCCACCAGCATCGCCATCCACGCGCCCGACGGCGGGTGAGGTTCTGTTGCCACCAAACAGATGATCTTCTACTTTATAGTTTTAAGTTTGTTAGAGTTGTAAAACTAAAGTTTTGAATCATGGCATTATTTACACAATTTTATTTTATGTAGGCAATAAAGTTTTATTGCTTACATAAAATAAAACTGAAGCAAGTATGACTTGCATCGTCTAAACTAAACACGGTTTTGGCGATGCAACTTTTATTGTTACATAAAGTTATTAATTTAAAAAAAAAATCTTAGTTTGGACCCATAAGTATAGTCCATTTGGTTAGTATATATACTGACTTAGAAACTACTTACTTCTATTAATTACTACGCCACAATGGCATGAAGACGTATCCAATGTCCCAGTATGGGGCTGTCTCAACTTATCGGCTCTCAGTTTACCACAGGCAATTTAATCGCCTCCATTTTAGTGTTGCCAAAACTAAAATGGAGGTGGGCAGGTCATATGATGAGGAGTAACAGGGATAAATGGGCTAAGGACGTAACCGAATGGTGTCCAAGCCAAAATAAATGAAAGAAAGGGAGGCAACGTCTTAGATGGGAGGACGATATTAAGAAAACTTTTTACAAAAAAAAATACAACCGACTTCCAAAAAAAAACACTACAAAGTGAAAAATAATTTCGGAAGTCGGTGGCAAAAAACGAAAATTCTAAACCAAAAAAATTGAAAATTGTAAAAAGTTTTTATTTTTCACTTTTTAGTTGTGGTACCTAACCCACATACATTCGAATACCACTACCTGCTATGTAAATAACAGTGACAAGAACTTATCATATCATCCACATACTAAGTGGGAAAAAATATGTATTATTGAAGCTAACTCAAAAACTACCCAGGCAAACTTAATAAAATTTATATGGGACCACCTCTGAAATATGACCTACCAAACAAAAAAAGAATCGTCAAAACCAATTCATAATTGGTGGAGTAATCGCGTAACAAACATACAAAAAAAAAAAAAACCGTGGCACCCATGATCGGAAAGCGTGGCAAGCTTTAGGGGAGGCCTTTGCGGAAACACAAGATGATACCGGTGTCAAATGATGATTATTTAGGTTAATGAATAAAGGCTATTATTATTAATTTAATCGCACCGTGTAATTCAGGCTTAAGACCTTCTGCCAGGCTGAAAACCTAAGTTAACCTTAATAATAGGGGGGGGAGCTCTTTGTGAAATAGGTCGTCCGAGGAAGTACCATCGCGGAAGCCCGTAACTAACCACTTTGAAAACAAAATCCCGTGCATTCGATGACCACATCTGTTACCGCCCCGGTTCTGCAAGCAAGAATAGTCCTTACGGTGGTTGGTTATGGCTTTCCGCGATGGTACATACCCCGTTACTATTTCTGCCGTTAAGCAGCGTGTGCTATCTACTAGTTAGCCGGTGTCTGGCTGGTGTAGATAACCATCCAGTTAACTATAACACATACCTAGAGTCGGGAACCTATAACTTTGTATCATAAAATTCTTTAAAGTCTTTCTCTGAGAATAAAAAAATGCAAGGAATTGGACTATCTATGAATTATTGGAGAGCTAGCTGATGCCGTGGTCAAAATACTGTCAGCAATGCGGTAACAGGTACACTGCCCAGGTTGTTCCACTCGAGGCTACCGAGGCATAATTAACCAAGTCTGTATAAATATACTACGCCCCATTTATTCACACAACAGCGAGGTGACAGCGGTGCCAGAAGACGTGGAGGTGACAGACGTGGCCCCGCGGGACTTCACAGTGCGCTGGCGGTGCGAGGAGGCCGATGTGGCGCTCGAGGCCTACTCCTACATGGTCTGCACCAGGAAGGTGGATGGAAATGAGGAGTGTTTAGAGAGGTATGTGGAATCGATGACTAACGTCAGGGTTACGATCGTTTTTGGAAAAGGATTCTGATTTTGTGTCTTAGTTATTGTATCATTTTTTTTTTTTTTTTTTGTGTGGGAAGTTATCAAATAACTTCTCCCGCTCTGGGTGGAGCGGGAGGGCGTGTCAGACTCTCACTGACTAAAACCCACCCGTGTTCCTTCGGTTGCCCTGTTGCCGGGGGCCACGATGTCCCTTTCGGCCCTTATTCGCAGCCCCGGCAGGCATTGGCCCTAGCGGACCCCGTCAATTCTGCTGACATCTCTTTGAGGCGCGCGTGGAACACAACGCGCCGTCGACCCGGGCTTGGTCCTTATCGGACGGCGAGCTACCCATTGCTCACCGTCCGCAAGCCCGCGCCTACGGTGGCCGGAAATCTAGTTATTGTATCCTGCCTTCAAATTATAGTACAGTCTACCGAACTTCAGTGGTAACACTGTTTTTGTTATTTTTCTTTACTAGCGTTTGCTCGCGGCTTCGCCTGCGTGGAGGTCCGAAATTATCCCACCGGGACTAACTACCGGGATAAAAAGTATCCTACCCGTGTGCAAATTTGTTTCCAAATCCGTTCAGCCGTTTTTGCGTGAAAGCGTAAGAACAAAACAAACGCACTTTCGCATTTATAAAAATAGTTTAAAAAGAACAAATTAATTACTTATAATTACAATCTAGTCTATAAGACTTATAAGCAATTTAAATCTTACAAATTTTTTTTATGGCAGGTATATGGTGATAATTAGTGGTAACACTTGATTTTGAGCAACGAAATTCGCCCTTACTACTACGAAATAAAGGCGCTGTCATTGTCGATGTGAAGTTGACTGTATATAACCACTTTATTATTTTTTTTTGTTGTAAAATAGGCTTAACTACAGAGGAACAGTTATTAAAAAAAACTCCCAAATGTTACATGTTTTTTAATGTAACGTTGTAAAATAAAATGAAACGTCTTGGACATTGCAAGCGAATTTTATTAAAAAGCCCCAGAATCCTCTCACTTTCGTCAGGTTGTTTTATCCCAAGGGTCAGGTCCATCGAAGATTTTCAAAGCTCATCCTTTTTCTTCTCCCCACAGCCACAGCAAGTCAGTTCGCATAGAGAATCTGTCACCGAGCACAGAGTACGAGGTCCGGATACAGGCCAGAATACCGTCCAGAATGGCGGTCGGGGAGTTCTCCGCTCCCATCCACATTAGTACGCCTTCTGAGGGTAAGTAGTTTCCTAATCTGAATTTGTGATTTTCTAACTCGCTTTTGCCCATGACTTCGCCTGCGTGATGTTAGGAAATTATACCATGAGAACTTACTACCTAGGTACTGGGTACCTGGGTTAGGCCCAGGTCATTGTCTATTTTTGTGCCAAATTTCATCATAGATTAATTCAGAATGGATAGTACCTATACATGGATTCATTAAAACTAATTTAAAAAAATACATTAATCGCTGTCCCCGGCGAATAAAATGGTTATGTGCTACTACGATAGTTTTAAGGTTATTGCATATTCGATATTAAGAGGTCCGATTACACTCTGTCAATTTTTTTCATTAATTTCCTGCGGTTATTTCAGAAGTTAAAGATTTTAAGGTGTATTGTAATGAATTTAAAAAATCACTTTTCTTTTGATATTTGAACAATTCCGCTATGTGATTTTCACAAAAACTGTTTTTGATTTTTTCTGTCAAATTTGGTTTTTACGATTACCGTTTTATTCGCCGGGGACAGCGATTTTAATGTCACTTGTTAATTATTTTGCAAGCAATTGATACAATATTCTGTCTATCTAAACATGTGGACATTTTATAAAACACACACACAAAACAGACACGCTGTTAAACAGACTGTGACAACTTTATACCATGTTCAATGCAAATGAAGACTTATCTTCTTTTATCTTGTGTATTAGGCTAGTAAAATGGAATAGATGTGGATATATTGAGTAACCTGTTTCGCTTAGCTATTTTTAAAGAGCCATAAAAACCTTGAAAGAAATCGACGGCGTGTTGCCACACCGTGTTCGGGTTCGCGACAAGTCAATCGTCATCCTGAGGATGCCTCGTTCAGAGGTGAAACACGTGTCGATTTCTTTCAGGGTTTTTTATGGCTCTTTAGAAATAGCTAAGCGGAACAGGTAACTAAATATATCCACGTCTATTGTATTTTATAATGGATTTCCGCAAGGTCATGCCTGAATCAATTAACTATAAGGCTAGTGTAAAAAAAAGGATTATCAAATTGGAATAAAACGCATAAACAAACAGAACATTTATCTTATTTTATTTTATATTACTTTAATTACATACAGTATATTTTATTTGGCCGGCCCTCTGATCACGTGAAGAGTCGACCAACTGCTTGGCGATGTCCCGAAATATTCAATGAACACTCGGACCCCACGACCCGTTTGTTTTAAATCCAAACGGTGCAATTTTTATTTTATTTTACATGTATACAATATAGATAAAAACTTTTACAAAAAAAAAAAAAAACTACCGACTTCCAAAAAAAACACTACAAAGTGAAAAATAACTTTAATTTCGGAAGTCGGTGTCTTGGGTTTTGTGTTTTCGTTTTTTGCCACCGACTTCCAAAATTAATTCCGAATTTAATTTTTTTTTGTAAAAAGTTTTTATTTTTCACTTTTTAGTTGTGGTACCTACCCCACACACATTCGAATACCACTACCTACTACCAGTGTCAGGAACTTATCATATCATCTACATACTAAGTGGGAAAAAAATACGTATTTTGTAGCTAACTCAAAAACTACCCAAGCAAAGTTAATAAAATTTATGTGGGACCAATTTGGGAGCATACCCTTTGAAACAAAAAAAGAATTTTCAAAATCGGTGGACATACGCGTCGAACATATAACCTCCTCCTTTTTGGAAGTCGGTTAAAAACTAATTTATGGCTCTTATCGTTCATAATTAAACCTACATATTATTCTTCTTTCTTCTCCCCCCAGGTCCCCAGCGCTTCAAAGACCTGAGTTTCAAGCTGGTGAACGCGTCCAGTCTCCGAGTCTCTTGGAACAGTGTTCCTGACAAGTATACCATCCACTACAGCAACGAATTGAAGGTGCCCATCAACCAGTGGCCTTCTGTTGATACTGTGGGCAACACTGTGCTGGTAAGTGAACTTGATGGTTTGGGATTTGAACCTTATTGTGATCGAGTATGGTTTAGTTTTTAATGATGCTAAAATGTATGGTCAATAGGCGTGTTGTCAATCTAAAATCAACCTTGTGAATACTGTTCTAAAGTTGGTTTTCGTAAAACTGACAATGTGCTTCATTTTTATTCTCATGTTGGTTAGTCGACGTACTTTAGTGTAGTGGTCTGACGAAGTTCTTGTTTCACCCAGTTAACAAATAAATTAAAGGAGACTCCCTAATTTTGTATACAGGGTTAAGACGAGCGTAGACATACGAAATGAACCTGAGCTAGAAACGTATTAGCTAATTATGTTATTTTGTTCCAGTTAACCGGACTAGACCTGACGAAAGAGCTGCACGTGATCGTGACGGGGTACGAGCCTATCGGTCACAGCCCCATACTGACCATACCTGTGCAAGTGCCTGGTAAGTGTGTAGTGGTTAGCACTTAGTTTATTAAAATATTATATTATAAAAACTAATATTGTAAACACTACACTATCTAAAGCTACAGCTTTCTAGAAAAACGGTGGCCGCCATTGGCCGTACTAAGTACTTGAACCTCAATGGTGGCCGTACTTGACGGCCGCAGAAACGACTGTCATGAAAATGATGACAGCGGTAAAGATTTAAATCGTCAGATTTGCCCTACCGCGTCAAAAGATAATCGCGTTTCGGTTTCCACCTCTGACAAACAATGACGCAGTGACTACACTTGTTTGTCATGGAAACGCTATTTAATCATGTGTGAGCTCACTCTTCTAAGTATGGACACTTTTTCTTGTGATTGAGTACGGTGAAGGCAAATCGAGCGATTTAAATCTTTGGAGGGCGGGGTTTGCTTTACGGTGTCAACAACGCTCTCTAGAAAACCACACTAACTTACTTTCATAATTAAACGTTTCAGTGACGTCATTCGCCGGCGGTCACCCTAGGAAACCGTAGCTTTACCTATTATTTCTCGTTTGAAATTTCAATCTGTTACATCCACACTTCGTTCATCATAGACGTCAAACGAGAAGTGATAACATTATCTAGACCCTACTATTACTATATAAACTTGAGCGACTTCAAAACTTTTGCATAAGATTTATATTTGGCCTCTACAAATATGATCATATTTCTGAATTTCATACAAAACTCAAGTGGCTTCCCATACGTCTTCGCCGGAATTCTCATATTTTATTTCAGCTCTCCAGTATTCTGTTCAATCCTAAAACCCCCTCTTATCTTAAATAACGTTTCAAGTTCCGAGGTCATCGGAAAACTTGAGACTAGAGATGCATTCCCACAGCATCTATGACAAGTCTTTTACAGTTTAAGCAGTACGGTTATGGAATGCCTTGCCCGTGTCGATAAGGCGTGCTCAATCTTTGTCCACTTTTAAAATTCTGGTAAAAAAACACTTCCTCTCTCCTTAAACATTATCATTACATATAGTTCCTTGCTCTTGGTTCATGTTTATTATTGTATATATATGTATTTATATAGTTTGTTATGTTACACCACTGACTACCTGCAGTATTGTATCTCCTCCCTTTAATCTATCCGAAGGTTGTCTGTAAAAGATCGCTTTTAGCGATAAGACCGCCCATTGTGTCACCCAATGTAAAATTTCTACATTTATATTTGCAACTTTGATGGTGTACAGACGCCAGCACATCAAGCTACTACAATCTGTCAAATTTATTTAATAGATTTTCAACTTTATTGCTGAATGGTAAGGTTCAAAGTTGATTGGGAAAATTTGACAGTTTCGGGTAGCTTGATGTGCTGGCGTCTGTACATAATAAAGAATATTCTATCTATCTATTGCTTAACATGACTAACAAAATAATATATTTAAAACTATTACATATTTACTGTATTTAGGGGCTTGTAGCTAAGTAACAACAGCTGCACGGGTCGATCGATCAGGTTAAGCTACGCTTGCCGCGGTTGGTCTGTGGATGGGTGACCATCTTTACATACCAAGACCCCTCCGTGCCTCAGAAAGCACATTAAGCCGTTGGTCCCGGCTGTCATTTGTAGATCTTTGACAGTCGTTACGGGTAGTTAGAGGCCCAAAAAGTCTGACAACCGGTCTTACCAAGGGTATCGTGTTACCTAGTAACTAGGTTGTGCAGGTCAGATAGGCAGTCGCTCCATGTAAAATACTGGTATTCAGCTGCATCTGGTTAGACTGGAAGCCGACCCCAACGTAGTTGGGAAAAGGCTAGGCAGATGATAACATATTTACTGTACTTAAAACTAGGGATGTAACGATTCCGATTCTGCTGATTGACGATGATGACTTCTGATGATTGACTGCTGCGCTGCGTGTCGCAGGTTCGATTCCCGCACGTAACAAATATTTGTATGACCTACAAGTAGTTGTTCCGGGTCTGGCTGTTTGTGTATGTGAGTTTAAATGTTTGTAAACGCACCCACAATACAGGAGAAATTCCTAGTGTGGGGCAACGTTTTTTTTTTTTAAGAAAAAAAAAAAAAAAAAACCGATGTCGATATAATCGCCAGGCCGATATATCGGCATCGCCGATTATATACCACCGATTTCAAACACTTTGAAAAGCGCGTGAAGCGACGCGATGACGCACTGACGCACGTGCAACATTGTTGCTTCGTCGCTGGCGGGACTGGCGGGAGAGCCACGCTGGCATGCCTAGCGACATGGCAACACGGCAAACGGCAGTGTTTGCAGTTTGTTGAGCATTGTCTGAGCGATGTATTGTTTCGTACCTGTTTCACGTCACTTCTATTCGTGATTCTGTTTTTTCATATGTAAAGTGAGGACTATAACGCACTATTAAACAGTTGTGCCCGAAATACATAATTCAAAAGACATACACACGGCCATGGTACCCACTCCATTATTTATTTGATTTATTATCTACTAAGCCACCGGTATCGGCATCGGTATTGGTATCGCCGCTTATTTACTACAATAATCGATATCGGTATCGTATCGGGAAAATTATGTATCGTTACATCCCTACTGAAAACACTCACAATATGTATTTATTTAACAATTCTATTATTTACACTACACTACACTCAAAATGATAACTAATGCACCCCTATTTATCAAAACCAGTGAATTGCATGACTACACAGAAATGAAAACAGTTAAGGAGGAAGTCGAACACAGAGCAAAAGCATACAAAGACCGTATAAAAGCTCATACTAACACCCTAGCAACAGCGTTATGTGAACCAATAAATCATAGAAGGCTCAAAAGACAACACATATGGGACCTTGTTCACTAACAATCCCTAATTTAATAAGAGACAGCTTCCTCACTGGAGGAACAGTTCTCTCCTGTCAATAAACTCCCACAACAAATCTGCTAAGGGCTTCTCAAGCCGATCGCAAGAAGTAATATGAAAAAAAAAATAAAAAAAATTACACTACACAACAATCAATTAAATGTACTTACCGTCCATACTTAGTTACGGGATTTTCAAGGCAAGGCCAACATTTATAACTGTTATTTTCTTTGTTCCAGAAGCCAAAGAGCTGCAATACTCGTTCACGAGCTCCGGCGTGCAGGTGACGTGGCGAGGCGACGGTCCGCGCATCGTGCGCTACTCGCAGAACCTCACGCAGTCGCTGGACAATTGGCCCACTATCAACGTTACCACTAATACGGTCCTTGTAAGTTGTTAAATTATTAATAAAGTCTATAATTCAAAAAGTTACAGTACAATTTAGCCAAATTCGTTGAGCCACTAACTAAGCGTCGCTTGTATTTTGGGTCTCAGGAGTGCGATTAACAATGTTATGGTTATCTTCCAGTTTGAGGGTACTAATCACAGATATAGATATACCTAGATAACGCAAGAGCAACTACTTCGCGTGCCATTTTCGTGCCTAGCTTACGTACAATAATCGTAAGCTGCCACTTTCGCGCTCAGTCTGCATCGGTGCCACGCTTGTCGGAAGTCAGTTAAAAAATTGAAAATGGTTAATTACGCTGTTATAAATTGTAAAAACTGTGCAAATGCGAGGAGAAACAACAAAAGAAACGTTTTCTAGTGCTTGTGACGTCATAGTAGGTAGTCAAAAAATGGCACGCTTGGTTTTCATACAGATCGTGATACTTGCGTTATCTAGGTCTATCTATATCTGTGGTACTAATAATGTAAAAAAAACTGGCGCTGAACCTCAAAGCTAGTAAGACCTCTACTAGCTTCGAGGTTTAGCGCCACATTTTAGTAAACTTCAGCAATTTTAATAGCTGTTTTTACCCGGCGAAGCAAAAAAAGGAACTTTCGAAACTTACCCAATAAACGACTGTATTCAAACCAAAATTTGTAAAAAAGGGTACTACAAAATTTATGAAGACAAAAAAAGCTTGGGATTGAGCTGCTCACTCTGCTAAGTTTTGTGATAAAACTTGACATTTTAGTTATCATGTAAAATCATCAAAATATACCAGTTTTATTATATACACATTGACCTTGAATATTATATTCAAAATGACATGATTACTTTGTAAAGTATTATATTATTTTAATTACCTATTGTGAATGTGAGGACTATGTGGATACAAATTATTATTTTTTTCGGTTATAAAGATGGTCTGGCAGTTTAAGTACTTGCGGCCTATCCAAATGTCCTTTCTTTGGTATTGTTCGTCGAGTCGTTGAGCTCCTTAAGTTCTGAGTTGAGCTCCACGATTACTGACAAATGCACTGACTGGACAGTTCTACTCAAATCTGTGTAGTTATTTTCCTCAAAAGACCATTTCAGACACTTATCTACATGGTCCTCATATGGCCTGACCAAGATTATGTCTGGACTTTAAAAGAGACTGCGACCTCTGAGTTTGTTTCGGCCTTTCTTCTCAGAGTAGTCAGATAGGAAACGCCGAACACATCTAGCTTATTTTTAATATATTTTAATATGTGTAAAAGTGATTTCAATATCCTATTTACAGAATAAACAATTTCATTTCATGTCATTGAAAGAAAGAAAAATATTTTATTTGGGACGCGCACAGGAAATACAAACAGTAGTAAAAAAAATTAAAAATAAGAAGGAGCATTTTAAACTAACAAACAAACAACAAAAATAATAACGACCTGTGCGAGGCCAAAAGGGCTCCTATCTCTGTAATTTGAAAACATTGTAGAAACAATTTATTTTGAAAAGAGTAACCGTGGAGTTTCTTGCCGGCTCTTCTCCATAGGAAGCGACCAATTGAAACCGTGCACCTAGCTTCTGACGTTTCATAAGTGCCCTTGTAGGTTTATGTGAAATAAAATATTTTGATTTTGGTGATATCCATTTAACCAACATCTGTGAAAAGACGAACTCGTAATAATACTTCCCGTATTGTTCCAGATATCTGGCTTGGATGCTGAGCAGTCTACCTACGTGATGGTGGCGGCACCAGCCCCCAATCCTCGCAGTCAAGTGCTGACGGTTCCACCTCGACCACCTGAAAATTCCTCCTTCTATATGTGTTAGTACATAGCCATTATTCAGTCTTTCGTAGTTCACTGTTGAAATTAGAAAGAAAGGAAGAAAATACATTTATTTGCACTAAAGCATAAAGCATAATTTATTTATTTATTTATTCTTCAGAAAGCTTACAGTCTAATATCTATTTACTATGTACAATAGCGCTTACGATTGCCATTTAAAAGCTTCCACAAATTAAAAACTATGTACCTAAAATTAAAAAGAAAGAAAAGATAAAGAATACAAAAATAAAAACAAAATCTTCTTAAGTATAACCTAACAAAAAATTTTCATTAAACAAAACAAAAAAAAAAAATCTTCTTTTTAAAACAAAACATAAAAGATCTTTATATTAATTATGAATTATAAACATAATCATAATAATTAGGTAGTATCTAGTAAACGTGTCGTCTTTATTTATTGTGCAAAAAACAAACAAACAAAATGTACACATGTGTAATATGATATATAATTATGAATAATGCTACTCATTGCGGTCTACAAAGTATTCTTTATTTATAGTACGTCTTAATGTGCTAGGGCTGGTTATAAATAGATCAACATCTAAGTGAGAGGGCAGGTTATTAAAGCTTGTTGCGCTACGTAAGAAGAAGGCATTGCGTCGGTAGTTTGTTGATGCAAATGGAACGTGAAGAAGTGGCCGCCGTCTGTAGCCTACGTGATGGGTTCGGAGTGATATTTTGGAGAGAAGTTGGGGACAATCGATGGAATTATTGGCAATATTTAAAAGAAAAGTAATATCATTAGCATGGCGTCTGTTTTCCAGTGGTAGAAAATGGTATCGTTTGCAACGATGAGTGTAATCCGTTGAGCATTGCTTTGTTTTAAAATCTAAATATGTTAGAAACTTTTTCTGAATGCTTTCTATTCTTGACTTATACACGTCATATTTTGGGTTCCACACTTGAGATGCATATTCAAGGTTGCTGCGTACGTATGAACAGTATAATACTTTGAGTGGTTTTAGAGAGCTGAAGCAAGTAGATGATCTGATAATAAAACCTAGGGACTTGGACGCTTTCTTCACTATTTCATCAATATGCATTTCAAATATGAGTTTACTGTCCTGGACAACGCCCAAGTCCCTAATACTGTTCACCTTAGTGATTGTTTGGTTATCCAATGCATACCCTGAACCAATTGTCTTCTTTTGCCGTGTATAAGTCATATGGAAGCATTTGGATACATTTAATTGAAGTTTGTTTAGTCTACAGTAATCAAGAAATAAAGCACACAAACACAATACACCTTTTAACCACCTCTGTGGTCTAGTGGTTACACCACCTGTCTCAGACCCAGACGGCCCAAGTTCGATTCCTAATGGGTGCAGAATTTTCTGCTCTGTTTGGTTGATGGTAGGACTCGTTCTAAGTCCGCCTAGCCAGCTACCACCATCTTTATACAAGTATGTCGCCATAACAACAATGTTAACAGCATTGTTGTGTTTCGGCAGTTAGAGGTAAGATAGCCAGTTCCTTTGTGGTTGAGGATTCCGGGTGAAGCTCGCTTCCACCTTCGGCCTGATCATCACTTACCATCAGTTGAGATGCACGCCAAGAGCTTCACCGTTGAGGATAAATAAAAAAAAATGGCATTTCGGGAGTGCTAACAGAAGTGAAAACTTGAACAAGATTGCCTTGGTGGAAGAAAAATACTTTTATAGAACATTGATCTGTAACCTTATCTAAATAAAGAACACAATCGCGTTTACAAAAAAAAAAAAAACTTCCAAAACCTTGAAAGTAAAAATACTTGCATAGAACATTGATCCGTAACGTAATATAAATAAAGAGCACAATCGCGTTTACAAAAATGAGGTATCGGTAACGGTGTCGCGAGTTCAATTGTTTATTTCCATCTCAAAAATGCCCAACGCGCCTGAAGAAGTTTTCACTTCAAAAACAATAAGAACAAGTTGGGGAAAATTGTGCGCCACATCTGCGCAAAACGGTCATCGCTCAGCATAATGCTGTGACACTATGCTACTATTAGGAGTTTGATTTCTTAGTCACCACTGCATTCAAGTAATGGTGACCAAGCACCAGGTAGGTTTACCTATAGCAGCAAGCGCCTTGTCACTGTGATGATGCTTGAGGGAGGCCTATGTCCAGCAGTGGACGTCTTTTGACTGAAACTACTATAGCGGTTACACCGCCACATACGAACTACGCATCATAGACATGACGTCACACAATCCTGCATCGCGCAGTTAGAGTTTACCGAGCGATCGACATACATACAAGATTTCAACTTCAAACCGATGGGCAGTTGCCCGCCAGACACAACACCCGTCTGGTCGGAGGATCCTTCCTTTTCTATGGTGGATGAGTGAACACCTTGTTCCTCATACCACCAAACTACGACTGCTGAACATGGCGTTCCTGGTTTCTAGGGACAGGAAAAGTAAGTGTTATTAGATTTTTTGTTAGAAATTCTCAGTAGCAGCCTCGAGTGTGGATAACTGCCCGGTTTATGGCAAAGGTTCTCCCCCTTTTCAGCTATGTCTGCACAGAGAATAAAGACTGTACCTATGTTATGTATTCATTGTATAGATATTGGTCTCGGCTTTGGTGCGCTGGTACTGTGTATCCTGGCGGCCGCTGCCGTCTGCATATGGCGCAGGAGGAAGAGGTCACAGTCACCTGTCAGGTATGTTTTATTCCTACCATCATTCATATAAAAATACTTAAAGACACACGATCAATCGCAATCCGTTTCATTTTGACAGTTCAACAACATTCATAGCGTTATTTAGGTTGTCGAACATATGAAGCAGTGGATTAGCAATATCCTTCAAAATTATTCAGATTGTGATCATGTGTTACGCACTTAGGGTGCTGGTCTAAGGCTACGGACACGAAGTCAGCGGGCGCGTTTTAATGCAAAGATTTATAATATGGCACTGGCCTCGAAGGCAGCGGCGCAGAGAGTGAGAATAGTTCCATATAAAACTATGCATTTGAACGCGCCGCTCTCGCGCCGCCGCGCGCCGCTGTCGCACAGTGGAAAAAAAAAGACTTTTTGTTTAAAAATCTGCCTACACCACAATTTTTGACGTATCGCTGCCATTTTTTTTTATAAAGTCCTGAGATAACACACTTTGGTGTGTCACTGCCACTTTTCCTTAAAAGTCAATACCATAACCTCAAAAAATCGGGAAATTAAGCAAAACTTTTTTTTGGGCTACCATTTTGTATGAAATTCGCCATTTTGAATTTTTATAAACAGACAATAAATTCATGACCTGAAAAACCCCTGGAAACGGATTTTTGTTAAAATATTTTTTTTAGAAATTGTTTTTGCTTAATTTCCTGATTTTTTTAGGTTATGGTATTGACTTTTAAGGAAAATTGGCAGTCGCACACCAAAGTGTGTTATCTCAGGAGTGTATAAAAAAAAATGGCAGCGATACGGCAAAAATCGTGGTGTAGGCAGATTTTTTAACAAAAAACGTCATTTTTTTTCCACTGTGCGTCGCCTCCGCCTCGCAATCGCTGACTTCGAGACCGAAGCTTTAAGGTTCCTCGTTTGTTCTCATTGTATCTATATTATGTGCAATATTGCGAAATTACTCTGCATCTGTGCAAATTGGAGAATAGTAGAGTAGGTGCAATCCACGAAGACGCGCCCCACTCCGCGATTACTGTACTGTAAGCTGAATTTAGTACGGCGCGGAGCGGAGTGGGGCGCGTCTTCGTGGATTGCACTATATATAGTCTCGCTTCAAAATTCAATTTGATCTTTTAAACCCTCTTTTGGGCATGCTAGCAAAAGATGGACTACCTCACATGACAGTCATCTCAATTGATAGTATATCCGCTAGTTTTTAAACCTCATATTTTACAGGTCACGTCGACGAAACCGATCTTCTAACGAGGGTAACGAAGAAGAAGAAGGAGCAGAGATGAAGGTATGTACTGAGGTACGTAGCATTTCTTTACAATTGCTATAACGAGTTCTAATACTAAGCATATAGAGTCTATAATGCTAATGTCGTGTCTGCAGAACATCGGTAATCGACTGGCCAATGGCGGCGGGTCGAAGGACGCGGGAGAGCCACTCCTGAACGGTCATGTCCATATCACTGAAAACCCCAACGTGAGTACAGGCTTAATTAATTTTTAAAAAACAAGAAAATTAGTAATTTTTGAACAGTCTTCTTTAATTATGGTGTCAATTTCTCGATTCGATCTGCCTAGCCTTTTCCCAACTATATTGGGGTCGGCTTACAGTCTAACCGGATGCAGCTGAATACCAGTATTTTACATCTGCCTATCTGACCTCCACAACCCAGTTACTGGGTAACACGATACCTCTTGATAAGACTGATTGTCAGACTTTCGGGCTTCTGAGGACCCGTAACGACTATAAAAGATCCAGGAATGACAGCCGGGACGTGCTTTTCGAGGCACGGAGGAGTCTCAGTACTTATATAAAGAGCAGCTGTTTAATATAGAATAATTTTATTGAGTAAAGTTAGAATTACTGAATAAAACACTATTTTGATCACCAGCAATCAAAGACACCAAACGGCCGCATGCGCAAAGGGCGTCGCTACGAGGCCGCATTCGACGTGGCGCGGTACGAAGACCCAGACAGCACGCTGGAGACCGTCCTAGACCCTGAAACATCTGCTTCCACCACCTTCAACCTCCTGGACACCTCCAGGAGACCAGAGTATGACGTGTCTAGATCCTCAAGGGATTTAAGTGCAAACAATTCCTTCAACAAACTCCCTGACGATAACATGAACTCAGAACTCACTCGAAGCACCGACTTCCAATTAGACAACAGCAAAATTCTCCCCACGCTCCAACCTAACGGTTGAGGATCCCTTCCCTTCCGGTAACCAAGAACTACACTGGGGTAGGCGGCCCCTGAGACCTGGTACCGCACGGTACCACTCTCTTGCGTCAATTCGAATGGTGTTGCTAATTTTAAGTCAAGGATTGAGATTGTGTATAGACATCTTTTTTTTACTAGTTGCTCGTTAGACACAGTAAAATGGATATACGACTATGAATAAGGAAGGGTAATACTTAATGTTTTTTAATAGATAATAATGAGGCTTAAAATAGTCCGATTGATACGGGTTCGCGCGAGGATAGCTTATCGTGTCTCGTTCCTAACGTTAGAATTTATTTTTAATGATTGTAAGGCTGATATTTTTTTGGTAAACAATAGTACGGGTAAATAATTTAAGTGTTAAAAATGGATTCAGGTTGAAAGTAACTGTTGTTCTTTAGCACGTGTAGTTATTCTCGCCTACTCTGTTCATAACTTCGCCGTAGTGTTGGATCACCCCCTATAATTGTTATTATGTATATATAACGTTTTTATTGCCGTTTTTATGGCAACATGCACTTGTATATAGCGTTGTTCGTACGGCCTGAGATTATATGCGCCCGACAATAAAGTAGAAATGGCGCGTACGCATGTAACGACAAATATGTTGTGCCGGCGCCTACCTCCCGCCGCGCAGTGTACTTGTGTTATGTAATATATAAACAGTGCCTCTGTGAAGTACACACTGATTCATAAGACATACAAAATAGTTTTCACCGTTAGTGCAACATAATCGTACAAAATATAGACCAAAATAATTCCAAACACCCATTGAAATTCACGTGTACATAACATAAAAAAGTATTTTATCGATGTTGAAAAGAAGTAGATAACTATATTTAATTTTTCCTGTATATTTTCCCCACAGATCATAGACAAAGCCTCAGATGCTAGTTATCTTCACAATTTACATTCCAGTTTTTTTTAATATATATTTTACACACAACACAATAATAATTAATACAAACGCACAGGTTTTTTTATATATTACTGTTATATTATTTAAAATGCAGTTTTACATCTTATAATCCACAAATTTCTAGATACTTAAAACCTAAGAAATCAAGTAGATAGATAAAAAAGTAATTGTAGAATATAAAATATATATTATGATAAAAGTAATAATTTATTACAACGAACTATGACTATTATGAAATGAAAATAGTTTATAAAATCACGCGTTATCGTTATAAAAGTTACTAAAACGTTATTGCACATTTTTCCTCTTTTTTAAAAGCTAAGACATGTTTAGCTTACGTCTACATACGCTGAAAAAACGATCTGGTCATTTAAGTTATACCTACCCCATTCTTTATGAAAAATAAAACCTACAAAGAAACTTCATGATTATTATGATTATTATTTTAGGCGCGGTGGCTGTTCTGTTCAATAATAATTGGATGATATTACTTGATGATCTATTTCCCTAACCCACCCAGTTGTCACATTCCTTACACAGTAGTTATTAATAATACAGTATAATTAAATACATTAACAATATGTAACTTATAATTATTTTGTACATGCATAGACACAACCTTGTAGCCAGGATTATCCATCAGCAACTTGCTCTGAAATACAGCCTTGTGAAACCGGTTGTGCTGTACTACAGGTATATGCCCGACGTAGTTCTCAAAAATGAAAATATCACATTAAACTGGGATCGATCCATCATCACTGACAGGACTATTGTTGCCAATAAGCCTGATATAGTGATGGTGGATCGAATGGAGCGGCGCGCAATGATTATTGACATAACGGTCCCGCATGACGGGAACCTCGTGAAAGTCGAGAAAGATAAACAGACCAAGTATCTTGACTTAGCTCGCGAGGCTGTTGACATGTGAGATGTGACTTCAGCAATCTTGTGCCGATAGTCGTATCACCCAATAGTTTAATTGCCAAGAGCCTCCACCAACAGCAAAGGAGGCTCTCGTCGGGCAGCTAGATTAAAGGGCTTGATTCAGAAAGCGGTACTTCTGGACACAGCTCGCATTCTTAGGAGGTTCCTCTCTCTGGAGCTCTAGCTTGAACTTGTGGTCTTTGATTTTTTATAGCTATGCTATGTGTTGTTGTATAGCTATGTTTTTATAGGTAATATTTAAATATATAATTTATATTATGTATATAATGAAATAAAGGAAATATACAAGGTGGAGACGATATTACGACCATAAATTTAACTAAGTACGTGTTTCTAATGACGTTCTTAGTCCGCATACGAAAATTCAATCAAATATATCCAATAGTTTAGTCACTATAGCTAGTGAGCTAGTCAAAGATTGGCAAAACCTACGTTGGCGCATCACTACTATTTAGTTTGTTTGAAAAAAACACTTTTTTATTTCGATGCTATTTATTTGAGGGTTCCAAAATACTCTTATGTATTAGTATGGCCAGTGTTTTCATTTATTGTCGAATTGTTGTCTCCACATTGTATAATTATATTCTCACATACCTTAGTAGTTTTGGCGTTGAAGATAAATGCTCCGTGAATTTTTGTCAGTAATTCGCATCCAATTAGCCAGAAGAATAAAAAATAAAATAGAGAGCCGAATATTCGTAAAAATCGAGTGTAATATATTTTGTTGTCGTTTAATATAAAATATATAAGACTGACGTGGCCAAATCTGTCGTGGCGTAATCTAAGCATATTTTAGCGCAGCCTACATTACAAAAATAATGTGTGCTGAACATTATTCCATATCACAATTTATATCTACCTCATTTTATTCGTTTTAAGCTTACTTTAGATGTTATTGGAAAATTTTAAATGTTGAATCGATTAAGTTTTCTACATTAACCCATCGAAGTGGTTAAATGGCACTTAGTGGATAGTTTTAGTGGTGTTTTTTTTATTTATTTATTATTAGGACATTAAGTATTTCACTGACGTGATCAAATGGTTTTTTCTTTTCCCAGTTTTTTTTAAGGTTAGTGATAGTGACTGGTGTTTGGTCGATTTTTTATTTATATTTCACTTTGTTACTGTTTTTTATAATCAATTTGATGAAGATATAAAAAATATATTTTATATTTTGTTTTATTTTAGCTATTTAGCGTTGAAGTTTAAAGTTATTTATGTTTCCTATTTTATGTAATTAATTCTAATAACAGTTGCATTTAATTTGAATTCCCCTTCATTGTTTTGATTTATAGTAATAATAGTTTCGACCAACACCAGAAGTTAATAGAAACTTGTTACGGTAGCTTTAGAATCGCATTTTTGGTTTCTATTTGTACAAAAAATCATGACTGATTTTATTATGTTTTATCGCACTAAAATCAGACGCCTATCTTCGAGTATATATATATTTTATATACCTATTTATATCTTGAGTTAAAAGCACCTAGGTACAATTTATTATGCTGTAAGGTTTGGCGGCCATGAACAGAAAGTCAAAAAATAAAAATTTACTAAAATAATAAAATCATCAAAAGTTTTCACTATATAAATTTTTCTCTTAAATATTATTAAAGTTACGCAGTTTCTGGATCTAATTGTGTTTATTTTTTGACTTCTTGTGGCACGCGGCCGCCATTGTAAATAATATAAAATATAAACTCTGTTTAAAATTAAATTGAAAAGGAAAAAACGCCGACTATGTACCTGAAAAAATTCAATTACACTAAGTTAGCTAGACTTAGGTGTAGTGTTAGATCTTAAAAATCTAGAACTTTATCTTTGACGCTAGGTTTTGTCACAGGGTCTACGCTTCGATTCTGACTAGTTGCAAAAATAAGTGCTGTTTTTTTCCTTAGTTTTAGCAAAAATGTAGTGCATTACTTTGTGTTTTTTCAATGTATTCTTTATGGCTCGACGTAGTGCGCTGGTTTTCTCCGTTTTTTTCTAATATACCACACATCTATGTTTATTATTTTTGTTTAATCCCAGTATTGCTGCATTGCGTGTCAGAATTTTGCTGTTGTCTATTTCGCGGATCACCATTGATGACTTGTTCCTGTTTACAAGTACAGCAAAGTCTCAAGGACCATTTACAGCCAAAAATGTATAAATACACGATTTAATTATCGCCTATTTCAGTGTTAAATGTAAGTTGTATAAAAACTTCGAGAATAATATTACATTTAAAATACAAATGCTTCGGTGACTATTTTAATAAAATAAAAATAACGATTTCAATGTTTTCTATACTATAAAATAATAATAAATTAACGACTTCTATAACTATAACACCAAACATATTTTTCTTAAAATTTGAGATAATTTGAGAAGAGAAATAAATACTGTTTCGCAAAGAAATAAATTTTATGAAGGAAAATAAGCGTTGCATTTTTAAGAATAAAATTATAGTTAAAATTATGACGAATAATATTTGCTACTCTTAAATGAAAATAATATAACGCATTTGATTTTATACAACTTAAAAGAAAATAGGTTTAACTTTCAATGTTCAAAAAGTACCGTAGTTGTAAAATAAGAATTATTAATTTCTACCATAAGATTACTGTCTAGTTAACAATTTTAATGTAACTTATTTTTATTATTATTTTTTATTCAATTATTACGGAGT
This sequence comes from Agrochola litura, assembly GCA_949152395.1. Lineage (NCBI taxonomy): Eukaryota > Metazoa > Arthropoda > Insecta > Lepidoptera > Noctuidae > Agrochola > Agrochola litura. The sequence goes on along the minus strand of OX424490.1, from coordinate 33,191,309 downwards.
TTCAAGTTCACTCGTGGTTGTGTTAAGAAATAATTTAACCACTTTTATCTGTATTACTGAAAACTGTTGGATTTATTATAATTTTTCTATTATTAATCATTATTGTATTGTGAAACCAAAACAATTTAAACGTCGACGCAATAACAGATACCTGAATGATGTACAATGTTTTTTTGTAACTTTATTTATAAAACTGTAGTGCATGCATTTATAAAATACGTTGTATATTTCGTTTGTTTGGTCTATTATTTTGGTAAAACAAAATCAGTTTCTAATTAAATGCGTGCTCGATGCTGTACGTAGTTCTAATCCGTGTCTTAATTTTTGTTAAGTAGGTACGTACGTATCTATTGAAAACTTTGAAGGTACATTCCGCAAAAAAAATCTATTCTATAAATCTATTTTCAATATTATTTTCATAATTTAATAATAAATTAAATATGCATATCGAATGCATCACCCACGGTCATCGGTAATGAGACTATATCCCGCGAAAGTGTGCTTAAGACCCTCCACAATCGTACGATATGCTGTCTCAGGGAATATTTCCTATAAGCCGACGTGGGGATGCATTGAGATGTAGTTGCGGTGGACAAGGGCCTCAACCCGGTCTCCTTGGCTAAAGAGAACTGATCAACGATTGCAGGGAGGTATGGCAGAGTAGGGAGCTTCACGGACGCTTTTTCCGGCGCCTACATTAACCCGTTGTAGCTTTGTTAGCGTCCGTAGCCTGGCTGCGTTGACCTCTTTGGGGAAACCGAAGGTTTTGTCTTTGCAATTATGGACGAATTAGTATGACGAATAATTACCGGAGATTTATTGTGAAGGCCGGCACGGTTGACATCTGTCGGGCATGCCACCGTCCGGGAGAATAATCCGACACATCATACATACATGCATAGACACAACCTTGTAGCCAGGACTATACATCAGCAACTTGCTCTGAAAAATAGCCTTGTAAAACTGGTTGTGCTGTACTACAGGTATATGCCCAACGTAGTACTCAAAAATGAAAATATCACAATTAACTAGGATCGATCCATCATCATTGAAAGGACTATTGTTGCCAATAAGTCTGATATAGTGGTGGTGGGTCGAATAGAGCGGCGCGCAATGATCATTGACATAACGGTCCCGCATGACGGGAACCTCGTGAAAGCTGACAAAGATAAACAAATCAAGTATCTTGACTTGGCTCGCGAGGTTGGGCGCTTTCACATTGGACGATAACGTTAACGACACGATATCGTCGGACTGGTAGTTTCATCATGCTAAACGCATTCACACTGTGTCGGTGTAGTGCCGGTATCGTCGCCGACATTGATTGTCGTGCCGATATCGGCGGACGACACAGTGCACTTGTTGACTGCTGCCATTATTACCTCGAATAGGTACACTATTACACTTTTGGAATCGCGCGGCGATGTAAGCTTTTGCTGACGAAACTATTCGAGGCTGCTGTGGCATAGCGCATAACAATAAGCTATTGGTTACATCTTGTCATCTTGTGGTGATAAGTTTGTGTCTTTATCGTTGCAGTGTGAAAACGGCCGTTGTCGACATGTGGGATGTGGACTTGGCGATCATTGTGCCGACAGTCGTATCAGCCAAATTCGTCGTTGACGAGTGAAAAGCTTGGGAGTAGCGAAAACAAAATTGTTTAGGAGAGACAAAAAACCGTCTCCTGAATATTTTTGTATGAAACCTTTTTCCGGTTTTGGGTGTTTATTACAAAGAAAATCATTAGTTATTAATGTATGTAACCAATATCTTAGTGCGCATCCTAATTCTGAGTCAAATGCGACTAATGTGAAAAATATCCTTACCTCTTTCCAAAAAACAGTCCTTTCACAACACGAAAACCACTTTGAACAAAGTTTTTCAAATTAAAGAGCAAGAATTCACACGTCAGCCGTCTTGCCGAGTTTATCCCTCTTTAATGGCGGACACCTAGTACTTACGAGGTTTTCATTGAACGCGAGAGATGGCGCTACAATCGAACATTCGAATTGTAGGTGAGCTAGAAATGTGCGTTGCGAGGTTTTCTTACTTATTACATTAAAAAGTGTTTTTTGTAAAAAAATCGACTTACGAGGTTTTTACTCGTCAACGACGCAATAGTTTAATTACCAAGAGCGTCGACTAACACCTAAGGCGGGCAGCTGGATTAAGGGTTTGATTTAGAGAGCAGTACTTCTGGACACGGTTCGCATTGTTAGGAAGTTTCTCTCTCTAAAACCCTGACCTTGGACCCTGTTCACGATACCGATGGGCTACTATTTTTTATATTTTTAAATGCTTTTAATTATATATTTAAAAATATAATTTATATGTATAAAAGGAAATAATAATTTAATATTATTTAAGTACCAAAAAATGGACCAAGCAAATGAATTAAATAGAATTAAGGTTTACTACAATAGTTGTTCCAATATATTGATTTTAACGTTTTTTCTATACAGTTTTTACATTGGCTTGTCCGTCCTTGGAGTGAAAAAAAAATAAGAAAATAAAATTAAAAGCCTGATGTTGTGCCTCTGATGATAATTTTGAATCTCATTTCGCAATATATTAATTGTAAACTGTAAAATGGGGATGGTTTTAAGTGTAACTACGCTAAAAAAAATGCAAATTTCATGGGATTATTTTTGTAGAAACGATAATTTTCCAGTTTTACATCTTCATATTAGTATCTTTAAAGTTTTAAATACTGCCATTTTAATCCGGCTGTTCTAATGTTAAAACGAAATATGAGGTAATAAAATGTTACTGACCATCCCCGCTCTCTCTAATCTGATTCTCATCTTCACATTTTCTCCTTACTGATATTCATTTTCCACATGTTTCTTTTTACAATATCAAAGCGGGTATACCATTCCACTATATTTATTTCAATAGATACATTATTTCTATTAAAGCGCATTCCATATTGACTGCAGTTTCAAACTTACCAAACAGATTTTATATTGTACAGTTTTTCTTGTTTTTTGTATAATTATTATTTTATTGTAACTACTTATACACAAACGTAACGTTACATTTATTAAGTGGCTTTGCGGACTACAATTATAGCTGACCAATTTGTTACAAAATATTAATAATAGAACTCACTAATAAGCAATAATATGTTATTAATTAGCCATGTTGTTAAAACACAGTAAGATTTTTTCGCTTCTATAGTTATTACTCAGTATAAAGGCGCTTATACCGAATGTCCGTTGAGCAATATTTTACGTACATTAAAAAAAATCGCTCAAAAAAATCAGCAATGGATTTTAAAAATGTTGCTGGTTTTAGGGCATTGTGTATAGAGGCCTTTACAAGTGACACTGGAAGCAAAGGTTACAGATGCGCAAATAATACCGTGATCACCTGAAACTGTAAAGCAATAGAATAGTTATATTTGTTGTATATACGTAGGTATATATAAATATGTTGGTTATACAAATTTTCTCTGTTTAAACGTTTCGTACGTTTCCGATTAAAACATGAAAAATGATGTCTTGCAAAGTATGGAAATAAAAAAATGTGAAATCAAAAAGATAATTATGATGCATTATTAAAAAAATATAGGTACATTTATTGGGACAAAAATAAATCACAAAACTCGTTTTTTTTTGTTATCTTTTGTGAAATGTTTTGATTGTAAAACGTTAAAAAAAACCCACAAAATAATAGTACTAAGACTCAGTATAGTGTGAAGTTGATTTAGTAGCATGTACTTAGTGAAACGCGTCCAAAATATATAAAAAAATATAACTTTTTAACATAGTTCGAGATCTAACACGAGTTGGTTTAAGTTTTATTGTGAGTTTCGCTTGATTTTATTTTGTTCCCTTTCTGACAGTTTGCGTGTTATTGGTTACCTTTGCGACGATAAAAACAAACTTTAGGGCAGAGAAAGGTAGAGTATTTTCTTCTTCTTAATTTTTTCTACTATTTTGATGGTAAGAATCAGGGGACCAACCTCTGTAGTAATTTTCTTTAGTATTTTTCTCAGGATAATTCCTAGACTAATATATTGGCCTAGACTTTTCGATTACAATGTCCGCTTTTTTATGGTGACTTTCTGCCTCGATAACTAATGTCTCACCAACTTCTCGTTTCTGGCTTTTAGAGCGTTTTTCGTGCGAGAAGCAATGGTGAATGCTATAATATCTTGTCAACAGAAAACACACATTGGATTTTATTGCACTGTCTTCTATTTTACATATTGAAAAATATACAAATTGAAAAGTGCATTAAATCAAGAACTTAAAAAATTAAAATTAAACTTTACAATTCGTTTTTTTTAGCTATTTAAATATTTTTTGTTGTCAGAAATCAAACAATAATTTATATTGTTGGCAAGGCATGCCAGGCAGATGTCTTCATACTAATAGCATTTTACAAAGTTCGTTGCAAAGCACCAATAGCATTCCTACAGAAGATAATTTAAGGTGTTGTTGTATATTAATATTATACAAGTTAAAAAAATTAAGACCATTGTGGTGGCTCAATTTCGATATAAGTACCTATTGATGATAGCCACAATCCGTGTTTTTAAGTGAAATATTTTGTATATACCGAGAAATTGGGATAGTTTAAATGTCTTTTATTCTTAACCTAGAATATTTTTCGATATAATTTTGGGTTAGTGAAAATGTTTTTCCTTTTTTTCGTATTTATGATAAACCTAGTTTATAGTAATTCTAAATTCTTTGTGCGTGTATTAAAATATCCCAAATTTTCGTTAAAAGAAATCTGTAAAATAAGGAATTATTCAAAATGTAATTATTGTGGGGACATGATAAAATTATTATATATTTTTTTGGTTTGTATTTGGTTTTAAGATTAATAATAATTATAGAAACCTCTACCTAGATACGAAAATAAAGAAAAAAAAATCTTTGGGTCATAAAAATAGCACATACGCCTTAGAAAAAGTGTTTTCGACAGACTAAAGGCTCGTGCAGACCAGCGCGACACAAAGGCACCGCTCGTCGCGCGACGAGCGGTGCCTTTGTGTCGCGTCGCGTGTCGCGCCTGTTTGAAAGAGCCTTAAAGTAAACGTACACCAAAAGAAGGCGCGATAAGCATAGTTAAATAAAAAAAAACGAAAAAGTACACTCGCGATTGTTGCCTAAATCATGTACCCACAAAACAAAAAAAAGTTAGTTATTTAAAAAATATAACTGAATCTACCTCAACCAAATTACCCATTAATATTGTTTATAAGTGTTCTTTTGAGTCTTATTATTACTAATAAATAACTGAAATGTAGTGTTTTTTATAATAAATGCTATTAGTTCGAGCATCCACCTTTTGATATGGTAATTATTGTTACCGAACTATTGAATGCGGACGTCGGACTGTTAACACGGTATTGTACGAAACGATATTAAATTTGAAAATAAAGTATGGTTTTCATTGTTTCATTTTTTATGTTTTCGACTAAATCCACTTGTAAGACAGAATTTTACACGAGTTTTCCTAACAACAATAATATAAATAATCCTTTTTCTTTTTTTCCCTTTTCTTATTTTTTTCCTTTTCTTTCTTTTTTTTTATTTTCTTTTTTTTTCTTTTCTTTTTTTAATCTTTTTGCCCTGCCAAAGTTTCTTTCACCAATGTAGGTAAAGTCGTGAGTACCTTACAGTTACGCAAGATTCAAAAGCGAATTTCTCCTATATCTTATTTTATGGTGTTACGAACATGGTATTCTCGAAATTATACTTATGAGATAGGTCTTTTCTCCATAACGTAAAATTTATTTCACGAGAAAAACTCTTTTGTATCTTGCGTAACTGTAAGGCCGTTTGTCTACCGCACCGTGAACGGGACGCCGACGAGAACGAAATGACGACGCCGAAGTAGCGACAGTACATTTACTATGGTCGCGTAATCTTGTTTCTCGTTGATGTCCCGTTCACGGTGCGGTAGACAAACAGTATTAGTTAAAGCAATGGCACGTAAAATTTTATCGGAGAGGCAACCGGATGGCGAGTGGTAATCTGGGTATTGAAGTGATTGATACTGAACCCCCCGTACCGTCCGAATGGACCCCATATGGACGGGGGCGGAGATATGGGGGATGGGGGCCTAACATTTTTTTTTGATGTGGCATTAAAATCTCTATTATGTGCAAGGCATTCGTGTGTATCAATGCCATCCTGTTGCTACCCTCCAACATAGTTATAATTGAAATAATGTATGTAATTCTTGAAACTCGTTACCGATGATTTATCACCAAAAATGAGGGTTAATTTTATCAAAACCAGAGGGCATTGATACACACAAATTCCTTGCACATAATAGAGCTTAAATTTTGAATGCCACATCAAAAAAAAAATGTTAGGCCCAAATCCCCCATATCTCCGCACCCGTCCATTTGGGGTCAATTCAGACGGTACGGGGGGGTTCGGTATCACTTCAAGACCCAGATTACCACTCGCCATTCGGTTGCCTCTCCGATAAAATTTTACGTGCCATTGCCTTTAATATATAAGGTACAATGCTCGTAAGTAGAGTCTGACTGACTCTTGACAATAGGGTGCCTAGGTAAAAAAAAAAGATATTCTATTTAGTCCGTCTTTCAGACAACAAAAAATATTAGACACGTATTTTTTGCTTTATCATAATAATTATTAATCAAAAATAACTTAGAAAACACCCATTCAAATTGGGGAGTGGGGGCTCGCTACGTCACAACGCACTATTAAATCTAGCAAGGTGTGACATCATGCCATATTTTAAGTCAATGTATCGCCGTAATCTTTTGAAAACGTCAAAAAAGAAAAAATAAGTGTTCAATATTTTTTTTAATAATCTACTCAACTCAAACTTAAAGCATTTATTTCAATTATACCATTTACAGGCACTTTTGAATTGTCAAGGAATCGGTCAGTCAGAAATAGGTCTGAAGCTAGTTGCCCATTCCAAAACGTAGTAGGTACCTGTGGAGAAGAACGGGCAAGAAACTCCACGGACACTCTTTTAAATAAAAAATTGTTACAAAATATTGGTTACCTACATCATTCATGTTGAAATTATACATGTGAGAACAATGTAGAAAGACGTGCACGTTAGAAGCGTCCGTAATAAAAAGATAAAACAAAGAACAATAAAAAAAAAAAAAAATAAGCCCTGGCAGCTAAGAGATGACCAGTCCCAACTGACGGCGCCCGTTCACGAACATGACGCATGGATTAACACCATTCAGCTCAACCATTTTGAAGGAAGCTAAATGATCCAACACACGCGCCACCATCAGCGAAACATTTGAGTGAGCATGACATACTCACAGCCGCCAGGGCACATTCAAGTCAATGCAAGACATATTACCCGGTAAATGGTAACTCTTTAGTACATAGTGCTCACACCTGTACTATGGAATTATATAATACAATGGAGATTGAGTTTATACAATGCAAAGATAGTCTTACAATCTTCAGTAGCTCCAACAGTATTTGCAAATGTTAATCAATTAGTTGTGGAGCAGGACCAGCATTGAGCCAAGCATTTTTATCAGCGATGTAATCCCCCAATGTATAATATGCCTGCCTGCCTGCATAGTGTGCGTTTTATACAAGATTTGAATTTCGTCTCATTTAGTTGAAGTATGTGGGGAGGAATTTTATTGTAACATTTTAAACAGTATCCCATGAAAGATGAATCTACTTTAGCCAGTCTGAAACCTGGTTGAACTACAAGAAGGACAAAAAAAAAATTGGACACATGCCTATTCCAAGCTGCTATTGGTTTCATTGAAATATAAGTATGCTGTTTTAGTTTTATCACAAGAAATCCGACTGTAAATACCTATTCTTGATGAGATAATTGATGGTACTTCCTAATCGCACCACGGTCGCATTTTGAGTCGAGGTTAATAAGAATAAATGTACATAATATTATGTTCATTATTGTACTTACTTTAATAATTCAAAAATGTACTTGCTTTAAAGATTCGCGAAAAATTTAACAAAATAGGTTGTGCGGCTATAAAGTATACTTCCTAGCCGCGCCACCGCGTACATTGCAATAAATAGTCTAATAATGTACAGGGGGCCTACCACCAGCTCAAAAGCAGTATTATTTTAATTTTTTATACAATACTGCTTTATGAGCTTGTGGTAGGCCCCCAGCAAACTCATTGATAAACAATTTAACGTTTGTTGTTTGTTCTATTGGTAATGAGAAATACTGCAAAAAGTCAATAACTATTATGGTAAATATCGAAACATCTAAATTGGTTATGCCGAAAAACATCTGCATCTGCGGCGGTCATTGTGAACAAATTTTGCGGGCGGCAGGGAAGGAGGGGTGCGCGTAGGTAAGGACACCTGTTATTGAATAATTATCGATAAACAAAAAAACTGTTTAGCTTTAAATACTTAGGGCGTAGTGTTTTTATTAGAATTATGGTGCTCTTGTGATAATTCTAAGAACACTATCGTACCTACTTACACGTTTGCTAGTTAGGAAGTCACTCACAAAACGGTAGTTTCGTAAGTCCAATCGTACAAAACTATTAAAACTTTTTTTAATACTTTATCCAATCAATAATTTGTTAATCGTTAAAAATATTAAAACAACGAATAACACAAAAATGCTTGTATTTTAATCTTCGATCAACAATATCGAAGATTTTAATGCCTTATTTTGGTAGTAGGTAAGTAAATGTAAAAAAGTATCGATAAACGATAATTGCGCCGCTAACCCTAAATTATGACTTTTATTATTTTCGCCATTTTTGAGAAGTCTCGCTTTGTCAGTTCACCGCTGTCTTCCGGGATAGTGTATCGTGACTTTCGCAGAGATTTCATAGCTACTTGCGCGCTTTGCTTCAAGTAATTTTGGCAAATTAAACTAATAAATAGGTACTTTTTTAAGGTGAAATTGACACTTATTTGCTACTTGACTTTGTGTGTGTATAAATAGTGTGTTTAAGTTTATTTGTATTTATTTTTTACGGTGAAATTGACACTAATTGACTTTTGTGTGTGTGTAGGTACCCGTGTGTTTTTTTAACAAAATGCCGAGACTACAGCATTTTTACAGTGCTGCAGAGTATACAGACATGGTTTTATTGTATGGCGAATGCCGCCAAAATTCAGACTTAACTCTACGTACTTATTGTGAGAGATACGGCGCAACTCGTGTTTGCCCTACTAATGTCCGGACAATCCTAGGGGCTGTCCAAAGGTATATCCTATTCTTTTATGGGGTTTTATTAAAAATGAAGTTTACTCGCCCGAAGATGAACTGCGCAATCGTATTGTCGCCGCCTTTGACAAATTAAAAGCCATGGCTCTGGATCCTGAACGAAATTTGTTGAGCAGGCTTCGGGACAACATTGTGCGGCGATGTAACTTGTGCATTCAGAAACGTGGTGGACATTTTGAAAATTTAAGTTTTCTTTTTTTTACTAATGTGCAATAGTTAATTTAGTTAGTTCAGTTCAGTTATCGCGAAATAAAAACGTTGCGGTAAAAATGAACTAAGTAAGTGAATTTTGATTTCATCGAACATTGACAAACGATCAAACGCCAGCGCCGACAAAAAAGCCGCCATTGGATGTCACTCGCGTGCGTAGTTGCCGCTTTTCCTGGGGTCTAGGTACGTTTTCTAAACAGTGTTTACTTTTATAGAATTTATTTTGTTTGAAAATTTTACTTTTTTAATTTACGGTGTTTTATTAAATTTTGCTATACTTCTGTGGACTAGTATTACTACTTAGTGGTTTCATTTATTGCATATATGTGGTTTCGGCCAAGTTTTGGATTATTATTAACAATGAAATAAGTTCTCCTTGGTACATATTTCTTACAACAGAATGCTGATGCTGATTAATTGTCAATGTCAACGATTAGATTTCACCATAGACAAGGATCAAGGATTTCACGTCAAATTAATGTCATAATTTTATTGTTTGTTTACTTTAGCTATCTAAGTACATAAATTAAGTAATTTTACAAAAACAGAATGACTAAAATAACGATGCTATTATAAGTGAACGGATGACTATCACAATAACGTCAAGGGTTATCAAGATCGAGAAAAAAAGAAGTGTGGTTTTCGTAAAAAGTGCGGTAATGGGTACTGCGCTGCTGTACTTACCTACATACAAACATCTATCGAAATTCATGAAGACTGGGGCCCAAGTCTGCTATTTTTATAAATTCGTCATTCCAACACGATCCCATTGTCATTTTGCTAAAAGTTCGTAATCTGCTAAATTCATAATGGTCGATCATTGGTCGGTCAATGGTCTTGTAATAGAATTGTGTTATAATGGCATTATCGTACAATACGACCAATGATACCGCCTAAGAGCTAGCGCGCACGAGTGACTTTTGTCATCGTGACTATTTTGTCACTCTTGTCCGGTCCGTAGATATGTATGGAGATGCGCGCACGTTATGACGTGACAACCTGGTGACACTTTCGTCCGCCGACCCCATTGAAATAGAATTACTTGATATGTCTATGGCCGACCCGCGAACAAGGCCGTGACAAAACTGTCACCGCGCCGCTAGGTTTCAATATACCCGCACGCACGGATGACAAAATTGTCACTCTCCGCACATTTCCGCTCCTCATTCACTTTTCAACTATCGACAAGGTAACACGCTAACATGGCGACAGCGCCTTCTGACAGCGTGACTGTGCATGACGACGATATACAGGGTTATTGGTTATACGTCGGCAATCCGTTAAGGGGATTTAGGAGAGGTCATTTGCAACCAAATTACCCCTGATGACCCCTATGCCAATGTCAACAATTTTCGAGTAATTTGACTTTATTTTTTTTAATGTTTGAAGTAAAATATAAAATGTACCCAATAACCCTGTAAAACAGGGTGAATGGGTTACACGTAAATATTTTCAAGTAATTTAACATTTTTATTTCATTCATTTTAAAATATATAATGTCAAATTACGCGAGGGGTAATTTGGTTGCAAATGACCCCTCCTACATCCCCTTAACCAATTATAATTATAACCAATAACCCTGTAGATAATGATGTCCTGAATGTCCTGATAGATTAAACAAATCATGATCAAACTTATGTTCATATTTTTGTATATTAATGCAGGTCCTAAAGTGTGAAGTAGTTCATCAAAAGTTCCAATACTCATTCTAAAATATTGAAAAAAAAATCTTTGGGTGTTGTCGAAGTTTATAAAATACAGTGTAGAACTTTCCACTTAGTAGCCTGTTACTACAAAGGGGTTGTACCCAGTATTATTTTTACGCTTTTTTTTTGTCTCATGAGTTCGCAGAAAATGACTGTCTCTTCGAAATCCATTTATACAAATGACACTAGGATTTCAAAAAAGTTTCGTGACTGTCATCTTTCGTAACCGCACATTGAAATAGAAATAACTTGATATGTCTTGATGTAACCGCACTCCACTTTGGTGACGTGACGTGACAGTGACAAAAACTTTAATGTCGCTGTGACAAAAGTCACCCGTGCGCGCTAGCTCTAAGTCAGTCATTCATTTTATTTGTCATTATGTACGAGATTACCAATACAATAAGTGCCATTTCTTTCAATGGAGTGTCAGCGGCTGAACATTGGAAAGTCATAATGACGCCATTATATTAGTAGATTACCAAACTTGTCAAAATCAACAATTATGAAATCAATGATGGACCATTCTGACACTATTGTAATAGCAGACTTGAGGCCCTGGGCGAGAGGTGAAATGGTGATTCCTAAGCTCGCGGATAGCGCGCGATACATGACGCCGTCTATTCGTGTAAACTTGTGAATATTGTGTATTATGTATTGTTTACGTGTAGTATTTTTTAGTTATATAAGAATTACATTGAAAAAATTAAAATAAAAACATTTGAAATCTTTCGTTTTTTTTTTAAGTGCTTTTGAAACAGTGCATCCCCCTAAGACTGACCCATCATGTTGATGGTACAATAATAATAGGCGAGTAGGTATATTATTTGTTTCTAGTGATAAAAGAACCTTTATATAAATACCTTACAGGCTCATAAATAAATTCAGTATACACCTAAGTATAAACAACAAAAACGTATTCACACCACACATGGGAGTTTAGTTTTGGTCATGCTTCTCTGTAAAATCTAAACACTTCAAATTCGTGTGCTGACATCCATATAATACAAGGAATTACAATATATACAAGCCCGCCGTACTGCCGCGTGCCGTTCGGACCCACGCCCGACAAACCCGCCTTGTGTGTGTTGAGCTTTACCGTGACATGGTTTGTTCGCGAGTTGAATCCAACTTATCTACGTAAAGAAGGGAACAAACAAAGACGCCTGTGGCGAAAAACCACCATCACCTTCTCCTGAGGATTTGGAAATAATGATCATTGCTCCTCACGACTTTGTCATTGAAGTTGTCTGGATCCTGGATTTGTGCTCGGTTGATGGCAATAAGCTCGCCTCCTATTGCCACTTGTCGCGAAATGTGGGTCTACTACTCATATGGTACACCTCTGCCTAACCCTTCGGGGAAAACAGGCGTGATGTTAAATGACTACGATAGCGATGCATTGCTAAATAAAATTTCATATACAGTTCATATAACATTTAATTAAAATTGATCGATTTTAGATACATTATTTATGTAGGAAATGTGTCTGTGTGTGATTAAGTGTCCATTCTATTGGCCCAATTACTGTAGGAAAATAAGAAATGCTGCGGAATTTCCTAATGCTTTCGTCCTGTTCATTTGAAGTAATAGGCATTTTTATAAATCTTCGGGACATCCGTGACGAGTTTTTACATGTTTTGCTGAAAACTACATAGTTGAGACACACCATGTTAATCAGCTGTATCGTCTTGAATCTACGAATAAAACAATAATATTAGTATATTATTTGGATTTTCTCTAATGTTAGGTTAGCATTGACCAAGGTTAGGTACTTACATACATACTTAATGGCGAGCCCAGTTGCAAAATGCGCAAACCACTTGCACTTCAGGACTCAATGAGAATCCTCGAGGGTCGTGGGATAAATCCTCACGTAAAACATCCACTAGTTTTTCTCCAAAAAAGTTTTGTGAACCTACACTTATTCTAAAATCTTCGTCACTCAATTCAAAAGGATTCACACGACGACGATGTCTGTAAGATTGCCAAGACGTCTCCAGCATATCCAAATCTTCAAAATCCATCAAGATAATCATATTAATATCCATTTTTAACGATTTTTGTATAAATTGACACACAACAATAATCAACGCAAACGTCAAATAAATTAGTACCAAAGATAAACTAGGGGGACTCGGCGGACTAACTTTAGTCATTGATGACTTTAGTACATAGACATATGTTATTTCTATTTCAATGCTTTAGTACCATAAATCGTTCAGGAACTATTGATAAACTTAATTTTATAATAACGTTTTATTTAGTCATGGTACTAAAGCTAGTACTAATCCCAGTACCAAATTTAGACCGTGTTTTGGAATAAGGCCTGAAACTGCGTGAAGCGGGCGCCCGCGACGGGCAGCCGTCGCGTGTCTACGCGCGTGGACTTTCGAATCGAAATCGTTAGAGCCGTTTTCGAGAACGTGATTACAAGTATATATATACACAAATATTGCTCGTTTAATAGTATAGGATTACATTGCAAACCCACTGGCCACACTGCTGGCGGGAAACGCGCGTGCACCCGCGTGGGCGTCCGTCGCACGGAGGCGGGACACGACACGGGCGCGAGTGCGGGGCCCGCTTCCCCGCGACGGAGTGAGATACTCAAGTTTCTCAGAACATGTTGAATGTTATCGTCAGTTGTATTCGGTTCTCGAATAGATAAGGGATCCATTATAAATATTTACGACTTTCGTGAGAAACGTTCACTACGATTTATTATCCGTTTTTGTTGGGGATTCTATTGTCCATTATTTTAACGATTTCTGATAAAACTAGCGAACCAATTCACACGAAATTTTGCAGGGTACATTATGGATAGTTATGTTATCTAACCAAAGCATTTTTAGAGACAAATATTGAAAATAAAAATACAAAAATCTAGAATTTTGTTGGTCTAGCCTTTCTAGTTAACCCCGATTTAGAATGCGACTGTGGCGCGGCTAGGAAGTACTAGGAGTTGGATTCTTTTCGATTCTCAATCCTTGAGGAAGGTTATAGGCTCGCGAATGAAGTCGCGGGCACAAGCTAGTTAGACATATAGTAAGTAACACTGCCTACAAAGGTCTTCCAGAAGTAAAAAAAAAATAAAAAACTTATACAATGCGTACAGTATAATTAAATTATAATGATTTAGTGTTTATTGATAAGCTGAACGAGCAGGCTCTGGCGACAGAGGCGGGATACCGCACCGCCCTCGTCACGTCGCCGCAACTTGGCTGCCAGTCGAGCTAGGCTGAAGCGGGACCGTGTTCGACCCTCACGGCGAGAACCTGGTGGTAAATTTGTATTCTAGAGTTTTTTGGGAAAGAAAGATGTTGTTTTTCTAGTCTGTTGTAAAGTATGTGAAAGGAACAAATGAGTAGGTAGTGTAAATATGTAAATAGTGGTGCCGATTCCCTTGTTCACAAACTAAGCTAAATTTAAGTTCAGTGCATCTTTTTCTTTCTATTTCATTAAGAAAAGGACAGAAGAAAAATTTTAGTTTAGTCCTGTCAAATTAATCAGCGCTTGACGTAAATTGACGTAATTTTAGTAGGCAAGTTTTTAATCACGTCTAAAACTTGTATGTTATGTAAAAGTACAGACGCCAGCACATCAAGCTACCCGAAACTGTCAAATTTTCCCAATCAACTTTGAACCTTAAGCTTCATCGATAAAGTTGAAAATCTATTAAATAAATTTGACAGATTGTAGTAGCTTGATGTGCTGGCGTCTGTACATATCAGGGATGCTGAATCATGCCGACCCGAACTAGTGTGTAGCGCCCCTCAGCACGCGTAGCATGACCACCGTAGAAACGAGTTTTGTCGACGGAAGAATAGACAAAACTGACGTTCCGTGTAGACAGGCCGGCAGGAAAGTAGAAAGACTCAACTGCACTTTTTACGAAATTCACTCTTTTCGTAATTCGACTCAGAATTCTTTGTTTTGTCATAGGATTTTTTTTTTCTGTTTGATTCTCAATTTTTATTCGTCAACTACAAAAAAGATCTGTGTCGAAGTATAGTATTTGGAAGAAAAAAAAAATTACAGTAATATTGCATTTAACCATTTCCTTGGTCCTTGGTAATTTTGGTAATTTTCTTTAGAGCCGGAGGCACGCAGGCTCGACGTATTTTATTTAAATGGAATTTTTCACTTTGTGTATGGAAAGTAAGAAAAATGATTACCTACATGTTGAGTCTTAGGGGTTTAAGAGTTTTATAAAGGGGGTCGGAATTGTCATTATTGTTGCGATTAAACACGCCATTTTCGAGATATAAGCAAAAGAAAAAAAAAGATACAGTACTGTTTTTGCATCTGAATTTGAAGTGTTGGTGTGAATTTTGATTCATATTTTATTCCACACCTTTTTAATCGCGATTAGAAATACTTAGTCAGATTTAGATAAACAATCAAAATTATTAAACGCTCTCCTGTAAAATCATGATTTTGTAAATAACCGTATATACTGTGTGGCCGTCGAGTAAAAAGTTTTCTACAGTCTTTAGCATGGCGATAACAAAATCAAATTGTCTTCACTACCTTAGTGATTTTGACAGTTTGGATAGAAAACTTTCTTCTGAAATAGTCTACATGTAAAAGGACCTAGACAAAGATCGTTAGAAACGAAAGACAAAATGATTAGAAACGAAAGATTTCTACGGTGCGATGTCAAAAATAGAGAAACGAAATGTCACTTTGTATGGAAAGAGCTATGTCTATTCTTCGTAGAGATAGAAAGCGTCATGCTACGCGTGCTGGTATAAACTTCTCTTTTTGAGTCTGTGAGTTTTGTGACTGTACCTAGCTACCACGAACATAATAGTCAAATGCTTACCTTCAGCCACCCTCTGCCAAGCCTCTCTGTCCACGTTGACCATGCCTGTGGACGCGCTCCTGCCCAACGCTGCAGCCTCCTGTGTGCTGGACCCCTGAGATTCTGCCACGTCACTCTCGCAACTTATTCTACTTGATCTGGAAAAAATAAAAATTAAAATTAAAAAAAATACGAAAAAAATCAAATTCGAATTCGAATTCGAAATTCAATAAAAAATAATTGAGTGATATTTTATTTAGAGGTTATTCAGAAGATGAAGATTTTTTCAAAATAAATCGGATTACTTTTACGTATTTAGGAATTATAGGGATCACAGAAATAAATTTTGTTGCTTTGGTAAGTTTTTAAACTTTCAATATACAATGTAGGAATTTATATAGAACTTGTTATCAACAATGTTTTTTTAGTTATGTTATGAGGAACTGGGGATCACAAGTCTCTATTGTAAATTATAGAAGAATAACCCACCTGTCTCCAGGCCTTAAATCGCTGGCAGAACTGGTGCCCTCCCTCCTCATGGGCACCGTCGAAGATAAAAACCTCTCCCTCGCGTCCCTTAGCTTCACCGCCCTCTCTGACAACGTTGCCGCTGCGGCTTCATAATCCACGTAAGTTGTGGGAGTTTCCACAGTAGATATCGACCTCCCGAATAACCCTGGTTGTCCAGACATGAAACTGCTAAACGTAGGTACTGTGACATCTGACACATGTCTTAGAGCTGGAAGCGATTCAGTTTTCGCAGAAGATTGTGGAAGGTTCTTAGTATCTGGCACTATAGTATCAGTGCTGGCTGTTGGCATTATAGTCTCTTGACTGGCCTCTATCTTCTTTTGAATGGGAGCTTCAGCTGTTGCCTTTTCTGGGTGTAAGGCATTTGCGCTGTGGGACTTCAGAACACCATCGAGCCCGGTGGTAGGTGCCGGTGTCAGGCGCTTCTCCACTGAGGTAGCATCACGTCTTGACAGTTGGCAGGCGCTTGCTGATTTTTGAACTTCCCTTTCGAGGAATGGGTTATTTCTGAAAATGGGTAAGGAGATCTAAGATTGTGTTAAATCTTTACCATACCTACGTTCTAATTAAACGTTTTTTAGTTAAATCACAGGAGATTGCAGAGGCTCATGTCCATTTATAATAGGCTGATGTAAGCTGATTATGATGCAAACGAAACTATTTAGTCTACATTCAGAAATTGGCTCAACATACTCAATTCTTTATTGCATTCCATATGTATTACATAGATGGTATAACAAAGTAAAAGATCAATATGGACCCTGTCGGGTACAGCAAAATTAGGAGAGAGGAAGAGGGCTAAGTAGCAATTCAATATTATTATAAATTATTAGATGTGTTTAATTGGGTGTATAATTATGTATATATATTGTATATTATTAGGTTTGTGTATATAGGTATAGTATATTAGGGATTTTAATTTTATGTATTACATAAGAATAATATAGGTAATTATTATTTAAATTCTTAGAAGTATTTTCATTATTATTAAATCATGTTATTATTTATGTATTCATATTTATATTTGATTTCCTATATTCCTTATTATATTATATTTCATAATGTTTGGTATATGAGAGAAAGAATAATTTTATTTTGCACCCGATTTTTCATCTAAAAACTCCTTTACTGAGTAGTATGACTTGGATTCCAGAAATTGTTTCAATTTATTATTAAATATATTTGTTTTGCTTACTTCTCTAATGTCATTTGGCAATTTATTATACATTTTTATAGACATCACTAAAGGGCTGGTTGAGTGCATTTTGAGATGGGTTGAGGTATGTTTATTTTGTTTTTGTTGTGTTGAAAGGTGTATTTTATTTGAGTTTCTTCGCAAGTGGTGTAAAAATCTGGATGTTTTCTGACAAATTTACATAATTCTAAGATATATAAACAGGGAAGTGTGAGTATTTTGTGTTTTCGGAAGTGTGGTTTGCAGCTATCTGTTTGTTCTATGTTGGTTATTATTCGAATTAACTTCTTTTGTAAAATGAAAATGGATTGAGGCATCATCAGGCAACTATGGTCCTATTCATCATTACTGCAAAGTTTTATACCTTTGTAAAAGGGCGCATTATATGTCTATTGCATATAATGGCAAACTAGGTAAGAATGTTGGTACCTGATGTTAACACCAACAGGCATATCGGGAGGTCTTCGACGTTCAGTAGTCGGTGATCGCCAGGCTGGTGAAGATGCTCCACTGCTGGCTCCAGACGTTTGACCTGCAATAATTTCATTACAGTTATTTCAATGTAAATCGTTCGTTCGTACGTTGATTGTCTATGGTTGACAAGAGGATTGAAGAAGCCCCTGTACAGCAGTAGATTAAGATGATGAAGTGATAATTATAATGAATTATTATATTTACTTTTGTTCATCTTTGCTTCTCACAGCACTGTAGCGGTCGATGTTAGAGGCTGGCTATGATTGTAATAATTATCATGATTCGCAAATGCCACTTATAATTTTGCAACAAACTTGTTTCTCTGTTTATCTTAAAACTCGTTTTGAATAACATCGAGACCTTGTCTGTAGCACCATCATTTTCTTGGTTGCTTATTGTAAACTTGACTGACCGAATGACTATTGTATAATTGGTAAATATTGTAATAACGACGTGACGTAGTTTCGTTAGCAAAGAAATGGATAGAATAAGATAATGTTGGTCAAATTCTGCTACAGGTTGAGTTAAAAATGGGAATATTTTTGAAATTATCAGGATAGTCTCTTACCTTCTTCATTAATTTTCTTATTGTAACGCTGTATCATAATTCGTATAGACGGTGCAGTTTCCTTAGGTGGCTGTGGCTTCCTCTGTGACGAAGGCGAAGATGGCAGCGGAGGCCTGGTCCTCTTCTTCAATTCCTCAGCCTCTTGAAGATCACCAGAGCTTTTAGACCGAGTACTTTTCTCCTGTTTTCCTTTTTCAGATTTAGCCTCTTTCTTTTTCCCTTCGTTTCGGTGGCTGTGATCTGAGGGTCTGACTTCGGCAAGATCTTCGACGTTGACTGGTATGACGGCTCTAGGTACTGATTCACCGCTGCGGACTACTGGTGAAAATATTTTGCGGGTAGTTTTGACTATTACTTCTGGAGAGTGGTCGCGTTGTTCTGGTGCTTTTAGTTTGAGGACGAAGATCTGGAAATTACGTATTACAATTTGTTGTTAAGTAGCTAAAGATTGATAAAAACAATTACAGAACGTCCATGCGTTTCGTCATTATTTTATTTTTCTTCGACATTGTTATTAAATTATTCTCTTTTATATTAGGTACCGTACTTTACGTCAATAATATTTTAAAAACTAGATGAGGTCAGTGTTTCCTATCCAACTAGTCTGAGAAGAAACACCGAAACAAACGACGCCTATCACCTCCTGCAGTTAATTGTAGCAAACTTGCGTGACATTTACAACAACAAAGTAAATTAGTAAATATAGTAAAATAGTTGTATTTTTTACTTACTTCTCCTTCTGAATCTGAATGCAGTGACGTCGGCGGTGTTCTCGGTTTCTCAGATGCGCGCCGTGGTCTCTTTCTTCTCCTTGGTATCTCCACTGTGACAGTATCTACTTCAAGCTCCGTATCACTCTCGGAAGGCTTCGACTGTTCTCTTTCTAATCTGGCTCTAGTCTTAGATTTCTTTTTACCATTTGTTTTCTCTACATCCTTCTTTTTGGTATCATCTTTGGATTCTTCTAAACTATCCCTATCTTTGTCAACGTTTCTCTCTTTATCACTTTGTTTATTCATCTTTGGGCTGTAGTCTCTTTCTGTTTCACTTTGTAGTATGACTGGTAGTTCTCTCTCAGGACTCTTATGGCGAGTCTCGTTATCAGTAGCTTCTCTATCTCTAAAACGACTAGAACTTCCTCTTTCTATTTCTTCTATTGTTTTTCTGATAAACATAGCGTCTTCTTCTATGCTCGGCTGCCTCATAATCTTTCTTCTGCTCTTCTCTGTGTGTTTGTTCTGTAATGTTATTTACTTATGAAGAATTTAGACTGAATTTCTTAGAGTGTGAAGAATATGTGTGTTACCTGTTCACGAATCTTCGGCCGTGCTCCAGATGATTTCACGCTGCGAGCATCGGAAAGCACAACTGTGGAAATAGTTTAATTTAGTTTTTTTCGTTTTTAGAATGTTTATGTTCAAGAAAAATAAAAAAATCAGCTTACCAGCCCCATTAGGCTGCAACACAGCTGTCCCCGTGACTGCCGACCTAGTTTCACATAGCAGCCTGGCTTCAGCTTGACCATACGTGTACACTGGCTTCTGAGGAGTGTGGCGAGGGGATACTGCCATCAAGGGAGCTGCCGTGCAGACCTCTTCAGCCTCAACCTCTACGAGAACAGCCCCGCGGGATTGAGGACCATCACAGTCATCGATGCCGTCAAGCTGTGGATGCGAAGATGTGAATGAGATGGCTTTTCTATAGGTAACAGGGTTAAATTAGTCTCGTAAAAAGTTTTAATCAATTTATTTTATAAATCTAAACAAAACATTATAAATTAAAGTCGCTTTTCGTGTAAGTCTGTATGAGTAGGTACGTTATTCTTCTAATGTAAGCAGCGGATTATGATTCGGTTTTCACCATCTTTCTGAGAATTTATTCGGGCTTATGTGAATAATACATTTAAACTTAACTTAAATATAGGTACCACAGAAATCAATTTTTTTTTACTTGTCGCCATCACCATATTTAATTATAAATCAATATTGAATAGTTTAAGTAACCCTTTGACACGAAGTCAAGAGACGAAATTTCAAAAACTTTGAACTTACTTTGAACCAGAATATTTTTGAAACCATACAGATGTAGTGTTAGTTATTATTGCCGAATCATACTCACAGAATGTTCCTCTCTATCGTACTCCGAATCGAAATCATCAGCATCATTGACACTGAGACTAGAAGCGTGGAGTCTACTGCTAGATCCTGCTGCTGAAGGGGCCACGCTACCATCAGACTGGGTCCTGGTCAGAGGAGCTTGAGGAACCTTGCTGTTCCGAGCTCTTGCTGCGCGGAGGAGAGCTGATGTGGAACGATCAGGGGCGATGCCGCGCGACTTCTCCCATTCGTGGAGTTTGCGGGTGAAGGATCGAGATATACCTACAACATAATAATGGAGATACTGTTAAGCGTGATTTACACGATACAAGTTTCTGGAACGTTTAGCAATTGGCAAATATAAATTGAAATTCAAGAATCGCAAGCAAGTGCGATAAACTCGTGCGATTTCCATAAAATGGCGTACAATAAATGAATTGAACGCAAATTGAACAAATGAACAAATTATGTTTTTAAGGAGAGGACTACATAAATGCAGTTGTAGTAATGGTTTAATAAAATAGGCCATGTTCGGGTGTAATAATACCGGTAAAATAACGAACGTTTTTTTTAAAGTACATTAAGCTCAAACTATAAGGGTATTGGTTAGGTAAACAATAGTCTACGTAAGAGTCTGCGAGCACATACCTTGGAATTTAAAGAGTCCAGTTGAAGTTTGAACAAGAACTTCATCAGGTTTCGCCTCCTCTTCCCAAGCTGGTACTGAATTTGTCTCTTTCATGCGTTTCCATTCGTCTGTAGTGAATTAAAGTTTAATTGAATAGTTTTGTAATACAAAAAAATATATGCGCTTCGGTAATCTACGTGTTTACTATTTCGGAAACATCTACGAACGTCACGCCACAGAGTAACACCTCGTAGAGGCTAAGATTATATTTTTGTACTGCCGCGCTTTGTCGTATTGCATCTGTCATGGCGCGTACATATATGATGAAGCTTTCTCTCTGTTGGGTTACCTACTCTTGTAGTACCTTGTCATATATTACTCAAAAGTTTTTTGGAATTGCATAAAGTTGTAATAAGTAAGTACGTCCATGATTGTAACAGCTCTAAATTAGATCTCATCATCGCGCGTTCATATTTCTGAAGATAGACGATGATTTCCGAAGCGCATACTTTTACTGGAGAATCTGTATTTCTTTGTTATTATTTGGCACTTTTACGGCAACGGTGATTGGTAAATTCCATTTAATATAATAATATATCTTCTTTATGTATATAATTCTTCTGTAAATGTGTTTATCACCTAACTCCTCCTAAATGGCTGAACCGATTCGGATGAAATTTTGTGTGTATATTTGAGTGGGTTCTCCAGGAACCCACTCAAATATACACACAAAATTCGGCTTGCCGTGCTTTCCGAGGCACGGAGGAGTCTCGGTATGTAGAAATGGTCACCCATCCACGGACCAACCCCGGCAAGCGTAGCTTAACCTGATGGATCGACCCTTGCGGCTGTTAGTACTTAGCCACAAGTCCCTCTGAATTCAAGCTGAATTCAATTTACAAATCAAAACAAAATTAAAAGTTTGACCTATCGCGCGCTTTTGTTGATTTTTGAAAAACCGCTGGGAAAGTAAATAAAATTTGTACCTTTTTGGAAAGCTTATGAAACCAGTAAGTCATTTACTCATTTGTACACCAACTATCATACAATTTCTTTCCAATAATTTACTTAAATTTTCGGAAAAAATACAATAATTAAAAATGATTGATACTAAAGACCTTTTATTTCTGAGATTATGTAAGTTTTGGCCAAGTATTTTTTTATTTTATTGATCACTTCTTTTTCAGCTTTCAGAATTTAATGTTTAGAGTAAAGTAGTTTTTTCATAGTTAATTGTTTTTGGTAACAAGTCAGTAATTCCAAAAAAATCATAGCTCGGTAACCATCCAGTTTTGACCCCTAGTTAACTTAATTTATTGCTAATGACCTCTTGTATAACCCCTTTCAAGGAATACGTTGAATTTTCCTGTCACCCTGTATATTTTTTTGTGTCATCTTACCCCATCTCCTAAGGAAGTCTTCGCTGAGGTCCTGCCTGGCAGGCACTGGCAGCGGTTGCTTGACGCCTTTCTTGAGTTGCCACTCTGCAAGTTTCTTGCGGAAGTCTGCTGATAGCTGCTCCTCTGTTGCCACTGGGCGAGCCGCTGAAATAATAACGAATGTTTTTTTTTTGTACAATTTGTTTTCCTATTCTGCTATAACCAAAACTGGAAAGTCTTCTGAAATAGTGGAGAAAGTGAATTTTCTGCTTATCTGAGTAAATAATCCAGTATCAACACTGATTGCATAAGTTTCTTACTAATTTGTCGTAATTTATTTACTTACGCAAAAATTCAAATTATTTAAATTTGTCCTTCTGATCAATAGACTTTTCTGTATAATTATTGTGTTATATGTCGTGATGGTCCAGTGGTTAAGACCCCGCCGGTTCAAATTCAGGCAATTATCAATGTGCCTTTTAAATTTATATGTATTTATTTGTATGTTTTTTAACTAGGAAAGTACTTTCCTAGTTTATCTTGAACATTACTGGTGAATGAAAGACGTCGTGAGGAAACCAGTTTTTTTTAGTTTAAGTCTGAAATCGCTAATCTATCTTGAGCAACCGTGGTAATCTATGGTTATGCCTTCTCTGTTTGAGAAGAGGCCTTGACCCACAGTGGGGAATTATAGGCTGGTATTATATTATGGTATCAGCAGCTCACCTGCATACAACTTCCCTCGTCTATCGGAGAACTCTCTTCTCAGCCGCGACTGCAGTGCTGCGTAGTCCCGCGCTATTTCTTCTCGTACACGTACGTTTCCACTCGCCTCGCATCCGCTGCTAAGTCCCTCTGTTTCTGGAATAGATGCATCAATATTACTATCAATTTTATCTATATCTGTGTTTGAAAGATTTTTCCAGCATCAGCAGGAGTCAACAAATGGCGGACCGCGGTCCATATTCGAACCGCTCTGACCTATTTTGTGCGGACTTGATCTAAAAATTTTGAGTTTTAGCTTGCACCAACTTTACAGCAGTCTTCATTCAGGCAGATGGTTTATTTCAATATTTCATGTTCTTATTAATTACTGACTTGTTATTTTCGTACATCATTACATAATGTTTGTTCATTCCTTAATAAAAAAAATCTTTTCGTTTTATTTCCTTATAGACATTTTTTTTTTTTGATGTTTTAACGCAGTCGTCGTCGTCGTTCTGTAGTTTCTGCCTACCCCCATGGGAAGAAGGCGTGAGTTTATGTATGTGTATGTATGATATTTTAAGTCTTGGTTGCCGACCGCTTAATTGAGACGGTTCCTGAGGTAGCTGCGCCGTGCGGGAGGGGTGACAGAGCTCTCGCATCACAACACCTTATCCCACCCGCACCGCGCTGTTACGTCAGGAACCGTGTCAGTTAAGCTGTCGGCCTTAGTAATCGTCTACCAAACGCGAGTCATATTATTTGTAAAAACGGACAATAAAACTAATTGGTGATCCCAGCCTGATCTAGCGTATCCTAGTGTTAAAACAACGTCAGGTAGGAATTCCTCTTTTTTATGTGCTTTGTTCGGCCATTAGACATTGTGTTTGGCTTCTAACTTGCAACTACGAACAGCAACAGTTTGTTGCATGTCCCTCATTCCAAGTCCGCGTACAGGTAGAATTCATTTCTAATCCGTGCGTGCAGACGTTTCAATAAACTGTCTGGTGAACATGATTTGGATATATTCAACACCAGTGTTTCTCGGCTTAAGCATTTGTTGGTAAAAAGCTTCTTTACGGAAAAGTAATTGTTAGCAAAACTGATTTTTAGTTTGTAATTTATCGTGTGCTATTTTTTTTTTCCTAATTTATGTTTAATGGGTATTTTGTACCGACCTTTTTTTTCACTTTTTTATGTCACGTGTTTATCAGTGGAAACTTGTAAATGGCCTTCAATTTTATATAATTTAAGAACACTGTGTAAGTTAGCTGTAAGTTTCCCGAATATAATAAAATAAAATAAAATAAAATAAGGCCCGTTGTACAACGCACAGTTTCTTTACGGTACAGTGCGCTAGCCGCACCGCAAAATAATCGTGTAAGCTTGTATATGACTTGGTTTTATGTGTCGTCGGTGTCGTCAACAAACTTCCATAGTGATCCGTACATAGCACTGATGAACGTGTCTACACACGGCGAATAGACCGCTGTTTTTCAATGCAAAAAAAAAATGTGTATGTACAACGGATCTAATGGTACTTAGTGCGGATTTCCTTTATGAAATTGAACGCAAGGAAAACTTCTAAGCTGTGTTCAAGAGCTGCTGAGGTCAATGTCCACAAAAAATTTGACACTGACAGCTCTTGAATGTGGTTTAGATGCTGAAAGCGTTCAGTTTTATTGGGGAAAATCGACCTTAATGTTACTTTATGGTTCACGAGCCTTTAAAGGCCTACGCAGACCAGGACGGCATGGCAAGGGATTTAAATTTTTACCAATGGACATTCAAACGTATCGGTGTAGAAATACGACATAAATTGCTATGCTTATCGAAAGGCAAAGAAAAATCCCTTTCGATGCCGCGGCATCATTTTAAAGTATAGGGTAATTCCAGGATAGGTGCCCCACTTTTTGATAGGGAGCCATAACTTATTAATTAAAAATCTATTGGCAATACGTCTTTTGCATATGGTAACTACGATCTTTAATTTATGATTGTACCTCTTTTGTTTTCACATAAGTTTTATAGATTTTGAGGAAATTGTGTCTTTTTTACCCTCTCAAAAGTAGGATAGATGCCCATCGTGAGGGATAGAAGACTCGTAGTAAAAATGCTTCAAGGGATAGGTGCCTAACGTGAGGGATAGAAGACTCGCTGCATGAATGCTTCAATATTATATGCTAATTGAAATAAAACATACTAGTTTCAATAATCAGTTTGTATTCAATATTTAACATTAATTTGTGACATCTTTTGTAATTATGTCTATCTAAAATTAGTGAACAAAAGAAGCATTTTTTATTGGTGAAATAATAATCATCTTATACATCTAATTAACGTAATCAATATAGTTTTCAGAACTAACGAAAGATAATTTTATCAGTCTTATTCTTCTTAGGTACCTTCGTTAAACCGCAATCATCTTATGCCAAGTTATAGCTTAAGTTCAGTTTGTGATGTAATAGCTTTTAGTTTACCACATCTCGAACAGTAAATTTGGAATTGTGTGCATGTCTCATGTAGCCATTGCTGACACGTGACACATTTAATCCAATCTGATTTGGATTTAGTCAAATTGTAGTTTTCATAACATTCTACACAATAATTATCAACTGAATCATACTCGTTTATCTTAGTATAATATATTGTTGAATTTGGGTCTATAACATGTAAGGTATTCTCAGGGATTTGTGCCTTATTGACTTTCTTGCTTTTTTTTATTAATATTCCTTTAGTGGCTTTTCCTTTGTCTGATGTTAAATTACTTCCATCATGTTCATTTTCGCTGTCAGTACTGTAAATTTTTAATGGTCTCTTTCTCAACCCTCTTCCTTCGCTCAAGTTTATGAAAACAGGATCTAAATCCTCATTTTCACTGCTGCTAGAACTATTTAACTGTGTCTGTTTCTTTGCCTTCACTTTTTCTCTTTTATTGATATTTTCTTTATTTATAATTTTGCTACCGCTTGGTATGCTTTCCGTTTTCTTTTTTAAGTCTTGTTTCTTTTCTGTTTCTTTTCTGTTATTTTCTTTTGTCTTCTTGGCTTTCTTATTATTTACTGCTGTCTTCTTTTTGTCAATTTTTTCGCTTGAATTCAAAACTTCTGCAGATTGTTTAGCCCTTTTGGACATGGTCAGTGGAATTTTCGGTATGGGAGACGATTGCTGTAGAAATTTTGATGGTGTTTCTATACTCGCCATTTCAACATTTTTGCTTTTTGAAATGTTGGCTTGCGAGGTTTCATGAACTGACCTAAATGATGGAAATGATAGGTCAGTATCATCAAAAATATAATTTTCAATGTTATGTTTAAAAGCCTTCGGCTTGTCTAATAGTTATAGTAGGATTTCTCTCTATAAAACTTTGGAACCACGAGTGTCCAGCCATTTCAATTTCATCGTCAAAGTTATGCTTCAACCCCAATTTTTTTGCGAACTGATATGCTAACTTACGTATTGCTGTTCTGTCAGGAGGAAATCCCGCTTCTCCTAGCTTGAGTATATGAGCCACCAACCGTTTTTCATTCTCAAATCCAAGAACAGGGTGTTTTCCTGTAACAAATAAACCAAATACATACCAACTAATAAACATTGTCCCACTTTTTGCAGTCGGGTACAGATCTCGACACGTAAGTTGAACCAAAATGGCAGTCGTCCGCGCAGGTACAATTATGGATTGAGACCGATTGAGACAGCGATTTATAGTTCCATTTTTGAATCAATAATAAATTAATCTATTTATCACACTTATATAATAAAAAATAATTATTAAATGTTTTAAGTAGGTACCTAAGGTTAACTGCTCCTTGTTATTTTTTTCAAATCGTCGTCTTAATGTCCGTGAGGGTATTCCGTAAGTTCTGGCTATTTCATTCACACCTTTCTCATTTTTGGTCATTTCTTGGAAAGCCTTTTCCAAGCTTTCTTCAGTCCAACTAATGTGACGGGGGACCACCCCCGGTTTTCTTTTATATTTTCGAGGCATTTCTTCCACCTGCAATATGAAAACATTTATAGAAATAGTTAGGGATAGATGCCCCTAAGGGCATCTATCCCGGACAGCAGATGGGGCAACTATACTTTTAGCACAGGATAGATGCCCTTTTTAATTAAAAAAAAGTTAAAAAGAAAACTATAATTTATAGCGTTGATTCGTGTACTTTAAACTGTAATATCAGCAAATAAATTTTAAAAATATAGAATTTATAACAGAGTGAAAAGATATTCGATAGTGAGTACTTACGATTATAATTTCAACGCTTGTAATGGTCTCGCCGCAGAAGATTTTTACACTCACGGGCAAAACGCGTGCGCTCTCGCGTGCGGTTGGCGCTGCACTGGGGTCTGCGGGGGGAGCGCTTCCTATTACGTAGTACGATTTTAGCATAAGACATTTCTAACATAGAGTATTAAAAGCTGCGGCACCTATCCCATTGGGGCACCTATCCTGGAATTACCCTAGCAATTTATGTCGTATTTCTACACCGATATGTTTGAATGTCCATTGGTAAAAAATTAAATCCCTTGCCATGCCGTCCCGGTCTGCGTAGGCCTTAAGGCTAAGCGTATGCTGAGACGTAGGTGAGACAGCACAGCACAGTACAGATTTTGCAGGGTAGGGCAGGCGAGAGAGACATAGGCCGCGAGAGCATGCTGCGACGCAGCTACCTACCAACTTATCTGTGAACTGAAAGAGGACGGCAACGTCGATTCAGTGTTGCTAATTAATATAAGGTGCCCAAAATTGAGTAAGTTTTCAAGAAGAAAATTTCACATTAGACATAATCGTTTAATAAGAATTACAGTTTTTACAAATTAAAAACAATGATACTTATATAAAAATAATAAAATAAATAAAAATAATTTGATAATTTAGTTACGTAGGTACGCTAACAGTTTAGTCTCTCAACAATAAACAATGGCTTTATAAGAGCTAAAAAGAACAAATAATTATGACTGAATCCTGTTTGATTCACAGTACGAATGTGTGTGATTATAAAACAGTTATCGAAAAATGTTGAGTGCACTTCGAGTCTATTTTATTCTGCAGAAGAGAGCCATCAGAGCAATATATGGCCTTCGCAGACGCAATTCTCTAAGGGAACTGTTTAAAGATATTAACAACATGACGGTACCTTGTCAATATATCTATGAAAACATCATGTATGTAAGGAAATATGTAAGTTTTTTCAGTAAAAGAGGAGATAGACACAATTATAGGACTAGAAATAGGGACCAATTAGTTCAACCGGGTTTCAGACTGGCTAAAGTCTAGCTAAAGACTCATCCTTCATGGGGTACTGTTTAAAATGTTGTAATAAAATACCTCCCCACATACTTCAACTGAACGAAACGAAATTTAAATCTTGTATAAAACGCACACTATGCTGCCAAGCATATTATAAGTTGGGGGATTACATCGCTAATAAAAATGCTTGACTTAGCGCTGGTCCAGCTCCACAAGGGCACATAAATTAATTGATTAGCATTCGAAAGTATTGTTGCAGCTGATGAAGATTGTAAAAACTATCTTTCTTTGTATAAATTCAATCACTTTGTATTGTATAATTGCATATCACATGTGTGAGCATTGTGACCACGTATATTCCAAAAAACCACCATTTACTGGGTACGTCTTTCATTGACTTGAATGTGCCCTGGCGGCTGAGAGTGTCATGCTCACTCAAATGTCTCGCTGATGGTGGCGTGTGTGTCAAAATGGTTGAGCTAAATGGTGCTAATCCATGCGTCATGTTCGTGAACGGGCGCCGTCAGTAGGGACTGGTCATCTCTTAGCTGCCACGGTTTACTTATTTTAATTTTGTAATTGTTTTTGTTTTTTATTTTTATTACGGACGCTTTTAAAGTGCACGTCTTTCTACATTGTTCTCACATGTATAATTTTAACATGAATAATGTAACGAATATTTTGTAACAATATTTTTTATTTAAAAGAGTGTCCGTGGAGTTTCTTGCCCGTTCTTCTCCATAGGTACCTACTACGCTTTGGAATGGGCAACTAGCTTCATCTTTCTGACTGACCGACCCCTTGACAATTCAAAAGTACCTTTTTTTTTTTTTTTTTTGGGTGGGAAATTATCAAATAACTTCTCCCGCTCTGGGTGGAGCGGGAGGGCGTGTCAGACTCTTACTGACTAAAACCCACCCGTGTTCCTTCCTATGCCATGTTGCCGGGGGCCACGATTTCCCCATCGGTTTTCTTCGAACCCCCGGCAGGCATTGGCCCTAGCGGACCCCGTCAATTCTGCTGACATCTCTTTGAGGCGCGCGTGGAACACAACGCGCCGTCGACCCGGGCTTGGTCCTTATCGGACGGCGAGCTACCCATTGCTCACCGTCCGCAAGCCCGCGCCTACGGTGGCCGGAAATCTTCCTGCGATTCCCGACGCCCAGGGCGTCTCCTGCTGCGGCGGTTAGGGGCGCGAGGGCGCGAAATTTGCCTCTCCCTCACGCGCTCCGTCTCCTCCTTCGCGAGCATTACTGCTTCGCAGAAAGAGGTGACGGCCTCCCATTTCCTCTCGCTCCGTAGCATGGCCCGAATCAGGGCCGGAAGCGAGAGATCACCGCCGCCGATCGCATCCACGAGGACACGGCGATGCCCTGCCCAAGCCGGGCAGACCTCCACCGTATGCTCCACCGTGTCCTCCGGGCGATCCACACAGTGACGACACCCGGGCGTTTCCTCCCGCTTTATCCTGAACAGGTACCTCCCGAAACAGCCGTGTCCGGTGAGTACCTGCGTCAGGCGTAAGGTGAGGACGCCGTGGCGCCTCTCTAGCCACTCCTCAAAGAGGGGTCTTATCGCCGCGATTGTGGCGTACCCAGCGCTGGGTTGTGACAATCGCACTCTCCATTCCGCCATGAGATCCCGCCGGAGCTCTGTCCGCTGTGCCGCGACTTCTTGCGGCATCGGAGTTAAGCCCCGGCGCTTCGCCTCCTCGCGCCACTCCCAAATGTGCGCGAGGACCTTTGCCTCCAGATCCCATGGCGGTACTCCAGCAAGGAGGCTCGCCGCCTCGCAGGAGACCGTGCGGTATCCTCGGGCCAGCCGGATGGCCATGACCCTTTGGGACGCGTTCAGCCGGCGGTCTGGCTGCCGCCTCAATGAAGGCGCCCACACCGGCGCCCCGTAAAGGGCCATGGACCGCACGATCCCCACGTAGAGCCTCCGGCAGGAGGCGTGTGAACCTCCCAGATTGGGCAGGAGCCGCTTCAAGGCAGCCCCGGCCCGGTCCAGTCTGGGAGCCAAACGTCGGAAATGCTCCACGAAGTTCCACCGGCTATCGAGGACGAGTCCCAGATACTTCATCGTCGACTCGACGCCGATGTGAACCCCTCCCGCCAATACCTGGGAACCCGACGGTGGCGCACTACGAGGACCATAGAAACCCATGGCCTCGGACTTGTGCAGGGCCACCTCGAGTCCCAGCTGCCGAATTCAAAAGTACCTGTAGTTGGTTTATTTGAAATAAATGCTTTGAGTTTGAGTTGAGTTTGATTTTTAACCAGAGCACAACTTAATAAGTGGACACATAAGGTCTGGTATACAGACATAAGACGATAAGCTGCTGTGCAATCAGATTTTATTCAGAATGAGCGTCGCCATATCGAATAACATAACCTATTATAATGATGTGGAATTTTATACTCAAATACTCAAGTTTAATAACGAAATCGGTATAATATTCTTATAAAAGTATTATAAGGTTGTAGGTAATACTTTTATACTTTTACTTTTTTACTTGTAATAGTTTAAGGAAACTGCATAAAATATAAAAAAAATATTTCACACGTAAAAACATATCAATAGACGAAATGTTGTTTATTTCTCCAAAACCCGGCTTATCAGGTAGCGCGTGAAAATTTTACACGAAATGTATAAATACATACACGGTAAAGTTGCATGCGCACCAACAATTTCTTCCTCTAAACATAAAGGTAAAATTTATTTAGTTATTATATTTTCAATGTCGCATTCACGCTGTTTGGATTTGTCAATTTCAATTTAATTTGATTTACTTCTTGATAAAAATACTGAAATGAGCTAAACGCTGTGTATCGTCTGAATATCTGAGCTTTGAAGGACTTAACCATTAGTACATTCATCATTCATTCATCATCTGGCTAACAGCGATGTAATACTTGTATTAAATAACAAAATGCTTTTATGCAGAAGATACTCAGCTTGTCGTACAATTATTCAAAACTTATTCATCTGTTACGTTGCTATTACACAGCTATTAGCAATATAATTTATTAAATATAATATATATATTTAAATATATTTATTACGGTAGTCTTATTCAGCGATTAGTTTCTATGACTGCTATTAAACAAAACTTACTCAGAAGGTTTGTGCTGGCTGGGATGTTTGTGTTTAATATTAAGGCCACGCCCCCAAATCGCTCATTTAAAAAATGAGTTCCGATGAGGAAGACGTGTCTGCTGTTCTGAACTAGCAATAGTAGATTTAGTGCTATAAAGAAAAAATAGATTCCGTGTCCGACCGTACCTGCCGACCAAGTTCGTTCAATATTAATCAAGAACTGAAAATTGATGATTGGTTCGGTTTTAAAATATTTTTCGGTGTTCAGAAATCGATTTTGAGGAGCTCGAACTAATTGTAAGTATAAAAACAAAGCATTTTCTTGATTCCACTATATCACTGCACATAAAACTTAAAAAAATGTCACGGAACGTTTTCGTCTGCGTCGGGAGAGCACTAAACACGAAATGAGTCACTTTACACAGGGTGTAAAGTTCATTCATCCACCATAGAAAAGGAAGGATCCTCCAACCAGATGGGTGTTGTCTGGCGGGCAACTGCCCATCGGTTTGAACTTGAAATCTTGTATGTATGTCGATCGCTCGGTAAACTCTAATTGCGCGATGCAGGATTTGTGTGACGTCATGTCTATGATGAGTAGTTCGTATGTGGTGGTGTAACCGCTACATCACTCCCCTCCGGAGACCGGAGGTCGATAGTGGGCTGAATCTTGCGATGCTTCACGGTGCCAGCTGTGGTTCACGGTGAGTCGGAACCGTCTGTGGTGATTGTGGTGATTCCTCAGTGAGTCGGGGTAATTGAGGTGATTCCCCAGTGAGTCGGGGTGATGAGGCTGAGGGTGATGACCAGGAATGCGCGTTCGCTGCATGCTGGTAGTCAGGATACCCGTTGAAGCCGTGGATGCTGGCTGTGTGACTCGCCTCACGAAAGCTTGCGGGAGTGATGATGATGATAACGTCACGCCGAAGTATTTGCACGAAGGCTGCGTTGACGATCACGTCGGGGTCACCAATTTAATGGTATGAGGAACAGGGTGTAAAGTTCATTCATCCACCGTAGAAAAGGGAGGATCCTCTGACCAGATGGGTGTTGTGTCTGGCGGGCAACTGCCCATCGGTTTGAAGTTGAAATCTTGTATGTATGTCGATCGCTCGGTAAACTCTAATTGCGCGATGCAGGATTTGTGTGACGTCATGTCTATGATGCGTAGTTCGTATGTGGCTGTGTAACCGCTACAGCCCCTTCCGGTCCCTTGCAGGTAAACGCGGGTGATGTTATCCGTTCGTCGCGGCAAACATGTTAATGTTTCATGTTTAGTTTTTTGTTACACCACGCCCCCAAATCGGTTCGTGTTTCATGTTTATAAAACACGAAAATATGGCGCAGTGGACCCCGGCTTTAGAGTGCGCGCCACGAAAGAAGGCCCGCGGAAAATTGATGAACTAGATTTTTTAATGCTATGTGGTGCAATGACATAGAACTAGCGCTGCGTCAAACGGATTTCAGTGGTGACGCGGACTCTAAACAGAATACTCTTTCTTGTCTTTGTCTTTAACAAATACATCAAATTTGTCACGCGAAAGCATTATCAAAAATATATTTTTTTCCCAAAATAATAAAATTTAATGCCGCATTAACTGTTCAAGAAATAAAATTTGTAATGATTGTAACAAATCTGGTTTAAAAACCAAGACCATGTAAGTAGCAAAATTGATGTGACTAATAATGGCAAACAGAGACTTTCTTGATTCAAGCGAAAGTTTTTATGGAATTCTGAAAGATTTAATTCGTAGAATTCTCCATGTGGCTTGTTGTGTGAGACATGACATGACGATATTGTTCAGACCAAGTTTATTCAACTAAAACTAGAAACAAAAATCAAAACCAATATATTTTATTTCACATAAACCATGCACGGGCCGCCCGCACACAGGAGACCCGTACGGGTAGCCCCCGCAGTGCTCTGAAACGAGGGAGTTAGTACGATACGGTTGCTAGCGTTGTACGGGCTCTACCCTGAGCGGGTCGCGTACGGACCAATCCGCGTCGCTGTGAAACAATGTTCTAACGCCTCACGTGTCTCCATTCTGGGAGCCCGTACGGGCGGCCCGCACGGGTCTCCCGGACAGCTGTGAAACCAGCCTTAGTAGGTTATGAGTCATAAGAGGTACAGATAGAGTTTCCAAGAAGAGCGGTGGCCGCCATATAACGGCCGCAGTGATAGCCGTCATGAACATGTTGGCACCGAGTTTTAAATTAATCAAATGCTCTCTAACGAAACACCAACTTACATTCTATGTAACATTTCAGTGAAGCCATTCGACGGTAAATTGCGGACGCCATCTGGCGGCTACCGCAGTCTTAGCACACCCAAGCTTTAGCAGAAACTCGTATATGTGGCTTTTATTTGTAACATTAAAATGCACGAGTAACGTAGTATTCCATTCTGTTCTCTTGAATATAAGATGAATTAACTGTATTGAATCATGACCTTGTTACTTTATTGATTGCAACGTTTTGTTTCAGGTGGAAACCGGATCCAAACAAATGGTTTACGGCTATGTTATTTTGGGAATAATAATATTGTTAATATATAACGCAGTAAGTGTAATAGAATACTCTTTGGTACCCTTTGGTATTAAATGAATTAATATAAATATGGGTATTAAAACATATGAGAGAAATAGAGAGACGGGTGTCATCATAACCTGTGCCTTCCTATGTATTAATTGTCTTTAACGAAGGTACCACGTATTCTACGCGTTTTACGTATTCCGACGTTTTCTTTACATTCATCTATACTATAATAAATTAATAATATATAATATATGTTTAAAATATAATATAAATAATATTATTATAAAGAGGTAAACTTTGTAAGTTTATATGTAGGTGGTAATCTCCGGAACTACCAGTAAGATTTGAAAAAATATTTTTGCATTGGAGAACCCAATTCTTGAGGAAGGTTATAGGCTACGCGGACGAAGTCGCGGGCAGAAGCTAGTTTATTTATTAAGTAAAACAATTTCTGTTATCTAAATGCTGTTATAATATCAATAAATGCATATTTAAATTACTTAAATTACATTTATAACAATATTTGTACTTTAATAATATAATTATAGTACCTAATTGTAACAACTAATTTGTCAAATTAAAGCCATCTTCCTCTCTCCTACTTTGCTGTGCCCAACAGGGTTCTCAATGATTGTTTCTGTAAACTTACCACCTAAGTTCACAATGTGGAATGTAATAAATATATTGAGTATTCTTATGTGCCTTTTAGACACTTAAGAATCCTCAGTTTTGCAACACCGCCATCGGCTATCCGTCAGATATGGATCAACGACTGTGGACTACGCTGCCAAACCAGCAGAGACGGCAGCCACAGCGAAGAAAACAGGATGGCTATGAGGTGTACCTGCCAGGCCTGCTTATGCTCACAGATGCAGAGATTCTGCTCGTATGTGATGTCAAAATCATAAGTCATTTATTCAAACTAGGCTGAGAATCAGCACTTTTCGAACGTCAAAATTACAGACAGTCCCTCAAAACACCTACCCTTCACCACTTCCTAGTGCTTTAGCTGGGAAGAAGACGTGGCGCAACAAACTCTCCAGACGCAGTTGGAACTGTCAATTGTTCTTTCTAGTTTAGCTCTGACATGGAAGCTGGTACGCGATATGTCTGCAAGTCTGACTGGAGAACTGTCATGATTGTAGATTCTACGAGCAGCTTGAATAAATAAATCTTGGTGAAGCAAAAAATTTGAAATCACCGGGCTTTCGATAGAAATTCGCTATTCGCTATCGATAGAAATTCTTTGTAAAGAGGGATCTTTTTGGCATCATATCTAATTTTCTACAAACGAATGACGTGAAGAGAGTCTTTAGCCAACAGTTGGAGAAAAAAAACAAGACAACAATAAGAGACTTAAACGTTTTTTGTCTTCTGCAGACCACATTCGCAAGTACGCAGAAATGCATTAGATACAATATCCCAGCGATTCTCCAATGACACAAATAGGGTAAGTGATTATTACATGCATTTTACAAAGCATAATCAGACTTTAAAACATTCCCACTGCTGGGACACAGGCCTCCTCTCTGTGAGAGGGAGTGGGCCGTAGTCCACCACGCGGGCCCAGTGCGGGTCACGATGTCACATGTCTTCGCAATTTTGGTTTTAGGACATGCCGGTTTCCTCAAGATGTTTTTCTATGAATGTCAGGTTTGCGGGTGCATTTTTCAGAACCGGTCGAAAAATATCTAAAAAATTCGTATCTAATTAGTGCCAAATTGTACAATTTTTTAAATAAATTTGTACCTCGTGGGATCTCAAGTGATTGCAATAGTTTCATATACCCGCCATTCTGACGTCAGCTTGGCGGGTATATTTACTGAGAAGTTAGGTGTAAAACAGGCGTGGATAATTAGTACCCAATTGGTACCTTTCTAAACATACCATAAGATAGTGATATCTCATCGGAATTCGACAGAAATTGAAAAATTCATCAAGAGCCATAGGATGTTACAAAAAGTTGTTTGTTGAAAACAAGCACAGGAAACCGGGGATACTTGACTATAGCGATTCTTAGTTAGCATCGGGTGGAATAACAGCTCACTTCACCTACGTTTTCACGATGAGTTTTTCACATAATAGACAGCGGTAGGTCTCGTTTACCCCACTGGCCAGCCATGTCATTGACAAATTAAGAACTTATGGTGTCGCTGGATCTTTACTCTCATGGTTGAGTTCGTATCTTATGAACAGAATCATCTTTGTAGTAGTCAATGGCTTTCGATCAACCGTCAGATACATATCCTCGGGTGTGCCACAAGGGTCTCATTTGGGGCCGGTTTTGTTTAACTTTTTTACTAACGATATTCCGAACTGCTTTCGCCACTGTAACATTTTTATGTTTGCCGATGACTTAAAATTCGTCAAAATTGTTAAATCTAAGCATGACGCCTCTGAATTACAAAGCGATTTGGATGAATTGGTGATATGGTAACAAATAAACCAAATGCTCCTAAATCCTAGCAAATGTTACCATATAAAATTTACTAGGAAACATCATCTCATCGACCAGGATTATTATATTGATGGTGATAAAGTAAAGAAATTAGACACAATAAAAGACCTTGGTGTTATATTAGATCAGAAATTAACCTTTATTCCTCACATTGATAATATAGTGAAAAAGTCATCCAAAATGCTAGGTTTTGTTATCAGAAACACGAAACAATTTAAAAACTGTCGAACAAAAATTATCCTTTATAATTGTTTGTGTCGAAGCATGTTGGAGTATTGTAGCGTGGTCTAGCGGCCACACTATGCTGTTCACTTGTTTCGTCTTGAGCGAGTACAAAAACGTTTTCTGGGGCACCTGGCTTATGCTAGCGGTTTGTCCAGGAAAATATTAACCTTTATTCCTCACATTGATAATATAGTGAAAAAGTCATCCAAAATGCTAGGTTTTGTTATCAGAAACACGAAACAATTTAAAAACTGTCGAACAAAAATTATCCTTTATAATTGTTTGTGTCGAAGCATGTTGGAGTATTGTAGCGTGGTCTAGCGGCCACACTATGCTGTTCACTTGTTTCGTCTTGAGCGAGTACAAAAACGTTTTCTGGGGCACCTGGCTTATGCTAGCGGTTTGTCCAGGAAAATATTAACCTTTATTCCTCACATTGATAATATAGTGAAAAAGTCATCCAAAATGCTAGGTTTTGTTATCAGAAACACGAAACAATTTAAAAACTGTCGAACAAAAATTATCCTTTATAATTGTGTGTGTCGAAGCATGTTGGAGTATTGTAGCGTGGTCTGGCGGCCACACTATGCTGTTCACTTGTTTCGTCTTGAGCGAGCACAAAAACGTTTTCTGGGGCACCTGGCTTATGCTAGCGGTTTGTCCAGGAAAATACGTTCATATAGTGATAGGCTCAAACATTTGAAAATGATTTCTCTTGACAAACGTCGACGACTGAATGACGCGATGTTTGTGTGCAAAGTTATGGCCCATAAAATTGACTGCCCGCAAATATTAAATAATTTATTTTTAAAGTTATTAAATATTAATTTAATAACTTCCGCGCCCCCTCCAAAATTCCTCGCAATCCTATAAAGCCTCTCTGCCCTCCGCAGAGAAGAACGGTTCTGGGTGCTAATTCTCCCTACGCGAGGTTTTGCAGAGCTGTAAACGATTGCAGTGATCGGATCAATCTGCATTTTGACAATTTAGGCAAATTGCAAGCCAGCTTTTATAATTATCTCTCCGAACATTAAGTTTCTTAGCCTTATTTTTTGTAGTACCAACTTTAGTTTTTTTTTGTAAGTTACAACATTTTGTGTGCATGCAGAGTTTACCAATAAGTGATTGTTACACTTTATTCTGTTTTGTTGCTCCTGTTTCATTTGCTTGTACCAGTGTATACAATTGTTGGTGAACCAAATAAAAATAAATAAATAAAATGTCGTTTAGTTGCCTGAAAATATATGACATGAATTTTTTTTTTAAAAAGGTGTAGGTATATTCGCAGCAGTATTCATTTTCTTTAAAAAAATCTACCTTTAGAATATAATAGACTTTTGAATTCTTCTTCTTCGTTACTTTTTTAAAAATAAATGGTTTTTATAATATTTTCAAATTACAGTGTGAATAGGTAAGAGAGGACAGTGTAGGCATATCAGTAAGTACCAGGTCCTTCGCAAAATAGAAAATGGTCCACAAGTCAACAGCCTACAACGTTCTCATATTCACAAAACCTAAAAGAAAATAATCTAAATGAAAGATAAATAAAATAATTACATGACAAACTATCTAAACCAAATGACAGGATTGCCACTACAGCTGTCACAAATCTATTTTGACACAAAATGTAGAATATTGTAGGTAAGTATTCAATATCACTTTAAGGCCCGTATTACAGAACGTCATTCAATACTCAAGCATTACTTAAAACTAGATTCAAGCCATTTGATTGGTTGAAACTAGTTTTAAGTAATGCTTGAGTATTGGGTTACGTTCTGTAATACGGGCCTTAGAATCATAGAGCTGCAAGTGGCATATAAATGCTAACTATCGTTTTTTTATTTACGTAAGTGAAGTGAGCTGGCATTCGCATCTGTAGTGCTATTCTGTAACCATCTCACCGTGTTATCTTAGGTGAAGTGAGCGTGGAGTGAGCTGTCAGTTGCTAAGGATTGACACTATTGGCAGCTCACTTCACCTAAGATATCACGGTGAGATTTTTACAGAATAGCACTACTGCTGCTTAGTATCCTTATAGTTAATTATCCCCGGTTTCCTCTACTGGTACAAGAGCCCATGACCAAAATTTTTGGCTCATCGGTTAACTATCAAAACCGTATAAAATCGATAGGTTTGATTTGAATTTTGATCATTCTGAATCCAAAACCCGTATTTTCTGAAGTTTTCCGCGTCACATCTGACCTGACCGTATTTTCAAACATGTTGAAAAAAAAAATACCAAATAGTTAGCAATCTGCCTGATGTCCAGAATGTAGTTGAACGATAGATTTTAGATACCGAAAACACAATTTTCAGACATCAGAACCAGTGGCGTCACACGTATGGGAGGCCATTTGAACAAAATTAAAAATGAGGCATAAACCCACAGCAAACAATATGACAATCTTAATCTTAAGTGAACATTGGTCAGTTGATGCGAATAAATATTTTTTCAGAATAAAGTCAGAATGGATTCAACCCATAAGTTGTTCAAACTTATAGGTTGAATCCATTTTGAACGTGTTGATAAGTTTTCCGATCGGTAACATAGCATTCTGTCTGAAAACTGTTGGGCATGATGAAACAAGTTAGCCAGATGTAGACAAAAAATTAATCAAACACATTTTGTGTAGTTATCACGTTACTAATCAGATAACTTTTCCAAAATCAGAAATTATAAAAAAAAATCGTATTTACCATCGAACTGATATTGAAGGATTTTTTTAATAAATTGGACAAAAGAAAACTGGGACAATATTTGAAAAATGATGTTTATTGAAACACACAAAACATCGTTTTTAATAAATTTTCGAACTCATCATCGCTGCGTAAACTCGTGAGAAATAGGAGCATAACAAGCACCGCGCATTTCGGCGACTCCGAAACGTTCTTTTCGTTTTTGGAATTATAGGTGACATTCAAAATGTCTGAAAGCAGGTTTTTGGTAAGATAAAAAAGATTTCAAAAATAAAATAGAACCAGGTCGCTATGAGACATTTTCTGACATTTTTTAAAATGCGTTCAGGCCAGATGTGACGCGCAAAATGTCTGAAAACAATTTTTTTCGACATAAAACAAAGCTAATTTAAATTTTTAATATCAGACATTTGTATTAAAACCGTCTGCCAATTCTTCTTGACATAGCAGAAATGGGCCCGCATAAAACTGCGATGTTTCTGACCAATACTGCCCACGGAGTCGGGTTCAGGATCGTCTAAACTAACGACTTTATACGGTTTTGGCCATAAAATAATGCGAATGGTTTTAGTCGTGGGCTCACGTCGCTTTGTGTCAAACAAACAACATATTGCATCACCCTATGGCTGTTGATGAATTTTTCAAATTCTGTCGAATCCCGATGAGATTTCACTGAAGTATGTTTAGATAGGTACCAATTAGGTACTAAATATCCCTGTATATTTTATATCTAACTTTTCAGTACACAAGCTACACAAAAATACACCCGCCAAGCTGACGTCAGAATTGCGGGTCACAAGTAACAAATTATTTCACAAGTGGTACAATTTGGAGTACCAAATTGTAACACTTGTGAAATAATTTGTTAAATAATTAGTAAATTATTTAGATATATTTCGATCATTTCTGTAAAATACACCCGCGAACCTGACATTCACCGCGGGCCCAGTGCGGGTAGGTGGATGTCACGTGTCTTCGCAATGTTGGTTCCGGACATGCCGGTTTCCTCACAATGTTTTTCTTTATCATTTTTGGAGTAGTGGTGATGAAATAAGTTACGAAAAATAAAGTGCCTGCTCGGCTTCGTACCCACGACCGTACGACAGCCGTACAGTAAGCGTTCAAAAGTTCATAGACACGTTAAAGAGTAGTATTGCTGTGAACACGCGGTAAGTCTGCCTCTGTACATTTGTGTGCTTGAAGTATTAAATAAATAAATAAATAAATATAGCCCGTACATCTGTATGTGTAAGCAACACGATACACACACCACAGAGAACGCAGTTTTGCACTACACGAAACAAAAAATATTACCGTCTTTTTTGTTAAACACGGTGGCACACACGCATCATGCGCATGACCTTGGCTAGTTTATGGCATTGCTAAAATTCGAATGTAACTTAACAAGTGCAGATAGCAGAAGGCGTTAAGCGTTGGTATGAAATTCAAACTGCCTCAGGTTCTAATCTCGTAAATCACAGCGCGGTTTTTTGCAAATATTATTATTTTTGTTTTCGCTAATAATATTTTTTAAATATTGCTGCTTTTTTATTAATGTTGTTATTGCAATAAAGGGTTTAGAGTAAAAAATGCGTGATAATGTGATAACAAAATTAAAAAATAAATTTATTCGTTATATTTATTTTACATAAGTTAACAAACTGCTACAATTATTTATCATTACTTCAGCTGAATAAGATGTGAAATAGATGTCAAGAAACTTAGAAGCAAGTTGTATTATTTTGACATATTTAAATTATGAAAAATTTTAAATGGATTTTTTTCACCATAAATGTGCTTTGATCATGGTCGAAGTAATTAAGTAATAAATAAGAATATTAGACTACTTAAAATGTAAAAAAAAACTACTTACAGAATAGGTGCTTTTAAGGTTAAATATAGGCACTTTGTTTACATTAATTATTTTACATTTTATTTGACTTTAGTAAATATTGGTTAGTATTGAGGTTATTGCTTTAGTATTCATTTTCTTTACGAAAAGAAGATTGAAACTAAACCTCAAATTTTAATCCTAAAATAATCTAAAACATTTTCGGTCTATTTGTAAGTGTTATTTTATGTCTATTTTGTATTGACAATATCACACATTACAAACTAGTAGCGCCATCTATTGTAAAGTATGTACTACTGTATGTTTTCTTTAACGTCTCAGGATTCACGAGGAGAATCAGTTTACTGAGGAATTTGATTTCCATACGACTCGAAAATAGCGTATCAATGACTTCGTACGTGACACAAATCATTGAAACAAGTCAAAAATTAAGTGGATCGCATCGCTTTTGTTAACGGGATTAACAGAAAAATATTCCCCTATGATCATGACGACTGAGCATTGCGGC
Source organism: Agrochola litura (assembly GCA_949152395.1). Classification (NCBI taxonomy): domain Eukaryota; kingdom Metazoa; phylum Arthropoda; class Insecta; order Lepidoptera; family Noctuidae; genus Agrochola; species Agrochola litura. The sequence goes on along the minus strand of OX424490.1, from coordinate 33,149,178 downwards.
ATACCATTGACAGCAGACGCCATTAAAACAAAGTTGTTGGACATGGAAGAAAGCGGAATCGGCGGCGACAGTAGCGCTTTCAATTCCAGTGGCGCGTTTGCGAGTTTCAAGAAGAACCGGAATGTTGGTAACACTGCAACCAAAGACAACGCCCAGATGTCAAAGTCAAAACCAAAAGTCATAATATGCTATAAATGCATTGAAATAGGTATAAATGTAAACAAACAGGGCATTACCGCAACCAGATTACATTTTCGAAAAAAAATTGTCGAATACAAATAAAAATGAACGTACAAGCAGTAATGTGTTTAGCCCCGTATTTCTGAATAGTGAATTTTGCAAAAGCGATTGGTATATTGACTCCGGGGCGAGCGTTCGTCTTACCGCGAATGAAAAATGGTTATCAAATGTGTTGCGAGATCTTATGATCAAGGAAATTGTCGTGGCAAACAAAGATAAAGTACCTGTTTTATGTAGTGGAGATGTGCAGAGTACGACAAAGATGCGCACCTGTGAATACGATATTACAGTAGAAGGTGTATTATGTGTGCCGAAGTTGACTACAAATCTGTTGTCTGTTAGTCAACTTATGTCCAAAGGAAACAGATTCATTTGAGCAAGCACTTTGTGACGCACGAACCTAGTTTACCCAATTATTGTAATTCTGTAAAATTCCACTTCATAAGCATACTTCGAATAAGTAGGCGCTTAGGCTAATTTAGTTTATAATTAATGTAATTCTTTTAATTTTAAATAAATTAAATAAATCATTTTTGGTTTTTTTAAATCCTCCAATTGCAGCTAACGTAATTAGCTAAATACTCGTCACCGACAATAATCACGAACCAAAAAAGTTCTATTAAGTGAATACTCGTAACGAGCTGCATCTGTCTACCCCACAGAAATTGAAATAATTTACTTAGTTTTCTGTGGTCTACCTGCTAAACTTTAATATTTATGTGAACAAGACGAATGAAACAAAAAACGAATAATTATCGAACTAGTCGTTACTATGAGTTGCAGACAAAGTGAGTGTGTGTGTGTAATGTGCGTGTCTACAGTATTGTAACAACTTATAGAAGAAGGTCGTAAGTCAAACCGAAGTGTCAGTCTATTGCTTTATGAGATTGCCTATGGACTTTTGGTCGGTACTGTACGTGCTCGTAAGTCAGGGCCGTTAGGACTGGGTCACCACTGCTCTTCGTTTTATTTAACACTACACTAAAAAATTAACGTATTTTGGAATAAATCCCACTAAAGCGAATGATAAACTAAATGAAAGGTATTTAACGTACTTTAAATTTAAGTCTTCTAATACATTTAAATCTTCTATTACATGGACCAACTGGTGTACAGTACCGACCAAAAGTCCATAAGCAATCTCACAAAGCAATAGACTGACGCTTCGGTTTGACTTACGACCTTCTTCTATAAGTTGTTACAATACTGTAGACACGCACATTACACGCACATTACACGCACACACTCACTTTGTCTGCCACCAATGACTAGTTCGATAATCATCATTCGTTTTTTGTTTCATTCGTCTTGTTCACATAAATATTAAAGTTTAGCAGGTAGACCACAGAAAACTAAGTAAATTATTTCGATTCCTGTGGGGTAGATGCAGTTTGTTACGAGTATTCAATTAATAGAACTTTGTTGGTTCGTGGATAATATTGGTGACGAGTATTTAGCGCAGTGTTGTGGTTATTATTTTCAAAAAGCAGGCATAAAATATATTGAAGAGATCAGATCAGATCAGAGAATATTATTGCGCTGCGTAAAAGTGAAGTGAATATCTAATGAAACCGGACTAAGTGTGAATGTTATCATTTATATATTTCATATTTTACTAAACATAAATCTTAATCAAGGGTATTGTTGATAGAACAGAGGTATTGTTGAGACAGAAGATGCCTTTAAAGTTTTAAATTCATTATGAGGTTTAATTCGATTAGTTAATAATAAATAATTAGGTATTATGTGTAATAATAACAATGTTTTTCTTTGTTCTAGAGAAATACTGTGAGGGTTAAGAGATATGAGGAAGGGGCTTATTATCGAGTAGCAGCGACGTCAAATGGTGAATGAATATGAAACAAATGGTTTCATACCAACGAGATATTTTGCTGAATTATTAAAAACACGTCATTATGAACCGTTCGCCGTGTACTCTGAAGGCTTGCATCACTGAAGACCAGCTAGAAAACCGTTTTTGACCTTAAAATATTGACCGTACCAACTTAATAAACAACAGATTCGTTATTGCATGAAAATATGGTAAAGAATTTTTTAAGCACGCTTCAATAGGGTGTTTGTCGTATTTCTTGCAGATAGACCGAAATTGTTTAATATTATTTTAGTAATATTATTATTTTAGGATTAAAATCTGGGGTTTAGTTTCAATCTTCTTTTCGTAAAGAAAATGAATACTTAAGCTATAACCTCAATACCAACCAATATTTACAAAAGCCAAATAAAATTTAAAATAATTAATATGAACCAACTGTCTATACTTAACCTTAAAATCAACAATTTTGTCAGTAGATTTTTTTACATTTATTGCTTAATTACTTCGACCATGATCAAAGCTTTATATTTATGGTGAAAAAAATCCATTTAAAATTTAAAACATTTCAAAATTTAAATTATGTCAAAATAATACAAATTGCTTCTAAGTTTCTAGACATCTATTTCACATATTATTCAGGTGAAGTAATGATAAATAATTGTAGTAGTTTGTTATACTTAAGTAAAATAAATATAACGAATAAATATGATTTATTTCTTATTATAACATATCACGCATTTTTTATTCTAAACCCTTTATTTGCAATAACAACATTAATAAATAGGCAGGAATATTTAAAAATATTATTATTGCAAACAAAAATAATAATATTTGCAAAAACAGCGCTGTGATTTACGAGATTAGAACCTTAGCCATCTTGAATCTAAGACCAACGCTTAACGCCTTCTGCTATCTGCAACTCGTACTTTCGAATTTTAGCAATGCGATACACTCACTGGCCAAGGTCACGCGTATGATGCGTGCTAACAAAAGTGATGGAAATATAATTGCGGCGCCCGCGAACCGTGACGATACGACAGTGTGTAGTGCAAAACTGCGTTCTCTGTGGTGTGTGTACGGCACTCACACTACAGACGTCTGCCTGTTTACACATACAAATGTACGGACTACACCGCGTGTTCACAGCAATACGACTCTTAGCCTGCTTATGCACTTTTGAGCGCTTACTGTACCTAACCTCCACAATTCAGTTACTGGGTAACACGATACCCCTTGGTAAGACTGGTTGTCAGACTTTTGGGCTTCTGACTACCCGTATCGATTCTCAAAGATCTACGAATTTCAGGCGGGACCAACGACTTAACGTGCTTCTGAATAATTATTCAGATATTCACCATTGCGAATTGGCTTGTGGTTGTGCAGATGTGTATAGTAACACCCACATTTCGCCAGTTATTTTAAGTTCCTATGTGTAGGTGTGTTGTATGTGTTTTGTTTACTTCATATTAATTGTTGCAGTTTCAAGGTCGGTGCGTAGGGTCCGCCATCTGCCCGGGGCGAAGACGTGCACGGGTAATTGCGAACGAATTTGTTTGTTTCTGATATATTAATTTCTATAAGTAGGTATGTGCAAACACTTTTATGGATAGGGGCACTGCAACAATTTTCCAGGAGTCAGGAAAGACACCTGATTCTAGACTCAAATTAAGTAATTGGTTTGATTAGGCTTTCTCGGCAGTTTACGAGAAGTGGTGCGCTGTCTATTTTCTATTATTGTATTATGTTGGAGAGTTCTTCTTTATCGGTTGGGTGCAAATAGAAAGATTGTGAGATAGAGCTCGGTGTTATGTGTTAAGTGTGTTATGTGCTCGGTGTTATGCATGGTGTTGTGTTTATGTGTAAAAAGTACAAAATAAAACTTACGTAAACATAGAACTTTATTATTTTCTTAAAAGCTTGAGGCGTGAACGTCCTTCTTACCCTTCAAGATAAGCCTCAAGCTTTTAAGAAAATATTAAAGTTCTATGTTTACGTAAGTTTTATTTTGTACTTTTTAGTTAATTATTTTTCAAGTTAAAGCCATCTTCCTCTCTCCCACTTTGCTGTGCCCAGCAGGGTTCTCAGTGATCATGTTTTTGTGAACGTACCACCTAATTTCACTATGTGGAATGCAATAAATATATTGAGTATTCTAATGTGCCTTTTAGACACTTAAGAATCCTCAGTTTTGCAACACCACCATCGGATATCCGGCAGATATGGATCAACGACTGTGAACTATGCTGGCAAACTAGCAGACACAGCAGCCACAGCGAAGGAAATAGGATGACTATGAGGTATACCAGCGAGGCCTGCTTATGCGCACAGATTCAGAGATTCTGCTCGTATGTGATGTCAAAATCAAATTAAAGTCATTTATTCAAACTAGGCTGAGAATCAGTACTTTTCGAACGTCAAAATTACAGAAAGTCCCCCAAAACGCCCACCCTTCACCACTTCTTAGTGCTTTAGCTGGGAAGAAGACGTGGCGCAAATTGGAACTGTCAATTGTTCTTCCTAGTTTAGCTCTGACATGCAATCTGGTAAGCGATATGTCTGCGAGTCTTTCTGGAGAACTGTCATGATAGTAGAATCTATGAGCAGCTTGAATAATTAAGTCTTTTTGGCATTATATCTAATTATCTACCTTGATTGAAATGATCACTAGAAGGAGTCATTATCTAACAGGAATAGAATACTTAAACGAATGACGTGAAGAGTCTTTAGCCAACAGTTGGAGAAAAAAACTATGACAACAATAAGAGACTTAAACGTTTTTTGTCTTCTGCAGACCACATTCGCAAGTATACAGAAGTGAATTAGATACAATATCCCAGCAATTCTTCAATGACACAAATAGGGTAAGTGATTGTTAAATGCATTTTACAAAGCATAATCAGCCTTTAAAACGGTCCCACTGCTAAGACACAGGCCTCCTCTCTGTGAGAGGGAGTGGGCTGTAATCCTCCACGCGCGCCCATTGCGGGTCACGATGTTACGTGTCTTCTCAATTTTGGTTCTAGGACATGCCGGTTTCCTCAAGATGTTTTTCTATGAATGTCAGGTTTGCGGGTGCATTTTTCAGAACCAGTCAAAAAATATCTAAAAAATTCGTACCTATTTAGCGCAAATTGTACCACTTTTGAAATATCTTTTTCTCCCACTGAAGTAATATTAAAATAATACTGCTTTTGAGCTAGTGGTAGGACCCCAGACAGTATTTTCAAACATGTTGAAAAAAAAAAACCAAACAGTTCATAGCAATCTGTCTGATTTCCAGAATTTAGTTGAACGATAGATTTTAGATACCGAAAACACAATTTTCAGACACCAGACCAGTGGTGTCACACGTATAGGAGGCCATTTGAACAAAATTAAAAATGAGGCATAAACCCACAACAAACAGTATGAAAATCTTAATCTAAGTAAACATTGGTCAGTTGATGCGAATAAATAATTTTTCAGATTAAAGTCAAAGTGGATTCAACCTATAAGTTGCTCAAACTTATGGGTTGAATCCATTTTGAACGTGTTGATAAGTTTTTCCGATCGGTAACATAGCATTCTGTCTGAAAACTGTTGGGCATGATGAAACAAGTTGCCCAGATGTAGAAAAAAAATTAATCAAACACATTTTGTGTAGCTATCACGTTACTAATCAGATAACTTTTCCATAATCAGAAATTATTTAAAAAATCGTATTTACCATCAAACTGATATTGAAGGATTTTTTAATAAATTGGACAAAAGAAAACTGGGACAATATTTGAAAAATGATGTTTATTGAAACACACAAAACATCGTTTTTAATAAATTTTCGAACTCATCATCGCTGCGTAAACTCGTGAGAAATAGGAGCATAACAAACACCGCGCATTTCGGCGACTCCGAAACGTTCTTTTCGTTTTTGGAATTATAGGTGACATTCAAAATGTCTGAAAGCAGGTTTTTGGTAAGATACAAAAGATTTCAAAAAATAAAATAGAACCAAGTCGCTATGAGACATTTTTTGACATTTTTGAAAATGCGCTCAGGCCAGATGTGACGCGCAAAATGTCTGAAAACTATTTTTTTCGACATAAAACAAAGCCAATTTACATTTTTAATATCAGAAATGTTGTGATAAAACCGTTTGCAATTCTTTTTGACATAGCAGAAATGGGCCTCCATAAAACTGCGATGTTTCTGACCAATACTGCCCACGGAGTTGCGTTCAGGATCGTCTAAACTATCGATTGTATACGGTTTTGGCTGTAAAGTGATGTGAATGGTTTTGGTCACGCACGTCTCTTTGTGTCAAACAACATATTATAACACCCTATGGCTGTTGATGAATTTTTCAATTTCTGTCAAATCCCGATGAGATTTCACTGACTTAAAGTATGTTTAGATAGGTACCAATTAGGTATTAAATATCCATGCATATTTTATATCTAACTTTTCAGTACACAAGCTACACAAAAATACACCCGCCAAGCTGACGTCAGAATTGCGGGTCACAAGTAACAAATTATTTCACAAGTGGCACAATTTGGTACTAATTATTTAGATATATTTCGATAATTTCTGAAAAATACACCCGCGAACCTGACATTCACCGCGGGCCCAGTGCGGGTAGGTGGATGTCACGTGTCTTCGCAATGTTGGTTCCGGACATGCCGGTTTTCTCACGATGTTTTTCTTTATCGTTTTTGGAGTACTGATGATGAAATAAGTTATGAAAAATAAAGTGCATAATTGGCTTCGAACCCACGACCGTTCGTCGGCTGTACGTACTCGTAAGTCAGGGCCGTTAGCACTGGGTCACCACTGCTCTTCGTTTTATTTAACACTACACTAGAAAATTAACGTTTTTCAATAAATCCAACTAAAGCGTATGATAAACTAAATTAAAGGTATTTAACGTACTTTAAATTTGAGTCTTCCAATAATTGGCTATCTTCTTTCGTTCGTTGTTTGTTTTAGCTCGGGCAAAAGCTGGTCTTCTATAAAGATCAGCAGAAACCACAAAATGCCTTGTGCTACTCAATCTGCATAGCCTTTTCTAAACTATGTTGGGGTCGGTTCAGCTGAATACCAGTATTTTACATGGACAGACTGGTGTACCTAACCTCCACAATTCAGTTACTGGGTAACACGATACCCCTTGGTAAGACTGGTTGTCAGACTTTTGGGCTTCTGACTACCCGTATCTTCGTAAAATTCAGGCGGGACCACGAATTGCGAATTGGCTTGTGGTTGTGCAGAGGTGTATAGTAACACCCACATTTCTCCAGTTATTTTAAGTTCCTATGTATAGGTGTGTTGTATGTGTTTTGTTTACTTCACATTAATTGTTGCAGTTTCAAGGTCGGTGCGTAGGGTCCGCCACCTGCCCAGGGCGAAGACGTGCACAGGTAATTGCGAACGAATTTGTTTGTTTCTGATATATTAATTTCTATAAGTAGGTATGCTGATTCTAGACTCAAATTAAATATGTGTGTAATTGGTTTGATTAGGGTTTCTCGGCAGTTTACGAGAAGTGGAACTGTTAGTTGATCTGCCCCGGTGCGCTGTCTATTTTCAAGTATTGTATTATGTTGGAGACTTCTTCTTCATCGGTTGGGTGCAATTAGAAAGATTGTGAGATAGAGCTCGGTGTTATTTGTGTTAAGTGTGTTATGTGCTCGGTGTTATGCATGATGTTGTGTTTATGTGTAAAAAGTACAAAATAAAACTTACGTAAACATAGAACTTTATTATTTTCTTAAAAGCTTGAGGCGTGAACGTCCTTCTTACCCTTCAAGATAAGCCTCAAGCTTTTAAGAAAATATTAAAGTTCTAAGGTCCGGGACCCCAGGGTCCCGAGATATGTTAAAGACAAGAAAAATAATAATAATAATTTATTTCAAATTCAAGTAATATAGTAAGTACATCATAAATAAAAACATATCTTAAGGATCTTATACTAACAAAAATTCGACAAGACATCTGTGCCTGAACTAGATAAATAAATATCTGTATCTCAGACAACAGCGCTCATTCCTAAAATACCATTTAAAAGCTTACAAGTTCAAATTTGTTATATTAATAGACACATTTCGTTACTTTTAGAACAACTAGTAGCAAATAAAATAAGATAAGAATGCAAATAAAGTAAAAATTAAGTAAAGTGGAGTGGGGTGTGGAGTAGACCTCCTTTTGTGTCGAATGTAGATGAGTGAGTGTGTGTAGGAGGGTGAGTATGAGAACTTAGTGTGGTACAATTAATAGGTTTTCAGTTTCGTCATAGGTCGGCTTATGAATGTATTCAAACACTTCATGCTTACAACTTCTGCTATTTAAGGCAAGAATGTCGACGATTCTATCAATCCTGCTATAAAGGTACGGACCCAAGAAACAGAAGTACCTATTAACGAATGGGTGTTTAAACATGGATCTGTCGGTACTGGGTATAGGTTTTCGTCGTCTGGAAGGTATAGCTGGTTTTTCAAAGTTCACTCTCATATGCTGCGACAAGACGATAGAGAAGATAAATACTCTTTCACCACAATCTTAACCTATCAATAATTTTTAAATTCAGTTAAACATAATAAGATACTATTGTATATACATTTCCTGAGTTATTCATCTATTAACTCGTGGACAATGGTGTGGGTTATATGTTTACCTATTTGTGTTACGACTCATAATTTGAACCTTAACATGTAACTGTTTTTTTGTCCCTAATAAATAAATAAATAAATAAGACAGTATGCAGTATGAACAATTGGCGGACAGAGAGGACCTCACAGGCTTGGTAAAGATGATAAGTTGGGAACAAATACGGACGGAAAGTACTAACTTTGAGAATTGCTCTTTGGGCTACTTCAAGTGGCTTTAGTATGGTTTTTGGTGCACCACCCCAGACAGAAATACAGTATGATACAATTGATTGACCAAGTGCCAGATATACCTGCTTCATTAGTTTGGGGTCTGCAGCATATCTCAGATTTTTGAAAACATATATAAGTTTTCTTAGCCTAGCAGTGACTAATTCTATATGGAGTTTAAATGCAGTTGTGTGCAATTATAGAGAGTAAAGTAGGAGGTGAGTTAGAGTTACGCATTGAAAATGTTATGTACTGCGTTTTATCAGCGTTAAATGTCAACATGTTACTCCTCAACCAGTGGCACACAGTATCAAAACCACGTTGAGCATCCTCATAGACCCGTTCCCACGTATCAGCCGAGAAAAGAAGAACAGTGTCATCCGCATAAGAAATTATCTTTCCACCTACAGAAGTAAGTCCACAGAGTTCATTTAAGTACACAAGAAAGAGACTGGGCCCCAAAATACTGCCCTGTGGTACACCAAAAGTGATAGGTAAGTCACTGCTAACAATTTACCAATTTTGACAGATTGACAGCGACCCGAGAGGTAATCTTCAAACAATTTTAGTTGTTTACCTCTTACACCCAACCTTTCCAATTTACTGAGAAGCAATGGCACAGAAACCGTGTCAAAGGCCTTTGCCAGGTCCAAAAATACACCAACAGTTTTATTACCGGAATCAATATTCCTAACCACGTAATCTACAAGCTCGTGGACAGCATCACCAGCAGACTTGCCAGTTCTGAAACCAAACTGATTGTTTGAGAGAAGGTTATTCGTTTCCAGGTACTCGACCAATCTACTGTTGATGATGCGTTCCAAGAGCTTAGAGACCGCCGGGAGAATAGAAATGGGCCTGTAGTTGGTGACACGATCTCTATCGCTAGATTTATGGATCGGATGAACGACCGACTTCTTCAAAACAGTGGGAAATATTCCTTCGTCTAAACACATATTAAAAATATGAGTCAGAACAGGGATGAGCACGTTTCTGTTTTCTTTGAGGAGGTGGTTGGATATAGAGTCCCATCCAGTACTACAGACATTCTTAAGATCCAAAATCAGGCGCTCTACCTCTGATTCATCTGTATCGAGTATTACAAAAGAGTTTGATGAGCCAGTAGATTGAGGAATAAAAGCAACGGGGTGTTGAGGATTTAGGCAGCTGTTGTTCTTGCTGGCTAAATTTTTTCCTACCGTAACAAAGAACTCGTTCACACCTTCAATCAATTGTGCTGGACAGGTAGTGTCTATTAGTTCTAAAGCGCAATTTTTTATTTTTGTCGAGTTTGTAATATTTTTTATTGCATCCCAAATTTTTGGTTTTTAACCGCCTGCTCTAACATTTTTTTATTATAAGCTATTTTAACTTTTTTCAACAAATTATTACAGAAGTTTCTATATCTGCTATACGTTAATTTGAGAGCATCAATTCGTACCACGACGTGACTTTTAACAACTAGCAATATTGTTTTAATGTCAAATTTAGCAATCTTAAAAAAGTTCCTCGGACTCGACGGAAATATTATTGTTTTGCAATTTATATTAAGAAAAAACATTTTCCGTGTCATGTAAAGTTAGTAAAATGTATTTGTTTACGTAAACTTGCGCGAATGAATTGTGTATCTATAGATTTTAGTACATGTGTAATTAATTTTTTGTTTGATGGCGAATGCATACGAAACATTTGAGTTTTTGGAAGCGGATAACGCAGAAAAATAAAAATTTCCAAAGTACCTCTAGCTGCCGCCCGGAAACCCGACTGCAAAATTAATAACAAAACACTAATCACTGAGTCACCACAATATATTGTTTCGAACTATCTTCGTCAAAACATTACACATTTCTTTGTTTTAAAACTTATTCACTGAGTAACCTTAACCTTCCCTTGATTCCATGTCGACTTTGTAGCCAGTTAGATCATAAATTCATTAGCAAATATGTTAAAATAAGTTCAACCTCGTAGTAGTTATCCACTTGTAAACAAAAATATCGCTACATCGAGGCTGTGTTCAGAGTTACGCTGCAATCGATTAGAGCGTGCTAACACGTGAATTAGTGTCAGCGCGATAACAACGTGCTGTGAATCGTCATACATAACGTCATAGCATGCGCCATCTTGCGATAACGCTGACATATTATTATCACCGTGAGCGCTGTCAAAATGACAGTTGTGCTGTTTTGTTTTGAGTTGCACCATATCTTTAAACTAACGTGGCATTTTGAAAATTGTGCTTCTGGCTACAGTCATCACCTAATCAAAGAAGAAGAAATTTGTTGTGTATACTCAAAGAAATACTGTAATCCAACCATATTGTGCAAGCATATCTAAATCGGTACGCAAAATACTGATGTGAGCGATTAAGGCGTAACTCCAATCCGGCCCGAGTTTAAAATTTCGTTCTGTTCCGATTTATATCATGTACCTAACAGCTTAGCCGTAGCTTATTTTTAATTTTTTCAATTGTTTTTCTTATTTTTCAAAGCCAAAAATTTTAATATTTGTATCAATTTCATGGAAATTACTCATAAAAATTAGATTCTAATGCAAAGTAATATTTTAAGTAAAAGAAAATAATATTTTGCTTTAAGACCAATACTTCGTAGTAGCGATTCGGACCAACGTGTGAAAGGGACAGCGCTATACAGTTCACATAGCGTTGTTTCTTTTCTAAAATAGCAGGCAATAGACAAATCTTACAAATAGTTCGTTCTTTCCCAGCACTAAGCAGGAATAAAACATTCTTGAACGATGAAGGTCGTGGTACGAATATGAGTTATGTTATTGTAAGCTTGAAACAAAACTCTCCTGAAATAAGATTGTTTCGTAAAAGATTGTGGTCGGCCCCCTGACCGTATTTTCAAACATGTTGAAAAAAAAATACCAAACAGTTTCATAGCAATCTGCTTGATGTCCAGAATGTAGTTGAACGATTGATTTTAGGTACCGAAAACACAATTTTCAGACATCAGAACCAGTGGCGTCACACGTATGGGAGGCTATTTGCACAAAATTAAAAATGAGGCATAAACCCACAGCAAACAATATGGCAATCTTAATCTTAAGTGAACATCAGTTGATGCGAATAAATAATTTTTCAGAATAAAGTCAAAATGGATTCAACCCATAAGTTGCTCAAACTTATGGGTTGAATCCATTTTGAACGTGTTGATAAGTTTTTCCGATCGGTAACATAGCATTCTGTCTGAAAACTGTTGGGCATGATGAAACAAGTTAGCCAGATGTAGAAAAAAAATTAATCTGACAAATTTAGTGCAGTTATCAGGTTACTAAACAGACAACAATTGCATAATTAGAAATTATTAAAAGAAATCGTACTGCGGCGTATTTATCATCGACCTGATATTGAAGGATTTTTTAATAAATTGGACAAAAGAAAACAGGGACAACATTTGAAAAATGATGTTTATTGAAAAAAAATAATATCGTTTTTAATAATTTTCGAACTCATCATCGCTGCGTGAACTCGTGAGAAATAGGAGCGTTACTTTCGTTTTTGGAATTATAGGTGGCATTCAAAATATCTGAAAGCAGGTTTTTGGTAAGATACAAAAGATTTAAAAAAATAAAATAGAACCAGGTCGCTATGAGACATTTTTTGACATTTTTGAAAATACGCTCAGGCCACATGTGATTGGGCACGCCACAATTGCGGCGATAAGACCCCTCTTTGAGGAGTGGCTTTAGAGGCGCCACGGCGCCCTCACCTTCCGCCTGACGTAGGTCCTCACCGGAAACTGCTGCTTCGGGAGGTTCCTGATCATACGGTGGAGGTCTGCCCGGCTTGGGCGGAGTATCGCCGTGTCCTCGTGGAGGCAATCGGCGGCGGTGATCTCTTGCGTCCGGCCCTGGGTCAGGCCATGGTACGGAGCGAGAAGAAATGGCGGGCCGTCACCTCCTGCGAAGCGGTAATGCTCGCGAAGGAGGAGGCGGAACGCGTGAGGGAGAGGAAAACTTCGCGCCCTCACGCCCCTAACCGCCGCAGGAGGAGACGCCCGGGGCGGGAATTGCGAGCCGATTTCCGGCCACCGTAGGCGCGGGCTTGCGGACGGCGAGCAAAATGGGTAGCTCGCCGTCCGATAAGGACCAAGCCCGGGTTGACGGCGCGTTGTGTTCCAATCGCGCCTCAAAGAGATGTCAGCAGAATTGACGGGGTCCGCTAGGGCCAATGCCTGCCGGGGCTGCGAATATGGGCCGAAAGGGAAATCATGGCCCCAGGAAACAGGGCAACCGAAGGAACACGGGTGGGTTTTAGTCAGTAAGAGTCTGACACGCCCTCCCACTCCACCCAGAGCGGGAGAAGTTATTGATAATTTCCCAACCAAAAAAAAAAAGTTGACATGTGATGCGCCAAATGTCTGAAAACTATTTTTTTCGACATAAAACGAAGCTAATTTACATTTTTAATAACAGAAATATTGTGATAAATCCGTTTGCAATTCTTTTTGACATAGCAGAAATGGAAACAAAACAACCTGACTTAAACTCATAAGACATTAAAATCTGTCCCGGGGTTATTCAGTTCCGACATTGTTAAGTTAGGTTAGGTTAGATAAAATATACCCAGATCCGCCACTATACCCAGCTCCCCCACAGTTAAAACCACTGTAGTTTTGAAGACAAAATCTGTTCCGGGGTTACAGTTCCGAAAATGTTAGGTTGGGTTACTGTTAATGTTAGGTCAGAACTGGATAACCCCGGGACAGATTTTGATGCGCTTTGGCCTGAGTAAAAGGAGAAGTAATGTCTTCAAAACTAAAGTGGTTTTAAATGTGGGGGGGGGGGGAGCTGGGTGTGCCGCTCATACATTTTTGCCCACTATCCTTTGAATAATCAGTATCTAAACTTCATTTGAAATAAGATTAGACATTTAAATAAACCTTTTATAAAGTCAGTTCAACCGATATTGACTTCTATTGTGTTGGTGGTATGACAAATGGCAGCTGCAGTAAACAGTTGTTTTGTAACCTCTTTTTTGCTTTTAATACCATCCTTATGCCTAAGGCATAGAAGTCAAAATCGGTTGAACGGACTGTAAAAAAGGTTTGTTTAAATGTCTAATCTTATTTCAAATGGAGTATAAGTAATTACAATTTAGCGATCTATTGTCGTTAGTTACTAACCACACGAAAAGAAGCGAAGAAGCGATCTATTTATCTTTGTTATAAAATATAGTAAAGTAACAGTAATAGTTAATAATAAATATCAGTCTAAATTGTTCATGGTGCTTTTAAGGCTCTTTCTTCCTGACTTACTAAAGTTACTACTGAGGGGAACATACTTTCTTGAGCTATAAAGTAATATCATGCATATAATCTCTTTAAAATCAACAATTAAACAACAATATAATATTTTTTTAAACTGCAATTAAATAAATCAGTCACAAATTCATAATTGTTTCGGCTCTTTCTACCTGAAAATGAGTTCATAGGAAAAAACATCTAAACTATTATCTGAGAGTGAGCTTCGGAAACCGGAGAACGGTTGCACAAATATGTAACAGAGGAAAACGTTCTCTCTGACTCTACGCTCGTAGGTGGAATGCTAAGTAAATAATTATATGCCATGTCAATATACATCTCTCGGCCGCCTCCAGTACTATTATAAGTGCCCATTTCAACTCATACAATAGACGCTCTATCAGTGCTGGAAGAAGCTTGGGTCTTAACTTTCCTTTGAGTTTTAGCTTCTATTTCTGCCTCCAGTTAGTAGCGCAAGTAGAAATGAACTGTGTAAATAAACCACGATATCATTAAAATACGCAATTTTTTAAACTTACTCAGATAAAAAATTTATTGGAAATATAATCTACTATATAAAAATAAGTCGGGTTTTCCTTCCTGACGCTATAACTCCAGAACGCACGAACCGATTTCCATGGTTTTGCATTCTTTGGAAAGGTCTCGGGCTCCGTGAGGTTTATAGCAAAGAAAATTCAAAAAAAGTTCAACAGAAAAGCGGGAAAATCTTTTTTCACATACAGCGCCATCTCTGATACATAGGTAGGGTAGGTAGGGTAGGTAGGGTAGGTAGGGTAGGTAGGGTAGGTAGGGTAGGTAGTAAGTGATACCCCAAACATTTAAATGACAAAACAACGTTTGCAGGGTCAGCTAGTGTGTCATAAAAAGAAATTGTTTCACTCTAGTGTCTCCTGATAATAAAATAAAATCACCAATACCGGTATCCCGATATTGATCAATTGAATAACGGTATTAAAATATGTCAAAAATTTACCGGGATCCCGGTATTAGCCAATACTGGAATCCCGGTATTGGAAGACCTACTGCATAGCTTGCATAGCCTTTTCTAAACTATGTTGGGGTCGGTTCAGCTGAATACCAGTATTTTACATGGACCGACTGGTGTACCTAACCTCCACAATCCAGTTATTGGGTAACACGATACCCCTTGGTAAGACTGGTTGTCAGACTTTTGGGCTTCTGACTACCCGTATCGATTCTCAAAGATCTACGGATTTCAGGCAGGACCAACGACTTAACGTGCTTCTGAATAATTTATTCAGGTATTCACCATTGCGAATTGGCTTGTGGTTGTGCAGAGGTGTATAGTAACACCCACATTTCGCCAGTTATTTTAAGTTCCTATGTATAGGTGTGTTGTATGTGTTTTGTTTACTTCATATTAATTGTTGCAGTTTCAAGGTCGGTGCGTAGGGTCCGCCATCTGCCCGTGGCGAAGACGTGCTCAGGTAATTACGAACGAATTTGTTTGTTTCTGATATATTAATTTCTATAAGTAGGTACGTGCAAACACTGATACATGTCAATCATATTTTAAAAACTAGACGAGGTCGTGAGGGCGTTGACTTCACTGAAAAGAAAGGTCGAAACAAACTCAGAGGTCACAGTCTCTTTTAAAGGCAAGGCATAATCTTGGTCAGATCATGTGAAGACTATGTAAATTGGTGTATGAAATGGTATTTTGATGAAAGAACCACAAATTTGAGTGGACCTGTCCAGTCAATGCACGCATTTGGCAATTCAACTCAGAACTTAAGGAGCACAACGATTCGACGAACAATACCAAAGAAAGGACATTTGGGTAGGCCGCATAGAGTACTCAAACTACCTCATCATAAAAACTTATGAGAGAAACTACTATGAGAGAAAAAAAACAACAACCCACATATTCCTCACATTTACAATAATAATCCTGATTATTTTGATTAGATCATATGAACCTAGGTCATGGGGGCTTAGTTCTCAATTTTTCGTGATGGCAGTAAGTTGTTTTATTTGTCGTCAAAACCTAGTGGACCCAGCTAGCGCCACAAGGTTGTGTGGCGAGACCAAGATCCCCACACTAACGCCGCCATATTTTTTTTTGAATACATTTAACAAAACAGTTGCAAAAATAACTCTTCTTCTTCTATGGTACTGACCTCTTGACCACGATCTCGCCTCGGTAAGCGATGAATAAGGGGTGCAGTGGGACCAGCGTGTCACTCTTGCATGAGAGGCTAACGGGTATCTTAAAGCTACAGTGGATACCTGCATAATATCTATATCAGCTTCTTTGGATGTATTTCTCTCATCCATAGACACCAGACTAAATATAATAATTTATCAGGCTGGTTACACTAAATTCAACGATTACTGTACAGAAGCATGAGTAAATGAACATTTGGCCTACCCAAATGTCCTTTTTTTGGTATTGTTCGTCGAATTGTTGAGCTCCTTAAATTCTGTGTTGAGCTGCACGATAACTGACAAATGCGTGCACTGACTGGACAGGCCCTCTCAATCTGTGTGGTGCTTTCCTCAAAAGACCACTTCAGACACCAATCCACATGGCCTTCACATGATCTGACCAAGATTATGTCTGGACTTTAAACGAGACTGAGACCTCTGAGTTTGTTTCGGCCCTTCTTCTCAGAGTAGTCAGATAGGAAACGCCGACCTCATCTAGTTTTAAAATATGATTGACATGTAAAAGTGTTTGCACAAACCTACTTACAGAAATAAAATCATTTATGATTTATCATGAAGCACAAGAATCAAATATTGGGAGAGGCATTGAAATTAATCAAAGGGATTACCTACATACTTAATGAAAATAATATATTTATAGTACTTTTTACCCAACTCCGGCGAAGAAAAAAGGAGGGTTATGATTTTGACCGGTATGTATGTATGTTTATCTGTTACCTAATAATTACTAAACTATTGATCATAATTTGACAAATGAGGTATCGTTGGAAACGTCATGATCGTTCGCTAGTTATAGGCTAAGTGACGTTACATTAAATTCAATATGGCGCCCTCTAGTGGACAGTCATGAACTAAAAAAGAGTTTTAATTATGCCATGTTGAGTATCATATGAAAAGGCTTGACGAGTTCATTTCAAATAGGTATATATAGATATATTATAAACTCAAAATAATTTAAATAAAAGTTATGAAAACTAAAACCCAACTACGACAAAAAAGTCAACTAAAGGTATGTATAAACAAGACATCACAGACAGACAAATTAAAAATCCGGAGTCACACGTGTTAGGGCATAAATCGAATAGATTACGCGTGACTCCGGATTTTTTATTAGTCTGTTTGTCTGTTAGTGATGTCTTGTTTATAACTTTTTAGTTGACTTTTTTGTCGTATTTGGGTTTACGTTTTTATAACTTATATTTTTGATAACCACAATCAGCATAAAATAATACAATACAAGTAACTTTCATTACAGTTTCCCGATCCGAACGTTGAGGAGCAACAAATTCCGAAAAAAAAAG
Organism: Agrochola litura; assembly: GCA_949152395.1. NCBI lineage: Eukaryota > Metazoa > Arthropoda > Insecta > Lepidoptera > Noctuidae > Agrochola > Agrochola litura. The sequence continues at coordinate 33,131,477 of OX424490.1, read as the reverse complement.
CAACTATTTCTGCGAGCACTTCAATGATTGCAAGTTCATAACGTTTTAGTTGATTTTTTTGTCGTAGTTGGGTTTTAGTTTTATAACTTTTATTTTTGATAACCACAATCGGTATAAAATAATACAATACAAGTAACTTTCATTACAGTTTCCCGATCCGAACGTTGAGGAGCAACAAATTCCGAAAAAAAAAGCAACTATTTGTGCAAGTACTTCAGTGAGTGCAAGTTTATAACTTTTTAGTTGACTTTTTTGTCGTAGTTGGGTTTTATTTTTTATAACTTTTATTTTTGATAACCACAGTCAGCATAAAATAATACAATACAAGTAACTTTCGTTACAGCTTCTCGATCCGAACGATGAGGAGCAACAAATTCCGAAAAAAGAAGCATCTATTTATGCGAGTGCTTCAGTGACTACAAATGCAAGCTTGACGCAAGCTAGCGACTTACCTCCTTGCCTAGAGCCAGAGGTGCTGATAGACTCTACTAGGGCATCGTCTAAGTTATCAGTCTGTAGCAGCACCATCACGAGAGCTAAAGCACCTCAGGTAGAAGAAACATTGGACGTAAAGTTAAATTGTTCAAAATGTACTGAACAAGGTAAAACCTGTATTCCTGGGTGTCCAAGCGTTGAAAAGAAACGGAAAAAAGATTAATAAAATATTTCATTGACTTGATGTCTTTTTTTAATGTACCTTTTTTAACCTACTGAATAAATACCTAATTATCTAACGAAAATTAGCTTCCGGATGAGCACTATAACTACTTATACTGCTCCGTTGGTCTCGTGGTCGCAAGCGCGACTGCTGAGCGTGTGGTCCTGGGTACGATTCTCGGGTCAATGTTATTGGGTTTTTCCATTAGGAATTTCTTAGTAACCCATGCCTCGGAAAGCACGTTAAGCCATTAGCCCTGGATCGGATCTCTCTCCGGTCGTGTCGGATTGCCGTCCCATCGGATTATGAGAGCGAGAGAAGAGAGAGTGCACCTGTGTCTGCGCACACTTGTGCACTATAATATCTCCCGCGCCGAAGGCTGGTCTCCGCTGAGATTGGTCGCCATGGCCGAAATCCGGTCTGGAGGACTATTATGATTATTTATCTACTTAAAAAGTTATCTTCCAGAACAGACCAACCTTGTAACGGCTCCGCTTGCGGTGACGTAGAGTAGCGTCAATTCACCGTATAGCAACACCCCAACCTCAACATCGTGTAGCTGCTACGCCATAGTTTCAATGAAAAAACTTCAGTGCTATAGTGTCATGTTAGACTTTCCAAAGATAAGCAGTGAATATTCCGTAGAATAATGCAAATAATGCGTTGTTCAGACAGAGGTGCTTGCGGTGGCAGGTGCGTGCGGTAGCGGACAGTTGTAATAAACAGAGTGTAGTGGAAAACCTCGTGATTGCAATATCATAAACAATATTTTAAAGCGGAAAATAAAAACGCCAAGACGCCTTAGGAGGACATATACGACTAGTGACCTCATTGGTGATGTTCTTCAGAAAGGTCAGGTACGTAGTACTCGCAACCAAAGTGTGCGTAATGCGTATATGACCAGCAGTGCTATTCTGTAAAAATCTCACCGTGAACGCATAAGTGAAGTGACCTTGAAAGTGAGCTGTCAACAGTGTCAATCCCTAGTATATGGTGGAATGACATGACTTACTTCAAGTTCACTTCACATTAGCGTTCACGGTGAGATTGTAACAGAATAGCACTGCAGATGTATGAACGTAAATGAAGCAAAAAGAGGATGTAAGGAGCGTATTCGGTGGCGTTCTGTAGTTTCTGCCCACCCTCATGGGAAGAAGGCGTGAGTTTACGAGTATGAATATAAAAACTTTCTAAAAAAAATGCCTGTCATTGACAAATGATACAACAAACATTTTAAAATTAGTTTATGAAAAATTGTCGTTCTCTGATGTTCATTACAATAATAAAGGAAGTATTCGAGTAAGATGCTGGTAGGGATCTTGACCGTACTTCCAGGATTATCCTGATAGCCGTGGAATACCTCTCCATTCCTCATAAGCACCTCAGGACATGTTGCCCCCTTGTCGCTATGTCACTATGTGCTAGCGACCGTTTTCGGGGGCCCATTATTGAGTGTGCAAGTCACCGCATGCCATTTTATCCATGTATACCATAACATTGATCAGGCAGGGGACATAGATAATTTGGCTTTAAAACCAAATTGCGCAGGGGATAAGATATTTTTATGTGGAGGGAAGTAACGATATTGACCTATAATTATTTACTAAGTCTTTATTACCAGATTTAAAGACAGGGACTTTTCCTTAGCTAAGACAGCTAAGGAAAAGGCAGTTGTAGCCTTTCTAAGACAGCTAGGGAAAATTCCTTTGGAAAGACAGATTCGAAGTATATGCGTTAAGGGAGGTACCAAAATATGCTTAGAGTTTAATGACCTTATTGCTTATATATTATCCCATCCAACTGCACAGTCATCTTTTAGTCCAGAAATGATTCAGGTTATTTCATCTTCGTCAGTATACAGCATCGCAAAAGATTTCAGGTTACAGCTATTGCTTGATTTTTGGAAAGGTGATTGGTCACAATAATGTTTCGGAATCTGTTCAGCAAGAGTTTTCCCAACATTGACAAAAAAGTTATTAACGTTGTTAGCTGACAAGAGTGATGAAGGGTTAGTAAGCAGTAAACTCGAATTTGATTCATGCTGTCTAGACATATTGGTGACGTTTTTAATATATGTTTCCAAAGTTGCTTGCTATTGTTACCTGCTCTATTTAATTAATTTTTATCGTAATTATTTTTTTACTTCTTTAGGAGATTATTGCAGAAGTTCCTGTATCTTTTATACGTGGTTTGAATTGTTAGATTTTCAGGGTATCTCTTAGTTCTCTGGGGGCTTAAAACGGCCGCTTTTGCAGAATCATAAAATTATCATATTATGATTCATATTAAAAATCGTAAAATGGTCACAAACTGACAATTTATATTATTATCTGCTAGCAATTCATATTATTCCAATTCATCTGTTTGACAGTTTTGTATGGAGATTCGTATAATGGTCCACAAATTACGAATTGCTTTATTGTCAATTATAATGTCAAATAACTGAATAATAAGAAATCAGTCAACAGCAACATCTGGCAAATCATATTTCGGATTTTATGAAGAAATATTGCAATAACGGCAGATTTAGCCCTGTATGAAAATTTTCTGGAGCATGTGCAGGTTATGGAGACCATTGCATATCGCCGACAAAGCGCAGCACTTCGAAAAAAGGACATAGCCTTGGAAATGCCGGACCTCGAATTTGTTGGCTCATATAGGTTAGATAAAAGTGTGTGTCGTGACTTCATCCATGAGCAGGAGCCGTACATACCTGTGTTGTGTACCTACCCGCCGCGATGGCATAAGTACTACCTCAAAGGCAAGTCAAAGCATTATGATAAAAGAAGTATGTATTCATTACTTAAGTAGTTCCAGATAGACCCTATCATCTATTATTGAAGAGGTTAACCCTGTACGGTGTACCCCCTCGATGAAATAAAACCTTTTATATATATATACCTAAATAGCAACTTACTACAATCTTCTATTTACATTTTAGGTGCTGAGTACACTTAGATTTTACGCCTCTGGATCATAGCTTTATAGGAGCAAGATACACCAAGTTAGTGTATCTGTGTGAGATGAGAACTGTGACACTAAATAATGTGAGTAGGTACCAACTTTTTTGGCTGACAATAATACATATACATGGGATTTAAACATAACTGGTGGAAGTGGCCAAAACACGACACGGCGTCGCACATGTTTAAATAACTATTTTTTATTGATAACTAGTCTTTACACCTTGTTTTAGGTGTAAACGAAAATAGTAGATTAGTGACTGCCTCGTTGGTCTAGTGGTCGCAAGCGCTACTGCTGAGTTCATACTCAGCAGTAGCGCTTGCGACCCCTAGGCCCTTAGGTCCTCATGGGCCTGGGTTCGATTCCCAGGTTGGGCAAAGTGTTATTGGGTTTTTCCATCTGGAATTTTTCAGTAGCAGCCCGGAGCCTGGATTTGTGCCCGGTTGACGGCAATAGGCTCGCCCCCTATTACATGGAACTTAAACATAACTGGCGAAATGTGGGTGTCCTATGAGTATGCCTCTGCCTAACCCTTCGGGAATTACAGGCGTGATGTTATGTTATATGAAAATAGTAGATAATAATAAAAAAATAAAATGTAGCAACGTCGGTTGCAACGTATCACGATGTCGTATCGTGTGTATGTGTTTTGGCTCTTTGGTGCACCTCTGTCAAACCCTTCCGAGTTAAATAGGTGATATTATGTTATATTATCTTGCTTTACTGTTTTATTAGGTAGTAGTATGTAGGAGACCTATATGAGGAGATACATTTAGCTATTACTTACTATACTCCATTTGAAATAAGATTAGACATTTAAACAAACCTTTTTTACAGTCCGTTCAACCGATTTTGAATTTACGGCATAGGGATGGTATTAAAAGCAAAAAAGTGGTTACAAAACCAACTGTTTACTGCAGCTGCCATTTGTCATACCACCAACGCAATAGAAGTCAATATCGGTTGAACGAAATGTATGAAAGGTGTATTTAAATGTCTAATCTTATTTTAAAAAAAAATCTAGCAATAATCAAATAATAAAACTTACAAAAACATAAAAACTAATCGGTCTTTTATTGTTTCAGGTTTGTGACTCTTTTTTGATATTTTGAAGTGTCGATGCTAGCCACAGAGGAGCGAACCATGACTCCTTTGTATGGAATCACCATCCCTTGGCACAACACCACCAGGCTGAAAATGAAAATAAGTTTTTGTGATAGTTAAATGTTAAATAAAATATAGTTTGTTTTCTTCTCTGATATAGGTACTTCATTTTTTTTTTGCATGTACGAAAAATTCATACTTACCTCTATGGAAGGAATATATTTAGACTGCATCAGCAAGCCTCTCAAGGTTCTGCGCTATTAATTGGTTCGCCATACCAGCTGCAGCACGTTGCATCACCCGAGATAAAATTCTCCGAGCCTCATCTAGCGAAGCCAGAGGGCGACCTAAAAAACGTAATATATATTATAATTTATAACATACTCGTACTCATAAGTCTTAACCGCATTATGAATAACTGTAGGGTTAGAAAATTCTGCGGTATCTAGATTGCCGTGTTCTACGAGGGAGAACCACTGTCGTATAGCGTCGACCGGGGTAGGGCTTGGTGTTGACGCACGAGTCTGGCCAGAAGTTCGCTCCAGTGATCTCAATAAGGGGCTCAACACCGACAGAGCTCTCACTTTCAGTGTAGAAAGTCGAGCAGAATGTTCCATTGTATCTCATATACTCTAGATGCACGCCTTTCCATTCCTAAAAAATATTACGATCATTTGAAAATTAAATATTGATCTAAGATAAACAAGTATGCACTTACCTTGTATTAAAAAAGATCCAACTCGCACGAAATACTGAAGATATAAAATTACGCACGTTGTTACGACGTTGACATAACTCAAGGGATATCCCATAGAGGAAAGTAAGGATAAACTAAAAACTCCTTTGTACGGATTCCCAGTCTATAAAGTTTTTATTGTTTTTAATTTCCGTTTTCAGGGTTTATCTGCGGTATTTTTAACAGTTATAAGTTTAATAAAATCAAATTACATTTTAACTATAGAAATAAAAAATTAAAACTAATTTGATTAATAAAAACAGTAAAGAAAACTTAACCGGTAAAATTATGGTCTTTATTTTTTTCATGCGACAATATTTACACCAAATATGATTCAGATATGAATTGAATTGAGATATGATTCAGCTATATATGTGTCACCATTTTACGAAAATTAGAGGAATTGCCAATTAATTGCTGGGAATTATGTATTTAAACATTTTCTACAAAACAAATAATGAAAAAGATAGAATGGGCAAAAGAAGAGAACAATTTTTTTTTTACGGCGGCCTGCACGTCTACGTTATGGAGCTATTCACACACATGCGGACAACTGTCCGCCACCAACTCTGTCCGAATGTATGGTCTAAACAACGCATTATTTTTACAGTGTCGGTCGTGTTCTTTTTCCAATGTTTGCGAGCAAAAGGAGTTTAACTCAATTAAAAAACTAAATCTACGTCTGACTAATGACAGAATTGACGGATTTAACAATATTTGGACCCATAAAAAATGGGGTTTTTGCAGCATTTGCTTGGAATAAATTCATAATTTATTTGGATTAAATTATTGTACAGTTATGTTATAAGAGGCAGATTAAAAAAAACATGTCAAAAATAAGCAATGAAAGCTGTCTTGGTTGGAGGCGATGAGTATAAATTGTCCTACGTGTTCGTGCCCTTTTCCGGGTACGATACGAAATTCGAAGTTGTTTGGAGGTAAAAGATTTTGGTTTTAAACTTGATTAAAGCTAAGCGAATGGTGGCCAAAGTTAAGTCAAAGAAATCAGGGACTCCCAAAAGTGAATGGGTCAACGACTTCGCCAAAGTCGCAGGAAACACGGAACCGCGAAGTATGAAAACTATCACCTAAGTTCATATTGAGGAATGCTATAAATATTGAATATGAAAGCAAAGGAGGCCTTATCCAGCAGTGGGGGATTACGGTCTGATTAATGATGATTGATGCTAACAGTGTATGTACACCATAGACATAAGAAATACATTTATATCGTGTACATAAAAAACTACCTGCTGGCTGAAAGGATGTAGATGAAATTTGGCACACGGATAAACCAGAATCTGGGTAGGACATAGGATTTTTATCCCGGTAGTACTGTCCCGTGGGATAGTTCCCGACTTCCACGCGGGTGAAGCCGTGGCAAAAGCTAGTCATGTAATAAATTTATTTTCAGAACATGTCTGTCCAGTGGAGTGTGCAGTCAAATTGCTGTTGTTCCTTTGTGTTTCTACACTCATATTGGTGAGTAGAATTAAAGAAAATACATATAGTAGCACTAAACGTGACGCGTAAAGAATTAAATAAAAAACACATACAACAAGTTATGGGAAAATATGCGCAAAACCACCATTGCTCAGTATAATGCTGTGACGCTATGTGAGACAGAGTCACAGTGCTGGATCCTGTTCAGTTTTTTTTAAATCTGCAACGACTGTTTTGTTGGTCTCTAGTGATCGCCAGCGCGACTGTTGAGCACGAAGTCCTGGGTCTGGGTTCGATCCCCAGTTCAGACAAATTGTTTTTTTTTTACATTGAGGCCGTCACCTCCTTTTGCGAAGCAGTAATGCTCGTAAAGGAGGAGGCGGAACGCGTGAGTAAGAGGCAAAATTTGCGCCCTCACGCCCCTAACCGCTGCAGGAGGAGACGCCCTGAGCCTCGGGAATCGCGAGCCGATTTCCGGCCACCGTAGGCTTGGGCCTGCGGACGGTGAGCAATGGGTAGCTCGCCGTCCGATTAGGGTCAGGCCCGGGTCGACGGCGCGTTGTGTTCCACGCGCGCCTCAAAGAGATGTCAGCAGAACTGACGGTGTCCGCTAGGGCCGATGCCTGCCGTGGTTGTGAATAAGGCCGAAAGGGAAATCATGGCCCCCGGCAACATGGCAACTGAAGGAACACAGGTGGGTTTTAGTCAGTAAGAGTCTGACACGCCCTCCTGCTCCACCTAGAGCGGGAGAAGTTATTTGATAATTTCCCACCCAAAAATAAAAAGTGCTCACTTTCATTGTAGGTATTTATGGAACTCTAGAGTCAACTTTAAAGCTTCTAGACCCAGCAGTTTCAGCTGTGCGTTGTCTGTCTGTCAGTACGAATGAAAGAAAAAAAAATAAGTTTAATCTGTACAGTCGTTTTAAACTTAGCTGGTACAGTAGGCATCTTTTTATTATTTCAGTACGTACCTCTTGGAAGATTCACGTACTGTGAGCAGGATTGTACAAAAAACTCAAGAGTGTTGACAATATGGGACGACAATTCTTCGGCCATGTGCTGTCTGTGTGACTTTTACAAAACGATCAGAAGGTGAGTATAAGGCTTTACTAAATGAGATTAAAGCTTGGGCCTCCTATGACAGCTGTGGTCGCCACATAACGGCCGCAGTGTGACGGTCTTCATAAAAATAATGGCACTGGGGTTTGACGTTAACGGTGTCAAAAAAAACACTACGGAAACATACCAACTTACTTTCATAAATAACGTTCCTGTGACCTCATTCGACGGTAAACAGCGAACGCTATGTGGCGGTCACCACAGTCTAGGAAAACTTAGCTTAAGGGAAACTCAATTAATCTTATTGTCAAAGTTCAAAGTTTAAAGTCTTGGAAACCTACATTCTTTTAAAACATGGCTATAGGTTTTTTTACTGACTAGCTAGGTGTCAAAGTTTTTATGCCACCCATGGGCTTTAGCTATTTCTCGACGGCATCTAATGCCGTCGAGAAATATCTCTCAGGCATGTCCGTTTTTGAAGCAAGTGATAAAATTATACAATCCGAAAAGTCTGAGGTTCGAACTTGAGACCTCAAACTCAAACTCAAATTTTATAATTATTTTTGACCATTGAAAGACGATTAAAATTCACCGTAACTTTCTGAATTCGAGCATGTGTGAGCATATCCAGAGATGGTCGTTCCAATTTTATATGGAAAAAGACCTGTGTACTGTGATGGATCTCATAATGTTTTGCGTCTCTGTCGGCATTGATGATGAAATATGATTTCTTTGCAGTATAGGACATGAATTCGCAGAGATTTGTGATCAAAGTCTATTTTTTTTATCGAACTCGCTGTACCAAGGCAAATTGCAGGTATGTCTAATGATCATACTTCATACAACTTCTCAAATTCAACAACCAAAAACCGGCCAAGTGCGTGTCGAACCACGCACAATGAAGGGTTCCGTAGGTGGGATGAATTTATCCCAAGAACAAACTTAACTTTGTAGTTGAATAACATGTTCTCCCAAACATTCTGTATGGGAGAACATGTTTTTGCAACCGCAAATCTAAGTTGGTCGATTCCCAAGTAGCACAGAACTGCATTAAAAATGTTCACATAAGGCCCACAGCGTTAATCTAAGCATTTATACCGACTTATTAGAGTTCACCCGGGCTGCAACAGCTGTTTAGAAGACTTTAACGCTTTCTTCTGTACTGTAAATCTATTAAACACCACAAACACGCCACAGATATCACTGTTATTCAGCGTTTAGTAGTGCAGTACCCTATCAGCTGCAAGAGCGCATGTTTGTGAACACAAATAATGCAGTTTCCTGAATAAAAACCCAAGCGTGTACTTTAAAACCGTTGCATTTAAAGAGAGAACATATTTATGAACTACTATAACGTCTGCAGTTACTTTGTGAAGTTATTTAACAAAGAATTAATGCTTTATGCTGCATACAGCTAAACTTTTACCCTATTAGTCAGGTGTTACTATACATTCGAATAACAGTATTCATTTAGGCCGAGTCAGAACTTAAAGTGGACTTTTATGCACTTACATAGCAGCAAACCTAGCAGCCATTCTGTCTTGGGCTTTAATCTGCTGATTGAATTATATGTAACATGAAACGAATATTTCTACACTAGGCTATTTTGACAGCTTCTTGAAGTCTTATGTTGTTTTACGAAATGTGGAAAGCCAAAGAAAGAACTGGTGGAATACGCCGTAAAATCAATGCAGAATACTTAAAAATTGTAAATAAAAATACAGCTAATGCGGGCAAAAACAAACAACCTACAAGTTTAATGAGCTTTTGTCACTACTACTCTTCACATCGATCCACAGCTGATTTGTTTCTCACAAGGGCTTAACTAATTTACTATTTGCTGAGTTATAGGCCACATGAGAACACCCGAACAGACCTTAGCATTAAATTAATATTAAAACAGTTCACTTGCTATCCGCCATTTTCACTGCGTGACTGTGAAAATTTTATCTTTTTATTTTGGTTTATTTTAGAAGATTTCGATTGGAATTGATTTGGTTTACAAATAGTTTACACGTAAACAGCTTTTCATCAATTTCTTTGTAAAAAACAATAACATTTAGTTCGTTTACTGTCCATTTAAGTTAGTTTTTATTTTGTATTTAGTGGTATTTTGAGAGCGCGTGAAAATATTGAACTAAACATGTATGGTATTTCACAGTAAAGTTACCTCCCCAATAAGATTTCAGACATAATAGGAAGAAATCGAATTTTTACAAAACGTAAATTATATTTATTTTCTATACACGTCATGTTTAACAAATTGACTGTTCATATTAAAGAAAAATAAATAATAAAGCTATTGCATTCCACAATTTCGCTCAGAGTGTACTTTCAACTTTCAACATAAATTGTACACATTTGTCTTTTTTTCTGTATTATAGGTAATACGTGTCTTGTTATTCAGGCAATTTTCAGCTCTTGGGGTGATTGTTACACACATAAATGCTTTTATAATGTTGATATCATTCAATTATTTGATAATTGGAATTCTAATACAGCTATGTGCTGAATAATTTGTGCCCAAATTAGAGTTATATCAGCAGAGGATGCGCTGCCTACGCTGTTATACAGCAAGTTTAAGCAGCTAATGCTTTCACGGTGCACTGTGAAAATGCTGTTATAAAGCACTTTTGTGCTACTTGGGTTATTACTCGTTAAGTTGGAAAGCCTACTCAGCTGTGATAGTATTTCTTTTAATTTAGTTATATAATTATGCTACTGCCGTGAATTTTTTCACATACCCAAAACCAACCATTGCGCTTGCAGGCTCCCCCCCCTGCAAGCGTAATGGTTGACACTTGGGGACAATGGGGACACTTGACTCTAACAAAAAATAGCACTTTAAAGCTTGATATTTCGAAAATGGATCCCTAAATCCAAAAATGGTCTTTGCAAACTCACAATATTTTTGAACGACCTTTCCATCGACACCCCACGCTATGGGATTATTGAGAAAAAAAAATCATCCTCACTTTACGTCTAGGGGAGGTCCTGAAAAAAATATATTTTTCATGATTTTATTTCACCATTTTGTCGGCGTGATTAATATGTATACCCATGCCAAACACAGCTTTCTAGTACTAAGCGTCTCTGAGCTAAGCCGCGGAGAGACAGACAGACAGACAGACGGACATGACGAAACTATAAGGGTTTGTTTGTTTGTTGTTTACTACAGAACCCTAAAAATGGCAGAATGATCTTAATTGCTTTCCGTATGCCTACTGTACGTCCCCCAAATAGGGACAAGCGATACATAAGTACGCTTTTCTAACGGCTTAACCGTGATCCGTCAATGTAGCCCCCGTAATGCAATTTTATTTACGATTTTTGTATTAATTTAAATCATAAACATAGCTCTTAAAATCATATTAGCTGCAAATTGTCATATTTTCACGAAATAATCTTACTTGCAGCAAATGTAGGTAATTTGGTGATTTTTATATTTATGTTTAAAACGACTATAAGCCGCAGGAATCCGCTGGATGCGGAAAGCACAGAATCGGTCGAAGTGGCGGTGCTTGAGGCCTACGTACAGCAGTGGACGTCTTTCAGCTGAAATTACTATAATTCAGTAATTAATTTAACACAATGGCGTGTATATAATTCTGATCAACGTACAACGTAAAACAGCGCTACAATTTGCAAAAAACGTAAGAAATGTTGAATTTTGCGGACTACATTGAAGGCATCAATGGCATCACCTTAAACAACTGGAATATCGTACACAGTATGAGCCACAGTTTTAAATTTCAGTATAGTTTTAAGTCATTAAACAATCGCATTCAATATGTTCAATCAAGAATTTAGAATTACAGGACAAGCTGAGGTTAGACTACTAGAAAAGTCACATTCATATAATATCGTAAAATAAACTATTTCCGAACACTTTCTTGATCAATGTGAGCATTTCGTTTTCTTCCCCGGCAAATAAAAACTTAAACGTTGTCCACAGTTCTATCGGTTGTTGGGGTCGTTGGATTACCAAGATTTGTGTCGTTCCGTCTGTTGTGATGTAAGTTATTCAGGCAAATACAAAAAGACGTAGTTTTCTATTGAATATTTCGATGGAAAACAATCTGACTGTCTCCCTGGTGGTAAGTGGTCTCCGCCTTCAAGAATAGTTGCAATACCAGAGGCTTCGCAGAAGCGTTGCTATCCCAGAGGCCAAACTGAAATGTCACATGTGTCATCAGATCTCATACCCGTCCAGCCGACACAGCAATGAAAGAAAATTAAAAGAAAAAAATTAACATGTTTTATATGGGACACGTACAGGAAATACATCCTAACATATTTTAAAACTAAGTCCCCCGCCGCGTCTGTCTGTTTGTCTGTCTATCTGAACGCGATAAACTCAGAAACTACTGAACGGATTTTCTAACGGTTTTCACCAATACACGGAGTGATTCATGCGGAAGGTTTAGTGTATAATTCATTAAAGTTTTGTGTAAATTGGCTGAAATTTGACGATTATTGTTGAAGAAGTCGGAAAAAATCATGCCGACTGGGAGCTTTACTGGCGTGCGCTGCCTAAGCCGAAAAAGATACATCAAATTTATGTTCTACGGTATTGTTCATCTTAAAAAGTTCAATAAAAAAGTCCGCAATGGCATATGTCTATCTTCTAAGGATGATGCACAGTAACCATTTTTATCTTTCAGAATTTGATAAAAATTTAATTGTTATTTCCGAAGCTTTTTTGCTTTTTTGCCTGAATCCTTATCAAATAAAATATGTTATTTAAATTGGGCATTTAATTTAGATTGAAATATGCCTGGACATCATATCATTTAAATGAATAGTTTAAAAGATATCACAGTTTCAAAATTACGCGTAGCAACGCGGGCGCAGCGGTAGGAGTCAATGACAATTTCCTCGGTTATTAGGTATGAAATCTCGGTAGTACGTTTCCGTGGGATATTTTCAGACATCCAGGCGGGCGAAGCCGTGGGCTAAAGCTAGTACAGTAAATAAAAAAGGAGCATGTAAAACTAACCAAATTATTATTAAAAACAAAAAATGATGCAATGCTGATTGGCAGAAGAAATAGTTACCTTGGTAGTACTTCCCCAGACCAGCGCATTCATAAAACCAATTCTTTATTCATTAGCGACTAAATTAGGAAACGAAATAGTTAAAATATAACTGGCGAAATTTTGATGTGCTATATTATGTGCCTGTGTCTATCTCTTCTGGCATTAAAAATTATGTGTTAAGAAATCAGTTATATTCTTAATATTTTCAGAATACAAAGCTACGCAGACGCAGCCGATGTAGTGGACACAATGCGTAAATACGGCCCGTGAGTTGACCCAAGAATATCGCGGTTATTTGGAATTGTTTTTTTTTAAATCATTTGTTGTTATTAAATTATTGTTATACTTTGTATGGCTTTTCCTAGCACGACACATTATAATTAAGTATATTACTAAAGTGTTTATTTGACTGCCTCGTTGGTCTAGTGGTCGCAAGCGCTACTGCTGAGCATGAGGTCCTGGGTTCGATTCCCGGGTCGGGCAAAGTGTTATTGGGTTTTTCTATCTGAAATTTCTCAGTAGCAGCTCGGAGTCTGGATTTGTGCCCGGTTGATGGCAATAGGCTCGCCTCCTATTACATGGGACTTAAACATAACTGGCGAAATGTGGGTGTACCTGCTACAGGGACACCTCTGCCCAACCCTTCGGGGAAACAAGGCGTGATGTTATGATGTTATGTTTATTTATTATTTATGTACACACAGGGCAGGCAGGCAGGGCAGGGCAGGGTTCATGGCTGGCTACATAATAACAGCTGCACGGGTCGATCTTCAAGGTTAAGCGACGCTTGTCAAGGTCGATCCGTGGATGGATGACCATCCATTACATACCAAGACCCCTCCGTGCCTCGGAAAGCACGGCTGATATTCGTAGATCTTTTACAGTCGTTCGGAAAGACAAAATGCTGAAAGTCTGACAGCTAGTCTGGTCAAGGGGTTTCATGTTGCCATTGTAACTGGATTGTGGAAGTCAGATAGGCAGTTGCTCCATGTAAAATACTGGTATTCAGCTGCATCCGGTTAGATTGGAAGCTGACCCCAAAATATTAGGAAAAGGCAGGCAGATTAATAAAGTATCCTAGGTAAATATATTTTTTTTTTTACAGTTGTAGGTATTCTTGTAACGTTACCATTAGCCAGAGGGCTAGTCGTCAGTCACACATACAGAAAGGAAAAAAAAAAAATAAAGGATGAATAAATACAAAGGATAAAAAAGTACCTAGGTTCAGGTCGAATTGAGCTTCAGGTGAATCTGCAGCTCGGTATGCTCGGAGATGAGAAGCAGGACCAACAGGCAGTGGTGGAACAGGAACGAGGAGCAGGGCTGTGGCGTCTTCAGGTGGAGACTGACTTGTAGTTGTAACGTTTGTTTGTAATGTATTGAGTTTTTGTAATGCGTTACAGAAGTCTGCAGCGAGCCGAGCCGCTCGATGAGAGCGCCGGATCTTCCACTCGACTGTCGGCTTTTTCGTGAATTCCTTTGAATCGCGTTACAGTAGTCGGTGCAGCGAGCCGAGCCGCTCGATGCGAGCATTGCGAGCGCGTGTTTACAAACAAGTCAGTGCAGGTTGACGCGTTTTCGCGACGAGGTATGTTCGCCACGTTTAGTGTATCCCGTATTGTTACAAGAAGTGGAGCGCCATTGAACCATGTACTAGAAGCGAGCGTTCGCCGCGTCTTGTGAATCGTAGTTTTGTAACCAAGCTCACCGCGAATGATACATTACAAACAAACGTTGCAAGTCAGTCTATGCTTTTACAGTAGTCAGAGCAGCGAGCCGAGCCACTCGATGCGAGCGCTGGATCCTCCATTCGAGTGTTGAATGTAAAAAGGAACTAAAGGTACGTTATAATTACTAAAGGTATGCTTTCCAGAAGTAACTATATTCAAAAAGGTGTAAAATGTAGGTTAGCAGAATGTCATATGATTTTATACTTGAAAACAAAGGTAGATAGATTAAAAGATGTGGTTTTGTATAGCAGAATACCACAACCTCTTTACGAATCATAAACACATTGCATACGTGTAATTTTTTAACACAAAAAACTGTGGGTACAGACAAGCGTGCAAATAAAATATCCAAAGTACGTCTTCCAAATAGAAATTGTAAAATAAATGCATGAATGTATGTTTACTTACAAAAATTGGCCAATTCAAATTTCGATATCGATAAAGTTTTTACGACTTTTCATCGTAAACTGTATTACATTCGAATGTAACAGATTTATTTGTGTTCAGAGTATTTCTGGATTCGTTTTTTCCAGACTGATCGGCGATTCCACTATGAGGGATCTGATGGTTGTGGCTTTATTTTATATTTGCTTTTCCGTATTTTTGGTAAGTTTTATTCTGATAATTATTATGATTTAAGAAAGTTTCTGGTTTCTTTCCTATTTCCTTTGAATTTTGATTGAGGTCAAACTTTAATTATTACAACAGTCTATAATCTAAATTGTTTAATGATATTTTGCTATAGCTAGTAAGTATATACTTAGTTACAATTTTGTACACAAGAATACGTCACAAACACATTTTATGTGGAGTATTCGATTTGCCTGCAAACCTTGCCGATTGTAAGTACTCAAATAGCTTGTTCGTTAATCAAATACTTTTCAAAAAGTTAACAGAAGCAAAAGAGATCGGTAAAGAAGAAGTGGACAAGGTCATAGAGGATGAAATAACTCAGAAGTTGAGTGATGACCTGCTGCAGAGCCTCGAGAGGAAGTTCCAGGTTGATCTCCAGAAGTAAGGCTCTATAAGTATAGTATATGCTAGGCTAGGGTATTTCACTAGCTTTCGGTGACCAGGTGTGGAATGAAAAACTTTCAGGTGGCCATTGAGATGGACAGAACGGACTAACACTGGCTTTAAAACCCTGAGCCTCTGTGTGAGCACTGTGTGGTAGGTAAGAGAAAAACATCAATCACAGAAAGGTGCTTCTGTGGTGTGTCTGTGGAACATATTTCTTGTGTTGACACGCTCCAAGGAAAGCAAAGACGTTTTCCTTTTTGATCACCCTGTGGTGCCATTTTCTCCAGGGTCCTATCTCTAGCTCTACCCAAATTGCACAAAGATTATTACCAGACTCTTCTTAACCGGGTACTTTGGACAGTCAGCAAAATTGTTTTTTCAATTAAATAAATAATGAAATGATGGCCAGGTCAGTGGATACGGTGCTGATGAAGATCAAGCTGTTACTCAAGAACGGGACGCTGCACATCCAGGAAAGACTGGGTGACCTCCAGGAAATGATAGACGTCATCAAGAGTCATGGAGAAAAAGAGGTGCGGGCCTGAATTTTACAGGGTTCTATACATAATAAATAAATATTGTCTTGATTTAGTTGATAACATAAAATAGAACTCGTTTTACATTCTGGTAATTAAACCAAAAGCCGTGTCGTGTAGGTATACAATTTGGTCGATTTTGTCGATGCCCTTAAGATTAAGGGCATCGACAAATTCAAGAAAAATTTACTAACGCTGACCAGATGGTCAGCGTTAGTAAATTTTTATACGGTTTAGGTGTATCTCTTATTTACTTTTAATAAGCAAAATTTAGAAGAAACAGTTCGTGCGCAAAATATTGAAGCATACAACAAAAATTTCTTAAAGAGTATTTTAAAATTGCTAATATGTTTCCTTATTCCCAAACTAGCTGGAAGTCTGCTTACAACAGAAACAGAACGAGACCTCTGGGTTAGCGGAGAAAGCTCTCCATCAGATGGTGGTGTGTGGCTACGCGCTGATTGGCCACGATCCTGCGCAGGCGGTACACAGCGTTCTAGCTCTTAAGAATATGATCAGGCAGGGGATCAAGCCGGTGAGACTATCATTATTACTTAAGGTCTAGTTTTGTCTGATTAATGCTGCTATTAAATAAGAACGTCTTGGATGGTGTTCAAAAACTATAAGATGAAAAAGATCGTGGATGAGGTCTGGGTTTGCAACGACAGCTGGCTAGACCATTTTATATTTAAAATATATCTTTGTTTTTCGAGAATAAGTCCTACTACTGTCTAAACTGTTATTGGAAAACTATGTGCCATGTTCAAATCTTTCACAAAATAAAAGCCTAAGGCGAAGAATGACTTTTTAAACTGTGTGATTTCAGAAATTTTTAAATCAATCAACCGCATCTTGTTATCTTTATTCTGTGATGATTAAAACATGAAAGAAATCCAGACTTTAGAAATCAAAATAAAAGATAGCGCTAACATTCTATTAGCGCACTGCTAGAATATCAAAATCAATTCAGCCGTCTTGTCTGGAATCCAATTGGCTTATATCCAATTATCTGCATATCGAAATGATTTTGGAAAATTCAGCTCACACGGTCAGGAATGTGGTATTTCCTTTGTTTATTTTTTTGTACAAGCTAGCATTTGCGTGGCAAGAATTGCCTTTATTGCAAACAAAATATTTCTTCATCATTTATAAACAACATTGATGGATGGTGTTCACGAGCGCCCAGTGTTCCACGCAAATAGTTTGCACTGGAATCTAGACAGTATTTCTACGAATTTAGGAATAACATCAGCGGATTGTCTGCTTGTTCTCTGGCGTCAGGAGTTGGCGGCTGTTGATAGCTTTTAGGCAATATGCTACAGAAGCTACATTTAATTTAAGATTTGCAAAAGAGGTTCAAACTTTTGGGGAGACTGGTAGGAACTATCATCTAGATATATATATATAATCCGGCTAAAATTTACAAAAAAAAAAGCTGGCAATCGTCTCTAATCATTCAGAGAAACCGTTAATATTTCCTTTACATAAAGTGGAACATAATCATAAGCCATAAAACGCTTTAAAAAAAACACTATATTTACCAGCCATCAATCGCGAAAAACGCAAACGAACTCTTCATTACGAATATAGATCAATAGCCTAAGTCAATTTCATTTAACATCAAAGGCAATTTCAGGTGCATAACACTAAATAAAATTTCCAGATATACGACCAAAAGAACGAGGTTTACGGTCTTCTGAAGGTCTGTGGACACGACCACGATACTTTGAAGAAGGTCATTAAGTGCGTCATCTCCAAGGTGGGTGGTTTAAAGACTTTTAGACGAATTGTGGGCTTCCAGCGATGCGTTCTATGGCGGTTAGGAGCAATTAGGTGTGTTTAATGAGTTGGGTTTGGGACGGTGATAGACCTTGGCCTGATTTTTATGGGTTTTGGGGGCAAGCGAGCAATATGGCGATGGTGGTGGTAATTAACCTATAAATTTATAGCGAACAAGATGCCTCAACAGTGTGAATAGCTATTCACACTGTTGAGGCATCTTGTTCGCCATTAATAAAATAAAAAAAATATACTACTTTAAGGTTTCTACAGCTGTAGAAACCTTAAAGTAGTATATATATTTTGAGTAGTGAAACTTTAAAACACTCGCAAGCATGTTCAATAGGTTATTATCATCGACTGGTATGAATAATGTTTTTTTGCCTAAAGATGAAAGAATACATGCTCTATTATACTACTATTGTAATTTTTCCATCGTCGCACTGTTTAAAACGTTTATGTATTGATAGGGTTTTATGTTACGGCTAATTAATGTATGTATGTAGGTCATTTTGAGACTGATACCAGTCTAAAAATAATGCAACCCGCATTTTTGCAAATAAATCTACATGTCAGCCATTACGAAGAAGTCAGAATCTTAACAATTTTTTAATTTAAAATTTGGCATCTTTGGTTAGCAGTTTGGCACTACTACCTACCACCTTGATACAATTTTTTGGCAACGTACAAAGAATAAATTTATTATTATTATAAAAGTTTCATTGTTCATAGTTTTTTGCCGACTACGGTGAAGTAAAAAGGAGGGTTATGATTTTGACCGGTATGTATGTATGTTCATCTGTTACCTCATAACTACTTATCATAATTTGACAAATGAGTAATGGTAGGAAACGTCTTGATTGTCCGCTGGTTATTGGCAATGTGACGTCAAATTAAATTAAATATGGCGCCTTCTAGCGGGCATAAAGGCACGAACAAAAGCAAAAGTTTTATCATGCTTTGTTGGGTACCAAATGAAAGGGCTTAATTCTCACATTTCAAATATATGTATATACTTATATTATAACCCCAAAATAATTTAAATAAAAATAAAAGTTATACAAACTAAAGCCCAACTACTGTAAAAAAGTCAACTAAAAAGGTATAAACATGACTTGTCTTGTTTATATCTTTTAGTTGACTTTTTTGTACTTAATTACATTAATTTATCACTCAACGCCTCTTGTGCTTCAAATTCTGAAAATGACATTTTCGGAAATCATGTGCCGAAGATCAGTGCATTCAATCCACCGTTTAATAGTTCATAAAACCAACCAGGAAACGGATATTGCCATATCAACTACCTACCGTAACACTTATTCAGGTCTGAACTGCAAAAAAATCGTAAACTTCACGGAAAATGATTCATTTCCGGTCACAGAGCGAATAATATTCAGTATAACGCAACGTTAGAATGTTTTACGAGAATATTTCAGCAATGAAGCTTTCAGTGCCTGAATTCTGATATAATTTTATAGTTTTATTTGATACATTTTTGTTAGAAAAATGAATGTTAAAAATTTTTAGTGTGCGAGGTGGGATTTCGTGGAATCTGTAGGAGTGGAACTAGATAGCGGTTGTTTTGATGCTTCAATATCAACCAAAGACTAGAAAATTTAGGCTTCACATAAGTTTATCCTGAAATTTGCATGTTTGGGTAGAAAATTGCACGTGTTTGACATGCTGGGCTATTAAACTTTTCCCGTTACCAATATAATAATCGCTGTGTATAGTTAAGTTATGAATAAAATCAGTGTTGCCATATTTTTTTTTGTACCTACTTATCATAATTTTACTCACCGATTACTAGTAAGTTTAAATGTAGGTAACAATTTCACTATTGTTGTTCTTTAACCTTTATCCTCTCTCTCTATCTCCACTTAACATTTCTTAGGTCTCCCTCTTAGAACAAATTAACACAATTGTCGAATGAACATTCTTTTGTTCCAGTCACCAATAATAAAATCTGCAATGATGGACGTAACCTCGAAGCTAATCGAAGGAGTAGTAAGCCTAACAAAGCTCATGGCTCATGGAGCGATGCACGAAGCATGCCTTATAGAAGTCATTAGAAACATTGAAGATGAAGCATTTAGCCTGGTTGAAGACGTCAGACTCTGCGTATATAACAACAATACCTTCACGCAAGATGTAAAAGATTATATCAAAGAGAACAATGCTACAGTACTTGATATACCTAGAAAAGAGAAAGATAAAAAAGCAGAGGCTTCAATAAAAACAGATACACTAGATAAAGTGAAATCAGAGCCACTCGTGAAAGAAGGAGATGCAAAGCATGTGAAAGCCTTGATCAGAAGGATGTTGACTGAAAATAGGGGGGTGCAGGAAGTAGATTCAAATTTGAAGGATAAACTCTTTAAGTTACAGCAGGATTTGGCAGCGATTGAGGCTAATGAAATAGTTAAAAAGATTAAGGCTGATAAATAAAATATTATCATTTATAATTGCGTTTGAGTTGAAAGTTTGTAATAAGAAAAGGTAATGAATGGCAAATGGTGTGAATTATAACAATTAACTTCCTTCTTTAAATAAGTGTAATTGCATATCACATGTGTGAGCACTGTGACCATGTACATTCCATAAAGTTACCATTTACTGGGTACGTCTTTCATTGACTTGAATGTGCCCTGGCGGCTGAGAGTATGTCATGCTCACTGAAATGTCTCGCTGATGGTGGCGTGTGTGTTGGGTCATTAAGTTCCCTTCAAAATGGTTGAACTAAATGGTGCTGATCCATGCGTCATGTTCGTGAACGGGCGCCGTCAGTAGGGAGTGGTCATCTCTTAGCTGCCACGGTTTATTTTAATTTATTTAAATTGTTTTTGTTTTATATTTTATTACGGACGCTTTTAACGTGCACGTCTTTCTACATTGTTCTCACATGTATAATTTCAACACGAATAATGTAACCAATATTTTGTAACAAAATTTTGATTTAAAAGAGTGTCCGTAGAGTTTTTTGCCCGTTCTTCTCCATAGGTACCTACTACGCTTTGGAATGGACAACTAGATTCATTTTTCCGACCGACCGATCCCTTGATAATTCAAAAGTACCTGTAATTGGTTTATTTGAAATAAATGCTTTGAGTTTGAGTTTTGTTCTGATACTTTTCTTCTTGTCAAAAGACTTGCCAGATTTTACTCTAAAAGAATAACATCTATTCAGGCTGTATCAAATGTTTTTAGCACATTTTTTGCAAAATTATTCATTGTCACACACCTATCTGAGTTTAGCCGTTTTTGCCAAAATGGTTGTTGAGATGAAAAATAGTTGTCTAACTCTCATGTGTTCGTTATGAACTTATTCCATTAAAGAGGTACTACATCAAATCTATGATGTTGCTACATTGTATGACCTAGTTAGCTTTATTTCCACTAAAACCAATACTGGCATTGGCAAAATCAAATTTATCGCCGGATAATTTTTTATTCTTTAACCCAAATCTGCGATGCAGACGATATCCGAACATTAAAAATAGTCTACTTACGAAATCCAAGTGTTTACGATGGAAACGCTAAGACAACGTTGGCTGTTCGCGTTTCACTTTTTGTTTACCCGACTGCGGATGAAGCTTGATGCACGCATTGCGTTTGATTGCCACGATTCTCTGTGATGTAATCTCGATCTTTACGACTTTGTATTTCTGTATTTGAGAATTTCTTTTTAGGTTTGCTGTAATGATTATTTCGATGTGAAACAAAGGTAGTTCAATTTCTTCGACGTCTAATTGAGAGTTCCTCGTCGATAACAGATCAAAGGGGCAGAATTTGATGACTAATCTGGCATGGATATAAGGTATACCTAAATACCTTCTGATCTAATTACTTAGACTTATCTCATATATTTGTAGGTTCAGGAAGCATGCTAGAAATGAGACTTAGTAGAGTTAGAATTTTATTGGGCTCAGTTAATAACGGATGTTCTCCATTGTGCGCTTTTATAATTTCTAACGTGGTGCTATTATCGTGGACATCCACGTCACGGCATCACGAAGACAAGGAAGTGAAATGCATGGATATACGAGTATATGAAGACACTTTGAAATTTCCGTCCACGATAACGTGCACGTATTTCTATACATTTTATGAATGTGGTCGTACACGATAATATCGTCAATTTAGAAATTATAAAAGCGCGCTCCAACCATCCATGTTTCATCTTTCAGATTGACATACGAGTACCTACGCACTAGTCCATCCCATCACCCATTCAACCCGACGATATTTATGTAATATCTTAAATTAGATCAATTACTTCATTTTCCTTATGTAATTTTATATCAAATGGACAATATATTTATGCCACATAATTACGTTTAATCTCAGAAACGACTTGTCATAAACGGGACGTGGTTCTTCGATCATGACATAAATGACATTATTATTTGCTATAATTGTTTTTCAGTAGTTAAGGTGAATGCCCTTTGGCTTTTTAATTATTGGCCTTTCTGGCTTGCTTCCAAGTGTTAATGCGTGAACATATGTTGAAGTGCTTCGATTACGTATGCATGTTTTGTGGGTGATGTTCTCAAAAACTGGAGTGCTTACGTTTGTTTATGAAATTGCTGTCATGGGATGAAATATCAGTGGTGTTATGGTATGGTATATCTCTGTAGTAAGAAAAGGTTGTTAAAGATTTGAAATTGAGTTAATGCGGGCTAATGTGTGGATGCCATACGCTTTTTCTGTGACGTAAGAGGCGTAGCTCTTTCAAGTAAAAACGCTTATTTTTCATAATATTTTCTGTATTCTTGGCTCCGGCAATTTCTTATGTTAGAAGTACTTAATAGTCTTACTGGGATTTCAGGTTTCCTGACTCGCCATGTATAAATAAAATTATTATGTTACAAAGTGATGAACAAAATCATTTAAGTCCATAGTTTCATATTTGTTTGTATCGATTCAGTATTACAAAAAAATTAAGACAAAATTACTGCTCTGAGCAAGTTTTCATATTGAAAATACAAACGCAGTTTTCAGTAACCAACTTACATAATTAAATTCAGTTTTCCACTAAATCTGACTATTAATAATTTAACTACCTGCCTTAAAACCATAATTATTTATCGTCATTTCCGTTTCCCTGATATTATTATTTGAGAGATATATTTCCTCGAATAGTTGTAAAAGATATTAAATACGATTTTCATCTTCCTGAAAAACTCGTAAATGTCGACTAAAAGTTAAGATTTAGAGTGGCGCTTATAGAGACGTTATCGTTGGTATGGAGAAAACGTATAGTCCGTTCGAAAAGAATCTTATGAAAATGTAAACAAATGGATTAGATAGCATACCTACATGTGGATGCTAATTTGAAGTGCTATTTATAAATTGAGTGCTTTGATTTGATTATTTGAATACATAAATCCGAAATCTAATTTTAAATCACCTTAAAGATGTTTTCCATTTGACAATTGAGGTTAATTTTATAACCTTAATTTTCGTCTATGATTTTTTCATTACAATTTTATTCATATTCGTACAATATTTGTATGAAAAAGTGGTGAGATATAAACTTGAAACCTTCTAATTACAGATGAATGTGTTACCAACTCCCTTTAGTGAGAGATTTCGTCAGAATTTAACTTGAAGACGGTTTGTTTACACTTTTATCAGAATCTATTTGATCACACCAAAGACAAACTTCCTCTACATAATGTGGGTTTTTAGGGTTCCGTAGCCAAATGGCAAAAAACGGAATCCTTATGAATTCGTCATGTCTGTCTGTCCGTATGTCACAGTCACTTTTTTCCGAAACTATAAGAGCTATGCTGTTGAAACTTGGTAAGTAGATGTATTCTGTGAACCGCATTAAGATTTTCACACAAAAATAGAAAAAAACAAAAAATATTGGGGGTCCCCATACTTAGAACTAAAACTCAAAAATTTTTTTTCATCAATTTCATATGTGTGGGATATCTATGGATAGGTCTTTAAAAATTATATTGAGGTTTCTAGTATCATTTTTTTCTAAACTGAATAGTTTGCGCTAGAGACACTTCCAAAGTGGTAAAATGTGTGTGTCCTCTGTAACTTCTAAAATAATATAATGATAAAACTGAAAAAAATATATGATGTACATTACCATGTAAACTTCCACCGAAAATTGGTTTGAACGAGATCTAGCAAGTAGTTTTTTTTAATACGTCATAAACCGTAAACCGCAATTTACCTTTCATTCAATGTTACTTGCTGCTACGGAACCTTTCATGGGCCAGTCCGAATCGCACTTGGCCGCTTTTTAACCGACTTCCAAAAAGGAGGAGGTTATATGTTCGACGCGTATGTTTGTTTTTTTTTTTTTTTTTTTTTTTTTTTTTATGTATGTCCACCGATTTCTCCGTCATTTGTGGACCGATTTTGAAAATTCTTTTTTTGTTTGAAAGGGTATGCTCCCAAATTGGTCCCATATAAATTTTATTAACTTTGCTTGGGTAGTTTTTGAGTTAGCTACAAAATACGTATTTTTTTTCCCACTTAGTATGTAGATGATATGATAAGTTCCTGTAACTGGTAGCAGGTAGTGGTATTTTAATGTGTGTGGGGTAGGTACCACAACTAAAAAGTGAAAAATAAAAACTTTTTACAAAAAAAAACAACCGACTTCCAAAAAAAAACACTACAAAGTGAAAAATAACTTTAATTTCGGAAGTCGGTGGCAAAAAACGAAAACACAAAACCCAAGACACCGACTTCCGAAATTAAAGTTATTTTTCACTTTGTAGTGTTTTCTTTTGGAAGTCGGTTGTTTTTTATTGTAAAAAGTTTTTTGAAGTTCACTGTTATCTAACACTGGTAGGTAATTAGGCTGTTGTTGCAATAGGCTGCTATGATGGCCCAAAATTTAACAGTCATTTAAATCAGGATAGGATTAAGTTTTCATAACTATTTAAGTTTTTTTCTCTAAGGCCACGTCCTATTTAAAAGCGATCGTCGGCGTCGCGCTCATAAATGTTACTTTTTGTTTTGTAAACCGTAAAACGCCCTCTGTCGGCACGACCACTCATTCAGGTTCACCGAACAAAAAGTAACATATGAGCAGGTTAGGCTTGTTGATGACGAACGTTTATATTTGCTATACATGTAAAGCTGCGTCCAAATATGTTCTTTTGTCCGTACCGTACCTCCGTTTCGTCTCAGCGTCGCGATCTAAGAACGCCTGTTTGGACGCCCATTCGGTACAGTACAGTGCTACGGCGCACGACGTTTCAATACGGATAAGGTAAGCTCCTATCCATCGCGAGTCAGTTTTTTTTGCTCCCCGACTAGTAATAATGATCAAAATTTTGATCTAGCCCGTCCCATCCTTGATGTCCTCCCTCCGGTTGACGCCCTAAACCGAGGTTCGTACCCCACAGGGGGTGCCCTTAGCGAGCGTTCACCTAGTTTTAATTAGCATAGTTGAATAACCCCTGGCTGGAGGTTTCAAGTTTAGTAGCTTAAGGCACCCACAGGAAAGCCCGATTAAGTAGTCATGATCTCAGAGGTCAACTATGAGATGCCCTACCTAAAAAAAAACAGTTTTTTGCCCCGTTCAAAGGCGATACGCTACGGCGACTCCAGACTTTTCGGATCACGACGCTACAGAGGTACGGTACGGACAAAAAAACATGTCTAGACGCAGCTTAATGTTTAATGTCAAACACATGTTTTAATGTACCTACATAATATTAGGTACAATTTCCTTATGTAAACAAAGATTTCCATGTTGGCTTGCGATGAAAGAAAATGTTTTGCTAATCATTTCCTGGGAACATTTGGGATTATTTAAAACGAACTTCCGTTTATAAGAATATGCTTGCTTTGAAATTCGTAGGAGATATTTACAAAACATTTATTTTGTTTTTAGAAGGGTTTACGTAAACAACTGGGTGTTAATTTGAAAAGATTTGTAAAGCTCGCATCTCACGGAAGGATAAGTCTCCAATCATCATCTGCCTAGGCTTTTCTCATCTATGTTGTGGTCGGCTTCCAGTTTTGAATACCAGTATTTTACATGGAGCGCCTATCTGACCTCCACAACCCAGTTACTACAAAGACTCCCCCTAAGCAGATCCCCCGTTTTTTTAAATTCATTCTTCACTGACTTTCTCCACTGTGCTTGGACTAATCTCACCTTGATTGGTGTTTGAAAACAGAATTTTCGCCATTTAGCTGCACTCTGTGCTCTTATAACAGCATTTTAACAGACTCTAAAGTCACATCAACGTGAACTATTAATAAAGCCCTTAACGACCAACTCCTCCTCTTAAATGTCGCTCATTGCCAAAATTCCCGTACAATTTACCGCAAAAACTCAATCGTGTGAAACAAATATGTGTCAGGGACGGTTGTGACGTGACCGGCAAGCAGTAATATCGACAGATCTGCTAATGTATGAGTAATATTACTAAAATAACTTACTAATACGTAGTTACGTATTGTGCGGTATTTTAAACTGTGTATCGTGGTTTTAATGTTTTCTGAATGGGCATTTTGGCATTTTGTGTGTCTCTTGAAGAAGTCGTCTCTTGAACTGCTTATTTAAATAATGATCACTGTCAAAAGTATTAAAATTCAAATAATTTTCTAATTTGAACACCATGTTTTCAGATCCGCACTTAGGGCCCAATCACATGTAACACAACCACACCACAACTACAACACGTGGACGGGCGCTAATTTGTATGAAAATGAATCATCTATTCATACGGACCATAATTAACTGTTTAGGCGATACCGACCATATCAAGGCGACGTCGTGGCCACAACGCAAGCACAACGTTGCGTCGACGAGACGACACTGTCACAGCCCGAGTTGATCTGTCTGCAAACACTAGCCACAACCACATCGCAGCTACTAGTGACCACGTAACCACATCGAAATTTTGTTGTTACCGCAACGCAACTGCAAGAAACTGCAGCGACACTATTCACACGTAACTACTGTTTGCCCACATTTTGTCGCTGCGATGTGGTATCATTGTGGTACGTGTATTCGGGTTCATGTTTCCCTAAAAGTTTAGTACCTATCATTTATAAATGCCTGTACAGTACCCTGCTGGTCTTGACATAAAATTAAACCAGGAGCCAGAGGAATATCTAAGATAGTACAAAATGTTCCTTCTTCTTGAGCATAAAGCATCAGCTTAGATGAGATACAAATATTTGCAATAAATTCAGTTTATTTCAGAATGGGACTTACAAATGAAACATAAATTCAGTTCAATTGCAGTTTTCCATAACTCATCTCAATCAGTAATAATATTGCTACAAAATTGCGTGATATAAAGCGTAACCGCCTTACTGACGACAATCAGGAGTTGGCAATAGATTTAGTAATAAACTGTGAGCATAGCAAATATTGTTACCATACTATCGTAAATTGTGATGGTCGGAGAATGAGCTGGTCTTCCAAATCGACATCGTTATGAGCTCTTGTGAGTAATAGGGGCTTGGGTCATCTTCTATTTAGTTCCGCAATTTACATGTTATCTAAATCTAGACTATTTTCTAAGCTTCTGCTATAACTGTACACGCAGCATCTAAGACCACAGGTCTTCTATTTTTGGAAATCTTAGGTACCTTCTACAGCTGACGATACAAAAACTCAAACTCAAAGCATTTATTTCAATTAGACCAATTACAGACACTTTTGAATTGTCAAGAAGTCGGTCAGTCAGAAAGATGAAGCTAGTTCCATAGCCCATTCCAAAGCGTAGTAGGTTTCTACGGAGAAGAACGGGCAATAAACTTCAAGAACACTTAGGATAAGACATTTATTATGGGTACTAACACTTGAGAATTGAAAGGTGGTGGCAAAATAATAATTTTAGAAGACAATGTCCATCAATGGACTTAATAAAAAGGCCTTGTTAATGATAAAGGACAATAGGTATAGGCACTAACCTGCATCAGTGAAGAACGCAGAATGCCTGTTAGGGCTGGACGGGACTGAAGCAGACGCTGAAGTCAGAAAGGCTCTCTTGACTTTGGTCCACTTGGAGGCTCGAGGGGGGCGGTGCTGGGGGGGTCTGGCGCCAAGCTCCAGGGATCGCTGCTTGCGAAGAACAGGGTGGGAGGGTTCAGATTCTGGAAGAGAGAACACTCATCAAGTTCCCAGATGCACCATCAGCCGTACCAAGTCTTAGTTGGTTGAAGACTCGAGTATATACTCTTAGATGTGGCGTTTGACCACTCTTATAAAGTAAGTAGGTAATAGTTATAAGGCTGAAATCGCCAATCCACCTTGAGCAAGCATGGTGATAAATGCTCATGCCTTAAGAGGCCTTTGTCCTGCAGTGGGATAATAATAGGCTGATAAAATATATATATTACTATTTTAAGTTGTTAAAACTTCAAACGGGATTATAAAATAGCAGTGGAAATGAGACTTTTTTATTTAGAGGGGGATTTTGTAGGGCCAGTGATGTTAGTTGAAAAAGCCCAGATTCTGGATTGCGAAATATATGGTACCAATTCTGAAGAGGAAATAGGTGGTTTTGTTTTGCCAGAATTTTGGAGAACATGGAATTTTGAGACGGTCCATCAGCAGTTATGATAAATGATTTACGCGGGACTGACGGAAATGGATTCCAATGTAATCAAAATAATTGTTATGATTGCTGCACGTGCTATAAATTGATACAAAGTCGTGATACACTTTGTATTGGCACAAATATAAGCTCTGTTTACAGCACAAACTAAAACAGTGACTGGAACATGCAGAACTACGTAGATATTTACAATTTTATATGAGTCTGTAAGTATGTACAGCACCAAATATACATCGATATTATATGAATCGGTAGTAGTATCAACCTTGAAAGGCAATGACATTCTCATTCTAGAATCCACAGCTATTTTACCTCTGACAGCAACCCAAGCAGCAATGTTGGGTTGCTGGTTATTGCAACCAGAACAAAGATCACTGTGATTTTAACAGTGATTCAAAATCAGAGGTAAAATTACTGTGAAGGACTGTACCACATTAGACACACCAGAATCTAAACAAACCTTTAAAAAATCTATAGCCTGATCAACTGCTAAATTAAATAAACAAAAGAGAAGCATAGTTTTAACGTAAATCGTAAACTATTTCGCGTTATTATTTGACTCGTAAATGTCGAACGTTACCAGTTGGACATTTCATTAATTGTCGCTAAAATGTATGTAAACAATATTAAGTTCAATTGTTTACACATTTCCTATGCTCAATATATTCTGTGAACCTTCAAGACAACGTCTACAACCCACATATTATTAATGCCAATACATGAATTTGATTTTGTGATCTGATATCATATAATTTGTTAAATTTCGGTGCTTATTTTAGAAGAATTCATTACGCAATGAGACAAGTCAATAACACTGAACTGAAATATTATCAAATAAGTAAATCTGTAGATATTGTCTAATTGTAGTTGCAGAGCAAAGAAGTATTTATAATTCAAGAAAAATTCTGACATTCTGACTTGCTTAATTTTAAGTTCACATGATAAGTGTGCCAGTGGTGAAAACCATTTTTGATTGATTTTAGCGGGCACATACAATCAATCATGGCAAACAATAGTTAATCAACATGGTTGCAACAATATCGTTGCAGCAACATAGTTCTCTCTTGCTTTAAACATGCAATTGCGCGCAATGCCATCAACAACTTTCCAGCAATTATTACTCTATTTACCTTGAACACGAGACTCAAAAATCTAAATTTATACTCACCAAGTTCCTCAGAAGAAGGTATAGTTAGGGTCAGTGCTGGTGGCGCATCGCTGTCTCCTCCATCACTGAGTGACCTCCGTCTCTTCGGCACCACGTCGGGAGAACTCTTGGACCCTCTGTTGGAGGTTTTCTTCTTGACTGACTCTCTGTGGGTCTGGATGATGTCCCTCATCTTGCCCCATGGACTCTTGTGGAGCTTGTTCGGTGATGGTGAGGTGGAGCTGTCGTCCTAGGTGGAGAGATTGGATTAATTATTTAATGTATTGTGGATAGAATTGGGAGAAGTGACAAAGTAAATTGTAAAAAGAAATAACACAGTTCCGCGTAGGCCACAATAGCCCCATAAGGTTGCCTTCCACCGGAGCAAAGCGAGGCAGTGGAGCGAAGAAATGTTCCAATATTAACCAATAGAATCTAGACTCCACTTCAGAGCTCCGTTCCTATTGGATAATATTGACACATTTCTCCGCTCCGCTGCCTCGCTCCGCTCCAGTGGACAGGCTGCCTAACATTGGGGTTATATGTAGGAAGATTTTAAACTGATTAGGACCTGGAGATTAGCTTTTATAACTAGGTACGAAGTAATCTGTCTTACGGTATGGGACAAGTTTGGCAAATAATTGAGAATACGATTAAATAACTATTTAAAGGTAACTTGTTCCCCTTTAGTCTAGTGGTCACAAGCGCTACTGCTGAGCATGAGGTCCGGGGTTCGATTCCCAGGCAAAGTGATATAGGGTTTTCCATTTGGAATTTCTCAGTAGCAGCCAGGAGTCTGGATTTGTGTCTGGTTGATGGCAATAGGCTCTAACTTACACAAATAAATTTCTACACTCCCAGTGTTTACAGACCAAAATTAAACATGCCCAAACAACCAGATCCTAAGCAACTATGTAGGCCACACAAATATTATCCGTATAGGAATCGAAGCCATGGTGTATGTAATGATGTATACCGATCGCTCAGCCATCGGTTGTCAATCGAAATCATTTTTAGAATCTTGTTTATTTTTCTTTGTCAAAACGTGGTTTGTTGTGGCTAGAAATCTATAAACAACTTTTGTTCTGAAATGTTTAGGCTTAAAAATTGCGCTATTTGTTTGTGTTCTAAATACAACGTTTCGATTCAACACCAGGAAGATTATCAATAGGATGATAATCCCAACCACAGTATAAATATGTAACAGTATTACGTCTTCATAGAAAACGGCCGAAACGACGCGTTTCGAAATCTCAGTGTATACCAGCTGTGCAAATCTCACCGTGAAAACTTCATCATCATTTCAGCCGAAAGACGTCCACTGCTGGACATGGGCCTCCCCCAAACTTAGATGAAGTGAACTTGAAGTGAACTGTCATTATTGACACTATTGACAGCTCACTTCACTCATTTCACCCAAGTTTTCACGGTGACATTTTTATAGAATCGATCGGCTGTACGCAACAGTCTCGAGTGCGCGGCAGTTATGCACGGATACGGAAGGTTTATCTACCGAGCGGCCGTAGGTAATTATTTCAAAGCCACTGCCGAGACATAATACTGGTACTTTAATATACTGTGTCGTGGCTACATAAAATTCAAATCGATTTTTTTGTGAAAGGAAAGTCAAATAAGTTATCTGTATACGAAGATAGTTTAAAAAAATCCTGATTGTGCTAGCTAGATGTGATACTCTCGACAGATTATCTCCGATAACTTTACAAAGAATTGCGTTTATATAATTATTATTTTAAATATTTTTTAAGGTTTAAAATCGATAATCAAATTTTCCAATCATACTTTCAGTAATGCGTGCGCGCTGCCTACATCTTCTCACGGTCCAACTATAGCACAAATAATCATAATAAATAATTTCGCCAGTCGTTTAGCAGACGGAATCACAAGTGAATGGGTCTATTTTCAATAACTATTTCAAGGAGTACCACAGTGTAGGCAAGGCGGAATGTCAACCACAAATAAAACTTCATAGTAATCTCGAGTAGGAAACGCAATCTCGATCACGTGAGATCTCGAATCTCGTAAGATCTCGAGCTTTTTTTAGAGATTCAATCTCGTGGGAAGA
The DNA here is from genome assembly GCA_949152395.1 of Agrochola litura. NCBI lineage: Eukaryota > Metazoa > Arthropoda > Insecta > Lepidoptera > Noctuidae > Agrochola > Agrochola litura. Next base: position 33,099,621 of record OX424490.1, on the reverse strand, counting down.
CAATCTCGTTCTTGAAATCTCGTCCGAGCTATTGTTCTTGAAAAGCCATTTTCAATGGAATAATTAATGGATTTACAGTGTGCGTGAAGTGTGTGTGCTGATTTGTTGCGTTACGTTTGTATGGTGCAGATGATTATTACTTAATAAACATTATTTTTTTGTTTCGGGATTATATTAATGTTGTTTTTAAAAATATAACACGTAGTTTAAATTCAAAAGTAACAACTGTTTTTTAGGCTACTAAAAGATCAAAAAGAGCAAAGATCTTGTCTAAAATAATTGGCAACACAGTTAAATGAATTGGAAATGTATGTTACTTTCCTGTTGGGAAATATTCTTGGTAAAAGGTTAGTCATACAAAATTTATAACAATCTTGTTTATACGTTTTTCTCCTGAAAATATTAACCAATACAATGTGTTTCCCAAGGTGTAAATATTTTCAGGAACAATCTCACAAACAGCTAAATGCACAATAATATTTTTAAGCATCTGGAAAGAGTATTTATAATTGATTCAGTTACATGAACCTGTTATTTAGCAAACCTCTTAAATATAAAATTATAAAAACGCAGCGTTTTTTAATAAACTATGAAGTTATAAATGCGAAAAAACTTGACATGCATCCTGTTTTATATTTTTTTTTATAAATTTTGTCTGGCATAATGTTCATGTAAACTACTTCTCATGACCAAATATACATAGTGTGACTAGAAAAGAAAAGGGAAGAAAAGTTTTTCGTAACAAAAAAACTAGTTTTTAAGAGTGGGTCTACTGTAGCGTAAGTTGTACAGTGGTATTTACACAATGTTGATTCTGACCTGCGTAGGAGCTTGCAGGAATGTGTTGTCGCCCTCGTCCCGCATACTCTTGCGCGTACCTGGAACAGATCGACCGGTTATTGTGGAAACTTTCTGGGAAATCCGGGAAACACTAAATGATTAATAGATTTTTCGGGGAATGGAAAAGTCTGGGTTTCTACGTGTAGTGCAATTTATCAACTGTTCTTTAGATAAAGTTTGTGCCAAATGTAGTTTCTAGATGTGGTTCGCTAACTGAAACTTTGCTCAATCTGTCAGGCATTAATATAAACGGTACTTATTCGTTTGTTACTTGTACGTTTGTAAGTTTACAAAAAAAAATATATATATATAATATGTTTGCAGATTTCCTGAGAACTATCAATGGTAAGAACAATATTTTTCAGGAGTTTAAGTGTTTTGCATCAGTTTTAAATTTATTTTTATATGTTACGTGTCTATACAGTATGTAAAAAAACCCTACACGATCTGAAAGGGGCACATAGGTACTACAATAACATTTTCAAAAAGTATGTTTAAAAAAAACATTATTGAAAAAAAAAAAATGCTATTTAAAATTCACATTTTTTGTACCAAAATTACCGAATCCATTAAAAATTTGAAATTTTTCTACAGGGGTCATAAGTAGACTACTTGTAGACACCCGCTAAACGCCAGCCGCCCGCGCCCCATGTAGGTAATAACCCAGTAAAATTCCCCATTGAAAAAAATTAGGAGATTTTTTTTACTTGTATATAACCACATAAATAGACTCTCAATACGATACCTAACAACACCCTTCGGATCGGACAGGATTTTTTTTACATATTGTAATATGGAAGAAGATAAACATTATTTACTTGTCCTCAAACTGAACCACTCAAGTATGCGTTGTTGATGTTTTCTCGAACCAAGCCAGTTTCAGTAAACTGAACAGAAAGTTCCTGAAAAACTGTCAGTTTTTTTTTTCATTACGGGGAAGCTCTTGGCGTGCATCTCACCTGATGGTAAGTGATGATCAGGCTGAAGGTGGAAGCAATCTTCAAGCGGCATCCTCAACAACAGAGGAACTGGCTATCTTACCTCTAATTGCCGAAATACAACAATGCTGTTACCATTGTTTTTATGGCGACAGACTTAGATAAGATGATGGTTTAGTTAGCCAGGTAGACTTAGAACAAGCCCTACAACCAACTAAACCGAGCAGAAAATTTTGCTCCCACTGGAAATCGAACGCGGGACCTCTGAGTCTGTGACAGGTGGTCTAATCACTAGACCACAAAGCTGGTTAAAGGTAACTGCAGTAAGCGAATTAAACATTGCATTCCTTTCTTTTTAACCATTATCGAAATCGGGCCCCGAGTTTTTTCCTTTCTAACCTTTATTTACTTTCTACCTTTGTCCGTGCACAATTGCGCTGTAATTTCTCTGTTAAGTCATCACGCTTCGTACACAGGCAAAACCTATAATTTGTAAAATCAAGCAAACCCGTTTCTAACAGGTACTTTATCACATACAAGATAAAATCTCTCGAAGGCATGTTTCATATCGCCCCCCGAAATGGTTTACGCTATTCCGATCAAAGAACAGAAACTCTCACGAACATCGCGCGAATGTTCCGACGTCGAGTATGGAGTGACTCACGTTGACAGAATAAGGTCATCCATTTACAGAATATACACGCGTGTTATAGTTTATGGTTTTGTGCCAAAATGTTTTACTTTTACGGTTCTGTGTTCAAAACGTATTCCAGAGCTATGTAGGTATGCTTGCACAAAACCTCTATCTACTGACAGTACTGCCCAGTTTCGCAAAGTATTTCGATTGTCTTTTTTATTTTGTTTTATATATTAAAACAACTATTATGAATTTTCACTGTAGATTTACTGATCTGAGCCTCAATAAAGCTTTTGAACACCGGGGTAAGAGAAAGACTGTCTCAAACATAAACCAGCGCTTAGCAACCCGCAGGGGGGGGGGGGCTAAGCATAATGCTGACGCTTGACCCCTTTGCTTCCGGTATTATAGTTTGGAAACAAAAAACGTTTATATTATTTTATTATTTTCTTATATTGAATTAAATACAAAACCAAGATGCACGTGTAAGACTCGCCCTTTGCCAGATTTTTTTTGTACAGATGTAATTTGTCAGAGGAAGACATTTTAGCAAAAAAATATATGTAACAGTTTAAACATTTGGCAAAGAAAATGAGGAAACACTTTAAGAGGGTATGGCATTAATGCTTGTTGTCTTTTGCCATTGAAGTTTTACAAGATGAAAATATAAGTAACTGTGAAAAGAACATAGGTATTCTTCGACTTTTAGAAGTCGTTGATAGAAGTTAAAATCAAGAAGCTATTATTACTTGTGTGCTCAGAACAAATAAAAAACCAAGAAATAGCGCTGTCAAAAGTGATGTGACGCCTGTTTCGTAATTATGTGTACACTTAGTGAGGTGTAATTTGATTCTAAATGGTTGTAAATGTGTGCGTGTGGGCGTGTATGCACAGAGCGGAGGTGTAGTTTTGGCATGCTTCACTGTATTGTTCGCAGCGCTCTGTTTTGGTTTTGTATTTGGTCTGAGCTTGTGTGATCCAAATATAACGCGGTTTGCTGGAACGAACTTAGCTTTACTATAGACTACTTGGCTTTTCTTTTTTGTGACTCAAATAGTGACATTTATTTTATAAAATTGACAATTTTTTTTTTATAGATAACCGTGATGACAGGATATTTAGCAAACACTAATCCTTCTGCTACTTGCAGAGTAAGCAATTTGAAGTGGCAGTGGGCTGGCCATGTTTGTTGAAAGACTGATGGCTGGTGGAGTAGGCGAGTCCTGGAGTGGAGACTACGTATCGGCAAGTGAAGTGTGGGACACCCCCACGCTACATGGACCCACGACATTAAAATAGGTGGCTGGGACAGACTGAATGTGATAGGTAGAGGACAGGGTATTGTGGCGCAGCCATGGGAGAGGTGTATATCCAGCAATGGACTGTGTTAGGTCTAGAAGAGAATCCGACTTAGGTAAGTACTCTCTTTGAAGTCATTAATCTACCTAATATGTAGGTAAATGTTTTTCATAATTATGGAAGAGAGAGTGAGGTGATTTTTTCTCGATTTAGTAAATTCCTTGTAGTTTTAACTTTAGCCTTTTTGCTTTCAGAATACCCGCAAATAACCGATATTGTAAACATGACTGATACATTGAATGTTTCTCTAAAACTCTCACGAATCATAAACAATATCCGAAAATATAAAAATATTACATACAATATACTTACATACATACCGGTTTATGTATTCCATGGTTTGTTTAACTTTTACGTTTACGATTGAGAACACTTCATTTTTTATGCGCAAGAGTGTTAGGTTGTAAATCAGAACTTTATTTGTTAAGTTGACTTTTAAGCACGTGCAATAAAATTTAACAAAGGAGAGAAGATGAACCAATTTCAACATTGCAGCTGAGAAAGCAATCTATTAAAAACCCGGATGAAATACCTCCTTTTATAAACTAAGGGCTGATTTTTTAAACGTCAGTTTTTTATTTTTTAACCGCGACGGTGATGCTCTTGGCCTGCATCTCATCTGATGGTAAGTAATCATCAGGCCGAAGGTGGAAGGGAGCTTCATCCGGAATCCTCAACCACAGAGGAACTGGCTATCTTACCTCTAACTGCCTAACACAACAATGCTGTTAACATTGTTGTTATGGCGACAGACTTAGATAAGATGGTGGTAGCTAGGCAGATTATTTATACCTGAGATAACTTTTATCTCGAATAAATATGACGGTTTGGCAGCATTTTTATAGGAAATTAATATGTCAAATCGGCATAAAACATTCTTGCGATAAAAACTGATTAAATTGGAAAATCGGCCCTAATAATTTTTAACAAAATCGGCATATCGCGTAATACGGCAAAGAGTTATAATTAATAAGGCGACTATAACCGACTTTTAATAATTATATACTGAAGATCACGTCTAAACAAGTAGTGTTAATGATTTGGAAAAAATATTGCGCAGTAAGTTAAATTACAGCATTTTTTTAATAACTTAATCTGTGAATATTTTAGATTATAACTATATTACATAGAGTAGGTACACCTCTGCCCAACCCTTCGGGGAAACAAGGCGTGATGTTATGTTATGTGTACATAGAGTAAATAATTTGTAAAGTTATACTAATGTGGATAAAAATCTATCAAGCGTATTTTTCTGAAACCTTCACCATCTTAAAGATAGTTTATTATGTATCTTTTAGTATACGCGCGTGTTTTATTAAAATACTTTTTGTTTTATGTATAATAAATTAATAATGCGTCTAATTTGGGACAGCGCTCCTTGATGGGCGAGTCCTATTACTGGCTGGACGTACGACGCGTTGCGTGAGCTCAGTACAGAACACGCAAGCTAACCACTCAAGGCCTGCCATTTAGTTGCTTCTTAAGGACTCATAAGACACTAGTCACTATTTAATTAAACGCTAATTATTTTAATTGATATGCTGGTTTAGTATACGTATAATTTAATAACTGCCCCGTTGGTCTCGTGGTCGTAAACGTCGATCCTGGGTTCGACACTCAGGTCGGGAAAAGAGTTATTGGGCTTTTCATTAGGAATTTCTCAGAGCAGCCTGGACTTCCGTGCCTTGGAAAGCACGTAAGCACCTTGCATGGTCTTGCGCATGATCTCTCCCCGGTAGTGTTAGATTACCGTCCCATCGGACTGTGAGAGTAAAGGAACAGAGAGTGCAGTTGCGTTTGCGCACACACTTGTGCACTATAATATCTCTTGCGTACCTGGCTAATCTCCGTTGAGATGGGCCACGGTGTTTAAATGGGTCGGGAGGATTATAATAAACAGGTATAATTTCTCTAACTTAATTGACAAAAATTATTGATAGTTCCAGTAGGACTATGATCAGCTGTGGAGGAATAAAATATAAACGATGGTAAAATGGCCCCGACAATAAAATAGGTACTAATTAATATCTTGTTTATAGAAATACTGCTTGAAAACTTACCAGGGTCAGCCCTCAGCTCTTCACACGAAGAGTTAGGAGTCAGGGATAACGCGCTGCCAGGAGTCAAACTAGCAGAGTCACGAGGCTCAGGGTTGGCGAGAGTGGCTGTTGATGGAGAGGACCCAGCTAAAGCCACGGCCCCTACCAAGGCGCCCGCTGCTACCGCGCTGGCTGCACCACCCATAGCTGATTGGGGCCATGTGGCTTTTTCCCACCTGTGGAAAAAAACTTGAGTTATTCAAGAGTTTGTAACTAAAATGTTGGCACGATGGCACTGTCTAATGGCTTGTGATGTTTGCACATTTTAAAGAATTTTTAACCAACTTCAAAAAGGAGAAGGTTCTCAATTCGTCGGGATTTTTTAATAAAAAAAAAAAAATTATGTATGTTGCCCGATTACTCGAAGACGGGTGGACTGATTTGAAAAATTCTTTTTTTGTTTGAAAGGGTATACTTTCAAGTTGGTTCCATTGTCATTTGGTCACGATCTGATGATGGGATCTTGGAAAAATCGAGGGAACTCTTCAAATATTATAGGCACATACATCTATAGCGATTTGGGTATTTTTAATGAGCAGTTGACATTAGGCTATTGTAACATAACCTACTAAAAAGTGAAAAAAACGTCAAAAAACTAAAATACTGACCCAAAGACACCGACTTCCGAAATTAAAGTTATTTTTCACTTTGTAGTTTGGATTTCGGTTGTATTTTTTGTAAAAAGTTTTTTATTTTGACTGCTGGGAAATATGAGGAAACAAATGCTGTACAATATAATTATACGTACCGCTGGAACAAGAATTTATCGAACGAATAAGCTATAGTTTTATAATTTGTAAGCTATCATAGGCGCCATCATACAGTGTTGCTGGTTTAAGTGGTCTCGGAGATTTTGGGTGAAGATTCAGAATTAAAGAAAGAAAAGAAATGGGATGTGTGTGGTGTGTGTGTGGTATGGTAGGTTACTGAACAACGTTTTCCAAGAGATCAACATCGTAATCGAGAAAAATTATTTGCTGTCCCATAGATTTAGGTCGAGTAGGTATTGAAGCTTTGTACGGAACACCTGATAATTTTTTTCGATTATAATGTTGGTCCTTTGGAGAAATTTGTACATTTTGATGGCTTGTACAACACACCCTTAAATTTGAACACACCTTTCTGATACACCCTGTATAAGAATTATTGAAGGAAAGAGTTTTATTTTGTGACTCCACCTCCTCTCTATGTTACTTAGACCAAAGGAAACTGTTATACATTTACCTATCCCTGTTCTAGCCATTTAAAGGTTTGTTAGAAAAAGTAAATACATCAACATCATAATTGACAAAGTAAAGGCCAGTATTGATTTGGTAGGTACCTACTCCTATTAAAAATATCTGCATAATCAGCCTATAATGTTCCCACTGCTGGGACACGACACAGGCCTCCATTCTTCGAGAGGGAGTGGGCTGTAATCTACAACGCGGGCCCAGTGCGGGTTGGTAGATGTCACATGTCTCAGACTTTTAGTTCTAGGACATGCCGGTTTCCTCACGATGTTTTCCTTTACCGCTTTGAAAGCAGTGGTGATGAAATTATTTACACAAAGTAAAGCGCCTGCTTGGGTTCGAACGCACGTCCCACAACTCCTAAGTCGGGGCCGTTACCACTAGAACACCATTGCTCTTATAATTTTCTAGAAATGTTATGAGTTTATCCACATTATTGATATATTTTCAAGTGTGAAATTTAAAAAAAAAATACAAAATCATATATTAAAAAAAAAATTTTACAAAAAAAAACTACCGACTTCCAAAAAAAAAACACTACAAAGTGAAAAATAACTTTAATTTTGGAAGTCGGTGTCTTGGGTTTTGTGTTTTCGTTTTTTGCCACCGACTTCCGAAATTAAAGTTATTTTTCACTTTGTAGTGTTTTTTTTTGGAAGTCGGTAGTTTTTTTTTTGTAAAAAGTTTTTATTTTTCACTTTTTAGTTGTGGTACCTACCCCACACACATTCGAATACCACTACCTACTACCAGTGTCAGCAACTTATCATATCATCTACATACTAAGTGGGAAAAAAATACGTATTTTGTAGCTAACTCAAAAACTACCCAAGCAAAGTTAATAAAATTTATATGGGACCAATTTGGGAGCATACCCTTTCAAACAAAAAAAGAATTTTCAAAATCGGTCCTCAAATGACGGAGAAATCGGTGGACACACATAAAAAAAAAAAAAAAAACAAACATACGCGTCGAACATAAATAACCTCCTCCTTTTTGGAAGTCGGTTAAAAAGTATAAATACTGAAAAAATTATCAGCTGTAGTAATACTACGAAACCATTTGATGGAAATGCAACTTTTAGATGGATTCCAAATAAATTGGAGATGCAAAATTTCCACTACTAGTTGACAACTAAACGGCCACAAACCGTTTCATAAAATAAATGCTAATTGCATGCGGTTTTTAAATTTGGATATCATCATAACAGCCTGGACAGCTGAGTAAAAGGCAAGTTCTACACATTTCTTTTCTGCCCTAACCTAGCAGTTTTATATATACAGAATGTATCATATAAACAGCCGTTCCATACATTTGATATTGAGGTTTTGTATGAGACAGTTAATAATTTTTTCGCAAATTCGATGTTGGTGCCATGGAGAAAGTTGTTCAGTTTGATGGTCTATGTCACATCCTTAAATTAGACCACATCTTTTTGATACACCCTGTATACACACACACATACAAAATTCACTCCGTTTTCCCACGGTAGAAAGAAACTATTACAGAACGTCACTTGCTACGTTGCCGTCCGAAACTTGTTCTAATATTTTCTAATATATATTTCCTTATTCCCTTATTGTTAATCTTTTTCTTTAGGATTCCTTTTAATAGACTACCATTATGAGCAACACCATATAACACGACATAACAACTAAAACAAAAACTTGTCAGAGTTTAGGTTATTAACACAAAACCGCACATTAGCGAGATTTATCTATTACTATAACACCGTGACATTTTAGTTGTTTTACAAAGGGCCACTCAATGTACCCGACATAAAGTATACCTCAAGGAGGAATTTAAAAAATGTTACAATTTATAATTTTGTTTTTATGAATGTTTAGTTGTCATTGGGTGCATGAAGTGGGCTGCTTTTGTAAGACAACTAAAATGTCACGGTGTATAGCTTCTGCCCGCGACTTCGTTCGCGTAAAAGTCTTTAAAATACGTCCAAGTTAATCGCTGATGATGTAGCTTTAGAGCAGTGGTGGCCCAGTGGTAACGGCCGCGACTTACGAGTTGTAGGTCGTAGGTTCGAACCCAGACAGGCGCTTTACTTTGTGAAAATTATTTCATCACCACTGCTTTCTAAACGGTAAAGGAAAACATCGTGAGGAAACCGGCATGTCCTAGAACCGAAAATTCGAAGACATGTGACATCTACCAACCCGCACTGGGCTCGCGTGGTGGATTACGGCCCACTCCCTCTCACAGAGAGGAGGCCTGTGTCCCAGCAGTGGGAACATTTATAGGCTGATGATGATGATGATGATGATGAATGTAACTTTAATATAAGTGAAATAATTTTTATAATCGGTTCAGTATTTTTTTAGTTTATCCAATAAAAACAAACATACAAACATAAAAAATCAAATCTTTTCTCTTTATAATTTAAGTTTAGGTGAGATGTAGGTAGGTAGGTATCATATCGAGGTACTGATAGCCTAGGAGAGCAGTGATAGCCTAGTGGTGTGATCGTCAGACTGCCAAGTCATAGGTCTCGAGTTCGAACCCAAGGCACGCACCTCTGACTTTTCGGATTAATGTGCGTATTGTAAAATTATCACTTGCTTCAAAATCGGTGAAGGAAAGCATCGTGAGGAAACCGGCACACAGTGGGCTGAAACGGGCCGGTAAAGGACTTAGCATTTAAAAAAAAAAAGTTTCTTTTTCTGAAATTTTAAATATTGTGTTGGATTTATCTATCGATTATAAGTAATTATTTTTATGAGGGTCGTTCAGATAACTTAGTATTTTCGGAGTTATAAATATCCAAAGTAATTTTTGTATGAAGCAAAAGAAAAAAAATTGAAAATCTCGAAATTCTCAAATTTTCTCAAAGAATTGACTCTGCGTATGCATAGTACGTATATTTGTCCTAGTTTAGCGCCTATTCTCGGGTTGCGATTTTCTGCGATTTGGTCGCAATTTCAAATTTTGTTCTCTATTCCACACCACCATAGAGGTTAAGAACTAGGCGCGTTTTTTTATGTAGTGGTCTCCCCTTTAGGCCTAATCCCTTTGTTTTCCCATCTTCTATTTAAATTATAACAAAATTTTGCACAAAACAACTTTAAGGTCTTTTCGTGATCATCACTTAATTCGACTAAAAATTTGATCTCACTACACAAACTGTCATTATTTTTAATACTGCCACTGTTTTTTAAAATAACGAAAAGATCAAGGTTTGTCACTAAATTTTCAAACATTTTCACAAATACAAAATAACAAATAAGTAAGTAATGAATGTGTGGGGGTAGTGCGTCTATTATGGTGGGTAATAGAACACTGAAGTACGTTTGAATGCAACCGAACATTCCGTAGATACCCTATTGTTGCACCAATCACGTTACGACACGTCATAACTTGTTGTTGCGCTCGCGCACTCTTATCCCTTGATTCCCGGAAATAAGTCTCAAAACAAATTACGTCATACCTACCTATGGTGGTGGAAAATGTCGAACATTGTTTTTTTTTAAAGAAACGTAGGTATTGAGGTTTTCAGGCCGTTTAGTATACATTATTTTCAATTTCAATTTAATTGGAATAAATTGCTTAACTAAAATAACATGACTCTACATACAAATTTGATATGGCTATATCTCCGAAAGTACTCGTTAAATTAAAAAAAGTCAAAGAATAAAAACGTTTTAAATTTATGCCTAGATACCAAAAAAATACATTTGATCTCTTAAGACCCAACCTTGTAATCCCAGTCCACTGTGCGGCATGCCTGAGAGATATTTCTCGACGGCATGTGAAGCCAAGTCAGAGGCCCATGGGCGGCTTTAAAACTCTGACACCGGTTAGTCATTAACCACACGAAAAGAAAGATATGGGGGTATTTAAATTGGTTGACTGTGGTTTGCATTTTTAACCGGTTCACAGTTCAATTAACCATATGTGGTCTGTTCCATTGTCTTAACTATTGTGTCTGCATATGGGACAGTGAACCTGTATATTTACCTACTTTAAAATAATAATTAAGTGTTTTCTCAACATTTTAACCGTGGAGTTTTTTGCCGGTTCTTCTCCATAGGAAACGACCAATTGGAACCGTGCACCTAGCTTCCGTTTCGTAAGTGCCCATGTAGGTTTATGTGAAATGAAATATTTAGAATTTTGACATATTTTGAATTTTTTGAATTGACATATATGATTCCTATCTGTAGAATATTTTAGGTTATACTTAAGCGTTTTATCCATAACTACAGATAACCACACTAATATTATAAAAATAAAAGTCATAAAAAACTAAAACCCAAGTACCACAAAAATGCCAACTAAAACGGTATACCTAAACAAGATATCACATACACACAAATAAAAAATTCGTAGTCATACGTCGTGTTAGGGTATAAATCGAACAGATTACGTGTGACTCCGTATTTTTAATTTGTTTGTCTGTGATATTATGTTTATACCTTTTTGGTTGGCGTTTTTGTCGTAGTTAGGTTTTAGTTTTTATGACTTTTATTTTTCTGTAAAATATTTTGGAGATAATAATATATTTTTTAAATATGCTAATTGAAATGGCCTTTCATTTGACACCCAACACCTAATTACATATTTTTAGTTTATGACTATGCCCTCTAGAGGGCGCTAAATTCAACAGGATAAGCGGACAATCAAGACGCTTCCAACGATACCTCATTTTTTCAAATTATGATAAGTAATTTAGAAGTTATGAGGGATATACATACCGGTCAAAATCATAACCCTCCTTTTTTCTTCGCCGTAATCGGGTAAAAAGCGAAAGTAACTCTGTCTGCCTGTCTGTTACGGAGTTTAATGAATTTAGATTAAATTTGGCACACAGATATACCTGGGTTAAGATATAGGATACTTATTATTTCTTAGTAGTTCGTCCCCAAAGAATAATTTCCGATGTCCCCGTGAGCGAAGCCGCAGGCAAAACCTGGTATAATAATTATCTATACGAGATTATTTTAGAGTAAAATTTAAAAGAACAATAAAACTATTACAAATACACTGTAATTGCACTTCTGTGTTAATTCAATTGAGTGCACCATTTTCCAGAATGTGCCAAAAAAACTCTACTTTCTTCAGATGCCATAGAATGACTCGTAACGAAATAAAATCATTTATTCTAAACACATGACTAGTTCAAAGCTATAAATGTGTTCACACATCACTTTGTACATTAAATTATTGGTGCATGACTATGAAGTGAATGTTTCAGTAATTGTATCTACTACTACTGCTGTAGGTATTTTTATTGCATAGGTAGGTACTTTACAAGACTTCTTTATCAGAAGACCATTTCAGACACAAATCTACATGGTCCTCAAATGAAATACTCTGACCAAGATTATTTCTGGGTTTTTATATACACATTGACATTAATGAATTTTATATAAACAATGACATGAATATTTACTTTTAAAGTATTTAATTATTTTAATTATTGTGAATGTGAAGAATATGTGGGTCATTCCTTTTTGTTTTGTTTTTAATTTTTTCTCAGTTAGTTCTAATCATGGTCTGACAGTTTGAGTAATTTAAGTGGCCTACCCAAATGTCCTTTTTTTGGTATTGTTCGTCGAATCGTTGAGCTCCTTAAATTCTGAGTTGAGCTACACGATAACTGACAAATGCGTGCACTGACTGGACAGGCCCTCTCAATCTGTGTGGTGCTTTCCTCAAAATACCACTTCAGACACCAATCCACATGGCCTTCACATGATCTGACCAAGATTATGTCTGGACTTTAAAAGAGACTGAGACCTCTGAGTTTGTTTCGGCCTTTCTTCTCAGAGTAGTCAGATAGGAAACGCCGACCTCATCTAGTTTTAAAATATGATTGACGTGTAAAAGTGTTTGTATAAACCTACTTACAGAAATAAAATCATTTATCATTTATCATTTATCCTAACTACACTCGGCGTCACAAAAATCGCACCTCTTTAAGAATTCCTTTCAAAGTAATTTTAACCCTATTAATCAATGATAGACATATGACTATAAGGTATCATTGGAATGGCAATTTATTTAAATTTCAGATCAAATCAATAGATTTGGTTTTCTATTTACCAGGGAATAAAAAAAGCAAGCTAATGCAAATGATTAAAAAGTTAAGTTTAATTTTATCAGCAAAAATTGCAACAAAGTCCATAAAAATAACTTAAAACCTAGTGTTGCCCCCCTAGCCCTGATGACTGCTTCCATGCGTTCTCTCATGGATCTAATTAATGTGACAACAGTCTCTTGAGGAATGTTGTCCCATTCTGCAACGACGGCATCTTGGAGGTCTTGGAGAGTGGTAGGGGCAGGATCACGTGCCCGTACTCGCCGTTTCAGTTCATCCCAAAGGTGCTCAATAGGGTTCAGGTCTGGACTACGCGCCGGCCAGTATAATATTATAATAATAACTAATATTATAAAAGCGAAACTGAGTTTGTTTGTTTATTTGTTTGCTTTTACGCTTAAACGGCTGAACGGATTTAGATGAAATTTGGCACATGGGTAAACCATGACCTGGATTAGGACATATGATACTTTTTATCCCGATATTCCCACGGGATCGAGTCTTATGCGGGTGAGACCGCGGGGCGCAGCTAGTTTGTCTATAAAATTATCTAGGGAAAATTATATCAATTGTTTTGTATGACGGGGGATGTCTTTTTTATATTTCTACGGGCATACGCGAAGGTAGCCTGCGAAATTAAAATTTTCTTAAGTCACAGATAATAATTATAATCTTACGTTTCTTGCAAGTTGCAGGTCAGTGTCAAGTTCTACGTTAATCAAAATATAATTCGCGACCGTAACAAATACATATTTCCAGAATAAGAATCCTCCATGACATAAATGTATTCTTTCGTTGTATTATAAGATCTATTCCCATCCAATACCAAGAGCTAATACCATTTGGTATTAGTTTATTTCCGATATAAAGGTATTCTTTTCAATAATGACATGTCGTGAAGAAAGTTTAGATAAAATATCCGATTCGTGGTTATTATGGCAATTATCTATCCCTTGATTGGTTGTTGTTTTCTTGATCAACCAATAACATCAAAACTTACATAAGAATTGAGAGCAGCATAGGGTTCTCATGAGTTCAGTTACAAGGTCGGGAAAATTCTTATTGGATTGATCCATCAGGAATTAAACTTCGCCCAGCTTCAATTCTATCGTGAAATATTAAGTTTTCGAAGTATTCTTTGTTTTTCTATGGCACTTAGTATCTTAGCAATAGGCATCATTTTTAGGGTTCCGTAGTAAACAAGGAACCCTTATAGTTCTGTCATGTCCGTCTGTCTGTCACGCGGCTTAGCTCAGAGACGCTTAGTACTAGAAAGCTGTAATTTGGCATAGGTATACATATTAATTACGCCGACAAAGTGATAAAATAAAATCATGATAATTTTTTTTTTTCAGGTACCTCTCCTAGACTTAAAGTGAGGATGATTTTAGTTTTGGGTATGTGAAAAAATTCACGGCAGTAGCATATATAACGAAATTAAAAGGAAAATTATCACAGCTAAGTAGGCTTTACAAGTTAACGAGTAATAATCAACCAACTTACATTTGCGGTTGCAAAAACATGTTCTCCCATACAGAATGTATCGGAGAACATGTTTTTCAACTACAAAGTTTAGTTTGTTCTTGGTATAAATTCATCCCAACTACGGAACCCTTCATTATGCGTGGTCTGACATGCACTTGGCCGGTTTTTTTGTTAATATGTGATCTATTGTCTGTAGTAGTGTCCGACCGAAACTGAATTTTCTGCCCAAAATACAAACGAAAAAGAAGCTTCGGCTTTAGTCTTATTTTCGGCGAAAAAGCGAAAATGGTTTAGACATGAAAAAATATTGATATTTCCGCTGTACAAATCTTGTTTGTTTTTTTTTACACCTAGCGATAGAAACAGAAAATATAGATTTTAAAAGAAATAAAACACGATAATTCCATTATAGGATATAAAATTTCGTGTATTTCTTGTTGTATTGATTCACCTGATATTGCCGAACTTTACGAAGTAGGCCGAATGATGCGCGACAATTCACGAACTTCTGAATTTCGCCTTGGCCGAGGTTTCGGCTGGTTTATGGCCGAAAACGAAAATATGCCCGAATGATGATTTTCTGGCCGAAAATGGCCGAAAACGAAAACGAAACTTCGGTTGGTCACTAGTCTATGGTAATACGAGATAAATTACATATTTCCGTCACATGATAGCTAATTTAATAATTTGCCGCTTTAGATAAATTTGTATCATTAATCACTTTTTCACTCATTCTTTCAAAAAATTACTCTCCATTAATCATAAGCAAACTAATGATCAATGACTTTGGTACATTTATTTAGATTAATGTAGTTACTAAACTACCTACGCAACTGTTCCATTTTAAGTTCCTGTACAAACTATGTTACCACCCAGTCCTTCTGAGGAAACTGCAGAGAATTAGCTAGCGTAGCGTTTGAAAGAAATATTGTTTATTCTTGTTAAGTTCAAATTTATTAATACGTAATTGTTGGATATTGTACTGGCAACACCCAAAAGATTGGATATGTCAAAATGGGGGTAACAACGACCTTCTGGGTTGGGCGTTCGTGACGGTAAGACGTGCTTAGTGGCTGTGTCGGTAAAAAGATAGATTGGCAGAGTATTGGTTGGAGATCTACTGTAAATTTAGGCAACCTATTAGTTTTATGGTAAATATATGTGGGGAATAGGAGATGTGATGGTATGGTGTAGAATATTGAATTTGATGTTGGCAAAGAAATATAAATGACTGACAAAATATCTTGGTGTTTCATTTTATTTTCCTTATCCCTGAAATATTTTAGTTTTATTAAACAGTTTTAGATTATGATATTGGGGTAGCGACTTTAAGATTCATTTTGGTATTAGTATCTATTTTGAGGTTAAATAATTATATTCGGAATTGAAAGAAAGAAAGAAAAATAGATTTATTTGTCACAGAAACACGTGCATACATAAAAGACAAGAGTAATCAGAGAACAACACAAAGTACTTAACAAATCACGAGCATAGAACAGAATTTACTTAGGCGGCAGCTGCACGACATGACTGTGACAAGAAGGCTTCCACTCAGCATGATGCTGTGCTATGGGGGGCCCACAGCACAGCGCTGATTTTAAGTGGTCACCCGAAAAAAAAAATGTACGGAAATCATTAAATTAGTTATTTTAGAGTAAGGATAGTTCTTATTATATTCTGCACAAATAAAAAACACATTTTAGAGTAGGACGCTCCCCTGGTAGATGGACCGGTGACATTAAAAAGGCGACTGGGTCAGACTGGATGCAGAAGGTGTTGCCGGGTGTTGTCGAATAACTTGGCATATTGTCCAGCAGTGAACTGAGACAGACTGTGGTCATTGATTTTACATCTTTTTTTTCAAATTGATGGAGGTATTTAATTTAGGTGGCCACGATAATAGCAGCGTCAGTGGCGTTATTAAATCCTCAAAAGTGCACGTGTATGCTCACTTCGGATGTTCCAGCAAATGGGTCATGTTTACCGCACTCGCATTGTGTGTCGGACGGGTCTGTAATTCCATATTTTGCCGAGTTGCATCAACCAATCATGTTTTTTAGGGTTCCGTAGTAAACAAGGAACCCTTATAGTTTCATTATGTCCGTCTGTCTGTCTGTCTGTCTGTCCGCGGTCTAGCTCCAAGACTGTTAGTACTAGAAAGTTGTAATTTGATATGGGTATACATACATATTAATTATACCGACAAAGTGGTAAAATAAAATTATGAAAAACATATTTTTTTAGGGTACCTCCCCTACACGTAAAGTGGGGATGTTTTTTTTTTTTACCATCCCTTGTTGTGGGGTATCGTTGGAAAGGTCTTTCAAAAACATTGTGAGTGTGTTAATACCATTTTTGAATTCAGAGATCCGTTTGCGAAATATTAAGCTTTAAAGTGTAAATTTTTGTTAGAGTCAAGTGTCCTCCCCCTGCCAGCTAAATGGTTAGTTTTAGATATGTGAAAAAATTCACAGTAGTACATAGCTTATATAACGAATTTAAAAGGAAAACTATCACAGCTGAGTAGGCTTTACAAGTTAACGAGTAATAATTGACCAACTTAGATTTGCGGTTGCAAAAACATGTTCTCCCATACATTCTTTTTTTCATTTTTTTTTTCAACTATAAAGTTAAGTTTGTTCTTGGGATAAATTCATCCCAACTAAGGAACCCTACATTGTGCGTGGTCCGACATGCACTTGGCCGGTTTTTTTTCTTACTTGCCATGATGACTGTTGAAACTACAAAGTGAGCCTATTAACATCACCTGGGCTCAAATACACCAGACTGCTACTGAGAAAAATTCTTGGCGGAAAAACTTGATAAGCGCAAAATTATCGCTTTAGAAAAATGCTAATTGCACAAAGAGAGTCTCAATATGAAGCTGCTTTAATAATGTATATACAGACTTTATAATAAATTCGCTTTTCAAGTCTGTCTGTGTCATTGTTTAGTTTTATTTTGTCGCGATTGTTACTATAATTTAGATAATTAATTCCAGAAGGTTAATTTTGTAGTACACTGTTATTTTACTTCAAAATAAATAAATCTCCATGTGTTGTCGCTAGTATTTTAGCTACAGAATAATTTATTGGAATTTGTGTTGGACATTGAAAAATGCCTTACCTACGCTAGCCTTAGTTAACAATTTTAGGGGAACAACTCTAAATCGAACTCATGAAAGCACTAGAATATAATGCTGCTACTCATCATATTAATAAATCCTCGTCATATCAGATTAAATTAACCGGATAGTATAAGATGTTTACTGTACATTTGAATAAAATACAAAATATTTACCTAAATGCAGCTTTAACTCTTGTCCACTTTGAAACTTTAGACTTCTCAACTTCTTTCATGAAAATTCCTTCGGACCTCCTTCTCAAAGGAGTGCCGGGGGCCGCATCACTGTCATCTCCTCCCGCAGACCTCGACCTTTGCCTCCGGAGCAGCGACCCCCCAAACCTCGCATGACCTTTCCACTTTGACCCTGACCTCTTCATGCCCCGGTTACCCATCATCACGGAATCAAAGAGTATTTGTCCATATTCGCACTCGAATTCGGCGTCCAAAGCCTCGTTTATCAGTTCTAACTCTTTGGTTTCCGATTTCAATCTTTCATTTTCATTGTCTATCCTCTTATGGGCACTGTGGAGTCTCTTCAAATGATTCACGTCTTTTAGCCTTTTTAAAAGACGCGTGTTATGTTCTTTTAGGGTCACAAACTGGTCTAACAGCTCCAGTAATTTCTCTAACTGATCTAGAGCCTCGACTGTGTCTTTCGTGTTCTGAGCCGCTTCTTTTCCTCGTTTGGAAATGGCATCGTTCTGCTCTCGTAACCTTTGTAGCATGGATTCGCATATTGCTCCGGGATCTGTTAGTTCTCCATCATTGAGAGACCAGTACTCCTCAGGAGGGGACGGGCCTGCCGTGCAGGGGGAAGAACCTTCAGCATCAGAAGGAGTTTGGGGAGACTTGACGGAGAGAGTTACAGGGGGCTCTCCTCGACGTCTCTTGTGTAGAGATGTGCCACTTGGTGGTAACTCGGCCAAGTCTTTCGGCTCTTTTCGTTCAATTTTGCTATTCTTCTCATCTTCTGCGTGACCGACGGTGACGTCACTGCTTTCTTTGAGTGACGTCATGGTGCAGCCGCAGAGTGTCGGTTTGTGTCTGGACTATTTATAAATGAAAATAAAAACACGTGCATCGTCCGGTAGCGCAGCACGACAACTTATAACGGAATGCATTTTGATACAATCGTGATTTCTATTGAAGCATTATTTTATTAATATGTCTACAATTATTTGGGCATAAATAGGATTATCACATTACACTTTGTTTTACACGTTCATTTCACTACACACTTTCACTAACACACTTCAGTTAAACTATTTTAAAGCTGTATACATTCTTTACTATTTTTTAAACTTAAATAACAAAATTAAGTACTACTTTTATTGTTTTATGTATTAGTTATATTTTTTAATCAATTATTTATTAATATCATTAAAAATTGTTAATATTTAATTGATCGTTAGCGCCGCCCAACGCTTATGCGCACGTACGGCGGGCGGGCGGCCGCGCACTGTCGAGCTTTGTCGATCGCCGGCGGAAACACACGAAAGTTTCCGAAGGCGTATTTTTAACTTTTACATTCCATACATTGTAGGCGTAGAAAAATGTTCTTTATTGCGACGTATTAAGGTTTAAATGTTATGTAAAATGTAATTTTGTTGTAATAATACATTCTTAATGCTAACACGCTGCTTCCGAGCTGCAAGCCCATTAACCCATTTATGAAAAAGGGACTAAAAATCTAGTTTTCTTGTTTTGTGTGCGATTTAGCAGCTCATTTTTAAATGCTCGGCGTTTCAAGAACATTTCTTGTGTAAATATGTAAACGTTGTGAAAGGTTACTGAGAATGAAAATAAAGTCGTTTTTATCTTGTAATACAAACAGATTATGTACCTACTTATATGACATAACGATCTCAATTATGTTTTCCCTAGTGACTTAGGGCTTACTGCGATCTGGGCACGCCACAATTGCGGCGATAAGACCCCTCTTTGAGGAGTGGCTAGAGAGGCGTCACGGCGTCTTTACTTTCCGCCTGACGCAGTCCTCACCGGACACGGTTGTTTCGGGTGGTTCCTGTTCCGGATAAGGCAGGAGGAAACGCCCGGGTGTCACCACTGTGTGGATCGCCAGGAGGACACGGTGGAGCATACGATGGAGGTCTGCCCGGCTTGGGCGGAGCATCGCCGTGTTCTAGTGGCGGCGAGGATCTCTCGAGTCCGGCCCTGGTCCAGGCCATGGTACGGAGCGAGAGGGCATAGGAGGCCATCACCTTCTTCTGCGAAGCAGTAATGCTCGCGAAGGAGGAGGCGGAACGCGTGAGGGAGAGGCAAATTTCGCGCCCTCACGCCCCTAACCGCCGCAGGAGACGCCCTGGGCGTCGGGGATCTCAGGCCGATTCCCGGCCACCATAGGCGTGGGCTTGCGGTAGCTCGCCGTCCGATAAGGACCAGGCCTGGGTCGACGGCGCGTTGTGTTCCACGCGCGCCTCAAAGAAATGTCAGCAGAACTGACGGTGTCCGCTAGGGCCGATGCCTGCCGGGGTTGCGGGGAAGTCCGAAAGGGATTCCGTGGTCCAAACAACAACAGAGCAACTGAAGGAACACGACTGGGTTTTAGTCAGTAAGAGTCTGACATGCCCTCCCGCTGCACCCAGAGCGGGTAATTTCCTAACCAAAAAAAAAAGGCTTACTGCAATCACCAATGTGATTGTAAAGCGTCTACAAAACAGATTTCTATCAATCAGTTTGTGATAGAATATGCGTGTATAGCGTGGTGGGTTAAAGCTCACTCCCACTCACAGAGAGGAGGCCTGTGCCCCAGCAGTGGGAACATTATAGGCTGATTATGCTTTGCTCAGCACTGATTTTGATAATAATCAAATTCAATCAAAATAATATTTTTCCTTTTTTTCTTACTTTCGTAGTCCCATAGAATAATTTTATTTTTCTCTCTCAACGCTTCCATGAAGGTTTAAATACCAAAAAAGAAGTTTATAAGCATAACTGTCAAAAGAAAACGAGCAACTGGCATAAAGATTATAATTTTTCTGGAGTCCTGACAGCTTTTTATAAAAAGAACAATAGTGTTCAAACCAGTCAGAACAAAGAAATTTCCTGTCATGTCAACATATATTTTGTAGTTTTTGTGAAATATTTTTATTTAGATTTAATTTTTTATGGTCAAAATTTAGATTTCATGTTCTGACAACAATGTTCTGACGGCGAGCGACATAAGGGGTATGTATTTCAAAGTTTTAACTGGATTCTGAAGTTGCAGGTCTACGGAACCGTATCCTAAACGAAGTCCCAGAATGGTAACCACGCATTCTTTAGGCTCTGAGGACGGGATCATCACTGTGAGCGTCACACAAGACACTGAATACAATGATTAAGTGCTTACTATCGTAAAAAAGCAGCATTGATAGCCGTGGTATGACTCGTCAGAGTTCAAATCCAAGAACCTCTTGTCTTTTCGGATTCAGTACGGTATAATTATCACTTGCTTCAAAAACGGTGAAAGAAAACATCGTGAGATAACATACAATTAGCTGCCGGATACCAGGCACCGGCTACGCATGCCAAATTACGGCTTTCTAGTACTAAGCGTCTCTGAGCTAAGCCGCGGACAGACAGACAGACGGACAGACAAACAGACAGACAGACGGACATGAAACTATAAGGGTTCCTTGTTTAATACGGAACCCTAAAAAGGTGCAGCTAAAATTAACAAATTTTTGAATAAAGAAAAAAAAAAAACCTGTGCGAAGCCAAAAAGGCTATCTCAGCATATGCAGCGATATTTAAAAAATAAATACTGCAGGGCTGGTATTCTGATAGGGCCCGCTGTGATGCCACGGATACCTACGGACACATAAATCCCACTAGGGGATTGGACCCCACAGGTGTCTGGTGACATTTTGAAAATTTATAAAGAAAGAAAGTTGTTTATTTGGCACACATCTTACAAGTAAACATAATATGAAACAGCACCTTGCACAGTTTTGAAAATGTCAATTTTGTAATTGACGTGTGGTTTGGATGAATTAAATAGGCCCCTGGTATTTAGTCTTGCCAGGTGACTACTGAGCTGGATAGCGCGTGGTGCCATGGAGCCCGAAGAAGAAAAAAAGAAGAAGATTAACGATGACGTGGTGGTGTTCATGCGCAAGCGCAGCGAGACCGAAGCGCCGCGATACACTGCTAGATTGAAGACCTACGTTGACTTCCAGCAGAAGTGAGTTTTAGTAGCATCATTGAATCAGCTGAAAAACACTTTCTCCATAGAAACCTACTACGCTTTGTAATGGGTAATTAACTTCATCTCTCTGACTGACCGATTCCTTGATAATTCAAAAGTACCTGTAAATGGTTTAATTGTAATAAATGGTTTGAGTTTGAGACGTGCACTGCTTGATATAAACGTTGCTGAACCGACCGGTCCTGTGCTTCTCAAATCCATTGGATTCACTCCACCGTGGGAGGCTTTCAAACACGGTGCGTTTCAGCACGCGGTCGCCATTCTAGAACTCTTCGGTCCCTCTTAAGTTCGGTAGTCAATTAAACAAATATATAACGACACCAAACTATACAAACAACAACTATAATATACACCGTGAAATTTGAATCACAGTTTTGCTAGAACAAACTTTATTTAGACCATGGTCTACTACCATTCTACAGAATCCAATAAAATAAAACATAAATTGGTTTTTGAAAAAACACACAAGACAGTTTAAAATGTCAAGATTATCTACCGCTTACTAAATTTCGTTTATGGAGGTACATTTCCCTGTAGACAATGCTGTGTCCCGTGCGTGGTGTCTGTGTTGTAGGGAGTAACGATAATCTTGACATTTTAAACTTTGTTTTTTTTTTGTGTTTTTTCAAAAACCAATTGTTTTTTTTTTATTGGATGCTGTGGAATGGTAGTAGACCATGGTCTGTACAACATTTGTTCTAGCAAAACTGTGATTCAAATTTCACGGTGTATATATGCAAAACTTAGACCATCTAGAAACAATTACGGGAAGAAAAACATGACGAAGGAGCGCGGTACTGTACAATAAGTTGCCAGATAATATAGCATTTTTTTTAAAGTTTGTTTTTGGAACGCTTGGCTACTAGCTAAAATAACCTTTTGGATTGAATTTTTAGAAGCGTAGTTTTAAATATTTTCTGTTTTCCTTTTATCGACTCACGGAGTGTTTGTTACCATAGAACTGCATGATTTGTGTATCTCATAAATTAAGTGAACTTTTTGTGTTCAATGGTGCCGATTCCCTTGTTCACAAACTAAACTAAATTTAAGTTCAGTGCATCTTTTTCTTTCTATTTCATTAAGAAAAGGACAGAAGATAAATTTTAGTTTAGTCCTGGGTAAATTAATCAGCGCTTGACGTAAATTGACGTAATTTTAGTAGGCAAGTTTTTAATCACGTCTAAACTTGTATGGAGAGTGACAGGCGCTGATTAATTTGACAGGAGTAAACTAAAATTTATCTTCTGTCCTTTTCTTAATGAAATTGAAAAAAAAAGATGCATTGAACTTAAATTTAGTTTAGTTTGTGAACAAGGGAATCGGCACCACTATGAGAATATTTTTTTTTAAACCGACCTTGGTCCTCCTGAGGATCTCTTCATTTCTGATTCGATCATGCAGGGAAACTCCGAGCAATAGCCCCATCATTGCCCTTAGTAGTATGAAGGATTGCAATAAAAGAGCTTCCACAAGTAGTGACAAGTGTCAAGCTTGGTAAGCGCAATTATGTTTCATCGGGCACGGGTTCTACGTAGGTGCCTGTTGGTATGAGTAAGTCACGTTTTAAACTAGATGTGCTTTATTCCCGGGTGGATACTGTAAAGTCTAATCTTTTGAAGGATGATGCTATACAATCGTATAATATAAATAGCGTCAAATAATTATACAAATTTTGATAAACAACAATAAAGCT
Organism: Agrochola litura; assembly: GCA_949152395.1. Taxonomy (NCBI): domain Eukaryota; kingdom Metazoa; phylum Arthropoda; class Insecta; order Lepidoptera; family Noctuidae; genus Agrochola; species Agrochola litura. The sequence goes on along the minus strand of OX424490.1, from coordinate 33,075,950 downwards.
AAAATACGCCTACCAGTTTTGAAACCGTTTTGTCGCGTTGCCTAAACTTTGCTATTATTCAAATTCAAATTCAAATTCAAATATTTTATTTCAGATAAACATCCATATAGTGTTAGTAGCAGTATAGCTTAGCCTAATGTTAGTAATAAATTAAATTAATAATAATAAACAACCAATGTACCATTGAACAGTTCGTTCAATGGTACACTAATGTGTCTGAATACATATCCACCGCTGTAAGAGGGGAGAATCCCACCGGTCTGAAAACACATTATAATTGCATCAGGCGTCGCCGTGCAGCAGCCGCGCGTCGCCACTCGGGTGGTAACAAACCAAACTCTGCCTCCAGAAAAAAAAACGATGGTGACGTCAAGGAGAAGGGCGCAGAGAATCAGTGAGTATTTTTTTTATAATTATTTTAAATATCATATCAGATGCACTTTTTTCTGCTTGAGTATCCCGCACATAAAATTGTTTAGAAAGCAAACAACAAAGCAAAGTAAACGACAAGTCCATTAGAGAATTTAAGGTATTTTCGTGTCATTTGAGTGATTTTTTTTAGGATCGCACCTAGGTACTATTTAATTATTAAAAGACATTTTTTTTTATTTTTAGTTGTTGTTAAGCTATTATGAAAGACTGTAGATGCACCTATGTATAACCGTAAAAGTACCTACTATCTAAATGCCAACATTTAGATAGTAGGTACTTTTACGGTTCCGTACCTCAAAAGGAAAAAGCGGAGCCCTTATAGGATCACTCGTGTGTCTGTCTGTCGGTCTATCCGTCTGTCTGTCCGTCTGTCACAGTCAATTTGCTCTGAATCTAATGGACCGATTAAGTTCAAATTTGATACACATTTAATCGGGGGGCACGGCAGTGCCCCCGCCAAGTAATGTATTTCTGTGACCCGAACTCGAACGTGTAACGTAAATAAATGAATATTGAATATGGGGGTCACTTTTGGGGGGGGCAATGAAAATTGATAAAATAAGTTTTGCGAACTGTACCGTGTGACATATCAAATGAAAGGGCTTATTACGAGGAAATAGGGGTGGGTCGTTACGTGATTTTTGTGAAACGTAACGTAACTAGTGACCTCGAGGACGTCACCGGTTTTGAAAACTAGTGATTTTAGTAACTAGTTATTTTTCAAATTCTATTCTCATTGAAGTGTTACTGTTATTTGCGAAACGAAAATGTAAATGGTTACCTACGTAATACGTTACATAACACAAGCTTGTTTCGTTTCACTCTTTTCATTCGATCACTGCATTGTGATGGAACTAGTTACAAAAATCACGTGTTTGTGTGTGACTCGAAACTAGTTATTCCGTTACATGCCCCGTAGCCAGTTATTGTAACTAGTGACGTTAAATAACGCCCATACCTACGAGGATATCAAATATATTTTTCTATTAATTTTAAAATAAACACTTTTAAAGATATTTAAGAAAATGTATGAAAATTTACCATTCTTCCCCCCTTATCTCCGAAACTACTGAGCCTAAAATTAAAAAAAAGAATAGTTCTATGCTTATTTCTTCTACTTCGTTTCGTTCTTGACAAAGCGGTCGTGGTAACAATGAACTGTGTCCAATCGCAGGTGTAGTCGTTGCCCGCCTCACGATCTCTCTCCATCTGGTTCTGTTACATGACACTCTGGCGCATTCATTAACAGGACCTCCAATCGCGGATTTCATTTGATCGGTCCAACGCATCGGCGACCTCCCGCGTGGCCACTTTCCACTCTGCCCTGCACCACTTAACGTTCTATTGAGTCATTATTCCGCCTAGACATGACCAAAAAACTTTAGTATTCGTGACTGTACTAGTGCTGATAGACGCTGTTTGATGCCGAGTTCTTGGAGTATGGAGACGTTTGTGCAGAATTCTGTTCATGATACCCCAAGCATTCTTCTTCAGCACCACATTTCTAGAGCATGTACTTTTTCTTTTCCAGTTCTCGTAATGTCTTAGCTGCGTACAGAAATGTGGGGAATACAAGTGTACGGACGAGCCTGATCTTAGTGGGCTTAGTTATGTTGCGATTCCTCCATATTTTTTTTAGTTCCTCTAGCCATAGCCATACGCCGCTTCACCTCATCCACGCAGCTACCATAGTTTGCGATCATAGCACCAAGATATATGTAGGACTGTACTACGTCGCAGTTCGCAATCTGTGTCATGTCTGGCGAGTTGTTGTTGCTACGGCCTACAATCATCAAATTGGTCTTACTACGATTAATTCTCAATCCAAACGTAAGACTCACGCGCTCCATCTTAAGGGATAGTTCCTCCATGTGTTCAGCACTAGTCGCAAACAAGGTTGTGTCAGCGTAGCGTAGGTTCGCAATTTTGTGGGCACCAATCTCAACACCATTCCAGTCGAGGGTGATTCGCATAATGAGCTCCGTGTGGGTGTCGAATAGGAGTGGCAATACAATACATCCCTGGCGGACACCTGCACTGGGATTAAAACTATCTGAAATGTGATCGTCTGTTCGTACTGATGTTGTTCCTTCTTCGTAGAGTTCTCTAGGAAGGTGCACAAGGTGTTGGGGTGTGCCCATTTCCAATAGCGTCTTCCACAGGGTTGGCCATTTCAGAGTCGTCAAATGCTTTTGAGAAATCAACAAAGCATATTTAGGTCGGCTTGTTGAATTCTGGTGCCTTCACAATAATCTGACGAACAATGAGAATCTGTTCACGGGTTCCCATTCCTTTCACAAACCCAGCTTGTTCTCGGGTAATCTTTCGCGACAGATGTGCTTTCAGAAATTTGAGAATGTGTAGCAATGTTTTGCTTGCGTGGCTGATCAGAGCAATAAGGCGGTAGTTGATACACTTTTTGGTTGACCCCTTCTTGTGAAGTGGAATGAAAACAATGTGAGCCCATTCTGACGGCCATTTTCCTGTCAGCCATATCTTATTGCAGATGGTGTGAAAGATATGAACGCCGCGTTCCTCCAATGCTCGAATAGTCTCGATTGGGATAGCATCAGAGCCCCGTAGCCTTTCCATTCTTTATGCTTTGTGGTAGCTCTGATTTCTGACTCAAGGATATCTGGTTCCAGTTCATCACTCTCTGGTTCTGTTGATGTAAAGGTTAGCGACTAGGGATCTTCAAACAGTGAGTGACAGTAACACCTCCAAGCTTCTGATATTTGCTCCAGTTCGCAGACCACTTGACCATTACCGTCTTCAATGGCCCAGGTTTTGAACGGCAGCGTTTTGGTAATGAGCTGAATTTTGTGATGCAGGTCTCTGGATTCATATCTACTTGCATGAGCTTCGATGTCCTAACATATATGACGCAAGTAAGCATTGTGATCATATCTGCATTTTTTCTGGATCTGGGCAGACTTTTCATTGAGATCTTTAAAATTTGCTGCTTTCATTCTGCACTGTTTCTCAAGTGAAAACGTGCCATCCGTCATCCAGTGTTTCCACTTGTGAATTACCGCTGGTGCTTTGGATCCTGTGACCGCAAGCTCTATAAGAGACTTCGCCCTATTCCAAAGTGTTTCAAGTGGTTCTTTGTCCATAACTGCGTCTTTTCATTTTGTTTAGTTTTGTTCCACTAGCGACTTTAATTTCGGTACATCATTTACGTTTAGCCTTCTTTGTTTTTCGAGGGTTCTGGCTGCTGTCAATTTGAGCTTGTATTTTGAGACCAAAAGTTGGTCTGATCCGCAATCAGCTCCAGGTAGTGTTTAGGCATTTGTTACAGATGACCTCCATCGCGATCGAACCAGGATGTAGTCTTATCTGGTTGTGGTACTTTTCCAACGGGTGATGACCACGTGTATAGCCTTCGAAAGTGCTGTTGGTAGAGGCTATTTACAATGACTAGGTCATTTTGGATGCAAATTGTATAAGCCGGTCACCTCTGTCGTTCCGAGTTCCAAGTCCAAACTTTCCGACTCATTTACTAAGCTGCTGGGCATTTACACCAATCTTGGCATTAAAGTCGCCCAAAACTGCTCTCTGTTTGGCATTTTCGCTATGGTGGTTTCCAGTTCAGAGTAGAACCTCTCTATAACCTCGTCACTTGCAGTGCTCGTAGGGGCGTAAATCTGTATGAGGTTTAATTTCACTGGTGATGCTGACTATCCGGCTGCTTACTGGCTTGTAACCCATCACACAGTTCCTCTGGTGCATAGGGATTAAAAAGGCTACATTGTTCTGGCTGGTGTTTTCATTGCCTGAAAAATAGATGGCGTGGTTGTCATTTAGGAAATGCCCGTTGTTTTTCCAGTATCTCATTGAGCCCAAAGATGTTAATATCGCATCTGTCAAGTTCTCTTTCCAGGATGGTAAGTTTTCCGGGACTAAGTAGCCGCGAACATTCCATGTTCCTATCGCCTGGGTTTGTCGCAGCGTGATGGAGATTCCAGTAGTCGTTCCATGGAGAGCCTATGGTCTACTCAACTCCAAGGCCGGTAGCCAACTTCACACCGTGCGCCCCGGACGCAGCACGGCGACGGTTGCTAAGCGGTTCGCGTGGCGATCGTTCGCTATTCACCGCTACTTTCATTGTGACTGTCTTGGGAAGATAATGCAGTGGTTTCTGTTGCCTTCTGTATCAGACGTTTTTGAAGTTATTTAGGCCCCAAGGCTGCTGACACCTCTTTTGCCTGGTTGCTCAAGCAGGTCAGTGGTTAAACCACCACAGCTCGGTCGCCATTACCTCGTTTGTTGTCTAGCAGGGAGCACCACGACAGCCGAAAAGCTGTCGTCCCTGGTTGCTTGTGAACAAACTTCCAGGGCATGCAGGTGAGGTTGACTGGAGCTGACTAGATGTTGTCATTCCCCCTTTACTGCCCTATGTGTATCTATGCTTATAGATTACAGAAAAACCTATAACAAGTGACGAGGTCTTAAACATGATAAATCACTCAATATTGTGCATATAAACTTACATTTTCAGTTGGAATGTATCATGTTTCAATTACAATGTTAAATTTGTTCTTGGGATTAATTCATCCCAACTACGGAACTCTTCATTGTGCGTGGTCCGACACGCACTTGGCCGGTTTCATTTTATGTGTTATTAGTTCAGTATTGCTGAAAGTAATATATTCACAATGTACAATGTTTAGTTTTAAAAATAAAAATAAAAATCAAGGACATAATTATTTGCAGATCTCTGAACTTTGGAACTGATCCAACTTCTTTTTCCAGAGAACATCCCGGCAATGAAGAAGATCGCATGAGCAGAAGGTAACTACTACTTTACAGTTCTCACTATTTTTTACTACTGATTTTGCACAACTGTAGAAATTATTGTGATCTTTATTCTCGTTACAACAAGGTTGCTGTTGCCAGAGGTGAAATAACTGTGAAAGGGCTGTAGCAGTTTACTCGTACCTTTTCACAGGGGGTAAGGCATCGATGAGCGAATTATCATAATTCAGTACATGATTTTAGACCCACCAGAGTCGTTTTTGTTGTTTTTCGCAGCTGTTGTTTAGTTAGTCGGAGAAGCTGTTTCGTGAGGCGGCTATCAATTTTAGGGACTGCTCCCGTAGCCTGCCTGCACTCAATCTTTTTTTTTTTATTCCGGGTTGGAAAATCCTCATGGATGTCCGGTCGCCCTGGGGCGGGCGGAGAGGTCTGTAAGACACTTACTGACTAAAATCCACCACGGTGTTTTCCCACACTTGGACCAGGGATCATTAGATCTTGTCCGCCTTATACGATCCCCGGTTAGTGCCGACGCCTCACCTCAGACCGGGGCGGAGGAGTGAGGTGTGACTTCCCCCGCGACTCCCAATATGAGCGCGCGTAGAACACTACGCGCCGCCGCCGCCGCCGCTGCCGCCTCGGGTCCTGCTGGATGGCGGGTGGCGTACGTCCCCGACTCCACCGTCCCTTCGGACCGCGTATACCAGACTGTATATTATCACAGACATCCGGAGTCTGTACTGGACCGCTTTGTTCTCGTTACACTAGAGCAAAATGTATTTCAACACTTTCTCTGTATTAGTATACATTGCTCGTCATTTCCAAAGCAAACTACCTGCGAGTACAGAGCAACCCATCTCTGTGGTTAATATACAGTCCTGGCATTAGGCTACCCGGTCATTTATGACTTTCGTAATGGGGAACGCCTTGTTGAGCTTGAGCTGTTTTTGGGACACACCCTCAAACAGCTCTGAGAGTGGTATCTCTCTTACGCCAGAGATTTAGTATAGCGGTGGTAGACCCAACATGGCTTTTGACTTCTGCAGTTGGAGTAGTCCCTCATGCAGCCCGTAGTCGCCATGCAAGCTCTAGTCTTTGAATGCGTTGTAGTTTGTTGGAGGCTGTAACTAGCTTGGTTTGGGGCCACCAGACCAGGGCCCCTGCGGGCGGATCTCTGCGGTGTACAGTCATAGTATTATTTTGGGGGGATAGACCCATGTCTTACCTATTCCTGCACTGCCAGAAGGTGATGAAATTTCTACTCCGTTTTAACTTACCGTCTAGCTAGAATAACCCCTAGGTACTTGAGTTCTGTATTGAACAGTTTTGGTAGGCAGAAAGGGCCTAATGTTTGTTTTTGGGTAAACATGATTAGATCCTTTTTAGTGAGGTTCACTGATACGGTCAAATTTCCTGCACCATCTTTCTACGATACGTAGCGCTTGCTGAGTGAGGTTGCAGATCTTTTCCGTCACCTTTCCCGAGACAAGGATTGCGAGGTCGTCTGCATAACCTTTTGTGTAATAGCGATTTTTGTCCGAGTTTGGTGATGATGTAAGTGTCCAGTTTGGTGATGGGCACCAGATTCTATAGAAGAGGAGACAGCACCTCTCCCTAGGGGCAGCCTGTGGCTATCATGGGCAACTGCTGCTCATCCTCAAGGCGAACCACTCATTTGCTTAACATGTTTGTAATCCAGTCCTTTAGTAGGTACCTGTTGTTCTACTCCAATGTTTGGAAAGAGTGCTGCTGATGATGGAGAAGTTGGTTTTGTTGAACGCTCCTTTGATGTCTATGAAAGTGCCCAGGCAGGTGCCGCAATTGCGGCAGTTCGCGGTGAGTCGGAACTGTCTGTGGTGATTGTGGTGATTCCCCAGTGAGTCGGGGTGGCGTTGCGTCATGATCCAGTGAGTCGGGATGTGGTACAGCGCCGGGTTGTGGCTGACTGCTGGCGTCGACCAGGAGAGGGTAGAATAGGCTCTGCTTGTGAGACCGGCCGAAAGTGCAGATGCTGTGCCAAGGTTGCTGATGAGGCTGAGGGTGATGACCAGGAATGCGCGTTCGCTGCATGCTGGTGGTCAGAATACCCGTTGAAGCCGTGGGTGCTGGCTATGTGACTCACCTCACGAAAGCTTGCACGAAGGCTGCGCTGACGTTCATACTCGGGGTCAATTTAGTGGCATGAGGAACAGGGTGTGAAGTTCTCATCCACGATAGAAAAGGGCCCTTACCTGCCCACCTGCGAGCCTGGCAGCACTCCTTTCTCGTCACTCTGTCCCTCTTTTTACCCTGTTTTAAGGCAGCTAGCTGGTGGACCGTGCAGGTGTTGCAGCTCTTTTGCATAAATAAGTTTATTTTTATTTTTTTATAAGCGACGATAAATTAATAATTCATGTTAACAGTTTGCGTATCAATGTCCCTTACGATGTGCCTTGTATCAGTATCTAGCGTGGTCTTGGAACGTTATGCTGGCAATTGAAGATTAAAGATTGCTATGTATTAATCTACCACATGGTGCGTAGATTGCATGATGTTGATTTGTCCAAGGATTTTGTTAAATAACTACGTATACAATGAGGAACCTAAAATTTGTGCATCGGTAGCAAATAATAAATTTACAATATTAAACTTTTATGTAGGCTGATTTGAAATCCAAGACTTGGTTCCTCCATCTTAACGGGGATGATCGAACGATGTTGGATATTGGCATTCGGCATCTTTCACTCGCCTAACGAATGATCGAAAAATAATATGAGAGGAGCAGATGAACGTTAATTTCTACATAATTTTGTCGGTGTCGTGTGCACGTGGAATGAAACAAATTAACATTCGCTCGAGTGAGTGGTTCACTCAAGTGAAGCGTCAGATGCCAGCATTTTAAGCGCTCGTTTTTTTTCCGAAAGAACCTACTACGCTTTGGAATGAGCAATTAGCTTCTATGTTTCTGACTGAGCGACTCCTTGATAGTTCAAAAGCGCCTGTAAATGGTTTATTTACAAAAAATGGTTTGAGTTTTAAGGCTGGTCGAAGGTGGCATACTCATCCGGTGTCAGGTCATTGTGGTCGTATTATGTGAAATATGTTTTCATCCCCAGTAGACGCGGAGGCGACAAGTGCATGCACCGCACCCACTCGTTTTCCCGGTCCGGGACTGGCGAGGACCCCGAAGACGCGTGTTGCCGCCGCAGGCGTCGACACAAGAAGAAGTGCGGTCGCCGAAGACGTCGTCGCCGCCGCCGCCGCCGCCGCTCTTGTGTAAATATACCCTTATTTATAGCCCAGTTAATATCAACACAATGCAAACGTCGTTAACGCGCATGTAACTACTGTTTTTTTTATATGCTGTTAGGTTAGGTCAGAGTAGTTTATACCCAAGTGTGCAACCCTGAAAACCTTGTGTTACTCTCATGGTGCTCGAAAAACTGCGAAATTTTCAGTTTTTTTTTTAAATATACCTTAAGGACGCGTGTTAAGGTATCTTTGTTTAATATTTTTGTGAAGCAAACTAAATTTTTAAGAGAAAGTGGTTTAACAAGAGTTGATGTTGATCCCTTAGGTACCATATTCCGAAGGGTTTGCGTGACAACAAAACATTGAAGCAGCATTTTGCGTATGAGCTAGCACCGTATCCCTTACTAGTTTACTAAAGAAGGAATGCGCAACGGCATTAAATCTTCCTTCTAATCAACTACGACTTTACAGGAACTACAACACTTTCTCTAGGACTATTAGTTCAGCCTGTACCTACGTGTCTTGGCAAATGACCCATAATCGATAATTTTTCACTTTTTGAAAAAAAGAATTGCCCATCTGTGACTAGCTGTATCTTCGCAACCACTAGACCTAGAGTTTTTGGGTTTGGCTCAGATTGTACCAAATTTAGTTTACTTCAGAAAAATATTGAACAAAGATACCTAAAATCGCGTCCTTAACGTATATTTTTCAAAAAAAACTGAAACAAGTGCCAGAATTTCGAGCACCATGGGAGTAGGACAAGGTTTTCAGGGTTACAAACTTGGGTTTAAACTACTCTCAGGGGACCTAACAACATAAAAAAAATCGGTAGTTAGTCGCGTTGGCGACGTTTCATGTCATGTTGTTATTGACTGAGCTATTAGTGAACGAACCACTCCTCAATACAGCGCAAGTCACTTGAACATGTCGCTTGCGCGACTCGGTAATGTTACCTACTTCTTTGAGTCGGTCGGCATGAATCTTGCCGACTTGCCCCACCTGACTTTGCGTTCTTTTGGCGCGTAGCCAAAATCTGAACGAATGCCGCCATCTTGTTTTGTCAATAGGTACAATTTGTCACTATTTCACAAATGTTTATCAACACCGCCCCCCTCTGTCAATGTTAATCAGACGCAAAAGATCTTTGTAGCACTCTACACGGTGCGTGAGTCACTGGAACCGCACAAATTTTGACGCAACCCTTTACACGAGAAGCACCTACCACTTCTGCCGAGAATTACGCTACGTAATTTCGGCCAAAAGCGTTGAAGAAAAGCATTGGGCGTACAATTCTCTCATCGTGTTTAACGTAGCAGTGGGTCTTTTCACCTGCGAGCATCAAAGAGGTTAAGGTATAAAGGTAAGTTTATTGTTTTCAGCATCGCAAAAAGCGTCGGCGTAGCTGCCGTCGCAGACGCCGCCGCAGCCGTAGCCGCCGCCGACGTAGGCGCAGCTGTCGTCGCAAACGTCGCCGATGTAGCCGTCGCAAACGCCGCCGTTGCTAAACCCCCAACAGTGCTCGTCAGGCCTGTGCCAGTTAAATTCGGGGTAATGTTTGTGTTCAGACTTTTTCTAATAAAATGTACGTATCTAAAAGTTTGTTTTTATTTTTCCTAAGGCGCCATCTCCACGGGCGAGAGAATCGCGACGATAGTCAAGCCATACCGTCAAATTATCGCCGCAATGATATCGCCGTATAGAGATTGGCTCATAGTTTCTTTGAATTTGGTGGCACGGCGAGATTATCACCGCGATTTTCTCTCCCGTGGAAATGGCGCCTTAAATACCCACACTACTGCTAGGGCTACTCACCAAGCCTGGCACTTTTAAATACATGCAGATATGCATAAGCTCGCAACTCTTTGTCCATGGCGGTAGGCAGGAACTTACTCGCCACCTGCTACACGATCTTATTTACTACTAGCTTCTGCGCGCGACATCGTCCGCGTGAAATTCCGACATTTTTTTCTTGTTGCTGCAGGCCTAACATGACACACGCGACATATATCCACTCTTGCGCGACAAATTTTTGTCTATTTCTGTAGTTTTATCGTTTTCTGCATACAAACAGCTTCGCCATACAAAATACTCGACTGGTTCTGTCAAACTTGATGTTTTGTCGACAAACCCTAACATGACACGTTATTTATCTCGATTTTTGACAGTTCAACACGATATTGTCAGTCATTTTGTTGTATTTAGTCGTCGTCGATTTTGACGACGATAAAGAGTAGACAAAACGACAAAATTATGATACATAAAAAAACTCGAAAAAAGATGGCAGATTCATAGTCGTACTTATTGTACATTTTAATGTTTTTGTACACCTGTGTACTATAGTGAAGGGAAGCACTATCACGTAGATGACTATTACTTTCAGTAATAACCAGTTGCTTTGCCAATTATGGTGATTAAATGAATTAATTAACGAAATCTATTTGTACAATAATAAACTTCGATTTGTCAAATTGCGATCGTCGGCCCATTTGTCATTTGTGGTTATTATCTAATGCGTATAGATGCCACTAATTTTAATTACCGTCATTTTGTATTTTAATTTCAGCATGCCAAAGAAATCATTTAATTAATCGGTTACTTAAAAAACTAATCATAAATAATTAAAAGAGATAATAATTAAGAGAGAGAGACGTTTATTCAATAAAATTACATAATTCCATGCATAAAATTGAATGAATTAAACAGAACTTCAAGCCGATGTTGCTATCATAAAAATAATTTGTTTTTAATAATTTGCAACATCGGCTTATCGTCGCGCGATAAAGAAGTGTCAAAGTGCCTTTGTCGAGTTTACTCGTCGTTTGCGGTCATGTTAGGGATTAGAATGACGTCAAATCGTAGACAAATTACGATAAAACGAGAAAAAGAGCGTTCTCGCGCTTGTCATGTTAGCCCTGCTGGGCTATATACCGTGAATGTCAGGTTGGCGGGTGTATTTTTCAGAAATGGTCTAATTATAATATCTCAAAATTTAGTAACAAATTGTACCACTTGTGAAATAATTTGTACCTCGTGGGATCGCAAGTTATTGCAATTGTTTCATTTTTGTGTAGCCAAGATTACTAAGAAGTTAGATAGGTACTAAATATCCTTCTAAATATAGGTACCTCAAATCAGTGAAATCTCATTGGAATTCGACAAAAAATTAAAAATTCACTTCCCATATACAGGATGTTACAATATTTTGCTCGTTTGACACAAGTAGAGGAAACCGGGGACACTTGACTATAGGAAACTTAGCATCAGGTGGAATGACAGCTCACTTCACCTGTGTTTTCACGGTGGGTTTTTGATGTGAAACATCTATAGCGGCGGGTCAGCCCAACTGTTGGCGTGGTGATATAGCGGCGGGTCAGCCCAACTGTTGGCGTGGTGACGCGTCGCCGATGCATCGCCACGCCAACAGTTGCTATATTTATTTCTTGTCTATTCTTTTATGCATATGCAGATGTGAAAAATCTAAATTATTATGTACATTACATGTACATAATTAATAAAATAACATAATAATGTAATGTAGGTACATAATAGTTTAGATTTTTCACATCTGCCAGGCGTCCCACGACGGCTCATTTTTTTATAGAATAGACCGCAGCAGCCGATCTATTCTGTCAAAATCTCACCGTGTAAACTAAGGTGAAGTGAACTGTCAATAGTGTCCACCCCTAGCATCAACCGATCTGAAATTCCATGTGAGGCTAGAAATTGACAGCTTACTTAAAGCTCACGCCGGATGGTCTCGTTTACTCCAGTTTCTTGCCCGTTCTTCTCCACAGTTACCTACTACGCTTTGCAATGGGCAACATCGCTTCCGCATAATCGCGGCGAAACCATCGACGCACGCTTCCGCAAACATCCCTGACGCGCTACATCGCCACTGCAACCCTAAAAACGCATATGCATAAACGCACAAAATAGAGTTTAGGCCCACCTTGGTTCTTACCCATAGAATCATGGGACTCACACAAACATTATCTTTCACACATTTCATCATCCGCCCGGACCGGACAACCCCCGACCCCACCCTGACTTTTGAACACCGGACCAAATTGCGGTCAGTTATGTTTGGATAAGTCCACTCCCTTTCTTTTCGTCTCATTCACACATAGCACATCTATTATTTTATCCTTCACCAACTCACACACCTCATGCGTCTCTTATACCTCCTTGCACATTCAGCGTAGCTAAGCGACATCCCGCCGTTCACTTTTCACCCCGTGGAAACAACTGACGTGGTGTGTGGCGAGCATCACCTCAAGAGTTGAATTATAATATTTGAATACTCATTTAGTTCCCACGAAAAGCAGAGAAAAAAATCTATCGACACTACGGAGCTCCGCATGTAGAGGTAAGGCTTGTTAGTGCCTGGGAGCGATCCCAGACAACAGGTACGCTCGCGACTAGGCTCCTCCCTAGCCATGCATCGCTCGGCATGGTGACCTTAGCTTGGGTGTGTGTTGTTCGTACCACACAGAGGAAAACAATAGAATCGCCCAGCTGTTTCCTTAGTCGCTTTTTACGACACCCACGGGATGAGATGGGATGGTTCTATTCTACTACAGGGAGACCACACGGACCTGATGCTTATATAATATGATATATAAGATTACAGGAAAACCTATAGGAAGTACTCGTATATGGTCTCAAAATAACAAGGTAAATCACTCAATATTGTGTGGACTTACTTACATTTGCAGTTTGAATGTATGGGGGAAATGTTTTTCAACTACAATGTTTAGTTTGTTCTTGGAATAAATTCATCCCAACTACGGAATCCTTCATTGTGCGTGGTCCGACACTTGGCCGGTTTTTCTCCCTGGTCATATTGGATTGCTGTCACATTGGATTACGAGAGTGAAAGAAGAGGAGAGTAGACTTTTGTTTGGATCTTAATTTGTGTGCAGTATTTATCTCCTGCGTAGTTGGCAAATTTATTTTGAAATTGGCTGCTGTAACCAAAACTGTCAGGAAGATATTGTTAGTAGGATTTTAAATAACTTCATTGTGGAAATGAAACGCAAAAATAATTATAACCAAACGTAATGCAAATAGTACTTAGTCTTTATTTGAGGTAAAACTGGGGTTCAGGAAATAATTACTGGTATCTTGGTTTTGGAATCTTATAATCGAACAGAGTTATTTTATTTAAATTTTTATCTAGACAAAGTTCGGCTTCGTGGAAAATTGTATCCGAAAACCAAAAAATTGTTGGTACTGAATTTTGTTTTTAAATGCCATTCAGTTCTTCTTCAATTTTCTTTCTCCCTAGATAAAAATTATGTTATGCTAGATAGTTCAACATCGTCAATCATGAGAGGCTTTTTAATAAAGATTCCATGCACGTACTGAACATGGGTACAAAATATCATTATTCGTAGTCAGTTATGCCCAAAAATATGGGAACACTTAACTTAAAAATCATTTATAATTTCAATAATCCACCCAAAAACCCAAGATAACAGCTTTCTGGATATTTACAAAAAATATCACAAATCAGCCTTTCAGATTTTAATCATGATGTCTTCCAAATTCTTCCGCTGCAGGGCTGGTACCGTGGCATTCTCGTGTGGTCTCCCAACTGGCAGGAGCAGTTCCAGTCTTTCGTTCAGTGGCCTAGAAAGCAGGTCCCGGAGACGAGCGTTGCAGTTGAGAGGCGTGGAAGTCAGAGCTACCAGGCCGCAGTACTGGAATTTAAATAAGTTATGATTATTATAAGTTTGTTTGAATTTATTACGGTTTAAGGATCCTAAAATTATGACCTAGATAACATAATTTTACTAAAATAATGCCAAGCTTATCAAACTTGATTGTAACTTCGTACGAGCATCGGTATCATAATTTGCATGATTAAAATTCTGCAGTCACTTATCCGACCTTGGTCTTAATTACGACCATTTATTATTAGAAGTTAAGATCGTAAGAAGCTCTTAAAAAAATGGATCAAGGGACCTCCAAAAAGATACTGTTGCATCAAATGATCGTTTCTGCACAAAGCGAATTTGGTGATAAACCCAAAATAGTAAGGCCTTTAGCAAGAAGCAAAGTAATATAAATTCTTTTTGTAGGTCTAGTCAAGGTTATAAGTGATAAACTAGGTAATCAATCGCCAGAAATAAATGCTTTGATCTGCAGTTGATTTCATGTTTACAATGAATGAGCCCAACGAAAACAACTAATTTTATGTGGTAATTCTGGGTAACATAAGAGAAATAAAAACTACGGATTTAAGAAATTCAATATGGTGGGGTATGGCAGGCAGCAGGTCCAAAAATGTAATCTGTACCTTGTATATGCTCAGTCATGATTATTTTCATAAATTGGTAATTTTGATGCTTATTGATGTTTGTTCTTGAAAAATAAATCAGCACCTTAATAGCGTAACACACTTTCTATCCTAATCCCAAAGGGTTTGTGAGAATTGCTAATCCATTGCTTCGTTATGATTGAACAATTTGTCTGCTCATCTGCTCAACAACGCAATAAATGTTGTTGAACTGTCAAAATTAATGATATTGCCATTGTGAGCGTGTTACGCAAAAACATTCAAACATACTTTGTGTTACGCAATTACCCCGCTAATTAACATTTCGGAGGCCCTAAAATCAACATCATTTAACTTACATGGATAGCCGCTAGCAACACTCCAGCAGCGATCGCCGTACTGATCTCGCTGTAGTAATGCATCCTCTTCTTCCCGTCATCTCTCCAGGAATGGGTCTGTCTGAACACTAGAACCAATGCTGGTGCATCAGACAGATACGGCTTCACTGGCTTCGTGGCAAATGGCTTCAAGTCTGTTACCCACTGCCTTGACATTCTCTTGTTGTAATTCAATTCTTCTTCTTCCTCCACAATCTCTCTTATGGCAGCTTTCATTTCCTGGTCTTGAACCACGATGAAAGTCCAAGGTTCTGTGTGTGCCCCCGATGGAGAGGTACCTGGAATGATGACATATTTGTTAGCATCGTCGAATGACTCCATTGAGAAAGACATGTCACTATAACAGCTGACGAAAGCAACAGACAGTATGTAAGATGGACTGGTAAGGGAATTGCACAGGGCGATCCTTTATCCCCCGTTCTCTTTAATATAATTACGGCCAATATTTGTCAAAATATTAATGATGTTAGTATCGGTCAATATGCTGATGATTTCGTGCTATATTGTAATTACAATAAATTGCAAGATAGTATAGATTATATGCAGAGGGAGCTCTGGATTTTTTTGTCTCCGTTATGGACATGTTGGGGTTGGAATTATCAACGAATAAATCAAAATTATGTATATTTACCAGAGGCCGTAAAAGACTTTCAGTTGATATTAAAATAAACAACAATGCTTTAGAAACTGTCGACTACATTAAAAACCTAGGAATGTGGCTGGACAAATGCTTAAGATGGGGGAAGCATATTAACGAAGTGTGTGACAGTTCAAAAAAAAAAAATTCAGTTACTCAAAGTTCTGGTAGGATCGTCATGGGGTATTCATCCTACATATTATATGCGTAGACTTTATATGGCCGTTATTAGGAGTAGAATTGATTACGGATGTTTTTTGTATGATAACTCTGCAATTAGTCACACTTATAAATTGGACAAGTTACAAAATTTAGCTTTAAGAATAATTGGCGGTTTTATTAAAACGACTCCGATACACGTTATGGAGAGTGAATTGAGTATACCTCCTCTGCAAATAAGAAGACAATTTCTTGCTATAAAATTTTGTTTAAAGCTGCAATCCAGGACTAATGATGTTTCTACAAGTTTGGTTTCAGACCTGAGTGGTATGATTGAGAATAGGTACTGGAATGGGAAGAGGAAACCTCTGCTAGTTGCTTCACACAGTATGGTGGGAGCTGAAGAGGTTTCGTCTTCGTATCCGGTGTTAATGTTTACTTTGGAGACATGGATGTCTAAAATAGATATTAAGGATATTATTAGATGTAATTTAGCTAGCGTCACTGCTCCAAAGTCGCATTATAACATTTGTTCTCTAAAATATAATACCCTCAATGAACTACGGGAAAGATACGCTGGCTGGCATGTCATATACACAGATGGGTCCAAAACATCAGATGGAGTGGGCGCAGCATATTGTGATTTAGCAAATAAATTTCACAGAACTTATAAAATGAATGGTTATATTTCCATTATGACGGCTGAACTATTTGCAATTTCTGAGGCATTGAAATATGTATTAGAGCTAAATGCGGATAAAGTGGTGATATGCACCGACAGTAAGAGCGGTTTACAGCATATTTCTAAATGTGTTCATAATGGTTCAAAGGGTTTAGCTATAGCATATACAATTTTGAAACAAATTAGGCATTTTAATCAGAGTGGCAAAACATTTGTTATCCAGTGGGTGCCGTCCCATGTTGGACTTTCGGGCAATGAGGAGGCTGACAGATTAGCCAAAGAAGCAGTTGTTTTAGGGATACAAACACCGGGTGTACTACCAAGTTATTCCGAAATATTACGTAAATTTAGAAAAATAAATAATTTATCTTGGAAAGAACATTTTGACGAAAGATCAAAATCTAAAGGAATTTGGTATAAAAGTATACAGAGTGAGCCTCCTCATATACCCTGGTTCTCTGGGTCGAAACTGAGTCGCCGTCAAATTGTTGCTGCGCATCGTTTGAGGTCAGGACATATTCCACTAAACAACTTTGCTTATCTCATGAGAAAATTGGACTCTCCTAACTGTGAGGTGTGTGGTAAAACAGAGGATGCACAGCATGTGTTGGTGGAATGTGTCCGATATACAAGCAAAAGAAACGCACTTTTCAACGCGATGAAATTGTCGGTAATGGATGTTGGAATGTTTCATGGTATCTTAGCTAAACCTACGTCTGAAGCAGCAAAAATATTATATACTTTTTTAGATAAGTAATTAGATTAAGTTAATTTTTGTGTTATACGTTAATTTAGTTAGTCGTTATGTGTAAAAGAACGATGGGATTGACATCGTCACATATGTGTACAAAAATCCCTTAAATAAATAAGATTAAAAAAAAAAAAAAAAAAAACGTGAACCTGCGAGGTTGTGTTGTAAATATGCGAGCAGGGCTTGAAATACATTTTTGCATTTTTGGGAACCGATACCATTGACCTCGGTGTGATACCGGTACCACTAAGCACCATTTTCCGAGGCACCACCGCGGGTGGTGTTGGGACCTGTACTATGGGTATCGGTATCAGATGAAGTGTCTGTACTATTGGTATTTCTAATTAGTATCGGTACCAAAACTGGTACCAAACAAATATTTCCGTCAGTTAGAGTGACAAAACAGGTATATGTAAGAAAAAAAGTCGGTAGCAAAAAACTAAAATTCAAACCCAAAGGCACCGACTTCCGAAAATAGTAATTTTTCACATTCTAGTATTTTTTTTTGAAGCCTGTTGTTTTTTTTGAAAAAAGTTTTTTATTTTTCACTTTTTAGCTGTGGTTTTCATATGTTGTCTCTTTGACACCACACCCGTAGATCGTATCAATTAGCCAGGTCGTCACACTTACACATATTAGTCCATACCTTGGAAACTACTGAACTGATTTTGATGAAACTTGCACTGTTCCATAAGTTAAAGTATAAATTCCGATTCATAATTTCGGAGAAATGCGTAGACAAACATATTTAGGGGTATGAGGAACAGGGTGTAAAGTTCACTCATAGAAAAGAGAGGATCCTCCGACCAGACGGGTGTTGTGTCTGGCGGGCAACTGCCCATCGGTTTGAAGTTGAAATCTTGTATGTATGTCGATCGCTCGGTAAACTCTAACTGCGCGATGCAGGATTTGTGTGACGTCATGTCTATGATGCGTAGTTCGTATGTGGCGGTGTAACCGCTACACATACATACAACTATAAAATTTTGTATATTCGTTTGGAAGCGAATTTGGTATTTTAAATTGAATTAAATCACGATTTTTTAATTTGATACCGATACTAAGCTAAGTGGAGTACCGGTAACCGTCTTGAATCAGTACCCATCTGGAACCGGTACTTAGCCGTTTAGTACCTGTACGGGTACTTAGCGGTTCTTGCCATTTCGGTACCTGGGTACCGAAATGGCAGGTGGGTACCGGTTCAAGACTGTACTTTTAGTACCGGTTCCAAGCCATACGAACGAGTCTTGGAGTCATTTATCATTTTTGCATCTTTGCCTACGTTAAAATCACAGGTTAGAATCGTACCTATATAGTACTTACTAAATCCATGGGTTAATAACCTCCTTTTTTGAAGTCGGTAAAAATGGTTAAAAATGGTCAACATTCTATTTTCGTATATACAGTAGTAATAGTTAGTTGTATATACATAGTATAAATATTCAAAATGTATATAAAACTTAGAAAAAAAATATATTTACTTGGTAAAAATTTAAGAATAATAAATAATGCTTTCAAGTTTGAAGACAAAAAAAAAAAAAAATCTTGTCTCTTTTGACATATTCATTTTAAGATTTGAACAACTGCAATTTTTGGGTTTTTGTAAATAAAATTATAGTTTAACAATAATATTTTGCTAAATGTATTTCAAACAAAAACATGAGACGCCTATTGCATTTGCGCCGTGCCTACCTTTTCTTGATCTTAATTACCACCACGATCATTTACGTTTTGTATTTAAAGAAGGACAGACGAGATTTTATCCAAAACTATTACAATGATGAGGTTGATGTAGGAAGAAAATCGATCAAACAGCGAATGTACAAGAGAACGATGAATAAGATGCGACCAACAATAAAAAGTTTCAACATAGAGCAAGAGATTCACAACGCACACTTGGGAGCCATCACTAGTGAAACAATTGTTATAGTCATACAGTGCCATTCTAATGTGGAACACTTAGAGCGGCTTTTGAATTCTTTAAGAAAAGTCTTTTTCATCAATACAGCGTTACTAATCTTCTCTCACGATTACTACAGTGATAAAATGAATAAACTCATTCAAAATATTCACTTTGCAATGTACATGCAAATATTTTATCCATATTCAATACAGTTACACCCAGAAATGTTTCCTGGAGTAGAACGCATCATGTCTTGTGTCGAAGGTGTCCCCTGCGGG
Source organism: Agrochola litura (assembly GCA_949152395.1). Lineage (NCBI taxonomy): Eukaryota > Metazoa > Arthropoda > Insecta > Lepidoptera > Noctuidae > Agrochola > Agrochola litura. The sequence continues at coordinate 33,056,438 of OX424490.1, read as the reverse complement.
AAGTCGATGTCCAGGAACCCTGAAGCTGCTCAGTCGAAGCACCACTGGTGGTGGCAAGCCAATCAAATCTTTGACCATTTAAGAGTCTTGCAAACTTTCTCTGAACCAATTCTATTTCTTGAAGCGAACAACTATATGATTCTTGATGGTTTATTTGTATACAGGTTGCTTGTAAACGTAAGGAATGTACACTGCCCTTTTTGCGAAATTGTAAGCTTAGCGGCATACCACCCTGAGTTATCAAAATACAAAAAAAGAAAAAATATTGTAACAATAGGAACCTGGAACGACAATATGTCTAGTACAGCTATCGCATTCGATAGGAAGTTTTGGCAAAATGTAAAGTCCTGGAAGGAACTTTTCTGTTTCTACAATGATTCAAATTGGGACAATACATTAAAAAATCTTGGTGCTATTAAAATGGAGGGACATATTTATATGGTGGCTATAGACGGTCCGAGAGTATTTCGTATTGACGAGTGTGACGTCAAGGATGTCGGGTGCAAAGAGCGACATAAAGCCGTGAAAAACTTAACAAATTTGATTACTAAACACATCATGTTCCCTTGGAGTATCAAAGTTAAAGTTAAGGTTGATGAAAAATATAACTCTACGGAGTCAGGTAATTGGAACGATGCTCGAGACCACGAGCTTTGCATGCGATTTGCGAATGAAAGCGTGTGGTTCACAAACTAAATGTTTCGTCTTGAACTCTTGATGATTACATTATTGCGGCATAAATGTTATTATTGTTTTACTTTTAGGTGTACCTATCTTTCCTGCAAAGGATTATGGTTATCACAGAGACCCAGTACTATATTCTTCATTGGTAAAGGTCTTACAAATAGTTAAGCCGGATCCGCAGCGTCCGAATTTTACCGCACCGCCTTCATAATTAGTTGATGAGATCGCTGTCTCAAAAGCGATTATTACGATCGCACTTGATAATCCAATCCAATTTGTGGGCTTCGTTAGGAACGTGGATAAAAAAACTATTAAGGCTGATTTACACTTATCCAGTATTTTAACACCTTGTTTGATACCAACGGCACTGGATCGCCCGACGGCCTATTGGCTCTCGGTTGATTCCAATCCAGCGCTGGATGCTAGATGCTGGACTGCACTAAAAAATGTTTACTATCGATATCCTACCAGATAAATTATTATTATTATCATATTGCCTTTATGTACAAACCGCTTTGAAGAGTAGTATCTTATTTTTAACCGACTTCCAAAAAGGAGGAGGTTATATGTTCATCGTGTATGTTTTTTTTTTTTTTTTTTTTTATGTATGTCCACCGATTTCTCCGTCAATTGTGGACCGATTTTGAAAATTCTTTTTTTGTTTTAAAGGGTATGCTCTCGAGGTGGTCCCATATAAATTTTATTAACTTTGCTTTGATAGTTTTTGAGTTAGCTTCAATAATACGTACTTTTTCCCACTTAGTATGTGGATGATATGATAAATTCGTGACACTGTTATTTACATAGCAGGTAGTGGTTTTCGAATTTGTGTGGGGTAGGTACCACAACTAAAAAGTGAAAAATAAAAACTTTTTACAAAAAAAAAACAACCGACTTCCAAAAAACACTACAAAGTGAAAAATAACTTTAATTTCGGAAGTTGGTGACAAAAAACGAAAATTCAAAACCAAAGACACCGACTTAAAGTTATTTTTCACTTTGTAGTGTTTTTTGGAAGTCGGTTGTTTTTTTTTGTAAAAAGTTTTATACGTAGCTACTTGATCATGATCGATGACAACTTGAATCTACCTAATTGCTTCATCATTATCCTAATAGCCAGTCAACTGCTGAGTGTAGGTGTCTCTAATCGCAGCTGTTTCTAGCCACCCTGCAAAGATCACCGCTACACCTAGGCTTTGGGCATTCTTAAGACTTGTGTTTGCAAACGAAGATTTAGTCGCTCATAGTATTCTTGCCGTTGTTTAGTGATTAGTAAAATGTAGACAGTGGCAGGCTCCGCGCAAACAGGCCACCGACCGCAGCCACCGGTGCCTGTCGCCTCTTGCTGGACTGTTGAGTACTGCTGTAGCGGATGATCGCCACCGGCCACACGTGTGCGTCGAATCCATACAAAACGTATGAAAAGGCATATGAACTGCTTCTCGCTGGGCTACCCATCCCATGGTTGTGGTCGAGTGGCCCGTTTGCGCGGAGCCTTATTCTCCAGTACCCTAATTACGTAATACACGATCAATTACAATTTGTTTCGATTTAAAACAGATTGCTAATCCATTGCTTCATAAGTTGGAAAAAAATCTGCTCACCAACGTAAATAACGCAATGAATGTTGTTGAACTGTCAAAATGAAACAAATTAGTCATAATCGTTTACGAAAATAAGTTACGCAATTAAGATACAGATGTCCATATTATAAAAAGACCAGCCAAGTGCGTGTCGGACCACGCACAAGGAAGGGTTCCGTAGTTGGAATGAATTTATTCTAAAAAAAGTAAACCCTTTCAAACAAAAAAAAAAGAATTTTTCAAATCGGTTCAGCCATCTTCGAGTAATCGGGGAACATACATAAAAAATAAAAATAAAAACATTTACGAACCGAATCCGAGAGAACCTCCTCCTTTTTTTTTAAGTCGGTTAACAAACTTAACATTGTAGTTGAAAAAAACATGTTCTCCCATACCTACATCGATTTATGCCACGGTCAATTCTCCAACTGCAATTGTATGTTTGTAAACAAAATATTTTAATAAGTGATTAAACTACAAATTAACGATTTTCGGACTTGTTCCTTTACTTGTACTATAAGACCTTACCTTCTTGCCAAATTTTATGATTCTAGGTCAACGGGATGTACCCTCTAAATAGGTTTTTGATTTATTTGCGAGTATCAAAATATATCGCGTAAGTTCTATCTGCCTAGCCTTTTCCCAACTATATTGGGGTCGGCTTCCAGTCTAACCAGATGCAGCTGAATACCAGTATTTTACATAGAGCGACTGCCTATCTGTCCTCCACAACCCAGTAACTGGGTAATACGATACCCCTTGGTAAGACTGGTTGTCACACTTTCGGGCTTCTGACGACCCGTAACGACTGTCAGATCCACGAATGACAGCCGGGACCAACGGCTTAACGTGCTTTCCGAGGCACAGAGGAGTCTCGGTATGTAGAAATGGTCACCCATCCACGGACCAACCCCGGCAAGCGTAGCTTAACCTGACAGATCGACCCGAGCGGCTGTTAGTACTTAAATGGTCGTCATTTTTTATTGCGTTGATTTAGAAACTTGTTTTTTTTAAAGCTCCTAGGGACTATAGACTTACGTATTTAAATCAATTTCAACTTGATACCTCCATGTGTTCCTGAGAAAAAGGGTCTTGACAGACTGACAGACTGACAGACTGACAGACTGACAGACTGACAGACAGACAGACAGACAGACGGACAGCGAAATGATCATAAGGGTTCTGTTTATTCTTTTTGAGGTACGGAGCCCAAAAAAACGACGGTCAACATAATAATTAGTTTTAAATTAAGTTTACTATCACAACATTAAAAACATTAATACCACACACTGTGTTTAGTGAAATGCATGCAAAGTTCGTGATCTCTTACGTCTCCCCACAACCCAGCAGGATTTTCTTCGAAGGCCACTTCATGGGAAGTAACCATTATGAAACCCGATGGGAATAAACTGTTGGTGACTTGCTTAGCGAATGATGTCACATTTGAAACTTGGCGATCCCTGCAAACAGTATCGAAGTCGTCACACTGCCCAAGACGGAATACTCTGGTGCCAGCAACAGCTATCATAAAAATATTCCCTTCCCATTCCTGCTCGCCCACATACCTGAAGGAGCTGTCCCAGTTAAAATCATCGTAGTAACAAAACACGTCGCTGTTCGATTTCAAGGCGTTCCAAATGTTCCTGTTAAAGGCTATGCCTGATCTAGGGATTTTATTTGTCCAAGTTTCTATCGCTATAATAGTATTTTTGTCGTACAAGGATAATTTAGGTTTGTGAGCTCCCAAACTCAACAACTCACAAAATGAACAATGCTGCAGTCTAGAATATCTCAGAAGTGTGTATACGTATAGGAAATCTTTAGTCACAACATCGCCTTCTTCCAGAAATAAAATAGTATGATTGAATCGCTGCGGCTGCGTAATTTCCATATTGTCAAAAACCTGGTTGACTCCCCACCACCAGTGATGCTTTGCCTGAGCTGCTTCTGGGTTTCTGCGTTTTGATTTTGTGCAGACATAGCCTTCAGAACAGAACTGATCATCTTTCCCAGGGAATACATTTGGATGTAACTGTATTGAGTATGGATAGAAAATTTGCATGTATTTAACAAAATTTACTGTTTTGATGAGTTGGTTCATTTCGTAACTGAAGTAATCATGGGAGAAGATAAGCAACGCCTCATTAATACCACTGGTATCACTAAGAGACTTCAACAACTGCTGGAGATAAAACACATTCGAATGGACTTGTATAACCACGATGTTCGTAACGTTGCTGATGGGCCCCAAATTTGTATTGTACACCGTCTGCTTCATGTTTATCTTTTTAATTTTATCTTTAAAATTGAATATCTGTTGGATATCTTGTACCTTGATTCTAAACTTGAAGTCATAATAATCCCTGATAAGGATATTGATAGAATCTTCTGGGTAGTTTAGAAGAAGGTCTTCCCTCTGTTTCTTTACAAACAAGAGTTGTTGGTACACTCCATAAGTTACTGTAGAAATAAAAAGGATAAAAATTAAGACGTAAACACGGGCTAAATGCCCTGGATTTGGATTCATGGTTCCAACTTATCGAACATGAATTTAGGAACAAAATTCTTTCAAAAAACATAAATCACTGAATTAAAAAAAATACATATTTTGACACACTGCCATTGAAAGCTATAAATATTAACTAAATGTTTATTCTATGGCTTTAAAAACCCTTGAAAATAAAAATGACCAAATGATTGATGGAATAGACAACAAGTAGATATCCAATAAAAAAAAAAAATCTTGTTTGTGGGTTCAAAAAAGGATAAAGTTAGTAGTAACCTTCTCGTAGCTACGACACAATTTTTAGTTTTATAATTATTACGTTCATATTTTTAACAGCGAATCTTATTACCATTATTAATTCTAACAGAAGAAAATTCCTTTATTCATCAACTGAATCACTGAACCAAAACACGAAACAAAAATGCATTTAAAAGTACTTTATTCAATTAATCAACTAGAAAACCAACTCAAATATTTGAAAGCAATATAATTTAATACCAAAGGCTACGTTTAGTAAAGTGCATGCAGAGCTGCTGATCTCTTATGTCAAGCCAGCCGCCTGATGGCTCAGTGTTATTTATCTCCCTTTCTTTCCTTAACCTTACCACGAGATCCCTAGGAAATAGCTTTTTAGATATTGCTTGTATAAATTTTCTTAATTCAATCAGCGTATAAGCTTCATCGCATTCATCCAAAATAAAAACCCTAGGACCATTATTAGATATCACATACATATTTCCATTCCATTTTCTATTCTGCAGATTCTTCAAAGATCTATCCCAACGAGAATCGTTATAGTAACAAAAATTCTCACTCCATGACTTAACGGCTTTCCAAACTTCCCTATTGAAGGCTAAACCAGTTTTGGGAACAGCATCAGTCCAAACTTCAATCTCTACTGTATCACGTGTCCTGCGATACTGGTAAGTGCCCAGACGTTTGTGTGCAGCCAAACTTAGCAGTTCACAATATGGACAGTGTAATCTTTTAGCATCTTGAAGAGATCTATACATGTATAAAAAATCTGTTGTAACGTAGTTGCCTTCTTCGAGAAATAAAATGTCATTATGGTAATTACTTATAATGGGCATGTTGTCGTAGACTTGGTTGGCAAGCCACCACCAGTGGAGCTTTGCTTGAGAAGCTTTAGGATCTCTTAATGTTGAGTTTTTACAAACACTATCTTCAGTGCACAGTTTAGAGTCTTCCCCAGGAAACACATTCGGATACAACTGTAATGAGTACGGATAGAAGATTTGAATATATTTGGCAAAGCTGATAGCTTTGACAAGTTCGTTGATTTTTTCATCCCAGTAATCGTGCGAGAGGATAAGCAGAGAATTGGTGATGCCTTGGGCATTCTTCAGAGATTCTAAGAGTTGACTAAAGTAAAACACATTTGAATGGACTTGTATCACTATGATGTTGCTACGACGGTTCACCAGCCCCAAAAACAAATTATAAACGGTCTGGCTTAAGTTTATAAGTTTAATATGTGCCTTTATGCCTTCAGTGTCATAACTAATTTTTGTTTGTATCCGTTTCTCTGTATTTATTATTTTAGAATGTTCTGATAGAATTGTATTTCCAGAAGTTACGTTGTGTAAGTCGACTTCATTTTTCCGTTTCTGGTTGACGAATAGTTCTAGATTATACACAATACTTAGTATCGCATAAACAATTATGATGAATATCAAACCGTAGATATGAATTAAATGCTTAATTCGAATCAACTTCATGATTTCTGCAGCGTAAATAAATAATAAATTACAATTAATCTACCCAGCCTTTTCCTAACTATTGGGGTCGGTTTCCAGTCTAACCGGATGCAGCTGAATACCAGTATTTTACATGGAGCGACTGCCTATCTGACCTCCACAACCCAAATGAAAAATTACGAATACTGAAAATTTTCTTTAGTATAAAATATTCTATATTCATATAAAATATTCACATTTCTGCAAGGAAAAGCTCCTAGCATTTCTGACGATTTTTTATCACACATGACATTTAAGCGTATTATCTATGCATGACATGCTCTTGACTTCCCAAGTTGACACTTAACACCACAGCTTGGCACAACGACATCGATTATGATCACAGAGTTTTCACTACGGTTGTCATAAATAATCTTAAGCCCTAGTTATAACAAGCGCCCGAGTTTTGGGTATCCTTAAAGTCCCCCGCCGCGTCTGTCTGTCTGTCTGAATGCGATAAACTCAAAAACTACCTAACGGATTTTCAAACGATTTTCACCAATGGACGGAATGATTCATGCGGAAGGTTTTAGAGTATAATTTATTATGGTTTTGTATAAATTGGCTGAAATATGACGATTATTGTTGAAGAAGTCGGAAAAAATCATGCCGACTGGGAGCTTTATAGGCGTGCGCTGCGTTAACCGGAAAAGATACGTCAAATTTAAATTCTACGGTATCGTTCATCTTAAAAAGTTCAACAAAAAAGTCCGCAATGGCATATATCTATCTTCTAAGGAAGACCCACAATAACCATTTTTATCTTTCAGAATTTGATAAAACTTTAATTGTTATTTCCGAAGATTTTTTGACCGGTACAGTATTAATCCTTATCCAAAAATTATTTAAATCGGGCATTTAATTTAGATTAAAATATGCCTGTAAATCATATCATTTAAATGAATAGTTTAAAAGATATCACAGTTTCAAAATTACGCGGAGCAACGTGGGCGCAGCGGTAGGAGTCAATGGCGTTTTCCTCTGTTATTAGGTATGAAATCTCGGTAGTACGTTCCCGTGGGATATTTTCCGACATCCACGCGGGCGAAGCCGCGGGCAAAAGCTAGTATTAAATAATTTATTGTTTGAATTTCTATGTAACGAATTACATCAAGCGCTACCGTCAAGGGCTCACGTCATACGCGCGCCGTCGACGCTTGGAAGCAACTTCCTTTTTTTACTATTTTTAGGGTTCCGTACACAAGGAACCCTTATAGTTTCGTCATGTCCGTCTGTCTGTCTGTCTGTCCACGGTCTAGCTCTGAGACCCTTAGTACTAGAAAGCTGGAATTTGACATGGGTATATAATATACTAGCATCCCGTCCCGGGTTCGCACGGGGTAGACAATTATTTATTTTTGGAAATTTGTATATAAAACACTTTTTTTCACAAATATTTTTATTTATTAAAAAATTATATAATACATAATTACGCCAACAAAGTGGCAACATAAAATTACCTTCCCTACATATAAAGTGGTGATGTTTTTTTTTATCCCATGGTGTGGGGTATCATTGGAAAGGTTCATCAAAAACATTATGAGTATATGCAAACCATTTTTGGATTCAGGGATCCGTTTGCGAAATATTAAGCTTTAAAGTGCTAATGGTTGCTTTTGGATGTGTGAAGAAATCACAGCCGTAGTTTATATAACGAAATAAAAAAGGAAAACTATCACAGCTAAGTAGGCTCTTCAAGTTATCGAGTAATAGTCGACCAACTTAACTTTGCAGTTGCAAAAACATGTTTTCCCATACATTCCGTATGGGAGAACATGTTTTTCAACTACAAAGTTAAGTTTGTTTCTGGGATAAATTCATCCCAACTATGGAACCCTTCGTTGTGCGTGGTCCGACACACACTTGTCCGGTTTTTCATTGTCCTTTTCTCTGCACCAGTAATAAACTTAAAAGAAACACAGTTATACTGAGCTTGTTGAGGATTCAAAAGTTTGACGAGCGTCCGACGCGCCAAGACCACGACATGCTCGGCCATAATGTCAGAAATAATGAAAAAGATAATAAATGTAATGCGTTTTTTATTTTGTTGAGTTCATTTTCAATGTAGGTACCTCGAAGGTGGTGTAATGCACGAGATCTGTGTTTTTTTTATATAGCCTGTGTTGTGTTTCAATGCTGAGTAAAGGCCTCCCCTTTTTTCTTACAAATCTCTCTGTTATGTATGATTTGCAGCGATGTTGGCCCCGCAAACATGATTAGATTATCACACCACCTTCGGCGGCTCTGTATTAAAAAAACAACCGACTTCCAAAAACACTACAAAGTGAAAAATAACTTTAATTTCGGAAGTCGGTGGCAAAAAACGAAAATTCAAAACAAAAGTTTCCGACAGGGTTTTTTTTTGGAAGTCTGTTGTTTTTTTTTGTAAAAGTTTTTATTTTTCTCTTTTTAGTTGTGGTACCTACCCCACACAAATTCCAATACCACACTACCTGCTATGTAAATAATAGTGACAGGAACTTAACATATCATCCGCATACTAACTGCGAAAAAATACATATTATTGTAGCTAACTCAAAAAGCACCCAAGCAAAGTTAATAAAATTTATACGGAACCACCAGCCTCTGAAGTAATATCTAACCAAATAAAAAGAATCGTCAAAATCAATTCATAATTGGCGGAGTAATCGCGTAACAAACATACAAAAATACAGTTGAATTGAGAACCTCCTCCTTTTGGAAGTCGGTTAAAAACAAAAAAAAACTTTTGACACTTGAAACTTGATACCGTAGTAGATGGTGTTGTATTAATATATAGCAGAGAAAGGAACTTCGCTACAATCGGGTGTCCCACGACACCAACTTTTTTTTTTCATTTTCCTGTTTTAGTTCTTGGCTGGAGCAAGTCGTTCTTACATGACATTACTGCCTATTAAATAAGTCATATAGGAAACATATTAACGAATACCTTATGCTTACGATAAGTTCGGCTGGTTATAGAAAGTTATAAACATTTTCCAGCTGCTTTCTAAGCTAAACTTGAAATGACAGGATTTCCTGAGCAAAATGTAGGAGTGAAACTGGCAGTTCTTGTATTCTAGGGCTTGAAGTGAACAACCTTAGATCGTAGTAGTTTCTAGTGTTACTAACTATGTACCCTAACCGTATAAAGACTACTATTCCAATTCAAATACTTCTTTAGAAAGTCATTACCGTTTTACCAGGTTTTAACTATGCAGTAAGTTAAAATCAAGACCGCCCATTGTGTCACCCTGAGTAAAAGTGAAAAATTTGATTCACTTATGAATTTCTGTGACCCAAATACGAATTATGAATTTTAAATATGGGGCCACTTTTCGGGGGCAAACAGGAAAAAAAAATCGTTTTGCAAACTGTACCGTGTGACATATCAAATGGAAGGGTTTGTTGTGAGGTTCTCAAATATTTTTTTATAATTTTAAAATAAAAAGTTTTAAAGATATTTAAGAAAATAGATGAAAATTTACCATTCCCCCTTATTTATGAAATAAGTGCGCCGAAAATTTTTAAAAATACAGATAGTGGTTCTTTACTCATAGATTACAGAAAACTTATAAGAAGTCTATGGTCTTAAATAATATAATGGCAATGTGCGTATTTTACATTAGTAGTTGGAATGTATGGGAGAACATGTTTTTCAACTACAATGTTAAGTTTGTTCTTGGGATAAATTCATCCCAACTACGGAACCCTTTATTGTGCGAGGTCCGACACGCACTTGGCCGATTTTTTAAAGGGCTAATTGAAAAAAAAAGAAATTGACATTGGCAGGTACCTTTTTTGTATGTTGCTAGGGGTCACGGTATCCCTTTCGGACTTTCTCGCGACCCCGGATTGGTACCTACTCATCGGTTCGTATGCACACAAGGACTTTCATCGCATAAGTCGCTACCAAGTTCACGCTAAATGACATGGTATTAAGATTCACGCCGTGGTTGCAATAGCTTCCTTATTTAGATGTGTTTGGCATGCATTTGTGAAGGTGGATGCACTTCAAGGTATGTCCTCACTAAGTAGGCAAGGCTGTTATACAAACCATGGCTTTTTGTTGGCGGAATCCTTGCTACGACCTTCCTATGTACCTGGTCAAGCACTTATCATTTAAGGCGACGATAGTCGACTTTTCACTGAAACTTTGGAACTTTTTGTTTCTTTTTTTATTTTTTGCTGAAGATCACGTCTAAACGAGTAGTGTTAGTGATTTTGAAAAAATATATGTGAAATTAAAAATTTTTCTTAATAACTTAATTTAGAAATATTTTAAATTATGTTTATATTACATAGTGAAATTAATTTGTAAAGTTATGTCTAACGCGGATAAAAACTGAGAATCACGCAAAATCTATCAAGCGTATTTTTCTGAAACCTTCACCATTTTAAAGATATTTTAATTATTAATCTTTTAGAATACGTGTTTTATTAAAATACTTTTTTGTTTTATGTGTAATAAATTAATAATGCGTCTAATTTGGGACAGTGCTCCATGTTGGGCGAGTCCTATTACTGGTTGGACGTACGACGCGTTGCGTGAGCTCAGTACAGAACACGCAAGCTAACCACTCAAGGTCACTGGCATATATCTGCGTCTTAACATCGCTTCTATAATTCATCACGCCTGTATTCTCCGAAGGGTTTGAGAGAGGAAAAAAGTACATTTAAGTTTCAGAGCTGTATGTTATTATATCGGACGGGGCACAAATACACCGCGACCGGGCTACTACTGAGAAATTAATCGCGTCTCACCTTATGGCCGCGCGCACTTGGGACACGAATTTGTATCGTACGTAAACGTACGATTGTGGTCGTACGAATTGAGTGTGCCCACTGAATATGTTTTTCTCCGTCAAATAGGTAGTGTTCCGGTGATATCGCATGGAACGTACGAAAAATCACAACAAGTTCGGATTGTTTTCGGACGTCAGAACTATACGTACGATTAACTCGCACTCAGGCTGCGTGCTCTCTTAGTACTTGGAAGGTCGGGATCGTTCGGGCGAGTTCGTACGTGTTCGCACGAATAAATTTCGTACGAAAACGCGTCCAAAGTGCGCACGGCCTTATTCCAACTTACTGCGTCATACTTACAAATTTTGACTGCGGAAAACTACTTAAATACCTATAAGAATATTTATTTAAAAAATTGTATTCTTACCAGCAGTCTTTATAAGGTTGTCCAATACTTCTTGAGGTATAGGCTCCGGGCTGAATGACCTGACGGTTCTCCTTTCAGCCATCAGCTCGTAATACTCCCGGGACCTCTCCAAGACCTCGTCATCTGACCTTGCTGGAGGTCTGTAGGGGACTTGAGGAGTATCCTCTGGGATGGCTGGTACCAAGAGGTCAGGGTCATCGTCAGCATCGTCTGAAAAGTCTCGAGCTGGAAGGAGATAAAAATGGTTTTAGGATAGACAAAAATAAGCTTTACTCAAACTCATATATCTAGGTAAAGTTCTTTTGGCGCTTGAACGACGTTGACAGGAGGGCGCTGTTAATAAACATTTCTTCAATTGTTTTGTGAAATGTATTGAAAATACAAGATGGCGGCGTTAGTTCCGATTTTGACCACGCGCCAAAAGAATTGTAGTGCTATAATTACTTGGATCATAGAACAAAAGCCAAGCTTAGCCTTCTTGTTTTGCTGACGTCGAATTTGTAAATTATTAATATCAGGTTTTTCAGATGAGAGGTTGGTAAACAAGAGTTCGGATTACTGATGCGCTAAGCACAATGACGCATTTAGTATGAATAAATATCGAATATTCACAGACGCAAGTAGGCAAGAACTGGCTAGTAAGTAACAATAATTTATCGAACGAGTCAGCATAAAATATCGCCTTTGAAATTGTAATTTTAAATTTAATTTTCTTTATAACCTAACTCCTGGTACCACGACCTTTACAAAGGGTTTATCTGGTAATAATGGACGACACATTGTCTTCAGAAAAAACATATTGAAAGTCTAGTTAATGTCTGTATTTTTTTTGTGTACATAATAAAGAATATTCTATCTGATCTATCTATATGAACATGTCTATCTATATGTTAATAGAGTGAACAAAACAATATGTTTAAAAAAAATTGCGAACATTTGCAGATTCAAAATTATTCATACAAGTTTATTTGGCCCTATGTCAGTCTACAATTCAATACTGCATCACTTCATGGGGTGGAGCACCAAAATCCAATTTAAATCCTCTTGAAAGAGATCAGAGAGCAATTTTATCTTAAAGGTAGCAAACTTCCATCCCTTTTTCTTTCCCACAAATCTGCTATATAAATCCTGCAACGTGCTGACTGTTCGCCAACTTTTCATTATGCACTTAGTATTAAACAGCACACCATGCTTACCTACACTGCTGACAATACTAACAAGAGACGGAATGACATAGTACCTATGCACATCTAATGCAACCTCAAAACATGTATTTGTAGAATGATTTTTTACATTCTTAGGCCCATTTCTGGAAAATAGATTAAATAGAAAATAAATTAAATTATTTTAGCTGTAAAAAAGTTATACTTGAATATGTACTAACCATTGCATAGATTATGCACAGACAGAAGATCTACTTGTTGTCTGCAAATAGAATTGCTATTTTTTTACTTTTATTTACCTAATTTAGTTTATAGGTTATACTCATTGTTAATTTATTACATTAAGTATTTATGCACTTCGTAGCCTGAAACACAGGTTCAACCTAGTTCAGGCAAATAAGCATCTGTGCTCTATTTTTAACCGACTTCAAAAAAAAAGGAGGAGGTTCTCAGTTCGTCGGAATATTTTTTTATGTGTTCCCCGATTATTCGAAGACGGCTGGACCGATTTGAAAAATTATTTTTTTGTTTGAAAGGGTATACTTTCAAATTGGTCCCATTGTCATTTGGTCACGATCTGATGATGGGATCTTGGAGAAATCGAGGGAAATTTTCAAATATTACAGGCACATTCTATAGTGATTTGGGTATTTTTGATGAGCAGTTGACATTAGGCTATTGTAGCTTAGATAAATTACAAACCAACCCACAAAAAAGTGAAAAAAAAACTTTTTTACAAAAAATACAACCGACTTCCAAACTACAAAGTGTTTCTTTGTAGTTCGGAAGTTGTTTGTATTATGTTTAGTTAAAGTATATTTTTATAAATAAACGATTTATTATTATTATTATTTCAAGGGTCTTTGACAGTTCACGGAACCCGGACCTTTGGAAGGCGTACGAGAGGCCGAAGCCAACTTGCAGAGGCCAGATAGACGTTTTTAATGAAATGAGGACCCAACCGACGAATATCCCTGTTTGTGCTATGCAAGTGCACCCAAGGACAACCCTCGGCTGGTGTAGGACTATTGCTGGATGTGGAAATAAAGATATTAAGCTATGGGTTTGAGTGGCTAAGGTAAAGGACTATGGCCAATGCCTGTTTAATGTTTTATATGTACATGGATAAAATGGCAGGGTGTGACTTGCACATTCAAAAATGGGCCTCAGAAACGGTCGCTAGCACATAGTGACGTAGCGACACGGAGGCAACATGTCCTAAGGTGCTTGAGGGAGAGGTGTTCTACGGCTCTCAGAATAATCCCAGAGCCCGAAAGGTGGTCAAGATCCCTACCAGCACTTACTGGAATACTTCCTTCCTCCAAGTACGTTTGCTCTCGCGAATCTCCACTTAAACCGACCAACAACGGCAAGAATGAGGTAGGAGCTCTGTTCCTCGTCAGTATCCACTCCAGCTGGTCAATAAGGCAAGCCAGAGATGAGGAACAAGACTTCTCCCGGGAGATAGGATCCGTAGGGACGCTACTGCCCAACAGTTCGCCACATGCTGCCCTGTGGATGTATGTATCTCTCTTGGTCTGACTCCTCACCCTAGACCTGTTCCGGCATAGAACTTTACCGGCACAGACCTAAAGTTCGGAGCACGCAAGCCCCACCACGACATCAACGTAGAGATACGGCGGTGGGGTTATTATTATTATTTACGAACGTTGCTTAAAGTAAATAATATTTAACGCCGTCTTCACAATACATTTTTTACGTTAAAACGTTTAAAAATAAACCCCGATATTGTGCTAACCATGTGATAATTCTTAAATAATAGATAATAATTATCATCAAAAATAATTTCCGTCTATCTCCCTCACTCACTTTATTGATATAAAATGACAAGGACACATTAATTAAAAGCAGACTTTTTAAATACCTAAGTACTTATTTGTTCACAACGGTATTTCTGCCAAAATGGCAAGTTTTAATAAATAATTATAAGTAAGTAATGGAAAATATTTAACTAATTCTCGAACAGCTTATTGACCTTTTAATGATGGACACTTTTTAGGGTTCCGTACCTCAAAAGGAAAAAACGGATCACTAATAGGATAACTTGGTTGTCCGTCTATTTGTATATCGGTCTGTCAAGACCCTTTTTCCCAGGAATGCGTGAAAGTATCAAGTTAAAATACGTTGGTCAATGCAATAAAAAATACGGCCATTTATACGACATAATATGTTTTGATACTTGAAAATTAATCAAAATCTGTTGACATAGAATCATGAAATTTCGCAAGAAGCAATGTCTCACAGTCACAGTATAAGTCAAGGAAAAAGTCCGAAAATCGTTAATTTGTAGTTTCATCACACAACCAAATATGTTTATACAATTACAAACTTACATTTGCACTTATAGAATTGACCGTGAGGACCGAGGGAGAACATGTTTTTCAACTACAATGTTAAGGTTGGGATAAATTCGTCCCAACTATGGGACCCTTCATTGTGCGTGGTCCGACACGCACTTGGCCGGTTTTTTAAATTAATGAACCTATAAAAACTTTTTGCAGTTCTAATGATGCACATTTTTTGAATAATTGAGCATAGAATAAACATCTAGATACTGAAAACGAAACAAAACATAAATTCAAGAAAAAAATAAAAAACAGATAAAAATTAATACAAGTAAAACCTTTTTTAATTTCTGTGAAATATAAAAGAAAAATTGCAAATAAATACAAAATTTTAAAGGTCTCAAGGGGACAATATTTAAAAAAAAACTTAAAAAGAACTAGTGTACCCCGACCAAACCGATTAGGTTAGGTTGGAACTGTGACCAACAACGTGCGAGCCGAATTGGTCGCAGTAACGTGCCTGCTACACGGCAGCCAACCGCGTCCTCGACAGAAGTGACCTTGGTTGGCGATAGGTTGTACACCACCAAGGTTACCTCTGTCGGGACGCGGTTGGCGACCGTGTAGCAGGCACTTAACTGAGCTAGGGCACCTGGGTAAGGTTAGGTTAGAACTGGGAATTATTTAAGGTTCTCACTATTATGCGTAATCATTATATTTGAGTGTTCAATAATAGTTTTAGGAGCGCAAAATGCGAGTTCTTAGAGGTTTATGTAATTATAATTTTTAACTTCTAGTTTTTGCCCGCGGCTTCGCCTAGATCCCACCGGAACGTACTACCGAGATAAAATGTATTCTATGTCCTAACTCAGGCCATGGTCTACCCATGTGCTAAATTTCATCTAAATCCGTTTAGCCGTTTTAGCGTGAAACAAACAAACTCACTTACACATTTATATTATTAGCAGTGGTCGGAGTAGGTAGATTGATTTTACGTACTCGCATCATGAATAGTCATAGAAATCATAACATGGATAAGCCTTTTTCAGGGATTTTATTTTGGTACGGTTACGGGATTGAATCAAATATTGTTAAAGTAAGGATTTTTAAACTATTACATTATAAATTTATAGAATGCGATCATATTGTTTTTATAGTATACCTATTCTTTTCTTGGAGTCCGATCACCTATATACTATTAAAAAGGCAGCAAAAGGGTTAAACATTTCTTATTCATATTGATGTATTCTTTATTCTACACATTACAACATCTGAAATTTCTTCAAAAAATCTTAATAATTTCAAAATCCCGGAATCCCGGAGGCATATCCATACTAATATATACGTGCCAGTTCATTGACCCCAAATCAATCTACCTACTCAAATCTCTGGTAATAACTAATAAGTTAAGGATGAATAGCCTAAAGGAACTTAGTGTACATTACATACCTACCTACCTCCTGTATGACGTTTACTAAGTTCCTTTCTTGGTACACACCGGTACCTCATAATAATGTGCAAATAACTAGTTCTTTATAAACTGTTATAAAAATAACACCAGTTGCGGTTAAAGAACTGAGTTTCTGAGAAAGTGCCGTCTGCTGTACAAACGAACATCTGGTAAATGTGTAAAACGTAATATAATACCGTATAGATACGCCCATTGTCGGGTTGGTTGAACGAAATTGTGGTTATAATTAATAAAACCTTTATAAAACTAGAATATGTAGCTTATTTCCATTTTTTTTGTGAAAACCGGATTTATCTACGGACTAGCTTTTTCCTGCGGCTTCGCCCCCGTAGATGTCGACAAATATTCCACGAGCACGTACTATTGGGAAAAAAACTGCGCAAATTTCATTCAAATCCGTACAGCCGTTTTTATGTCAATCCGGAACATACATCCAGATAAACAGAAAAACGGACAAAAATTATTTTTAATATATTCATTTAAATTCATTTATTATCTCGCTTTATCTTCTTCTTGGTCTAAGTTACTAAAAAAAGAAAACAGATTTTCAAAACATTCCTTCAATGAACTGTCAAAATAAACGAAAATAATTCCCGTATTTGCACTAACTCACCTATTCCTAATCTTATGCTAGCAGGTGATAGCCTAGTTGGTGAGACAATCGGACTGCTAAGTCATAGGTCTCGAGTTCTATTCGAACACACGCACCTCTGACTCTTCGAATTCATGTGCGTATTGTATAATTATCACTTGCTTCAAAAACGGTGAAGGAAAACATCGTGAGGAAACCAGCATGCCTGAGCGATATTTGTCGACCGCATGTGAAGCCAAATCAGAGGAAAAACTCTTGACACCAGGTTAGTAACAGACCACACGAAAAAAAAACCGGCCAAGTGCGTGTCGGACCACGCACAATGAAGGGTTCCGTAGTTAGGATGAATTTATCCCAAACAAACTAACTTTGTAGTTGAAAAACATGTTCTCCCAATTTATGGGAAAACATGTTTTTACAACTGCAAATAAGTTGGTCGATTATTACTCGTTAACTTGTAGAGCCTACTTAGCTGTGATAGTTTTCCTTTTAATTTTGTTATGTAAACTACTGCTGTGATTTTTTTCACACGCCAAAACCAACAATTTAGCTGGCAGGGGGGGGGACACACTTGAAGGCTCTTTCAAACAGGCGCGACACGCGACGCGACACAAAGGCACCGCTCGTCGCGCGACGAGCGGTGTCTTTGTATCGCGTCGCGTGTCGCGCTGGTCTGCACAAGCCTTGACTTTAACAAAAATTAGCACTTTAAAGCTTCATATTTCGCAAACGGATCCCTGAATCCAAAAATGGTTTTCCATACTCATAATGTTTTTGAAGAATCTTTCCAACGATACCCCACGCCACGGGATAGAAAAAAAAATCACCACTACGTGTAGGGAAGGTACAATATATATTTTTTTTTCATATTATTGTTTTACCACTTTGTCGGCGTAATTAATATGTATACCCATGCCAAATTACAGCTTTCTAGTACTAAGAGTCTCGGAGCTAGACCGCGGACAGACAGACAGACGGACATGACGAAACTATAAAGGCTCCTTGTTTACTACGGAACCCTAAAAAGAAAGAATCCTATGCTCCCCTCTATAGTTACACCTATCTACTTGACAAACTGAAAAAGCGAGGTCATTCGCCTTTTGTCGCACCACACTACAACTGTTTGTTATAAACCTAATTAAATAAATTAATGTCTCTAATTAAATAAATTAATTAAGTATAACCACCGAGTTATAATTTTATTATGGTCATGATTTTGCAATTATCACGTTGCATTTCGGTACAAAGTCCCGTAGACATCGCGTGACCTTTCTACATTGTCCATGATAACGATATTTTAATTATAATTAGGTACCTACTCATGTTTTCAGTCGCTTTTGTTTAGATTTACTTGTGGTTTATTTGCAGTTCTTTGTGACTAATAAAGCAAATTATTTAAAAAACCCGACTGCAAAAATACAAAACTGAAAAGTGAAAAACAAGCATTATAACCTATTAAATTTTGGCATTGCAGGCGGGGGACAAATCAATAACCTGAATAACCTGCTTTATTTCAAGCTTTTAAGCTATTGCATAGCTTTTATCGCGGGCTTTGAGCACGGCGACCGAATCAAGAAATTCCGAAACGAAAAAAACCTAACACCCCCCACTCCGCTTACCATGTAATGACGCAAAAATTACAAGCAAAAATTACGTTTAGTTGTCATTGGAACGTAATTTTTGTTTTATGTCATCATCCGTCATCCATCATCCCAAGTATAGCGTTGACAAATAGGAAGTATGGAGGTTACAAATGCTATGCAATTGCTTTACCGCGGCAGTCTCCGAGTGCCACACGTTTTTAGTTGTTAGTTTATATATATATTTGGAATTGACTCCTTACTAGTGTAGTATAAACTATCCATCTCTAAAATAACTAACTTAATGCCGAATATAATTATTCACCCTCAAAACGGATACTAATCCCCAAATGAATCTTAAAGTCGCTACCCCAATATCATAATCTAAAACTGTTTAATAAAACCACATATCTACAGTAATTCAGGGATAAGGAAGTAATATGAAACACCAAGATATTTGTCAGTCATTTATATTTCTTTGCCAACATCAAATTCAATATTCTACACCATACCATCACATCTCCTATTCCCCACATAATATCACAATTCATTTCACCATCAAATCAGAATTCTTATATTTACCATAAAACTAATAGGTTACCTTAATTTACAGTAGACATCCAACCAATCCTATATCAATCTGTATTTTTACCGACACCCCCACTAAGCACGTCCTACCGTCACGAGCGCCCAACCCAGAAGAACATATCGAATCTCTCGGTGCTGCCAGTATAATAAATTGAAACCTAACACTAGCTTTCATTTGATACCAATACTGTTGTATTATTTTTATAGGTTTAAAAAAAATCCCCCTCCTTTTTTGTATTTGCAGATGCAATCTATAAATATTATATAGCCTATGTCACTCCCACAATTAAGACGAATTTAACGACACCTCATATGTTAAAATCTATCAAGCCGTTTAGGCTACAGAGCGTGCCAAAGAAATACCTATACCTACATACATACTGTCGAAAAACATTACATTGCTTAAACATTACTCCTTCTGGGGCAGTCGGGTATATTTTCAGCTGTGTGGGGCTTCAATTATTCTCTATAACTTAATATCTAAGTCAAACAATAATACTTTCACTACTATTAGTTCTATTTGCATCAAATGCTTATCAATAACACGGAAACGCAATTACAAGATGATTAGTGTGAAATCAATGTTTAGTAAACAATCAATGTTCAGATTCGCGCCAGCCAGTATGACAATAGTGTAGATTTGTTGACCATTTTCTATTTTGTAAAGTACTTGGTACTTGTAGACAGGCCTACACTGTCCTCCCACACCTATATTTTATTTTAATTAGTTGTAATTTGAAATCGTTGTAAAAGCCATTTAAATAAATATAGAAAGAGTAACCGTGTAGTTTCTTGCCTGCTCTTCTCCATAGGAAACGACCAATTGGAACCATGCACCTAACTTCTGACGTTTCATAAGTGCCCATGTAGGTTTATGTGAAATAAAATATTTTAAGTTTGTCAAACTTATCATGTCAAGCTATTTATCATATCACCTATCAAATATCACCCGAAGGGATGGACAAAGGTGCCAGCAGTAACATTTCGCCATTAGGCCTGTGTCCAAAATTTTTTTGGTCCGTCTTGTAGGTAATTGAAAAACATTGAACACGTATTTTTTCTTTTTTGACGTAAGCAAAAGATTACAGCGATACATTGATTTAAAATTTGGCATGACGTCACGCCTTGCTAGATTTAATACTGCGTTGTGACGTAGCGAGCCCCTAATTTCCAACTTTAATGCGTGTTTTCCAAGTTATTTTTGATTAATATGATAAAGCAAAAAATACGTGTCTAATATTTTTTATAACCTGAAAGACGGACTAAATAGAAATTATTTTTTTTGACGTGATAACGTCTTATAAATCGATGAACGCCGGCTGCACGCACGAAAAAGTGTCACGTTCCGCCTGAGCCGAGCGTGCAAGGGAGAGCGCGGAACAAGCGATAGAGAGGCACGATCGGCCTAAGCGTTCGGCTTGTGACGTTATCACGTAAAATTATCGTCCGTAAACCGACTTTACAGACAACCAATTTTTTACCTAGGCAACTACCCTATTCTATTTAACCCTTTCCCTGATATTTGCTCACAGAATATATATAATTCATGACGATTGTTTAACTATTTGGTCTGGACAGAGAACCTGTTAGGTTAGTCTAATTTAATAGAGGGCGAGAATATTAAAATAAATAAATTAACGTTTATTTCAACCAACAGGACCACAGTAGACAAAACTTCCAAAATTAAAAAACTTACAATCTAAGACTTTACATATTTATACATAGGCAGTGGTGGCCCAGTGGTAACGGATATTTTGAACTGATATTTCAAGTAACTACACTAACTGCGGTCGATGATCCCACGAAAGAAAACATTAAAATAATTTATTTTTTGTTTTATCATATTTAGATATCGTTACCTATCACCTCTGCGGAGTTTTGCTAGCTAATATATTTTGACCTTGTATTGCTACTCATCAGTCACACGTCTAGATTTTAGGCTGCTGAAACACAGAATAATATCTACATTCCCCGACCTGCTATCGACCCCAAATGTTACTTAAACCTGAGCGAATTATGTTTACAAACAATAAGAATAAAAAAACAAGCAAGCCGTACAGTAGTCGCAAATTATGATGTGTAACATCTAACATCTCATCTTGGTAATAAGCAACATTAAAGTATTATGCAACATTAAAGGGACGGGGCGTCGTTAAGGTCGTTTCTGACGGCCAACTCCAGCACCGCGTACGCTCATTGCTCAAATCAAATAGCACGCACTTCCCCGGCTTCCTGTTACACACTTCCGTCCTTTTTCACGAAATCACTCCCACAGATTTTTAGGGTATTTAAGTTCTATAAGTACACAGATTGCAGGAAACCGAAAGAAAAGAGGATACACATAAAAAAAAATCATCATCATCATTCATCATTTTAGGTTAGGTTTTCCACCGGCCTTCAGGAGTTCGGCCGTTATTCCGTCATCACCCGTAGCCTTGTAGTTTCAAAAAAAAAAAACTTTTTACAAAAAAAAAACAACCGACTTCCAAAAAAAAACACTACAAAGTGAAAAATAACTTTAATTTCGGAAGTCGGTGTCTTGGGTTTTTTGTTTTCGTTTTTTGCCACCGACTTCCGAAATTAAAGTTATTTTTCACTTTGTAGTGTTTTTTTTTGGAAGTCGGTTGTTTTTTTTTTGTAAAAAGTTTTTTATTTTTCACTTTTTAGTTGTGGTACCTACCCCACACACATTCGAATACCACTACCTGCTACCAGTGACAGGAACTTATCATATCATCTACATACTAAGTGGGAAAAAAATACGTATTTTGTAGCTAACTCAAAAACTACCCAAGCAAAGTTAATAAAATTTATATGGGACCAATTTGGGAGCATACCCTTTCAAACAAAAAAATAATTTTCAAAATCGGTCCACAAACGACGGAGAAATCAGTGGACATACATAAAAAAAAAAAAAAAAAAAAAAAAACATACGCGTCGAACATATAACCTCCTCCTTTTTGGAAGTCGGTTAAAAAATACGTTTAATTACACTTTAATAACTGCCAAAAGGTGACCGCATTTCAGCATAACTAATTATTAAAACTATTATGTCGCAGTGCAATTACAAAGTATTTTTGTATAAACACAAACAGGGTCACAACAAAAATACAACATTATAATGTATTAGGTACAAAAATGTTTGCTCTCATTACATACTATCAGCGTATGTATAATTTTGTGATATTATTTCCCGTCTGCCGTTCATTTGAAACATATTAACTAACAGTAATTTCCCTTGAAATATATCGTGATATTGATAACAATAATAAACGACATAAATTATTGCATATGTTTACGAGCTGCGTATGTAATAATAACATACAAAGTCTGCGTTGCTAACAGGCATACAATAAAATTTACTGTAAAAGAATCTATTCTTTGGCTAAGATACCAGCACGCGTAGCAAGACAGCCATAGAAACGGGTTTTGTCGACGGAAGAATAGACAAAATGACAGATTGTGATTGATTATCTGTCATTTTATCTATTCTTCCGTCGACAAAACCTGGTCATGCTAAGCGTGAAGCTATAATTATAGTAATTATGCTAGTTGTGATGATATGAGGCAACTAATGACTATGGGACCTTTTTCTCCCGCTCCGGAGCGGGAGGGCGTGTCAGACTCTTACTGACTAAAACCCATCCGTGTTCCTTCAGTTGCCATGTTGCCGGGGGGCCACGATTTCCCTATCGGCCCGTATTCGCAGCCCCGGCAGGCATTGGCCCTAGCGGACCCCGTCAATTCTGCTGACATCTCTTTGAGGCGCGCGTGGAACACAACGCGCCGTCGACCCGGGCTTGGTCCTTATCGGACGGCGAGCTACCCATTGCTCAGCGTCCGCAAGCCCGCGCCTACGGTGGCTGGAAATCTGCCTGTGATTCCCGACGCCCAGGGCGTCTCCTCCTGCGGCGGTTAGGGGTGCGAGGGCGCGAAATTTGCCTCTCCCTCACGCGCTCCGCCTCCTCCTTCGCGAGCATTACTGCTTCGCAGAAGGAGGTGACGGCCTCCCATTTCCTCTCGCTCCGTAGCATGGCCTGAATCAGGGCCGGACGCGAGAGATCACCGCCGCCGATCGCCTCCACGAGGACACGGCGATGCCCTGCCCAAGCCGGGCAGACCTCCACCGTATGCTCCACCGTGTCGTCCGGGCGATCCACATAGTGACGACACCCGGGCGTTTCCTCCCGCTTTATCTTGAACAGGTACTTCCCGAAACAGCCGTGTCCGGTGAGGACCTGCGTGCATCAGGCGG
Organism: Agrochola litura; assembly: GCA_949152395.1. Lineage (NCBI taxonomy): Eukaryota > Metazoa > Arthropoda > Insecta > Lepidoptera > Noctuidae > Agrochola > Agrochola litura. The sequence continues at coordinate 33,032,801 of OX424490.1, read as the reverse complement.
AAGGGGAGGACGCCGTGGCGCCTCTCTAGCCACTCCTCAAAGAGGGGTCTTATCGCCGCAATTGTGGCGTGCCCAGCGCGGGATTGCGACAATCGCACTCTCCATTCCGCCATGAGATCCCGCCAGAGCTCTTTCCGCTGTGCCGCGATTTCTTGCGGCATCGGAGTTAAGCCCCGGCGTTTCGCCTCCTCGCGCCACTCCCAAATGTGCGCGAGGACCTTTGTCTCCAGATCCCATGGCGATGACTATGGGACCTGTAGTGGAGACCGCGTATCGGCAAGCGTAGTGTGGGACGTCCCCCAGCTAGATGGACGGGTGACCATAAAATGGTGGCTGGGATAGATGGATGAACTGGACAGTAATGTACTAATGAACCTTTTAAAACATCTCCATTCCAAACCATTTTAGAAACATAAACACACGTAATTACGCTTAAACTTAACTATGCTATGTAAGTTTATTAAAATACATTTGTGTGAACAAAATGCAAACATGTTTCGACTGTAAGACTATGTGCTAAGTGCCAGGGGAGGCGGTGTACGCGCTTCAATAGCTCGATTTGATCAATTAACACCTATCAAAAATATAACTAAATTCCCATTGGTTATTACCAGGGTTCGAAGCTCAAAAGATTTCGTGCCGGTCTAATAAAAGTGAGCTGTCATACCGCCAACACTTTTGACAGCTCACTTCACCGAAGTTTTCACGATAAAATTTAATACAGAAAAGATAAGCATGTCACTTTTAATCAACCTTTTCCTAAAATAGGTTGAGCTCCACTTCCAGTTTAATCTGATATCAGATGCGGCTGAATTTCAAAATTATTCATAACTAACTGCGCCCCACGGTTTCACCCGCATAAGTCTCGATCCCGTAGGAATATCGCGATAAAAAGTATCCTTTGTCCTAACCCAGGTCATGGTCTATCCATGTGCCAAATTTCATCAAAATCTGTTCAGCCGTTTTAGCGTGAAAGCATAACAAATAAACAAACCCGCTTTCATATTTATGATATTTTTATCGCGATACGAGTATTCCCACGGGAAGATTCCATTATGCTTTAAAAAATATTTCATCTATACCAAATAAATTCAACTGACCCCGCCGTATACAGTGTGAGTCTTTATAATGTGCACATATCGAAATCGGGAATCTATGATAAAATTAAAGACTACGTTGAAGACAAGGAAGTTTGGCAATAATTCCTTCTGCACATGTGGCTTCCCTGGTACCTCATTAATGGCATAATTATGTAAGAGTCTATTAACTGGGAGCAGTTAATAGACTCTTACGGAATAAAATATTTTGAATTACTTTAATCTAACTTAATTTAATCGACAGAAAAAATATTTTAAACACTATAAAAATTGTTCAGATAAGGAAGAATTTCGTGTATTTAGGTTACTCACTGCTCACACTATTCGAATATACTATTTGTACTGATAACACTATTGATAAGGTATTAGCCAGCGACTGTAATTTAAGGATGCTTACGAACCTCGCCTATGCTTTTCCTATTTAGATTAAAATGATTTTTAAAGTAATTTATTATGATATTCTTTTACCTACTTATTATAGACAGACCTATTAGTCACTTAGGGCTGATTATCACTGTAAGATAATTTGTATCTGATACTTAATTATTTAATAATAGGGAGCGCCTCCGCTGCCAGCGCCGGTTGCTGTATTGGCTGCCGGCGCTGAGTTTGGAAAAAAAGCGGAATACGGGGTTAGCAGTTTGGCATATTGGAGTAGATAGGTGGGGTAGGCATCATTAAAAACATGTAATAAAGCATTATTTTTTTCCATTAAAATATATTTCCATAATCAGTTCATTAATTTCCTTGCCATTCCAGTAATCAAGTACTAAATACCCGGAACCGAACTAGTTAGATTAGGTTAAATATTTTTATTCGCAATAAAGGGTTAGGTTAGGATAGAACTGGGACCTCCAAAACCGACTAGAATATTTAGAAATTAATACTTTAGTTAGGGTTAGTTAGTTAGAGTTCTGAATACTGGAAGCGGGTTTCCAAAAACGCCGCACCGCCGGTATCCATTATGGGAGCCAGCGGTGCCGGCAGCCGATGTTTTTAATCTCGGCTGCCGGCAGTAATGTCATGCCGGTTCCCAATGGCTTTATTTTTGGGAGCCGGAGCCGGCAACGGAGGCACGACTCCCTTAATAATAATATCCCCACCGCCGCATTATAATAATATCTCTATTTTGACGTCTTGGTGGGGCTTGCGCGATTCTATGTACTCTAGGCCTGTGCTGGTAGAGTCTCCTTCTTCTTTTCGTGTGGTTAATGACTATCCTGGTGTCAGAGTTTTAAAGCCTGGGCCTCTGACTTGGGTTCACATGCCGTCGAGAAATATCTCGCAGGCATCCTCACGATGTTTTTAGTTTGCTTTGCCGAAACAGGTCTCGGAGGAGCCAAACCAATAGAGATACATAAACCCTACTCTCCAGCCATGAGCACCACAGGAAATGTCCCGTTTTCGCTATGACGCTGTGTCCTAGCTACAGTTTCCGGGGTTCCATTATTGAGTATGCAAGTCACCCCCTGTCAATTTATCCATGTAAATTAGGTATATAATATTGCTCAGGCAGGGGACATAGTTCTTCCATAGTTCAAGGTACCCAATCTACTGAAGCTACCCAAACCCATGGTCCAATAAGTTTTGTTGCCATGTTCTGCTTAGTCCTGTACCAAACGGGGGTTGTCCTTGGTTACACTTACAAGGATAATCGTCAGTTGGTGCCTCCTCATCATTTAAAATTGTCTAAGGTGCCTCTGCGAGTTGGTTTCGGCCCTCGTAAGCTTTCCAAAGGTCCGGGACCTCAGGTTCCCGAGATAATATGTCAAAGACATTTTTTATAGAAAATAATAATTAATATTAATAAGTGATCTTTGGTGTGGACATATCGTTTGTAAACTCCCTTCCAAAACATAGAAAATGTTTATATTGCAAGTAAATCGATTCACAATGCCACTTAGCAATAACCTCGGAAAACTCTCATTACTTCATACATAATGTATGGCGATCGATTTTACTAACACGCGATTGTCATCACCATAAAATTAGGAATTGTGAGTAAGTAATATAATAATGTTGTATTTTGTTGTAGATACGAAATCAAGAAAAGTCAAGATAAAATTAAAATAATGTGTCTCGTGATAAGGAAACTGATAATTTCGCAAAATCATAGCACAATATTCAAGAAATCTATGCTGCTAATAATAATCTTTTAAACTCTTTATGATATTACTAACTTTTCCCCGCGGCTTCGCCCGCGTGGATGTCGGAAAATATCCCACAGGAATGTACCACCGGGATTAAAAGTTAGGGTCCATTTATTGTGTTAATCCAGACAAAGCAACAAACGAACAAAAATTCTAAAATCTATATTTTCGGCTTCAGACTCGTTCCACACTTCTCGTAGAAATAGTTTTTTCAAAATTAAAAAATATTCAACATACTGTTTTGATTTCGTTACTAATTTATTATATACTAGCGGACGTCACGCGGTTTCACTCGCATAGTTCCCGTTCCCGTGGGAGTACGGGGATAATATATTGCCTATGTTACTCACTGATAATGTAGCCATCCATTGCTGAAAGAATTTTTCAAATCGGTCCAGTAGTTTTTAACTTTATTCGATAAACAAAAATATAAAAATACAAATCTTTCCTCTTTATAATATTATTATTATTATAGTATAGTATATAGTAGGTACCTATAGACAATTTAAATTGAGTAAGATCACAGCTTAAATTAAAAGAAAAATGTTAGAAAGAAGAGTAAAATTTTTGTACTTTTGACAATTTAATTCCAGGTATTTAGGTAAAGGTTACAAAAATTCTTGTGGTTCAGCGGTACTAATTACTTTAATGCCACGGCCTATAATACCTATAAACTTAATTAATTTAATCGATTCTCGTATTATCAATTATGGAATTGGCGATAAAAACGCAGTTGAAGTTCATTCTCCGACGATAATGCTTTGAGGAATTAATAAAATATTAGTGACTCGTGCGCTGCCGTGTGTTAATCCAGGTAATAAACTATCTACGTGCCAAATTTCATCCAAATACGTTCAGCAGTTTTTGCGCCAATCTAGACAATACATCCAGACAAACCCACAAACGGACAAAAACATTTCGGCATCAGACAGCAATTACTTTTTTTCAATAATGTTCAAAGTACAATTTTAACTAGAGTTTCTTGCCGGCTTGTGGAATTTCTTGCCGGCTCTTCTCCATAGGAAGCGACCAATTGGAACCGTGCACCTAGCTCCAGACGTTTCATAAGCGCCCATGTAGGTTTATGTGAAATGTATTTTATTTAATTTTTTTAACTTCATTATTGTTTGATTAGGTTGCAGACTGTCAACTACAAGGTAACAATTTAATATATTATACATAAATTTCTACACACACATTTATATTAATATTTGCATGTTATGATTATGTACGAGTTGTTTCTGTATTGCAGCATTTGCAGCACAGAATCTTAAAGAAACAGAGTGGCAGGTGTTCTTTTTTTTTTTTTATAGGACCCTCGTAGTTGACCTCTGAGATCATGACTACTTAACCGGGCTTTCCTGTGGGTGCCTTAAGCTACTACACCTAAAACCTGCAGCCAGGGGTTATTCAACTATGCTGATTAAAACTAGGTGAACGCTCGCTAAGGGCACCCCCTGTGGGGTACGAACCTCGGCTTAGGGCGTCAACCGGAGGGAGGACATCAAGGATGGGACGGGCTGGAAGTGGCATGTGAACGTCTTCTGTTCGTATCTCTGTATTCACATTGTTTTTTAATCGATGGGCAATAGCACCTATATCCATACTTTTTATATCTATACATAATTAGTAAAATAGAAACGAAGTCAAAACAGTACATTTAAGTTTTTGAAAAAAAAAAGCGAACGAGTCTGATGCCGAAAATAATGTTTTTCGAATTTTTGTCCCTTTTTCTGTTTGTCTGGATTGTATAAAAAGCACACAAATAGTTTATAACCTGCATTAACACATAGGGTACCTACTTTTTATCCCGGTAGAACGTTCCCGTGGAATACTTTCAGATATCCACGCGGGCGAAGCCACGGGCAAAACCTAGTCTTCTAATATAAGCTTTTGTAACAACATACTGATCATTTACCAATATAAATCACCTCAAATTAATCATACTGAACGTAAACGAAGCAAAAGGAGTATGTAAGGTTCGTGGCAGGCGCGAAGCAGTATTGCTCGCGAAGGAGGAGGCGGAACGTGTGAGGCAAAGGCAAATTTCGCGCCCTCACGCCCCTAACCGCCACAGGAGACGCCCTGGGTGTTAGGAATCGCAGGCCGATTCCCGGCCACCGTAGACGCGGGTTTGCGGACGGTGAGCAGTAGGTAGCTCGCCGTCCGATAAGGACCAGGCCCGGGTCGATAGCGCGTTGTGTTCCACATGCGCCTTATAAAGATGTCAGCAGAACTGTCGGGGTCTGCTAGGGCCGATGCCTGCCAGGGTCGCGGGAAAGTCCGAAAGGTATACGTGGCCCCTGACTACATGGCAACTGAAAGAACACGGTGGGTTTTAGTCAGTAAGAGTCTGACATGCCCTCTCGCTCCGCCCAGAGCGGGAAAAGTTATTTGATAACTACGGCCCAAAAAAAAAAGTTCGTAGCAGGTAGCGTTCTGTAGTTTCAGCTTACCCTCATAGGTAGAAGGCGTGAGTTTCATACCCCAAATAAATTGAAGCCCCAAGGGCAGGGAGATGATGTCATTGAGCTGATCATAAATACATCTTGGTTAAATGTTGATAACAAAATAAAATAAAATGGTGTTTTAATTCAGGCAAAATACCCATATACAAAAAAGAATAAATAAGTAGTAAAACAGTAAAAACATTAAAAATATTCAAAAATTATCATTAAAAATTATCATCAAAAAATTATCATTAAAAATCATCATTAAAAATTAAAATTATCAGTCTAAAAAAAAAACATTTCGTCATTTTTTATTCTCGTTTAAGTGAACAGAAATCCAGTGCACAAATATGGGACTTGCCAGGTTGCACGAGACAACCCTCAAAATGTTGTTACTGGAGCGTCTCAAACTTTGCCAAAAAGACGCGACCCTCGAACTCATGATGGCGTAAAAGTCCGGGACCCTTGCTTCGGCAAACATACTCGAGGCACTGCAGCATCTTGGCAGTTTCATAAGGGTTCGGTAAGCATCATTGTACTGAACCCTTAATGAATTGTACAGTAAGCGCTCAAAAGTGCATGAGCACACTAAGAGTCGTATTGCTGTGAACACGCGGTATAGCTCGTACATTTGTATGTGTAAGCAACACGATACACACACCACAGATAACGCAGTTACACGACACAACAATATATTTCCGTCGCTTTAAACATGCACACACGCACTATGCGCGTGAACTTGACCAGTTAATGGCATTGCTAAAATTCGATAGTAACTTAACAAGTGCAGATAGCAGAAAGCGTTAAGCGTTGGTATGGAATTCAAACTGTCTCAGGTTCTAATCTCGTGAAACACAGTGCGGTTTTTTGCAAATATTATTATTTTTGTTTTCGATAACAATATTTTTTAAATATTGCTGCTTTTTTATGTTGTTATTGCAATAAAGGTTTTAGAATAAAAAATGCGTGATATATGATAACAAAATTAAAAAAAATATGTTTATTCGTTATATTTATTTTACATAAGTTAATAAACTGCTACAATTATTTATCATTACTTCAGCTGAATAAGATGTGAAATAGATGTCAAGAAACTTAGAAGCAGTTTGTATTATTTAGACATATTTAAATTATGAAATATTTAAAAATTTTAATGGATTTTTTCACCATAAATATTAAGCTTTGATCATGGTCGAAGTAATTAAGTAATAAATAAGAATATTAGACTACTTAAAATGTAAAAAACTACTTACAGAATAGGTAATTTTAAGGTTAAATATGGGCAGTTTGTTTATATTTTATTTGTATTAATTATTTTACATTTTATTTGACTTTAGTAAATATTGGTTGTTATTGAGGTTAAAGCTTAAGTATTCATTTTCTTTACGAAAAGAAGATTGAAACTAAACCTCAAATTTTAATCCTAAAATAATACTATTACTAAAATAATATTATCCCTTCAACTGTCATTAACGAGACACAATAGAATTTTAATTGTTATCCGCTGCTTAACAGGTGATGAGTTAAACAATTTCGGTATATCTGCAAGAAATACGACAAACACCCTATTGAAACGTGCTTAAAAAATTCGTTACCATAAATTCATGCAATAACGAATCTGTTGTTTATTAAGTTGGTACGGTCAATATTTTAAGGTCAAAAACGGTTTTCTAGCTGGTCTTCAGTGATGCAAGCCTTCAGAGTGCACGGCGAACGGTTCATAATGACGTGTTTTTAATAATTCAGCAAAATGTCTCGTTGGTATGAAACCATTTGTTTCATTCACCATTTGACGTCGCTGCTACTCGATAATAAGCCCCTTCCTCATATCTCTTAACCCTCACAGTATTTCTCTAGAACAAAGAAAAACATTGTTTTTATTACACATAATACCTTATTATTTATTATTCACTAATCGAATTAAACCTCACAATGAATTTAAAACTTTAAAGGCATCTTCTGTCTCAACAATACCTCTGTTCTATCAACAATACCCTTGATTAAGATTTATGTTTAGTAAAATATGAAATATATTAATGATAACACTCACACTTAGTCCGGTTTCATTAGATATTCACTTCACTTTTACGCAGCGCAATAATATTCTCTGATCTGATCTGATCTCTTCAATATATTTTATGCCTGCTTTTTGATAATAATAACCACAACACTGCGCTAAATACTCGTCACCAATATTATCCACGAACCAAAAAAGTTCTATTAATTAAATACTCGTAACAAACTGCATCTACCCCACAGAAATCGAAATAATTTACTTAGTTTTTTGTGGTCTACCTGCTAAAACTTTAATATTTATGTGAACAAGACGAATGAAACTAAAAACGAATGATGATTATTGAACTAGTCATTGGTTGCAGACAAAGTGAGTGTGTGTGTGTAATGTGCGTGTCTACAGTATTGTAACAACTTATAGAAGAAGGTCGTAAGTCAAACCGAAGCGTCAGTCTATTGCTTTGTGAGATTGCTCATGGACTTTTGGTCGGTACTGTACATCTTTAATGATCACAATCATCATAATGATAACAATAACCGCCTTGAAATACAGGGCAATAAAAAGGCTGCAAAATATGCAGCTAAAAATGGAAAAGAAACTAATATAACGCTAGATTATGCAGAGGTTCTACCTAAATTTAAAAATAAGTGTTACAGTAATTGGCAGAACATAACATCATGCCTTGTTTCCCCGAAGGGATGGGCAGAGGTGTCCCTGTAGCAGGTACACCCAATGATTTGATTTGATTTGATTTGATTTGAATAGGGGGCGAGCCTATTGCCATCAACCGGGCACAAATCCAGACTCCCAAAAAAACCCAATAACACTTTGCCCGACCCGGGAGTCGAACCCAGGACCTCATGCTCAACAGTAGCGCTTGCGACCACTAGACCAACGAGGCAATTGGAAGAAGTATTTTGATAAACGTTCATTGGAAAAAGGGATCTGGTATAAAAAAACCCTGCAGGGTCAGGCTTTTCGTGTAATAGTAATTTAAGTAGAAAATTGGTTGTTACAGCTCATAGACTCAGATCTGGACACATTCCATGTATTGAGTTTGCTTCCATGATGAAAAAAATTAACTCGCCTAATTGTGTGGAGTTGTGGAAGACTTACATCACGTATTGATGGGCTATTGTTTGATATGACTCTGATATAAATTATGTGTTTGGAGTCTTGAAGTTGAATCGACTTGATTTAGACACATTTCATAGAATTCTGTCTCAACCAAATGGTGATGATGCGACGAGTCCATAACAGTGTGTATTTTGTTATTATTTGTTTGGGGTATGGTGGGACTGTCATACGCATTACGGTTATAGAATATAGAAGTCCCTAATTAAAATAGAATAAAACTTAAAAAAATTGATTATGAACAGCATGATCACCAGCAGAACCCATCGCAAACGCATCCATGCAATCAACAAATGACAGACGCATCTCCCCCACGCATCATTTAAATTCAACGAGTGAGATTCGATGCAGAAATCGCTACAATGTCGTGCGTATATGAGCATTCCGTTCACTCCGCCCTCCAAGTGAGTACAGTACAAGAGTAATTAGATACGCATTTGACTGGTTTTTATGAATAACTGACGTACTGGTTCCTTGATCTCAGATGACTGTATATAATTATGTCTGTTTTTGTTCAGTTATGTTATTTTTGTGTTTTTAGCTTAAATTCAAGGATGTTTTGTGGTAGGTAATATGGTTTGTTTTTGTGTAAGGGAAATAAGAGGCAGCCTATTCACAAACAAAACAAAAAATATGTAAATGCAATATTTATCAGGCGCCTCGTCTAGTAGAGAGATATTCAATATCATTATTTGCATTTTATAATGTTTAAAGGTGCATACAATGGGTTAAAAAGCTTAATTACGGACTCTGCAGGGCACAGCCGCACAGAAAAAAGTTTAAAATTAATTCTTAAATTTGGAAACAAAAAAGATGTAAACAGTAGGACCAATATTTGAAAGAAAATATTACACAGTTCTGTTACAGCACAATAAAACACAGTAATGGACAACAGGACGTACCTTGTTTAGTCATAAAATAGATTATTACGTAAATGTTATGTTGTCATGAAATAAAAAAATAGATAATGTTTTTATCATAGATAATATTATTTAATGTTTATTTCTGTATCTATCTATCCGTGACATCACTGTGGGCCCTATCAGAATACCAGCGCTGCGACATTTATTTTTTAAATGTCGCAGCATATGCTGAGATAGGAGCCTTTTGGCCTCGTACAGGACTTTCTGTTTTTGGTTTTTTACCTTGTTTTTTATTTTTTCTTTTATTTTTTATTAATGTTTTAAGGTGAAGGTGTTTAGTTTAATTTTTTATTCCTTGTGCGAGTCTCAATAAATACTTTTTCTTTCTTTCTTTCTTTCTTATCATTTGTGATAGAAATTATTATGATAATGATAAATGTGAATTTGGAAAAAGGATTCAGAATGGCAATAGAAATGAGAAGAAATACCTCAAAAGGGCCCAGTTCAATGCTCAACCTTGAAACTCTTGTTTCTTAAACGATCTACTGAAATTGCTTTTTTAGGGTTCCGTAGTAAACAAGGAACCCTTATAGTTTCGCTTAGCTCAGAGACTCTTGGTAAGTACTTACTAGGAAGCTGTAATTTAACAAGGGTATACATATTAATCACGCCGACAAAGTGGTAAAATAAAAGCATGAATGGTTGGTTGGTTTTGGATATGTCAAAAAATTCATAACAGTAGTATATTTAACGAAATTAAAAGGAAAACTATCACAGCTAAGTAGGCTTTACAAGTTAACGAGTAATAATCGACCAATTTACATTTGCGGTTGCAAAAACATGTTCTACAATATATTCCGTATGGAAGAACGTGTTTTTCAACTACAAAGTTAAGTTTGTTCTTAGTATAAATTCATCCCGACTACGGAACCCTACCTTGTGCGTGGTCTGACACACACTTAGCTAGTGTTTTTAAGTTATACAGAATAGGCAGTGAGCATATTCTTAACTATTAATTTACCTAGTGCGGTAGCAAAAAATACATTTATGTTTTTACATAATATTATCCTATACTATTAAATGAGCAATATTTGTGTATCTTTATATACCTATATATATTTGTAATCACGTTCTCGAAAAAGGCTGTGTTGGCAATACAACATTTAGTTTAATCTGTCATCATTTCTGTCAATGTCAATTGTCACTAACGTCAGTGTACTGTACAAGAATACCATAAATGGAGCACACGTCTTTTGCATCCGATCTGCATTTTTCATTACATAGCTTAGCTAAACAAGTTCCCCAACAGGCTGTAACAATTTCGATGAAAGTTACAATATAGGGGATTACTGGAGTGAAAAATCGATCTAGCTAGGTCTTCGTTTTCTCTATTTTCACAGCCTCGGGAATGTGATACAACATTGGTATACCTGGACCATAAGTTTATTTATTTTCACCCGAGCAGAGCTCGGTCGACCAGGTAGGTACTTAACTTAAAAAATATAGCACCTGCCTACTTGCTTAAATATTCTTTTATTAAAGTATCCTTGTTGTCATTTTCCTTCTAGACACCTAACAAAACAAAAATATACCTACATAAATACATAGCCATACTGACAAGATCAATATGTGCCTACGAAATATTATTTAGCTATACTCCATTTGTAATAAGATTAGACATTTAACTAAACCTTTTTTACAGTCCGTTCAACTGATTTTGACTTCTATTGCGTTGGTGGCATGACAAATGGCAGCTGCAGTAAACAGTTGGTATTGTAACCACTTTTTGCTTTTAATGCCATCCTTATGCCTACGGTACAGAAGTCAAAATCGGTTGAACAGACTGTAAAATAGGTTTGCTTAAATGTCTAATCTTATTTCAAATAGAGTATAGGTAAAATTCATAACATCACGCCTGTATTCCCAGAAGGGTTAGGCAGAGGTGTACCTGTAGGACACCCACATTTTGCCAGTTAGGTGTAGCTAGATTTCAAAAGCAATTTATGTCATTAAGTACGTCAATTTATTATTTAGTTGTCCTAAATGAATGTGCCTTTTGACCATTAACTGAGTTTGGACTAGATATTTTAAATACAATAGTTACTAACCTACTGTATTTAATTTAAATAAGTTTTCTGCCTGTAATCGTTAAATGATGAAAATGTTTGACGTCACGATATAAAAGGTTACACGATATTGGCAATAGGCTCGCATCTTATTACATGGAACTTAAGCTTATCTGGCGAAATTTGGGCGTACTTTAAGCACACCTCTCCCTTAATCTCAAAACGGTGAAGGAAACCAGCATGTCCTAGAACCAAAAATTCGAAGACATGTGACACCCGCACAGGGCCCATGTGGTGGATTATGGTCCAGTCCCTCTCATAGAGAGGAGGCCTGTGTCCCAGCAGTGGAAACATTATCTTGGCATATCTCTGTCTAACCATTTGGAGATTACAGGCAAGATGTTATGTTATTTACAGCGATCACCACGCTTGTCAAATGGATTGGTGATAACAAAACATAAAGTAAAATAGGTTCTGGGAAAATTTTAATCTTAATATCGAAATGCATTCAAATAATAATATAATCGAATCGATTTGTCATACATGAATTAATCCACACCCATACCTATAATGACGTACAGTCGCTCCAAGAAAACTGCTATTCTGCTGCATTCGGTTAGACTGGAAGCCGACCCTAACATAGTTGGGAAAATAGTAGGCAGATTGATTGACTCCATACCTATTAATAATGATTATAAATGAGATAGTAACTCTATCTGTCGGTCTGTCAGTTACTTTTTCACGCCGGATTTCGATGAAATTTAGCACACTGGAAGACCATTACGTAGTACCTAGTACCTACGTTCTTGTGAAATAATTTCCGACGTCCCCGAGGGCAAAGCCGCGGGCTTGAAGCAAGTAATATTCAATCTTTTAATTTGTTAAGAATGCGGCGACGCGGACGCATGAATGGTCCATACAAACGTAATACCTAAATCATTTGCAATTTGGGCATATTTCCACCATATTATGTTGTTATTCGGATTTAGACAATAGTGCCGATTCCTTGTTTACAAACTAAACTAAATTTAAGTTCAGTGCATCTTTTTTTTCCGCTTTCATTTAAAAAAAGACAGAAGATAAATTTTAGTTTAGTCCTGTCAAATTAATCAGCACCTGTAACTACTCCATACAAGTTTAGACGTGATTAAAAACTTGTCTACTAAAATTACGTCAATTTACGTCAAGCACTGATGAATTTGATAGGACTAAACTAAAATTTATCTTTTGTCCTTTTCTTAATGAAATAGAAAGAAAAAGATGCACTGAACTTAAATTTAGTTTAGTTTGTGAACAAGAGAATCGGCACCAGTGTTTATCTAGGCTCCTACATCCTTTTTTTTACATTTCTAATATGAAGTTTAAACGAATTTAGTTTCGCACATTTTTACAGCGTAAATGACATGTATTCATCTTGTTTTTTCTGTATTATAAACAACAATATTTATAATATTGTTTCTGCAGAAGCATAGCTTATATTATCAAATTACAAATTATTGAACAAAAAAATGGAAAAATATTAAGTTTTCATTCATCATTTTTGGTATTACGGAACACATCCAAATTTCTCATACATTTTCGAAGGCTAGTAGTGCTATCGCGTCAAGTAATAATTTTCAATGTGTGCGTGGTAGTATTGGTCACTGTAAGTGTAAATCGCTCCGACAGGCACTCACACTATCGCAACGTGCTTGGAATTGAATTTTGCAAACATCTCGATTTATAGTTGTGAGCCGTGTTCGCAGGCCTCTTAAGTTGTACTATTAGTTATAGGTAAAATAAAATGAAAGTTCCCTGTAATCCACTACTTACAACTTAGAACGTGATTAAGTGTAATCACAGGTTTAAATTAAGAAAATATTTAGTTTTAGGTATCTTCCTAAATTAATTAGATATAAGGACCTTCATAAGTAGTTACGTTGTAAATAATCCGATGATAGCAAAAAAATCTTGTTGGATTAAATCGTAAAACAAAAGGAAAACGGTATGTATTATTATTATTTTGGTATTATAATTTGTTCAAATAAAATTAGTCATACAATCATATTAAGTGTTATTGTTATTAATTATTATAGAGGTATTGCAAATTAAATTAATTAATGTGATATTTTTCCTCAAAACATCATTTTCTGAAATGGACAAGGTGGTTACGATGTGGCCCATCTTTATAGTAGGTATACATCAGCCAGCCAGAGTTTATTCAGATTCAGACAAAAACTTGCAGTTGAGGTTAATGAACTCTTGAGAAAAACGCACAATCACACAAAAAAGTTACCAACTTTTTGCGTCATTGTGCATTTAAAGATTATTCTCTATATTTACCATCTGCCTAGCCTTTTTCCAACTATGTTGGGGTCGGCTTCCAGTCTAACCGGATGCAGCTGAATACCAGTATTTTACACAGAGCGACTGCCTATCTGACCGCCACAACCTAGTTACTAGGTAACACGATACCCCTTGGTAAGACTGGTTGTCAGACTTTTGGGCTTCTAACACCCGTAACGACTGTCAAAGATCTACAAATGACAGCCGGGAACAATGGCTTAACGTGCTTTCCAAGGCACGGAGGGGACTTAGTATGTAAAGATGGTCACCCATCCATGGACCAATCGCGGCAAGCGTAGCTTAACCTGATCGATCGACCCGTGCGGCTGTTATTACTTAGCCACAAGCCCCTCTTAGATTATTCTCTATACTACGAGTATAATAGTATTTATTATAAACAAGTAAAATTTGTGAGTTTGTATTTAGCGAGTAATCTTCGGGACTACTGAAACGATTCCTAAAACTCTTTCACTAATGGGAAACTACTTTATTTCCGTGTGTTATAATTACTTTATATTAAAACAAGAAATTTCACGTGAACGCAGTCGCAGACAGAAGCTAGCCATCGCCCGGAGGATACGGTGGAGCATACGGTGGAGGTCTGCCCGGTTTGGGCGGAGCATCGCCGTGTCCTCGTGGAGGCGATCGGGGGTGGTGATCTCTCGCGTCCGGCCCTGGTTCAAGCCATGGTATGGAGTGAGAGGAAATGGCAGGCTGTCACCTCCTTCTGCGAAGCGGTAATGCTCGCGAAGGAGGAGGCAGAACGCGTGAGGGAGAGGCAAACTTCACGCCCTCACGCCCCTAACCGCCGTAGGAGGAGACGCCTGGGGCGGGAATTGCGAGCCGATTTCCGGCCACCGTAGGCGCGGGCTTGATGACGGTGAGCAATGGGTAGCTCGCCGTCCGATAAGGACCAGGCCCGGGGCGACGGCGCGTTGTGTTCCATGCGCGCCTCAAAGAGATGTCAGCAGAATTGACGGGGTCCGCTAGGGCCAATGCTTGCCGGGGCTGCGAATATGGGCCGAAAGGGAAATCGTGGCCCCTGGCAACATGGCAACTGAAGGAACACGAGTGGGTTTTAGTCAGTAAGAGTCTGACACGCCTTCCCGCTCCACCCAGAGCGGGAGAAGTTATTTGATAATTTCCCACCCAAAAAAAAGACAGAAGCTAGTCAAAAATATTTTACATCTTTTATAGGTAAGTACAAAACTTAATAATTATACCTGATTGCGTTCATTGACCATTTTAAAGCAATTCCTAGAGGTTTTAATTTTTTCCTGTAACCGTGATAGCTAATGAAAAAATTATTGTAAGTAGAAAAATATTTACTCTGTATTACCTCGACTTATTATGGTAAGAACAATATAGTTGTTAAGTAAGTATTTGATATTTACGTTGCCACAACCCGTGAGGACAATTATAAGAAACCTTTCAAGATTGATTTATTTATTATTAGGCTCTTCAACAATGAGTAGGTACACTATTACTTTACAATTTGTACATTGCAAACTTAAGTCTAAGCGCCTCATTACTTAAAGAAAAGCACAGCATGCACTACATTATGCGCAGATAAAACAGAATTAATTAATTAAAACAAGTAATACATAGTTTATATATGTAGTGTGTGTAGTGTGTATATGTTTGTTTGTTTTTTTTTATATATTATACGTGGAATACCTCTCCACTCCTCATAAGCACCTCAGGACATGTTTCCCCCTTGTCGCTTCGACACTTTGTGCTAACGACCATTTTCGGGGGCCCATTATTGAGTGTGCAAGTCACCCCCTGCCATTTTATCCGTGTACATATAAACATTGATCAGGCAGGGGTCATAGTCCTTCCATAGTTCCAGGTAACCAGTCCACTTTAACCACCCAAACCCGTAGTCAAAATATATTTGTTTCCATATCCTGCAATAGTCCTACACCAACCGGGGGTTGTCCTTGGGTGCCCTTGCGTAGTGCGAACAGGGATAGTCGTCGGTTGGTGCCTCTATACTTAAAAATGTCTAAGGGGCCTCTGCGAGTTGGCTTCGGCCCCTCGTACGCCTGAATATATGAATTAGGTGGTACGAGTTGGTGGACTCGCCACGTGAAAAAGTTTTATTTTCATGAAGAAAAGTACCTACCCTAAGTTATAAAAGTACGAATAGGTAAGTAAATAAAGTTAAGGTTGTGATTTCGGGGGGTTAAGGCATAAATCATTTTCACAATCACAAAAATTGTAAGTGATTCAAGCCAAGAGAAATGATAGCTGTATCAGCTAATAAATCAAACTAAGATCATCAAACCATCTCCCAAATGCATAGTGCTTGGTGACTATTGAAAAGACTGTTGTTGGTCTTGTGCTCGAAAGCACGCCTGTGGAACTTGAGGTCTTTGAATTTGATCCTGGCAAAGTGTTATTGGGTTTAACCTGGAGTTTGGATATTTGCCCCCTTGATGAGAATCATTTCATGGAGCTTACTTAAGTATAACTGGCAAAATGTGTACATATTTAGGAAGATTTAGGCGAGAAGTTATATTTCACATAAACTGAGCACATAGTTAACTACTCACAAACAGAATAATCATTTCCACCAACCGGCCTGACAAAGGGTCGAGGAGCTCTGAACCTGCTATTGATAACCCACTTCCCTAATTCCCCACGCTGGTGATAAGTAGGTATTGCAGCTGAGTTCAGCTGACACAGTAAAACATACAATATTATGTTACATTATTTTATCTTTATTTATTTAGTGTCATGTTATGCGGGTTATTTACTCTGTTTGAAGGATTTATGTGCGTGTTTCTGGGGTTTCTAGGTCACATTTGTGCTATAATAATCGCAAAATATATATGAGTATCTAGTCCATAAAGGGGTACTATTGGGATAAAAAAATCGGCATTTTTTGGCTCTTGACCTCGATCGCCTGATGTAAAGCGATGGCTGAGGTCTATTATGGAAAGGGCAAGTTTAAAAGATGCCTGTTCACTTTTGCTTTGGCTTATAATTATGTGGAAGGAAACAGACGCTGGCAGAGAGTTCCACACTTTTTCTATGTGCATAATGTGGAGGAGAAGCGCTGAGTATGACTGGTCGGGATATTAACCAAGTGCGGATGGTACCCTGCAGTACGCCTGGTAGTCCGGTAGTGAAATGGAGATATTGAGATCCGGATGTGGAGCTCCTGCCCACACTCTGAAGCACAGTCAGTAGAAGACCAAGCAATATTACGACGATGATTTTAAAGTGTGTAACAGTACTTTGGGAAACTTACCTAATAAAACTAGGAACTTTGATTTCTGATCACTCTCACCTCTTTTTGAAATAAAAGAAGGAAAAACATTTATTTATCTCAGACTAAAAGGCATACAACATAGTATACTGCAGAAAAAAAAAGTGTAAAGTGTGTTGCTTGCAGGAAAGTGTGCCTCACGTCTTCGCCAAATAGTTTAGTTTTGACTTTCGTAATGCGACAGGAATATTCATAGTTAGTAGATTTTCTGTTGTTAATTGAGTTGAACCTGTTAACTTTATAATGCTGGTTTATTGCATCAGTTAAAATCGCATCGTTTTTTATGATATAAACAAATAACATTAATTTATAACAACTAACCTTAGTCACGGAGACCTTTAAGTCCTTATCTGTAGTTAGCGGACATAAACTTGTTTCAAAGCCTTTTTATTATTTTCTTTCAACCTTTTAAGGTTTCATAGTCATTCACCCGCAATTTATTACTTACCACCGGTAAAATTATAGCGTTGGAACCGGAGTAATTTTTGCAGAAATATGTTACTTTTATCCTGTAGGAAAGTTTCAATATAAACTATTAAAAAATATAAAAATTCCACGTTAACTTTAAATATAAATATTATCTATTTCTGAATCGACTGTATACTTTATAAATAGTCGGAGGCTTCATACAGACCTACGTTTGCCTCAAACGTAAAAAAAGCAAATAAACAAAGGATAACTGTCACTGTCACCTTTCCCGCCAGTTCCCTTTCGCGCCAACTTTTCCTTTTTCGCCGCTTCACTATAATACACTTCCAACTTATTCTTATGATACAAAGTAAATGCAATAAAACAAACTATCAGTCCACTATAAATTATGAAACAATTTTTTTCTAAAGTCCATACAGCTAAAGATATCACGTTCATTTTATTAATTATAAAATTACAGAGCACCCGTGTTACTACACTCGCGTCGCGCGCGCTACTAACGTTTGTTGTCATTTTATAATTGTTAAAGCCAATCGATTTGCCGTTGATAAAGATATTATTGTTCCAATTTCAACTTTATCTTGATGCGATAAGATTCACGTGTGGTTTGTTGGTGGTGTTGTGTTATTTGAAGTTGGCATCCCGCAGCTTCTTTTTGCCAACATTGTCGTCCTTGACTTTTTCTCTGCAGACGGTAACGCGAATGTTTGCACGCAAGAATAGTTCGGTCTGTGTGTATCATAACATAAATATTTTTTATTTTTACCTCATCATTTTTACACTGGGAATCCGCTCCCAGAAATATGGACTATCTAGATAAGTTTTGGTATCAGTTTTTTTGGAAATTATGTCGTTGTCAGTTGTGATTTTCTTGTCAACATTATTTTGATTAAGGACAACAGTCTCACACACACATTAATAAAAGGAGTTGTTCAATTGATTTTTAAACATCGATTTTTTTTCTTGTCACAGTGCTGAGACATGTCATTCATGTCTGCTTTAACTTGTTACAACATGTATAATATGTATGTGTACAAGAAACAATATGTAGTTAAACCTATCGGACAGACCATACCTTTCACGTATTACCAAGTAGCTATTAGTGGTAGGTAAATCCAATTAGGAACAAGACTGAAGTATCTACTCAGGCTTCAGTACACACATACTATGCTACTTGTAGAGTTCATAATAGCACCTATGTAAATAAAGTAATATACGTATTATGTCCCGACAAATCAATTGAATTAACATGTAAGAATCGAATCGAACTATATCAACACATTAGATGATCATAATGTAACACATTACATAGCATCACGCCTGTATTTCTCCGAAGGATTAGATAGGGTGTACTTATAGTACACCCACATTTAGCCAGTCCCATACACATAATGTAATACGCTATAATATAACTAGGAACATCCAGCTATGATATTGATTGTTTCCTAAAAAGGAAATTCAATTAAGCCGTTTCATAGACCGACCCCTGACCCTTTTTTGTGTCAAAATCATTCAAGTATCATATACATAGTTTAAATAATTTGATATGTCCACAGTTATCCTTCCTTTGGCGAAAGTGGAGAAGGCATAAAAATTTATGCAGTTGCAGATAAGGCAAAGGATAAGTTGCAGTGGTGAAGAACAGATGAAGGCTTAAGTTATGAGGTGGTAGAAAGACAAAGAAATCTATGCAATTTTACAAAGAAGGCAAGGAATAACACGCATTTGTAAAGAACAGGAAGGCAAATTGAGCTAAGCAGTGGACAAAGAAATATGTAGTTGCAGAGAAGCCAAGAAAACTATGCAGTTGCAGAGGAAAAAAAGTATGAGATGCAGTAGTGAAGAATAGAAAAAACTAAGTAAGTTATGGGGTGGTACAAAGACAAAGAAATATATGCAGCTGAAAATTATAAGTTGCGGTGGTGAAGAAGACAAAGTAAGCTGTGAGGTTAGGTGGTGGAGAACGCGAAAAAAAAAGATGAAATGGCGGAGAAGAAAAAATCTAGCAAGAACCTGCAACTTGTACGAGTATACCATTTCTATGTTATTCGATGTAGGAGCTAAATGCTCAGAGATAAGTAAGTTAAACAGTAAATTCTTAATCATTACGAAAACATGAATTTGAGTAGTTTTATTAACTTTGCGTAATTATGACGTCTTTACGGTATAATAACACAGCATAAGTCCTATCTAGTTCTTATACCAATTCAAATAAAAAAGTATGAGTCAGCCGTTTATCATCTCTCGAGATCGTCACACATAGTTGACTGAGGGAAATGCCGTGCAATTCTTATGTCTAGTACAAAAATATCTTGTTAACACGCAATGTAGCGTAGAGGAAATGCTACAAAGTGCGAGACTGAAGACTAGACACTTGGACAGACATTACTTGCGGAGATAACCATCAGCTCTTTAAATCTGGCAGTAGGAAAACGTGAAAAATAGTACTTGGAGGCGTTAATTAATTCTAGCATTGGGCAGTTGTGTCAAATTGAAGATAGCTTTTTTGGGTCATTATTATTTAAACTAAACCTTACAATAGTATTATAATGCACCAAATAGTTAACAATGATTTTCTTACTTTTTGGTAGTAAAATTCTATTAATTTCTTAAATACATTGCAAACTATAGTTTTGTATTACTTAGAAGCATTATTAGATTTTTTGTAAATGTGAGTACCATGGAGCCGTTTATTATGTTATTAAGATGTATGTTGACTTGAAAGAGCAGGGCAGTTGAGAGTATGTCATGCTCACTTAAATGTCTCGCTGATGGTGGCGAGTATGTTAGATCATTCGGTTCCCTACAAAATGGTTGAGCTGGATGGTGCTGATCCATGCCTCATGTTCGTGAACGGGCGCCGTCAGTTGATACTGGTCATCTCTTGTCTGCCAGGGCTTATTTTAATCTTATATTTTCAATTGCTTTGATTATTTTTTGTACATTGTTCTCACATATAGAAGCAACAAGAATAATGTACCCAGGATTTTGTTATATCTATTTTTAAAAGAGTGTCCTTGGAGTTTCTTGCCCGTTCTTCTCCATAGAGATCTACGTTTTGGAATGGGCAACTTCAACTTTCTGACTAACTGACCGATAATTCAAAAGTGCCTGTAAATGGTTTAATTCAAGTAAATGCTTTGAGTTATAATTATTTAATATTTAACCCTTGATAAACATGCTTACATTTTTGTCCATTGCTTACAGCGGTGAAAAGAGAGATCTAAAGCAGTCACAAACCATTGCTGTACTCAGTTATTAATTGCAGAAGGAATAATGTCATCATCACGGTTCATAATCATGCTGGTCATAGCACAGCTATAGAAACGACTGCTTCCCACCCATTTGACATAGTTCCGTAGTCTATCAACACTAGAGAAAGAACGATGTGCGGCGGTCCTAAATCACGCAAGCGTGGGTAGACAGACACTTGGACAGACGGTCCGTGCGAAGATAAGTATCTCTAAAAACGACCTTGTTTGTGTTATCATCACTCCTTATACAAATATGGGAATACGAAAACGTGATCCCGAAAAATACCTGGAGGCGTTACCTACATCGGGCAAGTAGCAAGGAGCAATTGAAGTGCATCAAATTGAGGATACATTGATTTTTGAGTCACTGTCAAACAGGACCATTACTCTTCGTATCAAATAATGTTCGATGTTAACGTTTTTATGGAGGAAGAAGACAGAAATCTTAGAGAGAAGGAAAAACAAACCTTTTCAGGAGTCGCAGACCGCTCTGTACTGATCAGTTAACAGTGGTAGGGGATATATAATACCATCATCACAGTTACCATTCGGGCTAGTTATGACTGTGACGACCAACAAAAGTTAGGGCCAACAAAATTTGAAGAACTGTTGTGTCATCGAAACGAGGAAGATGAAGTAACAGATTGCCACAGGAATGACGGATGGTGGTCCTATTCTGTAGGACTACTACTTTGGGCATACAGAATATGTACCTTTCGGGATTCCCAAAGTTAAAACAAGAACTATATATCAGCTGTTTTCTATATCATCATGAGAAGAACAGCTTATTTCATAAACGAGAGTAAATTGTTTATAATGGCTATCTAGTCTACAGACAAATGAATTATTTCTACACGCAAACGGATGACCTGATTAAAGAAAATAGTCTAGTTGAATGCAATCTTCTTCATCCAAGCGTTTACCTGACCTATTGCTTGTCTGTGTAGAAGGTCATGTTGGTCTAGTAATCAGGACTTCGGTTTCCGAATGTCTAGGAGATAGAGGACACCACGGTCACTGCGGAACATATCTAAGTTGCCGTGGTAATGGCTAACCTGACAGTATGGGTCCACCAATAACCACGATGAGTGTATTACTTGCAGCGCTTTGAAGAAAATGATTTGATTATTTGGAAAATCTTTGATATACGTTATATATACTATATATATAAATATCTTTACTATCTTTAAATCTTTTTTAATTTATTATAATTTTAGTCATAAATTTTTCTTACCCTTTGTAAAATTTTATTGTTATTACCTGTTACAGGCTGTAATCAACCTTTTTTATCAGTCTTCGTAATACTCGTAAATACGATTTTTTTTATTTACCTTATTAGCAGAGGCTCAAGTGACTCTTAATTTATTAAGTCTGTCACATAGAAAAACTGTTGATTGGTACCCACTCACACTAGTATTTGAAATTTCCCTTACCCATCAAGAAATACATTCTTTCATCCATGAAATTGCTCGCTTCTGGTTTTCTACCTGTGGTAACTTATCCGGAAACAAAGTAACCAGCACCCGAATTGAGTTTCTCACTCACAGTCACAATCTATATCTATACTTATATAGTTAACATTATAAAGAGAAAAGATTTGTATTTTTCTATTTTTGTATGAAACGAATAAAGTTAAAAACAACTGGACCGATTTGAAAAAATCTTTCAGCAATGGATAACTACATTATCAGCGAGTAACACAGGCTATATTTTATCCCCGTACTCCCACGAGAACGGGAACTACGCGGGTGAAACTGCGTGACGTCCGCTAGTCTCATATCTTGAGAACATCATTGAGTAGTTAAGGTGGCCATCTGTGGTTTTCATCATCGGTTTCTTCACTTCATCAAATTTTGCTTTCCGAGAGCAACTGCACGAGTTACTATAAAAATATCCAAATCGCTATAGGTGTGCCTATAATATTTGAAAAGCTCCCTCGATCTCTCCAGGATCCCATTATCGGATCCTGGCCTGATGACAATGGGAGAGACCTGAGTAGTATTCCCTTTCAAAAAAATTTTTTTTCATATTCTGCGAGTTATGCTCGAACATACATAAAAGAAAAATACATTTATAAACTCTCGAATTGGTAACCTTTTAGAAGTCGGTTAAAAATCGGTATCTCTATGGCTTTGGAAGTTAACATACGATCAAACTGAAAATATACTGACCATCTTAGTAATGATAACTGATTGTCAGCTTTATAAACCTATGGACACAATACAGGGTCAAATCAAAGAAATTTGTTGGATGAGTTTTTTTTTTTTTTTGAGGTCATCTAGTTAGTGTATTCAATTGAAATATCAGTTAAAAAATATCTAAACACAATAAAACAAACAAAAAAAAACTGATTTTCTCAACTCATACTTCAAGTAACAAAACCACGAGCGGTCATTGACCCCAAAAAACACTTTTTTTTTTACATATAGATAGGTACCAACACATCTGCGAAGTTTTGCTAGCTAATTTAATTTGCCTTGTTCAAAAAAATAAGGAAAGAAAGAAACATATTTTACTCTTTTAATTTTCCGACACACCCTCTCACACACATATTACACTCACCTCCTTCACCTTACACACCCACAGAACAGCAACCTTTTCATTCTTTTAGTAATTATGTACGTTAATATAAACTGTTCCCTTTTGTTCGTAAGCTGTATACCCAGTCTTTGAGGCGCTGCAAGCTGAAACACAGGCTATAAACCTAGTTCGGAAGCAGATGGTAAAAATAGACACCATTGTAATTGTTTTACTATTATGCCACCTCTGACTTTTCGGATTCATGTGCGTATTGTATTATTATCACTTGCTTCAAAAACGGTGAAGGAAAACATCGTGAGGAAACCGGCCATGCCTTTTTTTTTTGGGTGGGAAATTATCAAATAACTTCTCCCGCTCTGGGTGGAGCGGAAGGGCGTGTCTTACTGACTAAAACCCACCCGTGTTCCTTCGGTTGCCCTGTTGCCGGGGGCCACGATGTCCCTTTTGGCCCTTATTCGCAGCCCCGGCAGGCATTAGCCCTAGCGGACCCCGTCAATTCTACCCGGCTTGGTCATCGACCCGGGCTTGGTCCTTATCGGACGGCGAGCTACCCACTGCTCACCGTCCGCAAGCCCGCGCCTACGGTGGCCGGAAATCGGCTCGCAATTCCCGCCCCGGGCGTCTCCTCCTGCGGCGGTTAGGAGCGTGAGGGCGCGAAATTTGCCTCTCCCTCACGCGTTCCGCCTCCTCCTTCGAGCATTACCGCTTCGCAGAAGGAGGTGACGGCCTGCCATTTCCTCTCGCTCCGTACAATGGCCTGAACCAGGGCCAGACGCGAGAGATCACCGCCGCCGATCGCCTCCACGAGGACACGGCGACAACCGGCCATGCCTGAGAGATATATTTCTTGACGGCATGTGAAGTCAAGTCAGAGGCCCAGGGGCGGCTTTAACACTCTGACACCAGAATCGAAAAGAAGAAGACTATTAAGCATAGTAAAAATAGTAGA
The DNA here is from genome assembly GCA_949152395.1 of Agrochola litura. Lineage (NCBI taxonomy): Eukaryota > Metazoa > Arthropoda > Insecta > Lepidoptera > Noctuidae > Agrochola > Agrochola litura. The sequence goes on along the minus strand of OX424490.1, from coordinate 33,008,252 downwards.
CAAATTGTTTAACCTTTTATAATATAATTATGACTAGACAGTTCCACTCAAATCTGTGTGGTTTTTCGTCAATGACAATGTTAAATTATTTATTTCAAATTATGGATTTTTTATCGACAATATTTATACAAGAAAATATAATTGATTCTAGTCGCCCCTTCCAAAAAGTAGTTTCGTATGAAGAAGAATGGGCTAGAAACTCCACCGTTACTCTTTTAAAATATTTTGGATAAGTAAATTAATTATATTATTAGTTAGACATGAAGACGATATCAAAAGACTATCTCAGACACTAATCTGCGTGGTCCTAATATGATCTGATCAAGATAATGTCTGGACTTTAGAAGACTGTGTCCTCTGAGTATAGGGTAAAAGCATGGTGATCATGTCTCAGATATGGTGTAGTAATGCTAATCGTTGCAAGTCAAGTCCCGCACTTGAGCATAGATTATAGCTTATGTTTTATTTAAATCATGCAAGGTGAAAGTAGTGGTTTGTCCATAGGATGGTTAGTGATGTTTGATGTCCATTTGATGCTATTACCTACTTGCACAATCTGCCGGTTAAAAGAAAATAATATATTAGAATTTGTGAGAAATTACGTTATCATTATAAGAAAATAGCCTCTAATAAGGCCTCTGCCTCGAATCTTGCGGGCAGCGGGGCGGCGGCTGCGGCGGTGGCGCGGGAGCGGCGCGGGAGCGGCGCGGGCAACGCAGACCCGTTCTCGAAACCAACCTAAAACCACCTAAAAATGTGCGAAATTAAATTCGTTTAAACTTCATTTTAGAAAAGTTTTTTGGAAAAAAAAAGATGTAGGAAGGAGCCTAGATAAACACTCTTAATCCGAATAACAACATAATATGGTGGAAATGTGCCCAAATTGCAAATGATTTAGGTATTACGTTTGTATGGACAATTCATGCGTCGCCACGTTCTTAAGACTGATTTGTCAAAAATTACTTATTTTTATAAAATCTTTGTCGTTGATAGTTGGTATCTATGCGTAAAAATCAAACTATATTTTTGGATTATATTATGTATTTCTCTTGGACCAACGGAACCCTGAAAAAGTATGCATCTTTAGAAGCGCAAAAAGTTTTAGACGTAGTAGATTTTCATTAATAAAAAAAAAAAATACAACCGACTTCCAAAAAAATAACTTCGGAAGTCGGTGGAAAAAATGAAAATTTTAAACCAAAGACACTGACTTCCGAAAATATTTTTCACTATGTAGTGTTTTTTTTGGAAGTCGGTTATATTTTTTTTTTAAGTCTTTATTTTTCACTTTTTAGTTATGGTACCTACCTACCACTACCTGCTATGTAAATAACAGTGACAGGAACTTATCATATCATCACATACTAAGTGGGAAAAAATACGTATTATTGAAGCTAACCCAAAAACTACCCAAGCAAACTTAATAAAATTTATATGGGACCACCTCTAAAGTATGACCTACCAAACAAAAAAATAATCATCGAAATCAATTCATAATTGACGGAGTAATCGCGTAACAAACATAAAAAAAAAACACGCACACAGTCGAATTGAGAACCTCCTTTTGGAAATTGGTTAAAAAGTGTCCTTCATTGAAGGTTGGTAAGTTTTCAGAGGATCAGATAAATATTTCCCAATTATAAGTCAGCTCACTAATCAGTACTGCAGTCAACAGACTTAGATAACACATTGTTTTGTAATTAGTCTACATTGAAAGTGTCTGCCATTGTTTCGTGATGTTAATTCAATTCGTAATAGGGCGGCGGGTCATCCAAATAGACCACTGTTTTTAATTCTCGCCCGAGTTTTGTAAACAAACGGGTATTTGTAAATACTGACTTTCTGTTTTGCATTTAGGTCGTGGGATTGGTTTCTGTGATAGATTTAGAATCATGGTATAAATGATAGAGGTGACAGGAGCTATACTACGTAGCCGTAGATAATAATATATAATTATGTTACGGCTAAAACCCGAAGTGCGGCTATACTTAGTTTTAGCCGGCTAGAACTAGGTGCTAGCCGGCTAGAACTAGGTGCGGCCGGTAGCAGTTGGTTAAACTTGCCTAAATGGATCCTGGCACTCGCCGGCCGCTGCCGCGGCACCGCTCGCTTCGCTCGCTCGGCTCGTGCGGTGTGTTATGTGGTCACAGTTCTAACCTAACCTACCTTTCAGCCATTTTCATTTTCTACAACTAACTTTAACCAACTGCTAACCGCACCAAGTTCTAGCCGGCTAAAACTAGGTGTAGCCACACTTCGGGTTTTAGCCGTGACATATACATTATGGAACATATTTATGTCAGTCGGTTTTCAAGGTACCCACGTAGGTACCACCGCCGAAGCTGGTTAGCAAGCTTATATACAATACTTCCTCCTGGGTTCGTTTTTAGGAATTACAAAAATCACAGAGTTCCACAGTTTAATTCTGTTTAGTTTTCTGTCATGTAGGGTTGCCAGATTTTTTTAAATTATTTAAGGGACAAATGCTCAATTTTGTTAAAAAAAACGGGATTTAAAATTTTTCCCGGTGCAAATAAAAAACATGTAGGAAGTTCAAACATGTTTACGTTCTTATTATTAATTGTTACTTATAGTTTAAAGAAGATTGTGTAAGTTTCGATATATCTTTGTTTGATTAAATATATTTGTAAAATTCAATGCAGTTATTGTTATAGTCATAGTAGAAAATGGTAATTAATTCACTCTTATCAAATCACATGGGGGTATATTTGTTGCGCACATCAGTCCATTTCAAAACCATCTGCGGAAAAATTCTTTCCACAAAACAGTTGGAACTAGGGATAGGGATACCTATTGAAGATAAACGATATAATTAGAAAAATTTAAGGGATTTCATTCTTGGAAAACCCTTTCATGATTTTCTTCCACTTCTCAATGTCAATCAACTGTAGTGGGATAAATCAAATAAGGTTTAAATACGGGACAGAGTCTGTTCCGGCGGGACGTTCATAATTACGCCTGAAATACGGGACGTCCCGGGAAATACGAGACGTCTGGCAACGCTACTGTCATGGCACTTTTTGCTGAAGTTCAGAACTTCAGCAAAAAATGCCTTGCTATGCAGTATTTATTAAAACGCCTAATGTTTTTATGTGAGCAAAGACTTATTGCAAATCGAAAAGTGTATTGTGCCTGATATTTTATTCACAGCAGTAACTCGTTTCTTCAAATAGCTATTATATAAAATTAAATTACTGAACGTTGAAAATTGATACACTTTAATTTATTTTATAGCTATGACAAAGATTATCTACTAATTTATGTCTTCACTATTTTAAATGTTATCTAATAAGATAATCTAAGCTTAGCTTGGTCGCTAGATGCGACCATCATTTGTAATGTATAAACCATCCGGTAATATTAATAATATCAAACATTTGCCCATGTCCTCGTGTGTCAGGCAAGGGCACCACATCCTCAAAATAAATAAAATAAATTCTTAGAAACCACTGTTTTTTTAGTCAGAAACTAAATACCTTACTTAAAAATCTAGTTTTAGGGTACTGTCATCTGTGAAACCTCATCCTAACTGCTCAGACAAATCTAGCTGGTACCGACATCATTAAAATGTTTCTTGTGTTCGATCGTTTTATTATTACAATGTCGACGACGTATCTCGGGATCCTGGGGTCCCAGACCTTTGGAAGGCGTACCAGGGGCCGAAGCCAACTTGCAGAGGCCCGTCAGATGGTTTTAATGAAATTTTATTAATATTATGAGCCTGTTGTGCCCTACTGCAGGCAAAGGCCTCTCTTCCGTCTTTAAATTTTTCTCTCTCTTTTGCAATTAGAACCCAATCCGTTAGGTCGGAATCTAGTCACGCCATCTCCTCTGATAATCGCTTGTTTAATGTTCTTTTTTTAACCGACTTCCAAAAGGAGGAGGTTCTCAATTCATCTGTATGTTTTTTTTTTTTTGTATGTTTGTTACGCGATTACTCCGCCAATTATGAATAGATTTTGATGTTTTTTTTTTTTTTGGTAGATCATACTTCAGAGGTGGTCCCATATACATTTTATTAACTTTGCTTGGGTAGTTTTTGAGTTAGCTTCAATTATACGTATTTTTTCCCACTTAGTATGTAGATGATATGATAACTTCTTGTCACTGTTATTTACATAGCAGGTAGTGGTATTCGAATTTGTGTGGGGTAGGTACCACAACTACAAAGTGAAAAATAACTTTAATTTCGGAAGTCGGTGACAAAGAACGAAAATTCAAAACCAAAGACACCGACTTCCGAAATTAAAGTTATTTTTCACTTTGTAGTGTTATTTTTTGAAGTCGGTTGTTTTTTTCTTGTAAAAAGTTTTTTTTATATTCTATGATTTTATTTTATATTGATACCTATATCTCATGAGACCGTAATTATACCGGCATCCATACCTTTGTATTAAGAACACAGCAACTAAGTTTCTTCTTCACGATTTCTTTCTTAGTGTAAGTAGATGTGAAAGAGTAGAGTGGCCATATAAAAGTTTTTAATTAGATTCTGAAATATAAAGAAAAATAGTCCGTTTATATTTAAGGTGTCATTCACTTTAATATCTGCATGCTTTTAGTTTCCCATTTTATTTTTGACTAGCTTTTGCCCGCAGCTTCACCAGTGTGGAATTCGAAAATTATCCCACGGGTACGTCCTGGGGATAAAAAGTGTTTCTGTGTGCCATTTTCATCCAAATTCGTTCGAGTAGCAAACATCCAGACATCCAAGCTTTCACAATATATTATGATATACCTACATACTTATCAATATACATATAAATATAGAAGGATAAATTATACATTGTATGTCGTCTATTTTTTTCCTGTCTAAGTTAGTTAAGAAATGATTACCTACTTATTTAATACAATATCATAATGATTGTCACATATTTCAAGCTGTAGGTAAGCAGGTACTTGAATACAAACAATGTGCCTACTTATTTACTCATTACAGGCTTAAAGGTACGTGTCAATTTATTTTGTGATTGACGTCTGTCTGACTTCAACAAAAAACACAAACTATGAGAGGCACCTGCTGTGTGTTTCACTGTAGATCGTGAAACTCTTTTGAAAATCGGCTACCAAGGTCGCTTTGTTTGTGAAAATCTCGCATACCAGTCCCTCAATGCATTCGGGCTCTTTCTGAAATTTTGCGAAGTGGTGCCCCGGTGAGCAGTGGTGGCCCAGTCGAGCAGTGATGGCCCAGTGACCAGTGGTGGCCCAGTGACCAGTGGTGGCCCAGTGAGCAGTGGTGGCCCAGTGAGCAGTGGCGGCCCAGTGAGCAGTGGTGGCCCAGTCGAGCAGTGATGGCCCAGTGACCAGTGGTGGCCCAGTGAGCAGTGGTGGCCTAGTGTACAGTGGTGGCCCAGTGTACAGTGGTGGCCCATTGTACACTGGCGGCCCAGTGAGCAGTGGTGGCCCAGTGAGCAGTGGTGGCCCAGTGAGCAGTGGTGGCCTAGTGAGCAGTGGTTGCTCAGTGTACAGTGGTGGCCCAGTGTACACTAGTGTTGCCCAAATTCAGTCTTGGTCTTGCAGTCTTGGTCTTGTTCTTGCGTTTTTGCAAGACCAAGACCAAGAACAAGACCGCGTATTTTTAGCAAGACCAAGACCAAGACTGACCGTGCAAGACTTGAGCAAGAACAAGACATAGCCTGCAAGACTCTTGCGTCTTGCAGCTAGGACTTAGCGCTATTTCAATGAGTAGTTAGGTGTAACAGTTCGGTGTATAGGTAGGTACGCTTAGGAATTCTATGAGACGCAAAAAACTGTATCAAAGAATATGAAAAACTGGACCTATGCGCATTACGACTAATACCATAAACATAGCGAATAAAAAAATATCTATTAAAATCAAACTGAGTGCATGCATAGTTATGTTTTAACCATCGGCACTTTGATAATGCGGCATCAAAGGTTTTGTACTTACTTTTCAAAGAAATTTGCCGCTTTTCGGAAGTACATGGTTATGATACACGCGCCGGGGCTTCTTTTGAAATCTAAAACAATCGTTGCCGCCACGCCGAAATCATAACATTTGTGACACTATTTGATTGCCGCCATAGGGCGTAGGTATACTCATGCAAAATAATTTCGATTTTTTTTAAGAGTACCTACAGGTGTTCCAAAGAATAAATAAGTTTCAGAGTGCTTAGAATGAAAATGAATACATTATACTGATCACGCAAGTAGTATTATGATTAGGATAAAATGGTAAGGATAGGTAGTAGATGTAATATTAATTCATTCTAGTAAGTATATATTATAATATTGATTACTTATATGGTTTTAAACTAATTACTTAGGTACTATTATTGTACATTTAGTCATTATATTTCTTAAGTTTTTCCAAGAAAAAATAGCAAAAAAGTGTTCAAATATCACCCGTTTAATAAATATTGTAGCCACTTTTAAATATACTTGAAACGTGTAAAAAAATTCTACAAAACTAATAAAATAATATAAAAAGCGTAGGTACTTACCTACTAATAAAATAAAAAGCCTGCGATAAGAGTTTTGTATTACTTACCAGCCCGAATATCTCTGAGAGAGATGATGAGAGTAAGTATTTACTAGCTGTGCCCGCGACTTCGTCCACGAGGAATAGTAACTTTGGAGGTAGGTATAGTGACGTTCAGGACTTATTTATTTATTTTAAAACTTCTGTCATCAAACATACAAACGAACTCTTCAGCTTTATAATATTAGTATAGATGTACGCCAAAACATTCACTTATATGTAAAGAATAGTGATTGGCACTAATTCTATTTTATTCACGCGTCGCGTCTGTACAAGTAGGTAATATTTAGTGTGTGTTTGTACGCCGCACGCGGCATTGTTTGATTTGCGGTGGCATCCTTTTCATAGAGCCGGCACGTGGCGAGGCGGCGCGGTAGAAAGCAAGGAAACGTACTATAAATAAAGGAATTATTTTAATTCCAGTCATTTCCAATTGAGCTGTGCTTCGAGTCTAACTTAATAATTGTTTTTACTAATTCTCGTTGTTTTCTAAAAACGTATCACGTGTACAATTTAATATGAGTGACGAAGATTCAAATTATTCTAGTCCGAGTAACGAGAGTTTGAGTCACAGATCTAAAAGACCCAAAAGCAAATTTGAGGAGTTTTTCGAAATAATTCATGCATCCCAAACTGCCTTCTGTAAATTGTGCCAACATAAAAAGATTGAAATAAAAATGAAAAACAGAAACACTTCAGGCTTAAGGAAACATCTAATATCTTTCCACAAAAAGGAATCAGAAATATTTCTTCCTGTTAAACCAAAATTAAGTGGAGATATCACAAGCTTTTTAGTAACCGCTGGAAGAAGTGGACAGGTAAGAATATTTTTTTAACAGTTAAAAGAATTTTAACTCCGCGTAGCTATTCATGCGATACTTTCAAAAACGCCATTAACTTACGTAAGTATTTTTGAGTTAGTGGTGTTTTCATCTAGGGGTGCGACATATTAAGTATGTAATTATCGTCTTAAATATTTTTTATAAACACCCATATTTTCATTTAATCGGCCAGTAACAACTAAGTACTTTATTTTGGTAAATTACAGTACAGTGCAACCTTAATATAACAAATATCAATTTAACGATTTTCTCGATTTAACAACAACAAACCTCCTCCTCTTATACGCTCAAACCTAGTATGTTTTAAATAATAACACAAGATTTATTGTTTTGTTTCAGTCGGAAAACAGCAGTGACAACATCACGACAGCTACAGTTGATTGGGTGGTGAAAAAATATCTTCCCTTCTCATTTTTCGATGACGAAGCTACACAAGTATATTTTCGACGTATTTGCCCTAATATGGTGTTTCCTAAAAGGTCTACACTTAGAAGGAAAGTCAAAGAGCGATTTGAAGAGCTCCAATTGAATCTCAAGGAACGACTTCAACAATTATCATCTAAAATGTCTTTTACCATTGATGGGTGGACGTCAATTGCTGGTAGGAGTTACTACGGGGTTACTATTCATTATATAGACAACGAATGGAAGTATCAATCTGTAGTTCTTGATTTTATACCATCACGCGGTCGACATACTGGGGAAGATATTGCAACGATTTTCCATGAATGTTTATTGGAATATGGCATAATTGATAAAATACAAGGTATCACGGTCGACAACGCAACTGCAAATACCAAATGTATGTATGAACTGGGCAAACAGCTGCCGCCACACTTTGATTCAGACAATCAACATTTCCGTTGCTTTGCTCACATTTTAAACCTTGGTGTACAAGATTTATTAAAGACCTTAGCATTACACTGTGAGTCTGACACTAACGCGCAAGATCAGCAGTACGAAGACTATGCAGACGAAACTGAGGATGAGGAAGATGAAGAATCTGCACCAAATATTGCTGACGCGTACATCTGTAACAAAGTTACGCAGTATTTCCAGTAAAATAAAAAGAAGTGAGATAGTGAAGAAGAAGTTTCAGTCTGCTTGTGAAGCAGCTGGCGTGCCATCAAATCTAAATGCCATTATTGACTGTCCAACGAGATGGAATTCCACACATGATATGATTGGATTTGGTTTAAAAGTGAGAGCGGGCATTGACATATTGTGCAGTTCTGTCACCGAATTAAATGATTTTCAAATCACAGCTAATGAATGGCAGGTACTCGAAAAATTACATAAATTTCTAATAAACTTTAAACTTTTAAGTACAAAACTTGGTGGAGACAAATATGTTACATTACCGCTAGTCATTGTATCATTCAATCTCTTGCTAGATAAAATTGAATCCATGGTAAAACAGTTAGATGAGAAACCTAATCGATCTGAAGTGGATGAAAGGCTCATTCTAGCTTTCCAAGCAGCTCGAGACAAAATGCTTAAACATTACAAGAAGAGCAACTGGATTTATTGTACTTCTTTAATTTTAGACCCAAGGCATAAGGCTCAGACTTTTGACCTGACAATGTGGGGGAAGCAACTTAAAACAGAAAGTCTGCGCAAGTTCAATGAACTTTATGAAGAATATAAAAGTCTACACTCACTGAACAAATCTCTGGAATTACCAGAAAAAGAAAATAAAGTATGTGATGAAGATGAAGACGTAATAGACTTTGATAAACTCTATGAATGTCCCTCGACGTCATCTGGATCTTGTCTTCAAGGCTTAGTGATAGACGAGTTGGAGGAGTACCTGAGAAAACCAAGAACTGCCAGCTCGGAAGACATTTTAGATTGGTGGAGGACGCATGAGACAGAGTATCCGATTTTATCGAAAATGGCCCGTGATTTTCTCTCAATACCTGCAACTTCAGTACCTGCTGAGAGGTTATTTTCTAAAGCATCATTAGTAATTAGAAAACATAGAAATAGGTTAAGTGATGAGTCAGCCAGATGGTTACTTTGTATTAATTCTTGGTCAAAAAAATTGATATAAAGTATCATAACCTAATGATAAAGCTGTTGATTTGTGTTGTATTTTATTTTTTATTCAAATAAATGATAAATCGTAAAACTCTTTTATTAAATTTCTTATAAGTTGAGGGTTCAATCTCTTTCTAGACAGATAAGTATTGTTCTTTAAAATACAGTCAAGTTATTGTAATTAATTTGTTTTTTTACATGTTTTAGCAAATGTAAGCTTATAAATCATAAATGTTTATTAAGAAACAGTTACTTCCATGGAAAACGACATATAGGTCAGTTGATTTTTCGAATTTCTTATCAAATCTTCAGTTATTTATTAATCTGCTTGATCTTTACTATGGCTATGTTAATTCAAGCTCACAATGTTCCAATTCTAATACGTTTTTCTAAGATTTAAAGTAAACTTTAATAAATAGTAATAGACTAATAGGTAATTGCAAGACTTGCAAGACTCTTGCTGCAAGACCAAGACCAAGACCAAGACTGGGAGCGCAAGACCAAGACCAAGACCAAGACCAGGTGTATTGGCGCAAGACCAAGACCAAGACTGGCTAAGTCTCGTCTTGTTCTTGCATTTGGGCAACACTAGTGTACACTGGCGGCCCAGTGAGCAGTGGTGGCCCAGTGAGCAGTGGTGGCCTAGTGAGCAGTGGTGGCTCAGTGTACAGTGGTGGCCCAGTGTACAGTGGTGGCCCAGTGTACACTGGCGGCCCAGTGAGCAGTGGTGGCCCAGTGAGCAGTAGTGGCCCAGTGAGCAGTGGTGGCCCAGTGAGCAGTGGTGGCCTAGTGAGCAGTGGTGGCTCAGTGTACAGTGGTGGCCCAGTGTACACTGGCGGCCCAGTGAGCAGTGGTGGCCCAGTGAGCAGTGGTGGCCCAGTGAGCAGTGGTGGCCCAGTGAGCAATGATGGCCCAGTGAGCAGTGGTGGCCCAGTGAGCAGTGGTGGCCCAGTGAGCAGTGGTGGCCCAGTGAGCAGTGGCGGCCCAGTGAGCAGTGGTGGCCCAGTGAGCAGTGGTGGCCTAGTGAGCAGTGGTGGCTCAGTGTACAGTGGTGGCCCAGTGTACAGTGGTGGCCCAGTGTACACTGGCGGCCCAGTGAGCAGTGGTGGCCCAGTGAGCAGTAGTGGCCCAGTGAGCAGTGGTGGCCCAGTGAGCAGTGGTGGCCTAGTGAGCAGTGGTGGCTCAGTGTACAGTGGTGGCCCAGTGTACACTGGCGGCCCAGTGAGCAGTGGTGGCCCAGTGAGCAGTGGTGGCCCAGTGAGCAGTGGTGGCCCAGTGAGCAGTGATGGCCCAGTGAGCAGTGGTGGCCCAGTGAGCAGTGGTGGCCCAGTGAGCAGTGGTGGCCCAGTGAGCAGTGGTGGCCCAGTGAGCAGTGGTGGCCCAGTGAGCAGTGGTGGCCCAGTGAGCAGTGGTGGCCCAGTGAGCAGTGGTGGCCCAGTGAGCAGTGGTGGCCCAGTGAGCAGTGGTGGCCCAGTGAGCAGTGGTGGCCCAGTGAGCAGTGGTGGCCTAGTGAGCAGTGGTGGCTCAGTGTACAGTGGTGGCTCTGTGAGCAGTGGTGGCCTAGTGAGCAGTGGTGGCTCAGTGTACAGTGGTGGCCCAGTGTACACTGGCAGCCCAGTGTACACTGGCGGCCCAGTGAGCAGTGGTGGCCCAGTGAGCAGTGGTGGCCCAGTGAGCAGTGGTGGCCCAGTGGTAACGGCTGCGATTTACGACTTGTAGATCGTAGGTTCGTACCCTGACAGGCGCTTTACTTTGCGTAAATTATTTCTTCACCACTGCTCTCAAAACGGTGAAGGAAACCATCGTGAGGAAACCGGCATGTCCTAAAACAAAAAAAATTGGAGACGTGTGACATCTACCAACCCGCACTGGGCCTGCGTGGTAGATTACGGCCCACTCCCTTTCACAGAGAGGAAACCTGTATCCCAGCAGTGGGAACATTGTAGGCTGATTATGCTGAAAGTTTTTTTCCTCGAAAATTACTTAATAGGTTGGTACGTAGTTCTTCTCGGCAGTAGTTACTGAAACAGAACGAAGTCAAGAAACTGCACCCTGAAAGTTTCTACAAAGTACAGATGTAGCCTATAACAATATAATAGTAGGTTCGATTTGCGATACATACAAAATTCAAAAATTCAAAAGTCATTTATTCAAACTAGGCTGAGAATCAGCACTTTTCGAACGTCAAAATTACATAAGACAGTCCCCCAAAAACGCCCACCCTTCACCACTTCCTAGTGCCTTTAGCTGGGAAGAAGAAGTGGCGCAACAAACTCCCCAGCAGCACAGCTGTCTGTTCAAGTTAGAGAATGATTCTATACAATAGTATACAAAATAACCTACATTATGCAACACAAAACATAATTCAAATGATAAATTATAGGCCATATGTCAGCTAGCATACGCCAATATACCAACCAAAAATATCGAGGACTATACTCAAGCATTATTTAAAAAAAATAAAAAGAAAATAAAACTAAACGTAAACAGAACTAAATATCTAAATAAAAGCCTCCAGACATAAAGGGCGTGCCCGCTTACATAAAGCTGTAATTGGCAGTTATAAATGATAAACTAGGACCATCGAGTTAAAAAAAATGAACAGTTAATTACTAGTAACAATAACAAAACCATGATCAGCAAGACGACCAGTCACCACAAGCAGCACCCGTTCACGAGCATAACGCAAAGATCAGCCATTACCCCCCTCGCCATATTTGAGGGAAGGAGGCAACCCGACCCCCGACGCTACCGCAAGCAGTGACATCTAAGGGAGCATGACGAACTTGCTGCCGGTTGCTCAGGCAAAAAATAATATGATCAATTGTCGAGGTCGCTAGCTAACCACATATTGCAATACAACTCATAACAAAAACATTGTAATGAGTAGATTATGTCAACAATAAAATAAAATAAAAATAAATTGACTCGTAAAAAATAAATAAAAAATTGAATCATAAATTCAAATAAAATAAACAATTATATAAACTCATATAAACTGTCAGTAGGTAAGCTAATTCTGGAGAAAGAACATAAACATTGTCTTGAGTTAATCACAGCGACCAACTATTCTTATCATTTAAGTAGTCGTTGATACAATAGTATGCCTTTGAACAGAGGTTGGATTTTACTTTAGTTTTAAACGCATTAAAAGGCAAATCTAGCAAAGAAGAGGGTAGCTTGTTATAAAAGGTTATACCAAGCCCAACAAATGAGTTATGAACCTTATGAAGCCGGTGAAAGGGAGCTCGTAGTTTGTCCTTATTTCGAGTGTTAACATTGTGAATATCACTGTTTTTAGTGTATAAGTGTATATTTTGCCTAATATATAAGATGTTGGCGAAAATGAATTGTGATGCCACCGTGAGAATACCAACATCTTTAAAAAAATCTCTTAGAGAAACTCTGGCACCTAGCTGGTAAATTGCTACACTTTTGTACTTGAATTATGCAAGTTTGTTGTATTGATCCTGTTCTGTCCAGCACTCTAGTGTGAATGAAGTTATTAAAAAAATCACGCCGCATATATGTACGGAACACAGTGTGAGCTAATTGAAATCGCACATGACCTTATAATATTATCAATCACCAAACAAGATCGAGTTTAATTAACCCTCGGTCTGTCGCGCCGATTTATACAAGATCGAGTTAAATTAACCCTCGGTCTGTCGCCTCTAGATTGTAACGCGAGTCGTCGTACGAGGTCGCTGAATACCCCAACATCTACAAAGTTTAAAAATGTGTTTAGAGCTTTTATTAGCAATTGTAATAATATTATTGCTTTTAAAATTATGGAAGAATAATACAAGACTAAAATTATTATAACTATCTCTTTATTTATTGCTTTATACATAGTAACAATAATATAGGATCTGAAATGTTTTTCTTTGGCCATGTAACAAGTATTTTATTTTATTTTTATTAATGTTTTTTACATAATATTATTGTAGCAATATGAGATCACATGCAAATAGACTTCTATAAAAAAATATCATAAATACAAAAAATATAGCAACTTTGGATGATCAAAGTTCCTTTACAATTATTTTTCAACAACACTCTTGTTTTCCTCCTCTAACCAGCGTAAAATCTGTTGTTGTTGTTCGTATTTTATCCTACAGCAGTTAAACTGAAACAGTAAATCAATATCAATAATAAATTAATACCCAAATACAATGTATAAATTTTCAACACAATTTTACTTACGCGAGTCATCGTGTGGGGTCCTTCAAGACCCCGTGCGCGGAAACACTTCTGTCACCTATAGTACTTGCGTGTGAACTAACATTTTCTGCAATTTGCATCACTATAAACCCTTTTAGGAATGTGCATAAGGTTGTGTGCCACGGATAGTTTTAAGAACGATCATTTTGTGATTTTTTTGACGTCGGACTTTGAAAGACCCCGCGCGACGGCATGATTAATTAGTTAAGAAAATGCGTCATTAGGTTATATAATTATTATAATAATGGTGTGTTAACACGACACGTGACTTCGGAATCCAGTTTCAAAATGATGTGTGCGGTGCCCCTAACAGGCATGGTAGATGGCAATAAAGATCTTTTGAGATAGGTCTTAGAGAGTAGGTATTTCTGTTAAAGTCAAGGTAATTTATTTGAAAACGATCAACATGAGGTCATGGGTTCGATTCCCTGGTCGGGAAAAGTGTTATTGGGTTTTTCTATTTGAAATTTCTCAGTAGCAGCCCGGAGTCTGGATTTGTGCCCGGTTTATGGCAATAGGCTCGCCCCCTATTACATGGGACTTAAACATAACTGGCGAAATGTGGGTGTACAGTAGGTACTCCTCTGCCCATCCTTTCGGGGAAACAAGCCGTGATGTTTTGTTACTAAGATTATTATGCTAATAATAAGAGTGTATTGGCATTAACACGTTCAGTGCCGGGAGCCCTCCTGGAGGGTTCGCACAAGTCATATATGGGATGATGGGAGCCCTCGCGGAGGCCTCATTTTAAATGTAGGTTTTTCTTAGCGAATTCGGCATTGTGAATATAAAATTACTTGTAAATTTTAAAAGGGTTTATTCTAAAAGTTGGCAACGTCATAAATAGCAGTCAAATATTTACCTGTTTGATTAATTTAGCAATATTACTGTATGGAAATAAGAAATGTGGCTAACTAGTTCCCTAGAATATTAATAATTAAATGCAATAATTAGTAGCGTAATACCGAATAGTTAGTTTTAGATGTAAAAAGTATTTTGAAACTTTCCAAATGCCTTTTAGACCTAAAATGGGTACAACATCAAATTCAGTGTTATAATTGCAATTCATTATTAACATTCTAGGGAACTAGTTAACCATATTTCTTATTTCCATACAGTAATATTGCCAAATTAATCAAAACACCGAAATATTTTACATCTATTTGCGACGTTGCCCACTTTCAGAATAAACGCTCTTAACAAGATTTCAAACCTAATGCCAGTGACACTCCTCGAGGGTTAACTTTAGCGCAAACGTAATGCCGGTGACCCTCCTGGAGTCAACTTGCAATACAGTGTGATTCTTTATAATGTGCACATATCAAAATGAGGGAATCTATGCTTAATTTTATCAACGGATTTTTTTTTAATTTTTTTAATATTTAAAAAATACTTTTTTTGTTTCTCTTTGGCATCTTATTGATTAAGTTTACAATTATTGTAAAAATTTATGAAAAAAATACAGATTTTTGCTAAAAAAACATGTTTATTTTCAATTGAGGGTAGTTTTTTTCTCCATTTTCATTTTATGAGGACGCCTAATTACTCCCAATCATTATGGAGTTTTTTTTATCGCGATAGATGATTTAGTTTAAAAGTTACACCATTTTTTTACAATTTTTTTAATCCCGTAAAAAGTAGGTATTTAAAAAAAATTAGATAAAAAAAAAAAAAACTGTCTTTAAAATTAAGCATAGATTCCCGCATTTCTATATGTGCACATTATAAATAATCACACTGTATGTATGGCGGCATGGCGTAAGAGCTCTATGAAAAATGGGTGGAGTCGAAATTACTGGACACAACCACTCTCTCGCCTGTTCGACGCGATTACCGTTGTGCAATTGCTAATTTTGGTACTGCTATAATAACAACTAGGTGATAAAATACTCTATTTCATTAATAGATCTACTAAAAACAATAGCTCATTAAATCGAGTAAATATTAATGAACAACGTTAATCTGTAATACTACCTACTCAAATAATACATAAACTAGAACGACAAATCACTGAGTCCTAAAAATAATAGGTATTTAATAAAAAAAAAACATTGTATCTCTGTCATTTTAAAACGATAGTTTTTATTTATACACACATCATCATCATCATCATCAGCCTATAATGTTCCCACTGCTGGGACACAGGCCTCCTCTCTGTGAGAGGGAGTGGGCCGTAATCCACCACGCGGGCCCAGTGCGGGTTGGTAGATGTCACATGTCTTCGAATTTTCGGTTCTAGGACATGCCGGTTTCCTCACGATGTTTTCCTTTACCGTTTTGAGAGCAGTGGTGATGAAATAATTTATACAAAGTAAAGCGCCTGTCTGGGTTCGAACCTACGACCGTAAGTCGCGGCCGTTACCACTGGGCCACCACTGCTCTTATACACACGTATTTACATTATTTAAAAACTAACAGACTTAAAATAATAATAATATGTATAGGTATATAAAACAGGGGGGGGGGGGGGAGAATAATCATAGGGCGTCAAAAAATTCGTTCGCGTCGCTGTCAATAGGAAAAGTACCCAAAAGGCTGGCAGCATTGCCACGTTGTATGGCAATTCTGATTCTTTGGCCAAAGAATAGGCCAGCCCTTCTAGTCACGTGAAGAGTCGACCAGCCGCTTGGCGATGTCTTGAAAAATTAGATGGGCACGCGGACCCCATGGCCCTAGTGTTTCACACCATTATTAAAACGATTATCAAAAACAGAACGATGTGTTAAATTCGTTTAGCGGTAACTGTTAAACTAGGGTTTCTTAAGGCGTGGGCCACACAGAAGAGACCTGAGTTGAGGAAAATAGTAGGAATGCAGATAGAAAAACGACGCACCTGCGTTTTATCCTTTCTGTATGTTTTGTACCAGATCGCGATCATACGCGTTTTGTATGAAGAATAAGAAACGTGATAAAAATAAAACTAAAACCTAACTACGACAAAAAAGTCAACTAAAAAGGTATAAACAAGACAGCACAGACAGACAAATAAAAAATCCGGATTCACACGTGTTAGGGCATAAATCAAGTGGATAACGTGTGACTCCGAATTTTAAATAAGTCTGTGATGTCTTGTTAATGCCTTTTATTTAAATTATTTTGGGGTTATTTATATTTTTGTAATGTGCTCGCCAGCCCTTTCATTTGATACCCAACATGGCTTAATTTAAAAAAAAAAATTTTAGTTCATGACTTCATACGTCACATAGCGAACGATCAAGACGCTTCCAACGATACCTCATTTGTCTAATTATGATCAGTAATTTAGAAGTTGTGATGTAATAGATGAACATACATACATACCGATCAAAATCATAACCCTCCTTTTTGCTACGCCGTAGTCGGGTAAAAAGTACGCCGCATCTACGTTCAATCTGCGTCTTATGTTTCTTCTGTGTAGCTCGCACCTAGGACACCCGTGGCCGCCACATAGCGTTCGCAATTTACCGTCGAAAGACGTCACTAAAACGTTATTTATGATAGTAATATTGGTGTGTTCCTAGAAATAGTTTTTTGACACCGTTAAGACAAACGTCGCTGACATCATTTCATGGCGGCCGTCATTGCGGCCGTAAGCCGACGTCCGCACGGACGTAATAAAATCGCGGCGGGATTTTTTCTCACATTACAATTTAATTAAACGCTTAGCACCGAGAGTTGAAAATCCAACAGTGTGTTTTTAGGGTTCCGTAGTAAACAAGGAACCCTTATAGTTTCGTCATGTCCGTCTGTCTGTCTGTCTGTCTATCCGCGGTCTAGCTCCAAGACTGTTAGTACTAGAAAGTTGTAATTTGGCATGGGTATACATATTAATCATGCCGACAAAGTGGTAAAATATTTTTTTTTAGGGTACCTCCCTTTACACGTTAAGTGGGGACGTTTTTTTTTTCTATCCCTTGATGTGGGGTATCGTTGGAAAGGTCTTTCAAAAACATTGTGAGTGTGTTAAAACCATTTTTGAATTCAGAAATCCGTTTGTGAAATATTAAGCTTTAAAGTGCAAATTGTTGTTAGAGTCAAGTGTCTCCCCCTGCCAGCTAAATGGTTGGTTTTAGAAATGTGAAAAAATTCACGGCAGTAGCTTATATAACGAATTTAAAAGGAAAACTATAACAACTTAGTAAGCTTTACAAGTTAACGAGTAATAATCGACCAACTTAAATTTGTGGTTGTAAAAACATGTTCACCCATACATTCTGTATGAAAGATATTTTTTGTCAACTACAAAGTTAAGTTTGTTCTTGGGATAAATTCATCCCAACTACGGAACCCTACATTGTGCGTGGTCCGACATACACTTGGCCGGTTTTTTCAACGTGCTGGCATGCACTCTGTTGAATTCTCAACGCTCGCCTTAACACCGAGAGTTAAAAATCCAGTGCGCGATAAAGTCCCGCCGCGATTTTATTACGTCCGTGCGTACGTCGCCTTATGTGGCGGCCATCACTCTGCTAAGAAACGATAGTTATCATGATAAATGGTGCAAGCGGGCTTTAAATGTTAAAGACAAAAGCTTATCCGGAAAAAAACCGCCACAACAACGAAATCTGTAGCCCTCCTTACACTTGTACATTTTTTAGGAATATTGTATAGGTACCTACTTTTACAATGCTTGAACTCAAACTCAAACTCAAAGCATTTATTTCAAATAAACCAATTACAGGTACTTTTGAATTGTCAAGGGGTCGGTCAGTCAGAAAAATGAAGCTAGTTGCCCATTCCAAAGCGTAGTAGGTACCTATGGAGAAGAACGGGCAAGAAACTCCACGGACACTCTTTTAAAACACAATGTATCCATTACATAATTATTTTTTCTGTCATTGCTTCATTTTTAATTATTTTTACCTATTGTGGTATAGTAATCTTATTCCAGGTGCATCGTCTTCACATATAATTAATGTACCTATACAAAATATTGTAAAACATTTTAAAAGGTGGAGTTTCTTGCCCATTCTTCTCCATACGAAAACTACCTTTTGGAACTTTACTAGAATCAATTCTATTTTTTGTAAATTTTGACGTTCAAAAGTGCCTTTTATGTGCCTAATTGAAATAAATTATTTGTGTTTGACTTTGACTTTACAACATTAAAACCGGCTAACCAAAGTGGCCATTTACCAAAGACGTCATCACATCTAATCAACCGAAAATCTCTTGACGTAAATAGGAGAGAAGATGCCATATCCAGCCATAATCGTGATGTGCTTTAAATTTCAGTTTTTTTATTCTACAAAAAAGACGTGTCTTCAATGAATTTTATTATAATTATAATTTTAATTTCAATTGTGTGACCCTTATAATTTGTATCTACACATTCGTTTATTTTAATTGCATTTTGACATTTTATTTTAATTTTATTGTGATCTATTCTGTTGCAGTATTGTGAAATTTTATTTTTAACCGACTTCCAAAAGGAGGAGGTTCTCAATTCGTCTGTAAGTTTTTTTTTTTTTTTTGTATGTTTGTTACGCGATTACTCTGCCAATTATGAATAGATTTTGATGATTCTTTTTTTGTTTGGTAGATCATACTTCAGAGGTGGTCCCATATAAATTTTATTAACTTTGCTTGGGTAGTTTGCTTTGCTTGGGAGTTAGCTTCAATTATACGTATTTTTTCCCACTTAGTACGTAGATGATATGATAACTTCTTTTCACTGTTATTTACATAGCAGGTAGTGGTATTCGAATTTGTGTGGGGTAGGTACCACAGCTAAAAAGTGAAAAATAAAAACTTTGTACAAAAAAAAAAAAAAAACAGACTTAAAAAAAAAAACACTACAAAGTGAAAAATAACTTTAATTTCGGAAGTCGGTGACAAAGAACGAAAATTCAAAACCAAAGACACCGATTTCCGAAATTAAAGTTATTTTTCACTTTGTAGTGTTTTTTTTTTGAAGTCGGTTGTTTTTTTTTGTAAAAAGTTTTTATATGTAATATGGGTTTTTCCTGAATTAAATTAATTTTATTTCTATTATTCGCGAAATCGTGGTAATGGCCTTTGAATCGGAGATTTGTTTGGTTTTGAAGTACTTTGAGTTAGTTAATTAATTTGTTTTGATGTAGCAAATGTGCGTATCAGTTCCAGAAAGAAGGACGACATGCAAAAAACAACTTGAGTTCCAAGTTATTAATAACGACTGTCAATACATTAATACATACATAATTATAAAACAAAGTTGCTCTCCGTGTCTTTCTGTGTGACCGCTTACATATTCTAAACTGCACAATTGATTTTGATGGAGTACCTATTCAGCATCATTTAAAGCGTTTATTCCAGAAGGTTTATGTGTATCGTCATTATCATTTCAGCCGAAAGACGTCCGCTGCTGGACATAGGCCGCCCCCAAGCACCGAAGATTTGCCAAACTTAAGTGGCAGTGAGCAGGGTACATTGCTCGCAGAACAGATGGCCAATGGGGCCGAAAGGTTTTGGAGTGGCGACCGCATACCGGAAGACGTAGCGTTGGAAGGCCGGGGGCCGATGATCTGATGAAGGCTGCTGGAATCCGCTGGATGCGAGAAGCACAGAACCGGTCGAAGTGGCGGTGCTTGGGGGAGACGTTTATGTGTACAATACAATAAGTACCCGGGCGACCGAGCTCTGCTCTGGTGAAAATAGAGAATGCTCATTTAATAGTATACTAATCCATGTAGAGTACCTACTTATTCCATGCTGCCATGATCATTATTCTAATTTCATTATTCATTATCTTGTTCTAAACTTTGGGCTACCGAGCTCTGCTCGGGTGAAAATACGGAGAAAACTAATTTTCCCAGATATGAGACCTAGCTAGATCGATTTTTCGCCCCCGTAAACCTCTACATTGCAACTTTCATCGAAATCGTTAGAGCCGATTTCGAGAACGTGAGTACAAATTTATATACAAACAAATATACAGGGTGTTAGAGACATCGACGCGAAAACTCATAACATAGAGTCAGTACATGATTCTAAAACCCCCAGCGTTGAAATTTTGCGTCGGTTATTTAAAAAAATCTGTTGTTTCATAGAAAAGTGCAATAACTACGCGGTTAAAATGTTTTTATTAAATAGTAGCTTTTGCCCGCGGCTTCGCCCGCGTGGATTTCGGAAAATATCCCACGGGAACGTACTACCGGCACAGATGAATCACTACTATCACGACCCATTTCTCAGTGGGTTACCGATAGCCGCGAGGCGCGTACGTATACACATACAGGGTGGCAGGGACATCGACGCGAAAACTGCTACCATGGATTCAGTACATGATTCTGAAACCCCTGCGTTGAAATATTTCGTCGGTTATTGAAAAAAAAAACAGCTGTTCCATACATTTTGACTGCGTAGGTATTGCACTTTTCTATGAAACAGCTGTTTTTTTAAAATAACTGACGAAAAATTTCAACGCAGGGGTTTCAGAATCATGTACTGAATCCATGGTAACAATATTCGCGTCGATGTCCCTGCCACCTTGTGTATACATAGTTTAATAGCATAGGATATTTAATTAAGACAAGCAGAGTAATCTCGATGTTTTGACGTGTCGTCATTGCACTCGTGCGAAGTAGGGGCGGGGCGCGAGCAGCATTGCAGTATCCCAGTTGGCAGAGAATTAGTACTGCTGAAATTACAAACACAGCGAAGGATTTCATTCAAAGCTTCCTAGCTTGGAAATGCATCGGCAAACCCTGCTTTGATGACATCATAATTCTTCTGCCTATAAAAATATATTTGTGGTCGGTGCAACTTGGCTTTTTCTTTCATACTTCTCCATCAGTCGTCATCTCGAGAGTCACCTCCTTTCTATCCATATCATCTTTCACACGAGTCTGTCCATCATTTCATTGGTCTTCACCTACTCTTAACGTTAGCCCATAATGGTAACTATTGTCTAACAATTATTATAAGGTTAATAAAGGTAAAACGAATAAAGAAAACATCTTCCGTAACCGTAATTTTATCAAAACTAATGAATATAAATACAAATTAGGTAGTCGAATTTTAGTTTGGTTCGTGCAAACCTGACAAAATATTATAGGCCCAGGGCTGATGACAACTTCATAAACTATATTTTTTTGACATTTGCCTTTACTAATTCATCATCATCATTCCAGCCGAAAGACGTCCACTGCTGGACATAGGCCTCCCCAAGCATCGCCACTTTGACCGGTCATCGCAACCTACGGCCTTCACATGGTCATTAGTCCACCTTGTGAGAGACCTTCCAACACTGTCTTCCGGTTCGCGATCGCCACTCCATAACCTTTCGGCCCCTTTGGTCATCTATTCTGCAAGCAATGTCTACTGCCACTTAAGTTTGGCAATTCTTTAGGCTAAGTCACCTCTTCATTGCTGATTCGATGACGTAGGGAAACTCCAAGCGTAGCCTGTCCATTGCCCTTTGGGTGACTTTCAGCCTTCTAATGAGGCCCATTGTGAACGACCACGTTTCAGTATCATAGGTCATCACTGGCAATACGCATTGGTCACAGACTTTCGTCTTGAGACACTGTGGTATGTGAGACGAGAAGATATCTTACTCTTTATTATTTAGCTTATTATAATGTGAACACGATTTGACCCTTTTTAACCGACTTCCAAAAGGAGGAGGTTCTCAATTCGTCTGTATGTTTTTTTTTTTTTTTTTTTTGTATGTTTGTTACTCGATTACTCCGCCAATTATGAATAGATTTTGATGATTCTTTTTTTGTTTGGTAGATCATACTTCAGAAGTGGTCCCATATAAATTTTATTAACTTTGCTTGGGTAGTTTTTGAGTTAGCTTCAATTATACGTATTTTTTCCCACTTAGTATGTGGATGATATGATAACTTCCTGTCACTGTTATTTACATAGCAGGTAGTGGTATTCGAATTTGTTTGGGGTAGGTACCACAACTAAAAAGAGAAAAATAAAAACTTTTTACAAAAAAAAAACAACCGACTTCAAAAACAAAAAACCAAAAAAGTGAAAAATAACTTTAATTTCGGAAGTCGGTGACAAAGAACGAAAATTCAGAACCAAAGACACCGACTTCCGAAATTAAAGTTATTTTTCACTTTGTAGTGTTTTTTTTTGAAGTCGGTTGTTTTTTTTTTTGTAAAAAGTTTTTTTGAGTAGACCTTGTCATCGCACCGGAAGAACAAACCAATGATGGAAAAAATAAAGTCTATTAATTGTATTGATAAATGAATGATCAAAGAAAATCTTCCACTTTTTTTATTTTAAGAAGGTAGATATTGATAATACTTCATTAATCAAATTTTGACAAGTTTATGTAAAAAATATGTTAATTTAATTGAATGAAAAAAAATGTAGCCTTGTTTTATTATTTAACTCACCTTCCAGATTTGGCAAGATCGTATCGTTTGTCGGTTGTTTGTCACAAAATAGTGCAGCCACGGAAATCCGTATCGGTTATGTATCGGAAGGATAAACTCATTACAGCGGCTGACACGGACGGCTTTGCGGCCATCATGCGCAAACGGTGCGCTTCTATCATGCGCCGCACGCGCGACAGTCCCAACACCATCCTGCGCGCGCTGGTGGACCAGTGGGACTCTCCGATGCTGGCTCGCTGGATATGGCTGCACGCAGTCGTATAGTGATTTATCACCACCACCGGGGAACCTGCCACTTACTGTTTAATTTAATTAAATAAGATACAATAAAAATGCAATTATTATTATAAATTATTAAATTGAATTATTATTCTATGTCAATTATTATTAATTATTACTAACACTAGTTTGTAAGCTTGCAATTGTATACTAGAAAATATGGACGTAATCGTACTTAGATGAATCTGAATTAAATGTTTATTTATTTATTACACTTACGTTATGAAAACACTGTTTATCCATGCTTCGGAGATCAATGGAACTTACCAATCCATTTTGCTTGTCCTCTCTGTAAACAGCATCAAATCGAAATAATAATAATCTGTAAACATTTTAATAATCATTTAGAATTTAATGTTAACACCTCTCTCCTCTTGGCTCTGATGGACAGAGAGCCTTATCGGGTTTTATTTATCGAGTCAATGTGGCTACTTAAACATAGTTCTAACTTTGTGCTCATTCCGTTCAAACCCTGTTCTTCAACGTATTTTCACTTACCTATGCTGTATAAATCCATTATAACATACTTTGTATACTAGTGTAATTATTAACTAATGAGTTGCAATTGTTCAAACAAAGACCAGGCCTTGACCAACCGCATTATGCTTCACCCAGGAATATCAGAGTGCATACTTGCAACAAACTAACGATTGTGGATATAGTGTGGTTCCATTGATAGATAATAGCGAAGTGCAGTAAGCTTACAAACACAAAATACAAATATACGAAAAATATTTATTGATCGTCCACAATCATTGGTCTGTTGCACGGATGAACTCTGATATTCCTGGGTGACGCACAATGCGGTTGGTCAAGATCTGGTTCTTGTTTGGTGGTGGTGCGTGTGTTGGATCATTTAGCTCCCTTCAAAATGGTTGACCTGAATGGTGGTGAAGCCGGTTTACCTTGCATGCCATGTATAGTGTTGTAGATACAAACAAAACAAAAATAAATCTTTACACGCGTTTTTCTCGAAATCAGGTTTAACCTAGTTATTGCACTTTTTGTAACGACGGCAGTCTGGGTATGTAAAGATGGTCACCCATCTACGGACCAACCCCGGCAAGCGTAGCTTAACCTGATGAATCGACCCGTTCGGCTGTTAGTACTTAGCCACGAGCTCCTCATCATCACAGATGACGATGAAAAGGTAAAATGGAAGAAAAAACTAAAGGAGGCTGACTAACCAGCCAGCTTCAGGATCTAGAAAATCTAGCAAGCCCCATCTATAAATTAAATCGCTGTCAGTACGACCTCTGACCCTGTTTACCCTCACAACACAATGTCGTAAGGCATAACTTTACGTATTACAGCCAATTAACACCTATATGATTATTTTCCGAATGTTTACTCATTTAACGTTTCTTCTATTTATGGAACCTTAAAAATACATTTACATATTATTGAACAACACCTAAATACTATTGTACATATGTTTTGTATCCTACTTGGTCTGTCGCAGTCCTTTGATGGTCATTGGCCATATACTTTACATATACCCAAATAGTTTAACTTAGAATGCATTTACAGTTGCTGTATCTTCATGGTCATCTTTGGATACTGTACCTTATTACTGTGCACTAACAAACAAAAAAATACAAATTCAGGTAATCAGCCTATAATGTTCCTATTACTAAGACAAAGCCCCCTCTCAGTAAGAGGGAATGAGTGGTATCCACCACGTGGCAGATGTCACATGTCTTCGAATTTTTGATTCAAGAATATGCCGGTTTCTTCATGATGTTAAGCAGTCGTGATAAAATTATCTACACACAGTAAAGCGCCTGTCAGTGTTCGAACCAACGATAACTCGTAAGTCGCGGCCGTTGAATAAATATGTAAAAAAAAACTTTTCTATGTTGGGTGGATTTGGGTATTTTTGATGAACAGTTGACATAAGGCTATTGAAACATAAATAAATTACAAACCAACCCACAAAAAGTGAAAAAAAAAACTTTTTACAAAAAATACAACCGACTTTAAAACTACAAAGTGAAAAACAACTTTAATTTCGGAAGTCGGTGTCTTTGGATCAGTATTTTAGTTTTTGACACCGACTTCCGAAATTAAAGTTGTTTTTCACTTTGTAGTTTTAAAGTCGGTTGTATTTTTTGTAAAAAGTTTTTTTTTTCACTTTTTGTGGGTTGGTTTGTAATTTATTTATGTTTCAATAGCCTTATGTCAACTGCTCATCAAAAATACCCAAATCGCTATAGATGTGCCAATAATATTTGAAGAGTTCCCTTGATTTCTCCAAGATCCCATCATCAAATCGTGACCAAATGACAATGGGACCAACTTGAAAGTATACCCTTTCAAACAAAAAAGAATTTTTCAAATCAGTCCACCCGTCTTCAAGTAATCGGGGAACATACATAAAAAAAAATATCCCGACGAATTGAGAACCTCCTCCTTTTTTTGAAGTCAGTTAAAAATAGCATCCTCGAGCGATGCTTTAATGTACCTATGTGGGTAAGCTTACCCTGGTCAATCAACGTCGCTACCCTGACTGACAGACTAACCTTTTTCCTGCAGCATAATAGTTATTAGAATAGAATAGAATAATTATTTATTTGCATAGAAAGTAGGTACAGTAAGCGCTCAAAAGTGCATGAGCACGCTAAGAGTCATATTGCTGTGAACACGCGGTATAGCTCGTACATTTGTATGTGTAAGCAACACGATACACACACCACAGATAACGCAGTTTTGTTCTACACGAAACAACAATATATTTCCGTCGCTTTAAACATGCTAGCACACACGCACTATGCGCGTGAACTTGACCAGTTAATGGCATTGCTAAAATTCGATAATAACTTAACAAGTGCAGATAGCAGAAAGCGTTAAGCGTTGGTATGGAATTCAAACTGCCTCAGGTTCTAATCTCGTAAAACACAGTGCGGTTTTTTGCAAATATTATTATTTTTGTTTTCGATAATAATATTTTTTAAATATTGCTGCTTTTTTA
The DNA here is from genome assembly GCA_949152395.1 of Agrochola litura. Lineage (NCBI taxonomy): Eukaryota > Metazoa > Arthropoda > Insecta > Lepidoptera > Noctuidae > Agrochola > Agrochola litura. The sequence continues at coordinate 32,982,053 of OX424490.1, read as the reverse complement.
TGTTGTTATTGCAATAAAGGTTTTAGAATAAAAAATGCGTGATATATGATAACAAAATTAAAAAAATATGTTTATTCGTTATATTTATTTTACATAAGTTAACACACTGCTACAATTATTTATCATTACTACTTCAGCTGAATAAGATGTGAAATAGATGTCAAGAAACTAGAAGCAGTTTGTATTATTTTGACATATTTAAATTATGAAATATTTTAAATTTTTAATGGATTTTTTCACCATAAACATTAAGCTTTGATCATGGTCGAAGTAATTAAGTAATAAATAAGAATATTAGACTACTTAAAATGTAAAAAACTACTTACAGAATAGGTAATTTTAAGGTTAAATATGGGCAGTTTGTTTATATTTTATTTGTATTAATTATTTTACATTTTATTTGACTTTAGTAAATATTGGTTGTTATTGAGGTTAAAGCTTAAGTATTCATTTTCTTTACGAAAAGAAGATTGAAACTAAACCTCAAATTTTAATCCTAAAATAATACTATTACTAAAATAATATTAAACAATTTCGGTATATCTGCAAGAAATACGACAAACAGGGTTATTGAAACTTGCTTAAAAAATTCGTTACCATAAATTCATGCAATAACGAATCTGTTGTTTATTAAGTTGGTACGGTCAATATTTTAAGGTCAAAAACGGTTTTCTAGCTGGTCTTCAGTGATGCAAGCCTTCAGAGTGCACGGCGAACGGTTCATAATGACGTGTTTTTAATAATTCAGCAAAATATCTCGTTGGTATGAAACCATTTGTTTCATTCACCATTTGACGTCGCTGCTACTCGATAATAAGCCCCTTCCTCATATCTCTTAACCCTCACAGTATTTCTCTAGAACAAAGAAAAACATTGTTTTTATTACACATAATACCTTATTATTTATTATTCACTAATCGAATTAAACCTCACAGTGAATTTAAAAGTTTAAAGGCATCTTCTGTCTCAACAATACCTCTGTTCTATCAACAATACCCTTGATTAAGATTTATGTTTAGTAAAATATGAAATATATAAATGATAACACTCACACTTAGTCCGGTTTCATTAGATATTCACTTCACTTTTACGCAGCGCAATAATATTCTCTGATCTGATCTGATCTTTGCAATATATTTTATGCCTGCTTTTTGATAATAATAACCACAACACTGCGCTAAATACTCGTCACCAATATTATCCACGAACCAACAAAGTTCTATTAATTGAATACTCGTAACAAACTGCATCTACCCCACAGAAATCGAAATAATTTACTTAGTTTTTTGTGGTCTACCTGCTAAACTTTAATATTTATGTGAACAAGACGAATGAAACTAAAAACGAATGATGATTATTGAACTAGTCATTGGTTGCAGACAAAGTGAGTGTGTGTGTGTAATGTGCGTGTCTACAGTATTGTAACAACTTATAGAAGAAGGTCGTAAGTCAAACCGAAGCGTCAGTCTATTGCTTTGTGAGATTGCTCATGGACTTTTGGTCGGTACTGTACAAAAAATGCAAATGTTTTATAATTAGAGATCCTTATACTTTCTACCTTAAATTAGGCATGCAAACATTTAGTACAAGTGCTCAATAGTCTAAATATACTGTCAATATGAAAATTCTTATAATAATATGGTCTATAAAATAAAATAAAGATTTAAAGATATCAGGATTCATTAGGTAACTATAAAGTTTTATCATTTAGAAATTCACAAATGGAGTAATAACATTTATCAATTAATAAGACTGACCATTTCTTTAATTTCTTTTTTTTTTTTCTTTCTTTATGAACATTTAGCTATAATATTATTTACGTGTACATATGCAACTGATCTTCTTTCTATCCTTCAAAGCTATAATGATATAATATAATAAGTACCACTTATTTCAGGCGACCATGTAAAATACTGGTATTCAGCTGCATTCGGTTAGACTAGAAGCCGACCCCAACATAGTTGGGAAAAGGCTCGGCAGATTGATTTCAGGACTATGTTGTTAGTAGCACTTCATTTTGCACTAGCTTACGTTATTATCGTAGTTATAGTATATACTTATCTTTAATATAAAAATGTTTCGCAAAATATGTTGGTAAGCGCATAACTCAACAACGCCTAGACCAATTTGCCCAATTCTTTTTTTAAATGTTCGTTATTTTTAGGACAAAGTTTTAGGATAGGTAGGGTAGGTAGGGTAGGTAGGGTAGGTAGGGTAGGTAGGGTAGGTAGGGTAGGTAGGGTAGGTAGGGTAGGTAGGGTAGGTAGGGTAGGTAGGGTAGGTAGGGTAGGTAGGGTAGGTAGGGTAGGTAGGGTAGGTAGGGTAGGTAGGGTAGGTAGGGTAGGTAGGGTAGGTAGGGTAGGTAGGGTAGGTAGGGTAGGTAGGGTAGGTAGGGTAGGTAGGGTAGGTAGGGTAGGTAGGGTAGGTAGGGTAGGTAGGGTAGGTAGGGTAGGTAGGGTAGGTAGGGTAGGTAGGGTAGGTAGGGTAGGTAGGGTAGGTAGGGTAGGTAGGGTAGGTAGGGTAGGTAGGGTAGGTAGGGTAGGTAGGGTAGGTAGGGTAGGTAGGGTAGGTAGGGTAGGTAGGGTAGGTAGGGTAGGTAGGGTAGGTAGGGTAGGTAGGGTAGGTAGGGTAGGTAGGGTAGGTAGGGTAGGTAGGGTAGGTAGGGTAGGTAGGGTAGGTAGGGTAGGTAGGGTAGGTAGGGTAGGTAGGGTAGGTAGGGTAGGTAGGGTAGGTAGGGTAGGTAGGGTAGGTAGGGTAGGTAGGGTAGGTAGGGTAGGTAGGGTAGGTAGGGTAGGTAGGGTAGGTAGGGTAGGTAGGGTAGGTAGGGTAGGTAGGGTAGGTAGGGTAGGTAGGGTAGGTAGGGTAGGTAGGGTAGGTAGGGTAGGTAGGGTAGGTAGGGTAGGTAGGGTAGGTAGGGTAGGTAGGGTAGGTAGGGTAGGTAGGGTAGGTAGGGTAGGTAGGGTAGGTAGGTAGGGTAGGTAGGTAGGGTAGGTAATAAATGATAAAGATGGTGCACCCCAAGCATTTATAAGGCAAAACAACGTTTGCAGGGTCAGCTAGTTTTTTATAAAATTATTCTGTAAGAACCCCTCTGCAGGTAAAGACCTCCTCCAAACTGAGCCAGTTTTTTCTGGATTGTGCTGTTTGTGTCCAGTTTGGACCCGCTATGCGTTTGATTTCGTCCTCCCATCTGATGGAAGCTCTCCCTTTCTTTCTTTTGCCCGCTGGCCCCCTCCATTCTGTCACTCTTTTTGTCCACCTTTGATCTTGCAGGCGTGCTATGTGTTCGGTCCACTTCCTTTTTAATGCAATTAGCAATTACTTACTCTTAGGTAATTGCATGATTCTCTTTGCCAGAAGAAGAGTCACAACGACAAAAAAATAAAAAAGGTGTGGGATATAAAAGTTTCCCTGTGCCCGTTTGTGTAATAGCATATTATGGAGTGGACCATGTTTGTCTTTACTAGGCTGATGATATCAGACGACCACGATGATGCATCTCCATCTAATGAATACATTTGCAATCACTCACTGTTAATTTTGCGAATTTGAATGTTTGAATGAACGTTTCAATAGGAAAATCCCCAATTCAGAAAAAAATAACGAATTAGCATCACCAGTGACACCTCGTCATTTAATTACTTGAATAGCCAAATAGCAATTCCTGGTAGGCATTTTGTTAAAGTTTTGTATAATAGAATTAAATTATTTGAATTTGCATAGCATAAATGTGTGAGCACTATATACCTACTATAAAGCTACCATTTGTTAAGGTGGTTTTACACCGGCGAGGCGAGGGGTGGATGGGATGGGCGAGAATTGAAATCACGCTTACCTTTTTACACCGAAAGATGTCCAACGCTATACCGTGCCGTCTTGCGATGGCCAGCGCTACCTCGCGCCGGCTCGCGATGTTACGCGCCGGCTCGCGCTATCACGCGCCGCCTGGCCAGCCGAGAATATAGTATGCAGAGATGTCTCGCGATGGTCCGAGCGAGCCAGCGCGTGCCAGCGTGACACATAGTGAGTCAGCGCTTGACGGAGAGAGACCGTGCGGGTCCTGGATGGCCGGTACGAGATTTGTGTATCCGTATTACAAAGTAAATAAATACTTTCTCATACAGCAATTAAGTTCGATATTCTACCAATAAATATTTCAATGCTCGCCTCGCACATCCTCTATCCTCGCTCATCGCGCATCTAGACCTTTTACACCAAAGATGGGCAGGGTGTGGATAGAAATTTTGCCATACTAATTTCAATTTTCGCCGGTGTAAAACCACCTTTAGGTACTTTTTTTTGAGGAAAGAACCACTCAGGTTTCAGTGGACCTGTCAAGATAATATGTCTCAGAAGGTATACATAATCGTTATAAAATCTCCATCTAATTGACATCTAACACTACTGACTTATTGTTTTTATTTATAAGAAAAAGCAATTACTTGACTTTATGCATTTACACGATGACTGAGCATTTTTCATCATAATTACAAGCAGTTATTTCAGTCAAAATTTCATATTTGAAGCTAATAAGTTTTATGACGCAAACGTTATTATTTAATAACTTAGAAGGTTATAAATAAAGCTATATGTCATCTGATCATCATCGTCATTTATTATTTATCTATAAAACAATTGCTTGCTGCACTTACAATAAACACCAAAGCGCGCAGCAATATCCCAATAACAACATTTAGCTAAAAAACTTCATGTAAATATTTAACATAGATTTACTGCTAAAAAAACATTGGCAGCCTTGTTCCTCCCACTGTAGAGTAAAGGCTTCCTCCTTTTGTGCCATGTTTTCCTGGTCTGTGCAAGTCTCATCCAGGTCTTCCCCGCGATCTTCTGTATGTACCTGAGCTTCACTTGTAGAAAGGCCTACACTGTCCTCCCATACCTGAAAATTTGCTTTTCGTGCCCGGGTGTATTTCCGACTTTTCCGGTAGATTTTTCAACATTTTCTTTTATGCAAACCTTGTCTAGAAAATTACGATAACAACCAAAAAAATTTGCCATATAGGTCGAGCCATTCTCTACTGATGATCTTTCATACATGCAGCAATAGATTTTTATTTATAGAGATGGGTACTCAAAATAAACTAAACGTGAATTAATGCATACCTTTGTACTTTTTGTTAGTTAAAAACTATTTGTCTAAATCCTATTAGTATCCATCTAAATCCTATTAGTGGGATAATACTAATGATTGTAATACTATCATTACATGATGACTAACTTATCAGATATAATTCTATTTGCTGACGACACTTCTCTTATTTTTAAAATAGACAGGAAAGATACAGATGTATTACAAGTCAACGATAGTCTGGCTGTACTTTCAAAATGGTTCGCAGCTAATAATCTTTTACTTAATGCGAACAAAACGAAATGTATTAGGTTCTCATTACCAAATGTACCTCAAGTAGGTCTAAATCTAAAACTTGATGGCAAAAAACTAGATGCAATAACGGAAACTATATTCTTAGGAATTACTTTAGATTCAAAATTAAAATGGGGCGCCCATATTAAAACTCTTTCAGGTAGATTAAGTTCAGCTGCATATGCAGTAAGAAAAATAAGGCAGTTGACTGATATAGCCACAGCTAGGTTAGTATACTTTGCTTATTTCCACAGTATTATGTCTTATAGCGTCCTGCTGTGGGGATCGGCAGCTGACGTAGATTCAATTTTCATTTTACAAAAGAGGGCAATCCGCGCGATCTATAAAATGGGCCCTCGCGAGTCCCTTAGAGACAAATTTAAAGAAATTGATATACTGACTTTGCCTTCACTTTATATCTTAGAAAGTATTATGTATGTTCGCAAAAACTTAGGACTTTTCAAAATAAGAAGCGATTTCCATAATATAAATACACGTAGTCGACATGAAATTGTGAAACCCAAATTTAGATTAACTAAAACAAGCAAGTCATTTCTTATTAACAGTATCCGCTTTTATAACAAGTTGCCAAAGTCTGTGACAGAACTTAGCGATGGGAAGTTCAAAACCCACATCAAACGTGTCCTTATCAAGAATTCATATTATAAAATTAAAGACTACGTTGAAGACAAGGAAATTTGGCAATAATTCCTTCTGCACATGTGGCTTCCCTGGTACCTCATTAACGGCATAAATAAGTAAGAGTCTATTAACTGCTCCCAAATTACCATGTTTATTTAAATCTTTATTTTTATTTATTTTTACATTCGCCCTTGACATTTATTTACTATTCTATTATTTGACATTATATACTTTTTTTTTTTGTGGCTTTTGTGGACATGATAATTATTCAGATTGATTACAGTTGTAATAGCAATCATATAATTGCGTTTTATTTAAAATAGGTTTTTTACTTTTTTAATTAATTTATTTTTTTGTATAGATTCTTTTCTACATATTTTGTGAATGTGAGAACGCTGTAGGCTTAGTGGATTGTAGACCTGTTGACCATTTTCTATTTTGTTAAGTACTTGGTACTTATTGAAAGACCTACACTGTCCTCCCATACCTAGAAACACTGTTATTTGAAAGTATTGTAAAAGCCAATTATTTTTAAAAGAGTAACCGTGGAGTTTCTTGCCGGCTCTTCTCCATAGGAAACGACCAATTGGAACCGTGCACCTAGCTTCTGACGTTTCATAAGTGCCCATGTAGGTTTATGTGAAATAAAATATTTTGATTTTGATTTTATCTTGAATTCATGCGAGCCTAGTACTTTTTGTTAGGTTACTCTCAGAAATTGTGCTCAACGTGTCGTGAACATACCGTCTTGTATGACGATAACTTTATTTTGCAACATCCGATTTCATTAAAACAAAGCCTCTATATTCTGCTCCAAATTAATTTCCGTCTAAGAAAACTACATGAAAATCCGTTCAAGGTTCCGGAAATGTGTGCGAACAAACAAACAGACAGACACCGTATTCTACTGTTTTATTACATGTATATATAGGTAGATATTGTATATGCCAATTATTTTTAAAAGAGTAACCGGGGAGTTTCTTGAAACGAAACGACCAATTGGAATCGTGCACCTCAAGCTTCTGACGTTTCAAGTGCCCATGTAGGTTTATGTGGAAAAAAATATTTAGATTTTTAACACGCTTTTATTAGGTCGACCTGTATGTAACTAACTATGTAATGGAATCTAAGGTAACTAATTTAACCATCTTCCAAGGGTCGTAGCGTAATGAAAATTGGCAGCTGTATGTAGTTCTGATGACAATACAATAAATATGGTACTGTAGAACTGATCTGATGATGGAGCCGGAAGATATGAACTGGAACTTCATGATGGAAAATCGTATCATAGCTGTTTTGGATTTCTTAGAAAAGTCTTGCAATGATCTTTGACCACGATTAGGTTTCAAGGTCTGATGATGAAGCCGGACGATAGGCACTGGCATTCCATGATGGAATATCGTATCATAGTCGTGTTTGCACTTGTGAGAAAGGCCACGTAAGTGCATTTATAAAAGCGTGTTTTTCTAGTGTTTTAACTATTAATTTATTACTTTATAAAAATTATGAAACATGAGTTTAGAAGTAAGAAATATAGTAATTTTTTTAGGAATTATTTGGACCTTGACGAATTACCAGGTAAGAACGGGATTCGAAATCTTTTGCTCTCTTAAGAGGTCATTATTCAAATCTTGCTACACAAGATTAATTGTGACCAGAACCACTGTAACCTGGTCGTGAATTAAAAGGTTAATAGTCAATCACTTAAATATAGGTTCACTGATCAAAAGAGGATGCTTTAACCTCTTGATAAACCTCTTGTCGAAAAGGGACCGCTCGTTTGAAACTAAAGTAAACACATTCATTTGTTTATTTATTTGGGATAGACACTACAGTTTTAATAAAAACTGTTATTGTTTTTAAAAAGTTTATGTTTTCATTATTTTTTCACAAATATTAAATACTAGCTTTTGCCCGCAGCGTCGCCCTCGTGGATGTCGGAAATTTCCCACGGGAACGTACTACCGCCCGGGATTAAAAGTAGTAAATCCTATGTCCTTAGTCCAAGTTATAAGTGAAACGTTATATATGAAAAGTTATATATGAAACTATTTAGTTGGATAAGGATTATCGTGATACAAATATATATATCTTTTGATTCTACCCGTGTTTTAATTGACTAATTTGAACAAAAAACGGTTAATGTGACTTAACTATACTTTAATATAGTTAGACATATTATTATAGCCTCGCGGATTTTTTTGTGGGTAACGATGAGTACTATAAACATGTAGTGCATTATTTTATGTATCATCAATAGTTTTCAAGCGCACGCCAAATAATGACTTTTTTAAAGGCAAATTTTTTATATCTTGGGTTATATAATTGCAATTTTTTTACAGATTTCAAAAAAAGGAGGTTTCTCAATTCGATCGTATTGTTTTGTTTTTATGTATGTTCGCGGATAACTTCGTCGTTTATGAATCGATTTTGATGATTCTATTTTGTTGGAAAGGAGATATCCCAAAGGTGGTACCATGATAAGGAAACCAGGATTTGATGATGGCATCTCAGAGAAATCGAGGGAACTCTTCAAATATTATAGGCGAACCTATAGCGATTTGGGTATTTTTTATGGTAATTTATGCTCGTCACAATGCATATGGATAAGTGGAACTGATGGTGAAGTACCAGAAGAACTCCTCAACGATGAACGACCCTGCATCAGGAAAAGCAATATTTTGTAAAAGTTTATAAGCAAGTTAATACTTTACCGTTGCTAAAAGTATTTTTTTATTACAATTGGGCTTTAAATTTTAAAGTTTCTGTACTTTTAGTATGCACGCTCCATAAAAGGCGATCCAAACACAAAAATGGCTGCCATTCAGGGGGGGATGGGTTCCGACCCTACATGTAGTATAATTTTATTGATAAAATAGAGAAAACTACCACCCCTTTAAGTTTGTACAGTCCGAAATGGGACATATTGTATATACGAGTACTAGCTTTTTCCCACGGCTTCGCTCACGTGAAGTCGGAAATTATACCATGGAAACGTATTACCGGTAGAAAAAGTAGGTATCCTATGTTAATCCAGGTTATAAACTATACTATTTGTCTGCCTCATCCAAATCCTAACATATAGTAACATAACATAATGATTGAATACTATCGTGAATTCATGCAAGCCTAGTAATTCATTTTGTTAGTTACGTTGTCAGCAGACAAATTTTTCTAACATTATGAAGCAATAGATTTAGGATTTCCTTCAAATTTTGAAAGTTTTTTTATTGAAATTGTGTTACGCGATTAGGGGGCTGGTTATTTTTTTTCGTTTTTTCTGAATGGCATCTTGCAGGTCAACCTAGAAGGTTGTCAGCTGTTTAACCGGACTTTCCTGTGGCTGCCTCAATAAATTAAGGCCTCCAGCTAGGGGGCTGGTTATAGTCAGCCCTGCTATAGATAGTGCCATCCATGAAGACGCGCCCCTCTTCGCTCCGGTCCGTACTAAAGTACAGCTTACAGTAGACTAATCGCGGAGTGGGGCGCGTCATCGTGGATGACACTATCTGTACCTCTTATAAATTACTGGCTGGTCTTTTCAGTAACTATAGGCGAACTGTATTCATGATCTTTTCGCATTGCTTGGATCTCGACCTAGGCGAGTAGCACAATGATGCTGTGTGATGATTCCGCAAGAAGGAGCAACAGTTGAAAGTGATAAATAACATAAAAATCAATATCATCATCTCGACACTATAATTTTATCAACATTTTGATGTGATTTATCTTACTAACAGAAACAAACACTAGCGTCACGTTTTGTTAATTCGTTGATAAGTGTAGATACAAAATATTGTTTTCTGTTTCTTTAAAAAATTGCAGCTCTTTGTCTGATCGATTTGATGAATTTATGAAAATATTATGCAATTTTTTGAGTTCAAAATATTTCACACGATTATCTATTTGTATTTTAGTTTGGTAAGGCTATATTCGTCGTTTCTTACTTCTTCGTCCCAGCTAAAGGCACTAGGAAGTGGTGAAGGGTGGGCGTTTTTGGGGGACTGTCTTATGTAATGTTGACGTTCGAAAAGTGCCGATTCTCAGCCTAGTTTGAATAAATGACTTTTGAATTTTGAATTTTCTTCGCAACCCCCGGCAGGCATCGGCCCTAGCGGACCCCGTCAATTCTGCTGACATCTCTATGAGGCGCGCGTGGAACACAACGCGCCGTCGACCCAGGTGAGCATGAGGTCTTGGGTTCCAATACCGGGTCGGGTGTTATTGGATTTTAACATCTGGAATTTGTCAGCAGCAGCGCGGAGTCTGGATTTGTGCCCGGTTGGTGGCAATAGGCTCGCCCTCTGTTACATGTGACTTAAACATAACTGGCGAAATGTGGCTGTACTATACACCTCTGCCTAACACGTTGGGGAATACAAACAGGCATGATGAATTATTGTTTATTATGACATCACAATTATCATTATAAAGGTTTGAATTAAAAACAAGTTTTCAACCGGATATGTACAAAAAATTTAAAATAATTGAATTAAAGTAAAAGGCTAAGTAATATCAGCCGCACGGGTCGATCCATCAGGTTAAGCTACGCTTGCCGGGGTTAGTCAGTCGATGGGGTGACCATCTTTACGTAACGAGAATCCTCCGTGCCTCGGAAAGCACGTTAAGCCGTTGGTCCCGGCTGTCATTCGTGGATCTTTGACACAGAAGCCCGAAAGTCATGAAAACCAGTCTTACCAAGGGGTGTCGTAGTACCCAGTTACTGGGTTGTGGAGGTCAGACGTCTGTCTGTCAGTCACTCCATATAAAATAGCGGCAATCAGCTTCATCCGGTTAGACTGAAAGCCGACCCCAACATAGTTGGGAAAAGGCTAGACAGATTGATTATTTAATAAAAGAAAAATTAACTACGAGATCTTAAACCTTTTAATTGGCCACGAATTTGAATGACGCAGGTTGACACGCTTTATCAAGAGATATTGGAATATGTTTATTCTCGTGAAAAGTTTTCGTGCGTCACTACAACCGGAGTCTGTACTCCGGTTCCTAGTATTTTTATTGACCGTGATCAAAATTCCTTTCAGAAAACAGTACAGCTTTAATACGGCGCATTGACTTTTCGAAAAAGCTCGGCATTCTTATTAGCTACTCTTTAGTGACTATCTCTTTCGATCAACAAGTTCGATGAATTATTTAAAGGATGGCTAATGTGTGGATGTTTTATACGATGACGACGTGTGTCGTGTAATGACGATTGTGTTTGGTTCGTAGTAGGGCTTGTTCTAAGCCCACCTGGCTATGGCTAGCTACCGCCGTCTTATCTAAGTCCGTCGCCATAACAACAATGTTAACAGCATTGTTGTGTTTCGGTAGTTAGAGATAAGATAGCCAGTTCCTCTATGGTTGTAGTTGTACTTAGTATTTTTGTATTGTATTGTTAAATGACTTTATATTTAACCTATTCCTTATTATTATTTTATTCTAAATGACTAATGCCATCTGACTAAATATGTAATTGTGTTTAATTTTATATTGTTTATTACTGTTTCTATTAATTGGAAATCATATCGACGTCTTGACATGCATTTTTATTTTATTTTTATTTCTGAAATGTATTTAATTGTATTTTCATAAGTTTTGACTAAATTTATGACAACTTAATGTTCACAAACTCAACAGCACACCAACATTGTTTTTTGCAGTGCCCTCACAGGGTCCATGTACAAAAACACAGTAAAATATTGTAAAATGTGTGATGTGCATGAGAGCAAATAAATAAATAAATATTTGAAAAACATGTTCTGTACATTCTAACTGCAAATGTAGATTTACTATGTTATTTGTCCAGACTCCATATAGGTTTTCCTGTAATCTATAAGTATAGAACTATTTTCTGTATTTTTTTTTCAAAGTTTGAAGCTCTGTAGTTTCGGAGATAAGCGGGGGAATGGTAAATTTTCGTCTATTTTCTTAAATATCTTTAAAAGCATTTATTTTAAAATTATTAAAAAAACGAGATCCTCAAAATAAGCCCTTTTATTTGATATAGGTATCACACAGTAAAGTGTGCAAAACTTTTTTTTAATTTTCCAATTTGCCCCCGAAAAGTAGCCCCCTATACATAATCAAAATTCATTTATTTTTGTTACACGTCCGTGTTTGGGTCACAGAAATTACATTTCAATTTCTGTACGAAATTTCAACTTAATCGGTCCTTTAGATTCCGAAAAAATTGGCTGTGACAGACGGACAGACAGACACACGAGTGATCCTATAAGAGTTCCGTTTTTTCTTTTGAGGTACGGTACCCTAAAAGGAACCTGGCGAAATAGAGAATTAATTTGAAATCATGTCTGTGTTTGAAATGTATAGCGCTCAACAAGATGCTTTTGGCGCGTGGCCAAAATCGGAACTAAATACGCCATCTTATTTTCACAAAACTTATTTGCGCAAATGTTTGCCAGCAGCGCCCACCTGTCAACGTCATTTAAGCATTAAAAGAGCCTTGTAGCAGTATACTGAAAGAGAGACCGCCTTCAAAGCACAAAAAAGATACATTCGAGCGATGTTTAAACTTAAACCGACTGATAGTTGTGAACCGTACTTTTAAAAATTACAAAATATTAACATTACCTTGTCTGTACTTATTAGAAATAGCTGTGTTTGTAAAGACAAATCCGAGTCGTTTTAGGCGTCTATCGGATGTAGTACCCCGCAATAGACGTGATAATAGTGTGCTATGTCTGGAGTCAGCCAAGACAGCACTTATGCGCAAAAGTGTCTACTGCATGACTCCAGTCATTTATAACAAATTGCCAAAGACATGGAAAGATCTTCCGCTTTCATTATTTAAAAAGAAACTTCGAAGCTTTTTAGTGGCGAAAGCATATTATAATATTAAGGAGTTTCTAACTGAGAAAGAATTTTTAAGCTAGTATTATATATATATGTCGGATCCGGTCATTAGTACGGACACGAAACGAATCGCAAGCGTGCCACTGGCGACATCAAGCGTGAGCTACCTACACCAAAAAAGGCGCGCTTCTACAGAGTCGTGATGTTTGAAGGCCACGGCGAGGAGGACATTCAGCCTCGGGTCGCATTGGAATCAAGACGTCACGGAACTGTTCTCGATTCGTTGTGCTCAGTAATTGTGTTTGTTGTAATTTGTGATCATTGTGTTAATTGGTGATTTTAATAAACGCTGTCCCACCCAGTGTGTGTATAATTTAGCTAGTGTGATTCATTTGATAGTAAATTAAAATGTGATCTGAACTGCAAACTGTTTTTCTATTGCGCATCAACCAACACTACCCACACTACGCCCACGTTAGTTAAAATATCGCTGATAATAACGAGAGTCACATACCTGTCTCCGACATCAGAAGTGGGATTCGTGTTCGTTCATGCGCAATATAAAAACGTTGAAAATGACCGTTGGCGTGCCGTGTTTGAACATTAAAATAAAAACATGCAAGCGTTTATGCGTGATCATGGTGCGCGACAACCAAGCCAAGCCGATTGACAGCAGAGGAAGATCTATGACGTCTTCAGTATCGAGCCAAGCAGCCCCGCAGCCGTCAGCGAAGCCCTTCGGGTGCTTCATTTTCAGGTGGTGTATTCGAATCATAGGTTACAAACATTAAATAGATTGTGATCCGTATAGTACCAATTGATGAAGTCGAGGTCATGTGAAGGTCATATTTTTCTTTCTCTAAATTTATCTCCTGGTTAAGTTCACGTGGTGCAAGGGGAAGTAAAATCTTGTTATTTTTGAGCTACGACCTACCGTTTAGAAGATATTCGACATTTTAACTTTTTCACAGCTTGATCGAAAAGAAGTCAAACCCGTTGTTATGAGTTTCAGATAATGTTTCGCGACAGTGAAGCGTCCTCACGGGGTGCCGGCTGGCGACCCTGGCACGAGATGGTGTCCATTCGGGGGTGGAACCGGGAACGCGGATGCACGAGTTAGCGCGAGGCGGCTGGGCGCTAGTGCGGCTGTGCGCCGGTGCGGCTGTGTGCCGGTGCGGCTGGGTGCCTGTGCGCCGGTGCAGCTAGGCGCCAGTGCAGCTGGACGTCGGTGCAGCTGGACGCCAGTGCAGTCGCACCTGGTCATGGTCAAGATCCTACATTCACCTGTGGGAAACCAGGACACATCGGGAACCGGTGTACGAACAGGGGCAGCCAGTCGGATGCTGGCTCTGGATGCTGTACGTGTTGTAAGCAGTGAACACAGAGTGGAAGATTGCGTCGCACAACTACCCTCAGGCACGTTAAAATAAAAAGGTGAGCTGTATTGTTTTGTTAACGATTCTGGTGTTGAATACTCGTTAGTAAAGGAGAGTTGTGTACCCAAATTAAGTGGCAAACGAGTTAATAACGTTGTTGCGTTGACTGGTATTGGTCAAACACGTGTATTCAGCTCAGAACCAATCTTATGTAGCGTAACGGTTAGCGAACACCAACTGAGGTTTTTGTGTTTTAATAATTTTAATTTTGGGGTGTGATTTCCGACACTAACTTGCAAAGTAATGACATTATTATGATAGGACGTTGATGAAATCCGTGATATTGCGTCAGAAAATATTAGAAAAAGGCAGATATAACAAAAATGTTCTTTGGGATTTGTGTTATTAGAAAACGGAAGAGCGTAATTAAATTAAGCTTGACGTGAAGTAGAGGGCCGAGGGCTAAGGGCCAAGGGCCAGGGGCCGAGGGCCAGGGGCCGAGAGCCAGGGGCCGAGGGCCAGGGGCCGAGAGCCAGTGGCCGAGGGCCAGGGGCCGAGGACCTATTGAGGATTTTGAAGAAGACTGGATACTGAAAGTAGAGTCGAATTGAATTGTTCGTGTGAGATGCACGGGTTCCCGATTCGTTGGGTCGGAGACCGTACCAGTGTATCGTAGCCATAGCCCGGTAGAAATCGGCATCTACTTGCTAGACCGTGGGAATTTGGTGGGCGATAGCTCTGGGTAGTATGGTCGGGTCTAGCCTTGTAGCCAAGGCCGTATGAGACCGTACCAGAGTATCGTGTACGTGGTACACGGTAGCTCTGGGTAGTATGGTCGGGTCTAGCCTTGTAGCCAAGACCGTATGAGACCGTACCAGAGTATCGTGTACCTACGTGGTGCACGGTAGCTCTGGGTAGTATGGTCGGGTCTAGCCTTGTAGCCAAGACCGTATAGGAGACCGTACCAGAATATCGTGCACGTGGTGCGCGATAGCTCTGGGTAGTATGGTCGGATCTAGCCTTGTAGCCAAGATCGTAGAGTCAAGGACGACTCGGCATTCCTTTGGGAAGTGCGCATGTGATTGTTGACCGCGAATGAGATACCCGGGGCTTTGTTAATTGGTTAATGACTTTGGGTCAATTCTTAAATTATCAGTTTACATAATCCTCAATAGTGCCTGGACTCTGATTGATTGTCATGTTGCTTATTTGTTATTCCTGCCTAAAATTTGACTTGAACCAAATTGTTTAGCTATTGTTGTAAATTGATTTTGTTATTTTGGAAGTTAGTAGAATGATATTAGAAATGTGATGTTAGTTAAATAAACAAACTTTACAGAAGTTCACGTTTACGTTAGGTGAAGAAAGATGCCAGTAGGTCATGTAGTAGATGGTGATCACAGTGGTGATGAGCAAACCTAAGTTATGGGAACCACGCGAGTAGGGTTCTCTAATGGCCGTATTGTGTAGGACCGTGCCAGTAGTTACTGGCGGAGGTCGGGGTCTGGAGAGACCATAGTTTTGATCCATGCGCTGGATGTGTGAGAGCAATGCGATTGCTAGTCGGCTGGAGAGCCATGGCGTTGGAGTGGTTTACTCGTGTGTGGGTTTCCAAGGCTCTTAGTGAAAAGACGATTGTTAATGTGGAAAACGATGGTATCTGGCTCTGGTTGATGATTTTTGCCATAATTTGTCGAAAGTTTGTTGAGTTCATTGAGCAGTAGGAGTATTGTTTTGTAAAGTGTTGAGGATTAAAGTTTCCTTATCTCAAAAGTTGGAACCCGTAAATAGTCAGAATTGGCCGAGTCGAACAGGTACTGTTGTTGAGTTTTTGGTTGCAGGTAAACACACGAGGACGTGTGCATAGCAGGATGGCCGTGTCGGATCCGGTCATTAGTACGGACACGAAACGAATCGCAAGCGTGCCACTGGCGACATCAAGCGTGAGCTACCTACACCAAAAAAGGCGCGCTTCTACAGAGTCGTGATGTTTGAAGGCCACGGCGAGGAGGACATTCAGCCTCGGGTCGCATTGGAATCAAGACGTCACGGAACTGTTCTCGATTCGTTGTGCTCAGTAATTGTGTTAGTTGTAATTTGTGATCATTGTGTTAATTGGTGATTTTAATAAACGCTGTCCCACCCAGTGTGTGTATAATTTAGCTAGTGTGATTCATTTGATAGTAAATTAAAATGTGATCTGAACTGCAAACTGTTTTTCTATTGCGCATCAACCAACACTACCCACACTACGCCCACGTTAGTTAAAATATCGCTGATAATAACGAGAGTCACATACCTGTCTCCGACATATATAATATTTTTTGTACTTAGTTCATTGTGTAATTTTAAAATTGTATTTAATTATAAGTTGAATGTTTAAATCTTTTGCATGCCTGCATGGTAAAATATGGCTGAACTTTTATTTTTTTTGTCATCATTTGCTGTTACCCATATTTGCAAAATATCTTTATCTTTATCTCTTTATCTTTAGAGTTCGCGCCACCACAGAAGTCCGAAAAATAAATTGTAGAACTACATTTTTGTTAAGGCAATTTGATGCAATGACATAGACACTACACCGCGTCTATCGGACTTGAGTGGTGGCGCGAACTCTAGGGCCTGCTGGATTTGACAGGCTTTTGACAGTATTGACATCATCCGTTATGAAGTGGTTACGTTTTAAGTCCGTCTAGGGGGCGAGCCTACTGCCATCAACCGGGCACAGATCCAGACTCATAGAGGAAAGTCCAGACTACAGGCACTATCCGAGAAATTCCTGATGGAAAGCCCCAATAACACTTTGCCTGATCTGAGAATCGAACCCAGGATCTCATGGCCAGCATGGTAGCGCTTGCGACCGCTAGACTAGCGAGAAGATATTCTTCGGCACCCATGGTGACCCCTCCAAACCCCAAAGTGAGCATAATTATAGAGGTTATGTATCTCTATAACGTTGCAAGTTTACAGGGTTTTCAAGAAAGGCGAACTTTTTTATTATGAATCGTACTTTTTGGCGTAGCACATGATATCTGGAGAACCTCCGCATGTGCAAACAAGACGTCATTTTCTGCATTCGATGATTTGTCTTAGCTTCGTCTGCTCGAATTACCATCAGAAACGGTACATAATTCAAGTTAAATTTTTTATCGCGTTGCAAAAAGACAAAATAATTTGCTAATGCTTCAAATGGAAACTAGTCAGAAGTTTTTGTAACGTCTCACCGGCACACTCACCCTATAAAAAAATGCTGTAGCTAAGTAATCTATTCTGCCAAGAGTTCTGCTACCACAGAAGTTTTATTTGTTAATGATGATGATGACGATGATGTGGTGATGGCCTAGTGGTTAAAGCCTCGTGTCTCATGTACGAAGTTGTGGGTTCAAATCCGAGGCAATTCCAATGTGACTTTTTCAATTCATATGGACTTTCCGAATTTATCTTGGACATGACTGAAAGAAAAGACACATAAACTGTGGAAACTCCTTTTAATTAATAACACTTAGGTATACAATAATTACACTTTTACACTTAGCCTGTAGCCTGTACTGTCCATACAGCTCAACAGTCTAAATTATAATAATCCAGAAAACAGTACTCGATTTACTTGATACCACGTTACATAAATGCGGCAAACCGCGCGAATTTTTAGTCAATAGATGGACGTTAAACTTATATAAAATGGTAACTATTTATCATATTATTCATTAATGTTTTGTATTTGAACTCAAGTTAATTTCTACGTATTTAACCATAACATAATATTTAAACACATTATCATTTAGGTATCATCTTTTATCGAACCAAATTACTGTTACAAGTCAAGTTGCGTACTAATAAAATCTTAAAATCACATTGAAATATCTTGATTTATATTGTAATTGCTTACATGACTGACATCGGTGAAGGAAAACTTCAAGAGGAAACCTGGATCTAGAGTTAATATAAGTCTGAAATCGCCAACCCGTCTTGACAAAGCGTGGTGGTCAATGCTCGTGCCTATTTTGTGTGAGAAGAGGCTTTTGTCTTCCAGTGGGACAATAATAGGCTGGTATTATTATTATTATATTATAAAGTATCTACGTAAGATAATAAGCAAGAGTCGTCATAATTCTGTCATAAAAACCAGTGTGACGTTTTTGTAAGTAAGTAGGTACTATGATATTATATTTCTTCCATTGTACATGAGTGACCTCTCTGAACTTGAGCCCATGTTAAACGCATTGCTAACGTTAGCAAGTTACCTTATAAACAATTATGATGGTTTTGTCAAGTGTAAAAGATATTTATGTATTAGCGAGCGACGGAAAAATTCAACACGCTGTGAGACAACGAGTGGTCATCAACACTATTGTTCCGTTTCTCGATACCACCATCAAACAAACTGGTATCAAAGTCAAAGTCAAATAATTTATTTCAATTAGACGTATAAAATGCACTTTTGAACGTCAAAATTTACAAAAAATAGAATTGGTTCTAGTCGCTTCTTCCAAAAGGTACTTAGTTTTCGTATGGAGAAGAATGGGCAAGAAACTCCACCGTTACTCTTTTAAAATGTTTTACAATATTTTGTATACATTAATTATTATGTGAAGACGATGCACCTTTTTTTTTTTTTGGCTGGGAAATTATCAAATAACTTCTCCCGCTCTGGGTCGAGCGGGAGGGCGTGTCAGACTCTTACTGACTAAAACCCACCCGTGTTCTTACCGTTGCCATGTTGCCGGGGGGCCACGATATCCCTATCGGCCCATATTCGCAGCCCCGGCAGGCATTGGCCCTAGCGGACCCCGTCAATTCTGCTGACATCTCTTTGAGGCGCGCGTGGAACACAACGCGCCGTCGACCCGGGCTTGGTCCTTATCGGACGGCGAGCTACCCATTGCTCACCGTCCGCAAGCCCGCGCCTACGGTGGCCGGAAATCTTCCTGTGATTCCCGACGCCCAGGGCGTCTCCTCCTGCGGCGGTTAGGGGCGCGAGGGTGCGAAATTTGCCTCTCCCTCACGCGCTCCGTCTCCTCCTTCGCGAGCATTACTGCTTCGCAGAAGGAGGTGACGGCCTCCCACTCGCTCCGTAAGACGATGCACCTGGAATAAGATTACAGTACCAAAATAGAAAAAAAGAATTTATAATGGAGTAATGCCGAATAAATTAATTACCTAATTATGTGGTGGATACATGGTGCTCACATATTTACAAACATTGTAAAAACATACGATATTCCTAAATTGTTTATAAGTTATACTAATAAGTCAATAATTTTTTATATCTTTTTATTCTTTGCTTTATCTTCGGGTCGGGATCGTCACGAAGTGGGTGCCATCGAGTCAGGATTAGGGAGCGCTGGCATGACGATTTGGATTCATGCACGACGGATTGGCCAGAGAAGGGAGTAGTGAGAGAGATTTGGAAGTCCAGGTTGAAAATCTTTGCCTAGCAGTGGGACAGAAAAGCATAGGTTAATAAAGAAAAATACAAGAAAGGCAACACAGCGGAGCTGTAGAAGTTTATGGGCTATAATTATACTAAAGTCCATACGCAATAAAAAATAAGCATGCATTACTTTGTTGAAGTAGAAATATTTTTAAACGTGCATAGAATAGTATGATTGTGGTGTGTATTTAAATATGCTTATTTTTTATTGCGTATGGACTTTAGTATAATTATAGCCCATAAACTTCTACAGCTCCGCTGTGTTGCCTTTCTTGTATTTTTCTTTATTAACCTATGCTTTTCTGTCCCACTGCTAGGCAAAGATTTCTGTCTGAATTAAATAAATAAATAAATAAAATTAAACCACCGTTTGACAACAAGAGAGTGTTCAAGAATGTATTTGTAGATTTAGACAAATTAAAGTATCAAGTCTTGTAAAGCCCAATTTTTACCCGACTACGGCGGAGCGTTATGATTTTGACCGGTGTGTAAATGGTATGCAAGTTCATCTCGACATTTGAAAGGAATTACATCGTAACTCAGTTTTAGGCAATTTTAATTTACAAGTTACAATTATATTCATTCTGTACAAAAAATGCTGATATTTTTTGCACTTACCCCTGTGTGTAAATTCCTTTGCGTACAGATTTGTTCAATGTAAAACATTGTAAGTGAGGGTCAACTGTAGTTAATAAATGGTATATTTAGTTACACATCATCATCATCATTATTTATTCTCGCTATTATTAACATTGTAATTCAAGATACACTCTTGTTCTTGGAACTGATTATTTCTTATTAAATGAGCTTTCATCATAACCTTAGGTACAATTATACATTTTATGAATTGTATTTCAGACATAGGTACAATTTTTTTATTTTATTTATGTAATTCATTTTATTAAACTTTATGCGATTGTATGACTGAGTTACAATACCATTTTATACAGTCCATGTTGTGGAATGTCATTATTGTAACTCACAAAAAGCTTTAAATATACATATACTAATATTATCACTATGAAAATGTAGCCAATCCCTCGTTGACTCATATTTTCAAGATTTCGGTTAAGTCTTAATGCCAATTAAGACTTAACCGAAATCTGAGGGAATTTTTCAAATCTTTGACGTGCTCTCTTTTAAAGTTATTATATTAGTTACAAGGGAGTGCCTCCGCTGCCGGCACCGGCTCCCAAATTTGCTGCCGGCGCCGGCTCCCGAATTTTCTGCAGGCGCTGGTTGCTAAATAGATGCCGGCGGTGATGGAAATTTGGCATATTGGAGTAGATAAGCGGGGTAGGCA
Source organism: Agrochola litura (assembly GCA_949152395.1). NCBI lineage: Eukaryota > Metazoa > Arthropoda > Insecta > Lepidoptera > Noctuidae > Agrochola > Agrochola litura. Next base: position 32,961,099 of record OX424490.1, on the reverse strand, counting down.
TAATTAAAAAAAAAACATGTAATAATGCATAATTATTTCCAGCATTATATTCAGCAGTGATAGCCTAGTGGTGTGACTATCAGACTGCCAAGTCTCGAGTTCCAACCCAAGGCGCGCACCTCTGACTTTTCGGATTCATGTGCGTATTGTACAATTATCATTTGCTTCAAAAACGGTGAAGGAAAACATCTTGAGGAAACTAGCATGCCTTTTTTTTGGGAAGGAAATTATCAAATAACTTCTAACGCTCTGGGCAGAGCGGGAGGGCGTGTCAGACTCTTACCAACTAAAACCCACCCGTGTTCATACAGTTACCTGTATGTTGTCAGACCACGGTAACCCTTTCGGACAAACCCACAACCCCGGCAGGCATGGGCCCTAATAGACTCCTTCAATTGTGCTGACATCTCTTTGAGGCACGCGAGGAACACAACGCACCGTCGACCCAGGCCTGGTCCTTATCGAGCGGCGAGCTACCCATTGCTCACCGTCTGCAAGACCGCGCCTACGGTGGCTGGGAATTGGCCTGCGATTCCCGAAGCCTAGGGCGTCTCATGCAGCGGTTAGGGGCGTGAGGGCGCGAAATTTGCCTCTCCCTCATGCGTTCCGCTCCCTCCTTCGATAAGGTAAGATAAGGTTAAAAAAATATTTTTACTCGCAAAAAAGGTTAGGTTAGGTTAGAACTGTGAAAAAACGATTAGAATAGATTCAAAAAAATACTTTAGTTAGGGTTAGTTAGTTGGAGTTCTGAATACTGGAAAGGTTTCCATAAACGCCGCGCCGCCGGTGTCCATTATGAGAGCCGGCGGTGCCGGCCACAGATTATACCGGCCACAGCCGATGTTTTTAATCTCGGCTGCCGGCAGTAATGTTTGGTTCCCAATGGCGTTATTTTTTGGAGCCGGCGCCGGCAGCGGAGGCACTCCCTAGTTACAATGTTACTCTTTGCAGGTGTCGATCAGTTCCCTCATTACTTCTAAACAACTCATCATAATTTGACAAATGAGGTATCGTTGGAAGCGTCTTGATCATCCGCTGGTTATAGACTATGTGACATCACATTGAATATGGCGCCCTCTATAGGACATAGAGTCAACAAATAAAAAAAATATGCTATGTTGGGTATCAAATGAAAGAGCTTTGTTAGTAAAATACCCAATAACTCTAACATAATTTAACTAAAAAAAGTTATAAAAACTAAAACACAAATACGACAAAATTAAAAAAATTCAAAAATTCAAAATCCAGGGTCACACGTAATCTGTTCGGTTTAACACGAAGTGTGACTCCGGATTTTTAATTTGTCTGTCTTGATGTCTTGTTATACCTTTTTTACTAAATTAAAGTATCAAGTCTTATTAAGCCCAATTTTTGTACTTAAAATATTGTTTTATTGACGTCCAAAAAATGAAGTAAAAAATTTGCGAAAACTGGCTTCGCGGTACTTTGGCTGTGCCAATTAATACCAACAGAGGATGTCAGATATTATAACATAGGTAAAGATCTTGACGTAACTGGTTTAATACACATTGCTTACGTACAAAAGTTTTTATCGAAGTTAAAAAAACTCGACGGAAAACGCTAGATTGAGTAATAAATCATTAATAATAATTGTCAGTCATTTTTTTTTATCTAATACATGTCTATACTCCATTTATGATAGCATCCGAAAAATGACGGCTTAATAACGACATGAGTTATTGTGTAATATTCTTGAAGTTACTTTTATTAGAGTTATTTTTTTAATGTAAATGGTAAATAGATTACATTGCTGTGTATTTATTTACTTTTACTAATAATAAAAAAAAGTAAAATTTGTTTGCTTGTTTGTATGTAGGGGTAATCCCCGGAAATACTAGTCGGATTAGAAAAAAATATTTTTGGATTGAATAGTCTAATACCTGAGGAAGGTTATAGGCTCGCGGACGAAGTCGCGGTCAGAAGCTAGTCGTGAAATAAGGGAGTTTGTTATACGTTTTAAGCCTCGTGCAGACAAGCGCGACGCGATGGGTCGATGCGACTCTAACAAAACAATTTCTAAGAAAACTTCACGGTAGAACAGTTACCGGGGTCGCGCAGTACGAAGCTTTAATAAAAATAACGAAAGGGTGGCAACCGTTATTTTTCTAATCCTAACTAATATTTTAAATGCAAAAGTGATTTTGTTTGTTTGTTATAAAATTATTATTAGTATTTTTATTTTATTGCTAATTACTAAATTTGTGTACTGCATGCTATAAGTATAACCTAGATGTAAATCTAAATATTTGCACGGCTGGAATGCCGAATATAGTGAAACCCATAGAACTTAAGAACATATGTAAGGTACCTATATTCTTGCAAATAAATATATCATTAATTCATATATTATGTTTTCACGTTAAAACGGTTGAACGGATTTGGATGAAACTCGGTACATCCGTAGACCATGACCGAGGTTAGGACATAGGATACTGTTTATCTCGATATTCTCACAGGATCAAGACTTATGCGGGTGAAACCGCGGGATCAGCTAGTGTGATAATGGAGTAAATATTTGTATAAGCACAACGAGAACTCTTATGTTTTTCAACCAATGGAATGGAATGGAAAGAAACACAGAGGGCCCTAACTTGAGTGGGTAACTTTCGTTTTTTCGTTAACGGTAAGTAGTTTATGTCAATCTGTGTCAATCCAATAATTTTTTTACTTTTCCACCGTCGTCGTTTTGTTGATAGAAAATCACTTTCTCACACAGCATTTTCTTCTCAAGCTTTTTCTTCACATGTATTTTCTTTCTGCGGACTCTAAAGAAAATGCTTACTATTTCCATAGAATCATGTCGCGGTTTACCATGATTTGCCAATGTTTTTTTAGACATTTGATATAAACTGCGTACATTAAATCAGAAACATGCCGCTTTGGATCATCAAGCGACGTGTTCCTGATAAACTATTGAATTTTAAAGAGACAAATAAATAAGAGCCTCGGTGGTCTAGTGGTCGCAAGCGCTACTGTTGAGCATGAGGTACTGGGTTCGATTCCTAGGTTGACCAAAGTTTTACATCAGGAATTTCTCAGTAGCAGTCAGGAGTCTGGATTTGTGCACGGTTATGATCATTGAAGTTATTATGGCTGCTATAAATCATAAAGACATCGCTAATAATTGGGTAACTGCTTTATTTAGTCCGTTTTTCAACAATAATAATTATTGAGAATTACATGGAACCCTATTACATGGGACTTAACCATAACTGGCGAAATGTGTACTACACTGGCTTTCAAAACTTAGTACCACACTTTTGAAATTGCACTTTAAACTCCACTACTTCCTTTCCTCCTAGGACCCAAAACAAGCCCTGAAGAACGGGAGAATATTCCCCAACATCACCTCCGAAACCTCGTCTTCAGTATGCCAAACCGGCTCGAAGCTGTAATAATCAGAGTCCGAGGAGGCAATACCAGTTAATAAAATGTAAATAAGGCGTAAAACATACTTATAAATGTTGTTTGAGTTTTTTGCCAGTAAGTTAAAAATGGCTATTATTTGGTTTTTATCTTTTTTTTAGTTAAAAACGTTACTAACTTATAATCCTAACATCCTTATCTTTACATATTATAAAACAAAGTCCCCCGCCGCGTCTGTCTGAACGCGATAAACACAAAAACTACCGAACGGATTTTCAAACGGTTTTGATCAATGGACGGAGTGATTAATGCGGAAGGTTTTAGTGTATAATTCATTAAGGTTTTGTGTAAATTGGCTGAAATTTGACGATTACTGTTGAAGTAGTCGGAAAAAATCATGCTGACTGGGAGCTTTACTGGCGTGCGCTGCATTAACCGAAAACGATACATCAAATTTATGCTCTACGGTATTGTTTATCTTAAAAAGTTCGACAAAAAAGTTAGCGATCTTTTAAGGATGACCCACAATAACTATTTTTATCTTTAAGAATTTGATACAAATTTAATTGTTATTTCCGATGCTTTTTTGACCGTTACAGTATTTATCCTTATCCAAAAAAATATGTTATTTAAATTGGGCATTTAATTTAGATTAAAATATGCCTGTTTATCATATTATTTAAACGAATAGTTTAAAAGATATCACCGTTTCAAAATTACGCGTAGCAACGCGGGCGCAGCGGTAGGAGTCAATGACCTTTTTCTCTCTTATTAGGTATGAAATCTCGGTAGTACGTTCCCATAGGATATTTTCTGACATCCACGCCGTCGAAGCCGCGGGCAAAGCTATAATTTCAAAGAGTTGATGAAAGCTTTAAAACGTTTTTATTTCAGAAATTGCAATTTTAAAAGTGCGTACTATGGCGTGATGTTATGTGTAAATAAAGAAAAGTTTTAGGTCAATCACTTACGTGGTTCCTATACACATAGCTTAAGAAATAGTTAGAAAGGCATGTCTTAATAATTATTTCTATCAGCATCTGGTATACCTAACTAGTATCTAAGTAAATAAACGCAATTAATAAACAGTACCGCCATTATAATTGTGCAGCAAAACAACAAGTTATCGTATCGTCAAAAGCTGACTGTAAATTTTTAACCATGCATTGCAACTTGCAACTTTAATACAACAATTACTAAAAAAAAAAGCTTCACGGTAGAACGGTGTCGTGTCACGCGACAAGTTGCGCCAGTCTGCACGAGCATGAATTAAAATATTATAATTGCAAAAGTATCGAACGCTGTCCGTCTGTTACCTTTTTACGCCTAAATGGCTAAACGGATTTTAATGGGACGGATTTGGTTAGGACATAGGATACTTGTATCCCGGTAGTACGTTCCCATGGGATATTTTCCGACATCCACGCGAGCGCCGCCGCGGGCAAAAACTAGTTTTCTTTTTTTTACCCGACTGCCCCAGAGGGAGATTAATGTTTTTCGAGAGTATGTATGTATGTATGTATGTCTATTTCTTTGGCACGCTCTGTAGCCTAAACGGCTTGATGGATTTTAACATATGAGGCCACACCTCATATGTTAAAATCCATCAAGCCGTTTCGGGTTCGCCTTAATAGTTCGTTCAGGTTCGTCTTAGTAGTGGGAGTAACATAGGCTACATAATATTTATATATTGCATCTGCAAATATAAAAAGGGAGGTTTAAAAACAAATCAACATTATTGGTATCAAATAAAAGTTAGAAATGAGTCAATTCCAAATATATACATATTTATTTATTAATAAAACTAAAAAGTTTGAAATAAAACAAATTATTTAAAAAAACAAAAAACCCGACTGCAAAAACTCATAACTGAAAAGAGAAAAACAAGCATTATAATCAATAGGATTTGGCCCGGACTCCACCAAAGCGGAGACGAGACGAGAGGAGAGGAGATGTATTTTAAACAACCAACAGATTTCGTTATTCACACATCTCGTCTGCACTCAGCTTCAGTGGATACCACTGAGCGGAGATGTATCATTTGTAAGACGCGATCGATGCGGAGATGTGAGCTGTGCCTCGCCGAAATTGAGCCGGGAGATGTGTGCTGTGCCTAGCAAGACGGCGATGGCGCGCAGCGGCGACGAGAAACGATGTTCGTTTATCTTAACATCCAACGCTCGCCGAACGCAACTTAGTTCCGCTTTAGCCAGCACACATATCCACTCCAGTCTAATCAGTTCGCATCTCCACACAGCTTCGGTGGATACACCCTAGCTGATAAACATTTCTTCTCGGCTCCGCTTCGCACATCTCCGCTTTGGTGGAGTCCAGGCCTTCTAAGTTGATGGCATAATTACGAGACAAACATTGATTAGTATGTAGAATAGAAGAAAATAATTAAAGCTGACTTGAAAAATATAAAATGAATTAATAAATGAAACTTAAAGTTTCCAATAATTATGTGTTGTACTATAAACATGCGGTTTATTTATACGGGTACATCGGAGGTATGCACCTCCGATGCTTGCAATATCTACTGACCTACGTGACTGACGGTGTTCAATGTACAATCTTGAAATCATGGAGGGGTCGCATGCACAATTTGTCAACCAACCCATCTAAGGAATCCTTGCTTAACCTCATGGATCGATGCTTTACCCATTGTCATTAAGCCATGAGTCACTTGTTCAAGAAGACCTGCTTTAAAATGTGATATAGCTTTACTCAGGTTCCGAATTATTTTAACAAATTATCTTTAAAATTATTAGCATACGGCCATTATCAAAATTTGAATTTAAATTGGAAATCCTTTAACGGTTATAAAATACCTATGATAAAAATATTTATATTTAATAAAAATTATGTAATCTTTTAATCTTGTTGTTTTGCGTCAGTAGATTTTGTCCGAAAGTTAGCTAGTTGACTATATAGGTAATGGTACTCTGCCATAGATTGCTCAGTCGAATTTATGCGCGCGCGCAGAACGTACTAATCGAATCGTAAACGTGTTAGTGTTTTTTTTATTTTCGTGGATTTTTCTATCTTATGGTTGGAAGTGATTTTATGTGATTGTTTTATAGGTAGGTTTTTATTTTTTTTTATTTTTTTGCATATTTTAATAACATCTAATATTATTATTACTTACTAATTTTATATTTTGATAGATAAATTAGTAACAGCATTATTATTATTTATAATACAAAATAATAATATAATGAATAATTTTACCCAAAAAAATTTGCATAATATTTGTGATTTTTTCCTAAAGAGGGTCATAGGTATCTATTTACATTATTAATCATCCCATTTTATCCTATTTATTGGATGCGGATAAATATAATTAATTCCTTTAAATCTAATGATATTCTGGTACAATAAAAATGCCATAGGGGTTGCCGTAGGGAAAATAAATAAAATTTAAAAAAGTAATCAGAACCACAAATTATTGTTACAAATTACATGACACAACCAAATTTTCACAATATGATTCTTCAAGTCTTTAAAATTATTGTTATAAACAATGCAGACATGCACATTATCAGACATAAATATTAGTAATTAGTAATTCTAATTACTTACTTTAGTAAAATGTCAACAAAAACGTTTATAATAATTTTATTCTTAAATTTATTTACTTCCTTATTAAAATTAATTTGCCTTGGTATAGTGGTCGCAAGCGCTACTGCTGAGCATGAGATCCTGGGTTCAGTTCCCAGGTCGGGCAAAGTGTTATTGGGCTTTCCATCTGGAATTTCTCAGTAGCAGCTCTAAGTCTGGATTTGTGCCCGGTTGATGGCAATAGGCTCGCCCCCTATTATATGGGACTTAAACATAACTGGTGAAATGTATGTATAGTGGTAGATACACCTCTGACTAACCCTTCGAGAAATATACAGGCGTGTATGTTAGTTTTACGAGTACAATCTCGAAACTAGCAGGTAAATAACACTGTGAGTATGTATATCTCTTAAACTTTATCTCTTGAACTGACATAGGTACGAGTATAACTTTGACATCAATTAATTAATTTGTTGCATATAATCCTAATGCGTGAGACCTTACTTGTTATTGCTGTCTGTAAGAAATAATAATTAGCATTGGGTAGGATAAAAAAATAAATATTTGCACACCATAAGTAATTGTAGAATGTAAAGGGGTCATTAGAGTTATAAGATTGTAAACCTACATTCTCGCAAATAAATGGATTTGATTTGATTTGATATCATATCCAAATGTCGAAGTTGAGATACGTTATATTATATAAGGGCTTATCAACTAAATAAATACAAAACAGTCTGTAACAATTAGTAAAACAAACAAGGAACAATTGTACCTAAACACTTAGTTAATTAAGTTTCATCTATTCATAGGTAAATTCGTCACGATTGAATATTTCTGAAAAAAAAAATCATTATCACTGTAACCTCAGAACGCACCGTGTAGAACGGGGTGTATTTAAAAGCTTTAAAACGTCTTATTTCAGTTCATCTACACCAGAGTTTCCCAACCTTATTTGCATGGCGCCCCCTTGGATTATAAAAAAATATTTTCATACCTCCCCTGTATTTTCTTTATTGCTTTAATAAAAAACACAAATTATTTAACTACATAACACAAATTATTTAACTACATTTTACACTATATTTTATTTAACTATATATTTGGTGTTACTTACTAACTCAAATGTAAAATAGTCATAATTATTTAATTCATGCGATGTTTGCGCCTCCATTTTTTAAACCAGTTGGTCGATACCTGGTTCAGTTTTTGAAAGAGCTATCATCAAATCACTATCGACTGCAAGACGATATCGCTGCTTAGTCTTAATCTGCACTAATGCTGAAAATCCTAAGGAAACTAGGTGGCGTGACTAAATCTGTGTGTGAGTGTTTTAAATCATAAACAATGATAATCAAATTAAATTAAAATATCCGAACACTTGATGCCCCCCTTAAGATCTCTCTGCACCCCACTAGGGGGGCACGCCCCACCGGTTGGGAAGTCCTGATCTATACTAATATTAAATAAACAAACTCGAAAACTACTGGAACGATTTACAAACATTCTTTTACCGGTAGTATGCTTAAAGAGTTTAACTGTCAGTAACGAGACACAATAGAATTTTTGTTGTTATCAACTCCTAAAGGCAAAACGACTGTTGAGCGGATATTATCTATCACTGAGTAACATAGGCTATAATTTATAAAGATATCACGCGGGCGAAGCCGCTGGCGGAAGCTAGTTTCAAATAAATGGGTTTTGACTAGAGATGCCGTGAATAGTTGTTATAGCGAATAGTCGAATACTGATTAATTGATATTCCCTATGGCGAATAGTCGAATACTCGCCATTATTACTCGACATAAAAAAACGGAATATTAAAAAAACTTTATTTATTCTCAAATAATAATATGGTTTCTTTATTTTCTGAGGCAGGTTTGATTTATGAACAAAAGCGCAACAGACTTGATCAAAATCGTGCAAAAAAACTAGTTTTTCTACACCACGATCTGCCCCTGTTGGACTTTATAATAAATTATTAATTAAAAAGCCTAACTAATTAACTTCAAGATGACTGATTTTTGGCAAACTTTTTATATTAATGAGAATAATGCTAAGTGTGTTTTGTTTTTAAAGATTAATAAAAGTTTAATTATTTTTAAGTCTATGGTTTTTCTGTTCATTCAAAGTTTATTATTATTTAGAGACAACTATTCACCGAATGTCGAATAATAGACACTGTTATTCGGTATTCGACGAATAACAAAAAAATGTCGAGTAATACCGAATACCGAATAATATCGAGTATTCGCGGCATCTCTAGTTTTGACATTGCAAGGACTAAGTAGATGAAAAAAATCTCCACAGTAAGAGTAAAATCTTTCATGTATCTAACCACATGATACTTGCAGTGCACTGTGAAGTTCACAACGCCAATTCTCTTTATTAAAAACCATCAAAATCTGGTCATAATTTAATATTAGCAAAAATAAATGTCAAAAATGTAAGTAAATTAAAGCTATTTTTGACAGATTCAGGCTGAGAAAGAATGCGAACGTTCTTAAAAATACGAGAATTGCCCCCCAGTTTGAACCCCACTTAAGTAAAAGCGCACTCATTTGTTTTTAAAATCATTACGGATTCACCCTCGACATTAATAGTTTACTGAATAACCCTGTTGGTCGCACTATATTATAATTTATTCCATATAAGCAAGTGCAGTTTGTTACAAGTAGGTGCAAATAACACTAATGTTTCATGCACAAACATAGTCTCTAGGCGCAAATACATTTTTTGTGTACCATATACAAATATTAGATGCATACGGGGTTAACCCGGCGAAACCGGCTAACCCCAAATAACGCACTGTGTAAATTATCTCACTATTTAATTTTAACAAGGACGAGATTTAAATTATCTCTAGAAACGAAAAGAAACTTAAATACTTAAAAAAAAACAAACTGTGAAAACGTACCTACTTCAACAAGAATAAAACAGGAAACCGATATTTTTAGCAATTTTTTTTAAGGGTTAAAAAGTTGTAAAATCTTGTGATTTGTAAGAGCGCGTTAAAGGGAAAATGATCTTAATATAATTTTTTTATTGACCTTAGCCGACGTGCTAATCAATTCATCAAGGAGTAACTGGTTTCTATAACTTCATAATAATCATAGAATCATAGAGGCACCTACCAACAGCACCATTTTTAAATAAAGCTTATTACGACAACGGAACAGCACTCTTGAAATTATTTGTATCTTGACAAACTTCGGACCTTAGACACTACACTATCTCTAATATAAATAATTTCTATGTATAATAACCTCATTAATATGATTCATTCTTAATTCTTATACCTACTGTGAATTTATTATCATATTTATCCCTACTGCTTTGAACCGTTCACTGACCCCGCAGAAAACTGTTATCATTACATACTACTACGAAGATCAGGGATAGATTAATAACTATATAATTTAGTATTTCCGCATTCCCCGAAAGTTTGGGCAGAGGTGTACCTATAGTACACCCACATTTCGCCAGTTATGTTTAAGTCCCATGTAATAGGGGGCGAGCCTATTGCCATCAACCGGGCACAAATCCAGACCACAGGCTGCAGCTGCGCCTTTATAGCGTGTAACAGAAATGTGTGGTCATATTTTAGACTGAGGTACAGACCATCAAAGTTGAAAACTTTCTTCATTGGACCAACATTGTAATCACGAAAAATGATCAGCTGTCCCATACAAAACTTCAATATCTACTGCCAACCATACCGCATACCCCCAGACTGCCAAGTAAATAGTCTCTAGTTCGAACCCAAAGCACGCACCTCTGACTTTTCAGATTCATGTGCGTATTATGTAATAATCACTTGCTTGCTTCAAAAACGGTGAAGGAAAACATCGTGAGCAAACTCCTGAGAGATATTTCTCGACGGCATGTGAAGCCAAGGCTTTAAAACTCTGACACCAGTTTAGTCACAAACCACACGAAAAGAAGAATACATATTGGACCCAAATGATAGTTGATTACTGAATTGTTTATTTTGAGGTTAATAGTTTTACAATTTCACTTGAACGTTGACCCCCAAACTAGAGTGTCTAAATGTTGGGGGCCGATGAAAGATTCTAGTTACCCTTACTTACGTGTAGGTATACCTACTTATTCTTATCCTTACATATTATAAAACAAAGTCCCCCGTCGCGTCTGTCTGTCTGAACGCGATAAACTCAAAAACTACCGAACTGATTTTCAAACGGTTTTTACCGATAGACGGAGTGATTCATGCGGAAGGTTTTAATGTATAATTCATTAAAGTTTTGTGTAAATTGGCTGAAATATGACGATTATTGTTGAAGAAGTCTGAAAAGATCATGCCGACTGGGAGCTTTACTGGCGTGCGCTCAGCTAACCGGAAAAGATACATCAAATTTATGTTGTACGGTATTGTTTATCCTAAAAATTTCAAAAAAAAAATCCTGATGGCATATGTCTATCTTCTAAGGATGACCCTCAATAAACATTTTTATCTTTCAGAATTTAGTAAAAATTTAATTGTTGTTTCCGAAGCTTTTTTGACCGGTAAGTATAGTATCAATCCTTATCCAAAAAAATAAGTTATTTAAATTGAAATTACGCGGAGCAACGTGGGCGCAGCGGTAGGACTCAATGACGTTATATTTTGTTATTATTATTAGGTATGAAATCTCGGTAGTACTCGTACGTTCCTGTGGGATATTTTCCGACATCCACGCGGGCGAAGCCGCGGGCAAAAGCTAGTAAAGTTATAAAAGGCAAATGTGGAGCAGTAGACTGTGATAGGCTGAGTTGATTCATAGTATTATCATCAACATCTTTCTGCCTTTGTTCCATGTTACTTGGAGTCAGCGCAACAAGCTTATTATTCTATTCTATTTAAGTATTCTTACATTCTTCCCTGTCACCGTCACGCTATCATTCCCTCCCTTCTTTTTCGTATCATTCCTTATACAATTCTTCCATTTTTAAGCTATTGCATAGCTTTTATCGCGGGCTTTGAACGCGGCGACCTAATCAAGAAATTCCGTAACGAAAAAAACCTAACACCCCCCATTCCGCCTAACATGTAATGACAACGTGATGTTGTCATGAGAACGTAATTTTTGTTTTATGTCATCATCCGTCATCATCCCAAGTGTAGCGTTGACAAATAGGAATTATGGAGGTTACAAATGCTATGCAATAGCTTTACTGCGGCAGTCCCCGAGTGCCACACGTTTTTTTTTCCATGTCCATCCACAAACATTATTTATATTCATCACTATTTTGTAGTCACATATGTTCCTCCCTCCTCATTCTATAAACTTTATAAATAGGAATTTTCTCGACTCGCCTTATACCTCTACTAATCCTCGGTATGCACAAGCGTGAACCTAAATATCTTTGTCAAATAACTTGCATGACTGATGCTAACACAATAATATTATTAATCAGGAGCTAATCTAAATTAATAACAAATACTATTAATTAACGACTAAATTGTTTACACAGACATTATTATTTAATACACATTATAAGTGAGACTGCAAACCTAAATATAAAATGAAAACTTAACGATAGAACTGTTTATTTTTAGGTTTTAGGCGAAGTAGAAGACTTGTTTACAAACTAAACTAAATTTAAGTTCAGTGCATCTTTTTCTTTCTATTTTAAGAAAAGGACAGAAGATAAATTTTAGTTTAGTCCTGTCAAATTAATCAGCACCTGTCACTACTACATACAAGTTTAAACGTGATTAAAAACTTGCCTAATAAAATCACGTCAATTTACGTCAAGCGCTGATTAATTTGACAGGACTAAACTAAAATTTATCTTCTGTCCTTTTCTTAATGACATTAAAAGAAAAAGATGCACTGAACTTAAATTTAGATTAGTTTGTGAACAAGGGAATCGGCACCGTTATCTATTGGTATTTTGAGTTTTGTGTTAAACTTATCAAATTCCGGTTATTCGTACTTTGTAAAGTTCTCTCGCTTTCCTGCAATCAAAATCTAAAAAAAAATGTAAATAATCACATCTGTGGGAGTGATTTCGTGCAAAGGGACGGAAGTGTGTCACAGGAAGCCGGGGAAGCGCGCGCTGATTTAAACAATGAGCGCGTGCGGTTTAGACTTGGCCCTCAGAAACGACCTTGACGAGGCCCTGCCCCTTTAATGTTGCTTATTACCTTGATGTTGCTTTTCACCAAGGTTCGTCAGATGTCACACATCAGAATAATATGCGACTACTGTAAAGCTCGCTCGTTTTTTTTTCTTTGTATATTCTTTTGTCAAATAAATGTTATTCTTTCTTTCCTTCTTTCTTTCTAATTGAGGACTGTAGGTCTTTTTAAAGGTTCATATATAAAACACCTTACTTTGTTTGCTGGTTGCATGCTATCTTATCTAGACTTTATACCATTGCTGGTACCTATTATATTTTTTTTTCAATCTGTGTTGGCCCACTGCTGGGCAAACCTTTCCAATCTTCCCTTTGTGTTGCCTTCTCCGGCCAATCTCCCATAAACGCCCCTAACTAAGTCATCACGCCAGAGTTTCCTAGGCCCCCCTCGGCGACGACGCCCGATTTCTCCCTCACATCTATTATTTATTTACGTTTTGGAATGGGCAACTAGCTTCAACTTTCTGACTAACTGACCGACTCTTTGACAATTCAAAAGTGCCTGTAAATGGTTTAATTGAAATAAATGCTTTGAGTTTGAGTTTGTCATATTTTCTCTATCATGTGATGTTTCCATGATAATATTGTATAAAACTTGACGTAAAGTACTCTTCCAAAACTATGACTATCAGTATAGCAGCCTTTCATTCCAATTCGGAATGTAAGGTTTTTGAAAACAAGGACATTGGGCAAAAATATATTATGGTTAAGCCAAATTTCCAACACTAACGAGACATATGTCACTGTATTAGTTTTAGTCATCACTCCTTATTTTTATTAGTAATTACTTACATTTGAATACTTTTTCCCATGGTCCTTTTTGGATCATGCAATATCGAATCTCAGAGAGCAATCAAAAGAGATTTTCTTAAAGGAATCACACAATATGACTACATGATTATCACACGACCTACTTCGTGACAAAATAGTGTACAATGTAAATAACACCTACTTTAACAGTTCCTCATTACAATTCAGTAATGTTACTGTTATTTTGAGAGTGCACTTAACCGACTTTTACGAAATGATTGTCATTTTAATAACGGTTTGCTAATTATTCGTAACCGTAGCTTTGTTGACTGACTAATCGTTTTTGCTAGTACGAAATCGGCTATTCTCGAGTAGCCAGTGCAGTTAAGTTTCCAAGCACTCATATTCGTCTACCTACGCAGCCTTCAATGTTTGAAAAACTTTTCATTATTTATCCGCTTTTCCATGTCGAGTCTAGGATATCTTTAACCAATTACTAAATTATTATTACTTATTAATTTTTAAATCGGCAAAATATTTGTTCATGACCATATTATGACTGCCCGACCAACCCCGACCATTGGCGAACTGAAAACAGGAGACATACTTAGTAAGAAAAAAAAAACAAACATCATTTCCCGTAATATGATATATGTCAAAGAAACATAAATGATTAGTACTATAACCCTCTGTAATGATATAAAGGGAAATTTTATAGTTTCTCCATACATGTTAGCTCCATATACATGTTTTACGAAAAAAATCCTAAGTCCTCAATTTTCAAGCTAAAGTACTTCATGTGACATATTTGACCATAGGAGTACTAAAAGGAAACCATTTCAAGTCCAAAAAACGACACAAAAAACTTCGAAGTTCTAAGTCTTCGAAACGCAATTTTCAATCCAGTGTGCGGCACCTGGCCCACCTGGGTCCGTGCTGTACCTATGTATTTTTTTACAAACATTTTCAAGCAAATGCACTTTGATATGGATTGTGTAAAAGACGCTATGGCCAGATGTATGAAACATGAAGTCATGTTGAGCAAATTCCAAATAAAATAGGATAAAAAGCAGAAGTATGTGATTAGGTTAATAAAGCATTGAGACAAATACATAGAAAAATTCCTAGTGTACGTGCATTATGCACATATCATTGTGGTGAATGTCAAACAAAACGTAGAGGTATACCTACTTAGAACGTCTGTTGGAGCAAACTAAATTAATTTCAATGTAGGATAGGTAGGTAACATTGACTGCATTTCAATTAGTAGTTATTTATATGACTCGTAAGAAGCGCAAATAATGATAAGTACTTGGTATTTATACATTTTCCTAATAAAGGGTTCATTAGGAAAATTTGTTGTGAAAATTGTCTGTGATACTATAATGACTCTTGCGTGTGTGAAAGTTATTTATAAATAGTGTAGGATAAGATAAGTGCCCTTTTGCATATAACATATAAATTATTACATATAAATTATATTTCTAAAAATCAGAATAAAATAATATAAAAACATTTAAAAGTATAAAAAATAATAGCCCAACGGTATCGGGAACAGGGTCCAGCTACCGGCGGTCAGGGCTCCAGAGAGAGGAACCTCCTAACAATGCGAGCCGTGTCCAGGAGTACCGCTTTCTGAATCGAGCCCTTAATCCAGCTGCCCAACTAGAGCCTCCTTAGGTGTTGGTCGAGGCTCTTGGCAATTAAGCCATTGGCTGATACGACTATCGGCACAATGATTGCTACGTCCACCACATCCCACATGTCGACAACCTCGCGAGCCAAGTCAAGATACTTGATTAAACATATTATTATTCATTTATTTCGGTCAGAGTCCATATAATATGTTAGTACTTAAACAAAATCAAAAGTATATACTTAAACAAAATCAATAGGTAATATTTTTTTTTTTTGAATGACGGAAATATGGTGGAAACTAATAACCGGAAATATGGTGCAACTTTGCCTTTACCAACCCGCACTGGGCCCGCGTGGTGGATTACGGCCCACTCCCTCTCACAGAGAGGAGGCCTGTGTCCCAGCAGTGGGAACATTATAGGCTGATGATGATGGTGTAACTTTTGTTCGTCCCCTCCTGCGATACCAAAATTCTATAAATTATAAATGCTTGTTTTTCTCTTTTCAGTTATGTGTTTTTGCAGTCGGGTTTTTTGCTTTTTAAATAATACATTTTTGAGAGGTTGACCTGTCTCGTTATAAATTTTTTTGTTTGCCTGTAGGTAGGTACCTAATACTTGCATCTCAATTATCTCATTAAAGGGAAATATTTAATTGATCCGTTTCTGCGCTTCTAATGATGAACACTTTTTTAAATAATTTAACCTCTTTTTAATTTTCTGACCTTTTCTCACAGTTGGTTCCAATAACTAAACTAAAATGGGTTAGGTTATATTAAACAGTGACGAACATCCAAATTCGTCGCAGTTACTTGGATATTAAGTATTTTGAGAACCACAAATTAGAAATGATTTGAGGTTCGCAGAAAGAGGCGAAATCATTTTATTAGAGTGTTCAATAATATTTTTGCACGTGCCTTTATTAAATTCAAGCCACTAAATAGTTAATTACTTTTGAGCTATCGAGGAATCAGTCAGTTAGTCATTTCTAATTTTATTTTATTATTTGATTAACTTAACATAAAAATGCTCTTAGTACAAGTACTTAATTGCCTTTGGTTCAATAGTCATAAAAACATTAAAATCTTATTTCCAGAAAAGCTAGCTTGTTTGCAGAATAATATAATTATGCACCGTGCATCATCGTAATTCTTATGAGCTCCATCTATAAATACTTACACAATAACAAAGCTCTATGAACATAATTATAGCCATTATTGGTACTTACGTATAATAAAAAACCTCGAAATCTAGTCGTTTTAATTACGGAGGAAAGCCCCATTTACACGATGCGAGGTTATTGCTTGTGGTATACAATAAAATTGAAGCAATAAATGTCTCGCAGCGTTTCAACACTGTTTAGACGGTGCAACTTTTATTGTTGCTTTAAGTTAGGCCTAGCCAGCACTGCGAATTTTATTCGCGCGGTTTATATTCACTGTACGGCATTGCAACGAGCGCGAATTTTAAACCGCCAGTGCATGTAGATACATAAGGTCCCATTAAAATAGATGGACAAACTTTTAGAAATCATTCAGACCACCAAAATAAGGAAAATAGTAAAAAAAAATAAACGCATACGAAACTTACAAGAATAAAAATACACTAAAATGTTGATCACTTTAATCAGTGTTTTTTTTGCTTGGATATCTTTGGTTAGACGTACTGAATGCTGTGTTAAAATGTATTTAAAATTTATTTATCCATCTATTTTAATGGGACTTTTTATAAGATACCATGTGTTACAGAATAGCGAGAAAAATTTCACGCGATTTTTTATCGCTGTGCATGCTAGACCTTATAAATATTAATAAATAATTAAATTAAATCTTTATTGCAATAAAATATTAAAAAAGGGTTTCCATTGGCCCCAAACTAGGCAAGCCTGTATTTTAGGCACCAATATGGAGGATTTACCATATAAACATTTATTTTAAAAAAATCGTAAAAAAAAAGTAAAAAAAGGTTTTCATCAATCAAAGAATCAACATTAAAGAAAACATAACAAACAAATCGAGAATAAAAAGAAAATAATAATAAAACTAGGAAAAACCCTAATATGTGCTTATAGTATGCAACAGGCGCTTGAATCGCACCGTGTACCTAAGGCGATTATCACACTGCACCGCATCACGCTGCATGTTGCGTGTCAACGAACTAAAATGAACGCGCGTGGATGCATTTTCTGTGTGTTGGACTGTGCGTGTTTTCTATACAAATGGAGATACTTACAAGCAACGTTAAAACACGCATTCACGCGCTACGCTGCGTGATGCGGTGCAGTGTGCCAATCGCCTTAGTCAGGCTTTAACGACACAAGAATTATTCACGTGTGTTCGAGTAGGTAGGTAAGCCATAACTTATTAACTGTGACAGCTCATCAGGCATTCCTCTATTAATTCAACAACCTGTATTGCTAGATATAATCAGCGAATACCCCAAAAAAAAAACAGTTCCGTGTACAAAATTATTTAAAATGAACAAACAAAGTGAGAAAAAATGGAATTAAATCTAAATAATAATTTAATAAATGTTGGAATCACTGAAATAATATTATGCTTGATTAAAAAAAAACATAAAATGAATGTCGCAAATAAATTAAATATGTCATAATTGTACATGTTTATTATTTAGGTATATTTAAACACAGCATGATTTACTAGTTTTATTATAGTTTACGACTCGTAAACTGTAATAAAATTATTAAATCATGTTTATTCATTGTTACTAAATTGTCAAAAGTTTTGCAAAAAAAAACAAATGCAATTCGGATTGAGTTTTTGCGGCACTAATATTTTATGAATTCATTAGAACGTTCAGGAGAATTAACTATAATTGCGTTTTTATCGCCAATACCATAATTGATAATACAATAATCGATTAAATTAATTCGTTTTATAGGGTATTATAGACCGAGGCATTAAAACATTAAAGTAGTACCGCCAAAATAATTTTTCTAACCTTGACCTAAATACCAGAACTCTAATAACACACTTTCAATCATAATCCGAGAGTTTTGAAGGATTTTGCTAAGCCATTGCTTCATCATAGGTTTGAAAAATTCGTCTGGTGAACTGTCAAAATGAAACCCATTGCGATCTATTGTCATTTTATGTGTCTTCGCCGTTACCCGAATGGAATAAAATTTTCAAAGGTACAAAAAGTTTGCAACTCTTCTTTCGAGCATTGTTATTTTGATCTAACTTAATCCATACATTTAATAAAATAGTAACGAAGTCAAAACTGTACGTAGAATAAGTTAAAATTTAAAAAAAAAATTATTGCTCCGAGGTGTTGGAACGAGTCTAATGCCGAAAATATAGTTTATTTTTATTTTTGCCTGTTTGTATGTTCCGGATTAGCGCAAAAAAGGCTTAACGGATTTGGGTGAAATTTGGCACACAGATAGTTTATAACCTGGATTAATAGATGCGGTACTTTTAATCCCGGTGGTACGTTCCCATGGGATTTTTTTCAGCATCCATGCAGGCGAAGCCGCAGGCAAAAGCTAACAATTTAGGATGTGAAAAAGTAAAATCCCCTGTAAATCTAAACACCCTGCAAACAATTTTTCTTTCTTTTTTTTCAAAACAGAAAGGCATAAGCAAAAAAAATAAAACATTTAACATAACGTCATAACCTCACGCCTGTAATCTCCGAAGGGTTAGGCAGAGGTGTACCTATAGTACACCCACATTTCGTCAAAGTCCCATGTAATAGGGGGCGAGTCTTTTGCTGATGGCAATAGACTCTACTAGACCGGGCATAAATCCAGACTCAGGGCTACTACCACTACAACTATTGGATTCTAATTTTCGGTAGACGTTTAGGATAAGACATAATTCAATCAATTCAATCTAATTAGTCAAAAAAATTGATATAAGAATAAATTAAAAAAAGGTTCAAATTTTTTTTGGTCCATTTGCATTTTGTTGTTGTTTTAAAATGTTAATTTCTTCATTCTTGTTAGCAACAGGTATACAAAGAAATTCGTAATGGAAAAACCCAATATTATATTACGCTAGTATTTTTTTTAATGATCCAATTTTTTGGAAAGAACAACACACAACATACAGCACAACACACAACACAACACATACACACACACACACACACACACACACACACACACACCCAACACAACACTCTCAACAATACAACACAACAACACACACAACACTCTTATTGAATCACTACAGAATTTTGGATTAAACTACAATTTACTTGGCGAGATTTAGTGAATGCCGTGCCTCACATGCCTACTTACTTAGTATTCATAAAAGGCACTCGTGATTGAGACGAAATAAAATCTTAAACACCACTCATAGACTTAATACACACGTTTTGTACATAAACCGACATTTTGAACGAGTTTTAGTATTTCTCGCGCATAATATCGTGATAAAATTAATAACATTATTTGAATGGAAATTGCTAATTAAGTTGCGTAATAATAATATTAGTAGTCGCTCTATTTGTACCCAATTTGTACTCACGAGATGCGCCATATTTTTTTTTTAATAACCTGTTGCGTTTTTGCCCATTCTTCTCCATACAAAAACTACCTTTTGGACGACTAGAACTAGACTTGGGGCGACTAGAATCAATTAAATTTATTGACGTTCAATAGTGCCTTTTATGTACCTAATTAAAATAAATTATTTGACTTTAACTTGACTTTATTTAATAAAAACTTTTTGCTGGTTATGCTATGTTGTCCTACTGCTGGGCAAAGATCTCTCCTTATTTTTCCAAATTTCTTTGTGTTTTGTTTTCTCCGGCCAATCGGTCAGGAAGGAGTCCAACTTGTGACGCCAGCGTTTCTTAGGCCTGTCTCAGTGACGAAGCCCATCTTCAGGCACCCACTGTGTGACTATCCCGTTTTATCTACCCTGATGCAACCTGTAAGTGTGACCCACTCAGTCTCATTTCAGTCTCGCAGACTTATCGCCAACATCGGCGAGCGTATTATAAAAAAAAAAACTTATGTACCTACATAATTTTTTAACAGTTGAAATTATATCTTCAATGCACCAAAAGACTATTGTAATTTTTACTATAAACTAATACGTTAACTAAACTATAATATTCTCTTCTAAAAAAATATAACTGAGGTGCTATATTGCAAAATGTAAAATAACATTTTAAACTTTTCCAAACACGGAAAGAAATACTTAGTTCCGGTGATCTAAAACACAAGATTTTTATTTTTAATAAACCTTGACTTTCATAAATATTTGCTTACGGAAATTTCCTTTAACGGATATTCCAAGAAAACGAAATATGGATAAGTAATTTATTCAAAGTTCAGATTTGAATATGCCGACGTTGTTCGCCGACAATGACACAAGTCAATGACGTTATAAAATTTTATTTGGTACACATTTCGCGTATCACGAGTCTTTGAAATTTCAAAACTGTTATTTTGAATCATTTTGGGTAAAAAAAAACGGCCAAGTGTGAGTCGGACTTGCACACTTTAGTACAATATTTACCAATATTTTCTAAAAACGCCGAGAAAAACACGTTTCTTGTATGGGGTCGATGGTGAAATTCGCACTAAGGGTATTAAAACTGTTCTAACCCGGATTTTCTAAAGATTCAATCCAAAATCTTCCACACCATAGGTGTAGGAACTACTCGTAGCCATTAGCATAGGCGTGACTATATCCAAATAAATCAATATACACTGAAACATTAACGCTATTCTAATGAAGAAGGCCAAAAATAAGACAAAAAAATATTCTTTGTCACTATTTTATTTCCATCGCAAATACAGAAATTAACAAACAGGAAACTCCATGCGTGTCATACCAAACATGGAAAAAAATGGGAAATTTATATCAATAATTAACATGATTAAATAAATATTGAGTTATGATAATGTAATCATCACAGTCCACACGTAAGTGGACATTGAGAATGATTCATTTGATACTAAAGATTTGCGCGTGACTTCGTCCGCGATTTTCCGCTTACAAACTTGATCACCACATTTTAACCTTTTTAGGGTTTTTTTTTTGTTTAGTTATTGTACTAATTATTATTCCTCAAGAGTAAAGTTGTCTTTTTTTGTCTGTCATACGCATTGCGGTTACAAAAACCCTAATAAAATAGAAAAAAAAAATAAAATTGTTTATCCCAATTTTGGCCAAAATCGATTCAGTCGATTTGTGAACAATAAACAAATAAAAATACAAATACACTGTCACATTTACAATATACTAGCAACCCGCCGCTGCTTCATACGGTTTTTACGACTTGACAAAACATGAAGAGGGCTTTGTTATACTATGTAAGTTAATATTAATTTAATACAAACATAAACCTTTACTAAATGGGTGAAAATCGCATAAAAAATATTCATAGTTGCATAGTTTAGAAGAACAACGCGGTCACACAAACAGACAAGAAATGCGACTTTATTTTATAATATATACCTAAATATATGTATAGAAGTGGGTATAGATGTTTTTATTTCTCTTCCGTTACTTTATGATCTTAGTAAATAAAAGAATATTTATTTACACTGGATAGTGTTTGCAAATTAGTAGTGTTAATGTTTTTCTTAGTTTTTATTATTTGTGTGTACATAATATTAGCGGAAGGACTTGAGTGGTGTTGGGAACTTTGTTATTTACATTATAACAGTATTGTATTTAGATTTGAGTGTTAAGTCTTGTCCCATAAAAAATATGTAGGCAACGTTTTTTTTGGGGCGTGTAAGACGTCATCGCGAGTATTTGGTGTAGGTACCAATAACATTACTCAGTAAACGAGGTCAGATAAAAAGAGCTTTAAAAAAATCCGGCCAAGTGCGTGTTGGACCACGCACAATGTAAGGTTCCGTAGTTGGGATGAATTTATCCCAAGAACAAACTTAACTTTGTAGTTGAAAAACATGTTCTTCCATAAAGAATATATGGGAGAACATGTTTTTGCAACCGCAAATGTAAGTTGGTCGATTATTACTCGTTAACTTGTAAAGCTTACTTAACTGTGATGGTTTATTTTTTTATTTTCGTTATATCTACTACTGTGAATTTTGTCACATATCCAAAACCAACCATTTAGCTGACAGGGGAGGGGGACATTTGACTCTAACAAAAATTAGCACTTTAAAGCTTAATATTTCGAAAACGGATTCCTGAATCCAAAAATGGTTTTCATAAACTCACAATATTTTTAAACGACCTTTCCACCGACACCCCACACTATGGGATATATGAAAATCATCCCCACTTTACGTGTAGGGGAGGTAACTTAAAAAAAAAATGGTTTTATTTTACCATTTTGTTGGCGTGATTAATAT
The DNA here is from genome assembly GCA_949152395.1 of Agrochola litura. Classification (NCBI taxonomy): domain Eukaryota; kingdom Metazoa; phylum Arthropoda; class Insecta; order Lepidoptera; family Noctuidae; genus Agrochola; species Agrochola litura. The sequence goes on along the minus strand of OX424490.1, from coordinate 32,938,308 downwards.
GTATACCCATGCCAAATTACAGCTTTCTAATACTAAGAATCTCTGAGCTAAGCCGCGGACAGACAGACAGACAGACGGACATGGCAAAACTACAAGGGTTCCTTGTTTACTACGGAACCCTGAAAAGGGAAAACACTTTAAAAAAAAACAAGGGTTGCAAGTAAAACACACAGAACTAATAGAATAGGGCTCCAAACTTATAGAATGGGTCACAACGCTAACAGAATGTGGTACAAAACTGGCTCGTTGGTTTAGTGTTTGCAAGCGCTACTGCTGAGCATGAGGTCCTGGGTTCGATTCCCGGGTCGGGGAAAGTGTTATTCGGTCCATCCGGAGTATCTCAGTAGCATTTCGGAGTCTGGATTTGTGCCCGGTTGATGGCAATAGGCTCGCCCCCTATTAGATTACATGGAACTTGAACATAACTGGCGAAATGTGGGTGTACTATTGATACACCTCTGCCTAACCCTTCGGGGAACACATGCCTGATGTTATGTCAAAACTAACAGAATAGGGCACAAGACGGCACCGATTTTTTTATATTTTTCCTGTTATTTTAAACATTTAGTTCTAGTAAGTACTCATAGTAATAAGGACATTGACGCTCCTAAAACTAATTAAATACTAGTTTTTCCCTATTATCTTAGACAACTCATTATAATGCAATATTAGCATAGGAAATGACGATGTAAAAAGACGAATTGTACGAGTCATTTAGTTTCTAATATCTACTTGTATGTTTTTAACATGCCAGATACTTAATTAAAATTCCAATAACTGATTAGAAATATGGCAAAAAAAATGCAACTGTTGGTAATATGTATATATTTTTTATACATAACATGATGCTTTGTTCCCCGAAGGGTTAGAGAAAATAGTACTAAGTAAGTAGGTACAACCACATTTCGCCAGTTATGTTTAAGGCGACGATAACCGACTTTTAATGATTTTATATTGAAGATCACGTCTAAACGAGTAGTGTTAATGATTTGAAAAAGACATGTTAAATTAGAGTATTTTCTTAATAACTTAATAATATTTTAGATTATGTTTATATTATATAGAAAAATTAATTTGTAAATTTATGTCTAACGCGGATAAAAAACTGAGAATCACGCAAAATCTATCAAGCGTATTTTTCTAAAACCTTCACCATTTTAAAGATAATTTGATTATTGATCTTTTAGTGTACGTGTTTTATTACAATATCTTTTGTTTTATGTATAATAAATTAATAGTGCATCTAATTTGGGACAGCGCTCCTTGATGGGCGAGTCCTATTACTGGCTGGACGTACGACGCGTTGAATGAGCTCAGTACAGAACACGTAAGCTACACTGTCATATATCTGCGTCTTAAGAGCCCGTGCTGTGAATTCACTCGACAGAGTTTAGGTAAATTCTTGCGATGCTATGTTTGTGTGCACCGTTCACGCACACACGCCTAAACATCGAGTGTAGTGATCGCTTAAACAGTTTTGATCCTATAGACGGTATTTTGTTAAGTTACGTAGGTACGCTTATGAAATAAGTCTGGAATGTTTGTGTATAGTCGTTTAGTATATTTATAACAATCAACATAAAATGTTTTATATGGAATTTTATACTTTTTGTATGGAAAACATGAAAAATTATTACCTACATGTTGAGTTTTATGGGTTTATGGGGTTTCATAAAGGGGGTCGAAATTTTCATTATTTTTGCGATAAGACACAATTTTCGAGATATAAGCAAAAGAACAGAAAAAAGATACAGTACAGTTTTTGCACCTGAATGAGTTATTAATTTAGTGAAAATGACAAATTCGTTATTCTGAATTTGACTTTTTTCACCTAAAATTTTGATTGGTGCCGATTCTCTTGTACACCGAACTAAACTAACTAAACTTTCACTAAAATTCCTTACCTTTGACTATGAGAATCTCAAAGCTATTATGCAAAATAAATTCTCTAAATTTAAGAACATTTTTGACACATCTAAATCAAATTTGACAATCGCGACTCCACACGTGATCCCTAACCACGTGGATCTTTTTAGAGTCGGAGGCGGGCATGGAGGGCAGCCCCGGCGTATTTTATATGGAACTTTTCACTTTTTGTATGGAAAATAAGAAAAAATATTACCTACGTGTAGAGTATAAGGGGTTTAAGGGTTTTATAAAGGGAGTCGAAATTTTCATTATTTTTGCGATTGGACTCACCGTTTATAAGATATAAGCAAAAGAAAAAAAAAAGATTCAGTACTGTTTTTGCATGTCAAATCGAGGTGTTGGTGTGAATTTAAAGTTCATGACATCATCAAATTTATTCCACACGTTTTTAATCGCGAAAAATAGTCAGATTCAGTTAGAAAATCTAAATTTTAGGTGATAAACGTCAAATTCAGAATAGCAAAATTGCTATTTTCACTAAATGAATATCTCAGTACCATCTTAGTGCTGTCAAACTAAAATATTGTTAAGTTGTGTCACTTTAGTCTATTTCAGAATTGGAAATCGTCGTTTGACAGGAATAAACAAAATTTTGGTGATTTTTTGTCTAGTTTAGAGGCATTTGTGACAAGAGAATCGGCACCATGTCTAACTAAATCTGACGATTTTTAGAAAGGTGCGGAATAAAATTAGTTGTCTTGAACTAAAATTCACACCAACACCTCGCTTCAGGTGCAAAAAACAGCACTGTATATATTTTTTTCTTTTGCATATATCTCGAAAATGGTGCGTCCAATCGCAAAAATACTGAGACTTCGATCCCCTCTATAAAACCCTTAAACCCCTGACACTCTACATGTAGGTAATATTTTTTCTTATTTTCCTTACAAAAAGTGAAAAATTCTATATAAAACGTCAAGACTGCCCCCTGTGCGCCTCCAGCTCTAAAAAAAATTCACGGGGTAGGGCAAACAAGTACCACGTGGAGTCGCGATCGTCAAATTCGATTTAGTTGTGTCAAAATTATTTTTAAATTTAGAGAATTTATTTTGTAAGATTCTCATAGCCAAAAGTAAGGAATTTTAGTGATAGTTTAGTAAGTTTAGTTCGGTGCACAAGAGAATCGACACCATATTGCCATCTTAGTGCTGTCAAAATAAAATATATTCTATAATTATTTCACGATGGGAAATCATCGTTTGACAGGAATGAACGAACGACATTTTCGCGAAAGACACTTGCGCGAACCCACTTGCGCGAAAAAGTTGCGGAAATGAGATTTCTTCATAACATCACGCCATCAATTACAAAGGGCCCAACACTTCGAAATTGATGGCGTGATGTTATGAAGAAATGTGAAAATTTTCGCAGCCGCCATCTTGGATTTACGTTTTGACATCAAAATCTGCTGTAGAATCCTCAAAAACTATGAAAAAGACACCGATGACGAAAAATCTGAAAATATAAATTCAAGATGGCGGCTGTGACAGCCGCCATCTTTAATTTATATTTTGACCTCACTATCAGCTTTAGCATCCTCGAAAACTATGAAAACGATACCCATGACGAAATATTTTTAAATATTCGCAGCCGCTATCTTGGATCTTTATTTTGACTTAAAGTAGTCTTCAGTAGCGTTAAAGAACTTCGTTCCAAAAATACTTCACTTATTGCTACAACAGCATATCGGCGCGGGCATATCGGTGACGCGAACCCATAACTTTTTCCCCTACCAAAAATCACTCAAAACTATGAAATCTAAAGTCAAAATATAACTAGTGAACCCAGCAGGCAGATGTTGTCCTGCGACAACAGCGCCACGCGTGTCCAACTATAGTTATGAACCATCCAAGTGACACAAAAATAATTAAAAAAAAAACATCTAAATCAGTCAAGCCGTTTAGGATAAGAAGAATTACGAACACACGTACCATCGAAGAAACCCATACCTATACACCGTAAGGACTATTTCTGCTTGCAGCGCTCGGTCACTATAGTAACGGTTACCTACGAAAAAAAAGGGTCGTGTGCACGGGATTTTTTTTCAAATTGCTTAGTTATAGGTTTCTTCGATGGTACACGTATACCGGTGTACGTGTGTACACCGGTATTTTATTTATTGCCAGGCATGCAAAATTTTAATGTTCTTCAAAAACAAGCAAAGTACTTTAAAATAAAATGCGGATCAAAATGTGGTAGTCGACGTACAATTTCTGGAATATGTTAACATCGGACACGTACGTGCGCGTGTGTGCGTGCTGTGACACAAAGTGATACGTCCTCACGCTGGGAAGGCCCGTTCGCTACTGACGGAATAGGTTTTCCGCGATCGTTTATATAGTTCACTTTGCCATTTAATTACATAATGAAATAATTGTTTATTTATAAAATAAAATTTAGATTCTATTAAACAATTAACTTAAGATTAATATGTAAGTTTTAAAATTTCTTAAAAGTGTTTCTAAGTATTAGAAAAAAATATTTATTTGGCTTGAAGTTTTGAGAAAGTTACGTTATTTCAACATTTTTTTTCTGCTATATTTTGTATGAAAGTTGAAAAAAGTGGTTCTACTATGTACAAGTAGACCATATAATGATGTTGATGATATTTTTTAATTTTCATCATCAAAAGCAGTTTCTTCTAACGAAACGATCAAACGTCAGTCTCGCGTAATTTTTTGGAAAACTTGTTGCGAATTTTAGTGATTTTCCACGAATCCTTAATTTATTTGAAAAATCCCTTTCCCCTATGTACAAGACGAAGAATTGGACTTTTCAAATCACAAATAATTTTGTTTAAATTCTCGTCCCCTTTCTCACAATGAATAAACAAAATTGATCAAAATCAGTGATTTCGTGCGGTGCGGCGGCACGGGCTCTTAAGTTCCATGTAATAGGGGGTGATCCTATTGCCATTAACAGGGCACAAAACCAAACTCCGGGCTGCTACTGAGAAATTCCTTATAGAAAAACCGAATAATACTTTGCATAACCTGGTTATCGAAACCCAGGATCTCATGCTCAGCAGTAGGGCTTGCGACCACTAGATCAAAGAGGCAGTTATTGTTTTTATAATTTCAATTTATAATGTTAATTTTATTTATAATGTCAATTTTATTTATGATGTCTTTGCCATCGACTCGAAAAGAAGACGACTTAGTAATGGAGTTGTGGGCACAAGTTTTATAAGTGTCCAGCCTCACGTCGCCCGCGTTAAATTCATAATTATAAGTAATATCTGGATGACCTTTTTTTTTGAACGACGTTTTTCTGAAAATGAAACCTAGCTAGATCGATTTCAAGTCAAGTTCCTATCTTGTTCATTATAACAAAAATTAAGTTCTGTATTTTGTTTAAAACTAGTTCTAAGCTTTATTTTTGATCTCATTCAAAATTTTAATTTAGATTTCTTATAATTGTTTGCAATTAATTACCTACATAGCAACACCAGTGAAAAATAAATAAATAGAATTATGTATCACAACTCAGGTCCCCAAGATACAGGCACCGCCTAGTTTGGGGATCACCGCTTTAACATAATGAATGTCACCAACAGTTACAAATATAATTATTATGTACTAATTTTTAAGGTAATAATTGTAACAATGTTTAATAAATTTTATTATTATTATATATTTTTAAATATCTCGGGACCTTAGGGTCCCGGTCTTTTGGAAGGCGTACGAGGGGCCGGAGCCAACTCGCAGAGGCCCCTTAGACAATTTTATAATATGTAATGAGGCACCAACCGACGATTATCCCTGTATGCACTATTTATTATTATTATTTATCGCCCCCGAAACCCCCTGCATACTAAATTAATTCATGAAAATCGTTGGAGCCGTTTCCGAGATTCAGATTATATATGTACACATACACAAAAATTGCTTGTTTAAAGGTATTAGATATCCTATGACACTCGGCAATATTGTTGCTTTCCTTAGTGATAGCATTATTTTCGGAATTGAATCAGGAATTCCAAAGATTACCCTCTATATATACAAACTCAAATACCTCTCCAAAAAGGAAAAAAAAAATGGTATAAAATATATACAACTTTTTTTTTCTCAACTGTCATCATTCTATACTATAAATGATTAGCCATCTTCAATCACGAGTAGCCACGTGTCTGATGTTGCTAATGTGGCTATCATTAAGATCATCAGACGTGTGATGATGTTGATCAATTAGTTTTTTGCCTACTAAAGCAACATTGTATTAAATAATTGCCTGTCTCTGTAACAAATTGTTACAAAAAGTCTGTAGCTATGATTGAATTTTTAAATAAATAAAATTACTTAGTTTTTGCTTCATAGGTGTGTATGTAAACGTATTTATATTGTTACTTAGCTGCGCCCCACGTTTTCAACCGCATAAGTTTTGATCTCGTGAGAATGTCGGGGTAAAAAGTATCCTATGTCTTAATCCAGGTCATGGTCTAACCATGTTAACCAAATTTCTCCCAAATCTATTCAGTCATTTTAGTGAAATGTTTTGTGGGATATCCCCGAACAGAGTTATTTAAATTGAAGACTAGACAGGAATAGGTATATATTCTATAAAAAATGCTTTTCATAGGTACGCACATCACTAGTGAACGGCTTGACCGAATTCATTCATATTGGTCCGAATGTAGTAATGTGTAGTTGCCCGAAAAATTTCCAAATTCGGAAAAAAAATTGAAAGTACTTCTTCGGGATTTTTGGGTTCTGTTGTTGGGTCAGCTGGTTTCTAATAAAAACCACATCTTTTCATTTTCCGAAACTCTTACTGAAATACAAGTTATATTGGTTTGACTAGGTTATTTTATAAAATATAGGTAGAACTTGAATATTTCTCATAGCTTTCCACTCTTCTCTGTGTTTTTCCGTGACCTTTGGCCAGCAATGGGACAAATGGGTTAAATAAAAAATTTGACTTCACTGACCGATCGATGTGTTGAAGACTTCAATCGATTTAAATATGTAGATAACTCCTATATTATAAAAAACATAATTTATCTTTTATTTCAAATTGTTACATTAATTTATTATACTGTTTCTAACACTAAATTATATATTATGTAAAAGTAGGTAGGTAAAGGAAATAATAAAAATAAAGTGAAGAGCTCATTGGGTGGCTATGCTGATTCTTGAATCAAAAAATAATAATTTAGACTTTGTAAAAGCATACCTAATCAATTACACAATATCAGTACGGTTCTGAGATATTAGTCACGTGCAAAAAATTATATTTAGGTTAAAATATCACCATTGTATGGAGCTAGGTGATTAGCTACACCCTCCGATCGTAATTATCGTCAAGCACTTAAGACAAACAACAACATTGTCTTGTGGAATCTCATAAATCTCTCTCGTGTATAGCAAGCTTTATTGAAGGATTTGCCAGATAGCAAACACAAAAGACATTTATGTTAAGAAGAAACATTCAAAGTTAAAGTCAAATCATTTATTACAATTAGGCACATGATCGTCAAAATTTAAAAGAAAATTGAATAATTTATTTTAGTGGCCCCTTCCAGAAGTTGGTTTCGTATGGAGAAGAATGCCATTCCATTGCCATGGAAAAAAATTATTACACTATGAATAAATGCATACGAAAAGCTTTGTTTATGAAAAATAAAAATAGATATAGTGACTAATCATAATACAAAATGTCGTAGTATTTGACACTGGTTGGCATTTTACTGACCCTCAGTAGAACATCATTAATAAATCGATAGCATTTAGTTTTTTCCATACCAACAACAGTGATAAATTATTATAATGATGCCAAAGTAGATACTTGTTTGCAAGAAGAAAAAAATACCAATTTAAATTAAAATATTTAACTGAAAAAAAGGTATCATTTCTAAAATTAACAAAGGGTATATTACCCAGTACAAAACGAACCCAATATCAAGTTCATGAAGTAATTCAACACTCAAACAGGCTGTTTTTATATCTGTAAAAATTTAAACACCTTAAAATAAAATATTATAGTTGTATATATGGCTTTAAAGGGCTTTTAAGATAAAGGTTTTTATTTTAAAGAAAAATAATATTTATTAGCTTTTAAATACGTACTTTTTTAAGCATACAACTGGCCAAATGCGCTCAGTACATAGCATTTGGCCAGTTTTTTTTGGGCATAGCCCCATGCTCACTGTTTCATTCAGCACGTCCTCGCAACATAAGTGAGGTTCAGTTGAAAACCAGCGCAGCGTCAGGCACTACTGGGAACATTTGGCGTAGCCGTGAGGCACACAAATATCTACCTACTATTATTTTAATAAAGTTCTTTTTTTTTTGTTATGTTCAAAGTCTGGGACAAATTAATTTATTTTCTTTCTTTATTTATTTTTGGCAATTTGCAAACCTAAACGAACCCTAAAACTTTCTGCATACCTACTTTTCTTCTTCTACATTAATTTTATCAGTTCAACTGTAATTTATCAGAATTTTCCGCAAATATCCATTCATCCGCGTTCTAAAATACGTCAATGCGACAAAAAACTCACGCATCTTGCTTTTAGCACTATAATAATTTGTAGTCTAAATTAATCGCTAATATCCTAAATCAACATAAAAACTTATGCCTATATGAGATTCCACGTCATCCTTATTCTGAGAACAGAGAAGACAATGTTGTTTTTTGTCTTGATATACTCGTAAGTGCTTGACGATTATTACGATGGGAGGGGTGTAGCTAATCACCTATTTCCATACAAATGTGATCTTTTTTAACCTTAAATATTTAATGTCTTTGATACTTAGTAGTGTAATTGATTAGGTATGCATAGAGAAAATCTAAATTATTATTTTTTTATTCAAGAATTAGCATAGCCATTCAACGTGGCAACGCTGCCAGCCTTTTGGGCACTTTTCCCGCTGACAGCGATGTGGACGAACTTTTTGACGCCCAATGAGTTCTTCCCTTTATTTTCATTTTTTTCTTTACATACTTGTACATAGTAGATTATACTCGTATTTTAGTGTTAGAAACAGTAAATTGAATTTAATGTAACAATTTGGCTACCTTATATTAAATAAATAAATTTGAAATCAAATTTATTTTTTACATACATAGGTACATAAACTCACGCCTTCTTCCCATGGGGGTGGGTAGGTAGAATGAAAGGCGACTAACAAAATGTATTTACAAGGCTGATGTGAAGGGAAAGGCCGGGCGGGGACGCCCTAGGAAGACATATACTGACCTTATTGGTGATGTTCTTCAGAAAGGCCAGGTGCGTAGTACTCGCAACCGGCGTGCGTGTATGACCAGATGTATGAACGTAAATGAGGCAAAAGGAGTATGTAAGGATCGTAGCAGGTGGCGTTCTGTAGTTTCTGCCTACCCTCATGTTTTTTTATGTTACCTACCATATATAAATATCGATTGGAGTCTTAGACCTATCGGTCATGGAAGTCAGTCTTTTTTTTACCTTTTTGTCCCATTGCTGGACAAAAGTCACGGAAAAAACAGAGAAGAGTGGAAAGCTAAGAGGAATATTCAAGTTTTACCTTTATTTTTTTATAAAATAACCTAGTCAAACCAATATAACTTGTATTTCAGTAAAAGCTTCTGAAAATTAAAAGATGTGGTTTTTATTAGAAACTAGCTGACCCAACAGAACCCAAAAATCTCATAGGAAGAAGGACTTTCAGTTTGTCCCGAATTTGGAAATTTTCCGGGCAACTCGATGACGACATTCAGACGAATATGAACATTTTAAAACGAAAAATAGCCAATTCGGTTCAGCCGTTCTCTAGTGATGTGCTTACCAAAGATCAGCATTTTTTTTTACAATAGATTCCTATTCCTGTTTAAGTCTTCAATCTAAATAAGTAACTCTGTTAGGGGATGTCCCACAGGTCTAATAAGCAAACGACTTTTAACTAAACTGAAGAAAAACATTAAAAAATGTATGCATAGCAGCGCTTTGACCTTGTTCAGTCAATAATTGCAAGTATTAAAAGTAACATGTTACTAACTAATTACTTAGTCTAAACGATCAAATGCACGTGTTTGTTTAAAAAAAAGCATTAATTTTAGCAGAGTCAAAAACTAACTAGCAATTAAAAAATCTTTTTAGCAATTCAAAATTTAAATTAAAATTATTTTATTTCACATAAACCTACATGGGCACATATGAAACGTCAGAAGCTAGGTGCATGGTTCCAATTGGTTGCTTCCTATGGAGAAGAGCCGGCAAGATCTCCACGGTTAATTTAAAAAAAAATTATTAAAATGAAATGAACCACTTAACAATAATTTTGCCTCTTGTTTATCACTATCGTACGATTTAAGATATTTTTAAATGAAGTGCATTATGAATGAGAATAAAAATCATTTATTTGCAGAAAATACAGGGTATGTTAGTATTGATGTAAAACATGGTAGGTTAATGTATATGTACAGTCCATATTTTGCCTGTTTAGGGTATGCAAATTAATATATTATTAATTCATAATAAATTGTTGTTATGTTTAAAAAAAATCGAACTGCGTAGGCTTGAACAATTCAAGCAGTAAATAGGTACCGTATGGCAATGAGGTGGTAGATGTTTGTGCTAAGAAGGCCTGCGTAGAGGGTATTCCGATAAATATAGTACCATTTTTCGCAGATAACTTCTATCTGGTTAAAAAATACTGTCATAAATTGTGGAAAGAATTTCAAGATGTGAGATCAAGAGAAAAAGGTATCTGGTACAACACCATTCAGCCTGAGCCTCTAATAATTCCCTGGATAGATAACTGTTCACTCAATAGAAAAGATACTGTTACTGCCATGAGGCTTCGATCCGGTTACATCCCATCGAGGAAGTTTACGTTCCTTATGGGTATCACACCTTCACCTAATTGCGAGAAATGTGGAATAATCGAGGACGTACATCATATCTTGATGGAATGTGAGCGGGGCGAACACCTCAGGAGAAATCTGCTTGATTCTAAAAATATGTTTGGAATTGGTTCTTTAAATTGTTTTTTAGCTAAGCCTATGTCGGACGAGGCTAAAACTATGTACAAAATATATTATAATCACATAAAATAATTTAAAATTCAAAATTTGGCTATGATGGAGCGACATAGTCAGTATTGTGACAAAGCTCCTTAATAAAGAATAAAAATAAAAAAAAAATAAAAAAATAGGTACCGTACGCAGAATGATAAAACTTGAAGGTGCTTTTGAACGAAAATAAGCTTTTCTAAAGTGAGAGCCATTCAATTTATATCTGAAACATGATTACTCAGAAAGTAAATACTTAAAATAAAATCCATAACTTGGTGTGTTTTTAATAAATATCAACACAATTTGTAACAATTATTTTAAATGTAACAGCATTATAAATCAGAAAAACGACTCAAATACCTCAAAACACGCAGGTAACTCACGTTGGTACAAAACAATAGGCAGCATTAAGTATCTTCTAAAATTATAAACTTAGGTACATAAGCCATTGACAGCAATTTTGAATAGGAGCAGGTTTTTCTAAAACCGTATTTAAATAAACAAAAAAGGATCTAAGTAAATAATTATGTTTACTTGTAAAAATCACTTTTATAAAATCACCCAGTTTTTTAAACTATTTTATTTTATCTTGTTTCAAAACTCATAATTTGTTCTACGTCTGTGATTGTTGATTTTCATCAACTAATCGCAATAGGTTCCATGTTAATTGACAGCACACCAAGCAGAAACTTGGGGTCATTGTCTCGAATGAAAATTAATGTGACAAATTGTCAGGCGCGCGTAAACTTAAATATTGAAATGATATTTATTTCTGTAATAGGTTAAAAAAAAAAAACACTGTTACACGTCAAAATTATCTTATGTTTAAAAATTACATGAGTTTGGTGTTTCCTATCTTATTGCCGTGATTGGTTGAATGATTTATCAACAGCCAAGTGACAAACAAGCTTGACAAGTTGTCACATTAATTTTGCGATATTTTTCGTTCAGGAAACTGGCCCTAAATCAGGCTTACTGACGAGATTGAACCGTCAGAAATAAGGTGTCTTAACAGGTTTTCTGTTTGTTTCAGACGTCTGAAAGATGGTTGTAGGCACCCTGCAACAGGTCCCCAGCAAGGGGCGGATATCAATTTTGAAAATACAAAACTTCACGGTACAGAAAAGACGTAAGTATCAACATTTAAAAAAAAACTTTTGAAAATAGTTACATGTGCATGTCTATAATTTTTCCAAGTTCTGTTTTGAAGTAAGGAAATTACGTTCTATTTAAAAATAGTGAATCTTGTGCAACACGTATACGCACATGTTTGTATTGAAAAACAACACAAATAATTTAAAATTTTAAATAGAATGGAAGGTCAGTTACCAGGTACCTACGTCTTGATCTAGACTTTAATCTATGCTACCTAAAGTTTTGATCGATCGGTCAGCGATCTGTCAATTTTAGATCACCCGATCAGAAAAAGCCGTCGGTCGAAACCAAAAATAAAACCACGCCTTCCTTTAATAATTATAATCAAAATCTGTAATTGGGTTTTTTATAGAATCCGTTGCAATCAAACTAGACCCAATAAATTATGCACGTTGAACAAAAAATATGTGTTGTGACAATATTACAGCTTTTTTCTTTCATTTTTAGATTCTGTTATCAAACTTGCGTATGGAATTCTGCTGATGGTCATTAGCGTTATTATGGCTGCGATAAATCCTGTAGACATCGCTACTAATTGGGTAAGTGCTTTGTTTAGTTTTTTTTAACAATAGATAATTAAGAAGAACACGGGACCCTATTACATGGGACTTAAACAAAACTGTTGAAATGTGGGTGCACCTACTATGGTAATACGCCTCTGCCTAACGGTTCCCTATCTATTTGCATGAAATTATTAGACATAATATAACATAGCATACAATTGTTTATGCTAATTGTAATTACGCATAAAAGCTTACGCATAATTTTTTGGGCATAATTTTACTAATCCTAATTATTAAGCATGCTTATACATTTATTTACGCATAATGGTATTAAAACATAATTTTTATAGGCATAACAAATTTGCATAATAATTAAGCTAATAGTCATTACGCCTAGTAACATTATGCAAATTAAAATTATACCAAACAAATTATGCCTACAAGATATTCTATGCAAAGTATTAATATACAAAATAAAATATTCCAAAATAGTTATGTCAAAGTATACTTATTAGGAAAAAAAAAACATTATACGAAAGAAAGGATCCCCTGCCTTACCCATCGGAGAATATAAGTTAGGTGTTAAAGATCCTGTTTATTTGATACAGGATGAGTGATGAAAAATTCAAAATTTGGTATAAATGAGTTACCTTTTACGAACAGACGCATGGTCGCAAAAAGTATAATATTCTTAATGTTAATTACCAGTTAATCTACAGAAAAACAAAGTTTTAAAAGTTATTAAACCAAGCTTTAAAAAAATTAAGTCTCCCGCAGACAAGCGTGACGCGACAACTTTATGCGTTAGAACAATAAAATTTCCTTGAAGTTTTCATAAAAATTGTTCCACCAAAGTTGCGTCGCGCCTGTCTGCGGGAGCCTTAATGCTTCCGTCTTGGATTCTTGGAACCTTCATTATTGAAGTACTTTTCCTTGTTATTCGTCTTCATTAAACATGAAGGTACCCTTATCAAAAATCGAAAACAGCATTGTTTTTTTTTTGAAAATGATTAAAATTATCATGTACGTTATTATGTAGGGGTTTAGTAAAAAAAGGTATTTACAAGGCAGATGTGATATGAAACACTGAGAAAGACGCCACAGGAGGACAAAATGACCTTATTGGTGATTGAAAGGTCAGGTGCGTAGTGCTGGGCTGCGAATAAGGGCCGAAAGGGAAATCGTGGCCCCACGGAACACGGGTGGGTTTTAGTCAGTAAGAGTCTGACACGTCCGCTCCACCCAGAGCGGGAGAAGTTATTTGATAATTTCCCAAAAAAAAAAAAAAAAAAAAGGTGCGTAGTGCTCGCAGCCGCGCCGTGATGATCTTAAATGAAGCAGAAGGCGCATTGTCAGGATCGTAGCAGGTGGTGTTCTATAGTTTCTGCCTACCCCATGGGAAGAAGGCGTGAGTTTTATGATGCGTCATATTTATAGTAAAAAATATAGACTCAATACGTCACAACTTAAAAATTTCAAGCATCAAAGAACCTGCTAATAAAATTTACATCAACAATACATTACAATCTGGTTTTATTTACAAAAAAAGTAAAATAGTTACTATGTTTTACCATCGAATAGTTTCAATCATAAAATGATACCAATTTATGTTTCCGTACGTGCGTAGTTGGTCAAAAAACGCTCGGACAACTTTTTTGAGTTCAAGAGACACGTTTTATAAACGTGAACTTTGGGATAAGTTCCCAAAGCTCACGTTTTTGACTCTAGAGTTGAAGTCAAAAAAGTTAATTATAAGGCAACGGACGTAGTTTATATTATGATAAAGACTATGTTCGTTGCCTTATAATTAAGAGGATTGGATAATTTTATTGAAACTTTGAGGCGGAAGAAAAACTGGTCAAGTGTGAGTTTGACTTGCGCTCTTGGGCCTTTTTTTTTTTTGGGTGGGAAATTATCAAATAACTTCTCCCGCTCTGGGTGGAGCGGGAGGGCGTGTCAGACTCTTACTGACTAAAACCCACCCGTGTTCCTTCGGTTGCCATGTTGCCGGGGGGCCACGATATCCCTATCGGACTATATTCGCAGCCCCGGCAGGCATTGGCCCTAGCGGACTCCGTCAATTCTGCTGACATCTCTTTGAGGCGCGCGTGGAACACAACGCGCCGTCGACCCGGGATTGGTCCTTATCGGACGGCGAGCTACTCATTGCTCACCGTCCGCAAGCCCGCGCCTACGGTGGCCGGAAATCTGCCTGTGATTCCCGACGCCCAGGGCGTCTCCTCCTGCGGCGGTTAGGGGCGCGAGGGCGCGAAATTTGCCTCTCCCTCACGCGCTCCGCCTCCTCCTTCGCGAGCATTACTGCTTCGCAGAAGGAGGTGACGGCCTCCCATTTCCTCTCGCTCCGTAGCATGGCCCGAATCAGGGCCGGACGCGAGAGATGACCGCCACCGATCGCCTCCACGAGGACACGGCGATGCCCTGCCCAAGCCGGGCAGACCTCCACCGTATGCTCCACCGTGTCCTCCGGGCGATCCACACAGTGACGACACCCGGGCGTTTCCTCCCGCTTTATCCTGAACAGGTACCTCCCGAAGCAGCGCTCTTGGGCCTGGGCTCTATAAATTTTTTGCCTAGGGAAATGTTTTTTCAAAATCTCTCATCTTTTTGAAGTACATGATTTATAGACACTTCCCAAATAATCTAGAAAGAAACGGATAATGTCGATAATATCGTATGTTTTTTTTTTTAATCTTTCCTAAAGACACCTTGGGACAGATTTAATTGTCTATAAATTCAAGATGGCTGTTTTCAGCCAATTAAGGGGATTCCGAGACAGTAATAAAAGGCCCCAGTATCATTGGACCTACTTACGTTGTATCTATGTATATTCAATTAAAATAATACCAACGATAAACTGTAAACTATATATTAGTAACTCTACAGCGTGTTTCAGAAATATGTGGTAATATTCAAGAGCCGCACCCTTAAATCAGACACAGAACATTAAACTGAACAACTTTCGATGTTGGTCCCATGGAAAAAAGTTGTTCAAATATTCCATATTACGACAGTCCACACGTTTCCTTTACACGCTGTATTAAGAATTTATTATTGAAACTAACTTTAGGTAGGTAGGTAAGGTACGTCATTTTGGTGTTTTTTTATGTGGGTACGGTCATTAGACTTTTCACTCACGGAACCCTGATTGATCTTAACTAAAAACTTATCAGTAAATTAAAATCAGTTTATAAAATATTAATAAAAACACAAAGAAAAAAAATACTGGTTGACATTTACTTAATTAGATAGCTACTTAGACTGCTACTACAAAAACGTTGGTAAAAAAAATGTATAACTTCATTTAAAGTTCATCTTAGCGTAGGAAACATAAATTGGTTTAAGCAATAAAACGCATCCTTTGGTTATCCTTATCATATTTATTCATTATTGTTTAGAATTTGATTAGATCTGTATTTATTAAGCTTTTCGTGATCATGACGTAACAGGCAGAGAGACAAATAAAAAAAAATGTTATAATTACCATATAATTATGCTTTCATTATGCATTTAGTACAGAGCAGTTTTTTGACATTGCAAACAGACACTTAAATTTTATTTATTTGTGTAGATAATATTTTTTTTTTATTGCTACTATTTTATTCTGATATACAGTTTACTACTGGTTACTTAAATAGTTTTTCAAGACTGAGAGATGCCTATCTTTAAATATATAAAAAGTCGAGCTTTGTAGACCGCCGCTGTCACTGAAATATTAGTTGCACGCTTAGTATGACCACAATAGAAACTGGTTTTGTCGACAGAAGAATAGACAAAATGACAGATAAACAATCACAATCTGTCATTTTGTCTATTCTTCCGTCGACAAACCCGAAGAAAACTCGTTTCCATGGTTGTCATGCTTCGCGTGCTGGAACTTAGATTTCCTACTTAAGCTTGCTAACAATAATTAAAGCAGTTGATCGATTTTTTTTTATACACGCAAACTTTCATATCATCTTCGGAAATTATATTTATTTCCGTAAACGAAAATCTGTTATTTTCAGCAATGGAGTAAAAAAAGGCTTTATTTAGACAGCCGTTACTGTGTGACCGTACAACACTTTCTTAGAAAACCCAAAGCTTAAGTAGACATTTTTTAAGACACTTTACACGTCAATGTTTTGATCAATATTTTACCTGTAGATTTCGACTACGTAAAGACTGAAGATCTGAAGCTTAAACTGCCTCTGCAAATCCGTATTCCACAGCCTTGAAATAAATCTAAATTCACTTAATGTTTATGGCTTCATTAAACACATTTTTTGCCAAAGATCATAGATCCTACGTCTTAGTTATGGTTGGCATCAGGTTCTCGTACGTCACTCAACGTTAGGATACCGGTCGCAAACATCATTCGATTATCGTGTGACGTCAGCAGGCTTTCGGTTTTTTTTAATCGATTAAATTAATTTAATCGAATAACTAGTTTAGAAGACGTTAAATCCCGGTTTCCAGTGCGTTAACTTTTATACTTGTTACTAACAAGAATTGAGAAATTAACATTTTTTGAATAACAACAACAAAATGCAAATCGATAAAAAAAATTGAACGTTTGTTAATTAATTCGTTTATGTATCAGTTTTTGACCAATAATAATGAATTACGTCTTATCCTAAATGTCTACCGAAAATTAGAATCCAATAGTAGTTAGAGTTGTCATCCGTCCGGACAAAGCCGGACAGAGTTAGGCTTTTTGACCTCTTGTCCGGGTCAATTTGACTGCGTCCGGCCCATCCGGCTTTTGTTAGGCTTTTTATTCTCTTTAATAGGCCAGCAATGGACGGAACAAAGAAACAGGTTAAAATCGGAAACTATTGCAAAAATGTTAATTGTGGAATTTAATTTAAGACATGTAACTTGCAAAATGTTTTATGATAAAATTATTAAAGAGTTTGAGCTTTTAAAGCACGTTTCTACCAAAGAAAAATGATGATACTGATTAAAACTTTTTATAAAAAAATATGTATTTTATTTGAACTTTTAGTCAAAAATCTTTTTTTTTGGCGTCCGTCCGGCCTGGGGACCCAAAAGTCCGGCTTTTTTTGCGGGTAAGTCCGGTTTTCTGATTTTTAGAGATGGCAACGCTAGTAGTTGTAGTAGCCCGGAGTGTGGATTTGTGGCCGGTAGATGGCAATAAACTCACCCGGTTACATGGAACTTAAACTATCATATAATTTTAATTCGATGAGTGCTGATCCTCAGCCTAGTTTTCAATAAATAACTTTTGATTTTGACTTTGACAGAAAAATATACTCAATACTCAATTCTTTATTGCATTCCATATGTATTACATAGATGGTATAACAAAGTAAAAGATCAATATGGACCCTGTCGGGCACAGCCAAATTAGGAAAGAGGAAGAGGGCTAAGTAGAAATTCAATATTTTTATAAATTATTAGATGTGTTTAATTGGGTGTATAATTACGTATATATTGTATATTATTAGGTTTGTGCATATAGGTATAGTACATTCGTTATTTTAATTTTATATATTGCATAAGAATAATGTGGGTAATTATTATTTCAATTCTTAGAAGTATTTTCATTATTATTAAATTATGTTATTATTTATGTATTCATATTTAATTTCCTATAGCCCCAAAGTTGCACGCCCAGCACAGTTTTCTAACATGTATTTTAAAGCTTGCTATACCATCCTCGCAAGTTGTGCCATAATACTTTGGTACTCTTGCAAGAAATAATTACTAAGTGGATGGCTTCAAGGATGATTTTTTCGACACATAGTTATTTAGTTAACCGACATGCTAGCAAAATATAAAATAACTAGACAAAACAAATTATATTCTCATTTGCTCAATTTTAAAAAGCATAGACGAAAAATAGTCGTAGGTACTTACTGATACATAATGACTTGAGAACAAAATGCAGTATTTTGGTATAATATTTCACATAATTGAATGATAGTTATTTCGTTATTTGTCTTCTCTATAACCAGGGTTGGCATAAAACAAATAAGTTATTTTAAAACACGTATTTAAAACAGTTTGAAATAAAACAATGTTTTTTATTAAATGTTTTAAAACCACAGTATAAAACAAGTTTAAAATATTTTTTTAAACATTATGAAAAAAACTTGGTTTTAAATCGCGATAAATAAATGAAAAGTTTTACATTTTTAGGACTTGAAATAGCTCGAAAAGGAATTAAAAATGTTAGATAGTTTTATACACTTCGTCGCCGGTCGAAATGAAGTAATTCTCAGTAACTATTTTGGGGATTCCCCTTATTTGAATATCTATCCTACCTATTGTAGCATAAATTATGGGTTTCTCTTGCCACATGTCCAACGACACCCGGGAATCGAACCCAGGGCGTTGTAAGGTTAAGAAATGAAAGGTATGATTGCGGTAAAACAACACTGTATAATTAGATTTGTAAAACTAAAAGAACACGAACAATTATAAATAATATAAATCAAATAAAAAATTGAGTAGCCTGTGAATCTTTTTTTTGAGAAAATATTAAGAGATGGGAGAAATTTTAGATTTTTAGACCTAGGCTCATCGACTTTCGTAATTTAATTTTGGTGATCGACGATACGACGCGGATTTATCGGCCAATAGCTATTGTCGACCCCGCGTCATATAGGACGCACGCATATCAAGGGTAGTCGCGATGAACCTAAGTAACGGATTTCGTAACTAGAAAAACGATTAGACCGCGCTAACAAGATTTACGAATTAATAACTAAAGTAAAACTAGAAAAACGATTAGACCGCGCTAACAAGATTTACAAATTAATAACTAAAGTAAGAATAAGAAAAAAAGGGTTGATCCGCTCGAGGGTGGCACTTCACCGCGCACCGCTTCCGTCCGTCGTCCCGTCGCGGCGCTCGGCTACGCACGACCGGCTTCTCTGCCCGGACCACTGGCGAAACGCGGATACGGAGGGACCCCGCAGTGAATAGGGCTGGTTGGCTGGCTCTGGCCCAAGCGTGGAGCCGTAATCGGCCTTGTCTGATTGGATCCAAGATACATAGCATATTAGGACCAGAAAGCAAGGCAAAATTGTGGAGGTTGATGGTGGGTGGTGATGACCCAATTGGAATACTCACAGTTATAAACCAAAGAAATAATTTGAGATCGGGGAGAATACTCGTATCCCCGATTGGTCCCGGAAATGGGCACCAGCTGGCAGCAACGGCTTTAATTTACTTGCTGCTTGTCTGCTCACGAATATACAGGTAATAATTTCCAAGATAAAAATTGTCCACGGGTTAAATTTTGGTATCTACCTGGACTCTCTTGGCTGACGACTGACTGATGTCAACCCAGAAAAAATTCAATATTCTTTCTATTTAAAAATTTTGAATTTGCGTCAACTTAAAAAAGGAAAAAAATAAGGCGGCCTATGATGTACGCGTAAAAAAGTTTGATAATGCAGAGTTATGCTGCACTATGTATTCTATACTTAGTCACTTGTCGAAAAAAGGTAATTCCCCGCAATCATTTTATATTACATGTTTAAATATACTTTTAGGTGAAAGGTACATCTAAGAACGAAAATCGGAATTCGCAATTCCTTATGTATAGAGTATACTGGGTGGTTCAGTGTCTGTGTTACATATCTACTTATATTGAGTACCTACAAAAAAAAAATTTGTTCACAGATTAGATAGTTTATTAGTTAGTAGGTACTAACTGTTTGGATTATGAAACGTTTCTTATAAACGTTTCCTTAAGTAAATTTTAAAATTGTCTAGAAATGAATTATATTAGGACTGCTCGATTTGTGTTAATGATAAATTTGATTAATCACCCAATGAAAAAAAAAAAATGAATTTGAAATTTTGAACTGTTTGTTTTATAAAATTTAAAAAAGAATCTGGTTTTTTTCCAACCCTGTCTATAAAACTTCACCTGGTATAATTTATAATGTCTTGAAGATTTTCTAGCATGGTTTTATAGTTATAATACGATTAATAGAGATTATTATTACTCATCAATCTAATACTACACTATTATTCATCAAACTTTAATGATTGGGATAGACAAATACACAGACAAATTAATCTTAACAATAACAAAATCATACGAGATGGTCCCAGACTTCCGGTGTCTTTTAAAACTCTTATCTGTTTGGACCAACAATGTTATAATTATTTTTAAACAGTTATTATTTTGCAACAATAATTACGTTATGTGTGTGAACCGTTGACCTAATAATTTCACAGCTTGTTATCAACTCTGTGATACTTTCCCAAAGTTGTGTAAATTTATTGACATAATTTTATTCTTGTACAGCATTTTTATGTGTTATGTTATTGCCAATTGAAAGAATTAACGAGGAAGGAAATTATTTTTTTTTAATTTTCAAACAAGACAATATTTAAATAATATTTATGCCAACGGACTTAAAATAATAATATTACGTATCTACATCTACATGTATGTGTATTATAAAAAAAGATTTTACAAAAAAAAAAAACAACCTACTTCCAAAAAACACCACAAAGTGAAAAATAACTCTAATTTCGGAAGTCGGTGTCTTTCTTTGGTTTTGAATTTTCGTTTTTTGTCACCGACTTCCGAAATTAGAGTTATTTTTCACTTTGTAGTGTTTTTGTTTTTTGGAAGTAGGTTGTTTTTTTTTTTGTAAAAAGTTTTTATTTTTCACTTTTTAGTTGTGGTACCTACCCCACACAAATTCGAAAACCACTACCTGCTATGTAAATAACAGTGACAGGAACTTATCAATCATCCACATACTAAGTGAGAAAAAGTACGTATTATTGAAGCTAACTCAAAAACTATCGAAGCAAAGTTAATAAAATTTATATGGGACCATTTCGAGAGCATACCCTTTCAAACAAAAAAAGAATGTTCAAAATCGGTCCACAATTGACGGAGAAATCGGTGGAAATACATAAAAAAAAAAACAAACATACGCGACGAACATATAACCTCCTAAAGTCGGTTAAAAAAGAGGAAAAAGAATAGCAGGGCAATACAATAAAACCGTATTGCTGTCAACAGAAAACGTGCCCAAAAGGCTGGCAGTAATGCCACGTTGTATGGCGATGTTAAGAAATAACTACCTATATTTTTTCCTAGAAAATTGGTTATTAGGTACTTAAGTTTAAAGGTAAGATTTCCGACACTATAATTTACTGTGATTATTAATAAATTGACACACGCAAAAACTAGTTAAAAAAGAACTGCAATGTTAGTTTTTAGCACACTCAAAATATCATAATATTATCTCTAGTTTTTCGTCAAGATCCGAGTCATCAAGAAAAAATAAATATTTTAGGTATCATACCAAAGTACTTACATTTGTATCTAAGGTGTTACTTACATACATTTTTTGTTTTCATACAAACAAATTAATTCATTTTGATTGTATATTGCAGCCATAAAGTATGAGAAACAAAAAGTCAGTCGAAGATAAAAGTATGCAATTTTGTTTATGCGGACAATCACCTTATTTTATTACATTATTTACCGTTCGTTTTAAATTATAAAATAACTTCTCCCGCACTGGGCGGAGCGGGAGGGCATGTCAGACTTGCTGACTAAAACTCACCCGTGTTCCTTCAGTTGCCATGTTGCCAGGGGCAAGCATCGGCCCTAGCGGACCCCGTCAGTTCTGCTGACATCTCTATTCTCTTTGAGGCGCGCGTGGAACACAACGTGCCGTTGCCGTCGCTGGTCCTTATCGGACGGCGAGTTATTGTCCTAGCTAACTAAATAATGTTTTTGTAGTTCGTTGATCTTTATAAAAGTTATGAAAAAATAGACTACTGCTCAGGAAGGTCCTACAATAAATCA
This sequence comes from Agrochola litura, assembly GCA_949152395.1. NCBI lineage: Eukaryota > Metazoa > Arthropoda > Insecta > Lepidoptera > Noctuidae > Agrochola > Agrochola litura. The sequence continues at coordinate 32,915,913 of OX424490.1, read as the reverse complement.
AATATTGTCAAATAGAAAACAATAAACAAGGTACAACAGAATAAACGCAAGACCTGAAAGAGTTTGTTCAGAATCGGCTTCTGAATCGACTTGTCATTATTTATGTAAATTTTTCTCAATTTTTTCATATGACTTATATTAGAACCACCGCGTCATAACAAGTTAATAAAATAGTATAATTTAAAAAAAATCTGCCTTTTCTCGGAACATGACTGAATTTAAGTTGTTTTTTACCGTTTTAAGTTTAGTTAGGACAACTATAGTATAAAAATTACATGGTTTGGTTTAACTGAACTAAATTACAGATGTTATGAGTCTTCTACACTAATAATATTATAAACTACTTGAGGGATTTCAAAAATTCTTTCATGAGTATAATTCTTAATTATCACTGAGTAAAATAGGCTTTAATTTATGATGACATCACGTGGGCGAAGCCGCTGGCGGAAGCTAGTAATTATATTATAAATACCTATTGTAATTGGGGTGTCTGAGGTTTTGCGTTTATTCTGTTACACGGAGCAGTTTGTGCCTTACAGCTTGAGCTTGCGTTACTTGCAAAGCGCTTAGCGAACCGATTGGCATAATGATAGTGTCTGTTCGAAACAACAAAAAAAAACAAAAACGTTTTGACTATTACGTACACACAAATTACTGTGTCTACGTAGTAGTTGTATAAAATACCATATAAAATGTTTACTACACGTTTTAGATAGCAAAGGTAATCATTACAGTCAGGGTATTATTTTCTTCGAGTTTTTTTAAATATTATAGAAGAGACTGAATAAAAAATATTTCAGTGTATATGAGAAAAACTTCTTTATTGTTTTCGAATCGTGATCATTTCTACTATTTACGCATTCGGGTCAATAACCTCTGTGATATTTATGATCGCAAAATTAATATTTGGCTAAAATTCAAATATATCTCGCATTTTTTAATAATTATTATCTCTCTCAATTCGGCTCAATTCTTGAAATTACAATGCTCTCTGTTAATTTTCTAACTTACTACGCGTTTGCACCAGAAACATTCAACATGTAGATGTTTCGAAACTTGTCACATGAAACAAATCTCATAACTTGTTTTGTTGAATTTACGTTCGCACTGCACGAAACATAATTCAATAGATATGTTTTGTATAGAGATTTGTCGCGATTGCGTTTGCACTGTCGTTTGTTTGTGTCTCGAAACTTGTCAATGACTTGCAAGGTTAGAAACATTTTGTTATGCAAACATGTTTCGCGTCAACAAGTTGCGTGACAATTTAACATGTTTTTATGAGAATGTTTCACCAACGCAAACACACGGATATGACCATAATGCTTATTAATTTACTAAATCAACTACCTTCTACAAAGAAAGATGGAGAATTTCGTACCGGCGCACCCTATTTTAGACTTGCTACTAACCTAGCTGACTGGCAAATGTTTTCATTAATCCATGAGGTAGAGTTTATGACACTAAGCCCAGGCGCGCACTAGCGGCCTGGTCGCAGTGGCCATGCAGCGAGAAACATACATTAATATGAAATCACCATGGAGCACGCGCACCTGGCCGTACGTGGCCAGCGGCCTCACCGACTATCTCGCTGGCCGCTGTGACCTGGCCGCTGTGACCTGGCCGCTAGTGCGCACCTGGGCTAAGAGAGAAGAAGACACTATCATACTGATGACCAGACATGCGAAAACTTAGCATAGAGCTTTCATTCATGATAATTATTGGAGACCCATTAATGTATCGATTTTCTGCCTGACCGTACCAATCACCGTAATCGGTAGCGAAATATCTGGTATTATTATTTGGGTTGAGTTGACTCAGTCTGACCCGATCTATCAGCGGTGATCAAACACTCAATGAAACGCTATGCTGATCTCGCATTGTATAGGATTTCCGTACAATGCGAGGTCAGCTTATACTGGAAATGTATAGCTTGATGTGTAGCCGTGTGTAAAGCCACTCACCAAATAAACAAGGTACAAATTCCAAAGTATTTGCGATATATAGTGACCGTGGTAATTTAGATAACTTTGCGAATCTTAGGTGTCAGGTCACGTGAGGCTGCACGTGATGACGCATGAATGAGACTGGTTTGCTGACCCTCTTGCAAGAAAACCTTTAATTATAAGTATCTCTATTATGACTGCCTGGTTGGTCTAGTCGTACGCAAGCGCTACTGCTGAGTATGAGGCTCTGGGTTCGATTCCCAGGTGACATGCACATAACATAGTGTGGTGGAGTTTAGTCGCGAAGACACGTGCATGTGCGTGCACACGCTTTGCATGCTTGCGCATTAATTGAAGCTAACTTACGTGTTACATTATGCTTTCAATTGTCTACACGTCTTAAGTAGGTTAATCTATATTCGCACTGGCATAAGTCTCCTTTGATAAGTCTCGTTACTTTCTTACCTTATTTTTGTAAGAACCGTATTTTACACAGAGCTACTGCCTATATGACCTCCACAACCCAGTTACTGGGTAACACGATACCCCTTGGTAAAACTGGTTGTCAGACTTTTGGGCTTCTGACTACCCGTAACGAATTTCAAAGATGTACAGACGCCAGCACATCAAGCTACTACTGTCTATCTGTCAAATTTATTTAATAGATTTTCAACTTTATCGCTGAATTGTAAGGTTCAAAGTTGATTGCGTAAATTTGACAGTTTCGGGTAGCTTGATGTGCTGGCGTCTGGACGTTGTCATTAATAATTCATTTGTAATTGCCAATTTAATTAATAACATATAAAGATTTTGTACGCCCAGTGAGGCAAAACATGTTGGACCGGTAAAATTATTATTCCATCTATATGTACATATTCATGTATCAAGTTACACTTGTTTGAATAAATAAATTTATCTTTATCTTTACGCATGACAGCCGGGACCGTTGGCTTAACATGCTTTCCGAGGCACGGAGGGGTCTCGATATGGCTCAACCTTCGATCTTTTGTATTGTACCTATGTATTGTATAGAATCATTTGTTTTCTAAGACAGCTGTGCTGCTGGGGAGTTTGTTGCGTCACTTCTTCTTCCCAGCTAAAGGTATTAGGAAGTGGTGAAGGGTGGGCGTTTTGGGGGACTGTCTTATGAAATTTTGACGTTCGAGAATTTTGATGTTTGAATTCTTAGCCTAGTTTGAGTAAATGACTTTTGAATTTTGAATTTTGATCGACCCGTGCAGCTGTTATCATTTAGCCACGAGCCCCCCTTAGTAAAAACCACTTAAAAAATATAACAGTGGCACTCCAAGGGTGCCGACAGAAGTGAAAACTTGAACAAGATCGTCTTGGTAGAAGAAAAATACTTGTATAGAACATTGGTCCGTTAACCTTATCCAAATAAAGCGCACATGCGCATTTACAAAAAAAAAAAAAACACCACCACTCGACAACACATTGAGATTTCTTAGTTACATGTAACTTTAATACTAACGTATTACACACATAAACCTTTTGGAATAAATTCTCTAAACGATGCACGATGGTGAAAACCTCATCAAAATCTGTTGCGTGGTAGAAGAACAACGTGGACATACAGATAAACGCGAAAAACGACTTTGTTTTATAATATTTAAAGAAGATTAGCCTATATATCAAATGTCCTAAGATGAAAACACAAGGTGCAGGTGGCTCTTAAACACACAAACAAGGAATTGTAAATTTGGTCCTAAAACAAAACATCATATTTTTCTAAAAATTATTGATCGAACTTTTGATTTTGCAGAACTGTTGTACAAAAAGCTAGTAGCTACCTTTCCACTAAAACGTGTGTAACAGTATATAAAGGTACAACAACATTCCTTAAATTTTTTGCCACTTTAAATACAAGTTTTTTGTTTAGTCTTGAAATCAGCAAAAACTATAGTTACATGTCCATTTATGACGTCTAAATAATTTAAGCAAAAAGGTTGACAAATATTTTATAAGTCCTAATGTTCTCTACATCTTAGCATTTAACTTAATCTTCAGATTTTAAATGACTAAGGCATCAATCAGTATTGCTTTATGTCCACTCGATGAATTCCATAAATCATAATCCTAGATCTTCTAATACCTGCATAATAAAAAAAAAAGATTAATCTTTTAACAAAAAAAAACCGGTTTTGAGCTAATCGTCGCGCATATAAATGTAAAAATTAAAATGATCGTACAAGATAGGCAGTTTTTTTTTGTAATGTATTTTCTGGTAGAATAAAGAATATGTAAATAAATAATGCTGTTAAGTAACTCTAGGGATCCGGAAAAAAAAAAATGCACATTACACACAGGTCAATGTAACTTCTATAGCAAGTCACGGTCATTCGCAATCGTAGATTTAATTTAGAAGGAAGAGGAGAGGGTCGTAGCTAAATAATAAAAGCCACACGGGACGATCAAAGGTTAAGCTACGCTTGCCGCGGTCAGTTCGTGAATGGGTGAACATTACATATAATCGCGGGTTTGTCCGAAAGGGATACCGTGGCAACATGGCAACTGAAGGAACACGGGTGGGTTTTAGTCAGTAAGAGTCGGACACGTCCTCCTGGTCCGCCCAGAACGGAAAAAGTTATTCGATAATTTCCCAAACAAAAAAAAAACAGACCCCTCCGTGCCTCAGAAACCGTCCCGGCTGTCATTCGTAGATCTTTGACCGTCGTTACAGGTGGTCAGAAGCCAATAAGTCTGACAACCAGTCTTACCTAAGGGTATCGTGTTACCCAGTAACTGGATTTTAAAGATCTTAAAGGCAGTCGCTCCATGTAAAATACTGGTATTCTGGTTAGACTGGAAGTCGACCCCAACATAGTTGAAAAAGGCTAGGAAAATTGATTGAGATGTAATTATGAGGATTTATTACTATTATCGGTCTAATCTGTACACATAGCGCAACCTTAAGTTGAATTAGGTTTTACGAAGCTTGATTTGCTATGAGTAATATTTGTTCTGAAAATGCCTTCCGTTTTTTGGTACTCATTTTATTATTTTAGCTGCCAATAATTATGTATTTAAGTGTAATAGTGTACGATGATTCTACGTTTATGATCATCAACATGCGCTGCAGAGCAAATTTGCCGTTGCATTCAACTATAATCACACCTATCTTTTAATTGTGCCATGATTAAAGTCAAAGTCAAATATTTCAAACTGGCTTTTGCCTGCCGGCCTCGCCAGCGTGCATGTCGATAATTATCTCACGGGAACATACTACCGGAATAAAAAGCATCTTTTGTCCCATTTCAGGCCATTTTGTATGCCAAATTTCATCCAAATCCGTTCAGCCGTTTAGCGTAAGAGCGTAACAAACAAACAAACTCACTTTCACAATTATAAGGATTTATGGCACATAAAAGGTACTTTTGAACGTCAGATTTACTAGAACATTTGTTTGATTCTAGTTATTTCCAAAATGTAGTTTCGTGATAGATTTTTTAAAGAAACTTTATTATAAGATAACTAGCTGACCCAGCAAACTTCGTTCCGCCTAACAGTCAATGAACACATTCATTGTTAGGATTTTAAAATTTCTACCCTACCTACCCTACCTACCTACCCTACCTACCTACCCTACCTACCTACCCTACCTACCTACCCTACCTACCTACCCTACCTACCTACCTACCCTACCTACCTACCCTACCTACCTACCCTACCTACCTACCCTACCTACCTACCCTACCTACCTACCCTACCTACCTACCCTACCTACCTACCCTACCTACCTACCCTACCTACCTACCCTACCTACCTACCCTACCTACCTACCCTACCTACCTACCCTACCTACCTACCCTACCTACCCTACCTACCTACCCTACCTACCTACCCTACCCTACCTACCTACCCTACCTACCTACCCTACCTACCCTACCTACCTACCCTACCTACCTACCCTACCTACCTACCCTACCTACCTACCTACCCTACCTACCTACCCTACCTACCTACCCTACCTACCTACCTACCCTACCTACCTACCTACCCTACCTACCTACCCTACCTACCTACCCTACCTACCTACCTACCCTACCTACCTACCCTACCTACCTACCCTACCTACCTACCCTACCTACCTACCCTACCTACCTACCCTACCTACCTACCGAGATATCAAAAAAGCCGATCCACACAAAACGTATGAGAACGTGAATTTTCTTCATATTTTTTTTTTTTCGTTAGTTTTTCCATATTTTCTCACCGTTTAAACCTTCCCTGGACTACGACAAACATTTCAAAACCAAAATCAGCTAAATCGGCCCAGCCGTTCTCGAGTTTTAGTGAGACTAACGAACAGCAATTGATTTTTATATATATAGATAGTGCAACTACATAGGATACACACAAATTTCATGCACTTATTAGAGCTCAAATTTTGAATGCCATGTCAAAAAAAAAATGTATTGCCCCCATCACCAATATCTCCGCCCCTGTCCATTTGGAGTCCATTCGGACGGTACGGGGGGGTTCAGCATCATTTCAAGACCCGGTTTACCATTGTTTTAACTATCATGCTTCATGGGGCTACAGAGGCCACTGCAGTAGACCGACCATAGTAGACCGGGGGGCGCGGTAATGCAATTAAATATTAAATTAAATTTTATGATAAATGAGTACCGTTTTTGCACCTCCTAAAGTTCATCCGGTCAAATAGTTGGAATTTCCGAGTTGGCAGTTAAGATAAACGACTAATATTGAAGGTCTTACGGTAGGGTCAAGTGGCATCGTGATAACTGTGTAAAAAAACTAACGGTAGACGAACAAAAAGTTTCACAAGTAGTAATTATTCACAAACAAATTGAACAATGCTTGGGTGTGCTGTGTGTTCTTTACGGTGCCGAGTTCCGTATAAAACCAAACACACATTATAGCCGGCGTCGGCACGATCTAATCCAGTCTGTCCCTTGCTCCTCCAGAACGCCCTAAGCCGAGGTCTGTACCCCACAAGGGGTGCTCTTCACGTGTAGTTGCTTAGTTAATGTTTATGTTTTGTGCCCTGGCTGGAGGCCCTACTTATTAGGGCCTCCATTTATTAAGGATTCCATTCAATAAAAACAAATAAAAAAAAAACACACCACACCGCCGCTGACCCCGATTTGGGCGAGCCGCACCTCATTCACACTGCAAGTCTGCGTTTTACCCATTTTTAACCGACTTCCAAAAAGGAGGAGGTTATAATTATGTTCGTCGCGTGTTTTTTTTTTTTTTTATGTATTTCCACCGATTTCTCCGTCATTTGTGGACAGATTTGAAAATTCTTTTTTTGTTTGAAAGGGTATGCTCCCAAATTGGTCCCATATAAATTTTATTAACTTTGGTTGGGTAGTTTTTGAGTTAGCTACAAAATACGTATTCTTTTCCCACTTAGTATGTAGATAATATGATAAGTTCGTGTCACTGGTAGCAGGTAGTGGTATTCGAATATGTGTGAGGTAGGTACCACAACTAAAAAGTGAAAAAAAAAAATTTTTCAAAAAAAAAAACAAGCGACATCCAAAAAAAAAACACTACAAAGTGAAAAATAACTTTAATTTCGGAAGTCGGTGGCAAAAAACGAAAACACAAAACCCAAGACACCGACTTCCGAAATTAAAGTTATTTTTCACTTTGTAGTGTTTTTTTTTGGAAGTCGGTTGTTTTTTTTTTTGTAAAAAGTTTTTTTTCCTGCAAGGTTTTGTCTCTACCTTCCATAATATTATAAAGAGGTAAGGCTTTGTAAGTTTGTATGTAGGAGGTAATCTCCGAAACTACCAGTCGGACTTGAAAAATTCTTTTTGCATTGGATAACACAATTCTTGAGGAAGGTTATCGGCTCCCGGACGAAGTCACAGGCAGACACTTGTGTTTTATAAAATTTGAAGCGTCTTATTCTTGTCGGTAGAGATGAACCCTGAATGTAACAATCAATATATATTATTATTATTACGAAGTATATAGTTAAGACGTACTTAAACTTATGTAAGTACGTATTAATTGAACAAAAAACACCCAAACGTGAATGACAGTATGAATAGAAGTATTTAAACTTAAAGGTTATTTATCTATTGTAAGTTTAAATATCAATGATGTGTCTTTATTTGGTTATGAATGGAATAAAAAGCGGAAATAGTAAAAAATGCCAGTTGTAATAGACAGTTTTTTAGCCAATGATGCTTTTTTATTATTATTTTGATTGACCTATTGCCTTTTTATTTTGTTTATTGAAAAAAGTTAATGAGGAGTAGAAAAATCGAAAGTTGACGCCCTAAGCCGAGGTTCGTACCCCACAGGGGGTGCCCTTAGCGAGCGTTCACCTAGTTTTAATTAGTATAGTTGAATAGCTTAAGGCACATGAAAGCCCGGTTAAGTAGTCATGATCTCAGAGGTCAACTACGAAATGCCCTACATCTAAATAAAAATAAAACACAATAAAGTTTTTCAGGATGGAACTTGCGCAGAATAAATCCTAATTATAAATGCAAAAGTGAGTTTGTTTGTTCCGCTTTCACGGCAAAACGGCTGAACCGAATTAGATGAAATTTGGCATACAGATAGACCATGACTTGGGTAAGGACATAGGCTATGTTTCATCCTAGATTACAGTTAAGTCGTGGGTAACAGCTAGTTATAAATTTGTCATAAGATAACTTTAAGAAAATCATAAATCTGACGTCACCCATATCCTAATCATTCATGGCTAATAAACAAACAAAACTATGACAGCCAATTAAAATATACAACGAGGGGAAAACACTAAAATAATTGAAATAAAATCCGTTGGATTCATCTCTACGGATAACTTTATGGTATTATTTTAATAGTAAGTATTTTGACAAGCAAATTAACAACATGAAGCTTACTAAAATATCCTTCAGGTTTTATAGCATGCGTAGCATTTGCCCGATAAGTATAAAATGTCTACGTTCTACTGCTCGTGTTGGCAGGAATGAAAGTTAATCTTCACGAGAAAAGTTCTTGTCCGTGGTGCAAAAATGTTATCCAGTCAGCAAAATTGGTAACGTGTCTGACTACTCAGTGTAAAGCTATGGTTTCCTAGAAGTGCGGTGGCCGCCACAGAACGGCCGCAGTGACGACTGTCATTAAGTTGATAGCAACTTTTACGGTGTCAAAAACGCTTTCCAGGAAACATACAACTTTTTATATTTTTTTATAAATCTTGATAGTGACGTCTGCCAGTCCCTTATACAAATGTGCGAATTAATTAAAGCAATATTTTACGACCATTCGACAATTTATGGCTCAGCTTTTCAGGTGTTAAATAAGCATATTAAACGAACGAATACCGGTTATATTTTTTGCGTCATAAGACTCATAAGTTAATGTTTTCTCACTCATAAAATATTTAGACAAAACAAGTTTTTTTAGGACTGAATTTTAAACTGTTAATTGCATTGACTGCTTCTACGTGCGTAGGTAATATTTCAAAACCTAGTTTAATACTTGATAATAATTTAAAGAAGAAAATATTTTAGTGGGTTATATAAAATACAAAAGAAAGAACAGTTAACCAACAGTAATATTCAATGAAATGATTGTTTTTCTGGGTTAAGCAATAGCTTTTAGAAAACACTTGAGTTAGTTACGGGATTTTCCAAGAAAACTCAATGAAAACAACAAAAAACCACTTTTTTCTTAACGTAAACAAATCCACTAAAGTGGCGATTAATAAAAAGGTACTCAGACCAAATAAAAAAGTGAAAACTTGAACAAGATCGCCCTGGTGGAAGAAAAATAAAGAGCACAATCGCGTTTACAAAACCTTTAAAGTAAAAATACTTGCATGGAACATTGATCCGTAACGTAATATAAATAAAGACCACAATCGCGTTTACAAAAATGAGGTGTCGTCATGGTGTCGCGAAATCAATGGTTTAGTCCCATCTCAAAAAAAGTGTAGTTTGATTGTCGTGTCATTGTAAATGGTTGTTTATGTGTGCGTGTGAGCGTGTATGCACAGAGTGGAGGTGTAGTTTTGGCATGCTTCACTCTATTTTTTGCTGCGCTCTTCGCTGCTATTCAACCTAATCACTATCCCAACCTATTAAAAGACTTATAATTTTTTCTTGCATCGGTTCTAAATCATACCTTTCCTTGTCCACAGTACACGGACATGCGAGACGCCTCATTCCTCTACAACATGTGGGAGAAGCCGACGTACGAGTTGAAGTCAGAGATGTGGGTGTACAACTACACCAACGTGGAGGAGTTCCTCAATGATGAGAAGATTCTGAAGGTCAAGGAGGTTGGACCTTTTATGTTTAAGTAAGTATCCATTGATGTTTTTAAGGATTTTGTTAGATTCTAGTTTGACCACCATCCCAACTGCTAAATAAACGTAGATACGGACCCTCACTTTCGAATGATTTTTTGGCCTCGTGATGTACTTACTCTACATCAAAGGCCTAAGGTCTCTCCATTGTGGGTTTTTGACAGATTTACTATACAAAATCTGTCAAAAATTGTAAATGCGTTTGTAAATTAGTAGACTTGGCCCCCAGCTAGTTATAAAGTCCAATCGGTGTGATGATAGTATAGCGATAAAAAATGTTGATTTAACGTGCTTTCGAGGTCAAGGGCTTGAGGCAATTTGCACGCATGTCCAAAACCCAATTTTTTTTTATGATTCCCTCAAGAATGGGCCCAGTCCTCCATATAATATGCCGACGAAAATGATTCGAGATCTGTGCGATTGGATGGGTCGAAACCTTACACTCCTCGACTTCAAGTATAAGATTTTTTAAATTTGGTCCGAAGATGAGTTGATATCTCCATAAATTTAAATAATTTCAATCCCGAATTAGACACTTGCCCAACACAAGCCTTGACGTAATCTTTCTAGTAACATAGATACATTGTTTGACTGATTACACCGGCACTTCCTTGTTGATATGATTTATTAATAATTATTACTTAAATACTTATCCTATGAAAATAACACGTAAGTAGTTTATTTATTAAGTTTGTTGATTGACTCACTACATTTTCCTGGTAAGGTTGTAGTCACTTTGTAAAAGGTAAACAGTTTCATAAAATCTTGACTTTACCTTAGTCAAGTAATTAAACACTATCTCAACTCGGAAATTCTACCTTAGCATTGATTTAATTTTTTTCGGATTTCGAGTTTCATTTGTTGAAGAATGTAGCTCCTTAGTGCCCATCTTCGAGGACAACGAGAGCATCATTTGTGTCGTGTCGTCTCTAATATGTCATCTACATCGTTCAGCCAAAAGACGTCTTCTTTAGCTGCTGAATCCTCTAATCATCGCCTCAACAACCGGTCCTGCGCTTTCCTCACACAGTGGCTGGTCGTTGGATAATGCGGTCTAATGCCGTGTGGTCGTCTCTGGAGGAGTCGGTGTTGGGGCTTTATGGCGGTCTAATATTACTGTGTGGTCTGTTATCGTTTAAAACTCGAAGTCTGTTCATGAGTTTTTATATCTGCGCAAAGATTTACCTTGGTAACCTATTGTCTGCATCAATTCAAGTAGTATGATTGTTAACGGTTCTCGGGAATACCCGACTAGCTTTGGCCTCAAACAGTGCCGCTAAACAAATTTACTCGGCAAGGTCGCGATTCAAAGTGTGATGCAATTTTTTGCTGAATCACAGATTCTACAACCTTTTATGTATTTTGCGGTAAGGAGCAATGTCAACATTAGTTCATCACACTTGTTTATTAATGCAACGTGTTTCAAATATCACGATTTTGCACAAGCTTTGCTACTTTGCTTAAGCAAAGCCATTATCCTTGTTCTGAAACTTGGACGGAATCACAAGCAGTTGATACATTTTGAGTAAGATGTTACTGATCGTGACTATGGGTGTTGTTAAGTGGATTTTAGTGGGAAACAGTACGATTGACCGGCTATAATAACGATCACTTGGAATAGTAAAACGCCGATAGGAAGCGAGAAAAATTTGTAGACTGATAACAAGAATAAAATTAAATCAAACAAAGGAATGTCTTAAAAAATTGGAACCATGTCATCATTCAAAGGTAGCTGTTGAAATATACTCAATAGACCAGATACAACTCCCGATATCAAACATGCCTTTTAACATTTCATGACTATCAGCACCTCATGACACAGTGATGATGACACATACTTCAATACAATCCAAAGGATTTTGAAGGAGGTTCGTAAATCAGCACAATTAACGTTATTGAATTCTTAAAATGAATGACGTTCCCATTGTATGTTACGCAATTTACCAAGCAGGGTTTTATTTATTTTCATACGTTACCTGCGTATAAACCTACTCTTTTAATTAACAATATCTCATTTTGTTTCCAGAGAAATTCGAACGAATGAGAACTTGCAGATAGATAAGGAGCGAGGGGTAATGACCATGAACCCCAAGGTTAACCTCAACTTCCTGCCAGAAGAGTCGATAGATGATCTCCAGAATGTTACTGTCCAGATACCGAATATAGCGCTTATTGTAAGTATATGAAGACTTTGTACAAGGGTTCAACAAACAAGATGCTTAGCAACGTATAAGCTTACAAGAACTTTGTAGTACCTAAGCTTAATATTTAGATGTAAATGTTGGTATTCAGCTGCATTTGGTCAAACTGGAAGCCGACCCTAACACAGTTGGGAAAAGGCTAGGTAGAAGAGTTTAATGTATATTCAAGTTTAAACAAAAACATTGCCTTACGGAGAAGTAAAACATTGTAGGGAAAACTGGAATATCTAGGACACATTGAACAAGCGTGGTGAATAGTGCTGATGAATGCTCGTGTATTTTAGTGGCACATGCAGTTGGGCCGATGTAAGTAGTAAACTGTTTAGACCTTAAGGTCTAGACAAGTGGCAATCGATTTCAGAGCGTTTCGTGTTTCTACAACAACTTCAACAGTATTGAGTATTGACAGCTTTGGACTCAGTTAATAAAAGTCTGAATTCGCCAACCCATCTTGAGCAAGCGTTGTGATCAGTGCGTGAGAAGAGGCACTGCAGTAGGACAGTAATAGGCTGGTATTAATGTTATAAATTTAGGATAGGTAGCCTTTTAGTATACGGTAATCATAATCATTTACTTTTCAGAATATGGTACATTATGGTCTTAAGATTAGTAAATGGTATCATCACATTCTTACAGCTACCTACTTAAAAATAGTGGTGGAGCTACCAGAAAACCCTATCATCGTTTACACATTGATATATTACTTCCGCGGTCTTCATCCATAATAATTATAATTTGTTATATAGTTTAGTCTATTTTTATAACAATAGATACGTCATATTTTTAGAACGTTGACTTATTTTGCGGTATTCCGTATGGCTCCAGGCACTATCAGTAATAATGACATTACATTTAGATAAGTAATGTCATTACTACTGACAGTGTGTTGGTTGGAATGATTATGTGATTATACTATTTTAATTGTTTTACGTCAATATTGACTGCCTCGTTGGTCTAGTGGTCGCAAGCGCTACTGCTGAGCATGAGGTCCTGGGTTCGATTCCCGGGTCGGGCAAAGTGTTATTGGGTTTTTCTATCTGAAATTTCTCAGTAGCAGCTCGGAGTCTGGATTTGTGCCCGGTTGATGGCAATAGGCTCGCCCCCTATTACATGGGACTTAAACATAACTGGCGAAATGTGGGTGTACCTGCTACAGGGACACCTCTGCCCAACCCTTCGGGGAAACAAGGCGTGATGTTATGTATGTTATGTTGAAAGGAATGTCATTATTACTGATAGTGTCTGGACCCCTTTTGTAAACTTTATTGGTTCGAAAATACTTAGACCCGACTACTTGGCTATTTATAATATCTTCAAGGTTTTTTTTTTGATGGCTGTCTGGCTATACATATTAAGAATAAAATTATTTTTAGTTTTCAGCTATAAAGAACTTAAAACTGGAAACATCACGTAGAAATAAAACTTCAAATATTCTCTGTTATGAACAGGATGAACGTGTCTAAAATAAGTGGTTTTGGGGGGAAAAAACCTATGTTTTAATGGTCTCTGGGGTCAATAAAACTTAATAAGATAACTTAGTGTTGCACAACCAAAGATATTATTAGCACTTTAGCAGACAGTTGACCACTTAAAGTGGCTGAAGGTCAGAATAAGCAACGTACATAATTACCAGAAATTATAATCTTTAAAAAATAGCATGCCATCATCAAAACCTGCTTTTAATTATTTATATTGGTTTAATATATTCTGCATTTTATCTTTCTGATAAACCCAGGACCTTATGCTCAATAATTGTCAAGATGAACAATTATTGAGCATAAGGTCCTGGGTTCAATTCCCGAGTCGAGCAAAGTGTTATTGGGTTTTCCCATCTGGAATTTCTCAGACGCAGCCCGGAGTCTGAATTTGTGCCCGGTTGATGGCAATAGGCTCGCCCTTTGTTTCATGGGACTTGAAACATAACTGGCGAAATTTGGGTGTACAGCTCTGCCTAACCCTTCGGGGAATACAGGCGTGATGTTATGTTATGATAATTTTTCATCAGCCTGCAGAGCGTACCTAGGCCAGAAACAGGAACAAACATTGGTCAACACACTTGCTCACTGTGTTTTGGCCACTAGACCAAGTAAAGGAATGTACCGTCGAATGACGTCACATAAACGTTCAGAGGTCAAAGTTCAGAGTATTCATTGTGTCAACATAGGTTACAAATACACAAGTGTGTGAGATGTTACATTTTTTAAAGTTCTCTATGTTTTGCCATTAGACGTACAAATGTTAGTATCAATTTCAACTATTTCATTATTAATTTCACAATATCAAATAAAAATTATAGAAAGAGCTAGAGTGTTGGATAAATCAATATAATATTCCCCTGAAAACTAATTAAATTTAAAATAAAAACTACAATGTAAAAACAAGTACCAAATTAAGAAAATATTTCAAAAATATCAACAGTAAAAATTTTAGATAAAACAGAAATGTCAAAAAAAAAATAGGATAATGTCAATTAATTAAATTACTACAAGAGTGTCAAAATAAGTAATAAATTAATTAAATATTTTTAGAATGCCAACATTTAAATCTAAGAACGTTATAAAAGTAAGTTGTTGTGTTCGCATAGAGCGTTTTTTTACACCGTAAAATCATATCCTGGCGATCATTTTCATGACGGCCGTCACTGCGGCCGTTATGTGGCGGCCACCGCTGTCTTAGAAAACCAAAACTTTACCCCGCGATTATTGGCCGCAACGTTCCTATCTCATAGGTTCCATATTGGTAAAACTAAGCTTATGCTAATAATAATAGTTAAATTCAAAAGAGTGAGTGCTCCAAAAATTAACCTACAAGCAAGTTACTAGATTTTGTTATCCTATCCTACTACGAGTAGTAATATTATAAACACGAAAGATTGTGAGGATGGATGGATGTTTGTTACTCTTTCACGCAAAAAGTACTGGACGGATTTGGATGAAATTTGGCACACAGATAGTTTATAACCTTGATACTTTTTATCCCGATATTCTGACGGAAACGAGACTTATGAGGGCGAAACCGTGGGGCGCTGCTAGTAGAGTTATATGAAAACAATTTATTACGGAATTAATCCTCTTAAAAACAGATATTAAACTGTAGCAATTAACACGAGCGTTTCGCGAGTCGTGACGTACGCTTTTGAGTTCTTTCGTCCACTGTCCGTTGGCGGGGCGCGAGGGTGTTGGCGAGCGTATTGTCTCCCGTCGCTGCACTTAAGGGCTAGTCCGTACACAAACGTTAAGGCTCTGCAGGGCCGCGCCGCGCGCCGCCCGGCGTATGTGCGAAGTGTGCGGCGCACACAGGCGCCAGGGCACTAGGGGCGCCGGAAGCGACCCTAAGACTTATTAAATGTCAGCGCCAATTACTGTTTTTTTTTACATAAATCATGAGGCTTTGGCTTAGATTATGAGTATTAATAACGTAACATTCATCATAGTTGAGTATCGATGAGTAAGCACAAATCTCCAAGACAAAAATTGAAACAAATAAAAAAATACGCGGCGAAACAGGACGTAAAAAAAGAAGCGCTTCATAGGTTTCGCACACAGGCGCTGCAGAGGGTCGGCGTGGCCCTACGCTATGTCTATCTGCATTTTACATTTCTCTATGGACCCAATTTTGAAGTCTATTAATAAAGGTACAAGGCAGATATGAGTGGAAACGCCTGGACCCTACCCTAGAAGGACATAAGTAACCTTATTGGGGATGATGGCGCAACCGGTGTGCGTGTATGACCAGATGTATGAACGTAAATGAAGTAAAAGGAGTATGTGAGGATCGTAGCAGGTGGCGTTCTTTTCTGCCTACCCCCATGGGATGAAGGCGTGAGTTTATGTATCTAATAAAAATTTGTAACTTGCTTGTAGGCTTAATTTTAAAATCTGACACTAGCTAACTTTTCAAATGAACTGACACTATAACTATAACTTAAGCTGCTTGTCCATTGACACGGAGCGAGACAGCGGAGCGGAGTTGCGGACTATGTCTGTCCTTTGATGCGGAGCGAGGTAGTGCGGATCGGAATTGTGGACTGTGCGGGAGCTAGGCCGAGTTCACGCAAGGAGTAATTTGAGCGGGCTAGAATACCCCGCGGCTGGTTTTTTCCGCTTCCTTGCTCCGCATCCTCGCTCCGCGTCCCCGCTCCGCTTCCTAGCTCAAATTCCCCACTCCGTTTCCCGGTTTCGTATGATTTTTTATTTGCAAATCCCTTTCCACTGAAGCGGAACGGAGATTTTATGCAATTCCATTGGTTAACTTTGGTACAACTCCACTACACTCCTCTGCTCTCCGCTCCAGTGGACAGTCAGCCTTAGTGTTGTCAGGTCACCGAACAATTTTTAACATTATCATCATAATATTTCTGGGTAATATTTTGCAAAACCTGATTTAAAACCATGACCTTTTATTCCACTGTCAATGTCTCGGCTAATGAGATGTGAATGGAAATTCTAATGTTATATAAGAATCATGTAATATTGCCCTTTAATACCTTACTGTGTCGCTTTCAATATACATAACCTACCTACCTACCTATAATAAAAATTTGTTAATTAATTTTCAAGGTTAATTCTATGGTGTTTCGTAAATGAATGATTACAGATAAGGTAACTTTTAATCATGCACATGCTTTAATAGGTATTCGTATAAAATTAAAGATATTAGGGTTTTCTGTTAAGAATCTCTGTACAGTCTCAGCATTAGCCTTTTTTTGGGAAATTATCAAATAACTTCTCCCGCTCTTGGCGGAGCGGGAGGGCGTGTCAGACTCTTACTGACTAAAACCCACCCGTGTTCCCTCAGTTGCCTGTATGTTGCCAGGGGCCATGGTAACCCTTTCGGATTACCCCGCTCAGCATCAGCCTGGAGTGTAGATTTGCGCCCGATTGATGGAAACAGACTTGCTCTCAAATACCCACATACACCTAAACATTACTGATGATACAAATACAAAAATACAAAATGGTTTATTGCTTCAACAAGTTTACATCTAGAATATTTGTGTTTGGAGCTCCCCTGTAAGCAAGTAATGCCTGTGTTGGGGAGCCCCGCTCTTCCATAGCTAAGCAATACAAAATATGAACTAGGTATTTACAGCTAGGTATTACTTATCTTATTTGTGTGTGTGCGTGTGTGTGTGTGAGGGTGTGTGTGTGTGTGTGTGTGTGTGCGTGCGCGAGGGTGAGTGTATGTGTGTGTTGTGCATTTGGTGTTTATAGATATAGGTGTGGATAAGTTGTGTGATTATTACTACCTAATTAGCACATTTTACTTAATGTGTTCCAAGAGTGCCTCAGTGTCGTCATAATTTAGTAATTTTATCCAATCTGTCAAAGCTTTTTTACATTCGTAGTATTTTTTTGTGAATATGTTAATTTTACTATTAATTTTATTATAAAGAAAAGCTGATCGCTTGTTGTATTGTCTCCCCGCAAATACAGTTTTTGTATGGGGAATTTGAACGATTAGATCTTTTCTTCTCTGGGTTATTTTACTTGAGTCATATTTTAAGGTTTGATATATGATAGCAGTGTTAATACTACACATACCTTCCTACCTCTTTTGAAAAAGAGGCTCTTTTACCCATATCTTAAAATCTCCATTATTCTTTTCCAGGCCATAAGTACCTTAGCAGCAGACAAGTTGGGCTACTTCGCGAATGCAGGAGCGTTCTACTCCATGTCTGCGCTGGGGTCCAAACTCTTCAGAGACCTGACTGTTCAAGAAATGTTCTGGGGTTATCACGACCCCATAGTGGCGATAGCGAACACCTTGCTACCTGGATGGATTGATTTCAAGAAGATCGGGCTATTGGATAGGGTTGGTATTTCTTTTTACGGTCTCAATTGGATTCGGCCTTGATTGGATTGGATTTGGTTCGGATTGATTTCGGCCTCGTTGGTCTAGTGGTTGCAAGCACTACTACTGAACATGAGGTCCTGGGTTCAATTCCCGGGTCAGCAAAGTGCTATTGGGTATTTCTATCTGAAATTTAACAGTAGCAGCTCGGAGTCTGGATTTGTGCCCGGTTGATGGCAATAGGCTCGCCCCCTATTACATGGGACTTAAAAACATAACTGGCGAAATGTGGGTGTACCTGCTAAAAGGAAACCTCTGCCCACAAGGCGTGATGTTATCTTATGCAATTGGATTCCCTGTGATGGTTTTAAGCTTTAAGATTCCAAAATTATGGTTTATTGGTCTGAAAGTATTTTCGTATAAAAATAGGTAATGTTAGCGACTCTAAAGTCTTTGTACCAACTTTTCATATTGGATAATCTTTTTCCCACAAGATGATTACAATTTACAGTTTTTAAAACAGAAAAGTATTCGTCACTTGAAAAAATATTCAGTGGCTATTACTCATATTATAGTTTTAAACTAAGACTGCTAGCATAACCATAAGTGTCTACAGTTACCCATGACCACACTTTTTTGTTTCGAAGTCATTACTATTGGCGTAATTTTTAGATAATGTACTGCATTAGCAGAAAATTCTAGAAGTCTCGCAAAAAAGCTATCAACAAATGATTTATTTAATGGTACCTAAGACCATTTTGTACTTCTCCAGTCTAATGTGAGAACTTTTTCTACAGTTTTATGCACAAAAACTGGAAACGTCTGAAGTGGAACTCGGAGACCGCAGCAGAAGATACTCTTTAAATGCTTGGAATAATTCCACGGGTCTTGTGGAACAAGGCTTCACAGACTTGGAATCCAGGTAAGCAGAAATATCCACCCATCATGCAACTTAGTAAGATTTTGTATGGCAATCACGAAATCAGTAAGTCTTGGTGGCAATGATGATTTCATCTTTGATGATATACTTGATACAATTACTTCAAATACTTAAAAATATCCGGACCATGTGACTGTCAAAAACCTTTTTTAAATGCGAGAATAAATCCGTTCTATCTTTTAAGATAATTCTAGCGAAGCAAAACAGAATAGTCGAGCCATTTACCGCAAAAACTTGAAAATGTGTAAGCTATAAACAATCTTCTATTCTTTTAGCACGCCATGCAACCGAATCAAAGGATCATACGAGGGTCTCATGTTGCCAACCAACTACGAAAAAGGTCGCAATATCACGGTCTTTAGAAAGCAAGCTTGCAGGAACTACCCCTTTACCTATATTGGCGAGAAGATAAGTGACCAGGGGTTCGATTCTTACTTGTAAGTAAACCTTTGTTTCTTTTACGGATCTTCTAAATAGTTTTGAAACATGGTAACTTTTTGTCTTTTGGTCTGCTGACGATTCCTTTTATTTGTTTCTATAAATATTTATATAAACATTGAAACTTACGTTTGATGGACTTACGGCCTTGGGCCATTCAAAGTGCAATACGGTTTTTGGAACTGTCTCGGGATTTGGCCATAAGATCGCCTTTTGTTTGATTTTATGAACGCTCAGTAAATTGCAATAAATGTCATATTTATCTTTCGATTTACTTCCAGGTACGAAATGGATACCACAGCCTTCAGCAGCAACTCTCCTTTCGCATGCAACTGCAGCAGCCAGTGTCCCCCCGACGGATTTGTTGATGTCAGCAACTGTTACTATGGTGAGTTCTACAGAAACCCCTTTCCCCGAAAAGAATCTCGGTTTTTGTTGAAATTTAAATTTATTATTGCATAAACGAACATGCTTTTTCTTGTATCAAATTCTGAATTGTCCAAATTATTTCCAGGTTTCCCGATATACCTATCAAAGCCACACATGATGGACGCGGATCCTATTCAACAGTCATATTTTGAAGGAATGAATCCTGATCCCCAGAAGCATACGTCACATTTTGAATTGGAACCTGTAAGTAGGACTACTAATATTTTTTTTTATATTTTAAGCTACTTGAAGGATTTTGAAACCAATTAGTAATTAATCCTTATGGTTTACTTGCCTCAAAATATGAATATTTCAGCGAAATATTAACATTAACAGAACATTTTTTTAAACGTTTAACTGGGATTGTGACTTCAAGACTTTCATTCTATAAAATCTGCGAGTTTTTTAAGCAATGTTGGTCGCACATAAAATTTATTAATTGCTTGTGTAGGAATATTATAATATTCGGTAACTTAATTATAATATTACAACAATTTTTAATTTAAATATTATAAGTAGACGATTTCCATTTCCAAATTATTAAAGTGCATAAATATTTAGATGCACATTCACATTGTGCGAGAGACATACGACCAATTAGTGTTGTTCCTATGAACACCGTTCATTTCTACGTCTTTTGGTATTGCAAAAGAAACTTTATGTCTTCTGACGTATAAAGTTTGTTTCTAAGTATTTACAATTTAAAACTGTCTTCTGAAAGTTGTGCCGTGTCGAGCTCTGTCGCGTTTAATGTCACGTGACCAATGGCTTCATTTTTACGCACTTTTTTCTCAAAAATATAAACGAAAATAATTTACAAAATTAAATATTTTTGTTATATGTGATCAAAACCGTCACTAAGGGCTGATTTTTACAATAGTCAGATTATTTATATCTGTAGAATAAACATGACAATTAAAATGCTGTCAAACCGCAATTCTTCAGATAAAAGTTAACTGACGATTGAAAAATCGGTCCTAATAAAGTATGAAAAATTCGTAAGGAATTTTTCTTACCTGTCAACTAGCCTATTCAAAAACTTCAAACAATTATGTTCCTTATGAGGTCCTGAATGATTCAGTGGATCTGCTCTCTGTCCAACTTAGACTTCATCAATTCAACAGATTGATATTATTTCGTCCTCCTTATGTATAGCAGGGTTAATTTCCACCTGTTCCTCAGGCTACCTTAGTCTAAACTGCTCAAAGTGAATGTTGTGATATTGATCTTTTGCGGTGTTTTAATGGCAATGGGAAAACTACAATTTTATTTTAATATTATTTACAGGTAATCGGAGCACCGCTAAGTTTCTCGATAAAGATCCAGATCAATATTGCAGTAAGAATGTCTACAGGGAACCCTATCACAAAACCACTGAAGGATAAAGTATTGCCACTCATGTGGTTTTCACTGGTAAGTAATTTATAGTATATAATTTTTTAGTTTACCATATTGTGTACATTTTTGATACCTCATTACTCTTCAAAGAACAAATCCCATTCAGTTTTTAAGGCAGGTATCGTAACAATCAATCCAAATCCTGTTACACCAATACTACTTGCCAAGATTAGTAATAATATGGTAACCACGTCATTACTAATTAGCCTCCTTTTAAAAAGAACAGCCTTTATGGTATGGTTTGCAAAACTATAAGCAAGCATCACAAAATAGGTACTAAATCTATCCTTTTCTTCCAGAACTGCAAAGAACCACCTCCAGAAGTTGTAACCCTACTCCGTCTCCGCCTGATCATCGCTCCTCCCTTAGTCATCACTCTGGAGGTCCTACTTTTCATCATTGGCTTGGTCCTTGCAGCCCAAGGCCTCCACAGGATCTGGAAACCGAGGTACAAGATCTTAGCGCCAAAGAACGTCCCCACTCCTATTATTAGGAGGAAGAGTGCGGAAAGAAGGAGAAGTAGTGTGATCCTCAATATGGCGGAAAATATAGGTTTTAATTATAAAGATGATGAGGACCTGGCTAAAGAAGCTGTCTCGCTCCTGGCTATCAACGAGGACGATAGCGAGTATGTAGATTTGCTGCTCAGTTCTGATAATGAATGAGAAAATAAAGCAGTAGAAGGTTTTGCTCAATTCGATATAACTGGAGTGAAGTTTGCGTGATTTTGCCTTTTTTTGTGAAGTGAGAAAAGTGAATATTGGGATTGATAAGTTATAAGGGTGCTCAATTTATGTACTCTTTTTTAGCATTCCTAGATTTCCAACTTTTATTATAAAGACCAAGATATTTGTAAAATTTAGAACTTTTGGAAGAAAACATGTTAAAAATGCTACGGTTAGTACACACCTAGCATTTGATGGATTACCCGGATGCTATCAGCAATGGCCATTATGTTATGTATGGTATTTTCGATAGCGACCGGGTAATGTGAACCTATTTATGATTTGCCATTAACATTGTAGGTACTATAAACTCCGCTGGCGGTTTAGCTGTTAAGGTAAATAAGTAGATATTAATAAACTGCTCAATATTAATTAGTAGGAGTTAGAAAGGTGTGAGGTTATCATTAATTATACAGAATTGTTCACTGCGACCACTTTTGCCTTCTATTGACGTAATTATCATAATACTGATTGACGTTCGTCACTGTTGCCTCCTATCTGACCTGTCGCTAGGTAATGTAATATTTAAAGTGGCAGGAACATCGAGGCACAACCTGTTACCATGGATTCAGTATATTATTCTGGAACCTCTGTGCAAAAAATGTTCGTCGGTTTAAGGAAAAAAAAAATCTGCTGTTTTCTACAAAAGCGCTTGACCTACATGGTCAAAATGTATGACAAAACAGCAGGCGTGTCCAGAATCATGTTGGTACTGAATTCATGTTAACAGATTGCGCGTCGATGTCCCTACCACCCAGTATAATAATAATATTTAATTAAAATAGGTATCGATGTTACCTAATAAAATGTTGACCGCCAAATGACGCAATTCAATCTTTCTTACGAAGGCTAAGTAGTTATTATAATAGGTAAAGCCAGGTAAATTAATTGTTTATCAAATTGACAAGCAACTGTCATTTTCTGTTAATAATTGTATCACGGCAAATTGACGTAGTGTGTCAAACAATTATTATGATAAACAATTAATTTTAATTTTCATAATAATAATGTATGTTTTGAACTTTGATCTTTTAGGGTTGAAACCGATGTTAATATTTTTTTCTAGTAATCATGACCGTATGAATTTATTTTGAAACAATAATCCAGTCTTCAGGATCCCAGTATTAAATTTTCATTTAAAAAATCTGCTATGTTTTCATCTGACAATTTATTGTACCAGTTTGAACTGGACAACCAAATTTTAGCAATTGTGATATTAATTTTAATTATATTATAAGTAATTTGTAAGCAAAATGTAAATATTAAATTTAATAGACTGATGGTGAAAAGTTTTGGTAATCAAATAAAATATTTTTCAAGAATGTATTTTCATTTTATTATTCTACATAAGACTACATACCTATATTTACAATAAAATAAATTATAATTATATATTTTACAGAAACTGGTATTGCAGTAATTACATATAATTTTAATATCAATACTGCTTACAATTAAAATAAATAAGATTAAAACTACGAAGACATTAACATGCATTGGCTACATTACAGCTGCAAACAACTAAACAACTACATAAGTTAATATCGGACGCCTCACGCGAGTAAATAATTCACTCGAATAAGTTTTATTGAAGTGTAAAATCTTTCCTCTAGCTTTCTTGCAATCTGTGGGAGTAATTTCGTGAAAAGGGACGGAAGTGTGTGACAGGAAGCCGGGGAAGCGCGTGCTATTTGATTCGACCAATGAGCGCGCGCAGTGTTAGAGTTGGCCGTCAGATGATACCAACCCATTTTCCGAGAGGTTGGTACTGTCAGCCAAGATGTCATACGACTACTGTAAGGCTCGCTCGTTTTTTTTTTTTTTGTTTCTTTCCACGTTCACACGACACCGACAAATTTACATAAAATTAACTTTCATTTGAGCACATTGTATTTCATTTTTCGAAAATTAGGAGCGCGGGCGAATGATGCTGAATGCCTAAATCCAGAATCGTTTGATCGGTTCACTAATGAATTCCTTTTTGAATTCATTTTATGTTCAACAGTGCTATTCTGTTAAAATCTCACTGTGAACGCTTGTGAAGTGAGCTGTCATTCCACCATTTATGCTAAGGATTGACACTATTGACAGCTCATTTTCAAGCTCACTTCACATAAGCGTTCACGGTGAGATTTTTACAGAATAGCACTGCAGTAGTGCTATTCTGTAACCATCTCACCGTGTTATCTTTGGTGAAGTGAGCGTGGAGTGAGCTATCAGCTGCTAAGGATTGACACTATTGGCAGCTCACTTCACCTAAGTTATCACGGTGAGATTTTTACAGAATAGCACTACTGGTGTTTTACTTCGAGTGAAATATCCGAAACTCCGAATGAAAGACATAAATTAACAAAAAGTGAAGCGTCTGACAGCAGCTTTACTGCACAATGCATGCAGCCAGCCCGACACACACTCTAAATAAAATTTATTAAATTTTGTTAAGAACATTATTTATCCTAATTAAATCACAGTTATTTTGAGTGGTAATTAATGGGATTAAATACCTACGTAACTACGACACTAATCTAATTAATCGTATATTTATTAAAAGTTTATTAAAAACACTTGGTAAGAAAACAGTAGTCTATACTAAAATTATAAATAGATAAAATTTGTTTGTAAGTTTGTATGTAGGGGGTAATCTCTAGAACTACCAGTTGGATTTGAAAAATTATTTTTGCATTGGATAGCCCAATTCTTGTGGCAGGTTATAGGCTCGCAGACGAAGTGTGTTCTCGCGGGCAGAAGCTAGTGTTTACTAAAATACCTAAAGTTAAGTAGGTAACACACTGTGTACCTTCAAACACTTTTTAGACAATATCAATAATTATTTGAATTATTTATTTGGCTGCCCGTTTGATTAAGCCAGAGCAGTCATGCTCGGGCCACACCAACGGGAAACGCCGTTAATTATCACGATGATGGCCTTAACCCGTCGGAATAAAGTCTATCATCGCGATAATTAACGGCGTTTCCTGTTGGTGTGGCCCCGGCATCAGAAAGAATAGAATAAACGTAAATTGTCTTCATTATTACCAACAGCTAGAAATAGTAGGTATATACCTACACAGAACTATAATACTGGAAGCAAAAGGTTCAAGCGACAGCATTATGCTTAGGTCCCGTAGTGGGTTGCTAAGCTCTGGTGTTCACCTTGAACCCTTGGTTCAGGTTTACAAAAAAAAAAAAAAAACAGTAATTTTCAGAAATAACTCGTCTAAAAGTAGGTCTTACATAAATGTTATGAGTATTATATATGTCGAAGTATCGGTAACTATGCATACGAAATACTGTAACTTATTGGTATTATTCATAAACATCTTATGGCTGTTTTCACCAACACTACATGACACATAAATGAATACCTAAATACAAGTGCACTGTTGCATTTTCAACGTTGGGCTTAGCGCTGAGAGTTGAAAATCTAACAGTGCACTTTTATTTAGGGATTCATTTAGGTGTCACTTGGTTGTCGGTGAAAACGGGCAATAAATACCGAATGTAAGATAACCCTTAATTAACAATAATAAACATGTTATTTACTAAGTCTATATATAAAACGGAGACTAGAAGGTATATTTACAAATTGGTAATCAATAATCATAATAAATTAATGATACAAATTAGGTTAATTTTAACGTTGATAATCCGTGACACAAATTAAATGATTACTTTGTAGGGATATTCTAAATCAGCGAAATATATATTTTAGATAAACCAATGACCTCTGTGACTATAATAACATAACATCGCGCCTGCGCCTGTATCCGGAGGGATAGACAAAGGTACACCCATATTTCACCAGTTATGTTTAAGTCTCATGTAATAGATGGCAACCCTATTGCCATCAACCGAGAACAAATCCAGACTCCGGGCTGCTACTGAGACTATAATATTAAATCAATACTAACAATAACAGAGATATTCATAGAATATTATTATTAACTGGCTGACACGACAGACGTTGTTCTGTCTTCAATAAAAACCTAATTCAGATTATTACGAACATTTTAAAATAAAAAAATAGCCAAATCGGTCTTACCGTTCTCACATGATGCGCTTACCAACGAACACCATATCATTTTAATTTATTAATCTGATATAAATTTAACTAGTGTCTCTTGTCCTTTTAAGTTTCTAATGGATAATTATATGGTATTGCGTCCTTTGTTCTGTATTAGAAAATAAAGTCACAGAAAGCGTATTAAAAAAAAAACCGGCCAAGTGCATGTCGGACCACGCACAATGTAGGGTTCCGTAGTTGGGATGAATTTATCCCAAGAACAAACTTAACTTTGTAGTTGAAAAAAAAAACTTTCATACAGAATGTGTGGGAGAACATGTTTTTACAACCGCAAATCTAAGTTGGTCGATTATTACTCGTTAACTTGTAAAGCCTACTCAGCTGTGATAGTTTTCCTTTTAAATTCGTTATATAAGCTACTGCCGTGAATTTTTTCACATAACTTTAACCAACCTTTGAGCTGGCAGGGGGGGGGGGGGACACACTTGACTCTAACAAAAATTTTCACTTTAAAGCTTAATATTTCGCAAACGAATCTCTGAATTCAAAAATGGTACCCCACACAAAGGAACAAAAATTTTTTTTTTTTTCATAATTTTATTTTACCACTTTGTCGGCATGATTAATATGTATACCCATACCAAATTACAACTTTCTAGTACTAACAGTCTTGGAGCTAGACCGCGGACAGACAGACAGACAGACAGACGGACATGACGAAACTATAAGGGTTCCTTGTTTACGACGGAACCCTAAAAACGAATCGAATTGACATTCTCTTTATTTTTTTGAAATCGGTATAAAACTGTTTGTTATGTATGTTAGCAATGCAGGCCAAATCCCAGTAGGTAACGTTTAGACATGTCGAGACATTACCTAGCGAAATTAAAATCGAAAGCACAACGTAGATTGAGCTTGCGATTCGATTTCCGTTTAAAGCGATGGTTAGTGGTCCTCCTGTACATACCTATTCTATTTTGTTTTCGAGAACACCACACCAAAGATGCATCAGCAAATAGCTAGAAGATTGCAATTTTACAAGGAATAGCTTCATGGCTAAATGGTCTGGTTTAACAACATTGCCTTGGGCCAGTCTTAGATGCCCAGTTAAGGCTTTTTATTGCTTTTTAGAAGATACTTTAAGTGTCAGATTTTACTCAGGTATGTTACTTTTTTTTCAGGAACCCATCCTGTAGGTATTATTATCGAAGAATGTCTGTCTTTCCACTTTCAACGCTTTTTCATCTTCTTTGAAAAAACCTGTTTCTAGCTTTCTTCTTCTTGACGTTACACAACCCTGCTTTTAAGTCCTCATTAAGCAGGTTGCTACTTAAAAATATTGACACATATTTGACACCACAAAATTGTATACTAGCTAGTATAAACATGTGCGTATATCCAAGAGACGTAGTGAGCCACATTAGTATATACATCTGGCACACCACGTCGGGCACAACCTGACCCGAATGACGTCAGACCTCGGAGCTCCCAGCGACCGCCTGATCGGCACTGGAGGGGTCCACCGCTATCACCCTGGAAGAAAAGGTAGATCAGACATTAGTAATGTAGAAGTAGCTGATGGTGGATTTGGTCTTGAAGAAGAATATGATAAATTCAATCGTTTGAGATGAGTTGATTTCATTATAGAGTCTGCAGACCACATCAACATAAATTTCTACTGGCTAAGAAAATTTGTTTTGTCAAAGAGTCTTTGAAGATCTTTACTAATTATTTTGCTCCTTACCATCTTAACATTCAAGGAAAATACAAAAATGAAAAAGGAGAAAATGTTGGTGAGGGCAGAAAACAAAATAGCAACAGGTGCAAAAGAACATACAGCTATGGATGTGGCACTATAAATTCTAATGTAGGTATGTATGTATGTTTGATAAATAATTGAAACACCAACGCAGAAGGAAACCGCAGAGTAGACGCTAAATTGATGTGAACGTGACTCAATTATTTTAAATTAAAAATGGCTGAATAAAGGTGTTACTAATATAAAAAGTGATAGGTGTTAAAATAACATTCACCGATGTTTTATTTATTTATTTTTATTTATTTATTAAAACTTTATGCACAAGTAAAAAAAAAAATACTGTACAAAGGCGGACTTAATGCCTGAGGCATTTTCTACCAAACATGGCAGGTGCAACATAAATGACAGATAACTTGAAAATGAATACATACTAATACATAGATACATAAATACATACATATAAACCAATTAAACTTTGTCAGGAGAAATAACGATAGGTAGAGGATAAAACAAATCCAGCAAATCAGCGCTGCAAAGATTCTGCCAACTTTTCACGAATATGTTCACGTGCTTTCACTTTGAAAGATAACCGACTGGTTGCCATCCTGATGTTCAGAGGGAGCGCATTCCAAAGAAATACCGCCTGGACAAAGAAAGAAGAGTGAATAAAACCGGAGCGGTGAGAAGGACAACGTAGAAGACGATTGTTGGTAGAACGAAGATTTTTCCTATGCAATAATTCGGCGAATGGTACCTCTAACATGTTGTAAAAACCGATCAATGTATCGATGAAAAGGAGTTCCGATTCTTTTATTACAAAACATAACTTTAACAATTTCGAACGCAGACATATCGTAGCAGTTATAAAAAGTGCGAGATCTAGACAAATCTTTTTGTACGAAATTTTAAGTATGTGACTTCATTTAAATCTGCCATAAATTATTATGAACTGGTGGTGGAAGACACCTCAGTCATTAGGCTCAGGTCTCTACCACTCATCAATTAATCATCGTCAATTTATAAAAATCAAACAACAAAGGCTATTCCGTTTTCATCTCTAGGCTAAGCTACATGTAACTTTTCTTTTTCTCTGAACGCTGCGTTAACGTTCGCTGACGCGCGTTAACGCATGCGCATGTGATCGGTTGTTAGGTAAATATCTGGATGTCTATACGCGCGATTTGAATTCGCGCGTCAAGATATCCTGATTTCAGTTGAGCGCGTGTTTTCATCGCGATTTCAAGTACATTTTTTTCCAATTTTGTTCATTTTCGTACTTTCGAAACGCGCGTTAGCGCTCGTCATCTGAACTCTCTTTAAATTAGATCGTGCGTTGACACGCGTTAACGCGCGATACATATGAACTTAGCCTAAGACAGACCATTACAAGATCCATTTTCAGTTTAGGTTGGTAACAGACTTCAAAGTTATCATTACACCAATTTCCGTGATTCATCTTCCACAACCTTGACAGATACCGTTGACATCGGAATTCCCACATCTAGTATCGAACTCACGACCTTGCAATCAGTCACAACCGAGCTATTATTGCCTGATATAATATTCTCTGATGAGTGAAAGTCAAGAATTTTGATTGAACTTTCCAATGTCAAGTCGATGTCACGAAAATTAATAAGAGCACTATTAAATTGTAACAAGTCAACATCAGTCTTATCTGGTAAAATGATCAGTTGTTACTGACAGTTTGGTATGGCAAGTAGAGTATGACCGGTTTATATGTAACTATGAAGACTTCGGTTCCATTCCTTCCGAATATCGTATAGGTACCTACTTTTACAATGCTTGTAAATATGTGAACACCATTACATAATTATTTTTTCTGTCATTGCTTCATTTTTAATTATTTTTACCTATTGCGGTATAATAATCTTATTCCAGATGCATCGTCTTCACATATAATTATATAATGTATACAAAAAATATTGTAAAACATTATAAAAGAGTAACGGTGGAGTTTCTTGCCCATTCTTCTCCATACGAAAACTACCTTTTGGAAGGGGCGACTAGAATCAATTCTATTTTTTGCAAATTTTGAAGTTCAAAAGTGCCTTTTTGTGCCTAATTGAAATAAATTATTTGACTTTGACTTTAAGTTTAAAATGAAAATCAAGTCTTCCTTCACGGAAAACTGTGTTGAAATTTTTCAGAGGAAAGTGGTTCCGTCACATCACAACGGTATTATTTGAATTTAAAATATTTACGTCGCTGACATACGGTGATTTTGACAGCGATGTCACAGCACTAGTATTTCAATGGCGGTCCGGGTACGATGCGACTATAAGTGCTGAAAAATTCTCTTTACTAACTGATGATTTTAGATTAATAGTTTATGTGATCTACACAGTCACTGTATACTTTTGTAAGCGAAAAATATAACTAACAAAATTAAGCCGTCTTAAATTCGAGATTTATAATCCAGGTCTCACGTATGATGATACGGTGGAGGTCTGCCCGGCTTGGGTGGAGCATCGCCGTGTCCTCGTGGAGGCGATCGGCAACGGTGAACTCTCGCGACAGGCCCTGGTTCAGGCCATGGTATGGAGCGAGAGAAAATGGGACGCCGTCACCTCCTTCTGCGAAGCAGTAATGCTCGCGAAGGAGGAGGCGGAACGCGTGAGGGAGAGGCAAATTTAGTGCCCTCACGCCTCTAACCGCCACAGGGGGAGACGCCCTGGGCGTCGGGAATCGCAGGCCGATTTTCGGCCACCGTAGGCGCGGGCTTGCGGACGGTGAGCAATGGGTAGCTCGCCGTTCGATAAGGACCAGGCCCGGGTCGATGGCGCGTTAAGTTATTTGATAATTTCCCACCAAAAAAAAAAAGGTCTCACGTATGATTCTAACCATACATATAACAATCACCGTTTAGTGCTCATTAAGCGGTGAAGGAAAACGCCATATCCGAACCAACCCAGTGTCCAGTGAACCAACAATTCGAAGACATGTGACATCTACCATCCCGCACTGGGCCCGCGTGGTGGATAACGGCCCACTTCCTCTCACAGAGAGGAGGCTTGTGTCCCAGCAGTGGGAACATTATAGACTGATTATATATAACAATTACGTCTTCAATCTTCGAGCCAAGATCAGATACGAGATTTGATGCAGTAATTTAAAACAATTCTATTTAGATAGCTGATAATAACAGTATATGTAATGTACATTACATATACACACACAGATGTTATTGCGAAATAAGATGTTCCTACAACAATTAAAGAGCTTATTGAAGTTAGAAAGATTGTGTAGTCGACGTCATAATTTCTTTATCATCCTAAGGTGAATGTGACTTGCAGGTTATTAAACGACAAGGTCTATTTGTATAACTCATCACCTGTTAAGCAGCCTTATAAAGGCGGATAACAATTAAAATTCTATTGTGTCTCGTTAATGACAGTGGAAGGGATAATTATGTAACAGTAAGATACCGATAAACCATAATGAAGTTTCAATATTCTGGGAGTTATCGCATTTACGGGATCGATTATACCAGCCTCACATTTTTCGTAGACGACCTCACTGTTTCTTTTATAAGGTCTTATAGGTACTCAATGCTCAATATATTTATACTTACTCAGACTTTTAGGATTTCCAACAAAAAGTATTTGATTTTTAGGTTGAGATTTTGTCGAATCTTTTTGTAATTCCAACACACATAATTAAATTATGTATCAAATATATTTTTAATGATTCAAAACCAAACTATGTCAGTTCTTTTAAAAACTAGAGATAAAATAAAAAAAATCTTCATTTAGATAACAATCTCGAGACATAATTGGCTCAATTAAAATTCCTGGTACACTAACAAACCCAGAATTTAGTTTTAAGGTCACGCCAGCTTTTACTCTCTCTTGGGTTAGCAGAATTCCATACTAATTACATAATTGTAAATTAGTAAAACTTGTAACTACCAAATTAATACCAGCCGACTCGTCGCAAGTTTTACATATTATGCTTTTAATTATTCTTTTGTCCTCAGAACTTGAAGAAAAATCAATAAAAACAAAATAAGGCTAACACTTACCACACAAGCTCCCGTGCTGCCATCTGTGCTCCCCGCACACAGATGTCCATCATTCAAGGGAAGAGTCAGTGCGTACCTATCTCTACAGACATTCAGCGGCAGAACAGGCACCTCAGCTTCCAACAACACATCTGTCAATGTCCCATTGGTCTGTTCTCTACCCCACCCAGTAGTGTAACATTCATCTTTGAAGTCTAATCTATTATTATCATCAATGAAAGGATCTATTTCTTCACCAAACATAAGTTTTTTATCACTTCTGTTTATGTTTACTTTGTAATCATCTTTTAGAAGACTGTTTCTTATAAGTTTGACTACACTATCTAGGGTAGCACTGTCATAGATTAGGTCACTGTGACCTCTTTCACTGTCAGATTTTCTTAATTCTTCACCATTCTTTCTTTCTGTTTGTCTGTTTGATTCGTTAGAAACTCTGACGTTGTATCTCATGTTTTTATGTTTCTTATTTACTAGCCCTGAGAAGATATTCTTCGTTAAGTTGTTCAACTTTTCTAGGTACTTGACTGCGGTATCTGGTTTTGGTTTTGGTGGTTTCGGCTTTCGTCTTGGCGGTTCCATGTTTGAGTCTGGACGGAGGTAGAATGATGAGCTCTTGTCCGTTTCGAAGGCATCGATAGGTGGTGGCTCGAATGGAGGGAGGCAGATGGTACGGATGCGACTGCCTGTACTGACATCTGCTGGTCTTGTCAGCTTCATTAAGGCTGGAATAAGACATTTAGAACTGATGAATAATGTTACTAAATATTTATTTACATACATATAAAGTCTTGCCTTCTTCCTATGAGGGTAGACAGAAACTATGGAACGCCACCTGCTACAATCATAACATACCCCTTAATTATATACTTCCCCTTACATTTTTTGACTTCTTGGTAAAGCTGAAATTAGCAATACCCAAGAATGATTATATCATAATCAGCCTATAATGTTCCCACTGCTGGGACTCAGGCCTCCTCTCTTCGAGAGGGAGTGGGCTGTAATCTACCACGCGGGCCTAGTCGGGTTGGTAGATGTCACGATGTTTTCCTTTACCGTTTTGAGAACAGTAGTGATTATTTACACAAAGTGAAGCGCCCGCCTTGGTTCGAACCCACGAACCTATGAATCATAAGTCTACTCTCGACGCAAGAATTATTATAACCCTTAATAATTCGTTTGCAAATATATGTTGAAGATGAACAATTTGGTATCGATCTATGTTCTGATTAAGTTGTATTGCGATTACCTCTTACAAAAAGGAAAAAACACTAAGAGGTCACAGTCTTTATGTTTCTTGTTCTTACCTATATCATGCTGATAGTTATGGAACCGGTGATGCAGCACGATCTTCTCGATGGGCACGTAGGCACCCTTCTGCTCAGCTCTGTCCCATTCACCCAGCACCGCTGTCCAGAGAGCTGGCACCGGCAGGTTGAAGAGTTCACTGGAACATTTTGTTGAAGACTGTTACTTTTTGACACTCTTGTTTGACATAGTGGTCATGGATCTTATAATTTCGAACCCCATTCTATCTGCTATTGCTCTTAAAGTATGGTTATTTTTTATTATTTTTAAATTAATAGTAGTCCATGTTTTAGTGTGACTAAATACCAATCGAGTTGTTAATACGTTGCTAATCTTTTAATCGATGAAGACAACCAAAGGATATATATACTCACATAGTTTCAATATTGTATGAGCATATGCGTGTGGAAATTGCAAGTTACAGACCAAGACTCTACTAATAGATAGTATCCCATTCAATACAATGTTTTCAAATGCTATATCTACAATAGCTAATAGACAAGCAGGTAATATATATAAGGTCAAGTTTGAAGTCAAACAGATATACTTATGGATGCAGTGCGCGGTAGTGAGCAGCCACATCGGATGCACCAGCACGCCACCGCACCAGTGACCGATCAGGCCATAGTTCGGATGCAGCAGCTGGAGAGAGACCTGGAAAATAGCAATTGAAATAGTTAGCAGTTGTTTTTTCATCACCTTAATCCTGGTTATTATATTGTATTTAGAAATTGAATAAACAATTTCATGGTATTGGTACTTGGTACCCCGTACTTAACTGGGTTGTGAAGGTCAGATAGGCAGTAGTTCTATGTAAAATACTGGTATTCAGCTGCATCTAGTTAGACTAGAAACTGACCCCAATATAGTTCTGAAAAGGCTAGGTACATGATGATGATGGTTTCACTATTTGGTTTTGAGAGAAGACGCTTGCTTTTTAACTCCACTTTCGTCCTACTCTAGTTCCTAGCCTTTTACGTTATAATTATGATACTTTTGTCCATAACCCCTTTCCATTGGTCTCAGTATTAGCCACCATAGAGGCTACTTACTTTTAAGATCATCATCATCATCGTCTAGTCTTTTCCTAACTTAGTTGGAATCGGCTTCCAATCTAATCGGATGCAACTGAATACCAGTATGTATTTGTTTATTAATTACTTTTCAACGATATTTATTACATAGTTTGGTATTTGACTGACCTGCCACGGCCATGCTCCTCTCTTGGACTCCCGGCCCTTGATGATGCGCAGTTGTCCATGTGTACGGTCTCGTGGCTGACGCGTGTGCCGACGTAATGGAACCCCACATTCTGAAGAAGAAGATATAGTGAAATTACAGATATAGTCTCTGAACACAGAGATGTTATTAAGGTTTAGAATCATGACTGTATTGTCCAATAAATGAATAACTGCCAAGGAACTATTCGTTGTGCTTTTACAAAACAGATGCAAAATAATCTGTGGAAATTTAAAAATGTCGTAAAGGACATCGTATTCCCTTTTCCTGTCCCTTACACATATTATGTGATTTGATGACTACAAAAAACTATTACCTATTTCAAATAATATTTTTCATATGTCTAAATTAACGCCATAAGCTAATATAAACAAATGATCTATTACGAGCATAATTTCACAGACATTTTGTTTGTAATTTTAGTGTTTTCTGAGTAGCAGAAATAAAAAAAACACAATAAATTAAAGCTGTCGCCCGCGGCTTCGTCTGCGATCCAGGATGAAAAGTAGCAAATGTCCTTCTCTAGGCCAAGGTCTACCCCCTGTGCCAAATTTCAACCAAATCTGTTCAGCCTTTTTAGCGTGAAAGTGTAACAAACAAACAAACAATCTCACTTTCGCATTTATATAATATTAGTTAGGATGTCGGCTTAAATAATGATTTCTTGTTTTTGTAATACTATTATGATAATTATTATATCGCGATGAGTATGAGGAACGAATTATGTGACACGCGATTTGTTCACGGTCCGTCAATGAGGTTGGTCATGTAGTAAGCGATAAGCGGACGCGGAAGCTGGACTGGTGGAAACTGACTTTAAGCTACACTATTCATAGAAAACTGTGTGGAGATAGTTTCAGATTCTGTTACGTCTATTCGATTCTGTAGGTCGTAGTAGGTAGGTAGGCTTAATTTTGACACAAATTGCATTTATTTTCTAATATACTATTTACGCTTCAACATACGGCTACTACTGTCAGTTATAATCTACAACGCCACATGCGAACTACGAATTACATTGACGTCACGCAAAATCCTGCATCGCGCAAGCAGAGTTTACTGCACGACCAACATAATTATATAGAACGTCAAAATATCAATCATCGGGCAGTAGTAGCTCACCAATCATAACGGAGGATCTTCCCTTTTCTATGGAAAATGAGTGAGCTTTAAACCCTGTTCCTCTTATCTATAAGCTGAACTGTATATTCAAATCAAACTGGCAATCTTTGACAGTAGTATGAAATGGCTATAACATGCCAAATTGAGTTAGTGTGTCAATTTGATATAAAAATATATCCCTGGTCGGACCTACGTCGTGGGTTTACCTCAGTCAGTCTATTTGTTTATGAGCCGTCTTAATTTATTGACATTTTATTATTATTGGTAACTATTAGTGTTTGGCATGAAATTGTGATATTTACCTTGACTTTATATTTTTATTTTCATTTTTGTTAATGTTACATTTGATTTATCTATTTACCTAAACAATTTTGTATGCCTTCTGGCGGGACGTAGTATGGACCGATATTTATTTGTAACATCTGTATAATTTTTTACCCTATGTTCACAAAATTAATAAATGAATTTGAAATTTCTTTTCCAAAACGCTATCCGCTTTCAATACGACCGGTGACTACACACACTTCTGTAAATTAAATTAACTTTTTGCGGTACTTACGTTTCGTATCTTGCCTAAATAAGTCGCGTGTTTTAAAATGTGTGTAATATGATAACAAGCCATGAATTATGCATTTATTTTAATGCAGTTTTATGGAATTAACTTCAGTGAGTGAACTCACAAAATCAAGTTTCAGGGTACTTAGGGTTTTTGCACCATACTGACTAGAAGCCTTCTTGTTGTTTACGACATACGACGTGATACTGCCGGCTATTTCTGTTTTGTGCTCGTGATGACAGATCTGTTTTAACCAACTTCAAAAATGGAGGAGGGTAATATATTATGTTCATCAATAATTTTGTCAATAAGGATGATGCATGGGTAAAAAAAAAAACGATTTAGTCCGACAGTCAGATAATAAAAAAATATTAGACACGTATTTTTTTGTTTTATCATAATTATTAATAAAAAACTATTAAGATAAAACGCATTAAAGTTGGGGAGTGGGGGTTGCTACGTCACAAGTAAGTATAAAATCTACATACTCGTGACGTCATGGCACATTTTAACTCAATGTATCGCCGTAATCTTTTGATTACGTAAAAAAGGAAAAAATACGTGTTCAATATTTTTTAATGATCTACAAAACGGACAAAAATATTTTTTTAGTCATCATCCCTATTGTAGACTGATTTTGAAAATTTGTTTTTAATTTGGCAGAAGAAGCTTACGTGGTGGTCGCATTAAAATTTTATTTACTTTGCTTGCGTAGTTTTTAAGTAAGCTTCGATAATACGTATTTATTCCACTTTGTGTATCTTGACGATGTTAATTTTTTTTTTTTGTTGGTCGATGTAAGTACTAACACTTGTTTCTAAGTCGTGTGTTTACAACCAAACGGACTTTTTTATGTGTCAGAAATAAAAGATTTTAATTATTTTTTAAATTAAATAATACTTCCTGTCACTGTTGGTTGTACAAGTAGTATACGAATTGGTGTGGGTTCAGTACCATAGCTAAAAAGTGAAAAATTGTTTTTTTTTTTTAATTTATTCAAGCGAACACATTGATCACGTACTTAAATACGTGTTTCTGTGGCAAACACAATCCTATTCTTCTTTCTTTCAGAAACAAAAATAATAAGAAAACATTAACATTTCTAATGTTAAATAGACTCCTCCATACTTAATAGTTAAATAATAGAGAAATTAGCGCGTACCCATGCGTACGGAAGGACAGTTCAATACGGAACTAAGCTATCTTTCATGTCCACACCGACGATTACCCAACCGCGCGGTAAAAAGGTGTAATGTTGTTACACATACATTATTGATGAGCTCACAGCTACTCATTATGCTTGGTATTTACATGTGAGCACGTAACTATTGTGTATTCAGGAGGTGCTACTTTACGCATAGCCGCACGTATTTCAACTTTAATATTTGGGTTAGTTTGTTGCATAATTTGTATAAGCTTTATCTAAATCTAAACTAATATTTTATAGAGAAAACATTTGATTTTTTGTATGTTTGTTTGTTACGCTTTCACGCTAAAACGGCTGAATTGATTCAGATGAAATTTTCCATATGTGTAGAACATGAACTGGGTTAGGACGTAGGATACTTTTTATCCCGATATGCTTACGGGATTAAGACTTATGCAGGTGAAACCGCGGGGCGCAACTAGTACGGTGATAAAATGTTATTAGCACACTTAATGTTTTGCAAAAAAAACTAAGGTAACTATTAATTTATTTTCAATACCTTCCTTAATTTTTACTGATCACAGTAAAAATTAAGAACGGTTGACTTTTGACTGCTAATAAACAGTCAAAAGTCAACTGTTCTATATGAGGTAAAACTTATTTTGATTGCCTGTGAAAAAAATAAATGCAATAATAATGTTTATCTAGTCTCATATCGTAATATTCAAATTATAAACATCAAAACGAGTTTAGATTGACATACTTTATAAACACAATATCGAAATTTAAAAACAGAATCATATTAGAACACTTTTTCTCTAACAAAATAATGCTATAAAACATTTTTTTTTTCTATTACGATACAGGACTAATCCAAGAAGTTAATATCACCAAGGAGTTTCCATCAACTTTTGTGATGGAAAGTTTAAGCGGAGGACAGCAGCACCCGCTGTAGCGCATGTGCGGTGTTGTGCTGGTGCAGGTGACATTCATTTGTTTACAAAACGAATGAATGGCGCCTGCACCAGCAGCAGTATTGAATTTCGTGGGATTTTTAAATTTATTCTTGTTCTTTAACTTTGGTCTTTTATTTTATTTAGTATTTTTTAGGTTCAATCCCAATGTGTGAGAGTAGATAAAGTAGTGTATGAAACTGCATATATCATACCTTTTAAATAAATTAGCTATATAAAGTAAATTGCCCTTGTTTTCATTCCATCAACATAACTAGGTATTAAAACACTCGTGTGATACAATTATAAACACACACTCATGTTTTAATACCCCTCATTATGCAACAGTTTCATAAACTACTATTCAAATTAAAGCAGGCTTTCTTTAAGTATTAGCAGTTTTAGGAATCAGCAGATTGGTGTGTGCCAAATATTGATTAATAAAAAGTCACATTCTAAGAACCCTTCCTTGATAAACCATTTAATTTAATTATATCAATTCGATTCACAACATTATAACGGTATAACCTAACCACGACCACTCAACTAATAAAAAGGTTCAGACTTTTGACCTAGTAGATTTAATTAATTTGACCAATAGGAAAATGGATTCATGGATCGTAGACGAACCTCATTTTATTCTGTCTGTCTCGAGTGTTTGATTTATTGGTGCTTATCATTTTACTGGCTGATACCAAATTTATAAGTTATTAACATAGGAATAATAAAAGTGATGAGTTGACTGAATTATTGAACTAACTAAATTCTCTCTCTGCCCAGCCTTTTCCTAACTATGTTGGGGTCGGCTTCCAGTCTAACCGGATGCAGCTGAATACCAGTATTTTACATGAAGCGACTGCCTATCTGACTTCCACAACCCATTAACTGGGTAATACGATACGCCATGGTAAGACTGGTTGTCAGACTTTCGGGCTTCTGACGACCCGTAACGACTGTTAAAGATCCACGAATGACAGCCGGGACAGCTTAACGTGCTTTCCGAAGCACGGAAGAGTCTCGTCTCGTAAAGACGAGACTCTCATCCACGGACTAACCCCGGCAAGCGTAGCTTAACCTGATGGATCGAACTATACGGCTGTTATTATTTAGCCACGAGCTCCTCGTGAACTAACTAAATTATATGAATTTAATTTGCAACTTTTTAACTACATTGCTCTGGGTCATAGACTAATAATTAGGCAGGTATAGGTAAGTCAACTTTGCAAGTTTTTTAATAGGTTTGTCACTTATATCTGTTACTTGGCCAGGTGGAAGGAAAACGCACTGAAGGCAGATCAACGGTGAGATGGTCAGACGCGATCGAGAAGGCTGTTGGAGGCAGTATTTACCAAGTGCCGCAATAGGTAACCGCATAGCTTGGAGAAGCGTCGTATGTGGTCACGATCCTCAGCATTGAGGAAATGACGAAGAAGAAGAAGTAACTATAGCTACAGATACACCTAGGTACCTACAATTGAATTTCTATGAAAGAGGGACTGAAAGACTGTCAGTCGGTAACTTGTCATAGTTAGTAATGAAATGAAATGAAATTATTTATTCTGTAATAGGATATCGAAATCACTTTTACACGTCATATAAAAAAATATACATATTAAAAATAAGCTAGATGAGTTCGGCGTTTCCTATCTGACTACTCTGAGAAGAAAGGCCGAAACAAACTCAGAGATCGCAGTCTCTTTTAAAGTCCAGACATAATCTTGGTCAGGCCATATGAGGACCATGTAGATAAGTGTCTGAAAAGGTATTTTGAGGAAAGAACCACACAGATTTGAGTGGACCTGCCCAGTCAGTGCAAGCATTTGTCAGTAATCGTGGAGCTCAACTCAGAACTTAAGGAGCTCAACTCGATGAACAATACCAAAGAAAGGACATTTGGGTAGGCCGCATAAACTACTCAAACTGCCAGACCATCACTAAAACTAGCAGAGAAATAAAAATAATATCCACATAGTCCTCACATTCACAATAGTTAAAATAATATAATACTTTACAAAGTAATCATGTCATTTTGAATATAATTTTCAACAATGTTTATAAAACTGATAAAACTGGTAAGTTAGAACTTTGTTAGGAACGATAAACATATCACACTAAGCAATAATGACTGTCCGGTAATTTACTAGCTTTCTTACACAATATCAACCATGGTAATTAATCCATTAACTTAACAAGAAATAGCGACTTATTTATTATGTAGGTACCAGTTCTGCACCCTATACACGATCAATCACAATCTAAATACTCGTAATATGACTGTTTCAAATTCAAAAGGGCATTAAACGAAATATTAATAGAAAAAAGTTATTACGCAATTGACGACTTCCTTAATGATAAATCACTGACTGATTGATATGCTAATAATCCTTTTGACATATTTTATTTTTATTTTTGATTACTGCTACCTTTTTGACATTTGACATTTTTGTATTAATTTGACATTTACTGTAATTCGAACGATTTGACATTAATTTTTAATAGGTATTGATAAAAAATTTCCTTATTTTTATTTCAAATTATAATTTCTTTAAATTTGTGTAAATTAATATGATTCGCATGCCCATGTGACGGTAGGACATGGAGGACTTTCATAATAAAACATCAATGTAATAATTATCCATGTTTGCAAAGTAATAAATGATTTGATTTGATTTGAATAATTTTGAAACAGATTGCTAATCCATTGACTCATAAGTTCGAAAAAAAAATCTGCTCAACAACGTAAATAACGGAATGAATGTTGTTGAACTGTCAAAATGAAACAGATTAGTTATAATCATTTACGAAAATGTGTTGCGCAATTAGGTAGCTGATTATACAAAAAATCTTATTTATTTTGAAAAGTCTATTACCGTCGACTTTTGAACCTCATCCTACCTTGCATCAAAATTTGCAGACGGATGGCACTTATGCCCATATCATGTATCGCAATTTTGTTGTTACCTTTAGGTAGCAGAAAAGAGATAAGATTGCATGCAGCGGAGATGAGAATGTTGAGATGGATGTGTGGAGAGACGAGAATGGATAAAGTAAAAAATTTGTGTTTAATGGGAAGTTTGAAAATGACGACACCAACAGCAAAATTGAAAGGAAAACGTTTGGTTTGGTATATGATGAGGAGGAAGGAAACGCATGTAGCTAAAAGAGTGATTCAGATTCAGATTTATTTTGCCAACAATGTAGGTACAGGTATAAGATGGTACATCACTAAGTTTTTCCGCTGCATTCTACCTTACGGCATGCAAAGTCGTAAAAACTAAAAAAATACAGTTTTCAAATAAATCATGCAGTCGTAAAAACTAACAATACAATTTTTATCTAAATTAACAATATTAATAAATAAGTAATTCTGATATAATATAAATTCTCGTATATGTCATTAATGTAATGTTGATGAATGGAGAGGGAGAGGCAGGCCACAGAAAAGATGGATAGATTGTGTCAGGAATGATATGAAAGAGAAGGGATTGAATGATAGCGTGATGGTTGACAGTGGAGAGTGGAAGAAGAAAACGTGTTGCACCGACTCCAAGTAACATGGGAAAAGTGCAGGAAGATGTTGAGGTAGTAGAAAAAAGGAGGCTGAAGCACAGTCCAGTATTCATCCTCTTGCACGAAAATGGTCCTTTTCTAACAATGGATGAGGATTATGATTTCTTTAACAGGCATGCATAATAAACACGGAGCTTTTAATTTGATAGTTTTACATTGACATGGTTCTTAAAATTCTTAAAGAAGATAACTTGTTACGATTGCTACACATTCTACTCCTCAATTATGGAAAGTTAATGTCCAAATCGTTATGGAAATGCTTTGTCACTACACAAACAAGTTTTGAAAGTGAAATTATGACAGTTAGTAATGTATTAGTTCAGTTTTGTTTGTTAAACACTAGACGATGTTTTAATTTTGCATATTCTGTGAGCGGTACGGAACTATATGTCAAAGCGACGCGAGCGCTTATATGAAGCTTCTTTATGTAACCAAATGTTACCTTTTAAGTATGTAAATATTCTTAAGCATCAAATTTTAACGACTTTACCTTTAAAGGATATTGAGGACATTTGGCGATTGTAAAAAATAGTCATGTAGAGAACTTACACAACTAGTGCGTGTTGGACCACGCACAATGAAGGGTTCCATAGTTGGGATGAATTTAGCCCCAGAAACAACATAACATTGTAGTTGAAAAACATGTTCTCCCATACATTCTAACTGCAAATGTAAGTTTGTACACTCAATATTATTCTGTATTATGATGATTCTGATTATTATGTGTGATTATTCTGTAGGCTTATAGGTGTTTCTGTAATCTTTAGTATATACTTATAGAACTAAATACAGTATTTTTTTCAAAATTGTAGGCTCCTTATTTTCAGAGATAACAGGGGATGGTTAATTTTCATCTATTTTCTTAAATAACCATAAACTATTTATTTTAAAATTATAAAAAAAATATGTTTGAGACTCCAAAATAAGCCCTTTCATTTGATATTTTGTTTGACAGACACACGAGTGATCCTATAAGGGTTCCGTTTTTTCATTCGGACGTACGGAACCCTAAAAGCTGTTGTGTCGTTGTTCCTTTGAAGAAACTGTTGATCCAACGATTCAACATTTGGAAAATAATAATCGAACATCATTGATAAAAAGATCATTTGAACGACAGAGTCCGTTTTTAACAGGAATGGTCTGACAGCTTAGGCACTATATGTAGAAAATTCATGAGAGACATGTCCGTTAAAACTGCTTCAGAAGTTTCAATGGAAAAATATGGCATAATCAAACCCAAAGTTTTAAGATGCCGTCTTTTCAATTTGAAATCAGGGCCTGTAGTAATATCCGTTCGCAGGTCAGGTTAGGATCATTGTTAGTTGCACCGCACATGGTTCAAAGTCCCTTGACACTTCATATAAGACCTGACGATGCCGCGCTGTGACACTTTTTGACAAATATTCCTGCTATAAGATCGCATACAGATACGCAATCCCCCAGTATTACATCCACCAATGCATGTTCCCACGTTGCATCAAGAGTGATCTATGCAGCATCCATCTCTGTACGTGTCCCGAGTCATGCGGTTGCTGTCAGTGACCTCATCAACATCGCATCAGCGTAATGATAGCACTTTCACTGACAACCAATCTCCGGATTACCGATAACGTATTATAATATCGAATGGATTGTGTGCAGAAGGTGCAGCATGCAACCGGGATAGTAACATGCATCTAGAATACAGGTGTCAAGGAAAGTCGCAAAAGTATATTTTTTTGTCATTGTGTGGAAATCCTCATGAATTTTATCTCGGAAAGACAGATAGACAGACAGGTATGTCAAAATAATACTAAAGTAAAAGAGAATTGGTTTATTAAAACAGCCTCAACAATTCTATTAGCTTCCACCTAGATTAGCTACGTGGAAGCGGGGCTATATTTGCTATTGTATTCTGATTTAGTCCCAATAACTATGACAGAAGAAGACTGACTTAAAATAGTTGGCTGTTCCTTAAGACTTGATTTCTATGCCTTGCATGCAGTCCGAGAAGTACCTACTCTAATATCATAATAATCACTCGACCTTATTGTATCTACGCGAAGACACTGCCGCCCAAGATACAGGATTTTCCTAGTTTGGGGGCAGGGTACATTTCTTCTTGGACTTTCGACCTCATTTTTGTATAATTATACTTAAGTTTGCTTACCTTTCTGTATACATATCTATTGTCAAAGTTTATGTTTTTTGTGAATAAAGAATTATTATATATTATATACTCTCCTTTCGTTTCAGCTCGAGCTATTTAAGAAATAACATGCTGTAGTCAGTCAGAATGATTTAGAGGCTGACTGCCCGGGGTGCACCGAACATATTTCGTCTCTACACGAAAGACTTCACCTTCTAAACCTCTTTCATCACGTTTATAGTTACATAACCTCTGGTTATTATAGGAAATTGATTGGTTATAGTACAAAGGGCTCTGGTGTTGTTATGTCATTTTGTTAAGGGACCGATTATTTTGTGATGATTTGTGAGTGTGACGCAATTTAGTGTACAAATTGATTGGAGCGTTTATAAAATAATTTGTGATGTAACTTGGTAGTACCTTTTGTGGTATGTGGTGAGAACTTCTGAGGTTTATAAAAACTTGTTTGAAGTTTCTGTAAATGATGCTTGTTGAACTAGTAATATGGTTAAAGAAATTTATTTCTCAATAAGAAATTACAAAGATTTCACTTACTTGAGAACATTTTTTAAACTTAAAATATAGTAATATAGGAACTTTGACACAAACTAAGCAGCTATTGTTTTTTCCTTTATAACAAATTATTA
The DNA here is from genome assembly GCA_949152395.1 of Agrochola litura. Taxonomy (NCBI): domain Eukaryota; kingdom Metazoa; phylum Arthropoda; class Insecta; order Lepidoptera; family Noctuidae; genus Agrochola; species Agrochola litura. The sequence goes on along the minus strand of OX424490.1, from coordinate 32,871,249 downwards.
ACTGAATAATATTCATTTTGTACGCAAATAACATTACACAATTCACAAAACTTAAAACTTTTTGATCCACCCGCAAAATAAATAATAACTGTGGTCGCAAGTATTCAAAATAGATAAGGAGTGCGAACCCGGTGCCACAATACAGCAACGCAGCAGTAGGGCGTAGTATGTCCATTTATGGTAGTAGTGTTGAATCATTTAGAATGTGATTTTTTAATTTATTTTTGAAAATATCAAACGAGTTCGCATTCTAATCTAACAGGTGCTGTCAAAGTAGCTTTGCTGGTTGGAGCAGACGATGGCACGGTACGATTTTCAACAAGGCAGGGCGTGGAGATAGTATAGGGAAAAAGGGTGTATAAAGTGGACGTAGATAACGGAATACCGTTCTTGCGAAGGACAATATCATTGGCAGTGGAATGACTATGTTCAGCTGTGAACGCTTTTCGGCTGAGATGTTAATGATGATCGTCTCAATACCAATATTATATCGCCATTATGTCACATCCATAAGTAATTTCAAAAGATGTAGAGACCCAGAGTCGTGACTTAGCTAATGTAAGTGTTCAGCGCTAAACGAGTAGCGATTACATCGCGTTAGTTTGAGATCCCAATGTTAGATTTCTTCACTCTTGTCTAAATGGCTACTGCGCCCGCGCTGGCTGATTGATCTACATTCTACGGATTTAACATCTTTGCCATGGTCTTTTACATCTTCCTTCATTTATAACTTTAATCTTTTTAGGCTTTAGTATTATCGTGTTAAATTTTTGTTATGTGAGTTTCGTTTGTCCAGAATAAACAATTTTTTTTCCTTCTTTGTTTTCTATTTCAGATATCTTGCAGGAGCAGCATTCCTCCACTTCTTTACTGAAATGAAATCCTTGACTTTATATCTCGTGATATTCTTTTCAATAAGACCTGTCTTTCTTGTTCCCATTCCTCCCATGCCATCAACTGTAGCTGTAACTATCATCTTTTCTGTATTATCTGTTTTCCTCTGTCCTCTATGTGCAATGAGATTACCAGTCAACAAAATTTACGGTACTTCGACTAGTATCAGGCACATGGGCCAGTTTTGCCAATTTATTTTGCTATGCGGAACCCTAAAACTTATAAGATGAGATGAACTCAGACGTAAGGCCAGTAAATTAAATAAAAACGTCACCTGTCAAGATGGTCAGAGTAGCGTTATCAAAAACATCTGAGCTATTAGTCGGGCCGCCGCCGTTGCTATCTGTACAGATGACCCGGTTGATTCGAACTTTTTTTAATTGTTTTTTCTAAGAATTTTCGGGTCAAAGCTAGTTCATAGACTACCCGAGTGAGTTTTTAATGAGTGACAAGTTGATAGTAATGTTTGTCTAGTAGATAATTAGGTACATTATCCATGTTTTCGAGCACTTAAATTGTGAAAGAGAATGTTTATCCACACACATATATACAGTTTCTGGCAAATTGAAAGTCTATAAAACCCCTAAGTTATCTTTAAACTTTATTTCACCAACTTGTGCAATTTATATATTTAATTTAATATGGCTCCTGTCCATCTGACCAAACCACAAATACCTACATTCGAATTTGCTTGAGACAGCCTCACCTCCATTGTCGCTTCATCGCTGATTATCTCCTCCATTAATTTCATTCATTCAGCCGTTAAATGCTTATATGCAGCTTCAATGCTTCTCAATACAAAACAAATTTGCTTTTCTACTGTTAGGAGACGGAAGTTCAAGATGTCAGGAGGCAGATCATCAATCATGGCGGGTCACTGGATATTAAGCACTTTCACTATTTAGGTATTTGACGTAAATAGAAGGTTAAATGGTATGCAAATAGCAGAACGTTATATCCTGGGTAAGCCACCTACGTCACCACTCGTCTATTGGATATATATCAGAATATATTTACTAAACTCGTCCTAAAATAAAACGAAAGACGTGTAAAAATTAGATACCACCTATTTTTTTTTTTGGTTACCGCTTTTGTCTGATCCCGGACTCTGATCGGCCTTTAGAACAGTTTTTTATAATTGCACGTTATCTGCCATCATTACCAAATCTTTTTTGAGCAAAGTCACAGCACTGCATAGCTTTGAATGCAAACCACACAAACCATAAACACATCAACTCGCACACTTTCATAAACCACAACTCTAGACTCCACCATTTTTTAACAAAGACATCAGTCACTGACTGCCAAATCCTGACAAAAGACGATCTTGACAAAATGTTTAGACAATGAACTAAAGTCAAAAGAATTAGCCATGAATTGAATAGTCGGTGAAATCTAACAAAAAGAGAAATGGAAAAATGCTTAAATGGACAAAAAGTGAGCAGTGTTTTGTAAAAAGTAATTACTAGGATTATTGAACAGTGGCGTAACATTCAAGAAGGCCGTTACGTTACGTGACGGATTTGAACCGGATGTCGATCTGTGGTTAAACTATGAACTGGCTTCATTTGGACTGATTGAGTTATAAGGAATTAAAGAAAAGAAAGGTCGACAATGACGAAGGCATTATTATTACTAGTAAAATTAAAGTTGGTTCTTCGTGTAGAGTTTTAGTCTCAGGAAGGTCTACAGCTATACCTGTTCCTGCTGGCAAGAAATACTTGTGGCTTCCTACATAAAATGATACTCGTCAACACAAAAGGTTATGGGTCTATGTGAAGATATATTTACAGGCACGTAAGACTCTTCTACTCATCTTTATACCTGGTAACGCATCGGCTGCGGTGTTCTATGTTATGGGGTTTGGTTTCCGCACTTAGTCCGCCAGGTGGACCATTGTGCGTGGGCCATGGCGGCCGTTTGGTGGTTTGCTGCTTGGGTGTTGCAGGTATCTATAGCACGACATGAACCAGGTAAGCAGGCTTTTAAAAGACTTTCAGTGTTGTTTGTAAGTTTCAAGTCTAGTACGTTTATAAGTTTCAAGACAAAGTTTTAAGACGTGTTTCGACGACAAGATCAGATAAAAGCTTCATAAATTTTATATAAATTAATCTACCAAATAATGTTGGCAGTCACTCAAGCTAAACATAATAATTGATCAAAAAATAATAATCACAAAGAAAGTGTCCAATTTGTCAAAAGTCCGAGCGTGATTACTCAACTTTGTGGTAATGACACGTCATATTGCGCAACACTAAACATAAACGTAACGTTAACGTAAATGACAACGTAACCGCATAGTTTAAGTTACGTTACACGTGACTTACTTGTATCCGGTTACGTTAGAATGATTATTATTGTTTATTTTTGTTGTTGTGGGCGAGTTTTTTATGTAATTTGGTGTTATGTCATGTAGAAGTGTGATAGTAAATTATTATCTTAAATGTTTAGTTGTATTTTACACCACGGTTTTTGGTAATTTCAGCTGGAAACTGAACTATCAATTTTGTACTTCGATCAATTTTAGATTTGCAATGATCAATCTTTAAAGGTGGTACCTACATATGGTAGGTAAAATTAGGTGATGGTACAATTCATTTTGTTTTCAGCGAGGAAATTCGTCATGGAACTAAGCTCTGGGAAAGACGTGCATTCGTGCAAATTGGACGAATAAAACCCAACCATGCCCGTTTCTCCACCAAACCTAGTGTCGACAGGAATAAGGAAACAAGATTCGCTTGGTAGTAGTTAAGCAGATAGCTAGTAAGGCTTTCAAATCTCGCTGCATTTCTAAGTCCCGGGAAAAAAAAAACGAGACTCGAAGCGGTCTCGAAATTCCGGGGAAAAACGAGACTTTCGAGACTTTCAAAGGTAGGCAAACCTATAAGCTAGGCAGTCAAAACAAGATATTTAAATCAAGTACTTTATTAAACATACAGTAAGAAACTCAAATTATAAAATAAAACAATATTGATGAGAGGTTTTCATTTTTATAGTGGTCACGTAAGAAACAAAGGGCGTTTAAGTTTCAGACAGAGAAGGCCTGATTTTATTACATTTGGATCACTGGTATTTGCGGGATGATTATTGTCAGTTGTTTTTTCAGTTGTGGATTTATTTAACCTGTGGACTCTTGCATGTAACTTCTTTTTAAAAAACTGAGAAGAATTTCATCAGTATTGTACTTGCCCCATTTTCCTTAGTCATTAAGGAAAATAGCCTGATTGAGGCGAAAATACGCAGCGAATTGGCGAGACTCTCGAAATTTTCGAGACCGAGATTCCCGGGATGAAAGCCCTAGTAGCTAGCTAGTTAGTCAACGTATTAGATCGCTAAAATAAGTACCATATTGCACGTGAGCCCTAAGATGCCTCGAAAGTATGTATCTACGTGACTAGTGTACGACTACTCGTAAGTGCGGAAGTGAGTAGGAAACATGGATGCCTTTAGAATTCCAAGAAGGTGCACACGCATGACAAGTGAAGGACATCGACGATGATTGAAATGGCTGAGAGAGAAAGTTAAGTAGGTATCTATTAGCAGTGCACTTCCGATTCGGATAATTATATTGCATATTTATTGTTCCCGGTGCGAGGTTTAATTGATAATAATTTTATGTTGGGTCTCCTACGACTATATCCTATGTCTTTAACAACTCTCTGATCACTTTCATCGGAGACAACGTTCATCGAGGGCCTGTAATTTCAGCGGATTCTTCTACTGGAACACTGCAATTTTACTTAGCTGTAGAAATACAGCTGATAATGGAATCTTTTTAGAAACAGCTCTTCTCTTAAATCTTAAATTTGGATGAAATCTCCTTCTGTCATATTAGCCTACTCTTCGTTATTTTGACCATATAAGTGTCCATTGCCTAGAAAATCTCGGCTATCAAAGCATTTATGTGAACATAAAAACAACCAACAACACGACCAATTCACCATTTTATTGTAAACAAAACCCATTCCCTGAAAAACTATCACCGAATTCACCGAAACACACAAGAAGTTTATACGCACGAGCCAGTAGCTGCGCGTGATCGGAAAATGTCGTTTGTACACGCTTTCCAAGGCTCGCTTCCGTACTACAATACCTCTTACTTTCGTTCGCCGTGTGTTCGTGGAAATGGATCGCGCAGATCTGATTACAAGGTTGTTGGTCGAGAGCTGTTGCTGAGTCGATGACCGACGTGGGAACAGGCTGTTGGACAAGGGTGTAGATTGCAGGTGTGGCGAGGAGTTTGTCTTTTACCTTCCCTTTCTAAACAAGACAGTTACTGGTGTCTATGAATTTTACCAATACCTTAGCACAGTACAAGGCATGAGTCGTGAGCACAAACTAACACTGCGCAGTAGTTAATTTTTCAGTTTGTTTGGCGAAATGAAGAAGCCGAAGGGCGCCGAGCTGCACGCGATTGGTTCGTCACTCGATGCTCGTCGTCTATTGGACCTCTCGCGTGTCATTCGGCTACTGTCATTGGCCAAAATTGTAACATGCGCGAGCTGTGCTCACGACTCGTACCCCGAACTGTACCGATTTTGAAAAATAAAGAAAACCCGTAAGGTTTATTAAACTACGACTCTTCACCACTGTGAAATGAAACGAAATTGTTTATTAATATTCTGTAAATAGTCTAAATAGGATCTAGGTCTCTTTTAAAGTCTAGCAATAAAAATGTGTGGAACATGTAGATTAGTGTCTAAAATGGTCTTTTGAGGAAAGAACCACTAAGATTTGAGTGATCCTGTCCCATCGATGAAAGCATTTGTCGTAACTCGGAACTTAAGGAGTTCAACTTTGTTAGTACTGGTGGAGTGGGGTGGTATTGAAAATCTTATGGAATAAAAAGTTTACCGGCAGGTAGTCGTTTTTCTCACTTATTTCCAATAATAACCCTTTAAATGTATTTTTATTACTAGAAGTATCTTCAAGCAAGAAAGATTTTAGGCAAATAAACAAAATTGCCTGTACCTTTATACCATGGGCCATTGAAATGCCACAATAAATTATAAAGCTTACCGCGACACACCTACTACCAATCATAAATCCAACGTCACGTAAATAAAGTTCATTAAACTCTTAGTTATGATGGTGACCATAAACGTGACGTAACATCGAGCTGCACCATGACTGTCCCATACCACGTGCAGCTGTGACGTAAGCGCATGGTGTAAAGTTTGAGCGGAGCGGAACGGAACTTGATGTAGGTATCGAAGAAACGCATATTTGTACACTGTAAGGACTATTCTTGCTTGCAGCGCTCAGCCGCTATAGTATCGCTAACCTACGAAAAAAAAAGAGTCGTGTGCACAGGATTTTGTTTTTAAATTGCTTAGATATGCATTACTCCGATGGTACCTAAGTTTTAGATACAGATTATAGGTAAGCAAAAAAAGTTATTTGTTATTTTTTTAGACGTGCATGCAATAAAAAGTTATAATAACAACTTTTGATTGCATGCACGTCTAAAAAAAAAACGAATAAAATCCATTGTCATTTTATCCCAAAATATTGTGAAAATTACTTCATCGGTGCCACAGTTCTTTCAAAACAGAAATTGTAACACTGAAACTGTCCGAAATCCCAGCTTAACACCGCTTATATTTTTAAAGGCAAATTGTGCTTTTACCACCTACATCAAGTCAAAATCTGGTCCAGGGAGAAATATTTTAAAAACATACAGAATTAACAAATCGCCCGATAGCAAAATAAGAATGGTTTCCTAAAACTTCTAACATTTTCAATCCGCGACCTTCTCATCCCTCAAACCACACCTCACAAGTCACGTCTCAAAGAAAATGAAAATTCATTCCATTGCGTATTCCTTGCGCGCCACACATAACAATACCGGTATTAACCCGGCAATGGTTGCGTAACGTTGGGAAGTACGATGTATGGCTTGTTCAATGAACATTAAGTTGTTACGACATGACTTGACACGTTGTACTTGCTTTGTTTTAGTACCCATTTGTGTAAGTTTTAATGGTTTGTTTATATTTTGATGTACACCTAAGGTATTTTCGTGTTAAGTTTTATTGGAAGCCGACTGTTACATAGTTCAGACAACGTATTTGATGATAAAAAAAGACCACTATTGAACTATTGAATTAAATTAATTTAAGCATCAGAATTTTTCGCAATACAAAAGTTGACGATTCCTAAATGGCAGGAACGGGCATTTTAGGGACTGTCATATTATGTAATGTTGTGAGCAGTAGTGGCTTAGTGGATATGGCCGCGACTTACGAGTTGTAGGCCGTAGGTACGAACCTGGCAGGCACTATACTATGTGTAAATTATTTCATCACCACTGCTCTCAAAACGGTGAAGGATAACATCGTGAGGAAACCGGCATGTCCTAGAACCACAAATTCGAAGATATGTGATATCTAGCAACTCGCACTGGGCACGCGTGGTGGATTACAGCTCACTCCCTCTCGAAGAATGGAGGCCTGTGTCCCAGCAGTGGGAACATTATCAGCTGATTATGATTTTCTGACTGAACTAAGATAAAAGTAACTGGTAGAGTTCTCGAATTATCTACACCACAACTTTTTATCTTTTTAGCAAGAATTTTGATTAATATTTACAATAGAGGAGTTCATCAAGAGAAATTCAAACCAAAAACCACTAGAAATATTAGAAGAAGCGACAGCAGCGTAAAGGCTAGGCGTCGTCGTTGACAGGTCATCAGAAGGTCGTGACTCGTGGGTTCAAATCGTGCCCTGAACTAATGAGGTGAACTTACTCTGAGTACTAGCATTTACCAAAGCAAGCTGGTGGTGGAAGGGTAAAGATGAGTATTAGAGATTTAGTACCAATATTGATAGGAGGCTTTAATGTCATGTCACACACTCATAATGTCAATGTTGTGTGTTATAATGTCGTTTTATGGCATGATGTTACATGCCTGTGGGATACACCTGTACCGTGTACTTATGGTACCTACACACATTTCATCTGTTGTGTTAAGTCCCACGTAATAGGACGCGAGTCTAATGCCATCAGCCGGGACAAATCCAGACCCCGGGCTGCTACTGAGAAATTTCAGATAGGACCTCATGCTAATTAAGCTCAGAGAAATTTACTGCTGAACTTGGTCCTTAGAATAAATGAAACAAACAGCGGTCATATTTAAAACTAACCTTTAAATCATGCAAGAGGAGAAAGAGAAACAATCAACATTTTTACGATTGAAAATCAAACATTTAATTGTTCTCGAAGGGTACCCTCTCCATGATACTGAATTAATTAAGCCTTATGTAGATAAAGCATTATCACCCTATAATGTTCCCACTGCTGGGACACAAGCCTTCTCTCTGCGAGAGGGAGTGGGCTATAATCTACCACGCGGGCCCAGTGCGTGTTGGTAGATGTCATGTCTTCGAATTTTTGCCTCTAGGACATGCCGGTTTCCTCACGATGTTTTCGTTTACCGCTGTGAGAGCTGTGGTGATGAAATTATTTACACAAAGTAAAGCACCTACCTGGATTCAAATTCGAACCCACGACCCCAACTCGTAAGTCGGGGCCGTTACCACTGGGCCACCACTGATTGAGTGGTTATACTAAAAGGCAACTTAAACCTGGGAAAGAGGCTAACATAAAAATGATAAATGACCCATTCTAGTTGACTACTGTAGCTGAGTGTGTTCATCATGTGTTTCACAAAAACTCATAAAATCATGTCATAATTCGTTCTCATATTACGTCCAACCACCTATTACTTCACAAGTCATTAACACTTCATAAACATTAACTTCTACTCTAATAATTCAACCATAGATAATGTATAATTTGTTCTCAGAAATGAGTGGCGTCGTGTCATCGGGGCAGGCATCGAACTCGCGACCTTCGCGGGAGAAAGTTAAGAAACTGACATCTAGAGTTACTGAGGGCTGATTGCTGGGATTATGTTATTAACTTAGTTTAAGTAGTCTATTTGTGGGTAGATTGTTTTACGTTAATAGATTTGCTATCCAATATAATATGATGCTTTATGGCTCCCCAAGCTGGTAGAGTACAAACTCTAGATGTGATATAAAGAGCATATAGCACAATATATATAGCCATTTAAAAAAAAAGTCCTCATTATGCTCCGTATTAAGCTGTTAATTTCCAATAGTACCTCAGGAAATGCGTAGTTTTATCAAGAATACAACAGACATTTTTCCTTCGTAAAAATGCTAGTGGTGGTAAAGTGTCGGTTAACTAAAAAAATTATAAATACTAATTACTCTAAGAACGAAAATAATCGTTAAAAAAACTAAACTTTGATGTAGCAAAAACATAGTCAGTACCAGTGATATCAATGCTCTATGAAGAATCCTTATCAATAGCGAAAACTAAAAAAATAATATGAACAGAAGGCAAAATATCTACAACTAGCTTCCGTCGCCCGAGTGATATCTTAATAAATTATAGCCTATGTTACTCATATAGTATTCATTGTGATAATAGCATTCTACTAGTGAATGAATTTTTGAGTTTATTCATTGCTAACAAAAATACAAATCTTTTCTCTTTACAATATTAGTGTAGATATATCCCAAATATAAAATAGCCATTGTTCCTTAATACACAAATCTGGGTGAAATAGAGAGTTTCAAGTAAGAGTAATAAAGTTTATGCCTACCATTTAGTTGCTAGCTCAATGGGTGCTAAATTGCCCCCGCGAGTAAGAGTTACACTTTACGAGCCACTAATTGTGGGGTACCCGAACACTCCATTAAGCAATAAGTTTTGTAATGTTCTTAAATATGCATATTTTAGAAATTAGTGAAACAATCCGCCTTTTTAGACTTTTTGGATGCTTGAAATAATGTGCCACCATACCAATCTAGCTACGAACAGATACAGTGAGATAAATGAGATAATTCTGAGTTACTGAGGAAATACAAGCTTGACTTAGTTTGGGAGTTGGTATATCATTAATATTTGCTGCTGTAAAACCATCAAACACCTTAAAAATTGTACTTCATAGATTAAGTTTTTGTTTTACTTTGAGAGTGAAATAAATTTATTATTATTATAATGACTATTAACTAGCCTCATATTTGCAAGGAAAATCTGATGAATTAAATGAAAAACTTGCGAATTGAAGCGTCTGCATGTTTGGGTGCGTTTAAAAGAAAAATAAAGAAAAACATGTTTATTTGTAGTAAACATGACGCAAAGAAAGAGAAAATAAAAACACGTAAATAACAATTTGGGGGAAAATATGCGTCATTCCCACGCAAAACGGACGTTTGTTACGGAGATACTTACAGCTACTCGTAGCAAAAGTATATTTAAAATACACATTATCGCAACAGGTCTAGGAATCAATAAGAAAGATAAAACTGCTCGTCTAGATAGAAATGAAGATTAAAGAACGAAATAGAACTACAACACAATATCGAGCACCCAGCGTGCATGTAAAAGTAAAATTATTGCATGGAATTAGGAAACAGCCTTGACCGCATGCGTGTGGATGCATTATACTGTCGCAAAGACGCATTTGTTGTGGGTTATATCCTATAAATAATGTATAGGGAGAAGAATTTAATAGGAATTATGAGCAACAAAATAGTCGAATCATCATTCGACTATTTTCATTCATTCATCATCATGAAAGAATAATCCAATGAAGGGTCAAAGGGAACTTCGGGATTGACCCAATCATGCCACGATGGTTGTAACACCCTTAAGCCGATCATCTATGGCTAGCTAAAATAAGTTACCTCGCATAGTTGTGCTAGTTTTAATACATGGGCGTCCACCGCGGTGGACAACTATGCTAGCTAACTTAGTTTCGCTGGCGGTGGCTTTATGAAAATACATATTGTTGTTCAATAATCAAATTTGTGTAAGTTTTTCAGGCTCACTCGTTTTATTCACAATGAACTAGTTATGGTGCCGTCACTAGGTGGAAACAAAATTGAAACCAGTGAGAAACTAATATAAAATTTGAGATTAATTCGATCGTATTTTACATGAGCAGACTATAAATTGAAAATAAAGATTCAAATATACAGACATTCAACACCACGCAAACAAGGAAAACTAACAACAATAGTATTTCACATCCAATCTCTCATGTTTTGCAAACGTATCAGTCATCATTACCGTGCAAGAAATACCGGGGGAAAAGTCTAGTCTTTTTGCTAATGACAGATTCTCTCGATTGATATCGAATCGATATTCTAAGTATCGATTGTTGTCACACTTTTTTGGGATCGGACGCAAGTGTGAAATAACGTGCGTGAGATTTTTGAGGGCATGTGAAAATGAAACCTCTTTAATGGTTTATTGTACGCAGTAGCCATCTTCGGCCATTAATATTGATGAAGTATTCACACAATGGCCTATGTTTAGTGATGGTAGGCTGCTATTAATATGTTTATTATGTTTCAACATGTTACAGTCTGGTGGGGCTATCAAAACAATATTGAATGTTGAACCTACACTTTTTATTGGCGCGGACTGACTTCCTGACAGTATAATATTTACTTGTAACCATTTTTACCTGAAAAATAAAATACGTTGCGGATAGATAATATTGAAAAGATAAATACTAACCGATTCGCCTGTCCATTAAAGAAACTCGAGTATACTAAACTGAACCCGTGATTTTTGAGACACTGTACGTTTATTGAAAGAAAGAAAGAAAGAAAAAGTATTTATTGAGACTCGCACAAGGAATAAAAAATTAAACTAAACACCTTCACCTTAAACATTAATAAAAAATAAAAGAAAAAAAAATAAAAAACAAGGTAAAAAACCAAAAACAGAAAGTCCTGTACGAGGCCAAAAGGCTCCTATCTCAATGTTTATTGTAATAAACTTCACTTGTAAACCTCGTGCTAACAAACGATAGCCATACTTTTCTAAAGTTTTCAGCAGTCGTAAAAAATACGTAACCAATGTAATAGTTTCCGTTCCAAATCGAATTAGGTTTATTTATTTCCAATGACTAGGTACTTACGGTCATTTACTTTCCAACGGAGTTTCGACTAAATTACTGATTTAACTTTTGTTTTCATCTTACCTAACATCTTAGGTGAAAATTTTAACCAGTCTTCTAATAATCTTACCTGTAACTACATAAACTCTTTTGTTTTCAACTAATCAAATGTAATTTCACTTTTAGCTAAGTCAATGCTGTCCTTCTCTCTTCAATGTGGTGTGTCTTTTGCTTTTGTGTTCACGAGACTATGAAATATTTCTGAAATGCTTTGTTTGTTCATTTTTGTTGTGCTTATCCAATGACCCCTTATCATTCTTTTTTCTTTTCAGCATTATCTAAAATGTATCCTTTTCTAAATTATGCCATAGTTTGTGATTATAGTCGAACCAGAATTGTCTAGATATAAAATGAATTTGATGTATAGTTAATCTTCCTTAGGCATCGTAACTTAAGTCATTGTGCTGACAGGCTCTTTCTATTGCCAAGTCTTTACTTTAGATGAAGTCTTGGCTATAAGACCGACAGCAACGCTGTTAGGTAGCCAACTGTTTGTCAATGACAGTAACACTATGTTTTCCGCGTACAACGTTACATTACTACGTGAAAGTGAATCTAATTCTGCAGAGAATTCAAGTGTTTCAGAGCTGACATCACTGAATCTGCTTCAATCAAGTTCTTTTAGATTTTATTCACTTATTGATTTGTTTTTTAGGACTTTAAAAGTAACAAAGCCATTCAAATTTATTCTATTAACTTCATGAATACATTTACAGTTACTATATTGATATATTTGCGCTTTCTAGGTGTCGTAAGCAGTGACTGAGGAATGCTAACTTTGACTAGAATATTAAACAAGTTGCGAAGCAAATATAATTGATAGTAGTGTTATATTAGGGCTACTTAAGATGATCGATTTGTAACGATATTATTAATTAAAGGCTATATCTATAAGATATATATTATATCATATCTTCAGTAGAGGAAGTATTTTAGCTATACTATGTAATAATTTGTTTCACTTCGTATGCAGAAAGATAAAACAAAGTAGGAAAAGAGTTCCCATGAATCCTCATAATAGGTTCTACGGTAATATTTAACCATGATTTTTTAAGCATAGAAAATGTATTCGAAATAGGAGCCATTGAAATACTTGGTATTGATGATTATGGTACTACTCACACTGCAAGCAAGAAGGAGTATAAACATAAAAATAATCGAGACCCAAATAGCGATGGCGGTAAAATTTTTAATTGCAGCAACCGCGCATTTCCGTAATGTCAGTAGTTTCTAAAATCAAATCAAAACTATAAAATAATTTGTATGGAACACGAAACGGCTCGAGTCAATCGGCTCAAAGTGGAACGATACTAATCGAGAAATTGATCGGTCGTGACGTCACAGACCCCAATGCGCGGGCGCAGTTCCGATGTTTTTGCTTCACCGCTTTCCTCGCAAACATTTTGATGTTTCGTAATAAATGTAACAGTGACAATGAATTTGGTAATTCCGCTACAACAATGGCAATCACAATAATGTTTTTCGATCGATTTTTTGTCGATATTTTCAACTTTTTTATCCATCGATGATCTTTTGTGAGCTGAGACTGAATTGTCAATAGTTGACAGGTATTTCACGATTTTAAATTAAATTTTATTGGTATTGATAATGTTGTTATTGTTGAGTTTAAACTGATTATGTTATTGTTACGATTGGTTTCAATAAGTGACGTAACTGCTATCAAGATCGATTATGATTCTAATCATGCTGTTAAAGCCAGTTCTTAAATATAAATAGCTAAAATATGCGTGCTTTCAGCACAAATCACTTCAACAACCTATTTTGGAGATGAAAGGCATAAACACATTCAGTAGCTTTTTTTCAAATACCGATGAATAGGTACAATTTGAGGTTTTATTACAAAGACTGATTTTATTGGCAACAATAAATTGATGTACAACAAAGGAAACACATGAAAGTCTAAAATAGAACCTTATTGGAAATTGATGTCTTTCAATCAGTCGGAAATTGGTTTTGTGTAAGTGAAGTTAGTTTCTTCTACCAATTTAAACTATCTGCTATAAAATACAGCTTCCAGATTTGGGATATTTTGAAAATGAATCGGTGGATTCGGACATCGCTTTTTATCAGATCCCTTTTTTGTTGATGATGTGCAGGTTTTTGTAATAAGTTTAGAGATCTGCTTTAGACGTTTGCTGTTCCTGCTTTGTTAATAGTTTCACGTTTGATGTTAGCATTAAGTTTGTATAGCGTAGATACTGCCTGAAGTTATAATGGGATAACGTATCCTAACATACTCGTGTATAGAATTTTATTTATCGAGTTAATCGACTCGCTTACTCACTTACTATTCGTCTTAACATTTTAATTCTAACTTATTTTTTTCACGCAACACTGACTTAGGCACTTTAGCTAACAGATCAAGCCGTTTATTACAAGAAAGACAAGATATTGTCTGTAAGCATTAAAGGGAAACCCGGTCGTTTGCATTGGAAACTACCCGATATAAATATTAAGATGGAAAAGTGAAATCTAAAGTTTTGTGTAATAAAACAGTTTCCTATTGCGAAGTTAGATTGATTATTACGAGTTTTATTATAGTTGTATGTGGTGTAAGTTTGTCGTAACTTTGAATGTTTGTGTTGATATGGATTTAGGCTTAAATGTCGACGATTTAAGTTTTTATTGATGCCCCATTTCATCGGATTTTGAGTGTAACTTTATTGTAGATTTTTTAAAGTGATTTATCATTTTTATCATCTTCATCATGATCATCAAGAACCAAAAATTCGAAGACATGTGACATCTACCAACTCCCTATCACAAGAGGAGGTCTGTGTCCCAGCAGTGGGAACATTATAGGCTGATTATGCTTATGCTTATCATCTTCTTGCCCTTGTTTATGTTACTTGTAGTCAACGCAACACCTTTTATATTTTTATGGTATAAATAAAATATATAAATTAAGATGTCAACGTTATTATTAACATGCTACTTGTCATGAGTTTTATTACTTAATAAAACATATTAATAATCTTTACGGTTAGTAAAACCAACTTCTAAATGTCTAATAAATAATATTCTTGTCATCTTCACAACTTTATTTTACTACCTACTTATGGCTATTTAACGTTAGGAATATGAGACTTACTGCGAGTTTTCTCAGAGGAAAAATTTGATAATTATTGCGGAAAAATAACTGACTGATTTACTAGACTACGCAACCTCATCATCATTATGACCATCATCATCATTTCCCTGCCTTTATTCCAATTCATTTGTGGTCAGCGCAATATATATATTTTCTATTACACTTCTTTATTAGTCGTCATCTCGATAGTCACCCCCTTTCCAGCCATATCATCTTTCACAAAGTCCATCCATCGTATCTTTGGACTTCTCCTACTCGAAACTTTCCTCAATGTCACCCATGTTAAGGATGAGCAACTTAAAGAAGCAAGCAAGTAAATACAAACAATTCAAGACATTCAGCCTGTATTCTCAGTTGCTGTCAACATGCTGAAGCCTTTCAGTAAGCTTTACGTAAAACAACCCATATTCTGAATTATGTCTAACTTAACTATCAAAGCTAATTCGGATTTATATCCCAGCTTGTCATTAACTAATTGTAATTTCCAGCAAGTTGGCAGTAAAGCATTGTTACACAAAGGCTAGCAACCTTGCATTGCCTAGCCTGTCGTGTACTTTAGCCAGCTTTTATTACTAAATGTGGTTTGAGTTGTGGCTACCACTGCTGGCGGAGAAAATGAGAGTGAATATGTAAATTGGTTGATATTTTAATCTAAACTTATACCTAGATAATATTTTTTATAGTTTTATAGTAAATTGTATGTTTATGAAGGTTGAGCCGTAAGAAATCAGTGCTGAAAAATGTAAGACATAGATTTTCTTGTGATTTAGTCATGAGGTCAAGAAGAAGAAGCTTTGGATTCTAAAAGGCTGAATTTTTTACATTATTAAAGCATAAGAAGGAAAGCAGTTAGATAACATAGTAAGTGAAATTCCAAAGCCAATTTCAGGGCTGAACAAAATAAAGCGAATAGTGATAGGATCTATCACATGAAATTATCGATAAGTAGTTAATTGCCACTGAATAGCTGAGAATGCTGAGATTTTGATCGATAAAGATAAGATTCACATCGAATCATAGATCATTTATCATCAATTATAGTAAGTGCTGAAGACAGTTAAGTTGTTACAAAATCTGAAACTTATTTTATTTCCTTTCACGACAAATCGTTGAGTCACGACAATTAATTGAATCCATTAGGATTTCAGTTGTAACTAATTAATTGGGAGAATTTAGTATTTGTTATGCTTTATTTATTTTTGTGGTATACCTAGAGCTTTTAGTTTCGTTTAAAGATAACTTACAGATTTTTTGGGGATATGCCATTTACTACGTAAAATCCTGAAAATTCACACATAACTTGCACAATATAAATAATAATTTTGCTTCTTACCTCTAGGGCTGTAACCATCACAACTGTCCATAAAAATCGCCAATAAAAATACAATTAAAACACAACAGCTAACACGCGTCATAGTCTTTAGTTTACACGACAACAATCAATTCATTCTTCCACCACGCACAATTTGCGTTAATGTTACGCGTAAATTACGCGACGATTCGTATCGATATTTAACGATTCATAAACATCACTATTAATCATTGTAACTGCCAATAAAAACGCGGTAAAAGTCAGCCGTTTGATGTTTGAAATAATTTGAAAAAAGATTCTTTTTGACACGTGCGCTTAGGACGGTGTCGAAATTAGAAATGGTTGGAAAAAAGTGCGCGGTGCGCTTGCGACTATATTAATGACTAACGATAGTGTTTTTACTTTTTTCCGCGGTGTTGTGCCGGCGCTTAAGCCCCCACCGGCAATAAAGTGGGGGAGTTGACAACATTTTGTAAAGGGGTAATTGTGTAGGAAGGAAATGAAAAGTGACACTCGTTGATTTATTAGTCATTAGAAAAAGTATGTAAATAGCACATTTGCGTGGAAATAATGAAAATTGAGTTTTCTTTTGTGAAAGGAAGCATTACGCACATCATTCATTTCATTATTAATTTGTCATTGATAGTTGATTGAAACTTAAAACTCCGCAGGTTAAACTGTGTAAAGATTAGATCAATGCTCTATTTAAAGCGCTGTATTTATTCCAAGCTTAAAAAGATTTTGAATGAAACAGAGAAACATAGGTCAATCTAGCTTTGGTCGAGAAGGCATACAAATAACGTTTTTAACCATCTTCTTCACTATTTTCAGTTCACACTAAGATCATATTATTCATTAAATAATTGTCTAACATAAAAGTTTCGGTAGCAAAACAAATGTTGTCGATCAATGTCTAAAGAGAGTGAAATGATTTGCGCGTGCGCAGCGAACGGTTGCAGTCGATAGATACTACTGCACTGTTATGTTGACAAGTCAATTGTGTATGTCTGATCATTCGGATCCTTAACATCTACAGATGTGCCAGGGGAAAGAGGGGGGATTTGTCTCCCTAAATACCCGTTTTACCGGGTCAACTTCTTGTTAGCGCGTCGATGGCACAAACTAAAGACACAAATTAGAGTAACGCAAATATTATTTGCTGACGCAGCCATTGGTCAACTGAAAGAAAAAGTAGACTGAAGCGGTTTTAGATAGAGTAGAATGGACATGACGATAGTGATGATATGTGGCAGTTATCCTTCAAGACCTTCCGATGACCGTTGGGGCACACGTATTCTTGAGTGGAGACTGCGAATTGGCCAACGTAAGGTAGGACGCCCTCAGACTAGGTGGAGTGACGATCTCTGCAGGGTGGCTGGTAGCAGTTGGATGAGAGTTGCCGAGAGTCGAACTGAATGGCGTGCTATTGGAGAGGCGTATGTCCAGCAGTGGACTGCTATAGGCTGATGATGATGATTATGATGATCCTTTAAGAGAATAATAATTACAGTAATAAAATATTTTTTATACACGAGTCACGAATGTGTGTAGACGCGTCGGCGGCGTCTCTGTCGCCGTTGGCAACGTGCAGCTCGTGTATAAGAGCACTTACGTGACGATAATTAAAAGGGCATGTATTTAATCAATCCTCAAATAATTCGTATTTTGGGGTCCTAAAAATACTAAATAGCCAAATAAATGCGACCAACTTGGATGTAGCGCTCGCTGGCCGCTGCCGCATGCCGTGGCAACGCTCGCTCGTCTCGTGCGCTGTTGGTTAGAGTTCTAGCCTAACTGTAGTTGTAAATAAACCGTTTTAAACCAAAATCCATGGTTTAAAACGCGTTTTAAAATTGTTTAAAACCACGACCACGTGGGCCGTACATTAATTACGTATTACTTAGATTAAGTTAGAAAGGCTAATTGAAATCATTCACCATTTTTATTAATATTATTATGTGAAGTCATTTCTTAAACTTCTTTTTTAGGATTAGACAGACTGAAAACAATCTTCGTATGCGTATTTATTAAAATGTACAATTTAAAATAATAATATGTTGTAGTTAAGTTCAATCAAAAATTGTCGGATTATGTTTTTACTCAGCTACTGTATATTTTTAGATCGCATTTTCTTGTAAATATGCATATAATATTATATTATAGACAAATTGAGATTATGTCTGAAAAATATCAGGGAGTAGGTATGGTCCAGATAACCTCGTGTGAAACCCCAGTACATTCTATTAAAAAACCGTTTTAAACCATTATTAAACCGCTAAGTGTGGTAATCGTTTAAAACGTTTAGAATCCGTTTTGCATCTAACATGACCCATTTGGTTGGGATAGCCTAGCTTAGTTACTGCGACCTACTGTGAGAAAAGTCCAGAAAGTTAAAAAGAGGCTCACTTATTAAAAAAAAGTCAGTCATTAGAAGCCAAAATAATAGATTGTTGTCGAGGGTCTAAAATAACCCATTCTACCGAGGTAGTTTTACTCCCGAGCTTTAGCGAGAGAGTAAATAGAAACCGAGATAGAATGGGTTTTAGCGCCGTGTGTTAGTTACACTTTACTTTTCACTACGATTGCGAGAAAATAAAATAATCCAATACAATATTAAAAAGTTAATTTTATTTAAAAAAAAAATACAATTTGTTCAATCTGAATTTTTAAGGAAAGAAAGAAAAAAAGACATTTATTTGGACACAGTTCGTGAAACACAAAATATAAATATGAAAGTAATTTTTTAACAAAACTTTTTATCCCGGTATGCGGTAGTAAAAAGCTAATTTTACATAAGAATAAAGACTTTTTCGTTTCGTAGGCTCGTTGGTTACAGACAAAAATTACTTTTTCCCCTAGAGCAAAATATGCAATTTTTTCCCCGCCCTGGTATGCTACAATGACGGACTTTTTGAGCAAGAGGAGTGAAAAAGTTATAGCATGAGGTCAATAAGTTTTAGATGATCAGTTAATTATTATCCGAGTATAAATAGCGGCATAGTATGATAGGTGTTGACGTTTGCGAGTTTCCATGAATGTCCAGTAATCCTGACGGCAAAATGTGAGGAAACAGATGCCATACACTATACAATAAGTCAAAAAAACCCTGTCCGATCAGAAAGGGGCACACAGGTACAAAAACATTACATTATCAAAAAGTGTTTTTTTAATATCATTATTGATAATAATATAAAAGTTATTGCGAAGTAGTCCACTTAGAGCACCCGTCCAAGCACCTGCGACTCAGCAACCTACTGCTGGGATGTATTTGTTTTACAGGACGTTAATACTGCTCGACGGAATCGTACACACGGCTACACATCAAGCTATAAATTTCCAGTTTATGCAGATCTCGCATTGTATAGTATTTCCCTACAATGCAAGATCAGCTTATACTGGAAATGTATAGCTTGATGTGTAGCCGTGTGTATCATGACCGCCATGATGTTGGCTACGAGGCTCCACAGCTCTTCAGGCTTACTGATAAGCGACCAAATCATCCGAAATCGTTTACGTGAAGTGGGTCTGCGTTCCCGAAGGCCGCTGAGAGTTCCATCTATAGCACCTCGCAATCGTAGGGGCCGTTTCCAATGGGCTCGCGAACACAGAAATTGAGAAGCAAAAGTCTGACGTTGTGTTTATTTTTCCGATGAATCTCATTTCGGTATGTGGCCGGATACAAGACGTACTCGAATTTGGAGGACCTCAAGAGGTCAAGAATGTTTGAAATTTTGTCAGGAAGTTCATACATGTGGAGGGGGGGAACAATAATTATTTGGGCCGGTATTTGGATCGGTGGAAGAACCTATCTCATTTGGATCAGGGGCAACCTCAATGCTCAGATTTATGTGGAGAGGATTGTTTCAGACGTGATCATCCCTTTGCGAAGCCGGTTGGGTGATTCGTTTCGACTAATGCACGACAAGGCACGTTCACACCCGCCTAGAGTCGTAACACGCACTCTTGCCAAGGCTCGCATCAACGTTCTCCCGTGCCAGACCTCAACCCAATTGAGCACGCATGGGATATGTTCCAAAGAAGAGCTTTGCCGAGTATGGATGCCGTGCATACCCCACAACAACTTTTTGACTTGTTAGAAAGAACGTGGGCGGCCAATCCTAAAATGATTTTGATGAAGTGATTTTAAGCATGCCAAATCGCTGTGATTGTGTGATTCGTGTCAATGGTGAAAACACAGTTTTTTTTTATCTTTACTATAAAAAAAATAAAAATCCTCATTTTTGCCTTTTTTGCCATTTAATTGACGACATTAATTTAGGTTAATTTCCCACAATTTGCAAAAATTGCAATTTTTCTAAATTTTTACAAAATATAGGAATAAGTTGTTAACTTAAACATAGGAATTAAAGCAAGAAGCCAGTCTGGAAGACTAGATTCATATGTACCAATATGAATTGGTAATTTTTTTATAGTTAAAAATGTATTTGATCCCTAGACACTTTTAATGTGTGTATACATTCATATTTTTGAAAAATTTGTCTTGAATATTTTGGATACGAGTACGATTGTTTTATTTATTTATTTGTTTGAGAAAAAACCAAAAAAAAAACTTATATCCTGACGTAACATTACAATCCATATATCTTCTTAAACATTATGTCTTGGTATAGAGAGTGAAATGATGTGCATGCGCAATCCTCACGGCTCATGGAATATGGATATTATTACCTACCAGTTAAACTATATGTTGCAATGCGATGCGATCTCTCGTATGTCAATGCTTGAGATTATTTGGTGTCAACAGCTGTCACTGGATGGGAAATTAAGTCGTTTGTTCACGCACTACGAATGAAAACATCGCTGAAATCCGGAATAAATGTTTAACGATTTTGGAAGTATTGACCTTGTAAATCCATGTTTTTTTATAATCGATATCGAGTAAGTTGCCATTCACTGTTTGACACGATAGAACTTCTTCTATCTTGTCAAACAGTGAATGGTTACCTACTACAAGCATCAAAATCAATTTGCCTACCCTTTTCCCAACTATGTTGGGGTCGGCTTCCAGTCTAATCAGATGCAGCTGAATACCAGTATTTTACATAGAGTGACTGCCTATCTGACCTCCACAACCCAGTAACTGGATAATACGATACCCCTTGGTAAGACTGGTAGTTAGACTTTTGGGCTTCTGACCACCCATAACGACTATCAAAGATCCACGAATGACAGCCGGGACCAACGGCTTAACATGCTTTCCGAGGCACGAAGGAGTCTCGATATGTAAAGATGGTCACCCATCCACGGACCAACCCCGGCAAGCGTAGCTTAACCTGATCACAGATAATATAATACTAATCTGATGGATCGACCCGTGCGGCTGTAACGGTTACCACAAGCATAAGAAGAATAAATCGACTGATTTCCTCCGCCCAAAGCATGTGAGAAATTTGTCAGAATTGTTTCTGTCTAAGATGAAATGAAATGAAAAAAAAAACATTTATTACATCCATCTTACAATAAATACTAACATATTATAACGCAATTAACATATACGGTAACTAGTCTTCTTCTTTTCATGTCGATGACTCATATTTTGTCCAACCTGTACGTAGTGACAAGGGGGTCTACTCCCTATGCGCGAAGTCTATGGTTTCGCAGAAGTTACAGGCGTGTCCAACCCCGTATCACTTCTGGACATAGGATTAGTTCGGGGCCCGAACTAATAATGCATGACAACACGATTTGACAGTCACTTCCTACTCTCGATGCCCATCCGACAAAGATTTTTACACTTGTTTTGACGGATCAACTGCTTTCGGACGGATCCCGTCCGTATCTTCATTACGGGACTTAGAGAGTATGATAGCTTTATCGTTTCATGTCATGGAGTTTGCAGATAAGTAGTTGTGCATGACGAGCAGGAGAGAAAATGCGGCATATCCTGTGACGGAGCTTCTCACTCACGCTGTGTTTAGGATGGGTCGATGCAGATCCAATCTGGCCAGATGGGGTATCATCTGGGCAGATTGGATGCCAGCGATAAACCTGAGCCCGCAGTTGGTTCACAGATTTTCATATTGGCCACTGCAGTTCGTGGCCAAGAGAGTTGTTATACCGAAGTGAGGAGGTGTGAGCGACCTATTGGGAAACATAGGTATACGTTTCTCAATAGTTCGCCTCTCTCGTCTGCTGCGCTGTCTTACGGGGTCATTTGTGTCTCAAGAAGCTTTTTCGGGGGAATTGGTTTCCATATTAATCTCTTTCCTGTTTCCCCTTCCCAACAGAGCAAGCATCACTCGTACACTCATCCTCATCCCCGGCAAATATTACCTTTCCCTACACGGCGGCAGCATTTGTACAATAAACGTTATTTTGGTGTCAAGCCTATGGGATCACGAACTTATGATCACTATATTATGGTAATAAAGTGGTGTTATTATTATTAATGTTGCTGGAAGTTCGTAGCGCCATCTACTGGCGAGATATGTAATTAAATTGTCAATGAATAACGCTATCTATCGGCTCCATGTCGTATGAAGAAGACAATCAATAAAGTCGAAGCCTTCGCCCTTGCTAGTACCATTTTGAATCACTAGAGGCGCTGCGGTCGCATAAAATAATTGCATTACAGTTAACATCTTTCATCTCTTTCATTCATTCAATGACGTTTTACGCTAGAGAGGGATAGCTAGAATCGTGTCAATGGAACGTAACGTAAACACAAGTTGTCAGTTGTCCAGCTAAATTCCACGGTGGCGGGTTACAGAAATAATTTAACTTTAGTTTAATTTGTAACATCGAGTGTTTAATACTCTATTAATTAAACAGTAATTATGTAGGTCCGTGTTAACTTCTAAAGTGCTGTTTAGTGTGTTGCTGTGGTATCTTTAACCGTTTTCTGTGATGTCAAGCTGTTGAAATAACGGTATTGTTGTGCTGTGAACCACTGGTTTTGTATCAAATCGAACACACCTAGTACGGAGCCCGTTTTTGTGAACAAAAAGTACAGGATGCAACGCGTGTGATTTTTGACTGACCTGATTTACGGTAAGCGTACTTGTGTACTAATAGTAAAATAACACGAGGCAAACATTTTTTATTGCAAAATGTTCTATCGACATGATTACGACATTCCTTGATCTTATAATCATATTACTCTGTTTCTTTATTATGCGGTAATAGCAAATTTATTCACATTTTGAAATTCAAATTCAGAACCACAAATCCGTCATTTGTTTTTTTTTTTCATTCAAATTAGGCACAGTCAACTGTTTTTCTTCTTTCTTTTTGTAAAAAGTTTGTAAAACTTTTGACCAGGATATTAAGGTCAATATTTCTCACCTATGATTCATAAATATAAATAGCAGACATCGAGAGTTAAGCAAGCCGCGACCTTGTTGCAAAGGTCCCCATTTGCCATTCTCCACCGGTTTGTCACGCACGTTTATCCGTCTGTGAGAGAAAACACCTAAATTATTGCCTAATTTATTCATGTCACTATCTTGAAGTACTGCTGTTCAGGTTTTCTGCGTAATTATCTTGCTCATTATTATGCTCATTAGTTGGCTAAAATCAACGGTCAACAGTTTCTTCTAAAGCTATGAGCCCAAGTTTTAAGAAAAAAAAAAAAACCGGAAATCCTCCTCTGAACTCCTTTTTGTTTCGCTGACTCTATTTCATTTTAGGTCACTGCTTTACGCCAAATACACCAGTTTTGTCCTCTTCTATAATTTCGAAAACCGATGGAAACCACTCCTATAGCGTGTCAACAAAAAACTTCCGAAGTTTCTTCCTAAAAATAATCTTTGTATCGAGCTATCATCACCATCAGTCACCCTATTAACATCTATTGAGATTGTATTCAGAAGGTCAATTAATTAGGCTTAGGTACCTACTTATCCTCTACACACCAAGATCTAAACAGCAAGAACAGGTTTAAAATTCTGCTCATTGGTTAAAATGTTAAACCTTGCTACCTACTTATTAGTAAGGGCTTGCCACTTAGTAGACGGTGGTAAGACATCTGGGCTAGTGGTTTGATCTCAATATGCAATATTGCTATTTTTGTACTCCGTTTGTGGTTTTTGCTTATAGATACTTAGTTGTACCTACTTATTACATATGGATTCCTCTAATACAAATATCTGATTTGATGACGAATCAAATGTTAGTCATGCGGTCGCTGGACTTTTGCAAGATGCGGGAATGCGGGAAATAAAATGTAGTTTTTTTGTATTCCGAGCGCGAAGGGTGATTGTGCTCTGTAGGATAGAGGTACCATCGCGGAAATCCACTAACCACTTAGAAAACAAAATCCTGTGCACTCGATGACCACATCTGTTACCACCCAGTTCTATAAAGGCCGAGTGCTACAAGCAAGAATAGTCCTTACGGTGGTTAGTTATGGCTTTCTGCGATGGTACCTACTTTCCATAAAGCAAAGACTGAAAAATATGCGCCTGGAATTGGATGGATCCTATTCCGATTCTGCCCTACAATTTATAATGGTTTTCGACAGTAACATTCACATTGGAAGTTTACTCCAATCAGATCAGAAACATTAATTCTTGATGGTGTCAATTAAGAATTTCTATCATCAGACCAGTAAAAGAAATAAAACAATCTTGGAATAAGGGCAGAATAATCATGATCATCATCCTCCCCAACTTCACTAAAAATAAACAGAAAACTTTAGCGAAACCATAATCTTTGCTAAAACTCGTTCATATAAGATGCTGACCTGACCTCTCAAAGCTGCTTGAAATTCAGCTCACTAACCCAAGTGAAAACATTTAACAAAGTACTTTCTTCAGTAGAGACTAGAGACTTGGAGACCTAGTATTTGTCCCACGTGGTCCAATTGGAAAGCCGGTAACAATGGCGATTTGACGTGCCCGATACTGATAAACGGGTTCTGAACAGATATACCCAGAGAGCGTATAAGTATTGTCAGCGACTATGATGGGAACAGATATGGTAAGTCAATGGACGAATGTGTTGCAGTACAAATGGATGAGACATCGGATAAGATCATACATATACAAGATAATGCATTCGTTTAAGTATAAAAATAAATCAATATTGATAAAAAGGCGCCTAAAGACCCCAAAACAAAAAAAAAAGTTTGCCGATGCGTTACCAAACTTAACTAGAATTTCTAATGTTGACAACACCTGTCGTGTTGTCAACATTAGAGACAGACAGAGTAGTGAATTGTCTCTTAAATTATGTGCCAATAATTTCATCGAAATCCATACGTTTCAAACATAGCAATGCAGCTGGCATAGTATATATAGGTAGGTGGTTGTAACCTATTTCACAGGGAGCTAGTATTAAAGCCTCGATTTTGAATTTGTTAAAAATCTTCAAATAGTTTAGTTCGTATTAGATTTTTTTTCATATATACCCTTTTAACTAGCATGACGAACTTTCTTCAGGTGACTGGTTTTAGTTACACGTGGTCATTCGAAAGCTAGTAGATAGGTAACAAAAAGCCGATTTGATGTGCTTGAGACAACCAATCGACCTACGAAGACATGATCATTCGTGTAGTACTAAACGCTTAACACGATAGTGACAATGAAGAAAAATCTATATATGTGCATCTGCATTTCCTGAGATTTTCATATCCGGAGAGTTGCGGACGTATATATCAAACTTATATGGATAAAAGAACACCAAGAAAACTTAACTATATATGAACACGATGTTATTTCCGATACCTCTTCCGATGTTGTTGGATGGTGAATGAGCTAAAGAATAATAATAATATCATGGTTTCTGAACAGAAAAACCTGCACGCATTGGGTTTTCATGGCATCTGACTCTGAATGGCAGCGAAGACGATACCTTAAATTTTAGATCACAAAGAAGAGACCTTTGAATACATTGTTACTAATCGAAGCCAAGGTAACACACATAAACCTCCAATAAGTCCTTCATATTAACTATCAAAATCCTCGATCGCAAAATCGTAATCTACGATGAGGAATATATTTGTATTTGAAAGTTGGCGAATACTCTGAGGATCCTATTATATCCCTATTAAGAGGGTTTATCCTAAAAGTTGGCAAGTCGTAAATAGCTGCCAAATATTTACCTGTTTTGATTAATTTGGCAATATTACTGTATGGAATTAAGAAATGTGGCTTACTAGGGAACTAAAATATTGATTATGAAATGCAATAATTAATATCATAATACCGAATATTTAGTTTTAGATGTAAAAAAAGTATTAGGAAACTTTCCAAATGCCTTTTTTACACCTAAAACGGTTACAACATCAAATTCAGTGTTATGACTGCATTTCATTATTAATATACTAGTTCACTAGTTAGCCACATTTCTTATTTCTATACAGTAATATTGCCAAATTAATCAAAGCAGAGAAATATTTGACATCTATTTGCGACGTTGCCCACTTTCAGAATAAACGCACTTATCTTTACCAGCGAAATAGGCTCTTGTACTACCCACATTCTTGAAATTCAGCCAACACTCGACCATGAATTAGGTGCACTTTCTAGATGACCTGCCTTAGCACGTGGCCTCTATTCGAGAGCTGTTTAAACTCACAAAGAGACGTTGTATGCACACAAAAGACTCCTAAACGAGTTCCGAACAAATAAATCTTGGCGTATAAAGTGAATTCAATGTTGTTTTATTTGGTTACTATACGGTTGTAGCTTGCGAGTGAAGCTGCGAGTGACGTCAAATGTAAATCTAAGTTTAAAGTGTTGGGACACACATAAAAATTAACATTCACTGCTGGAGATTTATTGTATCGCAAGCAATAGAAGTTCCCTTTGCCCCGCAGTGGGTTGATACAGGATAACAGTAACTGGAGATTTATTCCGAGGACTGGTTGATACAATCCTATTCTACAATATTAAAGAATTCTTGAAGCTATTGCTGAAACTAAGAGGAAATTGATCCGTAATTTCGAAGCTGGCTGACCAACCTCTCTCCCAAAAAATAAACAACCATGGAAGCTATAGCTATTGCAGTAGCGAAATCAAATGGTACTTACCTTAATCCATTTATAACTGTGTTTTGACAATATTAATGGCTTTAATTTTGAATATAACAAAATGACATTACAAAATCTATTTAGATAATGGTTAAGCGCAGATCCAGACTATCTAACATTTGGCACTCCGCAATTGCGGCGATAAGACCCCTCTTTGAGGAGTGGCTTGGTCCGAGTGTCGTCACTGTGTGGATCGCCCGGAGGACACGGTGGAGCATACGGTGGAGGTCTGCCCGGCTTGGGCAGGGCATCGCCGTGTCCTCGTGGAAGCGATCGGCGGCGGTGATCGCTCGCGTCCGGCCCTGATTCGGGCCATGCTACGGAGCGAGAGGAAATGGGGAGCCGTCACCTCCTTCTGCGAAGCAGTAATGCTCGCGAAGGAGGAGACGGAGCGCGTGAGTGAGAGGCAAATTTCGCGCCCTCGCGCCCCTAACCGCCGCAGGAGGAGACGCCCTGGGCGTCGGGAATCACAGGCAGATTTCCGGCCACCGTAGGCGCGGGCTTGCGGACGGTGAGCAATGGGTAGCTCGCCGTCCGATAAGGACCAAGCCCGGGTCGACGGCGCGTTGTGTTCCACGCGCGCCTCAAAGAGAAGTCAGCAGAATTGACGGGGTCCGCTAGGGCCAATGCCTGCCGGGGCTGCGAATATGGGCCGATATTGATATCGTGGCCCCCCGGCAACATGGCAACCGAAGGAACACGGGTGGGTTTTAGTCAGTAAGAATCTGACACGCCCTCCCGCTCCACCCAGAGCGGGAGAAGTTATTTGATAATTTCACACCCAAAAAAAAAAAAAAAGACTATCCAACATTCGTCACACCACTAAAACAATAAAAACAGAAAACTAAAATGAAACAAATTATCAAGAAAAAATCAATTTTGAATTATCTTCATTTCAGCCTGGAATCACCTACTTTTTTTTAGGAAAGGAGGCCTCCCTACCCAGGTAGGCCTCCTTTCCTAAAAAAAATATCCTGTCAGGCAAAAATATGACAGATTAAAGAATCTGTCATATTTTTGCACGACAGGATTTTTTTTTTATTTCATTTTTGTTCGTGCTGGTGTTTGATTAGTTTTTGCGTTACGTCTCTGGGTGTGGAAATTGGTGACTACATTTATTGGGTTCCCATGTTTAAAAACAAAAAATTGGTGCATTTTCAATGGAAATTTTGTGTGAAATTTAGACAGGACAACGTTTGCCGGGTCAGCTAGTAGTAAATAAATAAATACATTTTGTTGTAAGTAAGTAAAAATGGATGGCCGATGGGGTCGAAAGGTTCTGGAGTGGCGACCACGTACCGGAAGACATAACGTTGGAAAGCCTCCCACAAGATGGACCGATGACCTTGTGAAGGCCGCAGAAATCCGCTGGATGCGGAAAGCGCAGAATCTGTCGAAGTGGCGGTGCTTGGGGGAGGCCTATGTCCAGCAGTGGACGTCTTTCGGCTGAAATGATGATGATGAAGTAAAAGCGCAACTGAAAGAGTTAACAAGAGATGATACCTAACGTAAGTGTTGATTCAAGCAAAACTGACATATATTCTCAAGAAATCTTCCTAACTGACATATATTCTCAAGAAATCTTCCTACATTTGCCATGATTAACGATTGGGCCTTCAATATAGTGCATAAGTAAGAACATACAGTTACTAAAGCAATTACTTGCCATAACTAACGACTTCCTGTAACATCAGTTAGTTCTTAGTCATTAGCAAAAGTTATTGTTAGCGTTTATTGCTAAGTGCTGTGGATAGTTTAAAACAGTTGTAAAAAGAAACTATTTTATTTTAATGAAATAACTTAATAGCCCCATTACCTCCTGGTAACTAAGTTTAACTAAATTGGCAGATAATTTCATACAAATTCTATTTTTATACCGGCGTGCGTGTGTAAACGAAGCAAAAGGAGTATGTAAGGATTGTTAAGGTGGCATTCTGTGGTTTCTGCCTATCCCCATGGGAAGAAGGCGTGTATTTAATTATAGAAAGAAAGAAAGAAATAGTTATTTATGCAACTGTTGTATAATAAGTAGTATTAAAACACGAATGTGGGTTTAATAGTATCACATGAGTGTTTGAAAAAAGTGAGTGATGGAAAAAAATAACAATAAAAATTGAAAACCGGGCTGTTGTTTGGACCGTCCTTTTGGGTTTCACAGCAGTCGGATAGAAAGATGGAAACATAAGATAAAAACCTCTTGGTAACACTTGAAATACCAGCCGGTTTTTGGGAACAAAACAACAAACATTAATGCTTTGCCAAATCACTACCGTAGAGAGTTCGTGATACAAACATAACGGTGGTTAGGGGACAGACAGAGACAGTGGGCTAAACGATATTGCAATGACCGAGTTTCGAGAACGAGTAGATGCCTGCATAATTAGCGGGTAAGGAAACCGGTTCATATTAGAAGCATGCTTCTTATTGAAGAGGTGGAAGAGCGGGGAATTAAAATAGCTGTCAAGAATTTAAAGTTAAAAAATCACGAGGAGTATAGGGAAATAGTTCATAAGGCTCAGGGGTTGGTAGGTAGAACTAAAGGGCCTTTTAAGATCAAAATATCTCATAGTCATTAGAAGACATCACATCAGTCTCTGGAATTCTTCTGTAACGATTTTAGAAACTATATTGGTACTAGCTTCTGGCCGCGACTACGTTTGCCGGGATAAAAAGTATCCTATGTCCTAACCAGAGACTTGAAAACGAAATTAATTTCGTTCCGTTACACAAATTGTTATCTAATAACGCTTCAAATTTTGTAACCTAAAAATATTAATAACGTTACAAAAAAAAAACGTTACAGAATATCATTTTTGTAGAACAACATTTTAAGTAACGTTATAGGTATCAGTAACATTATGCTTATATCCGCTTGTAATAACGTTACAGATGCATATGTTTAACGTTATTCTTAAGAACTTTTCCCGCGGACCACCGCTCCGTCGTCGCCCAGCACCACCACCACCACCGGCCAGCCCCGTTACGGCGGCCGGTGGCCGGCTGGTGGTAAGCCACCGCCGTATTCAAACATAAGTTCGTAAGAAAGTGCACATTTTTTACAGACAGTGTTGTGAATGAATAGTTATGGTTACCTACCTACTTTTATATTCATGTGATAGTGTCATCTTCACAATTTTTTTTTGGCTATGTTGCGTATTGGAATGAAAAACGTTATTATTTCGTTATACCGATATATTAATAACGATATATTTTTAATAATGTTTTTAAACAGTTTAAGATTTCGTTCCGTTTGTTAGTATCGTTATAGCCAAGGAATTAATTTTGTTGCGATCCTGGTGGAACGGTACAAATTATCGTTACTAAAACTTCGCGTAACGTTATTTTGAGTAACGTTTCAAGTCCCTGGTCCTAACCCAAGTCATGGTCTACGTATGTGTCAAATTTTATCCAAATCTGTTCAGCTGTTTTAGCGTGAAAGCGTAACAAACAAATAAATAAACCAACTCACTTTGGCATTTATAATATTATTTAGGATAGTAATTAACTCTTTACGTCAAGTAAATTCAATTTATACAGCTGTCTGTAGGACACTAATACACTATCGAATTCACATGACTGTATTGTATATATAAGATAACTGTTAAACAATTTGGAATTTAAAGAATCTCATGCTCATTCAGCTTTTATTGATATAGCTGTACTGACCTATTCGAAAGTGTCATTAGTAATGAAATCAGATTATAGATCATCAATGATGACTTCCTCTTTAAACCACATTCTAGCAATAAATATATAATTATAATTCTCGATCTCGAAGAGGCTCTTCACAAATTTGAGGAATAATAAAACGTACGTATAGTCCGCGCAATCCACGAAGACGCGCCCCACTTCGCTCCGCGCCGTACTATAGAGTTCAGCTCAGTACAGTAATCGCGGAGTGGGGCGCGTCGTCGTGGATTGCACAGACTATACATCAGTATTAGTTACGGTGACTAGTTATTGCAGTGGTTGTCAAATATTTTACTTCAATACTTAAATTCTTAATTTCGAAAGACGAATCAATGCTTGGTCACCCAAATAACCAATAACCAATCATAAAATATCATGATAAGTATGAATGAATTTCGTGGCCATAGAAATTTTTATTATCTGTCATTACCGTGAGATAGATTGCAAGGTTAGCTGGCAGTAAATATCTAGACACAACAATGACTATAGGTCTTACAGCACCTACAAGCTGTGTACCAGATGCGATTTCCATCGTCAAAAATTACGAATTTCCATACAATCATCCCCTATTTAACCCTTTCAGGGGATGAATTTTCAAAAATCCTTCCTATGTTAGCACTATCGAAAGATTTTTTAAATTCAGGAAACGCTTTTGCAAATTTTATCCAGCGGTTTAGGCTATGCCTCGTCTGTCATTGTGCAAATGAATTTAAGAATTTTATTAATTAGATAGTTTTTTACAGGTAATAACAGCATCCTGCTAAGCACTATACCTTCACTCTTAAGAATAGTTGGAACAAACTTACGATGTGACATGCCAATCTTAAAATTTTCTCGATATGGACACAAAACCTCAGTATAGGTTTGAGTACCGCTTGGTTCGCAAAAATCATAAAATTACCTACATTTTTAATAAATACCATACCATAACCAGTTTTCAATCGCTTCACCTGATGCTAAAATATTCAAAATGTCTGCCGATATATCAAAGTGACTCAGAAATCAGAGGAACGCGTCAATTTGCGTTTTTTTTTTTGTTTTTCGTTCGGTATACCTACCTATATTTCTGCTAATATCAGTATTAGGTGAAATAAATTGATTTCATTTGAATTAAATATTTATTAAAATTGAATACCTACGTACATTGTAAGTATTAAATTTAAATAAATATTCATATAGCAAAATGTGAGCAGATTCCTTCCTGCTACTATCATCACAATCAATCTATCTACGTCAATGTTAAAAGTACTAAATGATTATAATTCCGTTTTAGGGGAAATTTAACCAATCAACGTCAGTTGATGTAATCGACGTTAGAATTAATTATTTAATGGTTTATTCGGTATTCAAATATGACAAATTAAATAAATTGGTACCTAATGTGAATACATTGTTTATGCGTCATTTTATTTAGGTAATAAAATTAGCTACTAAGCGACTAGGATATTAAGTATAGATAGCAATGTTAATAACTATGCCTCAAAGTTTCTTGCCTTATAAATTGTCTTCTATTAGGTCCTCCAGATTGAATTTCGGCCATGGCGGCCAATCGCAGCGGATACTAGCCATCGATGCGAGGGATATGTCGACGCCATTCGGTCATAGCCTTACTCCACCAATCATCACTACGCCTTGAAAGATATCCTGCCCAACTCCACTTAAGTTCAATAATACGTTTTTCGATATCGAAGACCTTCGTACGACTTCGGATCTCGACGTTTGGAACTCGGTCTTATGTCAAGCATGGAACGCTCCATGGTATGGAACTAATATTACTGGTAGCTAATTACCGATAAATATCACTTAGAAAACAAGTTACCTTTACGTAAACTGAGTTACCTAATAGGTTTCCGCGGTTCATTGATGTCAACGTCTTGTAGTCTTTTCACTTGCATTGAAATACTAACAGTGAGTGTTAGATTTCACACTGATTTTAAAACAGTCTATTTCAGTGTGTCATCTTGACGCAATTCAGCGGAGAATTTGAGTGTATTTGTGGTCCAATTACAAAATTATTTTTGCAAAAATATGCATGACATTAGATTGTGTTGAAAGAGTTTTTGACAGTAATTTTATTCCTTTCACTAGATTAGACTTTCAAAGAACAAACATTCATGGCTCAAAGCTAGGAGTTCTCCAGGGGCAGATCCAACTCTACCATAGGTACACAAGTCACATCCAAAAACCAAGACCTGATATCTATAAGTTTTACACGAATATTTTGTTTCGTGCGATCATCATCATCTTCAACATCATCTTCCTGCCCATGTCTCATGTTACTTGGGGTCAGTGATAAATGATAAATGATAAATGATTTTATTTCTGTAAGTAGGTTTGTACAAACACTTTTACACGTCAATCATATTTTAAAACTAGAAGAGGTCGGCGTTTCCTATCTGACTACTCTGAGAAGAAAGGCCGAAACAAACTCAGAGGTCTCAGTCTCTTTTAAAGTCCAGACATAATCTTGGTCAGAGTGGAACACGTTTTCTTCTTCCATTCTCCCCTGTCAACCGTCACGCTATCATTTAATCCCCTTTCTTTCACATTCTTCCTCACAAAATCCATCCATCTTTCAACATTCTCTTCAGAGCAAAAACACATATCATCACGCCTGTAATCCCCAACGGATTAGGCAGAGGTGTACATACACCAATTTTTCGCCAGTTATGTTTGAGACCTATATAATAGGGGGGCGACCCAATTGCCATCAACCCTCTCTCATCTCCCCTCCTCATCCTCACTTTCATTTTCTTCTTATTTTCTATAGATCTTCTTTTATTTCATTGCACCCACATTTTCCTTTACTTTATCACTTCAGAAGGTTTCTTGTCTTTTCTTCAATAGCTTGGCCAAGTTGGAAGTATTTCTAACTGGTTAATTATATAAATTGATACCGAAGTCAATTTATTATAAGTATAGGAAATGATAAATGATAAATATTTCTGTCCATATCCCAGAAACCAGAGAGATATTTCTCGACGGCATATCAAGCCAAGTTAGAAAAGAAGAAGAGATCCCAGAAGCCTTCACATTCATTGCAAGCTTGCGACCCTCTTATCTGTGTTAAAATTCAATGCATATTACATAACGCATATTGGTTGCAATTTAATGAATATTCATTAAAGTGCACAATATGAATATTGTGTGTTATTTACGGTATCAGCAATATTTTGCAAGGTTGCAATCTTGTTGACATTTTAGAGTATTTAATCTATCTATCTATAATTATATATTTTGCACAATATGCAGCATATTGTG
The DNA here is from genome assembly GCA_949152395.1 of Agrochola litura. NCBI lineage: Eukaryota > Metazoa > Arthropoda > Insecta > Lepidoptera > Noctuidae > Agrochola > Agrochola litura. The sequence goes on along the minus strand of OX424490.1, from coordinate 32,836,982 downwards.
TGTTATTTTGCGATATCAGCAATATTTTGCAAGGTTGCAATCTAGTTGACATTTTAAAAAGTATTTAATTTATCTATCTTTCATATTAATATTAATTATATTTTATTTATATTAATAGTACCAGGCTATTATCGTCCCACTGCGGGGCAAACGCCTCTTCTCATACAGAGAAGGCACGAGCATTGATCACCACGCTTTCTCAAGACGGGTTGGCGATTTCAGACTTATATTATCTATAAGTCCAGGTTTCCTCACGATGTTTTTCCTTCACCAATGTTAATAATGTTCAAGATAAACTCAGAATGTACATATGAATTTGAACCCCCAATTTCGTATATATTTACAAATAAAAAATGAAATGCGGATCATTGGTGACGAATCAATTAAGGACGGCTGGACCGATTTGGCTATTTTTTGTTTTAAAATTGTAGCAATGGTCCGAATTATTTACCATTTTTTTTTCCCGTAAAATCAATCCTGAATAACTGAACCTCCTATGTAGGTACAATCAGGAAAGTTGTTCAGCAAATTGACTACCAACTTAAATTAACAACACAATTACTGTCATTCTTAAACGTCTTATCATCATCATTTCAGCCGAAAGACGTCCATTGCTGGACATAGGCCTCCCCCAAGCACCGCCACTTCGACCGATTCTGTGCTTTCCGCATCCAGCGGATTCCTGCGGCCTTCACAAGGTCATTGGTCCATCTTGTGGGAGGCCTTCCAACGCTACGTCTTCCGGTACGTGGTCGCCACTCCAGAACTTTTCAACCCCATCGGCCATCCGTTCTGCGAGCAATGTGCCGTGCCCATTGTTCAAACGTCACAAAATTCGGCAAATTGTTGTAGTGTGTCAATTTGATAAACAATTTCCCTTACTAAACTTAGTCTGCAATACTATGTAGGTAGTATTAACTACAACATGACTGCTCATTTCGAAACAATTGAATTCTCACACCATTCCCAGATCCAATGAAATCAATGTAAAGAAAATTAAAAGTGACATAGTTACGTACTATGTGCCTTTCTCTATTGATTTATTAGTCTTGCAAGCCTTACTTTTGGTTTGTAGTTGAATACTAGGCCTGTCCGTAATAGCCTTGGGTTCGATGGTTAGGTCAGACAGTGTCATATTTTTTTTGGTATCAGCATTTTTCGGTCGGTACTTAGCAATTCTTTTTTTTTTTTGGGTGGGAAATTTTCAAATAACTTTTCCCGCTCTGGACGGAGCGGGAGAGCGTGTCAGACTCTTACTGACTAAAACCCACCCGTGTTCCTTCGGTTGCCCTGTTGCCGGGGGCCACGATCTTCTTTTTGGTTTTCTTCGCAACCCCGGCAGGCATCGGCCCTAGCGGACCCCGTCAGTTCTGCTGATATCTCTTTATGGCGCGCGTGGAACACAATGCGCTGTCGACCCAGGCCTGTCGGACGGTGAGCTACCCATTGCTCACCGTCTGCAAGCCCGCGCCTACGGTGGCCGGAAATCGGCCTGCCATCAATATCGTTAAAAGGGCAGAGAAGATATGCTTGTATGTATGGAAAATCGACTTCGATTGTCCATGACAATTTTTTTTTTAAATCTTTTTGCCATGTTCACTGTCACAAAAGGACAGGTTGTGATTGTGAATCTGTCATTTTGTCTATTCTTCCGTCGACAAAACCCGTTTTTACGGGGCACGGGGTCTACTACCTAGGTCCGTCAACGAAGATACGGGCCCGTCTGAAAGTAGTTATACTGTCAAAACAAGTGCCAAATTCAATTTTTCGGACGGGCCAATCCATATCGGGTGTAGTGACAACTGTCAAATCGTCGAATTCTGTTGACATTTATTCTTAGTTCGGGCCCCGAATTAAGCATACGTTCGTAAGTGACGTGAAGTAGGGAAAGCCCGTAACTACGGTCGAAACCACGGACGTCGTGATTAGGGAGTAGACCCCCAGGCACAGGCATCAGCACATACAGATCTAAAAACTTGGTGATCTCCGGTGAAACGGTGGACTAGACAATAAACTAACGCCTTTCTATTTATATATTTGTGCAATACACACAAACTAAATGCCTCAACATTAATATCCGATCACCACTAATGCATAGCTGTTCTTGTGAAGGTCGACAAGATTCTCGCGTAGAAGCGTGAACGAATATTGATAGGAAATTACTATGCATTAAGCTTTGATTGGAGGAAGTCTATTTATATCTTTAAGTGCATTTATTTAGATTTAGATAGATATATCCTATACTATTAAATGAGCAATATTTTATTTATTTGTAATCACGTTCTCGAAAATGGCTTTAACAATTTCGATGAAAGTTGCATCCACCCCTCGGTCACCTATCGCAGTCTACAATAAAATTCTTAAGGCCGTTTGTACACCGGTTACAAATTGTCCCCATTAACCATGGAAAATTGCGAAACGACAACTTTTAGACGACAAAATAAAAGAATGCTTCGATAATTAGTGATTAATATTGTATCCATTTTAATATAAGCTGATTTAGTAACTATTTAATAGTTTTCACATTTAACAATAGTTATTGTAATAAGCGTGACTAAGTTAACAATGATCGGAACCGCGGTTCATAGTTTTTGTTAATGTGCAGAAAAAATCAACTGATTGGTGTTTAAAGAATTGAAGCCGGGCAAAAATATGGATGGATTGTGTGAGGAATGATATGAAAGAGAAGGGAGTGAATGATAGTGTGACGGTTGACAGGGGAGAATGGAAAAGAAAACGTGTGCGCCGACCCCACGTACCATGGGACAAAGGCAGAAAGATTATGATAGAATTAAAGTGTAGCTTATGGTCAAAGGATTCTGTACCTTACAATTTTAGGCTTTTGGTTGATTTAGACATAGTTAGAAGAAAGAATGGAAAACCCAACACTTTGTCCGGCTTGAAAATCGAACCTAACGCCAGCAATCGAGCTTGCAACGAAGCCGCCATTGTAACTAAAGTGTGAAACAATAAAATCATTTTCGTCTATTCCTGACTTCTGATCTTCAAGGTTAAGCATCACTTAACGAGGTCGCTCCGTGGATGGGTGATCATCCAAATCACCTCAGCAAGCACGTTAAGCCGCGGTTCATAGTTTTTGTTAATGTGCAGAAAAAATCAACTGATTGGTGTTTAAAGAATTGAAGCCGGGCAAAAATATGGATGTATTGTGTGAGGAATGCTATGGAAGAGAAGGGAGTGAATGATTGCGTGACGGTTGACAGGGGAGAGTGGAAAAGAAAACGTGTGCGCCAACCCCACGTACCATGGGACAAGGGGAGGAAGATTATGATAGAATTGAAGTATGGCTTATGGTCAAAGGATTCTGTACCATACAATTTTAGGATTTTGGTTGATTTAGACATAGTTATGAGAAAGAATGGAAAACCCAACGCTTTGTCCGGCTTGAAAATCGAACCGAACGCCAACAATCGAGCTTGCAACGAAGCCGCCATTGTAACTAAAGTGTGAAACAATGAAATAATTTTCGTCTATTCCTGACTTCTGATCTTCAAGGTTAAGCATCACTTAACGAGGTCGCTCCGTAGATGGGTGATCATCCAAATCACCTCCATAACTCAGCAAGCACGTTAAGCCGTTGGTCTCGGCTGTCATTCGTAGATCTTTGACAGTCCTGAGTTTGTAACGGTTAGTCAGAAGCCCAAAGTGACAACCAGTCTTGCCAAGGGGTATCGTGTTACCCAGTAACTGGATTGTGGAGGTCAGTTTGGCAGTCGCTGCATATAAAATACTGGTATTCAGCTGCATCCGCTGACTTAGATTAGACTGGAACAGTTGGGAAAAGGCTAGGCAGGTTGATATTTGATGCACGGAACCCTAAACATGGCGTAATGCCAGGAAGACATTACATACATATGCGACTTTTTCTTAATTCTTGCAAAGTTATATACATAAACATCGCGTTTATGATTTCAAACAGTTAAAATCTAAATTACAAATTAAGTAGTTTGTAAACGCTAGACTAATAATGTTGATTTAACTGCACAAGATAGAAATTAAGTAACGTCAATTATAATTGCATAAAAGTTTGCATTTTTGCATTAACTGAAAGTATACTCATGTTCATTGATATTGAATAGTTAGATACAATGTACTAATTTAAACTTCTAAACGATTGTTTTTTTTTTTTTTCTTATTTTGTATGTTTATTTGTTACGCTTTCACGCTAAAACGGCTGAACAAACTTGGATGAAATTTGGCACATATGTAGACCATGACTTTTTTTTTTTTGGGTGGGAAATTTATCAAATAACTTCTCCCGCTCTGGGTGGAGCGGGAGGGCGTGTCAGACTCTTACTTATGGCCCATATTCGCAGCCCAGGTAGACCATGACCTGGGTTAGTACTTTATGACATAGGATAATTTTTAACTCGATATCTCACGGGACCGATACTTATGCGCCAGCCAGTTTAGTATATAGGTAAAACAGAACTAAATTGACGATATCAATAATTACTCAATTACTGTTTTAGTTTTAGTACCTATATACAGTGTAATTCTACATAATGTGCATATATCGAACTGAGGGAATATATGCTTAATTTTAACGACAGAAAAAATAATAAAAAAAATCTAAATATTTTTTTTTTTTTTTTTTAAAGGAAATCCAAAAAAATAGTAACGATACTGTGTAACTTTGAATTTAAATCATCTATCGCGATGAAACAAACTCCATAATAATGAGTAGTAGTTTGGCGTCCACATAAAATGGGACAGGTACACCTCTGCCCAACCCTTCGGGGAAACAAGGCGTGATGTTATGTTATGTTATAAAATGAAAATTGAGAAAAAACTACCCTCAATTGAAAATACTCATGTTTTTTTAGCAAAAATCTGTTTTTTTTTTCATAAATTTTTACAATAATTGTAAAATTTATAAATAAGATGCCAAAGAGAACAAAAAAAAGTAAGTATATTTTTTATTAAAAAATGAAAAAAAAAACTAAAAAAACAACCCGTCGATAAAATTAAGCATAGATTCCCTCATTTCGATATGTGCACATTATGAAGAATCACACTGTATACTCATATGTGATAATAATATGAGAGGTTTATCTTTATAGCACCTAAACAATAGATCTACTGTAGACATAGGACCCTTAAAAAAACCCCTTCAGAATTACTCAAACCATAGTGACAGATGCGACTTAAAAGGGTCATCATCATCATCAATCTCTTGCCCTTATCTCGATTTATTTGGGGTGTTGACTCAAATTATGTGGATTACCAAATACAACCAAAAAGACATTCGAGCAGCAATCACAAATATGGCGATAAGGATAAAACAGCTGTCACTCTTTCAACGTAGGTATACCTAAGCCAGTCAAATATATAACTATTAGTTACATATTCCAACATGGTCAAGCCTTAAAAAGGCTAATTGTTTCAAAGGCCCTGGCATTGTTCGAACACTTTCTTTTTCTTCCTTTGCCTATTATGAAATGAACAATCGGCTCGTGACGTTCCAAAATGAAGCGTAAACTTTGGTTGCACAACTGTAGTGAAATGGCTACCTGTGACTGAGGAATTCTTGTACAAAAACATCTTATTACAAATAGAATGGAAAGTGGGAAGATGCTGTTTAAAATAAGATACAGTTTAGAAAAAGAAATTAGACACAGACGAAGTAAAAAATGAAAAAGAGGCGACAGTCTTTGATTGGTAGTGACAGCTGACAGACTCCAAGTTTAGAAAATAGATTACTTCGTATAGGTATTTTAGTTTATTTAATATGCTTTTGTAAACTATTTTGATGTACCTAAGAACGTTCATTGATACACTAATCTGTGATCTTGATTGATGACGACTAATCATGAAACAGACGCTGCACTGCCCTCAGATCAGACAAATGTCTGATCTGAGGTGCTGCCTCATTAAATAAGCAATTGTACTCATTCAAATTGGACGCATGTTTGAATTTCACGTTAAAACTGGCAAGCTTATGTTACTAAATATTGAATATTGGTGCCAAAGGTGTCGATAAACGATCTGATTATAGTCAACAGTAGCACACCGCAACGACTTGAATTTACAATCAAGAGATAATACAGTTTGGACTACCAGGCTCTTTGCAGTCTCAGCCAGTAGTGTTGATTCTAATCAATAAATAGAACTGAAATAACCCTTAGATGAACAAGAATAAATAAATTTTAGCAACAATGACTACACAATCAAAAGTGCACCAAGAAAACAACCGACTTCCAAAAAACACTACAAAGTGAAAAATAACTTTAATTTCGGAAGTCGGTGACAAAAAACGAAAATTCAAAACCAAAGACGAGTTGTTTTTTTTTGTAAAAAGTTTTTATTTTTCACTTTTTAGTTGTGGTACCTACCCCACACAAATTCGAATACCACTACCTGCTATGTAAATAACAGTGACAGGAACTTGTCATATCATCCACATACTAATGGGAAAAAGTACGTATTATTGAAGCTAACTCAAAAACTATCGAAGCAAAGATAATAAAATTTATATGGGACCACCTCGAGAGCATACCCTTTCAAACAAAAAAAGAATTTTCAAAATCGGTTCACAATTGACGGAGAAATCGGTGGACATACATAAAAAAAAAGAAAAAAAAAAAAACATACGCGACGAACATATAACCTCCTCCTTTTTGGAAGTCGGTTAAAAAAGAAGAATAGAATCAAATACATTTATTTCAAAAAGCCTAAAACACTTAGAATGAAGTAAGACCGGCTGAAAATAGAATCATCTCATCTAACTAGGGATGTACTCACGACGTAACACAGCAGCAATTTGTCCGACAATTCTGCAATCGACATGATGTCGTGGCTTGTCATGAGCATCGATCAGACGGTGTGTGTCGATCTTTATGTACATTTATCACTGCCAAGCCATCAAACATCGTGAGCCGATGAAAACGTGAGGAAATCCACTCATTGTCATGCATAATAAAATCTTACATACCTTTGTAATGTCCTGAGAATTCAAGACAGCTGCGATTACCGAAGAGGTAGACAGTATTCTGTTCCTATAGTCCGGTGAAGAAAAAAATATTATATAATAACGATGGTTTCTCAAGAACTGCCCTTTTTCCTCTCTCATGGAACTGGTAGCTAAAAGGCTAATGTTATGTCATGTCATGAGATTGGGCATTCGGTAACATCGTTTTTTTGCTCATAATGACAAACTGGTTCAAATTCATCTGCTAAGCAATTTGAAACCAGTACTTTATGACCGTCTATCACAAAGCGGTCGTTGGGAGTTTCATGATTAGCAATGATTTTTAACAGGCTCAATTTATAATTTTGAAGATGAATGATTACAATATGATTAGACCGGTTTATTGATCCGTTTATAGGGCTATACTTAAATTGCATCCGGCGCAACATGGGCAGTCAGCCTTGCGCTAGCAGATAAAATCTTGCTGACAGGATATTAGTTTTACCACGGCACATATGAATTAAAAATAATAACTTATGTTTACAAATACGTATATTTTTGTAACCATGATTAAGTTTGGCATTCATTAAAAGAATAAGTCATTTAGCCACATTGTTAATTACAGCCACTTGTCTATGTTAAAACAAATAATGTTTTAATACGGATTCTCACGGTGTTCACAAATAGGTCACCTGATTCTCATCATTGTGATGGTGTTGTATGTTGGATATGTTGATCGATAATATTATAGTATGGTTTAATATGGTTTGTTTGACTTTGTTTTAATAATATTGTATGATCACCTTAACATGGGGTAGATTATTGGGCCTGAGAAGTAAACATTTCTACGTTGGAACCAACGGCATTATCATCAATAACAATTGAACATTTCACAAAAATTTTGTGAGCATATAATGTCATTCTCGTTCCACATTTTGGAAATAAACATTATTTGCTTTAATTTGTAGGATATTTCTATGAATATAATGATATTCCACATTGATTTCTGAATCAGTAACGTGCTAGACTGTTTCCCTAAACAGAACAGAGACAACTTCTCACAGAGAAAAACAATCTTCTCCTACCGATTTTGACAATATGCCTTAATCGATCTTAGTGTACCTACATAACACAAATCTGTTTAAAGTGTTCAAGTTTCACCAGATTGCAAGTTTTCCTGTGACATGGGCTGGTAGGTTCAGGCAGGAAACAAAAAGTGACTAAACTCGTACCGGTTTTGGCTCTGTTAACGGCCCTTTGTTCAAAATTATTTTCGCTGACAATATTTTTAGTTATTATGATATCAATGATCCTCCTGTCATTATCCGGATTTATTGGGGCCAACACAGTATGTCTACTTCTAAAAGACATCATTATTCGCCATCATATTACCGCAGTGCAACTTCTCTCTAGCCGTATCATCATATCCAGCCATTGTTTATTTTGTAATTTTCAAATGTCCGCGTTAATTATTATTGTAACCGACAAATGGGTTGAAGAGATTTGGGCTAAATAACGGCAAATAGTGGGTGATCGAGCAGTGGTGGCCCACTGGTATCAGTCCTGACCTACGAGTTCGAGTTGTGGCGTGGGTTCAAACCCAGGTAGGCACTTTACTTTGTGCAATTTATTTAATCACTACTGCTCTCAAAACGGTGAAGTAAAACATCGTGAGAGAACAGAAATTCGAAGACATGACATCTACCAACCAACAATGGGCCCGAGTGGTGGATTATAGCCCACTCCTTCTCATAGAGAGAAGGCCTGTGTCCCAGCAGTGGGAACGTTATAGGATGATTATGGATGTTATGCAGTGAGTGATTAAAGATATCTAAAATTACAACAATTTGAATGCCATTAGCTTTCTTTCCTCTTTCGTTCTACTTAAATACACAGCACAAATAAGATCGATAAGGAAGTATTCAACGATCATATATGTACAATAAATAGCTGCGCCTTCTCATTTCTTCCTACAAGTATTAGAGCTAGTAATGCTAGCATATTTCCTACTGTATTACGCAAGTTTAAGTACATACCGCACTCGATGAGGTTTTTGTGTCCAACAGAGGAATGATGTTGAGCTACTTACACTTGGGTTGGCTAAAAATTAAGTCAATAGAGCCTTTTGGAATTTGTTTATGAAAATGGATATTGTGGAGTATATTTTGTAATGGTCTTAATTTTTGTACTGATTATCCACACTGATATAATATTATAAATGCTAAAGTAACTTTGTCTGTCTGTTATCTTTTATACCAAAACCACTGTACCGATAGTTATGAAATTGATAAATAGGAAGCCTAGGACCTGCAAAAGGATAGGCTATTTTCCATCCTGGCTATTTGTGTTAAAAAAATACACGCAGAAGAAGTCGTGAACAATAGGTAGTAGGTAGTTAATAAAAGTACTCATGGGGAGTGCGTCACTAAGTACATACCACATTGCTGATTGTAGAACATTTTTACCTCGGCATTAGGCTGACTGTCCAATGACTTCCTTCATTGCTATTCATCATCATCATCATTTCAGCCAAAAGACATCCACTGCTGGACATAGGCCTCCCCCAATTAGCGCCACTACGCCGGTTATATGCTTCCCGCATCCAGTGGATTCTTGCGGCCTTCACAAGGTCATCGGTCCACATTGTGAGATACTTTCCAACGCTAAGTCTTCCGGTACGCTATCGCCCCTCCAGAATCTTTCGGCCCCATCAGCCATCTGTTCTGCGAGCAATGTGTCCTGCCCATTGTCACTTAAATTTTGCAATTCTTCGGGCTATGTCGGTTATCTTGGTTCTCCTGTGGATCTCTTCATTTTTGATTCGATCACGTAGGGAAATTCCAAGCATAGCCCTCATTGCCATTAACCGGGTGCAATTCAAACTTTTGATAGTCTAGAATACTCTTTTCCTGACTTGAGTATCAATCCCAGAAAGTCACAATCACTGAGTCGCTCTTGCAACTATCAGCTCATAAAAGTCCACTGGACTGCCACAAAACCCGATCATAATTCACCGAGTGTTATTGCCATAATTGTATTATGTGCCATTGCCACGCTTGCCATGCAGATTGACATAACAATGATAATAATCATCATTTATCATTAGCTCCACCAGACGTTATACTTGTATACAATTTAATAATGTGCCTATATTATAATAATTTAATTACATAAGCACTCCGTAATGTTATAAAAGCACGTCTAGACGCTATGACGAGTCATAATTTAATATAATAATTATTTTTATTGCACGATTCGTCACGTATTATTGTGAAACAAAGCCTCACCTTGTATTCCTGTGCTGGTAAATATCTTTATTTCCTTTCGGAATAGGAAGTAAAACTCGTCTACCATCAATATCTGTTTTGTCTTTGTATTGAAGCTGACATACATGGTCATTGTCGTCAATTCTATCTTCTGATCCGAGAACCGTCAGATCAAACCGCCAGACCAAACTGTAAATTGTCCGTCTTTTCTGATAGGTCTCGTCTCTAAAGTAACACAGTGCATATAGGTTTCAATTCCATTGTCTGCCTTCTTCTTTAACACAGGTTTTCTCTCCATCTACAAAATTAAAAGTGTAGGTACCTACATAATTAAGAACATCCTGCCCAGATTTTTTCAAATCAAAATAATTATGCAAATTTAATTGCATGCAAAAAAGCTTTATATCAAGAATCCTCCAGATTATAATAATGATGACTTCGGTACCTATCTGAACAAAGTAATATCATTCAGTAAAACAATCGGACTCTCGCATTGAACATTAAAGTGTAAGCAGTCCACCAGAACCGAACCCCGTGCATTATTGCGGTTGACCCGGCCACCGTTACACCACCGGACTATTATCTTACAGTTATTTCTCAGTCAGCAGTGAGACACGGAAATCATTCGCTCGTTTGTAATTTAGGTTTATTGTACATCGAAAATTGTGTGGGTTTTACTGTGATACAATAGCTCGTAATAATTATAGCGGTCATCATAACTGCTATTCCCTATAATAAAAAATATATAGCAATTGTTACCCACATTTTTTATTAAAGTTTCTGCCTGATAAACTACATGTAACTAAACCGAAGATGGTGAAATAAGGTTATTTATTTTAAATGTGTAGAGCATAATAGAGCATAACAAACTACCTGGGCGACCGAGCTCTGCTCTGGTGAAAATAGAGAATGCTTATTTAATAGTATAGGAAAGTTCATACTAATCCATGCTGCTTTGATAATACAAACTAATTCCATGCTGCCATGATAGTAGGTACTTACTAATTCCATGCTGCCATGCCAAGGTAGCCATCTTGTTCTAAACTTTGGGCAACCAAGCTCTGCTCGGGTGAAAATACGGAGACAACGAAATTTCTCAGAAATTTATAACTTTTTTTGTATTCTAACGTTTTTACTAGCTATTGCCCGCGGCTTCGCCCACGTGGATGTCGGAAAATATCCCATGGGAACGTAGTACCGAGATTTCATAACAGAGGAAAAAGTAATTGACTCCTACCGCTGCGCCCGCGTTGCTACGCGTAATTTTAAAACTGTGATATCTTTTAAACTATTCATTTAAATAACATGATTTTTAGGCATATTTTAATCTAAATTAAATGCCCAATTTAAATAACATATTTTATTTGATAAGGATTAATACTATACCGCTCAAAAAAGCTTCGGAAACAAAAAATATTTTTTATCAAATTCTGAAAGATAAAAATGGTTATTGTGGGTCATCCTTAGAAGATAGACATATACCATCGCGGACTTTTTTTGTTGAACTTTTTAAGATGAATAATACCGTAGAACATAAATTTGATGTATCTTTTTCGGTTAACGCAGCGCACGCCAGTAAAGCTCCCAGTCGGTCAGCCAATTTACACAAAGCCATAATGAATTATACATTAAAACCTTCCGCATGAATCACTCGTTCAGGCAGACAGACGCGGCGGGGGACTTTGTTTTATAATATGTAAGGATGTTAGATGTAATTTGTGTTGTACCATTTTAATTAACTTTAAATAAATAAATAAGCTGTTAACAAAAGCTTGTAACTTTAACAATCAAAAATACTTACTTGTCTTTCTTCTTTCTGGTCAACGATAACCTGCCCCAAGTCGGGAATTGAGTGATCCTGTCTCTTTAGATACACATCACGCCAGTATTACCCGTAGGGTAAGGCAGAGGTATACCTCGTATAGTACACCCACATTTCGCCAGTTGAGTTTCAGTCCAATGTTATGGGGGCAAGCCTATTGATATATCGCGCCGGGCCGGGAGCCGGGCGGGTATCTCTGGATACTGTGTTAAAATAAAAAAGGTCTTTGCTTCTAAAAATTTTTCAGATTTATGTTAAGGTCCATTTTACAGTATGAATTATTCTAGCCTCCCGCAGACAGGCACGGATGGCGCGACGCGACTCCGGTAGAACAATTTGTATGAAGTTTTCATACAAATTGTTCCACCAGAGTCGTGTACAGAAAGAAAAAGGAAATGATTTGACATTTCAGTTATTGTACTAAAAGCTCCTTCATCCATGGTAGGTTGAGATTCTGGTTTTGGCGGAACAAATGACTGCCAATTGACCTAGGTACGCAACCCTGAGGAAATCTAGATTTATGATATCGCTATTTAGGCTGAATTTTAGGACGTTCACGGAAGACGATGTAAAAGGGACATAAACTAGAGATGTAATCTTGAAGATTTGTGTCACAACTAAGCTCAATTTATGGTTGTCCGCAATATACTTGGAAAGCTTGTCAGTTATATTTACTTAGCACTAAAGGTCATTTTAATATGTCGGTAAATAGATAAGAAAGCATACAAATTAGTGCAGATCTATGTATATTTATTTATTTATTTGTGATCTCCAACAAAGGATACACATACACAATATAAATAACAATATTGAAAATGGTTCTTTTACGTGTGCTCCTTCAATTACAGGAGACCACAGCATGCACATAAAACTAGGTGTAAAGATAAAAATAAAAATGGGGGAAATAAATGACGAAATAAAAATAATAAAGAAGAATTAACATGTCAAGATTGAGCATTCATAATTACAATTGTTTAGATACACTTATTAATAATGATTTCATATTTATTTACTATATAATAAATATGTATGTAATAAAAATAAAATGCTGTTCGTTGCTGAGCGCATCACTTCAGAACGGCTGGACTGATTAGGCAATTTTTTCTTTTAAAATGTTCGTAATTGTCCGAATCAACTTGCATAAACAAGTTGCCGGGAAAGTTCGAAAATTATTTCCGTAAGAATTTGCAACTTTATTCTCTACTTATTCTTTTTCATTTCCTATCTGAATTTTCAATGAATTATTGAGATTTGGACAGTGCAATGTCTGTCGGCTGTCAGCTATTGTAGAATAAAATTGAGACAAGTCTTAAAAGTGTGATGTTCATCAGCTGGGTATCCCCAAATAATGAGAAACTTGGCAGGTTGTCAACTGGCTCGTTGGTCTAATGATCGCAAGCGCTACTGCTGAGCATGAGGCCTGGGTTCGATTCCCGGGTCGGGCAACGTGTTATTAAGTTTTTCCATCTGGAATTGCTCAGTAGCAGCCCAGAGTCTGGATTTGTGCCCGGTTGATAGCAATAGGTTCGCCCCCTATTACATGGGACTTAAACATAACTGGCGAAATGTGGATGTACTATAGATACACCTCTGCCTAACCCTTCGGGAAATACTGGCGTGATTTGTGTTACGTTGTCGGGTTCAATTACTTACTTTATAATTTTTCATTTCTATTTCGGTATTCCCTCAATGCACAATTTGTTATCTAGAGCCGGACGGAAAAACCTTATCAGTGGCAGTCAGGGTTTCCAGTATTGTGACTCACTTCTCTATCACTTTTACTGTCTGTGGATCACAATAGCCCCACAAATCTCAACCATATGATCACGGAACAGCGAATGAGTTTATTATAGGACTTGGGCCTCTACCTACCTCCGGTTGGTTACACTGCATGAACTTAGGTAGGTACGGTAAGTAGGGACTGGTCTTTTAAACTACTCACCTTTCCATCTTTGTATATACTTGAAGTTGTAATATTTGTTAGAACAAACAAACACCTTTTTACCCTAATGGACGATATTAGAACACGTCCGGGATCTCTTAGATCGCAATATAAAAATCTAATGTTTACTGGTAGGCACAAAACAGCATTATTAAGAAAGAGCTTACTATAAATGGGGCCCGTCATCTATAATAAAATACCTCATGTCTACAAAGAAGTATCATTAAGTGTATTTAATAAAAAATAAAGTTTAATAAAAAACTGTAACCCGACTACGGGAAAATAAAAATGATCTAAAAAGTACGAAACAAGCCAATATTTCAGACAGAAATCAAGACATAGGTACAAAAATGGTCAAGGTAAAGCCGTCGTCGCATGACATTTTAATTTTGTTGGTGTTCCTGGCACCAACACGGTACATAGGCATGCGACCACGGCTTTACCTTGACCATTTTTGTACCTATGTCTTGATTTCTGTCTGAAATATTGGCTTGTTTCGTACTTTTTAGATCATTTTTATTTTCCCGTAGTCGGGTTACAGTTTTTTATTAAACTTTATTTTTTATTTTATACTTTTCCGTTTTTACGCTTGCTAAACGTTACGACAAAGTAAATAAGAGTAATACAATAGGTCAGTAATTAAGCTATTTTAAATTCCAAAAGCAGCGCATAGTGCTTTGGACGAAACCATAGCGCGATTATTTCGACGGCGTGGAGTGAGCTGTCAGTTGCTAAGAATTGACGCTATTGGCAGCTCAATTCATCTAAGATAATCACGGTGAGATTTTTACAGAATAGCACTACTGGTCACTCAGAAAGTTTTGTGACTAACAGTTTTTGTCTATGGGACACTGACTAGAAATTCCCTCCACATTTTTTTACGAGCAAAATCAAAATACTCTGTTTCACTGAAAATTTAATTTTCAACGAGAACATTTTCGCGCGATGATTTTATACGATTTCAAATGTCGACTAAAACCAGAAGAATCATTTGAAAGACTTCAAATGGTATTCAACTGAATGAGACAAAATTCAAATCTTGTATAAAACGCACACTATGCAGGCAGGCATATTATAAGTTGCATGGATTACATCGCTGATAAAAATGCTTGGCTCAATACTAATCCTGCTCCACAACCACAACTAATTGATTAACATTTGCAAATACTGTTGGAGCTGCTGAAGATTGTAAGACCATCTTTGCATTGTATAAACTCAATCTCCTTTGTGTTATATAATTGCGTAGCACAGGTGTGAGCACTATGTACTGAAGAGTTAGGTACCATTCACCGGGTAATATGTCTTGCATTGACTTGAATGTGCCCTGGCGGCTGTGAGTATATCATGCTCACTCAGATGTTTCGCTGATGGTGGCGTGTGTGTTGAATCATTTAGCTCCCTTTAAAATGGTTAAGCTGAATGGTGCTAATCCATGCGTCATGTTCGTGAACGGGCGCCGGCAGTTGGGACTGGTCATCTCTTAGCTGCCAGGGCTTATTATTAATTTATTTTAATTTTAGAATGGTTCTTTGTTACGGACGCTTCTAACGTGCACGTCTTTCTACATTGTTCTCACATGTATAATTTCAATATGAATAATGTAACTAATATTTTGTAAAAAAATTATTTAAAAGAGTGGAGTTTCTTGCCCGTTCTTCTCCACAGGTACCTACTACGCTTTGGACAACTAGCTTCATATTTCTGACTGACCGATTCCTTGACAATTCAAAAGTGCCAGTAAATGGTTTAATTGAAATAAATGCTTTGAGTTTGAGTTCATAGACAAAAGCGACCATTTTCCGCTGGTTCAATGAATTTAAGCGTGGTCAAGAAGTGACGAAGAAAGAAGTGGCCGCCCTATGACGGCTGTTACATAAGAAAACGTGCTGCTTGTGAAAAATTTAATTTAAGAAAATAGGCGAATTAATAGGTATGTGAAGAGATTCAGCATTTACTGCAGATTGGATCGGGAAGTGTGTATGAAATTCTACACAGGCATCTTCGGGTAAGGAAGAAAGTTTCACGCTGGGTACTGCACAATCTAACGCAGGGTCAGAAGGAGTTTCGGGTAGAATGGTGCCGAGACATGATAGCAAAATTTTAAGCAGGCTCGTCTCGGCACGTTTACGATTTCATTACGGGTGATGAATCATTTATCATCTTTGTTCCCCAAAATAAAAAATCAACTCAAGGGAAAACAGTTTTCATCACCGGAAGATGCACTGGCTGCATTTGTGAAGGAATTTAAAGAGGTGTCTGATGCGGACTGGAAAATGTGTTATGAAAATTGGTTTAGACGTATGAAACTGTGTATAGACGCCAATGGAGAGTTACTTGAAAAGATTTATTTAAAAATTATAACCTGTAGTATATTTTTTTTTAGTATCGCAAAAATTTTCTGAGTGCCCAATGTATTTCGACATCGAGCTTCGAAGAAATCCTAAATATAAATATTTCGTTGTACTTGTTTTTCTTCATAAGAGTGGAATTACAAATCGTTACTATTTGTTAAGATTTGATTAACTGCACGTTGGTATCATCTTCCGATTTTACGTAGCGCAGTCTCACTTTAGCTTGTTTTTAACTATTTAAACATCTTTATTTACTTTGAAAATATAATATGATATATATATTTGTAATGAGCTCGTCAAGGCCTTTCTTTTGATACCAAACATGTCGTGATCATCTCATTTTAATTTTTTTCGAGGTTAGATATTTACGCGTAAAGTCCACAATATTAAATTTATCGAAAATGTATATAGCCTATGTCACCCGGACCATTATTACAAACCCACTGATACCTCATTCATCAAAATCGGTTCAGTAGTTTAGGCGCTACGGTGGAACACACGTAAAAACAAACATACATACATACATACAAACATACAAACATATATACATAGACTGCTAAAATCATAACCCTTCCTTTTGGCTTTGCCGTAGTCGGGTAAAAAGAGACTAACATCCTTAAGATAAATGTTATTATTCTGTACAAGATTTTTTGAATGATAAGAGTTTTTAATGTTATTTTTATTTCATATTTCATTACAGGTTTTGTTATTTTTGCTTTTTTTTTTGTTGTTTTTGTTAATGTAAGTAAAATAATCAATACTATAATCATTTGTAAAATATAAAATTAAGATTGTTGTATTTTTTAATTTTTTTTTGGTTTATGTAGGAAGGCTACCGATCCACATAAATGTACTTTTTAATTTTTGTTTATTTGGTTGTACAATTTGTAGATATATTTTTTTTTTTTAATTTTTGTATGCCGTAAGGTAGCGTGTGTTGGAACTGCTTTTACAATGTTAACATCTGATTTTGTACCCACATTCATTGCAAAATAAATTATTCTGATTCTGATTATTCTGATTCTGGTCATCTTTTAGCTGCCACGGTTTATTTTAATTTATTTAAATTTTTGAATTGTTTTTATATTTTTATTACGGACGCTTCTCACATGTATAATTTCAAGACGAATGATGTAAACAATATTTTGATTTAAAAGAATGTCCGTGGAGTTTCTTGCCCGTTCTTCTCCATAGGTACCTACTACGCTTTGGAATGGGCAACTAGCTTAAGTTTTCTGACTGACCGACTCCTTGACAATTCAAAAGTACCTGTAATTGGTTTATTTGAAATAAATGCTTTGAGTATGAGTTTGAGTTTACGTATTAACGATATCGGCCAGTCTGTATTCGAACTTGTTCACTCCGCGTCAAGTTATCTCGCGATGCAGTTTAAACTTAAACAGGTTGCTGTCATCGCCTACCACGTTATGTAACCCGTTTACTTCGAATCAAAAAGACTGGACTTGCAGCATTTTTAATTGATTTCTAGATGATCAAAGTATTGACTTTAAAATCGCATTTTTCTATTAAACAACATAACGAACCACATGAATAAGTAAATCAAAGTCAAATAATTTATTTCAAATAGCTACATGTATGACACTTTTGAACGTCAAAATTTACAAAATAATAGAATTGATTCTAGTCGCCTCTTCCAAAAGGTAGTTTTCGTATGGAGAAGAATGGGCAAGAAACTCCACCGTTACTCTTTTAAAATCCAGCCCGTCCCATCCTTGATGTCCTCCCTCAGGTTGACGCCCTAATCCTAGGTTCGTACCCCACAGGAGGTGCCCTTAGCGAGCGTTCACCTAGTTTTAATTAGCATAGTTAAATAACCCCTGGCTGGAGGTTTTAAGTGTAGTAGCTTATGGCACCCACAGGAAAGCCCGGTTAAGTAGTCATGATCTCAGAGGTCAACTACGAGATGCCATTCCTAAAAAAAAAACCTCTTTTAAAATGTTTTACAATAGTTTATATAGATACGTACATTAGTTAAATAATTATGTGTGAAGACGATGCACCTAGAATAAAATTACTATACCACAATAGATAAAAACAATTAAAAATGAAGCATAGGTAAGGTAACTAAAAACCGGCCAAGTGCGTGTCGGACCACGCACAATGAAGGGTTCCGTAGTTGGGATGAATTTATCCCAAAAACAGACTTAACTTTGTAGTTGAAAAATATGTTCTCCCATACGGAATGTATTGGAAAACATGTTTTTGCAACTGCAAAGTTAAGTTGGTCAATGATTACTCGTTAACTTGTAGAGCCTACTTAGCTGTGATAGTTTTTCTTTTAATTTCGTTATATAAACTACTTCTGTGATTTTTTCACATATCCAAAATCAACCATTTAGCTGGCAGGGGGGACACACTTCCTGCCGGGGGTTCGAAGAAAACCGATAGGGAAATTGTGGCCCCCGGCAACAGGGCAACCGAAGGAACACGGGTGGGTTTTAGTCAGTAAGAGTCTGACACGCCCTCCCGCTCCGCCCAGAGCGAGAGAAGTTATTTGATAATTTCCCTACCAAAAAAAAAAAAAGGGGGGACTCTAACAAAAATTACGAACTATAAGGGTTCCTTGTTTACTGACATGACGAAACTATAAGGGTTCCTTGTTTACTACGGAACCCTAAATCAAAAATCAAAATCAAAATCAAAATATTTTATTTCACATAAACCTACATGGGCACTTATGAAACGTCAGAAGCTAGGTGCACGGTTCCAATAAAAATGAAACCCGCCGCGCCGGTCCTAAAAAATGAAACAGGTAGGTGAAGCGTATAGGTGAACCATCAGTCTTATCTGTACCTACTTACAAAAAATTACCCAGATTGCAGACCCATAATAATGTGACTAGAAGGAAAAAGATGTAATTTTGAAAATCCAATCAACATTGATTATGAAATCACATTTGATTTATTTAATACACTATCAAAACATGATAGTGATTGACCTGAAAATATCACAGCACTCATTAGTAGATTGGATCAGTAAACCAGAGGTAATTAAGAAAACATAAAGCAGCAGACAGTAAAATTACGTTATAACAAAAGCTTAGTTAGATAATAATCCTTGTTCCAAACAATTACTTAATAAGTCACAAAAACCACCAGATTTACCCTTGAAAAAAAAAACAATACGTTAATTACTTTGTTTAAAACAAAAACCGTGTATCTGCATTAGTATTTGTACACGCTCACACGGGATCGCTCGGAATCGCAACCGCGAGCTGTGTCGTTTGACGTGACGTAATTGTGCGAAACATTGCGTTGTGCAACTCATTGTTCTTGAGATCTGGTTCGGTTTTTGTCAGTTGCCGTGTAAGAAAGGTTTTTTTTTTGTATGGAACGTGTTAATAGTTGGTTTTTGGTGTAGTAATTGGATATTGTAACTGTCAGATTAATTGTTATTGCGGTATTTGTCTTACGACTTCCCAGTCGGATTACTTGGGAAAATTAAGCAACCACACAGTTTACTAAACGAATGTTGAGGTCCTCTTCATAATACTTTCATACGAGTTTCTAGGTTTGCTTAGAGTATCTGCTAGGTATCTGACCCAAGTAACCCTTAGGGAAATCAGGCTTTCACAGTAGATCTAGTATGTAGTAACGTTATGTAACATAGTCTGTCTTATGTTGTCGATTTGTCAAAACGTGTTGCAATGCAATGCTATCTTGCAGATGGAGGCACAATTCATATCTCGACATTCCTAACATCTCTTACTTCGTATTCTAAACACTTGATCCATTCTCAGATCAGAATAGAAGCTGTTGAAAGATTGATCAGAGGGACATTTCCCGTATTTTAGGAAGGTTCACATTCTAAACTCTTCTTAGTTTTGTTAATTTATTAGTTTTAGTTAGGTAAGGTAAATATTTTAATTTTATTAGTTAAATAAGTACAAGAAGTTTAGTCAATCGTCATCCTGTGGATGCCTCGTTGAGAGGTGAAACACGTGACGTTTTTTTATGGCTCTTTAGAAATAGCTAAGCGGAACAGGTTACTAAACATATCTACGTCAATTGTATTTAATAATGGATTTCCGCAAGGTCACGGTTGAATCAATTAAATACAAGAAGTTTAATGTTTTATTAATTTTGAACGTTAGTCTCAGTCTGTCAAAAATACCTCTAATTTACCTACACAAACATTTTTGACAAGTTTTGACATTGATTTATCACTGTGATGAGACTGCGTCTAGATTTTGCTTTTTAGGGTTCCGTTGCCAAATGGCAAAAAACGGAACCCTTATAGATTCGTCATGTCTGTCTGTCTGTCCGTCCGTATGTCACAGCTAGAGATGGGTAGTGGGTTAAAACCCATTCTTCCCATTTGGGTTAAAACTGGGTGATTTGGGTTTTAACCCGGTTTTAACCCATTTTCACCCGTTTTACTGGGTGAAAATGGGTATTGTTAATTATATAATAGTGGGAAGGAGAGTTCACTACTAGCTCGTCAAAAATAAAAGCCTGAATATAAAATCAGATACATTTATTATTTATTTGAATAATTACAACAGATCAGTAGGTCGTCAATCAATCATCATCATCACTTGAATCGGAAATACGGTTACAGTCAAAAAATTGAAAATTGTTGATGCCGGACGTAGATGGTTCAGGGCTATTTGTACGTGGTGGCGTGGTTTGCATATTATATCTCTGGGATTCCAGATGTGTTGATGGTGAATCAGGCACGCAGTCTTCAGTGTCATCACTTAAATCATCCACGTGCTTGTGCAACAAATTCCAATTGTATGTTACATATGTTAGTTTTGCTGCCCTTTCCGTAGTGAGTCTATTTCTTTTTTTACTGTGTATGTTACTATGAGCACTAAAAGACCGCTCTACAGCAGCAGAAGTGCATGGTGCTGTAAGAATACGGACAGCGACTTTGCTCAATGCAGTAGATCCACATATTCCTTTCCACCAGATTGATGCGCTTACATCGTTGATGTTAGCCCACAGAAATCTTCGACTCCAAAAACCATCTCTTGCTCTATAAGATGCCAAGTTTGTCATGACATTTAATCCGATACTTTGTCCTACTTCGCATATGTACTCCATAGCGTCGACTTCTTGACTTTCGTCAAGTTCAGATCCTTGGTCTGTGGGGTCTAATAAGTACGCTGCAAAGTGAATCGGTTTCAAACACATTTTGATTCTTTGGTCGACATTCATTAATATTTCATCTTTTTTGTCGTTTTCTATTATTGTGACATCCGGTAAACTAAAAAGTAACTTCGATTTCATATTTTTTAATGTCAAAAATACCTTATGAATATTTTTTTCATTTCCTTCTAATTGAAATATTGCATCAGAAATAGGTTCCATAATAAGTTTGCATTGCCGCATAATTTTCCAAAAATTGTCGTCCAACAGCGCTGATTTTTCTTCCGCAGGTAAAAGTGTTGCTTTTTCATGAACAGCTAAGGTCTGCAAGGCTACCTTAGTGTTTTCGATACTTTTAAAGCTGGTGTAATAACTGCCCCATCGGGTATCGCATGGCAACTTCAAAGTTTCACCAGCATTTTTTTCCTTTACAATTTTTGCTAGTAAATATGTTAAAACTTGACTTTTTTTTATAGTTTTGACCATGTTAATTGCCATATTCTTACAAGCATTTATAACATCAATTCTGATAATATTTTTGCAAAGCAAATTTAAAGTGTGAGCAGCACAGTTTATATATGTTATGCTTGGATGAACGTCTTTTACGAGACGAAAAGCTTTCTGCATATTACTTGCATTATCTCCTATCATCGTAGCAAACTTATTTGTTCCATACTCAGATAATACATTTAAAATTTGTTCACATATGTAATCACTAGTATGACGATTTTCTGCCGTCGCAATACTTTTAATAAATACAGGTTCTGGTTTTGATATTATTATATTAATTATTCCTTCATTCCTACAATTTGACCAACCATCTAGCATTAAGTGCAAACATGTTTGCGATTTCATGTTTTCTTTTAATTCGTGATGCATTTCTCTATATGTTTTGTCCAAAATGGTTGTAGAAATAGTTTTTCTGGTAGGCAATTTGTACAATGGCTGGAGTTCATTAAAAAAAATTATCCAGAGGAGGTGTTCTACTATTGAAAGGGGTGTTCCCGATACATAAACAGCCTTAGCTAATAATGAATGTAAATGTTCTTTATTTACATTCGTTGTCAGACTCACTGAAGATGCACTGCCCTCAATCGACAAACTTAATTCAGACTCAGGTCTCTCATTTTCTTTATCCCTAGGTTGCAATATCGTGTTTCGGACCGCAGATACTGAAGAACTATGCGATATATTGGTCCTCAACTGCTGTTTGCAGTTTTCAGGGCAATGAGGACATTTTTGTAAATGTCTAGCCATTTTTTGCAGATTGGCTACTTTGTATTTTGTTTCACAATACTTGCATGTAGCCGATTTGTTCTCACTTTCTCGAAAATGTTTCCATATCTGTTGGTTTTTTGGTCTCACCATGTTGCCCTAAAATAAGGAAGTTTAATAAGTTATTTATGTAAGGGTTTGGTAGACGGACATTACATATGGGTACATTACGTAAGTAAAGTCCATTTCATTTCAATTGTATTTTGTGTGATACGGATTTTTTTTGTCTACTAACTAAATTTAGTTTCTCATGCAACTGACAGGCAATGTAGGTACTAAAAGCACTTATTAACTCTTTTTAACTCTATTTCTCGTTATACTATAACATAAATTACGTAACGTTGGACTATCAATATCATAGCGCTAACAAAATGATTGAATAGTACATGTGTCTTTAATTTTAAATCAAGTGGACACTTACAAGTACTCTACTTTAAGCTTTTTAAATCTAAATGATGCCAAATTAGTAAATAGATACCGTGCGAAGCCGGAGCGGCAAGTAGCAAATAATACATTAAAACTAAAATATTACATCGTTACTACTTACTACCACTTGAAGTACAAGAATAAAACAAATTACTGTAATATAGAATACATTCTTTTAGAATAAATTAAGGTTAGTAAACAATAATATTTCTTTTACTTACCGTAGATTCTTTTCTCGTGTTGATAAATCCAGTGCTTAAGCAAATCGTAGTCAATGTGTTCAAGCCAAGGTCATTCAGGTAAAAGCAGGATCAGATCTCAATATAACAGTTCGGGGTCGTAGGTACTTAAGTAAAAACACAAAATTCACTCAAAACGCGCGCACTCTAACCAGCGAGGTAAACTCGAGTGAGGGTTTGAGCGGGGAAAAGGGCGCGGGAGCTACCAGCGCGCGGTCCCTTCCCCCTCCCTCTCAGTCCTGCCACCCCGCGCACCTACCGTGGCGTGCTACATGTTTAAATATAATTTTTTTTAATATTTTGTTTTCACCCGGCCAAAACACCCAGTGGGTGGAATAAAACTGGTGATAACTGGGTTTTAACCCACTAGTAGGTTTTAACCCGGGTGGTTACCCATCTCTAGTCACAGCCACTTTTTTCCGAAATTATAAGAGCTATGCTGTTGAAACTTGGTAAGTAGATGTATTCTGTGAATCGCATTAAGATTTTCACACAAAAATAAAAAAAACAAATAATTTTGGGGTTCCCCATACTTAGAACTAAAACTCAACATTTTTTTTTTTCGTCAAACCCATACGTGTGGGGTATTTATGGATAGGTCTTTAAAAATGATATTTTTAAAGGTTTCTAATATAATTTTTTTCTAAACTGAATAGTTTGCGCGAGAGACACTTTCAAAGTGGTAAAATGTGTCCCCCCCCCTGTACCCCTGTAACTTCTAAAATAAGAGAATGATAAAACTAAAAAAAATATATGATGTACATTATCATGTAAACTTCCACCGAAAATTGGTTTGAACGAGATCTAGCAAGTAGTTTTTTTTTAATACGTCATAAATCGTAAACCGCAATTTACCTTTCATTCAATATTACTTGCTGCTACGGAACCCTTCATGGGCGAGTCAGACTCGCACTTGGCCGCTTTTTTTAAATACGGGAATAATTTGGACTTGTAAGTAATACAAGCACCTGGGACAGTTATTACAATCGTAAAAGTTACATACACAGTTAACCTACGTGCAAAGCTAAGTCTCAAAATTAAACAGCAATATAAAGCAATTCACCTCTGGTAACTTTAGCATTGACATTAGAAACCTAAATGCTTTTTATTACTTCAATTGGGTTACAACATTGCTCTGATTGGCGCTAACTGTGTTAAACCATTCATTGGCAATGGCCAAATATCATAAAATCAATTGTAATGTGTTGTTGAATAGTTTGAAGGACTTATGTACTGAATTTCTTTTTAACCGACTTCAAAAAAAAGGAGGAGGTTCTCAAATCGTCGGGTTTTTTTTTTTAGTGTATTTTCCCCGATTACTCGAAGACGACTGGACCGATTTGAAAAATTCTTTTTTTGTTTGAAAGGGTATACTTTCAAGTTGGTCCCATTGTCATTTGGTCACGATTTGATGATGGGAACTTGGAGAAATCGAGGGAACTCTTCAAATATTATAGGCACATCTATAGCGATTCAGGTATTTTTGATGAGCAGTTGACATAAGGCTATTGTCACTTACTCGTAGATAAATTACAAACCAACCCACTAAAAAGCGAAAAAATTTTTTTTTTACAAAAAATGCAATCGACTTCCAAACTAAAAAGTGAAAAATAACTTTAATTTCGGAAGTCGGTGTCAAAAAACTAAAATACTGATCCAAAGACACCGACAGAAATTGTAGATTTGGAAGATCGAGCAAGATGGTGAAGCTTTTCCGAACGATGTAGTCAAAATTGGCACAACACAGTGAGAAGTGGCATAAAGGTGAACGCATACTTATCCGAGCCGAACGCATCTAACGAATCGAAGTCAACGAGAACGTTAGGAACGGTCTTCCAGATTCGGACGATTCGACGCGTTCGACTCGGAGAAGTGAGCGTTCACTTTAGAAAGAAAGAAATTAAGAAAGAAAAATAACTTTAAAAGGGAGGAAGCTTATGCTCAGCAGTGAGACGAAAAAGTATGTAATTAGCAGAGATCGGAATTGGGTGTGTGAAAATACCTAAAATTTGCAGCGAGACATATCATAGAGCTGTTACAACCGGTTTTGAATTTTACCGGTTTAGTTTCGGTTTTTTGTTTTACATGTTCTTTACCTTTGAAAAACCGAACTGTAAACATTAGCAAGCTGCTAATACAGTTTTAAATTAATTTTTGTTTTGAACTTTTCCGGGTCAAATTCGGTTTTTTAGTCCTAACTGTTCTTTGTCGGTCAAACACAGAATTTTACATATCTGCAAAATGCTAATGCGGTTTTAATTTCTTTTTTTGATCTGTATCTTAAGTTAAATAACAAAAATATCTAAAACTGTATTACAGCTAAACCTTTGCATGCCCACGTGACGGTAAAATATGGAGAACTTTATTATAAAAACACCTATCGTCGCCGTGCAGTGAAAACCTTGTAAAGTATTTTTTTTGTTGTATTTTTTTTTAATTTATTTGTTGGGTAGAAAACCTCGTAATGCATAATTTAGTTTAGAACGAACGTGCACAGCTCTAAGATGGTTTTAATGCCTTCTATTTATGATAATGAGAACCTCGGAGAACGTCAATGGCGGCCATTTTTCAGACAGTTTTTATTTTCTCTTGTAAAATAACGTTTATTGCAATCACGAGGTTTTCACTGCACGGCGACGCTATGTACTATACCCATTTTTGCAAAGAAATAAATGATTTGATTTGATTTGGCAGATTAAATCGCCAGGTTGGAAATGGATATAATCCTACAATTTGCATAACTAAGTGTAAAAATAATCTCTTGATTCAACGCAATTTATCACCATAGAATCAACTTGTTAATAATCCTTGACAAAACGAAATCGATTAAATAAAACTTTGACCTACAAATTACCAAATAATTAAAAATAGATTCATTTGTAAAAGAATCAAGCTGATAAGAATAGATTACGAAATAACAAGATCTTAATTCTCACGGCACACTTGACTAATTGCCGTGAACATACCTACCCATTAAGATTTGCTTTAAGGTAGGCTCGCTAATGTACAATTGTTTAAAAGTCACGCTGAATTTTACAAATTTACTAGCATTTCCAGTTTAAACGGTCTCGCAGGGTCTACGGATTACCTCAAATTGATTTCAGCAGGATAGACGGGGTCCGCTAGGGCCGATGCCTGCCCGGGTTGCGAAGAAGTCCAAAAGGGAGATCGAGGCCCCCGGCAATATGGCAACTAAAGGAACACCGGTGGGTTTTAGTCAGTAAGAGTCTGACACGCCCTCCCGCTGCACCCAGAGCGGGAGAAGTTATTTGATAATATCCCACCCAAAAAAAAAGGGTCTACGGATTTGTATGGCCCTATCAATTAATTAATTGACCATATTATAAGAATTTTCATATGGACAGTATTTTTAGACTATTAAGCACTTATACTAAATGTTTGCATGCCTAATTTAAGGTAGAATGTATAAGGATATCTAATTATAAAACATCTGCATTTTCACCTACTTTCTATGCAAATAAATAATTATTCTATTCTATTCTAATCTTAAATTTCTCAGTGCTCTGAGGCCTATTTAATAAAAAACAACAGGTGACAGGCGATAATCTGGCAATTTTGTATATTTTTAAAATTTAAATTTTTGGCAAATATGTCGCATTGTCAGGTAAATTAAATAGGGCCCAGGTTTAACTGGCTTTATCTTATTGCACAACTTTAGTCTTCATATTCTTCATTCATAAATCTGAGAACCTGTACCTGTTCATTTTCACTGAACTGTCTTGTTTGTGTATTATTTGTGTGTACATAAATGGTTAAATAAATAAATATAGTTATGGTTCAAGCATTCTCACACGAGCATTTCGTGCATGCTGTTACGAAGGCGAAATGAAACGCAGTAGCCTAATCCCATGAGATTTGGGGAGTGTCTTTGTCAACTACGGTATTAAAATCAGATATTTGCTCATCATCATCATAATGTTCCCACTGCTGGGACACAAGCTTCCTCTCTGTGAGAGAGAGTGGGCCGTAATCCACCACGCAGGCCCAATGCGGGTTGGTAGATGTCACATGTCTTCGAATTTTCGGTTCTAGGACATGTCGGTTTCCTCACGATGTTTTCCTTTACCGTTTTGAGAACAGTGGTGATGAAATAATTTACACAAAGTAAAGCGCCGGTGTAGAGCAGTGGTGGCCCAGTAGTAACGGCCGTGACTTACGAGTTGCAGGTCGTAGGTTCGAACCCAGACAGGCGCTTTACTTTGTATAAATTGTTTCATCACCACTGCTCTCAAAACGGTGAAGGAAAACATCGTGAGGAAACCGGCATGTCCTAGAACTGAAAATTCGAAGACATGTGACATCTATCAACCCGCACTGGGCCCGCGTGGTGTATTACGGCCCACTCCCTCTCACAGAGAGGAGGCCTGTGTCCCAGCAGTGGGAACATTATAGGCTGATGATGATGATGAAAGCGCCTGTCTGGGTTCGAATCTACGACCTACAACTCGTAAGTTGCGGCCGTTACCACTGGGCCACCACTGCTCTGATATTTACTCGACGTGAACTAAATTCAAGACCTCAAAATCAGAATCGGATCAATCTTGACTTAAATTGTCTTTCAATATTTCGCAATCATCAGATAAAATCGAAACATAATCTATGAAACAGATATTAATAAGAACTCGGTTGCTACATATTAGCCAATAACAGTCCAGTCAATTAATTAGCAAATGAGAACGATTATAACGTTGTGCTACTGAGGTGGATCGGTCATGGCAACTGACCTGCTAATTAACCTAGCGGTAGGTAGCAAGGGCTATGATATGAGGTGCATCTATGTGGGTCCGTTAATTTTGTAGGATATGTATGATGTAGTTGTTAATAACAGAATGCAGAATAATGCCCTGTTGGCAGTTTCTGATGTCTTTTGATAAACTCTCAAAAGCTATCGATTCGACAATTTTTTCTTCCTTAACCAAGTTAAAAAAAACGTGATATAGAATCAATCGCGGTATCTCATAGTTAAACTAAGGTTAAATGTAAGACCACCATGAGATTTTAGTTAGGTGAGGCTAAGAGTAGAAAATACGTGAGTAACCAAGAGTGACTGTGACGTCACTGAAGTGCTGTAAAAAAACTGCAGGATAATATCTGTGGTGTCTGGGAGAAACCTGATAACTCCATTTTCGTAATTTTTTAGTTTGGTACTATATTGTTATTAAAAAAGTCAATTTTATTTAGGCCTATTGCTGATAAGTGTAACTATTTATTTATTTATTTATTTAACAATTTATGTACACACATATAAACAGATAAGAAGAAAGGAACAGAAAAATACGTACAAAGGTGATGCTTATTTCTATAGAAATCTCTTCCAGCATACCTGCGATAGGAAAGTAGTTATAGGCTATCATAGGTGTGGGAGAATCGTAGCGGTAAAAACGTGACTATTCATGATTTTTTATTAATGGTTTGGTACAAATTCGATAACTAAACTAGTCATGATATTATCAAACTTATTTGGACTTAACAGGTTCCTCCCAGACACCACAGATATTTACATAAGAAGAAATCAAAGCCATCACAAATGATATACGAGAACATCAACAACATGCGGTGAAAGAAAATTATATTAAGTAAATACATACATAGGTACATAAACCCATGCCTTCTTCCCATGGGGGTAGACAGAAACTACAGAACGCCACCTGCTACGCTCCTTACATACTCCTTTTGCCTCGTTTACGTTCATACATCTGGTCATACACGCACTCCAGTTGCGAGTACTACACACCTCACCTTTCTGAAGAACCAATAAGGTCACTAAAATTGTCCTTCTAGGGCGTCCTCTCCCGGCGTTTTCACTCACATCTGCCTTGTAAAATGATGTTATATTAATAGAAAATACGATGAACTACCCACAGAAAAAGGAAGCAAAAGACAATAATATAGAAAGCTTGCATTCCAACTTAACAAATTATTATTTAAATAAGCGATCGTGACAATACCAAATTGAACCAAAACAGACGATACAAATATCATTGTATTACTTAGGTACTGACTGTTGAACCTAAACGAAATGACAATGAAGGTAATAATAATACATCATTGTTAGCCCAAGTAAAAAAAACTTGGAAGAAAAACAAAGTTTTCCATAACAATGTATGTAAAACATCCATGCGAAAGTAACTCTCTGTTTGTTACCTTTTTCCGCCTTAAAAGCTGAATGGATTTCGATGTAATTTGGCACAAAGGTAGATCACGACCTGGGTTAGGGCTCATGATATTTTTATCCCGATTAATAATACATTTCGGTGGATAATTTTAGACTTCCACAGGGCCGAAAACACGAGCAAAAGCTAGTATACTAAATAAACGTAGGTAAGGTTGGTAATAGACGACGATATCGCTCATTAGCAGGGGCGCCGCGTCCATATAAGCCGATTCCTACCGGCTTCCCTTCGGAAATTCAGAACACAACCACTCTAATCGTCATTGAATAATCAAACTATAAGTGTTTGATTCACCGTAAAATTAAAACATTACAAACGCCGCGATGGTTTTTTCAATCATTTTAATTTTTCCCTTTACGATAAATATCAATGACTGACTGGCAGTCGTAAATTTAATAAAATGTATTGTTCCCGTGTTAACTTTCCTTAGATTCTAGTTTATGGAATATAGGGTTTTTTTACATTTTAATCTGACGAATTCATCAAAAAAGATGTGCAGACTGAAATACATATTCGTACCTAGCTGTTTCATGAGTTCGAGACTGGTAGGAATGAATTATTTTGACTATTTTCCATGAAGCTCATAATAGAAAAGTAGATCGAAATTTAATGAAACGGTTTATTGACACCGTTATTTTGATGGGTAAACAAGAAGTAACTCTTCGTGGCCACGACGAAAGGTTTTTTTTTTTTCCTTGCTGCCCCCGGCTTACCTCCTCCATAAATTCACCCTGCGCCACTGCTCCCTAGCCACTTTATTTCAAGTTTCAAGAGGTCTCGGTAACTGGCAAGGTCTGTGCCTTTACCTTCAATTCAAACAAGGTCATGTGTAGCAGAAAAACAGGCTAAAATACCTATAAATAACTACTCTTGTAAAGAAATATTGGGAAGAAATATCATTTAGTATTTGGTAGCCATCTAAAATTATTTCTTTCCAATATACCTAATAACGCATGATCTTGATAACCTTCAAAGTTTTTCTAATGCAAATAATGTACTTCCAATAACTTACTTTAAAATATTGTTAGTGTTCTACCAAAGTTACTATCATCATCATCATCATTTCAGCCGAAAGACGTCCACTGCTGAACATAGGCCTCCCCCAAGCACCTCCACTTCGACCGATTCTGTGCTTTCCGCATCCAGCGGATTCCTGCGGCCTTCACAAGGTCATCGGTCCATCTTGTGGGAGGTCTTCCAACGCTACGTCTTCCGGTACGCGGTCGCCACTCCAGAACCTTTCGGCCCCATCGGCCATCCGTTCTACGAGCAATGTGCCCTGCCCATTGCCACTTAAGTTTCGCAATTCTTCGGGCTATGCCGGTTACCTTGGTTCTCCTGCGGATCTCCTCATTTCTGATTCGATCACGTAGGGAAACTCCAAGCATAGCCCTCTCCATTGCCCTTTGGGTGACTTTTAGCCTTCTGATAAGGCCCATTGTGAGCGACCACGTTTCAGTACCATAGGTCATCACTGGCAACACGCACGGGTCAAAGACTTTCATCTTGAGACACTGTGCTATGTGGGACGAAAATATATTGCGTAGTTTCCCGAACGCTGCCCAGCCGAGTCGGATTCGACGATTGACCTCTTTCTTGAAGTTGGACCTACCTAGCTAGACAGTTTGTCCTAGGTAAACATACTCGTCCACAACTTCGAGCGTAGCGACTCCGATCTTCATGAGAGTGGGTGTCACATGGGCATTTGACATGACCTTTGTCTTGTCCATATTCATAAAGTTACTATATATTCTACATACCAGTGTTGGGCTTACTTCAAACTTTAGTGCGCACCGCCGCGGAGGTAAGAGATGAGAGCACCCTCGACCGCGCGGTCGGGCGGTGTACGTGTGTTAGGCATCAACGGATTTATTAGAGGCCAATGCGACATGAGATCCGCTTCACCGCCTACCGCGATGGAGCGCGGTGCCGTGTGTTAATCGCCTTAAACTCAAACTCAAAGCATTTATTAAATTTCAAATAAACCAATTACAGGTACTTTTGAATGGGGTCGCTCAGTCAGAAAGATGAAGCTAGTTGCCCATTCCAAAGCGTAGTAGGTACCTATGGAGAAGAACGGGCAAGAAACTCCACGGACACTCTTTTAAATCAAAACATTGTTACAAAATATTGGTTACATCATTCGTGTTGAAATTATACACGTGAGAACAATGTAGAAAGACGTGCACGTTAAATATTACTACTACCGTCCTCCTTCATAAGAAGTAGTTGGTATTCATTCTACAGGTCATCAACTTAAAGTCCCTAAACATTCTGAAGAATGTAGAAAATTCGGGACTACGTACCTTTGACATACTATACATTGGTAACTTATGTGCTAATGAAGTGTTAATGATCAGTCTTAAACACGAAGAAAAATCTGAGAAAATGTACACGTTAACAATAGTTTGAAACCTTGAGGCCCTATCTTGATTAACAATGGACAAGCCTTTGGACAAAAACCTAACAAATTGCAATCTTTAACCAGTGCGCATGATTACAATTAGTTTGATAAACTTAATTAATAAACGAGACTCTACCTACCGAGCTTGAATAGGTGGTAATGATGAAAACGGTGATTGGTCTACATCTGTCTACGGATCCCCTCAAAACACAGTATTGAAAACACTACTAGGTGTATGAGGAACAGGGTGAAAAGTTCACTCATCCTCTATAGAAAAGGGCGGATCCTAGATTGTTCGCCGTGCCTCGGAGTCGAACCATCGCTCGAGCCCAGTCTCCCGTCCCTCGCACACTCTCTGCGCTCAACGCTCTCTTGGACGCTAAGCCTGACTATGATGTGTTCGCGGATGAATGGAAGAAGATCTTGTCAGTATGTCTGGAGTATTGTGAGATGAGCGTGTGACTGTCGAGTAGTTGTATACTTTTGTTTACTGTACCTTAATAATCTTTTGTCTTTAACTAATGTAATTGGCCTTAGCCGTTTTATGTTAAATAAATAAATCAGACGGGTGTCATGTCTGATGGCCGACGATTGATGTCGGGAAATTATATATGTAGGTATATATGCTGATCACGTGGTAAACTCTGCTTGCGAGATACAGGATTTCGCGTGACGTCAGTGTGATGGGTAGTTCGTATGTGGCGATGTAGATGCCCTACTAAAATGTGAAAATCGATGTAAATTGGACGTATAAAAACTCCAGCTTTGTTTTAATGAAAAATAAAAAACATATTTCTTGTATTTATACCCTTTATTAAATTAAATAAAATTTGTATAATTTTTTGTTATAGCAGCAATAGAAATACACAATCTGTGAAAATTTCAACTGTCTACCTACTAAGGTTCATAAGATACAGCCCGCTGATAGACGAACGGACAGCGGAGGCTTAGTAATAGGGTTCAATTTGGCAGCCTTCGGGTACGGAACCCTAAAAACACTGATGTCTGCTTGGCAGAACCGATTCGTTTTATTGAATCAATATTTATTCATGAAGTTACCCTTTCTTTATGATTAATAAGTTGAACCACAATGAGCCGTTTATCATGATAATATTATGATTTGTGTATTGCATCAGTGAGTCACCGCCTTAAATGCATCTCATTCATGACTCGGTATTGTCCTTAATGACATTCGTTATCTAATGAGCATTACTCATGATATTATGTGCAAAGTTGTATTGAAATCCAGGAACTTTAAATCATATATAATTTGTAATTAAATGACACAGATTAGTTTTTCCTATTCTGGGACGCATATCCAGTACGGCTCGCAAATCCTAAGGGCACGCCTTCCCTACCATTACCGCGCCACCCGGTCTGCTCCTTGATGCTCTTGCTCTAGCCCCATGAAGCATGAGGCTGAGAAATCTTGGGGTTCATTCGATTTATCGAGTCTGGTTAAACCACGCTGGGGTCGGCGCATTTCATTAATTCGTTCAAAATTAAATGACACAGATTAATTAATAACTCTAAAGTATTTAGTAAAATGGCTCATTTTAATTATAGGCTACATATAAAATGACATCCACGACACTAAGAATATTAGTTTAAGACAAAGAGTTAAAGAGTGAAGGATACGGACCAATCAAATCCATCTAATTTCTTCACCACCCTTGGTTGACTGGTAGAGAATGCCTAAGGCATTAAGTCCGCCTTTGTAACTTTTTTGTGTGTGAAAAGTTTAAATAAATAAATAAGGTAATAAGATAACATTTCACTTTACTCTTTGTTATAGTTTTGTTTATCTCTGAACTCGTTGCCTATACAGTCAGAACCGTTTTTAACGACTTCGAAGGGACTGTCGGATTGCGCTTGTTATAGCCAATAGTCATTATAACCAAAAACTATTTTAAGTAAAAAAAAATGTTGGGACCTCAATAACCGGTACGACGTTTTAAGCGAAGTCGTTATAAACGGTTTTCACTGCATTTTTGTTTACTTATCATAGTTTTTGGTTATAACGACTGTCGGCTATAACAACCGTAATCCTACGGTCCCTTCGAAGTTATGCTTTGCGTTATGCTCGTGAACGGGTGCTGCTTGTGGTGACTGGTCGTCTTGCTGATCATGGTTTTGTTATTGTAACTAGTAATTAACTGTTTTTTACCTCGATGGTCCTAGTTTATCATTTATAACTTCCAATTACAGCTTTAAATAGCTTTATGTAAGCGGGCACGCAATTTATGCCTGGAGGCTTTTATTTAGATCTGTTTACGTTAGTTTTAATTTTATTTCTGCTTGAGTATAGTTCTCGATGTTTTTGTTTGGTATATTAGGGTGTGTTGACTGACATATGGCCGGTAATTTGTCATTTAAATCATGTTTTGTGTTGCGTAATGTAAATTATTTTGCATACTATTGCATAGCTTTTTTTTTTTCTAACTTGAACAGACAGATGTGCTGCTGGGGAATTTGTTGCGCCACTTCTTCTTCCCAGCTAAAGGCACTAGGAAGTGTTGAAGGGTGGGTGTTTTGGGGGACTGTCTTATGTAATTTTGACGTTCGAAAAGTGCTGATTCTCAGCCTAGTTTGAATAAATGACTTTTGATTTTGATTTTTGAAGTCGTTTTATACAGTTTTCACTGCAGTTGTAAATCTTGATCAATGCGCTGTTTCTCTGATCTCTTAGCACTTGAGTTTCCTTCTCCGTCTTGGTAGTCTGTTATTATCATTCTCCAACCCTTATTCCAATTTACGACGTAGCATGTCTTCGGTCATACATTATTCTCTTTTTAAACTCTGGCCACACTGAGGTGAATGCCGCGCGGGATGCGGCCCGAAATTCGCTAGCGCCAATTGTGTCAATTAACCTGTATGAGATATTCAAACTGCCGCGAGTTGTCGTGTGACTTCCTGATCATTAAAACAATCGCCGACACTTTCGATATCACCCCCGTACCCAGAGGGTGCCAAACGGAACCCTATTACTAAGCCTCCACTGTTCGTCCGTCTCTCTGTCAGCGGGCTGTATCTCATGAATAGGTAATAGGTAGACAGGTGAAATTTTCACATATTGTATATTTCTATTGCCCCTATAACAACAAATAATAAAAATGTAATAAAGTTGATAATTAAAGGACCCAGTCCCCTTGGCAAGAAACGTGTATTTTTTCTCGCGTTTTTGCTTGATCTTAATACGGTACAGAACCCTTTGTGTGCGAGTCCGACTCGCACTTGCCCGGTTTTTTGTTAAATTGCTAATGGTTTAGATCTAGACTCATCTTTAATGGATTACGTAATGCCATCACTTTGTAATGTGTTACAAATAGTTATAAAAACAATTTCATTGTTCCAGATAACCAAAGATGGAGACACGATGGAACTACGTCATCATTTGGACGACGCTTTGTTTTGCTTTTGGTAAGTATTTAAATTTGTAATAACATTTACGGTACTGGTGGTACCGGCCTCCGGTTAGTAAGGAGTAAGTATGTAACTCTTGACTATGTTATTGCACGTGCAACTTATATAAAAAATATTAGTGACGGCTTATAGTGGCGCAGGAGTTTTGTTTTTGAGCAGGCTTTAAAATGCTGGTTGCAAATTGAATTCTCAATGATTTTATTCAAGATAAATGAAGATTTTAAACACGAGATACTAATGCCTAATTACTTTTTTACTCTCGGTTCCCGAAAAACTAACCAACCCGAGTGTCTGACTTATAAATAGTAAATCGAATGCCAAGTCTCATGTCAAAGTATTCATATTCGACGAATTTTGTATTTGAGATCGACTCAACATAAAATTACTTTGGGCGCAACATGCATAGATGGCCTTGCAACCAATCTTACATAGGTACTAACTTTACCGATAAAGAGACTGACGACGATGATGAAAATGATGTGACAATTTAAACCAATAGTCAGGTTATTTGGCTTCGACAATGGAGCAGCCCTGCCAAGACAAAACTAATATATATCTGGCCAATGAACTGAGAAGACTTCGATTGCAATAAATCGCGATAGATAAACGAGCTTATATGTTATGTTATGAAATGTTATTTTTCGAAAATAAATGCTCTAAACCACAGATGATGTGACTGGAGTGTGTGTCGGTAATATGATTGAGTTTTTCGAGAATATAAGGATCGTAATAGGTGGCGTTCTTTACGCCAGCCGGTCCCATCCTTGATGTCCTCCCTCCGGTTGACGCCCTAAGCCGAGGTTCGTACCCCATAGGGGGTGCCCTTAGCGAGCGTTCACCTAGTTTTAATTAGCATAGTTGATTAACCCCTGGCTGGAGGTTTTAAGTGTAGTAGCTTAAAGCACCCACAGGAAAGCCCGGTTAATAGTCATAATCTCAGAGGTCAACTACGAGATGCCCTACCTTTAAAGAAGTGGCGTTCTTTCGTTCCTGTCAACCCCCCCGGGAAGAAGGCGTAAGTTTATGTTTACCGACACTATCGCCATTCCCACAAAGATCACATAGATCATGTTGTAACAAGCGACAAGAAGAAACAGATCATCATGCTATTCACAATCATTCGATACGCGTCCGTGCCGAGTCGAACACCAATCAACGAAGGTCCTCTAAACGCTGTTCACAAATTCGAAACTCGGAAATTTTGATCGTTTAAATCAAAGTACCTGGTCGACCGAGGGCTGCTCTGGTGAAAATAGATAAACATATCGTCCAGGTATACCAACGTTGTATCACATTCCCGAGGCTGTGAAAATAGAGTAAACGCATTTTCTCAGATACGAGCCCTAGCTAAATCGATTTTTTGCCATCGAAATTGTTAGAGCCGTTTTCGAAAACGTAATTACAAATATACATATACATACATATATTGCTCGTTTAATACTATATGATAGGATAGACGACTGCTATTCTTTCGACAGCCATTTTCTGTCGGGCAAGGCAAATCAGGTAACCAAAAATGTGTCATTTACGACACGATAGCCTGTCAAATGGCTGTGAAAAGTGCAAAAAGCTATGCAGACCCTATTCAAGTCATAATCTGCAGAGATACCCGTCCAGGACAAAGCTGCTTTCACTTACAAAGTTTTGAAACAATACTATTGTTTTAACAAACTGTTAGTTTACAACTAAAACTGATAACTACTAACAGTGAACAGTAGTCTGTGAACAATAACACTGTTATTGGAACCGGAACAGTGATTAACACAATTATCGGCCATAGCATCGGCTCTTTCTCCGTGTATAGATTTTAACTGCTAATGTGTGTAATTGAGCATTGTGTAATATAGGTTTTTGGGGCGAAAGTTTGCTTTTTCTTATCGGCCATTTTGAATTTGGAGAAATAGTTGCGGCATTTTCAACCTCATTAGTATTCGTCTTATGGCGTCATCATAAAAAAATGTGATTTTATTTTATGTTTACTTATTGAGTTAAATGGATGATGTCTTTACTTCTCATTATTCAACACACACGCGAAAAGACAAAAAAATATTCACCACACATGGTAGATGTGATGGTTATAAACATAACATAACATCACGCTTGTAATCCCTGAAGGGTTAGGGCAGAGGTGTACCTATAGTACACCCATATTTCGCCAGTTATGTTTAAGTCCCATGTAATAGGGGGCGAGCCTATTGCCATCAACCTGGCACAAATCCAGACTCCGAGCTGCTACTGAGAAATTTCAGATAGAAAAACCCAATAACACTTTGCCCGACCCGGGAATCGAA
Organism: Agrochola litura; assembly: GCA_949152395.1. Classification (NCBI taxonomy): domain Eukaryota; kingdom Metazoa; phylum Arthropoda; class Insecta; order Lepidoptera; family Noctuidae; genus Agrochola; species Agrochola litura. The sequence continues at coordinate 32,799,304 of OX424490.1, read as the reverse complement.
CCCAGGACCTCATGCTCAGCAGTAGCGCTTGCGACCACTAGACCAACGAGGCAGTCAAGTTAATGGTTATACCTATATGTAATAATATTACTGTTTACTCGTATATTGAGAAAAATAGAAACTAAGACGTTACCTATATAAATTCTGTTCCATGTCATGTCTTATAAGACATTCACGCGTCTCGAATGGGTAGCCTTTTTAACCGACTTAAAAAAAAGGTGGAGTTTCTCAGTTCGTCGGTTTTTTTATGTATGTTCCCCGAGGAGCTCGTGGCTAAGTAATAACAGCCGCATGGGTCGATCCATCAGGTTAAGCTATGCTTGCCGGGGTTAGTCCGTGGATGGGTGACCATCTTTACATACCGAGACTCCTCCTTGGAAAGCACGTTAAGCCGTTGGTCCCGGCTGTCATTTGTCGATCTTTGACAGTTGTCACGGGTCGTCAGAAGCCCGAAAGTCTGGCAACCAGTCTTACCAAGGGGTATCGTATTACCCAGTTACTGGGTTGCGGAGGTCACATAGGCAGTCGCTCCAGGTAAAATACTGATATCCAGCTGCATCCGGTTAGACTGGAAGCCGACCCGAACATACAGTTGGGAAAAGGCTAGGCTGATTGATTGATGTTCCCCAATTACTCGAAGACGGCTGGACCGATTTGAAAAAATATTTTTTGTTTGCAAGGGTATACTTTCTAGTTGGTCCCATTGTCATTTGGTCACGATCTGATGATGGGATCTTGGAGAAATCGAGGGAACTCTTCAAATATTATAGGCACACCTATAGCGATTTGGGTATTTTTTATAGTTACTCGTGCATTTGCTCTCGGAAAGCACCATTTGGTAATATGGAACTGATGATAAAGGACACTGATGGCCACCGGAACTACTCCATAATATGTATTTCACGGGTTGCGGTTCGATTACTTTTACATGGTTGGTAAGCAATTGTTGCTCATCACAATTCATATGGTGCAGTGGAGCTGATGGTGAAGTACCTGGAGAACTCCTCAGCAATTAAAGTCCCTGCATCGGGAAAAGCAATATTTTGTAAAAGGTGATGAGCTGTTAACATTAGGCTATTATAACTTAGATAAATTACAAACCAACCCAACAAAAAGCGAAAAAAAAAATGTTTATGTGCTAGGAATCTTATGAGATGGTTCACAAACCATAAACCTTACATTAATTACTTTGTTATATAATAAAACTGTTTCTCTCCAGGGTCCACAAACATGTTGCCAGTATTTACGCAGGACATGAACAACCTGGCGTTATCAGAGAGCACGCCAGTCGGTACCGTGGTATACACGCTGCAAGGATCCGACCCTGAAGGATTACCGGTAAGAGAATTGAGTGATGATTTTATAGTAACGCCTTCATTACCGGTAGGTACCTGTAGATATTATACACAATATCTTTAATGGTTTAAAATTAAATTAAAGCAACGACGAGGAGCAAAATTATTGCGCTGAACCCAAGTAGCATAGGACAGGGAAGGCAAAAAAAGGAGAGATTGGATCTTTACCTCTGTATATAATACGGTAGTTGCCTAAGTAAAAAAAAAAAAATTCTATTTAGTCCGTCTTTCAGATAATAAAAAAATATTAGACACGTATTTTTTGCTTTATTATATTAATCAAAAATAACTTAGAAAACACGCATTTGGGGAGTGGGGGCTCGCTACGTCACAACGCAGTATTAAATCTAGCAAGGCGTGACGTCATGCTACATTTTAACTCAATGTATCGCCGTAATCTTTTGATTACGTCAAAAAGAAAAAAATACGTATTTAACATTTTTTATAATCTACAAGACGGAACCAAAAAATTTTTGGACACAGGCCTATTCTTCTGTAGGTACGTGTATATCGTCGCTCGCATGACTAACGGTCCTATCTCCGTATTGTCAATTATTCAGGAAAAGCGTTTTGCAGTTACGACATTCCTTACTAAGATAAAATTATAATCTATCGGTCATTCTGAATATTTAATTATATTTATTCGTAAAGAGTATTTACAGTACTTTATTTTTACGATATAGCTACTTATTTATTTTCAATATTGGTATTTATTTTTAATTATTAAAACAGATAGAACACTGTGAAAATTTTATTTATCAATCCGAACAGAATTAGATAGGACTTTTAGTCATGCGAGCGACGATATGTCACTGACCTCCTCCTAAACGGCTGTACCTTTGATGAATTCACAATTGGACTCGGTAGGTGGCGCAACGACCAAAGGTCTGACGGAGCGCGTTGTCATAGCAATGAGACGAAGGCTTTGCGGTTACTCGTCCTAAAAAAGTACTAAGGTACCATAAACTGCAAGGTGCTATATATACACCGTCTGTCGGACCAGCTAGTAAAAATATAGATTAGAATAGTCCAATTAACAGTATGAAGTGCATAGTAATCATTTATTTTCTTTGTTTTCAGATAAAATACAGCTTAGTGGGTACAGACAAGTTTTCGGTGAATTCAGTCACTGGCAACGTGACGTTGGACCGACCACTGGATAGAGAGGTATAAACTTCATTACAAGTCAACATGAGTCTAATTCAAGTTTGTGTTGAACCTTTTCTTACCAATCTTGAGGTGATTTTTCAGCAAACTTATAGCAATTGTACGTTCAGTGCCGTCGATTTATTTACATTTTTATTGCCAGTATAAAATACCACAAAAAAAAAACTAAGTGAATCTGTTGGTATGTTAAGTACTTACCCACGTTTTTTAATTTTAATTTTCTCTCTGGCGCATTTAAACAACTAAAATTTTATTTTATTTTTATTAGCGACAAAGACCCCAAACTTCAAGGCTGGCCGGTTAATGTTCTCAGACTTGAATTTTACATAATAACAAAGCAATTATCAAAACAATTAAAATTATTTAATAATATTATGAGCATTGCAAGTATAATAATAAAATATATGCATATTTATATACATAATGTTTTATATTACGCTATAAAAAAGTAGGTATGTGGTATATGGCGGAATTTAATTCCGCCTTTACGCTCAGGGTCGCGGGCTCAATTGATATTGAAGGATTTTATGAAGACAAAAGTAGGTAACCATGACGCCCTGGGCATAAATTATAATTGCCAATGATTTTTGAGGGTTGAATGGGATATATTCAACCCTCAAAAATAATTGGCAATTAATTTAATAAATTCTGATTTGTTGCCTACACGAGAAACTCAAAATTTATATTATCTTTGGTTAACAAAACCTTACAATGTGTTACAAGTTAAGGTACAATTACGAACCCTGTAGAACACAGAAAAAAATAATCTTTAATTAATCTATGACGACAACAACAACGGACCAAATGGTTCGACCATTTACGGGAGGACTCCTCACTTTTTACCCGATCACAGCAAAGCCAAAAGGAAGGGTTATATTTTTAAATAATCTAATCTTAAATATAACATTCCAGGTGGAAGACACGATAAAGTTCCTAGTGTCTATTGAAGAAGAGGACCCTGCCAAGGTGCATAACTTGGTGCAGTCGCAGCCGGTCACCGTCATCGTGCTCGACGAAAATGATAACCCACCGATGTTTAAAAATGTAAGAGAATATTTTCTTTAGTTGGGATTGTTGAAGTTGGAAGAAGTCCGTAGTCGACTGCAGGCAGCAGCACCAGGCGACGTGTCGCCGCGACACTACTGGTTTTTATGTATTTCTATGAAATCGACGTGTCGGAAGATATTTTATAGAAATTACAAACATTACCAAGACTGTACGAATTAAAAAAAAAACATAATATTTTATTTCACATAAACCTACAAGGGCACTTATGAAACGTCAGAAGCTAGGTGCACGGTTCCAATTGGTCGCTTCCTATCTCCTATGGAGAAGAGCCGGCAAGAAACTCCACGGTTACTCTTTTAAAAATAAATCTCTTCTACAACAATGTTTTCAAATTACAGTGTTAGTAGGTATCTGACTTACATTGCTTAATCATCCTATAGTATTTCCAGAGCTAGGACACAAGCCTCCTCTCTACTATTAGGGTACTTACATTTCCAGTTTCTTCACGATGTTTTACTTCAAGGCATTTAACTTTTCATGCCTAGGAACAGATGTAATTTGTGTTTAAAAATTCCAGAGTCCTTACGAAGTAGACGTGCCAGAAGACGAGGAAGTTGGGAAGACTCTCCTGGAGAACATCCTCGTGGAAGATAGAGACTCCGTAGGAGATGGCCTGGAAGTAGGCTGTGTGCCTAATGATCAGGTGAGCTTAACAATAGTGTTTTATCAGATTATTGGACCAAGAAGGTCAAAAGCACTAAGCTTTTTACTGTAGTTGTCATTTTTTTTAAAATTATTGTTGTTGCTAATCATGTTGTCCGATTACGCTGTGGGTGATAATCAGGTCGAAACCTATAATGTGAACCTCAGTAGCAGCCCGGAGTCTGGATTTGTGCCCGGTTGGTGGCAATAGGCTCGCCCCCTATTACATGGGACTTAAACATAACTGGCGAAATGTGGGTGTACCCACTACAGGTACACCTCTGCCCAACCCTTCGGGGAAATAAGGCGTGATGTTATGTTATGTGTGAACCTAGTGATGTACTGTTGTAGTTGCCTTGTGAATAAATAAATGAAAGGGCCACAAGGTTTAGGTACCCAAAAAATATGAAATACTAATCTGCTCTCTGGTTTTAAGTTTGTTGTTTCTATCATTAGAAGTTATTTGTGACCATCTACACATATACATCGATGTATACCTTTTCTCATTGATATTTCTCTAAACAAGGCCATCTTCATTGGACCTTTTGACTGTCTATCGCAAGATTTTGTTTTTTTAATGCCTTACAACTCCATCATTGTTACATAATAGCTTTCAGTTACTCCTTTGTTAAGACAAAACATCTTTATATTGACCTATATTTCTTGCAGTGGCCCGAAGCATGCGAGACCTTTGAAGTGGTGACCCTCAACTCCTCAGCTCACCAGTACACCGGTGCCCTGGTGCTAAGGAAACCTCTCAACTATAACGAGAGACAGTTCTACCAGTACCAACTGTATGCTACTGTGAGTATAACCAGCAATGTAAATAAATTTATTGAATCAGTCTAAGATTTCCAGTTTTGTTGTCTATGACATGGGTAGGATATGAATATTATTTCTTTTATTACATTTAAATAACACGTTACACACACACATATAAATCATATTTTTAAATATTAAAAGAAAAACATTAAAAATACAAAACAATTTAGTAGCCCACCAGTATCGGGACCAAGGTCCAAAATACTGGTGATCAGGACTCCTGAGAGAGGAACCTCCTGACAATACGCGACGTGTCTTGGAGTACCACTTTCGAGATAATTTTTATTATTATATGTATAGGTAAAACAAATATGTATCCTTACACACTCTTTAGGAAGACAGACTGGGACTCTTTGGTCATATTAGGTATACATATAAGTCAAGAGTGCATTACAGGTGCTCACTGTTAACCAGAACATTTGGGGTCATCAGAAACAACACCGTTGCCAACTTTCTGACTATCTATCTTATCTTTAACATTAAAATATCAACTGTAAATTTTCATTATGACACAACAATTTATGCAAATTCAAGAATGACCCTATCAATCATACATCAACATTCCAAATCATTCACAAACTCATCTTATTTCTCCAGGACGGAACCCTCAACTCCACAACCCATGTGGAGATCAAAGTGGTAGACGTGCAGAACTCTCCCCCAGTGTTCAGCGGGGCCCTCAGCGGAGCCCTGGCAGAAGACGCACCCGTTGGAACACTGGCACTCACTGTTAAGGCTAGAGATGCTGATAGGGCTCAGCCTAGAAATGTCGTGTTGGAGCTAGTTACTAGTAAGTATTCGATCTACATTAACAGAGATAGGAGATGCAGTTTTGAAATTAAAAGAAAGAATGTTGCTGCTACTGTCAAGCAGGTTGAAAATAAAGCTTTTAACATGGCAGCACTATATTATGGGTTGTGACGTTTGCATGTTTTTATGAATTTCTGTCAATATTGACTGTCTTAAGCGAGGAAACAGATGGCCATCCATAAATATTACTTTCCTCTATGTGGCCATCATAGGCCATACTACATTGTTGATCAGCTTATACTGGGATTGTAAAGCTTGATATGTAGCCGTGTGTATTTTCAGTTTATGCTGATCTCGCATTGTATAGGATTTCCGTACAATGCGAGGTCAGCTTATACTGGAAATGTATAGCTTGATGTGAAGCCGTGTGTACCTCTGGTCCAGAGATACTAAAACATCGAATCGATAAGCTGTATTTTATCATTTGTAAGCGTACACAGGCATCACAATAATATAGTGCCGGTGGTTTGGCCCACAAACCACAGTAATGTTGCTGATTAAATAACCCTTGGCTTGTTGACTGACCGAATTGATAATTTTTCAGACCCCTTGGACTTCTTTTTACTGGACAGCCGGACGGGTGAACTACGAACAGCTAAACCACTGGACAGAGAAGCTTTAGCAGACCCATCTTCACCACTCAACCTTACCGTTAGAGTGAGTTTCCAAATTATATAATAATTAGGGTAAGGACAGGAGAAGAGTTATTCAAAAAGTCCTGTTTGTATAATTCTTCTCATGCCCTTAGCTTACCTATTTGGGGTCGGTTCAGCATAATTATGTTCTATGCACCTAGTATTAAAGTTAATTTTGCTGTTAGTTATTTTTGGGGTCTTATTAGTGTTGTGCCCCATGCAAGCAAGATATAATCTATACATTGTCGTTTGATATATTATAGCAATGATAGCCTTGTGGTGTGACCGTCGGACTGCCAAGTCATAAGTCTCGAGTTTGAACTCATGGCACGCACGTCTCTGACCTTTTTGGGTTCATGTGCGTATTGTATAATTTTCACTTGCTTTTTAGTGGTATAAGGAACAGGGTGTAAAGCTCACTCATCCATCATAGAAAAGGGAGGATCCTCCGACCAGACGGGTGTTGTGTCTGGCGGGCAACTGCCCATCAGTTTGAAGTTGAAATCTTGTATGTATGTCGATCGCTCGGTAAACTCTAACTGCGCGATGCAGAATTTGTGTGACGTCATGTCTCTGATGCGTAGTTCATATGTGGCGGTGTAACCGCTACAGCTTCAAACGTGAGGAAACCGGCATGCCTGAGCGATATTTCTCGATGGCATGAAGCCAAGTCAGAGGCCCATGGGCGGCTTTAAAACTCTGACAACAGGTTAGTCACTAACCACACGAAAAGAAGAAGCATGTCATAGCATATAATAATTTTTCACTAAAAGTTATCCGAACTTTTGTTTAGAAAATAATTATCACACCACTGATCTCACCTTAAACTTAAAATTAATGAACAAAACTGAATCCCACATTTTACTCCACAGGCAACAGAAGTAGTAAACGGCGCCCCTCTGATCTCCGACCTGACCTCAACCCTGGCGACAGTGACCATCACTATAAAGGACGTCAACGACGAGCCGCCGCGGTTCAACCGGAGAGAGTACAGCGTGGAGATACCCGAGAGTCTGCCCATCGGGACTCCACTGCCGAACTTGGACATGGTCGTTACTGATACTGATGTGGTAAGTCTTTTCTAAGAAAGATAGGGAACTATTTTATAGTTATCTTTATAGTTAACTATAGTTTTATACATATTCTAAACAGCTCAGTGTTGTTATTTCGGCAGTTTAAATCAAATTGACAGTGATCTATCAAAGGCGTTTGTCAAGTGGCATTTGCAGTACTTGAATTTTATATGTACAAAGTAAGCGCACCTTTGCGCAGACGCAGTGGTTGTGCAAAAAAATTGGTAAATTAATAATGATTTTTGTCAGTACGGAATATTTCTGTGGTGTATCTAACAGTATTCTCATTATTCTAGGGTCTAAACTCAGTATTCACTCTACGTCTATCCGATGAGATGGGTGCGTTCATAGTGGAGCCTTCGACAGCCACCGGCAGCGCCTCTGTGACCTTGAGGCTCAACTCCAGCCTGGACTATGAAGACCCTAACCAGAGGAAATTTATTTTGGAGGTGAGTTCTACGATGTGCATCTGGATCAAGTGATCAATGTACTGTAGTTTACTAACTATATGCACTTTTCAACCAACTTCAAGATGGCTCTGGAGGCTCATGATCTGAATGTATTTTATAAATTAAATAATTGTAGAAGTTTTGTTCTCATTTTGGTTTAACATACCAAAAAATATCCAGGACCCTGTTTAACCTTTTCTAAATCGCTGCATGAATTAAAAAAATATATTCTGTTCTTTTCACTTTCAGCGCAGTTTTTAATTTTGTTAATCATCATCATCAGCCTATAATGTTCCCACTGCTGGGACACAGACCTCCGCTCTTTGAGAGGGAGTGGGCCGTAATCCACCACGCGGGCCCAGTGCGGGTTGGTAGATGTCACATGTCTTCGAATTTTTGGTTCTAGGACATGCCGGTTTCCTCACGATGTTTTCCTTCACCGTTTTGAGAGCAGTGGTGATGAAATAATTTACACAAAGTAAAGCGCTTGTCTGGGTTCGAACCTACGACGTACAACTCGTAAGTCGCGGCCGTTACCACTGGGCCACCACTGCTCTACCACTGGGCCACCACTGCTCTATTTTGTTAATAATTACCTCGAATATCAAAATCTTCCTATTTTTCCAGGTGATAGCCGAAGAGCTCCACACATCGCCACGCCTGTCGTCTAAGGCCAGCGTCACCATATCTCTGACGGACGTGAACGACAACGCGCCTCAGTTCGCCGACGAGCCCTACTCCGCGACCGTCGCCGAGAGCGCCCCCGCTGGCGCCAGGGTCGCTAGTGTGAAGGCTACTGATAGGGATACTGGCAGGTTAGTCATCGTTATCGTTATAAAATGCCTACCAAAGGCTAGGGTGTGGGGTATTCTTCGACCTCGCTTCTCCGCCATTTCTTAAATTTATGCTGCCCTGCCTGCGCATTATAGAAGACTTCAGTTACAAAGCCGCCCTAAATTCATTAGAAGTAGAAGTTATTTCACCAACACATTTTCAATAGCAAATTGTAAAGTTCAAAACTTGTTGTGAGTGGATCATTAACAATAGTTAATGTAGTTTGATTGAACCGTCACAAACTTATTATTTATTATTATTTTTTATTGATTTTTATTTCGGAACAGAGTCCATAGTGTGTTAGTACAGGCAAATTAGGTATAGATAGATTTTGGAGGTGCTAACTCCTACTACTCGTACAATGGCCCGGTTAATCTGGAAATTAAACCTATACCATGCTTTTGTTATGAAGCCATAGACGGCACAGCCTTTTTGTTACACATTAATATTAAACGTCTTCTTATGTTGCAGATTCGGCACAGAAGGCATAGTTTACCATCTATCAGGTAACGGCGCGGAGCTGTTCCGAGTGGACAACCGCAGCGGAGTGATCACCGTGGCGCCGTGTGCGACTCCTGGGCTGGCGCCCTGTCTGGACTATGAAACCAGGAAGGATTATTTCTTGCAGTATAAGGTATGTTCTGTTTCTTGGTAAGCCAAGACAATACAACCCACCACCACATTCTTTATTAAAATATCGTCATAAATATAGTCAACTATGTTATATTTAAATATGTTTGGGATCTTAAAAGTCTTGTTCTCCAGAAATTATTCTCAAGGTGAATTTATTACTTTCCCTTTTTTGTCTCTTTTCTTAGATCATTCATTGCAATATCTTCTCGTGTCTCTCAAAAATATATTATTATGTTAAACTCAAACTCAATACATTTATTTCAATTAAACCATTTACAGGCACTTTTGAACTGTCAAGGAATCGGTCAGTCAGAAATATGAAGCTAGTTGCCCATTCCAAAGCGTAGTAGGTAGGTAGGTACCTATGGAGAAGAACGGGCAAGAAACTCCACGGACACTCTTTTAAATAAAAAATTGTTACAAAATATTGGTTACATCATTCATGTTGAAATTATACATGTGAGAACAATGTAGAAAGACGTGCACGTTAGAAGCGTCCGTAATAAAAAGATAAAACAAAGAACAATTAAAAAATTAAAATAAATTAAAAATAAGCCCTGGCAGCTATGACCAGTCCCAACTGACGACGCTTTTATGTAATCCATAAAAGGCTCATAATAATAGTTAAAAAGTTAGAGTAGACTATTAAGTGAAATTTTAAAGTTTCCTGTCTGCTACTATTTTGCTGTGCCCGACAGGGTCCTTTTGATCTCATTAAATTTTAAGTTACCACCTAAACACAAATTGTAGAATGCAATCAATGATTAAGTATTGAGTTAATTTTCAGAACACTACCTCCAAAAGAACCGCCTTCCCTATCATTTTTTGTACAGATTATTCAGTAACCTCATATTTTTATCCTTATTCAGGCAACAGACGACGATGGTGCCGGTCAGATGACAGTGGTATCTCTCCAGATATCTCTGACAGACTCCAATGATAACCCGCCAGTGTTCCACACGCCCGTCTACAAGGCGTCCATCGATGAAGATGCTGTTAAGTTTGAACCAGAACTACAGGTACAAACATAATTTGAAAGTAGCCACTTTTGTTGAGCCAAACATCCGCAGAGGATAACTCCCTGAGGATCCCTTGAAGATAGACTACATATTTAGATAAATCTGGATCTTATTGTGTGCTATTATCATTAAGTACCTAGATGATTTAGCTCTGCTCTGGTGAAAATAGAGAATGCTCATTTAATAGTATAGGAAAGTTTATACTAATCTATGTATGTAGGTATTTACTAATTCCATGCTGCTATATCATTATTCTAATGTCATTATTCTCATGTCATTATTCACTATCTTGTTCTAAACTTTGGGCGGCCGAGCTCTGCTCGGGTGAAAATAAGTAGAAAACGAATTTTCCCAGAAAATCGATCTAGCTAGGTCTCATAGACCTAGCTAGATCGATTTTTTGCCTCCGTAAACCCCTATATTGAATATTTCATCGAAATCGTTAGAGCCGATTTCTAGAACGTGAGTACAAACATATATATATACAAATTTTGCTCATTTAATAGTATAGGATTTAGTGATCTTCATGATCCTGATATTATTGACTGTCACTGTTTTCCCGTATAGCCAGCCAGGATCTACACATTAATTCTCAACCGTTTTAACAATATCGATGAATAAGATTTTTTTACACGATAATTTCTTCAGGTTCAAGCCCGCGACGTAGATGCAACATCAGACATCCGCTACTCGATCATCGATCCCCCGACCCACCCGTTCTGGATCGACCCTATCAACGGCAAGATTTCGGTCCGGTCTGATACCGGTGGAGTCACCCCACCTGAAGATAGCAACAAGATATTCCTGACTGTGCTGGTAAGTTAAAATTTGATAACACATAACAACACACACATCTTGATCTGAGTGTTTTCATTTCTATTGAAACTCAACATCCCTATGGTTTTTTGCAATCCTGAAAGTCATCAAGTAAGAAAAGAAGTCATCGCTAACATCTGGTGAGAAAGGGTCATCCATGACTTGCAAACGTATGTAAGGCGCGGGACATACACAAATGGCGAGTAGCTCGGGCATGGCGACGGTATGACGCGGGTGCTGCGCCGCTCGTTTCATATTTCATACAAAATTTATAGGAACGACGTGGCGCGGAACATACACACAAGAGGCGTGGCGCGGGCGAGGCGACGGTGGGCGCGGGCGTTTGTGTATACCGCGCTATGTTGTTCGTAAACATTTTGAATGAAATATTAAACAGGCGGTGCAACGCCCGCTCCACACCGTCGCCACACCCGCGCCTCGCCTGCGCCCCTCGCCACTTGTGTATGTCCCGCGCCTAAGATTTGGAGATCATAGAACGAGTTTTCTCGTTTGTTGGAAATTTTATGAGTTTAGTTTGGCAAAGAGTGAGTCTTAACTTTTCACCGATTTCAGGCAACAGATGGAGTTCACAATGCAACTTGCAAGGTGGAGATAGCAGTCCGCGATGTGAACAATCACGCGCCCGCCTTTGATACTGACAAATATGACGCTGACATCTCTGAAGATGCACCTATTGGTAAGTTGATCTATAAATATTGCTCTTTCTATGTGATTTTTAAAAGCCAGCTTGCTAAATATTTTACAGTGGCGTTAAGCAAAATAACGCTATATGCAATTCAATATCGCACGGAAAATATATATGAGTTTCATTATTAAAATTACGTACGATTATACTTTTTGCAGTGTGTATCTTTAATCCATTGCAAGATCTTTAAAAAATATGGAATGCAAATAAAGGTATGACATAACATAACATCACGCCTTGTTTCCCCGAAGGGTTGGGCAGAGGTGTACCTGTAGTAGGTACACCCACATTTCGCCAGTTATGTTTAAAGTCCCATGTAATAGGGGGCGAGCCTATTGCCATCAACCGGGCACAAATCCAGACTCCGGGTTGCTACTGAGAAATTCCAGATAGAAAAACCCAATAACACTTTGCCCGACCCGGGAATCGAACCCAGGACCTCATGCTCAGCAGTAGCGCTTGCGACCACTAGACCAACGAGGCAGTTAAAAGCAGCGAGGAGCGAGGCAGTTAGTTAAATAAAGATATGAATATAAATATAAATTAGAGCCTAGATTGAATGTCTTGATGGCCTGTAATAAGGATGTGTAAACTTCAATACAATTTAAAGACTTTATAGAATAAACAATTTCCTTTCATTTTACTCTTATTTGGATAAATCAGAGTCACTCATAATTGATGTCTGCTACATGTCTCGCTACAGTTTAAATTAACGAAATCATAACAATACCTTTTCTTCATTCTTCTCCAGGTACGGAAGTAGCAGCAGTCCGAGCAACAGACCTGGACAGTGGTATTAACTCGGAGCTCAAGTACTGGATCCAAAAGGGAGCCCTGGATTCGTTCGCGATACACAACGATACAGGAGTGGTCACTGTGTCATCTAAACTGGACTATGATAAGAGGAATACGTATAGGATACAGATTGTTGCTACTGATTTAGGTGAGTAGTTATCTCCATATTGAAGTGAAAACTTCTTTAGGCGCGTTGGGTATTTTTGAGATGGAACTAAACCATTAATTTCACGACACCATGACGACACCTCATTTTTGTAAACGCGATTGTGCTCTTTATTTATATAACGTTACGGATCACTGTTCTATGCAAGTATTTTTACTTTAAAGGTTTTGTAAACGCGATTGTGCTGTTTATTTATATTACGTTACGAATCAATGTTCTATACAAGTATTTTTACTTTAAAGGTTTTGTAAACGCGATTATTCTCTTTATTTAAATTACGTTACGGATCAATGCTCTATGCAAGAATTTTACTTTAAAGGTTTTGTAAACGCGATTATGCTCTTTATTTATATTACGTTACGGATCAATGTTCTATGCAATTATTTTTACTTTAAAGGTATAGGAAGTTTTTTTTTTAAACACGATTGTGCTCTTTATTAAGATAAGGTTACGGACCAATGTTCTATACTTACAAGTATTTTTCTTCCAACAAGGCGATCTTGTTCAAGTTTTCACTTCTGTCGGCACTCCCGGAGTGCCACCACTTTTTAGAAGAGGAAGTGATTAAATTGTCAAAATGTACTGAACTGTAATTTCTGCCTAAAATTACTGCTCCAAATACTTGGTTGGTCCATCTACAAGACTTGCCGAATTTAACATGGTATACTCCACCCATCACTCAGTGAAAGTGTTTGGACTTTCCAAGGTCGCTCTGCAGATACACAAAATGCATGACATCAAAGTTAGTGAGCAAGGCAACGTTGACGGTTTCCGTATAACATCTGCTGTCTTCTGCCTGACAATAGGCAACTAAGAAGTTAAAGCCATTTTAATCATTCCACCCTAATTTTGTGTAGGTATTCTGATACGATCTGGCTCATAAGGACAAGTAAGATAACCACATTGATGAGATTAGTCTCTAACCTCATCCTCTCTCTTTCCAGGTATACCAAGTTTAACCGGCACCACAGAACTGACAGTCCACGTCATCAACGTGAACGACAAGAAGCCATACTTCACGCCTTCCATTCAACGCGCAGAGGTGTCAGCAGACGATGAGCTCGGCTCCGTGGTACATAACCTGATAGCTGTGGACCCGGATATTACTGATAACGGGTCGCTGGTGTATGAGATGGGAGATAGGGTTATTAGGGCAGTGGATAAGAATGGGAAAGAGGTACGTTTCGAATTAATTACTTTTGATCTAGCTGACAGTTTTTGATGTGTAACATATTTCCTCTCGTTTTGGAGTGGTGGTGTGAGAGTGATTTCGTGAAAAAGGACGGAAGTGTGTCACAGGAAGCCGGGGAAGTGCGCGCTATTTGATTCGACGAATGAGCGCGTGGGGTGCTATACTGCTGCCCCCAATAGAAAAAAGACGCATCTAAAATTTTTTCCAGATTTGAGTAATATACATTGCCGGAATCAGAAAAAAAAGGCGCATCTGCCTGATTTATAATTGAGGCCATGAGAGCCAGAGTGGCTTAACTAACTCACTTAGGCCAGTATAGCGCTACCAAACTTTTTAAATTTCTGATAGACTAAGATGGTAATTCTAATGCCATCTATGAAAAAAAAAATCAACTAATTTGTAGGCCACTGTGGCGCTACTTTTACCTTTTAGAGCAGTTTTTCAATTAAAATCAGTATTGTAAAAATGACAGTTAGGTCTCATGGCCTCAATACAAATCTGTTTTTTTTTTTTTTTAATGCGTCTTTTTTTCTATCTGTGGCAGTATAGTTGGCCGACAGAAACGACCTTGACGAGGCCCCGCCCCTTTAATGTTGCTTATTACCGTAATGTTGCTTAAAATACCAAGCTGCGATGTTAGATGTCACAAATCATATGCTGTAAGGCACGCTCGTTTTTTTTTATGGGTTAGTATCTCTTGAATATTGTTTCACGAGTCGCTTTGTCAATTGTTGACGCAGATTTAAAAACATAAATGTAAAGGTAGTAATTGGAAACATAATTGAGGATTTTTATCAACTTTCTGGCCTTGAGCATTAAAATCTAAATGGTTTTCTTTATTTATTTAATTAAATGCTATGCATTGAATTTGAGTATGGAAATGATTGAGGCTTATATTTGCTTTTAGTCGATTTATTTGACAAGAATATTTATCCGACCATAGACTGAAAAATTCACAGACAATAATAGCCATTACAGCTAGTACAAATAGAGATGTAAGCCGCGTGGGTACTTGGACGCACCGGTGCGTCCGCAGTCCATTAGCGGTTAAGTTCTGTTTACGTTTAGTTTTTATTTTTGCTTGAGTATAGTTCTCGATATTTTTGGTTGGTAGGTATATTGGCGTGTGCTAGTTGACATAAATTATGGCTAAAAATTTATATTTTAAATTATTTTGCATACTATTGTATATGTAGAATCAATTTTATTTATTTTTCTAACGAAACAGACAGCTGTGCCGCTGGGGAGTTTGTTGCGTCACTTCTTCTTCCCAGCTAAAGCACTAAGAAGTGTTGAAGGGTGGGTGTTTTGGGGGACTGTCTTATGTAATTTTTACGTTCGAAAAGTGCTGATTCTCAGCCTAGTTTGAATAAATGACTATTGCTTTTTTTTTAATTTTCTTCTAATCTTTTTCATAAGTGAATGTCTTGTAACAGGTATCAGACGAAGGAATCTTTGGCTCCTGGTTTGCAGTCCAGCCCAATGGCACGGTGGTAGTATCTCAGAAGCTAGACAGAAGCCGCGCAGCAGTACTTACATTACCAGTAAGAGTTACTGACGCATCTGCTCCTACGCTACAGCAGGCTGACGGTAAGTTGTTATGAGGAATTATAGTACTTTCGTAGTTGTGTATGAGGTTTAATAATGTTATATAATTGCTTGGGAATAAAACCGCGTTTCCACTAGGCAACAATTGACGCGCAACATGTTGCACAAAAAGTTGACCAACATGTTGAAAGTCAGCGCGGAACTTTTGTTGAACAACGTTGTCTGTCTACGCATCTCGCAGTCGTCGCCAACATGTCGCCAGAGGAACTTGTGTTGATTTCAGCGGCAGTGGTTATAATTTTATCGAAAAACGCATCAAAAAGTAAATAGTCTCTGTGAGCAGTATCCCATAAACATTCATAGTTTTGGTACAGTTCGATTAATTTGAGCACTCGTTCGTTACACCACGCTACGGACATTTTTACGCGTCACGTCTCCACTCGACAACAATTGATGCTCAACTAATGATGCTCTTTAAACAAACAACAAGCCGCACGTCATGTTGCGCGCCAGCTGGCAACGTCGCGCCCTGTTGTGCAGCGTTGCCGTACATGTTGAGCGTCACGTGTCGCGCGCCAAATGGTGCCTAGTGAAAACGCGGCTTCAGAGCAACATTTTAAAGTGCGGTGGTGCGAATAAATTGTGTTGTGCTCTTAATAAAAGCACAACACAATTAATCTGTGACGTGTCAGATTGCCTCCCTCTCACAGAGAGGAGGCCTGTGTCCCAGCAGTGGAACATAATATGCTGATTTTGTGGCGGATTG
This sequence comes from Agrochola litura, assembly GCA_949152395.1. NCBI lineage: Eukaryota > Metazoa > Arthropoda > Insecta > Lepidoptera > Noctuidae > Agrochola > Agrochola litura. The sequence continues at coordinate 32,782,808 of OX424490.1, read as the reverse complement.
TATCGCGAGAGCTGTTTGTATTATCTAAAGTCTTAACTATCATATATAATTTATTTAATAATTATTATAAAGAGAAAATATTTGATTCTTTCTACGATTGTTTGTTAATCTTTCACGCTAAAACTATTGAACGGATTTGGATGAAATTTGGCCTATGGGTAGATCATGACCTAGGTTAGGACATAAGATACCTATTTTTTATTCCGATAGTACATTCTCCTGGGATAATTTTCGAACCTCACGCAGGCGAAGCCGCGGACAAAACCTAATAAATAAAATTTTAATTGACATAAGACGGATTTGTTGAACGCAGTCTAACCCATTGAGAAATCACTCAGAGCTACTCTTCATCTCTCATATTTCTTATATTTCTCTATTAACTGCTCCCAAGTTACGATGATTATTTTATTTTACTTTTTTTACATACTCCATTGACATAATCTTTTCAGTATTTGACATTATATACCTACAATTTTCTATATTTTTTTAAATCAAATTAGATTTGTTACAGCTGTAGTGGCAATCATGTCATTTGGTTTAAATAGGTTCTTATTTTATTATTTTGTTTATCTTTTATATAGATTCTTTTCTTTTCTTTTAGATTTTGTGAATGTGAGAACGTTGTAGGCTGTAAACTTGTGTACCATTTTTTATTTTACTAAGTACCTGGTACTTGTTGATAGGCCAACACTGTCCTCCCATACCTATTAACACTGTAATTTGAAAACATTGTAGAAACAATTTATTTTGAAAAGAGTAACCGTGGAGTTTCTTGCCGGCTCTTCTCCATAGGAAGCGACCAATTGGAACCGTGCACCTAGCTTCTGACGTTTCATAAGTGCCCTTGTAGGTTTATGTGAAATAAAATATTTTGATTTTGATTTCCTTCCAGGCGAGTTAATTATCACCATCGTAGACGTGAACCGTCACGCCCCCGTGTTCTCCCAACCCTCGTACCTGGAGAGCATGGTGGAGGAACAGCCCATAGGCACCGTGCTCAACACTTACACAGCCACGGACAAGGAGACGCCAGTGCAAGCCATTATCATACACCCGCCGAGCCCGTACTTCACTATTGATAATGTTACTGGTGAGTTTTAGAACTGGACTTCGAAAGTCTTAATTTTTTGTTATAAATAATGATAGTGTAGGGTTATTCTAGTTGTCAGTTTAGGGTTACTTTGGTCTATGGGTAGCGGCAGCTGCGTCCTGATGAAATGAAGAAATCATGTCACATATTATTCTTTTGTTCTAATAAAATCTTGCTTTCCTAAACTGGTGACCCGACGTGATCAACTCAGTGACATTCTTTGAGGAAAAATCAGCTGTGTTACGACTTTTGGGGAACCATTACTCTTCAGGGCGTAGGTCCATCTACAATGCATGCTACAGATTCGAAACTCGAACCGCGAGCAGAAGACGACTGTGCGTTGGCCAGCATAACCGTATCATCGAGAATACCAGAGTTTTGGGCAGATCAACCGCGACTGTGGTTCGTTCAATTTGAGGCAGTGGTGGACAATCAAATTGTTTCAAGAAACTTCATTAACATGATGTAATCAGCTTAAATAAGGACATGGCTTATTAAATTAAATTGTATTTACTCTTTTCTCCCACCATCAGGAGTAGTAAAAATCGCCCAACGCATAGACTACGAGAAGATCCACAGCATCAACTTCACCCTCATAGCTTACGACTCGGGCGTGCCGCAGCTGAGCACGGCAGCCGGCGTGACGGTGACGGTGCGGAACGCCAACGACGAGGAGCCGGTGTTCGCGGCCGCAGCTTATGATGCAGCTGTGCCCGAACACTCGGCGGCTGGGACCAGTGTGATCACTGTTAGTGCTGTGGATAAAGATGAAGGTATGGACACTTAAAAAATACTAGGTATTGAAAAATTCACTTTACTTATATTCATGTTATTATCTTCAATGTATACATGCCTCTCGGTCGATTGGCACCAAAACTGATCAAAGTTTTTTGTTAAAAAATGTTGATAAGATGCCGCCAGTATCTAGATGAGAATAAAGTTTTATATCTTGTTATATCTTGGTTTGCAGTCAAAACAGCATGGGTGACTATATATCGATACTGGAAATTTCAAATGTCGTAAAGGACAGGGAATACAATGTCCCTTACAACATTTGAAATTTCCAGTATCGATATATAATTATTATCGTGTAGAGATCTGCAAACATGTAGTTTAAAGTTTAATCCACAAAATCAATGTGGGTTAATAATATTGCATTGTGCAAACTTCCGTGTCCCATGTCATATAAGCTCGTTTAACAAATTTTCCCATTTCCCAGACGAATTCGGCGAAGTGACCTACAGCCTCTCAGGCGAGTCAGCGGGACAGTTCGACATCGACCCTCACACCGGCGTCATCACTGTCGCAGAGGGCGCTGTTCTTGATAGAGAGGTAGCTGGCGATGTGTGGCTGAGAGCCATCGCTAGTGATAATGCTCCTGCACATATTAGGAAGATTACCAGCGTTCCGGTGAGTAGTATTATTGTTAGAGGACCTCATATTATTTTTTAACGAATGTTCCTACCTTTCCAAATCAGAAATACATTTATCTTGTATCGCCTCTGACAAACCAAATAACTTAATTTCTTGTCTTCTGCATGTACCGTGATCAACCGTTACTGTAATGCATACCATTATTATTTATCTGCCTTCGCAACTCTCTTTGAATGTGCAATTAACATTTTATTAACTAGGTTAAAAGGTTTTGTTACTTTCAAGTATTTATCTATCCATCCGTCTGTGGTATCGTAGTTTCTAAACAGATATATCTATTACAACAGTTATTATATTTTTGTCTATTCTTTGGATTTACATTCATTCATTCATTTATTTATTCAATAACAATTTACATTGTGTCTGAATGTTTTACAAGGTAATAAAAAATAATGATCTAAATAATAACAATAAAAACACAAATAATAACAATAATGTCAGAACCTGTTACAAATTGTCAAAAACATTAAAATTCACACTTGCCTACTAATCACCAATTAAATGTCACAATTCAATTCGTTGATGTCAGCATTTCAAAAATGTTATGTTCTTTTGTCATAATGGTCTAGCTAAACCACATCAGTGAGAAACTCGTCCACAGTATAATAGCATTTTTCTAGCAGATATGATTTAACTTGCTGCTTAAACTGGTTTATGTCTGTTTACTACCCGACGAAGCCTTTTTTCGGTTAAACGTGATTAATAAAGATCTATCACTAAAGCGTGTAACTGTAAATATCATCATCATCATCATCATCATTTCAGCCGAAAGACGTCCATTGCTGGACATAGGTCTCCCCCAAGCACCGCAACTTCGACCGATTCTGTGCTTTCCGCATCCAGTGGATTCCTGCGGCCTTCACAAGGTCATCGGTCTGTAAATATAAGAAACCATTACTAAATCATCGCCCGTTAACATTTCCTACCCCCGTTTTTTTGCAGGTTCACATAAAAATCCTAGACATAAACGACCACCCACCGATCTTCAGCCAGAAGGTGTACAAGAGTACGATAGCAGAGAACCTGCAGCTAAACCCCCCAGCAGCCATCCTGCAGGTGCTGGCTGATGATAAGGATGAGGGGATCAACGGGAAGATTGAGTATAAGATTGTGGAGCAGAGTGAGCCTGGTAAGAACTAATATTGAACAGCTAAATGAACTTTCACGTGAACTTTTAAGTGAATATTTCCTGTAACACTAAAATAAAATCATGCATGTTTTTATGTTATCATCATGTTTTTATGTAATCGTTATTACCTTTTGCTTTACTATATTTAAAAATTAATGACATTAATTTGATTTTTGTTCAAATCTCGAAAATAAAATGCATAATTTTTGGTATACCAAATTCATCCGTATGAAAAAGAAATTAAAGTCGAATATAATTACTATCAAATCTACTACTTAACCTTCACTCAAGATCTGTGCTGACCCCTACCCATCTATCACACTCCTTCTAAATACACATTCTCTTGCAGGCGTCTTCACAGTAGACCCAACCAACGGCATCATCTACCCGGCCAAGCCCGTCGCCGGCAACACGTCGTACCACCTCACGGTCACGGCGCAGGACGAGGCGGGCGCCGGGCCGCACACTGACGTCACGCGGGTGGACATCAGCGTGCTGAGCGTCAACAGGCACAGCCCCGTGTTCACGCAGCCGCCGCCAGACCAGAGGCAGCTGGAAATTCCCGAGGTGAGTATCTGAAGAGTTGTTGATATAGATTTTAAAATAGCCTTTATGTATCTGTTCGAAGTGAGAAGGAAATGATAAAAGCAAAAGAGGTGATTGGTAAATTTAAATAACTGTGTGGTTTTTAAAGCACAAAAGATACAGCAGTTTCCCTCTTTCGCGGTCCACTTTAGCTTTACGCAAGGCAGGGTAGAGACCAAACCCTAGAAGCAACACAATTTGAAATTTAGATGGAATATCACACTTTTACATTTATTTACATAAACTGTCACTCACATAAATGCGCCTTCAATTTAGTCTGAAAGGAATACAGTCAATATATCAAGAATTCTATATTCTATGATGAATAAATCAATTAATTACGAATATATTAATTTCGTCATCAATAATATAAGATCCGCACCTTTATCGCAATGTATTAACTTACATTTATATCCACAGAATGCTGCCCAATCCGACTACCTCATCACCACAATAAAAGCCACTGATGAAGACAGCGGTGAAAATGGCCGCGTATCATACTTCCTCAAGGTGGACAACCAGAACGTGGGGGAGACGCAGGAGTTCAGCCTGGACAAGGTTACTGGGGAACTGAGGACCAAGACCTTCCTGGATAGAGAGCATAAGGCTGAGTATCAGGTTAGTTGGAGCACCTATTTGTACCCGGAAGGGTTATGTATTTTTTCTGAATCTATTCCTATAAAAAAGCTAAGAGTGATTGGACAAAAGTTACTCCCGTGAGAATTTCAATTTTGTCTGCAAACACTCTTAAATACACATATATATCGTGTATTACACCTGTAGCAGTGATAGCCTAGTGGTGTGACTGTCGAACTGCCAAGTCATAGGTCTCGAGTTCGAACCCAAGGCACATCAGACTTTTCGGATTCATGTGCCTATTGAATAATTATCACTTGCTTGAAGCAAGAAACGGTGAAGGAAAACATTGTGTGGAAACCGGCATGCCTGAGAGATATTTTACGACGGCATATGCAAGCCAAGTCAGAGGCCCATGGGCGGCATAAAATCTCTGACACCAGGTTGGTCACTAAACCTTAAACCGCACAAAAAAGAAGATTACACCTCGGTGATGGGCGGTATGTTAGTATTATAGTTACATATAGTATTATTATAGTTACATATAGTGCATTAAAATTTAAAAAAAAAAATTGAATTTGAAAAAGAAGATTACACCTCGGTGATGGGCGGTATGATAAGACATATTGTGCATATTCGAGGGTTCTGCCCAACAAAGTATTGAAAATCGTAGAAGTTAGCTCTCTCCTAAAAATCTTCTTTGTCACTGAGTACAATATAGAAACCACGTCCCATCTAGTTTTACCTCTATTTCTCATTTTTCCAGCTGGTAATAGCAGCAGTAGACAACGGTACACCAGCTCAGTTCGAAAGCTTGCGACTCCTGACTGTGGTGCTAGTTGACGACAACGATAACGCACCTCGCTTCTCCTCACCTCTTCATCAGTTTAGCATCAAGGAGAACTTACTGCCAGGAGTTATTATTGGTAAGTTCCAATTTCCTTAAATTTTAATGGTGTTTACAACATTGAGAAGATTTTCATAATTTTTAATTGTCAACTCTTATACCTACGATTTATTGTACAGCATTATTTTGTTCCGCTATGGAAATACATATATATCTTTAGAGTTATGAGGAACAGGGTGTAAAAATCACTCAAGCTCTATAGAAAAGGGAGGATCCTCCGGCCAGACGGGTCTCGTGTCTAGCGAGCAACTGCCCAACGTTTGATGTAGGGGAAGTTATGTATATGCTCTTCGCGCGGTAAGCTCTAATTGTGCTATGCAGGATTTGTGTGACGTTAGGTCTTTGATTGTGTAGTTCGCATGTGGCCACATATCCACTATGGATTATATAGTGCTTTATGATGGCCATATCTGTAACCATAACGTCACCACCAGTGTTTTAGCTCTATTTTTGCACGTTATGTCATCCATTATTGTGATTGGCAGAAAACTTTATTCTTTTTACTTTATTGACAGGAACTGTAAAAGCGACGGACAAGGATTCTGGCGAGAATGGCAAGATTTACTACCATGTGCTGGAAGGCAACCAAGAAGGTACATTTACTGTGGATAGAACGCAGGGAATCATCAGAGCTAACATCAGCTTTGACAGGTAAGCACTGGAATCTATAAATAGTTTTTTTTTCTCGCTACTGTTATTTAAAGTGGTTGCAAAGATTAAATAATTATTTGCAAGAGAAGAAAGTTACAAACAGACATTTCTCCTAGTTTTCACAATCATAAATATTTTGGTCTGGGCCAAGTACCTACACTTTTACTGTATATCCATTTCATTGTTGAATATTGGCAAAATAATTTAAAAAGAAGAAATCACACAGTTACATGATCTGACCAAGACCATGTGTGGACTGTAAAAGAGACTGCGGCTTCTTAGTTTTGTTTCGGTGTTTCTTCTCAGAGTAGTCAGAAGGAATTAGCATAAAAACAAAGTTTAAAAAAAATACGTTTGTGTAAGTACAAAAGAACTTACAGGAATAAATATTATTTATCATTGATCACCTTAAAACCACACAAACCATTTTCTTTTGCAGAGAAAAGCAGTCAGAGTACTCATTCACAGTGTACGCAAGCAACAACCCTATCTTGGAACACGCAGCCGCCATTTTGAACTCAGTGGACAACGCGACCGACGGCCAAGACCCCAGCGTGACCGGCGTGAAGGTGCGGGTCCTGGACGAGAACGACAACGAGCCCAAGTTCCAGCATAAGGTTTATTATGCAGGTTAGTTCAACTTAGATTAGGTGGTTAGTTTTCTTTCCAAGTAGTTGATGTGATGCAAAGCTCAGATAAAGAATGTAAATGTTTCATGAACCGTATTTTACGGCACCCTCACAAATTACAATGCTGATTGTAAGTAGTTCGTTACTATTTAAGATACTCTACAAGACTGTCCAAATTATTATTTTTGTCTTTCTTGTTGATTTAAAAAAATATTGAACACGTATAATAATAACGGCGATACATTGAGTTAAAATGTGGCACGACGTCACGCCTTGCTAGATTTTATACTGGGTTGTGACATAGCGAGCCCCCACTCCACTCCACAACTTTAATGCGTATTTTCTAAGTTATTTTTGATTAATAAATGATAAAGCAAAAAATACGTGTCTAATATTTTTTTATTATCTGAAAGACAGACTAAATAGGTAGCATTTCTTTTTTTTACCTATACCTACTCCATTTGAAATAAGATTAGACATTTAAACTAAACCTTTTTTACAGTCCGTTCAACCGATTTTGACTTCTATTGCGTATGAGGTATGACAAATGACAGCTGCAGTAAACAGTTGGTATTGTAACCACTTTTTTGCTTTTAATGCCATCCTTATGCCTACGGTATAGAAGTCAGAATCGGTTGAACGGACTGTAAAAAAGGTTTGTTTTAATGTCTAATCTTATTACAAATGGAGTATAGGCAACTACCGTGTTGAAATCATCTGTCTTCTTTTTTTGAGTAGCAATATTATGGGTAGGTACCTTAAACACGGGAAGACGGAGAGTCCGGATTCTTAGCTACCCAAGTTAGTGAAAACTAATAAAAAGCGCCATTTTCATGCATTCTTTTCCGACAGGCATTAAACACACAGCCCGAGTTAACGAGCCAGTAATATCAGTGATTGCTGAAGATCCGGATTTGGACGAGAATGGGACCATTGTGTACATGGTGGCCGCCTCCAACTTGTACAAGTTTGGTGCTTCAAAATCCAGTGGTAGCGTCGTGCCTTCGCCTTTTAACATAAGTCAGGATGGTGAGTCACAATAAATTACCTGTATTCGCATTGATGAAAATTATATTGATCTCGTCCGCAAAAAGAAATTGTCATCGGTGGTTAGAAGGTATCTTTTAGCGCCACGCCATCACAATCTGCGACCAATTAAAGAAAGAAAGAAAGAAAATTCGTTTATTTGCGGTAAACATGACGCAAAGAAAGATAAAAAAACACGTAAATAACAAATTGGGGGAAAATATGCGTCACATCCACGCAAAACGGCCATCGCTCAGCATATTGCTGCGACCCCATGCGAGACAGAGCCCCAGCGCTGGTTTTCAGTGACAGCCAGCGCTGACGTGATGACGTCAACCGATGCAGCATATATAGTGAAATAACAAATTAAAAATAAAACAGTCCTAAATGTTCTGGTAATTGGTCGCAAATTGTAGTTGTGTGCTGGTTGGTTGGTTTACGTTTGCAAAAACCCGAGACTAGCTTGTTTGCAAGGTTCTTATATCAATCTTGATTTCAATTAAACTAATTACAGACACATGAATTGTCAAGGAGTCGGTCAGTCAGAAAAATGAAGCTACTTGCCTATGCCAAAGTAGTACCAGAGAGATGGCGCCACTGCCATGGTAAACAACAAGCTCCGTATAAAAAAATCATAAAAATAGTAATTTTGTGTTAAACTGGTTAAAGTTATGTGTAACGTGTGCGTAAATGAACAACTATCACTATAAAACGTTAGCAACAATTTATGAAAAGATCTGTGCAAAATAATATTAAATAACAAATTAAAAATTTGTAAACAAACAAGTGTAAAGAGTTTATTGAATAAAAACATTGCTTGAAGCTCGAAGTACGTCAAGAAACATAAAACTTTACTTACTTTAAACCCAGGTGACCTACATGTGATTTTAAACTCAAAACTACAGTATAAACAATAGTGCAAACAATTTCAAAAAATTCAAACGGCGCGCTACACGACGCTTCTCTAACGATCGTATTTTCTAATTTATAGACAGCTATTTCAAGTAACCATGCAATGTGCGTATGGCATTCGCGTTAACGAAGCCGTATTGGAGCAATGACACTTAAGAGTTCAAGTTCGATCCCCAAGAAGCCCACTTCTTCTTTTTGAGTTTTTATTTTTTTATTTTTCCTTGTTTTATTTTAATAAAAAAAACTACATAAAATAAAAATTGGATTACGAAAATAATATAACCATACGCAATAAGAAATTAATGGCACGTGTTTCGCTAAATGATTCATTCCTGTCAACACTGTCAAATGACGACTATCTAACAAAGAGTCTACCAGATCTGTCAACTAGAAATGAGCCAACTGAAACACTACAGGATGAAATACAAGACCTTAAACGACAATTACAAGATGCCCAGAACAAAATAGACAATTTAATTCTTGAAAATAGTGCATTAAAAACACAAACAATAGAACAGCAAAACACTATCACACAACTGCAAACAACTTACGCTACCTCTTCACCTAAAGAAGCCAAGCAATCTACACCAACGAGAAAGTCAACGCCAACAACAGGAAAAGATATACTTCCTATAAAAACCTTCCGAAGTGTAAATCAGGATAAATCGAATGATAGTGCCGCTAAATTGGATTTCACGCGGGAAGAACACCTAGATGGCGCTAGTGTGATGCATAATAAAAAATTAATATCCCAAAATGAGCCAATAGAGGACAGCACACGGCCTATTATTTCAGTCCGAAAACCAAAAATACAATTATTAGGTGGAAAACAATGCACCGACATCGCTTCAGCACTCATAAATTCTAGAAACAAGACAAACTATCAAAAATACATAATTACGTCAATGATAAAGCCTTACGCGACGACGGAGGAACTATTGTCAACAAACTATGAACTAAATGACTGTAAAAACAACTTCTTAATTTTATGTGTCGGTGAAAACGACACCAATCCGAACAAAATAATAATAGAATTAGCGTCTACATTAAAATTTATAAAAAAAACGAATGTTATAATTTTAAGTGTTTTGCATAATAGTCATTTAAATGAAATATTGTTAAACAGCTTGTTAAAAAATATGTCACAAAACTTTGAAAATTGTACCTTTCTAGATATTGGCAGACATTATTTTAGTAAAAAACGTTATTTATTTGATACTTGCAAAAACATTAACTTCTTAATAGATACAAACCACACTTTTCTATCGTACAAAGAGCCAGTCGTTGTTACCACCGCCACTAACTCGTTCAAAGATTCAGTTGTTGTGAACACCGTTACTAACATGAACAAGGAACCAGTCGCTGTAAACACTGTCACTAAAAATACAGAAGCTGTTATTCCAATTAAAGGAACAATTCCATATTATTTTCCTAAAATAATAAAAATAGATAACACCCCCATTAAAACGTTTTTTCGAGACCACTTCAGCATGTAACACTACGCTATTTCACCAAAACATTGCAGGTTTGTTAAACAAACAAGAACAATTAGAACTATGTTTAAATCAATTTCAAGAAAGCGGTACTTCAATGGATATTATTTGTCTTACTGAGACCTTTATCAAATCAGGCGATGAGCACAACATCTTCATAAAAGATTATAATGTAGCATGTAACTTTTCAAGAAAAAATGAAAAACGTGGTGGGGTTTGCATACTAACTAGAAAATCTATAGAGTTTAAACAAATAAAAATTTGCGAAAGTATGTCAACTGAAAAACAATTTGAATCTTGTGGAATAGAAATACCTACCATGAAATGCATAATTGTATGTTTATATAGAATCCCAAATTCCAGCACAAAAACTTTCCTTAACAAACTAGAAATTCTACTACATAAACTAACTTCACACAGGAATAAAAATATTATTATAGCGGGGGATATAAATATCGACACTCTTAAGTCAAGTGTATCTTCAGAGGACTTAAAAAGCATCCTACTAAATAATAATTTACAAATACATATTAAAAAACCAACGCGTAAAGATTCATGCATCGATCATATATTTAGTAATATCAAATATGCAAAAGGTGAGGTTCATTCATTATTCCTTTCAGATCACAACACCGGTCAAACCCTATCTTTTTCGTCAAACCAAGAACAAAGATTACCTTTCTGGTATGAAATGAAAAAGGGATTTCAGCTTAGAAAACACCCTAAAGTTTAAAGATGTCTTATCTAAATTAACCTGGTCCGAAGTGCTAGAGCAAGAAAATTTTAATCAAGCTTTTGATATATTTCACGAAACTTTACAATTATATTACAATCTTTGCTTCCCAATAAATAAAGTTAAAGTACATTCCAATGTCTACGCTCCCAAATGGATCACTAAAGGATTAAAAATATCAGCCTGTCACAAAAGAACAATAAGATACCGTTACTACAAAAATTCCAGTGAGGAAAACAAAAAAACCTACACAAAATATGATAAATTATTTAAAAAATGTATATCTAACTCTAAAAAACAAAACAATAATACATATTTAAAAAATGCAAAAAGTAAATGTAAAGCCACTTGGGATATCATAAAAAATAAAACAGATGATACAAAAACATTTGAAACAATAAAATCAATAGATTGTAATAAAAAAAGCGTTGAATGCCCAATGAAAATTGCGACTGCCTTCAACGATTTCTTCATATCTATAACAAATAAGGAGAATAACTCTCGTCCAAATTACAAGTTATTAGATTCATCAAATTCAACTATTTATCTGAGACCCACCTCTTGTGAAGAAGTTTCAAGAACCATAAATTCACTTAATAACACACGAGCTGTTGGTTATGATTGCATCTCTACAGCCGTATTAAAAAACTGCAATAAAGAATTAGCAGACATTTTAAGTCACCTTATAAATCTATCGTTTACGCAAGGAACCTTTCCAGAAAAATTAAAATCATCAATAGTTAAACCATTTCACAAAAAAAACTGCAAACAAGATATGAACAACTATAGGCCCATCACGTTAATCCCGATTTTATCTAAAATTTTTGAAAAAATAGTACACTCACGAATAATGAATTTCTTAAATAAATTTAATTTAATAGTAAATAACCAAAACGGTTTTCAAAAAGATAAATCTACAACCCTTGCTGCATTCTCACTAATACAAAAAATAACAGAAAATATCGATAAACGTAACAGAGTTGCTGCCATTTTCTTTGACATGAGCAAAGCATTCGATTTCGTAGATCACAAAATCTTACTCAATAAATGTGAGCTATATGGAATCCGAGGCAAAGCACTCGATTGGATTAAAAGCTATCTAAGCAACAGAAAACAATGTGTCGAAATAAACCAATTAAATGATCAACTTGTGTCTACCCCATTCAGATCTACTTTTAAAACAAATAAGTTCGGTGTTCCCCAAGGAAGTGTACTAGGCCCTCTCCTCTTCCTTATTTACATAAATGATATTCCTAAAGTAACATCACATCAGTGCATTCTATTTGCGGACGATATTTCGGTTATAGTACCAGAAAACTCTGAAAGCAATTACGAAAATTCATTAAACAACACTATAGAATCAATAATGAACTGGTTAAAGGACAATAACCTAACAGCAAATATTTCTAAAACTAAAATTTTACAATTCTCTAATTATAACAATTCTCAAATAAAACCCTTAGACTTATATTATAAAAACACTAAAATTGAAGAAGTACTTGATACAAATTTTTTAGGTATTATCTTAGACAGACATTGCAATTGGAAAGCACACACAACTCGCATATGCTCTAATCTAAACAAATTTGTCTTTGCTCTAAAAAAGCTAAAAAAGATAGCAAGTCAAAAAACTGCTGTGGCTGCGTACCATGGCTACGTCGGGTCAGTACTTAGATACGGTCTTCTTATATGGGGTAATTCTTCTCAGGCTACAAATGTATTTATTACACAAAAAAAATGTGTCAGAGCAGTCTGTGGGGTTGGACCATTTCAATCTTGTAGACCTTTATTTAAGAAATTAGGATTACTAACTCTACCTAGTCTGTATATATTAGAAGTAGGATTATTTGTTAAAAAGCACTCCGAGCGATATACTAAAGCCATAGAAAATAAAAAATTCCTTTCAAGAGATCCAACCCGACTGGCTGTTACAAGATGTAGAAGCACACTATTTCAGAACAATTGTTACAATATGTCTGTCAAAATCTACAACCAAATACCCAAACAGATCAGAGAGCTACCACTAAACTACTTTAAAAAGAAACTTAAGAAATGGCTTTATAATAATATGTTCTATACAATAAGTGAGTTCTTAAATTATAAGCAAAGTGCGAAATATGATCTCACTAGTAATTTAATTAAATAACATAATTTTAAGGATGTTTAGTTTTTACGTCATCAAATAGTTTATAAGATATTTTTTGCATGCTGAAATATGTAAGTAAGCAAAATATGTGGAACTTCTTATATTTAAGACCTTTAATGTACCATATTTTATGCAAAATAAAGAAATTCTAATTCTAATTCTATATAAATCTGAAAAGCGTATATAAATCTGATGTCCATTTTTCAGGAATACTGATGACAGCGCATTACATGGCAGAATATAACCAGGATCGATTTGTGTTAGACATTATCGCACAGGAACTCGCTCCGCCACATCGTCAAGCGAAGGCTCAAGTTTACGTAAGAAACTCCTCAGATTTTACGTACTTATAGCTTACAACCATTATTGTCAACATCACATGCTCATCTGCCCAACCTTTTCCCAACTATGTTAGGGTCAGCTTCCAGTCTAACCGGATGCAGCTGAATACCAGTATTTTACATGGAGCGACTGCATATCTGACCTCCACAACCCAGTTACTAGGTAATACGTTACCCCTTGGTAAGATTGGTTGTCAGATTTGTGGGTTTCTGACGACCCGTAACGACTGTCAAAGATCTATATCTCAAACCCACCAATTAAAGTCTTCATACAATTTTACCACTAATTACATCACTGTCAAAATCACAGTGATCTTTATTCTTCATGCAATAAGGTTGCTCTTAGATTGCTGCTTGGTTTGCTGTCAGAGGTGAAATAACAACTTAGAGAGAGATTTTAGAAAACTAAAGAAGAAACTTCAATTTTATAACATGTTTAATGTGTTGTTAGCTAAAAACTCCCGTATTAATCCATGAGCCCACAAAAGGTTTGAGGAACAGGGTGTAAAGTTCACTCATCCTCTATAGAAAAGGGAGGATCCTCCGACCAGACGGGAGTTGTATCTGGTGGATTACTGCTCGACGATTGATGTCGGGAAGTTGACTCGTCGCGCGGTAAAGTCTGCTTGCGCGATGCTGGATTTTGTGTGACGTCATGGTGATGCGTAGTTCGTATGTGGATTGTAGATGCCGCTACAAATCATTCTACTTCCTAAGTTAAAGTATTCTTTTTTTCTATTGTCAGGTATGGATTATCGACCGCTCGTCCTTAATCCGCATGGTAGTGTCCCGCAGCTGCGGCGCGGCAGTGGCGGGGGTGCAGCGCCGCCTGGCCGCCGCCGCCGCCGCGCTGCTGGTGCCGGGCCGGAGGCTGCCGCTCGTGCAGGCCGACAGGCGGTATGATGACTGGTAAGTGTCCGTCCTAGATCCGCATGGTAGTGTCCCGCAGCTGCGGCGCGGCAGTGGCGGGGGTGCAGCGCCGCCTGGCCGCCGCCGCCGCCGCGCTGCTGGTGCCGGGCCGGAGGCTGCCGCTCGTGCAGGCCGACAGGCGGTATGATGACTGGTAAGTGTCCGTCCTAGATCCGCATGGTAGTGTCCCGCAGCTGCGGCGCGGCAGTGGCGGGGGTGCAGCGCCGCCTGGCCGCCGCCGCCGCCGCGCTGCTGGTGCCGGGCCGGAGGCTGCCGCTCGTGCAGGCCGACAGGCGGTATGATGACTGGTAAGTGTCCGTCCTAGATCCGCATGGTAGTGTCCCGCAGCTGCGGCGCGGCAGTGGCGGGGGTGCAGCGCCGCCTGGCCGCCGCCGCCGCCGCGCTGCTGGTGCCGGGCCGGAGGCTGCCGCTCGTGCAGGCCGACAGGCGGTATGATGACTGGTAAGTGTCCGTCCTAGATCCGCATGGTAGTGTCCCGCAGCTGCGGCGCGGCAGTGGCGGGGGTGCAGCGCCGCCTGGCCGCCGCCGCCGCCGCGCTGCTGGTGCCGGGCCGGAGGCTGCCGCTCGTGCAGGCCGACAGGCGGTATGATGACTGGTAAGTGTCCGTCCTAGATCCGCATGGTAGTGTCCCGCAGCTGCGGCGCGGCAGTGGCGGGGGTGCAGCGCCGCCTGGCCGCCGCCGCCGCCGCGCTGCTGGTGCCGGGCCGGAGGCTGCCGCTCGTGCAGGCCGACAGGCGGTATGATGACTGGTAAGTGTCCGTCCTAGATCCGCATGGTAGTGTCCCGCAGCTGCGGCGCGGCAGTGGCGGGGGTGCAGCGCCGCCTGGCCGCCGCCGCCGCCGCGCTGCTGGTGCCGGGCCGGAGGCTGCCGCTCGTGCAGGCCGACAGGCGGTATGATGACTGGTAAGTGTCCGTCCTAGATCCGCATGGTAGTGTCCCGCAGCTGCGGCGCGGCAGTGGCGGGGGTGCAGCGCCGCCTGGCCGCCGCCGCCGCCGCGCTGCTGGTGCCGGGCCGGAGGCTGCCGCTCGTGCAGGCCGACAGGCGGTATGATGACTGGTAAGTGTCCGTCCTAGATCCGCATGGTAGTGTCCCGCAGCTGCGGCGCGGCAGTGGCGGGGGTGCAGCGCCGCCTGGCCGCCGCCGCCGCCGCGCTGCTGGTGCCGGGCCGGAGGCTGCCGCTCGTGCAGGCCGACAGGCGGTATGATGACTGGTAAGTGTCCGTCCTAGATCCGCATGGTAGTGTCCCGCAGCTGCGGCGCGGCAGTGGCGGGGGTGCAGCGCCGCCTGGCCGCCGCCGCCGCCGCGCTGCTGGTGCCGGGCCGGAGGCTGCCGCTCGTGCAGGCCGACAGGCGGTATGATGACTGGTAAGTGTCCGTCCTAGATCCGCATGGTAGTGTCCCGCAGCTGCGGCGCGGCAGTGGCGGGGGTGCAGCGCCGCCTGGCCGCCGCCGCCGCCGCGCTGCTGGTGCCGGGCCGGAGGCTGCCGCTCGTGCAGGCCGACAGGCGGTATAATGACTGGTAAGTGTCCGTCCTAGATCCGCATGGTAGTGTCCCGCAGCTGCGGCGCGGCAGTGGCGGGGGTGCAGCGCCGCCTGGCCGCCGCCGCCGCCGCGCTGCTGGTGCCGGGCCGGAGGCTGCCGCTCGTGCAGGCCGACAGGCGGTATGATGACTGGTAAGTGTCCGTCCTAGATCCGCATGGTAGTGTCCCGCAGCTGCGGCGCGGCAGTGGCGGGGGTGCAGCGCCGCCTGGCCGCCGCCGCCGCCGCGCTGCTGGTGCCGGGCCGGAGGCTGCCGCTCGTGCAGGCCGACAGGCGGTATGATGACTGGTAAGTGTCCGTCCTAGATCCGCATGGTAGTGTCCCGCAGCTGCGGCGCGGCAGTGGCGGGGGTGCAGCGCCGCCTGGCCGCCGCCGCCGCCGCGCTGCTGGTGCCGGGCCGGAGGCTGCCGCTCGTGCAGGCCGACAGGCGGTATGATGACTGGTAAGTGTCCGTCCTAGATCCGCATGGTAGTGTCCCGCAGCTGCGGCGCGGCAGTGGCGGGGGTGCAGCGCCGCCTGGCCGCCGCCGCCGCCGCGCTGCTGGTGCCGGGCCGGAGGCTGCCGCTCGTGCAGGCCGACAGGCGGTATGATGACTGGTAAGTGTCCGTCCTAGATCCGCATGGTAGTGTCCCGCAGCTGCGGCGCGGCAGTGGCGGGGGTGCAGCGCCGCCTGGCCGCCGCCGCCGCCGCGCTGCTGGTGCCGGGCCGGAGGCTGCCGCTCGTGCAGGCCGACAGGCGGTATGATGACTGGTAAGTGTCCGTCCTAGATCCGCATGGTAGTGTCCCGCAGCTGCGGCGTCAAAACAAAAAGCAAATCTTTTTCTACCGTACATGCGCTTTTTCATCAAAGCTCTGTGAAGGATAGCACAGAGAAACCTTTACCAAGTAGTAAAATTGGAGGGGGCGCCCCCCATTTGTTTTTGGGGGCCTCTGCCCCCCACTTCCGCGGTCCCTTATCACAGGTTGGACAAAAAATCGTAATATTTCTGACTAGGACTCTGGACCTCGTCACTGACATGAATATTACGTCCATTCGATAGCATGCCTCGATCACTCGATTGTATACCCAAAATCATAACAAAAAAACATACATACGAACATAGAACCTCCTCCTTTTTGGAAGTCGGTTAGTAAAATTTATAAGAATTATAATTCGTTCGGTGATATCTTTTATCCGTTTCCCTTAGAATTGTGTCATGAATAGATTGAAGATTAGAAATAGATCCAAAGCAAGTCTTCCTAACAAATAAAACGTAACTAACTCCATTACTAAAACAAAACTTCTCTCTTTGACCCTAGGTGTGAGATCCACCTCCACGCTGTAGACCCGACCACATATCAGGTGCTACCAGTGGAGAAGGTTCTGGAAACCATCGACTCCAAGTATGACGAGCTCAAGGATGTCTATCAGGAATATGGAGTGGAGACCCTAATTGCTGCCAGTGCTACTTCAAAAGGTATGATAAAGTTTGGTTTCCTATTTAATTAGTCAATCAATCTTCCACAACAGCTGGATATCAAGATTTTACATTATTTTAAACATAAACATTACTGTCTTTGTAGGCTTCACCGCAGTCGGATAAAGAACGTTGAAATGATTTCCGTATTTTTTTGCGACTCACGGTTTCAAAGATTTTCTGTACCAGCATTTTTAGGGTTCCGTTGCCAAATGGCAAAAAACGGAACCCTTATAGATTCGTCATGTCTGTCTGTCTGTTTGTCCGTCCGTCCGTATGTCACAGCCACTTTTTTCCGAAACTATAAGAGCTATGCTGTTGAAACTTGGTAAGTAGATGTATTCTGTGAATCGCATTAAGATTTTCACACAAAAATAGAAAAAAAACAAATAATTTTTCATCATTTCATTTCATCAAACCCATACGTGTGGGGTATCTATGGATAGGTCTTTAAAAATGATATTGAGGTTTCTAAAATAATTTTTTTCTAAACTGAATATTTTGCGCGAGAGACACTTCCAAAGTGGTAAAATGTGTGTCCCCCCCCCCCCCGTTACTTCTAAAATAAGAGAATGATAAAACTAAAAAAAATATATGATGTACATTACCATGTAAACTTCCACCGAAAATTGGTTTGAAGGAGATCTACCAAGTAGTTTTTTTTTAATACGTCATAAATCGTAAACCGCAATTTACCTTTCATTCAATGTTACTTGCTGCTACGGAACCCTTCATGGGCGAGTCCGACTCGCACTTGGCCGCTTTTTTTATAATTTTGCCTTCTTCTTTTCCAGCACCAGACAGTTTTGATCCAGCATTAGCAGCGTTGATAGCGCTACTCATCGTGTTATTCACTGGCATTGTCACATTTATAGTCGTATGCGCCTGTCTGAAACACTGGTATGTTGGCTTTATTTATTTATTCCCAATTTATTTTATTCCTTTGGAAGACTTACAGCTAAACAAAACAGACTGAGAGCTTAAAAATGTGACTGACAGCCAATTAGAAGTCTTCACATATAATCAGCAGCATAATAATAAAAGAAATCTGTGAACAACACAGTACTGCCAACGAGAACAATAATTAACCCCCAAAGCTATAAAAAAACTATACATAAGAATACTAATACAATACTACAATATATGTGGTAAAATTAGGCTACTGAGGCTAACATAATCTGAATAATATCACGCATCAGGTGAAAAAGTTAAGGCTTAAGCTCTTTCTGGCCACAGATACACCTGTTGTAAACGGATCGAAGTCGTGCTGTACACATACCCTATTAAAGTTTCTGCTTGCACGCACAAGGAATGAGTTCTGCCTGTAGTTATTCGGAGCAAACGGCACACGGAGCGGGGGATTGGACCGCTTCGACCTTCCGGGGATGTTAAAGTAAAATTTAGATAGAATTTCAGGGCTATTAATATTATTATTAAAGGTCTTCCGACTAATATTATAAAGGCGAAAGTTTGTGAGTGTGTGTGTGTATGTTTGTCTCTTCTTCACGCTTAAACGGCTGGACCAATTTGGATGAAATTTAGCACACAGATAGTTTATAACCTGGATTAACACATAGGATACTTTTTATCCCGTTTTTCTCACGGAATCGAGACTTACGCGGGTGAAACCGCGGGGTGCAGCTAGTTAGTAATAAAACACAGTCAGAGATCTCACGACGATTAATAAGGGGCAATAAATGATATTTCTTACAGAGGTTAATGTAATTTTCAGAGTGATACGGTACTCTTTGATGGTAGCATAAGTACTTTATAAATCTCTTTTGGATGTTCTCTATGCGATCAATGTATTTGTGGTAACACGGATTCCAAATTTCAGACGCGTATTCCAAGCTTTATTTTGACATCAACTAGACTTTATTATACATTAATCATAATTTAAGCAAAAGCTGCTGTATAGACAAAAAACTTGCAAGCAATAAGATCTAGGCCTTGTAAAAAATCAAAACTTATCCACATAAGTCTAGGCCAAGGTCTTCTAGGCTTCAGGCAATCCTGTCTCAATATCCATACATCAGATTATGTTCCGGAACCTTATGTTTTTTATCTAAGACTGATCTTATGTTAACTTTCTTTCTGGTATTATAAATGCACCATCTTTCGTTTCAGGGTAATACCACCACCATCGCTTCAATCAAGCAAGGGTGACAGCCTGGCGCGTCGCCGTATCTTAGAGGAACTATCCACGACTGAGAACCCTTTGTGGCTGGAGACCAAACTCCGGCCTTATGAGGAACAGGAGCTCACTATGAACGTGTTCGGAGACCAGAACGAACAGCAAGTCGTTGAACCGCCACCGGTATGTTCAATACTTAGAATTTTCTGAAAGATTTGTGAGAAGGAATAAACCTAAAACCTTTGTTTTCTCGTCGTATTTATATATCACTTGTTTTTAACGCAATCTGCAGCTCGGACAGCCTGAGTGATAGCAAATTCGCCTTAAATAAATACATTATTTAGAAGCTACATCGGTTTTCGCAGCGTAAATAAGCCGTGATAGCCTTGTGATGTGACCGTCAGACTCCCAAGTTATAGGTCTCAAGTTCGAACCCAAGGCACGCACCTCTGACTTTTCGGATTCATGTGCGTATTGTATAATTCTCACTTGCTTCAAAAACGGTGTAGGAAAATATCGTGAGGAAACCGGCATGCCTCAGAGATATTTCTCGACGGTATGTGAAACCAAGTCAGAGGCCCATGGGCGGCTTTAAAAAATTCTGACATCAGGTTAGTCACACGAAAAGAAAAAAAGAAGCGTAAATATCTTAACTCTGTGACAATCAGCACAAGTGGCACAAGAGCATTTTGCGTATCAAGTTTTGGACTCTAACAAAACTCGGTGATTTTTTATTGTTTTTACCTTTATTACGAATCGACAAAAATATACGTGCTTGTACCGCTCATTTGTTTCATAAAAACTAAAGCTGCGTCTACGCTAGGTGAGTTAAGCACGAGCCGAGCAGTACGGAGCACGAGGCGTGCTCCTTTGAGACGTCCGGCTACGCTACGAGAATTTATACTCTGCTCATGCTCGGTTCGCCTAGCCTAGATGCAGCTTTATCTCCGAGATAACGTGCTGCCTTAAATTACTAGCAATGACGTCCTAATTATAAGAAACCTCACCTTTATTTCAAATACCACATTTTTAATTGCAGACGGATAACACTTACGCGACGATACAAGGCAGTCGGACGACGGAGAGGTTTGGTGACTACGCGACTTTGGGAGGCGAGTCACCCACGCCTTTAGAAGCTGCCCTAGGGTTCCAGGTATGTCTTAGCTATACATGGTGGCAGGGACATCGACGCGAAAACTTTAACCATGGATTCAGTACACGATTCTGAACCCCGCTGCGTTGAAATTTTTCGTCGGTTATTTAAAAAAAAATTGCTTCTTCAAAGAAAAGTGCAATACCTGCGCGGTCAAAATGTATGGAACAGCTGATTTTTTTTAAATAACCGACGAAAATTTTCAACGCTGGGAGGTTCAGAATCATGTTCTGAATCCATGCTAACCGTTTTCCCGTCGATGTCCCTGACAATCCTGTATAATATTGCTTTGAAGACCAAGAAGGCGTTATGTACAGTCTTTAAAACTTCTCCAAATCTCTAGCCTTATTAGAAAAATTGTGTTCACAAAAATATCAAAGATATTGTTTTAACGTCTGTTACTTGTGTCATCTTCAGGGTAGCACGTTTAAGCCGCCATCACCTGATACGCCAGAACCGCCACCTAGACCCTCGGGGTTGGGAGTACTCTGATGGTAAGAACAACAGTTACTGAAATCATTGTCTATTTCTCAATATAATATCTAAAATTAATCTTATTTTATTGAAGTGAAAACTTCTTTAGGCGCGTGCGTTGGGCATTTTTGGGATGGGAAAAAACAATTGAACTCGCGACACACCTCATTTTTGTAAACGCGATTGTGCTCTTTATTTATGTTACGTTACGGATCAATGTTCTATGCAAGTATTTTTCTTCCACAAGGCGATTTTGTTCAAGTTTTCACTTCTATCGGCACTCTCGGAGTGCCACTGTTTTTTCAAACTTCAGTTTTTGTCTAAAACTACTTGGGATTTTCGTTTTTATAAAATTTTTATGTGTTTATTTATATATTAATTCTTTTAGAACTTAGGCAAAGAGATCTCATTTTAGGTATAACGAAACTCAACGTGTTTTAAGAAAATATAAATATTATATTATTTTCTTTACAGATACGTCAACACAAAATGGTGGAAGATTTATAAATATAAAGCTAAGTGTAAATATGCTGTAACTAGTTAGTGCATGTTGGCAATGTATTACAATAATTAACGAAATTACTATTTTTGTAACATTTGCTCTCACTGTAAAATACAATATTACAATGTTTACAGCTAGAGTAAAATGTATGTTACAAAATAAGTAACGTGACTCAAAGTAAGACTGTCTGAAGATATACCTAACTTATATTTTGTTACCATTTTATAAAAACTTTATGTGATACATTGACAACGTCCAATTACTTTTACTTTAGGAACAAATTCCTTATAATGTTTATATTTATTTCAAAATTTACCTTTTTGGAGAACCTAAGTACCTGAGTGAAATTTTATCATCCTCGTCTCTCAGTAGTACCTACCCATCTATAGACCACGGAGGCTTGATATTATTTTAACCTAGTCTTTCAGAGACAAAAATAGATAAATTCTCCAAAAGGGAAAGTCTTGAAGCTACCCAGTAGACTGTAAAAAATACCATCTTTTTTAATTGTATTTTTCTAAATATTGTGACTAGAATCTTGTCTTGAATCTCATTAAATCTTAGCCAATCTTTAGACTAACTTTAGATTTAAATCTAAATTATTTTCACCTGTTCTTGAGTTAACTACTGCCATATAAATATATTGTAAATTACAAAATATTGTACAAAATACAATATTATTTAAGACGTTATGTTAATAATTAGTGTTTTAAGGGACCACTTTCATAGTAATATTGTTTTATAAATTGTTTAAATCTACATTTTGTAGGAGGTAAATGAGCGCCCGCGCAATGATATCGATGATATTAAATCCTCGTAGTACGTGTTTTTTTTTTTACTTATATTAATCTAAAAAAGATTCTCGTGAATCTCAAATCATGATTAAGTATCGTTCGACCAATTGTGCGAGAAGTACAGAACCGGTTGAAGTGGCGGTTCTTAGAGGAGGCCTATGTCCAGCAGTGAATGTCTTTCGGCTGAAATGATGATATGACTATTCGTCGACGTTCTAGAATACAAAATATTAATAAATTTTTGCATGCCAATGAAGTGTCTTCATCAACTATTTTTAATCGAATACTAGGAAGGCACTAGGACGTAGTGAAGGGTGGACGTTTTTGGGGGACTGTCTTATGTAACTTTGACGTTCGAAAAGTGCTGATTCTCAGCCTAGTTTGAATAAATGACTTTTGAATTTTGAATAAAACTAATCTCTGAAATGGGTCATGTTTTCATGCTGTAACATTTATTCAAAGTATCCATGATAGATCTAATTCTATCTAAATATCTGGAGAGCTGGGACCTCAAGCATTCTTCCAGGTTGATGAGCGAGGAGTTAAAGTAGGAGTACAGGTCATTCATGGCTACCTGTTTGAGGAGCATCAGCCTTTGAATTACTTCGTCGTAGTTGTCGTTCTGCATCTGAAACACATTGTGTTGGTGAAAAAATAAAGGCTAAAAAAACTTTTTACAAAAAAAAACAATCGACTTCAAAAAAGAAGATATTCTCACCTTTCATGATTTTCCTTCTTTAGTGATATAATGACAAAATCTGTAAAAAACGTATTTATCGCGCATAAATTGTAATTATAAAAGGAATTGTCGAAACTTTAGTACCTACCTACGTCATAACTAGAAATAATTTCGGAAGTTATTATGAATTATTAATCGTCTCTAAACTATTAAACTTTACCCGAAATTATAGCAGTTTCTTGTACGAAAATTATCGGAAAATTTATGTAACAAATTGTCAAGCACGCATAAGCCGCTGCCATTGGCTTTTGATAAATCATTTAACCAATCGTAGCAGCGATCATTTTCGTTCAAGAGACTGGTCTTTTGCCTAGGTTTCCAAAGTGATTGATCGTAGTAACCTTAGGTCGCGTCCTATTTAAAAGCGATTATCGCGCGAATACGTGATCATCACGTTCATATGTCACTTTTTTCGGTGAACCAGGGCCTCAAGTCTGCTATTACAATAGTGTCAGAATGATCTATCATTGATTTCATAATTGTTGATTTTGACAAGTTTGGTAATCTATTAATATAATGGCGTCATTATGACTTTCCAATGGTCAGCCACTGACACTCCATTGAAAGAAATGGCACTTATTGGTAATCTTGTACATAATGACAAATGAATGACTGACTTAGGCGGTATCATTGGTCGTATTGTACGACAATGCCATTATAAAACAATTCTATTACGAGACCATTGACCGACCAATGATCGACCATTATGAATTTAGTAGATTACGAACTTTTAGCAAAATGACAATGGGATCGTGTTGGAATGACGAATTTATAAAAATAGCAGACTTGGGCTCCTGGACGGGTGGTTGCACTGACAGGGGACACTTTCCAGTTTTCCAAACAAAAAGTGACAAATGAACGCTTTTAAATAGGATAAGGATACTTTTGTAATCTGTGATTGAAAGAACATAAAAGACATTAAGTAATGCTAATGGCTCTTATGCACTTTGAGCCTTTTAGAAAGCTGACAATGAATAGTCCCTTAGAAAATAAAAAATAAACTAAATCATACAAATATTAAAACAAATAAATAGTCAGTAAGTTAAGTACCAAGATGTAAATATATATTTTTATACCTTCAAGTATTATTTAACAACGAAAGAGCAATAAAGAGATTTTATATCGAAAATAATCTTGTTTTGATTTTTACCTCCGTAAGTGTAGTTGACCTCGTAAAAGAAAGTTTCAACCTCAGTGATGTTTCAATTTACTGGGAATTGTTATCACTTTTTTCAGCAATTTTGTGAGCTTGACTATTCCTCCAATAGCAGGTTTAAGTACCTAGTAACTTAGTTACTGATAAATGCTGGGTAATCGCCGAAAACGTATCGTCATCCAAACAATTCTAATTTTTGCCGTGTTAAATCAGTAAAAAAATATATTTAGATGCTCCTTTGCAAATACTAGGAAGGCACTAGGACGTGGTGAAGGGTGGACGTTTTTGGGGGACTGTCTTATGTAACTTTGACGTTCGAAAAGTGCTGATTCTCAGCCTAGTTTGAATAAATGACTTTTGAATTTTGAATAAAACTAATCTCTGAAATGGGTCATGTTTTCATGCTGTAACATTTATTCAAAGTATCCATGATAGATCTAATTCTATCTAAATATCTGGAGAGCTGGGACCTCAAGCATTCTTCCAGGTTGATGAGCGAGGAGTTAAAGTAGGAGTACAGGTCATTCATGGCTACCTGTTTGAGGAGCATCAGCCTTTGAATTACTTCGTCGTAGTTGTCGTTCTGCATCTGAAACACATTGTGTTGGTGAAAAAATAAAGGCTAAAAAAACTTTTTACAAAAAAAACAATCGACTTCAAAAAAAAAAACACTGCAAAGTGAAAAATAACTTTAATTTCGGAAGTCGGTGTCTTTGGTTTTGATTTTGTTGAATTCGTTTTGAAAAAAGTAAAAACTTTTAACAAAAAAACACACTAAAAAGGCTAAAAATATTACTTTAATTTTGGAAGTCGGTGGCAAAAAAGAAAATACAGAACCAAAGACACCAAACTTCCGAAATTAAACTAATATTTTTTTTTACTTTTCAGTGTTTTTTTTTTCTGTAAAAAGTTTCTTTATTACATTTTCCAATTCATTTTGATTTCTCTGCTTTTATTTCAAAGACTTTCTACATACTGAGCTCATCGTACTATCCGCCCACTGTTCATTAATCCACGAAAACCTACTACAGAGATGATATTTAGGATATTTATTTACTCACATATTTAATCAAGCACTGCTGAGCCATCTCGTCATTCCCAGGGTTTTCATCACTGCATAGATTAATCAAATATCGGTAGCCTTTCCTCCATTTTACTATCTACAATAAAGATGGAGTCATCAATCACATCATCATCATCATCATCATCATCAGCCTATAATGTTCCCACTGCTGGGACACAGACCTCCTCTCTTTGAGAGGGAGTGGGCCGTAATCCACCACGCGGGCCCAGTGCGGGTTGGTAGATGTCACATGTCTTCGAATTTTCGGTTCTAGGACATGCCGGTTTCCTCACGATGTTTTCCTTCACCGTTTTGAGAGCAGTGGTGATGAAATAATTTACACAAAGTAAAGCGCTTGTCTGGGTTCGAACCTACGACTTACAACTCGTAAGTCGCGGCCGTTACCACTGGGCCACCACTGCTAATCAATCACATATAACGTTTTTTTCCTTACATTTCAAGTGCATATTACACTGACAATGACATGTCAGGATCTTCAACCATTATCAATTACCTGCTTTTCCAATTGCTCTACATTTTCTTTCGTCTCGGTATCTTTGGAGGTGGCAGTCTTCAAGCATTCGTGCTCATTGTCATGATAGTACCTGATGGACCGTCTGATCTCTTTCCTATGAATATAAAGGCAGTCAATCCACTGTAATGCGAAAAATAATTTATTTATTTGGCATACCGTTCTATATTTAGTATACACTACTCTACTCGATAGTGGCAAAAGGCTTTGGTCTTTCCTACTCTCGTATCGATATGAACTACCAATACAATAGTGTCCGTATGGATTGAGGAGCAATGTCTCATAATCAAACGTAGGTACTGCCAATGTAGCAAATTAGCCGACAGGACGGTTAAGGTGGCTCCTCAATTCAGACGTTTGAATTGAGGAGCTATCTTAAACGTCCTGTAACTTTTTAAGGGTATTACTACAAATTCCAGAATCAGGGCTACAAATTTCGGCAAATATATTACTAAATGTATGGCTCCCAATTCATACAGACATATACAATATGGCATGGTGAACCCATGCTGAAAGAACCTTTCAACTAGGCACTATAAGCGCAGGAGCTCATAAAATGAGGATATCAACGTCTGGTCAGAAGAACCTGTCTCTCGCTGTGAACTGTGGTAGCCAGCAAAAGGAAGCTAGCAGCTTCTACTCGTACTTAATCATACATCATTATTATTGTCATTTATAAAAACCTAAGGTAAAATCAACTCTTTTAATTTCAAATGTCTCTTCGTACCTTAACATTCCCATTGCTCTTAAAGCTATGCTCCTGATGCTTCACCATCTGCAGCCGATACTTCATGGTGACATCCAGCCTCTTAATCTGGTATTCATCAGCCCAGCTCAACATCAGCTTCCTGTCATCTTTATGTAAGATTCTTGATGCGTTGAGATCCAGCTCGTATTTCTGGATCAATAGTTTAGTGTCTGCTGGCTGGAAAACAAGGTGGTAGAAAATGCTCAGTGTTTATTTAGATAAATGTATCAGACGCCCTTACGTCTGATGTATCCTATTTTTTTTTTTTTGGGTCGGAAATTATCAAATAACTTCTCCCACCCGTGTTCCTTCGGTTGCCCTGTTGCCGGGGGCCACGATGTCCCTTTCGGCCCTTATTCGCAGCTCCGGACGTCTGATGTATCCTGGGGAGGCAGTCCTGCTGACGGAGCAATCTTTATACCATAACATGCAAGCTGTTCGTGTCGAAATAATAAAAGAGGATGCAAATCAGAATCACCCGTTCCTATCAGCTGTAATAGATGAACTAAACTTATTTCTGTCAACGACACAGACACTGTTGCCGATCATCTTGATGTTCCTCTTCTTGTATGGTGGCGAGCAGTGGGAAAAATGTTGTCTTTGTTTGCTAAAACCCAGACAGTAAAGTCCACACATTTTCTAAAATAAGCAGCATAACCCGGGTGGATCCCCAATGATATCTTAGCTGCCTCTAACTACACCCACGGAAGGGTAAGGCGGGCTATTTGTAACTCAGACCACACTGCATACAATAACATCAAATAACTTAGTGTACCTAACCGAAGAGTCAACAAGTCAAGAAGGAAGTATACTTACCTCCCAAGAAGCACTCCCGAGTACAGGCAACAACAAAATAAATAATTCAAATAAAAACATTATTGAAAGTTAAATTATTAATAAAATAATTATTATTTTCTGATATTGCGGCGATCTAGTCGAGAGTACGATGTGCATTGCCCTTATCTGTGGCAGATTAAACTCAATCTTAAGTAAAGTTAGCAATTTATTTATCTAAATAAATAATTAATGTAATGAAAACATTATTGATAGTGTAGAAATGAGACAGTACGCAGTTACGAAGGTCAAAGGTCACTCTACGAATACTTAGTGTAAAAGATTATAATCAAGAAGAAAATATGGGGTTTGCAAAATTCGGGTGTGTAACGGTTGATATAATAACAAAAAATCTAACGTTCACTTGACCTAATTTCAGTTAATATACTTTTGTTTAATATAACGATCAGTTGAGATAATGAATTGTTGATATAATTTCATTTTATCTAATTTCTTATGATATAATAAACATTTCCTATAATACACATTTAACATAATATTCATGTAGTATATTATTCATTTACTATAATATTCATAATCTCTAATAACTTTTAATATAATTTTTATCACATCTATTCAAAAAGAGCTAATTCGTTCTTTGTAAACAGGGACTAAAATAGCTTTTTAATCCCTAGGGATTAAAAGTGATTTGAATTTGGAATGTGTATATTGTTAGTAAAAGTTCCAATTACCAAAGAGATCAAACACGAATATTGTATGAACAAGTAACAGGCTGGCAAGAGAGAGAAAGTGTGAATTTGGTCAAAATGAAAATCCAAGATGGCGGCTTAGAAAATTTTCAATTTTTTTGTCTTTGGTGTCGTTTTCATAGTTTTCGAGGGTGCTAAAGCCGATAGTGAGGTCAAAATGTAAATCCAAGATGGCGGCTCTGAAGATTTTCAAATTTATCATCATGGGTATCGTTTTCACGGTTTTTAAGGGTGATAAAGCCGATGGTGAGGTCAAAATGAAAATCCAAGATGGCGGATGCAAAAATTTTAAAATTTTTCGTCTTGGGTATCGTTTTCATGGTTTTTAAGGGTGCTAAATCCGATGGTGAGGTCAAAATGAAAATCCAAGATGGCGGCGGCAAAAAATTTCAAATTTTTCGTCATGGGTATCGTTTTCATGGTTTTTAAGGGTGTTAAAGCCGATAGTGAGGTCAAAATGAAAATCCAAGATGGTGGCGGCGAAAAATTTAAAATTTTTCGTCATGGGTATCGTTTTCATGGTTTTTAAGGGTGCTAAAGCCGATGCTGAGGTCAAAATGAAAATCCAAGATGGCAGCTAAGAAAATTTTCAAGTTTTTCGTCATGGGTGTCGTTTTCATAGTTTTCGAGGGTGCTAAAACCGATAGTGAGGTCAAAATGTAAATCCAAGATGGCAGCTGCGAATAATTTAAAAAAATTCATCATGGGTATCGTTTTCATAGTTTTCGAAGGTGCTTAAGTCTATAGTGAGGTCACAATGTAAATCCACGATGGTGGCAGTGATTTTTTTTAAATATTACTTGCGAAGGAACTTTGTTCCTGACGGGGGTCGGATCATACACGTTTTTTTTCTCATAGAGGGTGATAAAAAGTAGAGTGTTCACCTCGGGAGCAACACTATTTTAAGCTCGAGTGGCGTACTTTGAATCCCTCGCTGCGCTCAGGATTCTACTTTAGAATCCCTCGCTACGCTCGGGATTCTACTCTAGAATCCTTCGCTCCGCTCTGGATTCAAAGAAACACTCTCGCCTTAAAAATAGTTCTTTGCTCCCTTGGTAAACAATCTACTATTAGAAAATCTGATACGATTTTAAACGCCTGCTAGTATGGTGCTAGCAAAATTGCAATTGAATTCCTTCGGGCTTTGGCCTCTAACTTAAAACTGAAATAAGATGTAATATTTATGTGATGCTATGTTATGATTAAAAAAATATTGTACTTTTTTTTTTTTCTTCGCTTTATACCCTATACACCTACCACCCTCAACTATTGTAACCAGTAGAAATTGGATGCAATCTGGACTTTAGGGCACCCCGACTCGGACAGGTTAGGTTAGAAGGGGATGGCGGGGTCGTGTGAGCGAGCGTAGCGAGCGAATAGACCCCGCCATCCCCTTCGTGGTTATTTTTTTATAAACCATCCAGAAGTAGGAGCCCCGCGAAGCGGGGCTCCGTCGACCAAGCCCACCCTCGACCATGCATTGAATATTTTAAGATTTGGTTAGGTGCCATTTGAGTTAGGTTAGAACTGTGACCATTAAACATGAAAATTAGGTCAAAAGAACATTAGGTCAAATGAATGTTATATAAAAAGAATATTATACATATTGAAAATTATATAAAATGAACGTTATACTAAATGTTTTATATTAAATGAAAATTATATCATATGAAACATTAGGTCATATGAAATTAGGTTATATGATTTTATAGCATATGAAAATTATATTATATGAACGTTATTTCAAGTGAAATTAGAGCATTTGTTATTATATCATACATTACACACCCGCAAAATTCAGAGGTGCTGGTTTTCAATATTCTTCTCTAGTGTTATGCTAATAGCAACCACTCAGGTTGGTTGATTTTTAACCGACTTCCAAAAGGAGGAGGTTCTCAATTCGTCTGTATGTTTTTTTTTTTTGTTATTTTTTTTTTCTTGTATGTTTGTTACGCGATTACTCCGCCAATTATGAATAGATTTTGATGATTCTTTTTTGTTTGGTAGATCATACTTCAGAGGTGGTCCCATATAAATTGTATTAACTTTGCTTGGGCAGTTTTTGAGTTAGCTTCAATTATACGTATTTTTTCCCACTTAGTATGTAGATGATATGATAACTTCTTGTCACTGTTATTTACATAGCAGGTAGTGGTATTCGAATTTGTATGGGGTAGGTACCACAACTAAAAAGTGAAAAATAAAAACTTTTTACAAAAAAAAACAACCGACTTCAAAAAAAAACACTACAAAGTGAAAAATAACTTTAATTTCGGAAGTCGGTGTCTTTGGTTTTGAATTTTCGTTCTTTGTCACCGACTTACTTTATTGATCGTGAAGACATAAGTATTTTGATTTAATAGTTTTAGTAATGCTGGATGGATGTCTTTTTCACAATGACTTCCTTATACCTACATAGACTCATCATCTGCCTAGCCTTTTTCCAACTATGTTGGGGTCGGCTTCCAGTCTAACCGAATACAGCTGAATACAAGTATTTTACATGGTGCGACTGCCTATCTGACCTCCACAACGATACCCCTTGGTAAGACTAGTTGTCAAACTTTCGGGCTTCGACGACCTGTAACGACTGTCAAAGATCCACGATTGACAGCCGGGACCAACGGCTTAACTTGCTTTCCGAGGCACTGAGGGTTCTTGGTATGTTTTTTATACCAACATAGACTAAGATTTAAGAAATCGCACCGGTTTCTCAGCAAACCTCACGAACACAGTATGGAGAGCTACCTAAAGTATTTTTTTCTTGCTATTCTCCTGCATAGTAATTTTGTGAAGAAAGGTATCTAATCTGCGTTCGCAATATATTTTCCAAACATGTAAACAAATACGAGTTTTAGGAAAAACAACTGTAATGCCTACACATAAGGTTTCGTTTGCCCTACAACTCCATATTTTTTATGACTTTTTTAACGGTAGTAGTCAGTCTAAAGCCGGGTCTCCTACGCGTGTTTTGTCGAAACATTACACAAAAACCTTACACATAAACATTTGTTTTCATACAAAACATTGTGTTTGCATACACAAATGTGTATGGCCACGCCTCTTTTTTGCGATGTTTTGTGTAAATAAAGTTGATGTTTGTTAAAGTGGAAATAACATCAATTGGAAACAAGGATTTAACCTCAGTTATTTGCTTGGTTTTAATACTCTCTTGTAGAATAATAATATCAGCCTATTATTTTTCCCACTGCATGGCAAGGCCTCTTCTCATACAGAGAAGGCACGAGCATTGATCACCACGCTTGCTCAAGACGAGTTGGCGATTTCAGACTTATATTATTATTGGTGATGTTCTTCAGAAAGGCCAGGTGCGTAGTACTCTCAACCGGCGCCGTGCGTGTATGACCATATGTATGAACGTAAACGAGGCAAAAGGAGTATGTAAGGATCGTAGCAGGTGGCGTTCTGTAGTTTCTGCCTACACCCATGGGAAGAAGGCGTGAGTTTATGTATGTATGTATGTATATTAATAACTACAAGTCCAGGTGTCCTCTCGATCGCCGCAGGAGGAAACGCCCTGGGCGTCGGGAATCGCAGGAAGATTTCCGGCCACCGTAGGCGCGGGCTTGCGGACGGTGAGCAATGGGTAGGCCGCCGTCCGATAAGGACCAAGCCCGGGTCGACGGCGCGTTGTGTTCCACGCGCGCCTCAAAGAGATGTCAGCAGAATTGACGGGGTCCGCTAGGGCCAATGCCTGCCGGGGGTTCGAAGAAAACCGATAGGGAAATCGTGGCCCCCGGCAACATGGCATAGGAAGGAACACGGGTGGGTTTTAGTCAGTAAGAGTCTGACACGCCCTCCCGCTCCACCCAGAGCTGGAGAAGTTATTTGATAATTTCCCACCCAAAAAAAAAAAAAAAAAAAAGGTGTCCTCTCGATGTTTTTCCTTCACAGAAATTCTCTTAGCACCCTAATTGCGTAAAACACTATCAATAACAATCTGTTTTATTTTGACAGTTCATTAACATACATTTACGTTGTCGAGCTGATTTTTTTTTAACATATGAAGCATTTAATTAGCAATATCCTTCAAAATGATTCAGATTGTGATTGATCGTGTGTTACGCTGTTACTCTACGCTGTCCTCCCATACTTAGTAACACTGTTATTTGAAAGTATTGTAAAAGCCAATTATTTTTAGAGTAACCGTGGAGTTTCTTGCCGGCTCTTCTCCATAGGAAACGACCAGTTGGAACCGTGCACCTAGTTTCTGACGTTTCATAAGTGCCCATGTAGGTTGATGTGAAATAAAAAAATATTTTGAATTTAGTTTTTTTTTAAATTATGGTGCTATTTATTCTATGTTCTACAAAAATGTCGATGGTGCTTCAATATGTGGTTTTTCCCCGGTTTTCCAATATAATGAGTTGTTTATTACATATACACAATACTGTCTGTCTGTCCGACTGTACGCATGTACCAACCTGATAACCTTAGGTTATCTATCGTCAGGTTGATTTAATATTTATTTGCATGCAGTGACTGCACACCAAGGTCGGATTGAATAACTTATGATAGTGTATTGAACACGTTTCCCTTCCTTAACATAATTCCTGAACTATATTTTGTAAGATAAAAATAGAAGATAGAGATAGAAGCATAAAAATCTGGATGGCAAACGGTTCGATATATTTGCCTTGATTTTGCTACTTGGTCAAAATGCTACACAAAATTATTAGATACCTACGATATTTACTGGTATTCAGCTGCAGCTGGTTAGACTGGAAGCCGACCCTAACATAGCTGGGAAAAAGTTAGGCAGACTAAATGATTCTAGTCTACCAGAATGGCCCTGAAGAACAAAAATACCTTGGTGGGTATTTTTGCTTTTCAGGGCCATTCAGTGGTAAAATACCTAATTTGTAAATGGTACTAAGGTATTTTTCTGGCAATTAAAGTAAGAAAAACACAAAAATATAATGTTAAAATATTTATTAAAAAATAAATTGTCAAATACATTTTTACAATAACATTAACAACAAAGAAGGTATATTAATTAGTTCATAATTTTAATTAAAAACAAAAATTGTACTTCTTACGTATTTTATTTTATTTTTTCTTATTAGACATCTGTCATTTTGGGTTTATTCTTCGCTAAATTATTTATCTATTTTTTTAAAATTATTTATATATGTAAGGAAACCGTGACTGACTGACTAATCTATCAACACAAATATCCAGGTTATAAACTGTGTGCCAAATTTCATCCAAATCCGTCAGTAGTTTTTGCGTGAAAGAGTAAAAAACATACATCGATCCTCACAAACTTTCAGGTTTATATTAAGTAAGATATTATGATATTTTGTAAAGGTACAAAAATAATGTAAAAAATAAAGTATAATAATAATAATCTTATTGATTTATGTATATTCCATGATTGGAGAGCCTTCAGTATAGCAATTTTTATAAATTCATAATTAAATTGGAAAAACCCAAAAAACAGATGAAATAACAATAATATACATTTAGTTAAACACACAACAAATATTTTAATTACAAGTTACATTTTAACTTAATTCTCAAATTAAATAATATTTATTTTATTAACTATCACAGTGAGTCTGTATACCGAATTTTAAACTATTAGAATATTGTAATGATCCGTTTTTCACTATAGCTAAAATAATGATTATACATTCGGTAAAATGATATTTAAAAATTTAAATAAATATAAAAAATATAATAATACGAAATTAAAATCACGCCTATTTCCCCGAAGGGTTAATAGGTTAGGTTTAGGTAATAGAACTAATTGGGTGTAACTTCAAAATATTGCTGTTCAAATGGCCTAAAAGTTCAAGAATGTTTAACCATTGTTATTTGCAACCGACTACGTTTATTTTCATCATTATTGTCACAAAATTGAAACGGGTCATCACAACATTTTTTTTAAACACAATAAAAATTAAAAACTCATAATTTTCCAAATTACATAACCCAATTTCATTCGTAATCTAAAATAAATTATTTTTCTTTTTACAAATTTTAAATCTAAACGATTTTGAGTCTTAAACTTCTATACATAGTATATTTTTGGATAAAGCAGTTTTAATATTGCATAAATATTAATAATCATGGTAGGTAGGAGTACTAAGTACCTACATACTTACTTCTGTAAAGTAAAAAAATAAAATATTACATTATTCTTCCATAGTTACGTTTTCGGTACCTAGATGTTTAAATAATCTACTATTTCGAATCGATTTTTGTCGGTAAGTACTATTTCGGATTTCTATTGAAAGAGAATATTCGATTGACTAATTACTTTTAAAATTACTAAAAAGTCCAACGATGGTCCTAATTTGTCCCAGGTGTCCCAAATTCTGGAAAAATTGGAACTCCGGTAGGCACTGGAATTCACTGACTTCAGAATAAAATCAGGAAAATTAATTGTTCAGCAAGTTGACAACCAACTTAAATCACAACTGTTATCTTTTTAACAGTTCCATAAAATGGCTTTAACACAGCAAATTGGCGTAGTGTGTCAATTTGATAAACAATTAATTTCCCTGACTGTATCTCTTAACCATAGTTAATTTAACTAAATAGTTAATACTATAGTCACCAAACTAATTAATATCAATCTCATTAATTTCACTGATGATCAACCGAAGTTGATCACCAACGAATAATTTTTCTATATTAAATTAACTAATATGACACATAAATTTCAATTATGGATCTTGTCATACCTTGATTAAAGTCGAAAGTGCAACAAACAATCAATTTTAGGTAGAAGAAGACCCAGGTCAAGACCTGGGCTTTCTTCAAACAATGGGTTGACCTAACATTTGGACCAAACAGAATTATTGCTACCTACCTTAACTTGATCTAACCGTGTCCAGTCAGATACCGTTTCTACTCAATCATCTCTGACATGTTTTGAATATAAATCTTGTACGTATTTTCCCAGGTTACCCATGTTCTTTCATCTCTTTGGAACTATTATAAGCCAAGGAACATAATAACAGCCCCAGAGAGAAAAAAAGCTTTCACACCCTACTGATAAACGCTATCACCTTCCTACAACTTTCGACTCCATCAAAATCCACAAGACCCTCCCTACCCTCGATTTATACAGTGCTTATAATCCTTGACGGCATCACAGGACTTAGTGATGGCCTGCTTCTTCAGATGGTTGAGTTTCCGGCGGGCATGGGAGACCACGTCACGGTAGGATCTTCTGGTGAACGGCATGTCGTCTCGTACTCGGTGGATTTCTGATAGGGCGAGGCGTTGCCAGCGTCTGACACGGGGAGTGAGCTGTGGAGGTAGATTTTGGTGGGAATTAGTTTGGTGATCATAATGTATAGGTGAATATTATTATCTTGCCGACCGAATGTCGGCACGGCGAAATTAGCGGCCAATCTAAACGGAGATTAGCCGGTTACACAGGTGATATTTTAGAGCCCAAGTGTGTCCGCAAATGCAGATCCTTTACTCTCATAGCCCGATAGGATGGTAATCAGACACGACCTGGGAGGACTAGGGGCTCATCATATAACCGACTGTTGCTGTCACCTCTCGAATTAATTTGATCAAATGGTTAAAATCAACCAAAAATGTTTCAGCAAAATTAAAGTAGGTATGTTATGCTGCAATTTGCCTACAATTTCTCAATACTGAAACACGGGCCTCACACCTCTATAAAAAACATTATCTTAACCAAAATTGGCAGTCAGGAATGTCAATGTGGAGTTATTGAGAGCGCAGATTTTTAAACAGATAATTCATTCCCGCTTCACTGGTGAACGGTCTAAGGAAAGGTTAAAGATGTGGCGAGCCTGTGCTCCCAACCCATTCATTACACCTGCTGAAAGTCTCCCGCCTGGACACGAGTTGCCTTAGCTTACCTGGAAGTCTTTAAATAGACTCCACACCCAGGTAGGTCGAAGCAAGGAAAACCTGCTCAGGTGGAGATTTACAGATAACTCCGCCCTGGAGTGTTAATGTGGTGCTGTCCCACAACAATGGAGCACACTTAATTATCGTATCCAGCGTGTCCTGTTGCCTGCATAATGCAGGAGCTGATGGACGCTACTGAACCAAATCGTAGCCAAATTCTGGGCTGACTTTGTATAAATTGCTATCGACACATTAAGAAGTAAATTCCACCAACTTTTTTAAAGTAGTGAACCTTTGAAGATTTCGGATCAAGCCAATTTAATCCACTATATTCCATTCAATAGTTATTCTCATCATGTGCAGAATGACAATTAACTGCTACACTTTCTCTTTTAAT
This sequence comes from Agrochola litura, assembly GCA_949152395.1. NCBI lineage: Eukaryota > Metazoa > Arthropoda > Insecta > Lepidoptera > Noctuidae > Agrochola > Agrochola litura. Next base: position 32,746,128 of record OX424490.1, on the reverse strand, counting down.
CCCAGAGCCGCTTAGGAATTATTCATTATTGTAATGATTGCACAATAGAAGGAAGACATCGTTTTCTATCTGATACATACCTCGCACGGTCGATTGCAGCCTCTGTTAATTTTGTCACATCTCTTTAAATAGTCTTCGCTCTGAAAACAGGTAAGAAAACGTATTTTTCTCAAACATGCATAGAAATATTGTCATTATTTTCGAAAAAAGAACACGGGAAGTATCGAATTTACGGTCAAAGAAAATCAAATCCATTGAGCGTTTTTTGAATTTGGAACATTACAACGCTCCAGCAATGCCGTATGAAACGGCGTGCTGGGGTTATTAAATACTCTTTGATTGGATCTCTTTTATCATTCTTGGCATACCAAAGTAAGTCTCTTTGCTTACAACAAAATTGCGTTCACGTGGCTGTATAGCCATAAATGCGTTTGCCTTTCGGCACAGATGATAAATAGAAAATTGGCGGCAAAGCTGAAAATTCGTCATGATTTGTTATTTACATACATAATAAATATAAATTTAATAATTAAAATGAGTTGCAACGGTTCAGAGAGTAAAAAAATAAAAAATAAATAAAATAAAATAAAATAAAATAAAATTTATTGTGTCAAATAATTGGTCTTACAAATTGTTGTGTTCGGAATCTTCTTTTAGACAAATAATGCCTGTAGTAGAAGACTCCGCCCCTCCCTTTTTTGTATTGATTTTACTCCACCAGATTTAAGATCAGAAGCCAAATTGGCAATGGAAAACCTGCTTTCAGCAAAGTCAAAAGAAAATTGCCTATTTCACGGCCTTTGCAATAATGTACTATACTTATAATGGGTAGGTACGACAAGAAACTGAATTTAATATTGACTAGGTACCATAAGGTAAATGTCCATAGAGACGCAATAATCATTGGCAAAAGTGCTCTAAAGCCAAGTACACATTACCGCAGCGCAATACATTTTCATACAAAAAAGTGCAGGGCGGCCCGCTTGTAGTGCGATGGTTCATAAAAATGTACGAAAGTGATAAAGGAATATTTTTGCAATGCTTTGAGTTGCAGTGCGGCCCGCCCTAACCCTTTAGCCTTTAAGGTCACTTATAAGACTTCAGGGTCTCAAAAAGTTGATATTGACAGTGGAATGAAGCCTTGGAAGGTTTGTAGCAAATCCTTTCTATGTAGAAATTAAGCTTTACATACCTGTTCTAAGAATAAGCATTCTTATGGTGATTATTAGTTATAGGAAAACATAAAATCGAAGTTTTTAGAAAACCCATTTAGTTATGAACACTTCGTACACAATGCGGAAAATTTGAATTTAATAAAAATTCTCTACATTACTGGTTTCATTCCTCGATCAATACCCATTATACATTATGTATGTAGATATTACATTTTTTCCATTTACATTACAAATTTTTTCCTTGAAGTGCCTAGTCCAGATAGATTCCTGATAAAGCAAGGCAACACAGCCTCTGCCAATTTTGAAAACCAAGGTGTGAAATATTTTATGGCTGCTCGGAGGTTTCCAATTTTATTATTCTCCAAATGCACTTTAAACTTTCGGATCGTGTTATTTCTTTTAGATCCAGTGCAGTCATTTAGACAAAAACTTATTTGAATCCATATTAAAGTATTTTGATTGATTAGTTACCTTATTTAGATGCATGCGGAATACGATCATGTGCCCCAACAGGAACTTGTGGTGACAATCTCCGCTGTACACGGCAGCCCTGCGTGCGTCATGCTCGATCTTCTTCACCCGGTATTCGAACTTCTTCCAGCACTCGTTTTCCTGTGAAGAGGCATTTATAAAATTAGTTTATCCCGTGGCCACACGAGCTACACGCTCAAGCGACAAGTGTTTTGCGACAGCGACTGCGGAAAAACCAAATAACAAAAGTTGTTTGAGCAAGCCACGAGTCACCGAGACGCGATGGAAATAGATGACGAGCGCGCAAGTCACTTGACACAAGTCGGTCCCATCGCCCGAGGCCGTGAAGCTAAGCGTATGCTGAGACGCAGGTAATGCGGCACAGCACAGTACAGATTTTGCAGGGTAGGGCAGGCGAGGCAGACATAGGCCACGAGCGCATGCTGCGACGCAGCTACACAAACACGTTTGCGTCCTAGCTAGTACAAACAATCTGTCATTGAAACAAAATAAAAAACCAGCCAAGTGCATGTTGAACCACGCACAATGTAGGGTTCCGTAGTTGGGATGAATTTATCCCAAGAACAAACTTAACTTTGTAGTTGAAAAAAAAAATCTTTCATACAGAATGTATGTGAGAACATGTTTTTACAACCGCAAATCTAAGTTGGTCAATTATTACTCGTTAACTTGTAAAGCCTACTCAGTTGTGATGGTTTTTCTTTTAAATTCTATATATAAGCTACTGCCATGAATTTTTTCACATAATTATCTAAAACCAACCATTTAGCTGGCAGGGGGGGAGACACTTGACTCTAACAAATATTTGCACTTTAAAGCTTAATATTTCGCAAACGGATCTCTGAATTCAAAAATAGTTTTAACACCCTCACAATGTTTTTGAAAGACCTTTCCAACGATACCCCACATCAAGGGACAGAAAATAAAATAAAAAACATCCCCACTTTACGTGTAGGAGAGGTATCCTAAAAAAAATATTTTTCATAATTTTATTTTACCACTTTGTCGGCATAATTAATATGTATACCCATGCCAAATTACAACCTTCTAATACTAACAGTCTTGGAGCTAGACCGCGGACGGACAGACAGACGGACATGACGAAACTATAAGGGTTCCTTGTTTACTACGGAACCCTAATTATGGTAAAAAACAAGTGACAACCTACACGTGTCGCGCAGAAACTGTGGCGGCTCAACAACGACAGACAGACACATGTCTGCGTCGCACGTGCCTGCGCCGTACCGTACGCAGCTGTCAGTACGTTCATGCATCACAAAATCTGCTCTGTCCTGCGCTGCGTGGACCTGCGTCACCTGCATCTCAGCATACGCCTAGCCTGAACGGGGCCTTAGTGACATAGGCCAGGTCATGTTTGTCAAAGGTCCGATGGCCGTTGGCGTGGTCTTTCAGTGGAGACTATGAATTGACATTTTTTTTGGAACGCCTCCTAGCTGGATGGATTACAAAAGCAGCCAGGAAAATTGAATGCAAAAAAAGGAAAACCTGATTGGAGATCTAAAAGTCCAAGGAAAGGATTGTGAAATGGGTTGTGGCGAAGGCCGGTTTATGAGCCAGCAGCTGATCTATTCTGTAAAAATGTCAACGTTTAAACTGTGAATTCCACTTGATGCTAGACTTCACATTTATCTACAGCTCGCTTCAAGCTCACTTTTTTCAGAACATTTTTCACAAATATTTTTACAGGACAGATTGGCAGAAAATACTAAAGACTTCGGACAGTGAAAGATACGTAGATACGTATATAATACTGAATTACCTACCCTAATAATGTAATTACAACTGTGCCAATCCGTTCGCAGAATACATCCGTGACTGAAACTATTCCACAAATTCCAGTGGACTTCCGAATGGCATTATAATAATCTAGTTTATGCCCTAACCTTCATTTAAATAAAGTTATTTTAGCACCGGCAGACATAACGGTGTGCTAAATTTAACGACGACAAGGTTTACCAAACAGCATGGCGCAAGTTGATAGGGACTAAATTAAATAGTTAATAGACAGTGCGTTAGTGAGACAGACGGTCGGAAGCTGTGACTTGGTGATCTCATTACTGAGGCCGTGAGATGAGCGGAGCATTCCTTTAATTACTAATTAACATAGGTACTTAAAGTCAAAGGCAAAGTCAAATCATTTATTTCAAATAAGTCCCTTATGAGCTCAACTATCATCAATGAGAAACAATAGAATTTTAATTGATATCGATCTCCAGGAAAGCTCGTGACAGTCAAGGGGATGGCACTTTTGGACGTCAAAATTTACTAATTACTGATCATTTATAATCTGGACAAATGACGAAGAGTAGAAGATGAGTAGGTGAATTATGACTGCTACGATTAGTAGTCTTGTGGTCGCAAAGGTAACTGCTAAACGGCCTTGGTTCGATTCGCAAGTCGAAGAAGTGTGTTTGAGTTCTTCCATTTGTAATTTCTCACTAGCAGCTCAATGCTTCGCTACCACTTTGTTTTATAGTGATTTGTTTACCACGACATCACTGAACGTCTTGGGTTCAACTCCCTGGTTAGGCAAAGTGTTATAGGGTTTTTCATTTGGAATTTCTCAGTAGCAGCCTCTTGGTCAGCATGAAGATGGTAGATCTTCATGCTGACCAAGATTAATTTCAATCACGACAAGAGTCATTTTTAATCCTGTTGTAGTTAGTGACAATTTGAGAAAACAAGAAGTCATGTCATAATAATTAAAGAATGCATTTATACAACTGTTTTGCATGTGTACTGTTTATGCATTAATAATGTATGCACTGACAAATAACTCGCTAATTGTAAGGCCACACAGCATTCGCATCATTGCCAAGGTTTCAGCGTTGATTGACGCGGGAACACCTACATTATTAGATTATGTATTAAAAATTATTTATATTCTTTCGATACGTATTATTTTTAAATACAGCGTGATGCGTTATCGACTTGTGGTTCAATTGCTATCACGTGGACAAACAAACTTTTAAATTGGCGGTCGTTGTCATGCCAATACTTAGAGCCGGAAGCGCAACGCAGCTCGTTTTTCAATGCCGCGCAAATAAGAACATTACAGTCATTAAAATAAAGTTGAAATTAAATAATCTTCCTCAAGCCCGCGAGAGCATGACAGACAAACAGTTTTATTTTTCGACTTTATTTTGAGGGCTACAAGGATGATATTTGTTTGCCAGTGAAAACCGCACTGCGTTGCGTTTCGCCCAGGTCTGCGTTGGCCCTTAGGGTGATAGTAATTCTAATTAATCGGGAACTGCTGAAAAGAAGACTGAGAAACAGTCGTTTCATGTATGATAGGTAGGTATTTAGTCATGAATGCACTTGGATGTTTAAAATCATGACGATCAAAATCAAAATATTTTATTTCTTCAGAAGCTAGGTGCACGGTTCCAATTGATCGTTTCGGTACACAGAGGGTATTAATCCTTAAGAAGATACATAAGGCTGTTGATGTGTCGACATCAACATTGTAAAAGATAAATGATTTTAAATTCTGTAGTAGGTGATTTATACAAACACTTTTACACGTCAATAATATTTAAAAAATAATAATAATCAAAATATTTTATTTCACATAAACCTACATGGGTACTTATAAAACGTCAGAAGCTAGGTGCACGGTTCCAATTGGTCGCTTCCTATGGAGAAGTGCCGGCAAAAAACTCCACGATTACTCTTTTGAAAATAATTGTCATTACATATAAATATAGGTATAATGTTTTAAAAAAACTATGTATTATTTTCAAAACTCATTATTTTAGACTATTATAATATCGACATCTATATTTTATGAGGTAAACAGAAAAGAGTAGTGTTCATTTCCAGTGTACTCTTGAACTACATTGCAAACATACAGATGCACACTGATCTCATATTGTTGATGTACTGCAGGTGTTGTCACATAAAATATCAGATAACTGGCCAGTTGGTTCGTAAAGCTGTTGCTGCCAAGGCCTGAAGATGGATTGGTTTCATGAAATATTGTAATATGTAATAATAGTTAAATAGATACCTACATTTTTGAAGTGAAAACTTTTGAGGGCGCGTTGGGCATTTTTGAGATGGGTCTAAACCATTTATTTCGAGACACCATGACGACACCTAATTTTTGTAAACGCGATTGTGCTCTTTATTTATATTACGTTACGGATCAATGGTCTATGCAAGTATTTTTACTTTAAAGGTTTTGTAAACGCGATTGTGCTCTTTATTTATATTACGTTACGGATCAATGTTCTATGAAAGTATTTTTAGTTTAAAGGTTTCGGAAGTATTTTTTTTTTGTAAACTCGATTGTGCTCTTTATTTAGACAAGGTTACGGAAAAATGTTCCATACAAAAAAAAATTCTTTCACCAAGGCGATCTTGTTCATGTTTTCACTTCTGTCGGCACTCCCGGAATGCCACCACTTTTTTTTTTTACTTGTTTCGTTTGTATATTAACATTCACATACCGCACACCATGTTTGAATGATATACAATTTTCATGTCAGAATTGAATGGGATTTTATTGTACGCGCAATTATTAATTGTACGTGCAATTTTATTGTATGAGCGATTTTATTTTAGGTGCTTTTACCCATACCAGTTTTGAACGGCAACTAACTTGCCCGTATCGTGCAACAATTGTACGTGTTGTTTAGATGATGCCAGTTAATTGATGCTTCAATTTTATGGTATGCCACAATCAAACTTGCACCGTATAAATGGGGCTTCAAAAGTATGTAATGGCAGCAACTTCTTTATCTTTCATAATAATTGTCACTGCCCGTCATAGTCATGCATTTTTCATGTGACATTTAAGCTTTGCTTTCCTTTGTTATATTTTTTTTGGCATTTGTGTTTTAATGCTTTTGTTTTTTTTTTATGCTTTTCTTAAGCTAAAACTAACATCATAGGGAGGCTTTAAATCATGAACAATGCAACGCAATTTTTTTTTTCTAAACATTTCAACTTGTGTGTTAGAAAGAGTACGCTTTAGTACTTATAAATAAGCATGATTTTTTTTATGTAGGCACTAGACAATCAATCTGTCTAGCCTTTTCCCAGCTATGTTGGGGTCGGCTTCCAGTCTAACCGGATGCAGCTGAATACCAGTTTTTTACATGGATCGACTGCCTATCTGACCTCCACAATCCAGTAACTGGGTAATTCGATACTCCTTGATAAGACTGGTTGTCAGACTTTTGGGCTTCTGACGACCCGTATCGACTGTCAAAGATCCACGAATGACAGCCGAGACCAATGGCTTAACGTGCTTTCCGAGGTACGGAGGAGTCTCGGTATGTTAAGATGGTCACCCATCCACGGACCAACCCCGACAAGCGTAGCTTAACCTGTTGGATCGACCCGTGCGGCTGTTATTACTTAGCCACAAGCCCCAACAAGGCACAAGCCTTTTTGCCATTTGACACAAAAAGATAATTTTCAGCCAGGAGGATTCTGGAAAAAATATTTTAAGTATTCAAGACCCAATTTTAACAGGCCATGCACCGATTGAGCATTTTTGTTCAATTCTTAAGATAGACAACCTTTTTGAAAATAGGTCAACAATAATAATCATTAACATCATTTCAACCGAAAGACATCTATTGTTGGACACAGGACTTCTCCAAGCATCGTCTCCAACAATAATATTGAAAACTAAACAAAATTAAACAAAGAAATTGGATTTCCATTTAGAAAATAGCCATCAAAATTGAAGTTGCGCGTACCACGGCATTGGCAGAGGCTAAGTAAAAATGTTTTTAATTTTTGTTTGATTGAGACTGTATTAATACTCAAAAACAGCTGGACAGGTTTTATGTTTTCACGGCAGAATTCTTAATATCTGGCGAATGGTTTTTCCGCGTCCGTCTGCGAAATAATAATCGAGTTAGCTGTTTGAAGTTTTGCGTAAAAATGCAATAAGTATTTGTGTCTGTTTACATTGCATCTGATCTAATGCATCTAAATATATTTTAGGAGTCCTCTGATCTCTATTTACAATACAAATAAATAATACAATCACTTGCCAAAGAATTCAACTGCTACATTTTATTAGTAAAATATTGATATTAATAAACAATGAGCCTATCCCGTCGCCATTAATCAGGATACTAAAAATAACTGTTTCCTAAAAGTAATTCTTGGTAGTAAAACATTGGCAGCATGCAGGTTTTGGTATTATGCAATGTTGCAAAAATTAGTCTACACCCTTGAACGAGCGCAGAGTCAAGGTGCTGCACTTACACTGCATAAACTCACATCCGAGTAGGGTCACCATGCGATGGACTTTCATGGGGAGAGCAAGGTTTTTGTAGATGGTGATTTTTTTTAGGTATGAAATAGATTTCGTAGTAGATAAGATAAGTCTTTATTTGCCTTTAAACATGGTATAAAGTTGTTACAGTCAGGTATTAATCTAAAGTCCACATGTTTAGCTATACAGGATATGTATCAATTGCATGCAAAATAGTAATTATTAGTTAATTGTTGTTGTAATATGTTTCATTTTAGCACTATCCGTAATGACAAAAGTCCAGAAATTTATAGTTTATTGTTAAAAACATCTTTAATATCATGTTCTTTCAGCCATTTCAATAATTTGTTTTTAAATGAGTTAATATTATTTACCAATTTTATTTATTTTGGAATTTTGTTATAAATGCGTATACACTTGACTAGTAAGTAGGTTTATAAACTTATGGAATTACAAAAAATATTTCTCATTGGAAGTTATAACTGACAGTGACCTAAAATTCTAAATTTTAAAACTAAATATTTAACCTACCACCTGCCTGCCTGCTTTCAAAGTGTAATGGGGTTATTCCATCTGGAATTTCTAGCAGCCCGGAGTCTGGATGTGTGCCCGGTTGATGTTAAAAAAATCAAAATTCAAAAATTCAAAGTCATTTATTCAAACTAGGCTGAGAATCAGCAGTTTTCGAACATCAAAATTACATAAGAAAGTCCCCCAAAAACGCCCACTCTTCACCACTTCCTAGTTATTAGGCTCGCCTCCTATTACATGGGAGTTAAATATTACTGGCGAAATATGAGTGTACTGTAGGTGCACCTCTGTCTAACCCTTCGGGTAATACAGGCGTGATGTTATTTTATATATTTAACCTGCTTTGACTAATGAGTTAGGAAGTAATGAGTCACAATTAAAATATTTTGTAATGTACCTTTGCTCTGGGACTCACAAGGCAGCTATACAGGGCCGTCTTTACCCGGGGATGCAAGGGGTGCGTAGCACTCGGGCGCAAGGTCTTAGGGGCACAAGCCGATATCGAGTCGATCGATTTGTAATGAAATCGAACGCAGATTTCAAAACACACGACACAATACATTAAAAAGTTTTGTCAACTTAAAAGCCAGAAAAAAATAATTTGAAGTTTTAAAATGTACCTACCTCATTTTATTTTGGAGTAAGTAACTTTAAAAAAATGGAACACAATATTTTTCTTTTTTTTTCGTTTGCAAGGGCTGATTTTCGCACCCTGGCGCCCAATATATTTATGGTATGGTTATGGTATGGTATAGATAACTTAATAAAATTTAGCCCTGAAAACTTTACACGCAAAAGAAGGAAAAAAGAAATCCTTGACTTTTTTTAACAACTTTAATCTATCACCAACGGTAACATTAATGCAAAAGTACCTACACCTACCTCAACCTACTTAGAATAAACATAGGTACTACGTACTTCTAAAATCAAAGTGCACTCAAAACATGCAGTTTCCTGTAATTATAATATCAATTTATCGATGATGCAATTGATAACCTTCCACTCTTAACAACAGGAAGACTCATTATTATCATAATCAATTTCTAATCAAACAAGTAATTAAATTAAACATGTAAACTGAACTTACGGAACATTTAGATAAGTAATGCATCTTTACATCAAGCAAAAAATTAGGTAAATATCGCTATTTGTACTTGATTTTAAATGATCAAAGACAGAAAGAAAATATTTTATTTGGGGTACGCACAGAAAATGCAAACAAAAATATGTAACATTAACAAAATAATTGAGCGTAAAACTCGTGCGAGACTAAATAAGCTCCTATCACAGTATAGTGCTACATTATATATAAAAAAATACCGACGTCGGTATATTTTTATCCCCAGCCCTATCAGAATACTAAATCTGATAGGGCCCATTGTGATGCCATCACCACGCAGGATTCACAAAGCATACCAAGCATTATCAGACTTAGCTTAGGCATGCATGAACAGCAGCAGCAGCAGCTCAAGTCAGCTCAAATCATTCGTGACAGTAGATTCTTTAAAATCAATTAAAAATGATTGATTTTAAAGAATCTTATATGTTTTGGCTGGGTTACAAAAATGGAACACAACTAAATAAATAAATAAAATATACACCATGAATTCTTTTAATTTACATTATGGTGTAAAACCACCACAGTCTTTTCTTGAGTCCAGCGCCAGCCAGTAAAAATCTGGCTACCCCAAAGGTTATACAGTTCATATGACATTTTATTTATTATTTATGTAAACTAAGCAACTAGTCCTGCACCTGTTAATGGTTGCAGGACCGGTTCACACCTATACCTATGCTAAACAGATCCCGCCAATTACATACAGGATTACGAACACGATGAGCGAGGATACAAAAATAATTAAATTGAATTCCAACTATTTCCAGAGCTATGAATTCAGAACCAGTCCTTCCGTCCGTGTATAGCATATATAAAGCCCGGGCGGCATTTGAAGGTTTCCCCCAAAAAAAAAAAAAGGTACCCATCTTATGATTGTGCCAGGAGCATTTGCTAATGCACAGTGATCTTCCCCTCTTTATATGCTTAATGCTCTTCTGATCTGATATCAACACCGGGGTGTGACTTGTTTGCTGGGAGATATGTGTCGTGAATGTAAATTAGAGAAGATGGATGTTTTTTTTTTTTTTTTTTTCTCTCTTGATTGCAGTTTGTTCATTATACAAGTGTTATTTTGTTTGTTAATTTTACTATTTTATCGTGTTTTTTTTAAATTGTATTTTACTTAACTTATTTACGTAGGTACGTGTATCACTTTTTTAGGGTTCCGTAGTAAACAAAAACAAGGAACCCTTATAGTTTCGTCATGTCCGTCTGTCTGTCTGTCTGTCCGCGGTATAGCTCCGAGACTCTTAGTACTAGAAAGCTGTAATTTGGCATAGGTATACGTATTAATTACGCCGACAAAGTGGTAAAACAAAATTATGAAAAACATTTTTTTTAGGGTATCTCTCCTACACGTAAAGTGGTGATGTATTTTTTTTTAACCCATTGTTTGGGGTATCATTGGAAAGGTCATTTAAAAACATTGTGAGTTTGTAAAACCTTTTTTGGATTTAGGGATCCGTTTGCGAAATATTAAGCTTTAAAGTGCTAATTTTTGTTAGAGTCAAGTGTGTCCCCCCCCCCGCCAGGTAAATGGGTTGGCATTGGATGTGTAAAAAAAATCACAGCAGCAGTTTATATAACGAAATTAAAAGGAAAACTATCACAGCTAAGAAGGCTTTACAAGTTAACGAGTAATAACACTACTCAACAAATTACAAACTTTTTATTTTATCTGAGTTCCCACTATGTGATTATAATTCCTTGTTATTGACCTAATACAAATATGTAAATAGGATTTTTACATAACATCTCATTTTTAAGATAAATGAAATTTGTCAAAAATATGATTTTCTTGCAGAATCAAGTTCACCCGTTAGGTTTCATTGATGCTTTGATTGAAAAGGTGAAGTTTTTTTAGTGTAGCTGGCTTTCCTCTTGTAGTGAGATCCTGCAGTTTCTCTAACAAGGCTCCAACAGTAATCTGCGAGCATAGCAGGCTCCCATCTTCCTTGGAAACGTTTTTCGATTGCAGCCACATCTTGATGAAAGCGTTCCCCACGTTCATCGCTAACTGATCCCATATTTTTGGGGAAAAAGTCCAAGTGCGAATGAAGGAAATGCAGTTTTAATGACATATTACATCCCATTTTATGGAAACAGTCTAGCATCAGTTTAATTTATTTGGCGAAAGTCAGCGGATTTGTCACGTTAATAAAAGCACCTTTTAACTCTTCCATTGTACCAACCGTTCAAATTCGTATAGCACCTTAGACAGCACACTTTAGGAACCCACGTCTTATCTTGGTTTTTCACATCACAGTCAAAATAGGCAAGTAACACTTTTTAATTAGGTCAAAAAGAGGTTTTTTTTTCGATTTTGGCGTAAATTCGCCACAAATGTAACAAAATAAGTTAGGACTGTTGACACACACGCGTGACATTTTCAAGTTTACATTTTCAAGTTTACCAATCAAACTAACGTATAAAGTAAGTTTTGTTAGTAAAATAATCTTATTTTCAAAATACTCGCAATATAAAAATCAAACTCACGTCAAAAACTTAAAATTCATATTTCTCAGTTTCTAGACGTAATATCAAAATAAAATGCCTACATATATTTATTATTAGTCAACCTCGATATGAAATAATATGAACCAAATCAGATATTTTTTTAGTGTTGAGTAGTGTAATCGACCAACTTAACTTTGCAGTTGCAAAAACATGTTTTCCCATACATTCCGTATGGGAGAACATATTTTTCACTACGAAGTTAAGTTTGTTTTTGGGATAAATTCATCCCAACTACCCTTCATTGTGCGTGGTCCGACACGCACTTGGCCGGTTTTTTTTTTTAAATTGTATTTTACTTAACCTACTTACGTAGGTAGGCGTGTCACTTTTTTAGTTTGTAAATTGTTCTGTACAACGTCTTAGGGTCTATTCTGTGATACCTATTGTGCATGAAAATTTAAATAAATAAAAATATCTACTAAAAATGTATTAAAGGACCAGCAATCCTTCTTTCTGCTAAGACCTGTATAGCTAGTGATTGATTTATTTTCTTCCGGCCTTATTCGTAAAACATCTGAAAGATGTGAATTCGCTGATTTTGATTTCGAGTGTGTTGTGTGTGACATGAGTGAGGTTCGAATTTCGCGTTCACAAGCTGACCATACATTTAAAATTACTAACATCAATCAATCTGCCTAGCCTTTTCCCAACTATGTTGGGGTCGGCTTCCAGTCTAACCGGATGCAGCTGAATAACAGTATTTTACATGGAGCGACTGCCTATCTGACCTCCACAACCCAGTAACTGGGTAATACGATACCCCTTGGTAAGACTGGTTGTCAAACTTGCGGGCTGCTGAAGATCCGTAACGACAGTCAAAGATCTACGAATGATAGCCGGGACCAACGGCTTAACGTACTTTCCGAGGCACGGAGGAGTCTCGGTATGTAAAGATGGTCACCCATCCACGGACCAACCCCGGCAAGCGTACCTTAGCCTGTCGGATCGACCCGTGCGGCTGTTATTACTAAGCCACAAATTACTAACATAAATTTCATAATTTATTATAATAACATAAATTCAAATTCAAAATAATTTGTTTCAGGAATATACCCATATGAAATTTACGACAGATTACAAATTCAGTTAATTAATAGAATTTATAAATTATTACAACATTATTATAAAACAATCAATGTTACAAAAAAATAATAGTAAAGTATTATTTTAGGGGGAAAATTAATTGCCTTACGAAGAAATAAATAACCTCATAATATGGCCCTCAATATTCCATTGTCAGATTTATGTATTCGGTTCATAAAGGAGGCCTGCGACTTTCTCATGACTGCGTAAAAGTCATCTACCCTGTTTTCGGCAAACATGCCGGACGCACTACACCGCCAAGGCAGACCCAGTATGCATCTGAATGCGTTGTTATATTGAATACAAACAAAAAAGAAAGAGCTTCTAATTAGTTGTCATAGGAACAAGAAACTTGTAGATAAATTAATACAGTTTCTACTTGAGAACAAGTGCTACATATAATCGTTTCATACAGTTGACGCAGCGGCATTAGGTCTATCAAGTGCCTGCTCAGACCGAACTTTCAATTCAAGTGTTTAGGTCAGGAAGTGATTTCAAGTACCTAGGTAAGTACTTACGATGTATGGCAAACTTTTGAACAACAACGACAATGGTTTACTATCGAAGGAATTCATATCTGTGAGGACTATTCTTGCTTGCAGCGCTTGGCCGCTCTAGTATCGCTTACCTACGAAAAACAAGGGTCGTGTGCACGGGATTTTGTTTTCAAAATGCCTAGATATGCGTTACCCTGATGGTATGTGGGAGTTTGTTGCGCCACTTCTTCTTCCCAGCTAAAGGCACTGGGAAGTGGTGAAGGGTGGGCGTTTTTGGGGGACTGTCTTATGTAATTTTGACGTTCGAAAAGTGCTGATTCTCAGCCTAGTTTGAATAAATGACTTTTGAATTTGAATTTTGGTACCTCTCCAATTTCATGGTGTCTGAAAGTTTACCTTTGTATTCACTAACAAAGAAACAAAACAAAAACAATGGACACATTGAAGAACGTTTACAATTAAAATTGCTTCTAGAGAGAAGTAAAGGATTCTCAAATGCAACAATGGATGAGTAATGATCGATTTTTAAGATACACCCCTAAACCTATAAAGGAATAGTCATGTTTATTAAGGTAGCAAAATGAGACTGTCATACTCATTGCGGTTATAAAAGTCCTAAATTCAAATAGAATAAAAAAATAAAATAAAATTTGTGAAACTACTAAAGTAATCAAATAGATTACTTTAGTAGAAAAATTTGTCTCAGAACTTTTTTGACGTGATAACGTCTTATAAATCGATGAACACCGGCTGTACACACAAAAAAGTGTCACATTCCGCCTGAGCCGAGCGTGCAAGCAAGAGCGCGAAACAAGCGATAGAGAGGCACGATCGGCCTAAGCTATCACGTAAAATTATCCTCCGTAAACCGACTTTACAGACAACAATTTTTTTTTCTAATATAGTCACACCTAAAATAGTATCCTTAAAACAGCATTCTTTTAGTGATAATTTTTGTTTTTAACGCACGCGCTCTCGCCAAACAATTTCTCTATTTCCATAACAAAACAGCCTAAACCTAACGTTAAAATAAAACAATAACACAAAACAATGGAACATAACACGTGTGGTCACCCTACTCTGACGCTGTGCATTTTGGCAGTAGATCAATTGGCGAATGACGCGGACGCCGGTGACGAGCCCATTACATACATTGATAGACTGCTTGTTTGCTTGTATTGGATTTCTGTTTGATGGTGATAATGCTGTATTTGATGTAGTTGTGTGGTAGTTTATATTGAATGTTATTATCTCCTATGGTTTTCGTGGTTAATGGATGGCCTTCTCAATGGCCCATAGTCAATAAATTGCTAGGATTAATCAGCCAGAGATTGGCGTCCAGGGTGCACCTTAAGGAGGCTCTGATAGATGCTCTGCTTTTTACGATATTAGGTATAGTGCATAAATACATAGGTAGGCACCATAGACTAAGGAAAAGAAATAATGTTAAATTTTTTTTCAATCTTCCAGTTTCTCGATTTCAAGTTTGAGTAGCCGACTTGGTACAGGTAAAAAAATTTTCAGATAAGATATCCAAAAGTTACTGATGATTGTAACGTTTGGAATACATCTGCTTACTAAATCTGCCTACTGAATACCGCTACAATGGATGATCAGAGGTGAATTTTTAATAGCCATAATCGCCATTTTCTTCAGTATATTAATTATTAGTGTTTTTTTGCATTTATTGAGACGTTGCTGGCCATACCCTAAGCATTTAGGGATGCCGTCTAGTGCAAGATACTTATTGGCATTTTGCCGAGAAATACAAAACACCACTATACGATACATGATGTGATTATACTATAAATCAATTGTGTTACATTATCGTAATAGGTGCGAAATTCCGCATGCAACTGTGATTTATCATTAGAAGCGTGTTTTAGTATGTGATAATATTGCTAACTACTAATTATTATCAACACGTTGTCAATAAGATAAACATAATTAATTAAATCTGAAAGCTTAGCCCTTTTATGGAGTGACCGGATTTGAACCGATTTGGGACCGGAATTGTTACTTCAGTAAGGACTTTTGTGCATGAGTCATATTTACATATTGAGGCCTCTGATAGGCAATGAGAACGTTTAACTATCGATAAATCGAAAGCAAAATTATCCTACCACAGTGACTTCAGATCTATGCGAAATTCTATCCAAATGCCTGCCAAACGCAATCCCTAACTTGGAACTCATGAAAAGAATTCGTTGCATTTATTCATTATCACTTACGTAATATATCTTCTTATCAAAATTCAACCTGGAATCATAAGCAAACACATGACCAGATCTTTTACCTATTGCCAAGTTTCTATGCTAAATATAGTTGATCAGACTATCAGAAACGTAACCCATTACACTTCCGATCATTCCAACCATGGGCATTTGAAGCATATTTATCTGAATCTAGCCGATCTATAATTCTGTAAAACTCTCACCGTCACTTTTTTTCTCTTAAGTCGAAAGCGTCAGGGTGGCCTGCGAAATTCAAATTTTCTTACGTTTTTTTGCAGTTTGCAGGTCAGTGTCAGGTTTTATGTTGATTAAAATATGATTCGCGGCCGTAACTAACTTATGGAGTTGTATTGCTGATTGTAATGATTATAATTGAGTAAAGCCATATTTGTTACGGCCGCGAATCATATTTAGATCAACACATAACATGATACTGACCTGCAAATTGTAAAAAACTTAAGAAAATTTGAATTTCGCGGGCTACCCTGACGCTTCCCCCTTAAGTGAAGTGGGCTGCCAACAGTGTCATGAAATGACAGCTCACTTCCAGCTTAGAGATTTTTATGGAATACCTATACCCAAGATTACCTTGACACTACTGGAACTCCACGTGAAACTCATTAAGGATTACAACGAACGTTTCTGTATTAATAGTAAGGTTACATCATGAGTTTAAAGACAGCCTGAAGTAATTTACTAATGTATTTATGTTGACAATATGTCGGCCATTATTTAGAGTTACGACTATTTTATTGGTGAGGCTATGATGGTTTCTTGGTGCTGGGAGCGTGGCGGCGCGCGGCGTCTCTTCTAAAGTTTTTATGGCCGTTTGGCCAAGTGCAATGTGGTCAAGGAAATTCATCGTTGAATCATTTTCAGGGAACTGAATGAATCATTCATAATTATTTTGGCTAACACTGAATAACGGTGACTGTAACTGCATAGGTTGATTTATATAGAAATAATGAAAATAGACCAATTTAAATTGCCCCAATCGACGTTCGAGGTAGTAAAATGTCAACATGAGACTAGAGACTCGCAGTAGGTAAGATTGACAACAATACAATAGTCAGAAAGCTCATGAGCCGCAGGAGGAGACATCCCGGGAATCACGAGCCGATTTCCGGTCACCTTAGGTGCGGGCTTGCGGACGGTGAGCAATAGGTAGCTCGCCGTCCGATAAGGATCCTGGCCCAGGTCGACGGCGCGTTGTGTTCCACGCGCGCCTCAAAGAGATGTCAGCAGAAGTGACGGGGTCCGCTAGGGCCGATGCCTGCCGGAGGTGCGAAGAAAACCGATAGGGAAATCGTGGCCCCCGACAACAGGGCAACCGAAAGAACACGGGTGGGTTTTAGACAGTAAGAGTCTGACGCCCTCCCGCTCCGCCCAGAGAGGGAGAAGTTATTTGATAATTTCTCAACCGAAAAAAACAAAAAAAAAGGAGCTCACGAGTCTTGGAAGCTAGAATCTACATCGGTCACCAACCAGAAAAGCGCTGAGACAATAAAGCTCGGACAGACCAAAATAAAACATTCTAATTACTACGAGTGTGTTGAAAGTTTCGGACCCAAAACTAAATGAATACAAAAATAACACGGAATGAGTAGAAAATAGTCGTCTTTTATTGCAAGAACTGGCATAACTCAAAATTACAGGGTTTTTTAGCTTCTGCTTTACCCTTACAACCTGTACATTAAACAAATGTTTAATCCCAGCTCCTCAATCAATGTACAAGTCGGGAATTATTGCCAAATCCTGCACAAGCCCGTGAACACGCATCTAGGCTACAGCATTCCGACGTCAAGGCATTCGTTTTGCATTATTTGCATCGATAGCGCTTCCATCTGTTGGAGATAGGGCTGGCAGGAAAGCTTTCAAAGCTTCTAGGTTTTCAAAATTGGTTGCTGTTTGTACTAAATCAAAATGATGACCAATTTCTGATGAATAGGATTTGTTTGATAAATTGAAATCAGTTAAACGTCGATCAAATCTATGATCGAGACCCATATTTTTGTTAAATATTCGCATTATCTGCCATATATACAAGTATGTGTGAGTGACCCGAATCATTTTTGATTTTTTAATTCAAAGTTTAACAATGATACAGTTTTTGTAATTTATAGGTACACAGAGGGTATTAAACCCTTAAGAATTTATCCAAGGCTAAGATTTCGAGCATAGCGTATCCAATATCAACATTGTAAATGATAAATGATTTTTAATTCTGTAGTACCTTCTGGTTCATACAAACACTTTTACACGTTTATATTATATTTTTTTAAATATCAAAATTAAAATATTTTATTTCACATAAACCTACATGGGCACTTATGAAACGTTAGAAGCTAGGTGCACGGTTACTCTTTTAAAAATAAATGGCATTTACAATGTTTTCAAATTACCTACAGTGTTAATAGGTATGAGAGGACAGTGTAGGCTTATCAAAATGTACCAAAGAGAGAGATTGGTGTTTCCTACCTTACTATTCTGTGAAAAAACACCGAATGATACTCAGTTGTTTAAAAGTCTGAGCCTCAATCTAGTAAAAATAATATTCAAAGGCAAACACCTTTACAAAGACATTTGTAGAAAAATGGATTTAGTTGTTGCCTATTTGTCGATCGAATACTAAACAAACTCAACATTGATATCGATTTAAACTTGTATGTCCATCAGCCCTAGTATTATACACTGCAACTATGTACCCGGCACGGCATATTTCCCCATTATGTTATGATAAACACACATTTCTCCATGCACTGCTTACGAACAACCATTATTTGATCACGTCAAGGTTATTTTTGGAAAGTTTTCACGTATTCCTGGCAGTTATTATTGTAAACTATTACAGAAATAGTTCGTTAAGAGAATGTTGTTGATCATCAACATTTTCGGACGTGATATCTATTGGAATGGGTTCAGAAAACAATGTTAGTTACGGTTTGGCTACATGTGGTGAGGTGTTTGGACTTATTTGGTGCTGGTGATAGCATTCTTCTAATAATACAACTGTTGCAAATCTTGTGGGTGTCGAAAGAGTCGACCAATGAGTTAGGGACCGGTCAAGTATCGTGAAACAGGCACGAAACAATACATCGCTCAGACAACGCTCAGCAAAACTGCAAAAACTGCCGTTTGCCGTGTTGCCATGTCGCTAAGCATGCGCTGCGCGGTTCTCCCGTCAGTCCCACCTGCGACAGAGCAAAAATGTTGCGCGCGTGTCGTCATATCGCGTGCTTTTCGAACTGTTTTTTTATCGGTTGTATATAATCGGCGATACTGATATATCGGCATCGGAATCGGTACATCCCTATCAAAAGCTCTACCGGAGAAGTAGCTTTTTCAGTATCAAAAGTTTTTTAAATTTCCTCTGTTATCCACAGAGTAATCGGGTAATTATGAAACACATTTCAATGGTAAGGTAAAAAAAAATTCATTGTGTTATTTACGTTGCACAGCAGACGATTTTTTCAAATCTAAGAAGCAATTGTTTAAGTAATTTCCTCCAAAACTCTTCAGATTGCGATTGAAAATGTGTTATGCAATTGGGTTGCGGTTAAAAAATAATTCAAGAGCGAAAAAACTATCTCCTCCAACAAGATTTAGGTAAGTACAACGATCTCCATTACATGAAATGCTTCTAAGATTCTCATTAAAAACTACAACTCACATCATTATAAGGTGGCCCCACATTCAAATTCCTCATAATCCCGTCAGCAAACCCGGTGATATTGGTGAGGAACGTCTTCAAGTCGTTGCCAGCTCTTGACGCGAAGTCGGTGTACAGCAGTAAGGCATCAGTCTTGGCTATATGCAGCTCTGCTATGGTGCTCGCGTACCGGTCGTCGTTGGAGGCGACCTGACGAGAGTGGGTCGTGTGGGTGTCGTTGGTCACGTCTACTATGATAACGGCATCCTGAAAAATTTAAGAGTAGATTTTAGAAAAAAAAAACAAAAGAAAACAGATTGGTTTCCCGGGACCTGAAGAAAGACCGTATTTACACTGAAGATCTGTCTGTGAAACGCTGACATTTCACTCAAACTCGAAAGCAGTTATTTCAAATAAACCAATTAGGTACAGGTACTTTTGAATTGTCAAGGGGTCGGTCAGTCAGAAAGATGAAGCTAGTTGCCCATTCCAAAGCGTAGTAGGTACCTATGGAGAAGAACGGGCAAGAAACTCCACGGACACTCTTTTAAATCATAATATTGTTACAAAATATTGGTTACATCATTCATGTTGAAATTATACATGTGAGACCAATGTAGAAAGACGTGCACGTTAAAAGCGTCCGTAATAAAAAATATAAAAACACAAACAATTAAAAAATTAAAATAAATCGTGGCAACTAAGAGATGACCAGTCCCTACTGGCGGCGCCCGTTCACGAACATGACGAACATGACTAGGAATTGACCTAAGTTTTCAAGATGAAATTTTTGCAGAATGGATCAGAAGGAGAAATGGCGCTTTGTTATAATTACTGGCAATCACTTAGCTCATTATTTCTGCTCTTTTGTCGAGTGGATTAGTTTGCAATTCAGAGGCTACTTATTGTCTACTCAAAATTAGCCCCCTTTCTTTTTGGGATTTGCCGAGTGATTATAAATCGTATTCCAGAACCCTCTGAGCTAAGAACTATATCACACACAACTATTATGTCATCATCCGTCATTACATGGTAGGCGGAGTGGGGGGGTGTTAGGTTTTATTCGTTACGGAATTTCTTGATTCGGTCGCCGCGTTCAAAGCCCGCGATAAAAGCTATGCAATAGCTTAAAAACAGTAGCACTTCGGGAGTGCCGACAGAAGTGAAAACTTGAACAAGATCGCATTGATGGAAGAAAAATACTTGTATAGAACATTGGTCCGTAAACTTATCTTAATAAAGAGCACATTCGCGTTTACAAAAAACTACTTCCAAAACCTTTAAAGTAAAAATACTTGCATAGAAAATTGATCCGTAACGTAATATAAATAAAGAGCACAATCGCGTTTACAAAAATGAAGTGTCGGTAACGGTGTCGCGAGTTCAATTGTTTTTTTCCCATCTCAAAAATGCCCAACGCGCCTAAAGAAGTTTTACTTAAAAAAAAGGAGAAATATTTTGCCAAGCGTGATTGTTGGGCAAAACTTTTTTAAAGGGGTAAGGCTTTATTTACCTCCTTACTTTTCATCCAGCCTAGGAAAGCAAAAAATGTAGACATATCAATGAGATGTCTTGCCACGAAAATCACGTTTCATTCATTTTCGATGGCTCGATTCTAACCAGCTTGTTGAGCTACGGACTAAATAGGCTACACATTTAGCTGTTCCGGGTCTGACTGATCGTGCTTTAAGAGATCGGGAGATTACTATCTATAAATGCACGACGCAATTCAAGATTTATTTTATTGAATAAAATCCGCTTTAACAACCAACTAACATAGAACCCTTGTGTGAATCAAGGTTTTTATTAAATAAAGTAACTACTTACCTATTAAAATTATCTTGTAAACTTTTGAATCTAAAAATAACACTGAAATTGTGTTGCAAAAAAGTTTGATTGCCAGCCTTGAAAGATGTAGTATTTTTACTTTAACAACGTTATGATCTAAATGTTGTTCTCAGGCGGCACAGCGGACAGAGCTCCGGCGGGATCTCATGGCGGAATGGAGACTGCGATTGTCGCAACCCAGCGCTGGGCACGCCACAATTGAGGCGATAAGACCCCTCTTTGAGGAGTGGCTAGAGAGGCGCCACGGCGTCCTCACCTTCCGCCTGACGCAGGTACTCACCGGACACGGCTGTTTCGGGAGGTACCTGTTCAGGATAAAGCGGGAGGAAACGCCCGGGTGTCGTCACTGTGTGGATCGCCCGGAGGACACGGTGGAGCATACGGTGGAGGTCTGCCCGGCTTGGGCAGGGCATCGCCGTGTCCTCGTGGATGCGATCGGCGGCGGTGATCTCTCGCGTCCGGCCCTGATTCGGGCCATGCTACGGAGCGAGAGGAAATGGGAGGCCGTCACCTCTTTCTGCGAAGCAGTAATGCTCGCGAAGGAGGAGACGGAGCGCGTGAGGGAGAGGCAAATTTCGCGCCCTCGCGCCCCTAACCGCCGCAGCAGGAGACGCCCTGGGCGTCGGGAATCGCAGGAAGATTTCCGGCCACCGTAGGCGCGGGCTTGCGGACGGTGAGCAATGGGTAGCTCGCCGTCCGATAAGGACCAAGCCCGGGTCGACGGCGCGTTGTGTTCCACGCGCGCCTCAAAGAGATGTCAGCAGAATTGACGGGGTCCGCTAGGGCCAATGCCAATGCCGGGGGTTCGAAGAAAACCGATAGGGAAATCGTGGCCCCCGGCAACATGGCATAGGAAGGAACACGGGTGGGTTTTAGTCAGTAAGAGTCTGACACGCCCTCCCGCTCCACCCAGAGCGGGAGAAGTTATTTGATAATTTCCCACCCAAAAAAAAAAAAAAAAAAAAAAAAAAGGTAATTAAATGATTAAAGGCGCACATTAAGAACTCTTACAAGGTCAAAATATAAGTCTAGTTGTCTGAAATAAACTGTGACGGAAGAAGTAGCTAAAACAATTTTATTGTAGTTTTTACTAAGCCTATAAGCTTTATAGAACATAGGATTTATAAAACCACAGAACAGATATTTATTTGTTCTGTGAGTAAAACGTTTGTTGAAAGATTGTATGGAAGGACCATATTCGATCGATTGACTTCGATTTGACGATCGAGAAAGACTGTGAGCGTTCTTTAAAAGTTGGCAACGTCGCAAATAGCTGTCAAATATTAACCAGTACCCTAATTGCGTAACTTATTTTCGTAAACAATTTTGCCGGTTCAACAACATTCATTGCGTTATTTACGTTGTTGTGCAGATTTTTTTTCCAACTTATGAAGCAATGGATTAGCAATCTGTTTCAAATCGAAACAAATAAATTGTGATTGTGTTTTATTACGCAATTAGGGTACTGTTTTGATTAATTTGGCAATATTACTGTATAGTTAATATGAAATATCGCTAAACAATTAAAATTCTATTGTGCTTCATGTACGACAGTTGAGCTCATGTAGTGAACTAAAATATTGATTATTAATTGCAATTTGCAGGTCAGTGTCAGGTTGTATTTTGATTAAAATATGATTTGCGACCATAACAAATATGTATTTACAAAATTATAATCATCATCATCATCATTGTCCTATTACATGGGACTTAAACATAACTGGCGAAATGTGGGTGTACCTGCTACAGGGACACCTCTGCCCAACCCTTCGGGGAAACAAGGCGTGATGTTATGTTATGTAATCATTAGAATTATGAATACATTTCTCTAAGTTAGAATTGGTCTCAAATGTCATGATTTCATGAAAAAGTCATTCAATGGACTAATTCTAACTTAGAGAGATGTTTCTTAGAGAATTTCGCGTGCTATTTTGGGCATCCACTTTAATAATGACATTTTGCATCTAGATATTGTTCTCTGTATTTATATTGCTTACCTCAAAACCAAACCCATAATCCTATGACCCCTTTATTCTTATACTTTTTTTTAGATACTGATTTATCTGTGTACCATTTCCGCTCTTAGGGTCTATAAAAGTTATTTATGCAACTGTTGTAAAATAAGGGGTATTAAAACACGAATGTGGGTTTATCTTAATAGTATCACCATGAGTGTTTTAATACCTAATTATAACAGTTACATACAATACTTTATCTACACCCATGATATGAATCCTCTATAAAAGTTTCTGAAACCATTGGGTGTTTGTAATTCAAGATCAAGAATAAAGAAATTCCCACGAAATTCAGAACAACTGCACGTATGTACGTCGCCTGCAGCAGCACATCACACACACATGTGTGCAGCGGGTGCTGCTGTCCCCCGCTTGAACGTTGAAACGAGTTGCGTAATGAAATTTAGTACAACATTGTATCACTCATTGGGATGAGGTAATGGTTAGTATGACACTGGTTGTTTTAATGACGGCAATAAGCTAACTGCTTCTGAAACTTTTATAGAGGTTTTATAGCATGGGTGTAAATACAATATTAATAGCACGTAGCAATGGTATAAAAAAAAATAAAGTCCATGGAGGAGGTTCTCAATTCGATTGTATGTTTTTTTTTAATGTTTGTTACGCGATTACTCCGCCAATTATGAATTAATTTTGATGATTATTTTTTTTGGTAGGTCTTACTTCAGAGGTATAAAATTTATTAACTTTGCTTGGGTACTTTTTGAGTTAGCTTCAATAATACTTATTTTTTCAAAGTCAAAGTCAAATAATTTATTTCAATTAGGCACAAAAATGCACTTTTCAACGATAAATTTATAAAAAATAGAATTGATTTTAGTCGCCCCTTAGTATGTGGATGATATAAGTTCCTGTCATTGTTATTTACATAGCAGGTTCGAATTTGTCTGGGGTTTGTACCACAACTAAAAAAATGAGAAATAAAATCTTTTTCCAAAATAAAAATAACCGTTTTCCAATAAAAACACTACAAAGTGAAAAATAACTTTAAACCAATTTTTCACTTTGTTGTATTTTTTTGGAAGTCAGTTGTTTTTTATTACGGCATTTTCTTTATAATCCCTTACTAGTTTCTGAATGATCTTAGTAATGATACTGCCTCAAATCAACGCCCAGCGACCCTGAATTTGTAGTATTTACTTGGTCCACAACAATGTATCAACTCAATCAAAACAAACAATAATTTATAACAGCATACAATTGTTCTTTTATAGCCGACTTAAAGTATAATAGGCTGCTCTGCACATTGAAATAGAAAGTTAACGTCATCTGTCACCCGTGCCTCATGAGCTCATGACTCATGTACTCATGAGTCATTTGTTACCTTTTGGGTTGTAGCGGTTACACCTCCACATACGAACTACGCATCATAGACATGACGTCACACAAATCCTGCATCGCGCAGTTAGAGTTTACCGAGCGATCGACATACATACAAGATTTCAACTTCAAACCGATGGGCAGTTGCCCGCCAGACACAACACCCGTCTGGTCGGAGGATCCTCCCTTTTCTATGGTGGATGAGTGAACTTTACACCCTGTTCCTCATACCACTGAAGGGTTACCTGTTACCCGATTTAGGGTTACACTGATAAGGTTATCATCGGGTTTACCATTTATCTACCGATCTCCCTGAAGCGAAAACTCATCGATATGTGTATTCTGCCCGTCCTAACCTACGATGCTCAGTCAGACTTGGTCGCTCACCGAGCCGCAAAAGTTCCACCTTGGGGTTTGCCAAAGAGCAATGGAGCGCAGCATTCTGGGTGTAAAACGAACTGACAGAATACTCAACACCACGCTACGCTCCGAAACGGGGATCTTAGACGTAGGCAAAAAGGCTGCGCCGGGAGTTCGAAGAAAACCGATAGGGAAATCGTGGCCCCCGGCAACAGGGCAACCGAAGGAACACGGGTTTGTTTTAGTCAGTAAGAGTCTGACACGCCCTCCCGCTCCACCCAGAGCGGGAGAAGTTATTTGATAATTTCCTACCCAAAAAAAAAAAAAAAAGGCTGCCAAGCTAAAATGGGATTGGGTGGGTCATGTTAGCCGCATGCATTGTGATTGTTGGGCAATAGTTTCCAAAAAGTGAATTTGATCTAGGTAGGTATGTAATAACTTTTGAGCCAGATAAGTCCACAGTTCAGTGATGCAGAGGAACATTGATCTCGTTTTTGTCAAGTTAAAGACTAGCATAATCAGCCTATATTGTTCCCACTGCTGGGACACAGGCCTCTTCTCTTTGAGAGGGAGTGGGCTGTAATCTACCACGCAAGCCCAGTGCGGGTTCGTAGATGTCACAAATGTCTTCAAATTTTTGACACAAATGTTTTCCTCCACCGTTTTGAGAGCAACGGTGATGAAATTATTTACACAAAGTAAAGCGCCCGCCTGGGTTCGAACTCATAAACTATAAATTGTAAGTCGGAGCCGTAACTACTGGGCCACCACAGCTCTCTGCTGCACAAAGACTAATAAATATTAATTATGAAACCCCAGAAACGAATGAAGTTATTTTAACTTTGCTAACTTTTATTTGTAAGTTTATCAGGATATATTTCAAAGAAGCCTTAGCAAGAGTGACAATTATGTACAACAAACCTCACAGGCATGGTCTACTTTCCTATAGCTCGTGCATTTGTCGGGACAAGGCAGAGGTACCTAATAATATAATTTATTTGAAAATGAAATCGAGAGCAAACTCGTAAAAACAGCTCTGCACTCAGTTCAGACATGAAATCAAACATTCAGAATAATGGTAAGTAAGTAGAGTAAAGCTGGTTTCCCATCGGTACTGTACCATGTTGGTAACGGTGCTGAAGAAAGTGAAAAGTAAGTACAAGTTGAAGGTAAGTACGTTAAAAACCTACCCCCTAAGATAACATTGTGGAATGCAATAAATATATTGAGCATTGAGGTACAGCAGGTACCTACTTCGGTAGGTAGGTAATCTCGTAGGTACCATCGCGGAAAGCCTTAACTAACCACCGTAAGGACTATTCTTGCTTGCAGCGTTCGGCCGCTATAGAACCGGGGCGGTAACAGATGTGGTTATTTATTTATTTATTTTAAATAGAACGGCCGAAGCCAGTTACACTACTTAAACATATAATTTATTTAACACAATGCATCCTTTTCACAAAAATTCAAACATTCTGACAGTATCATCTTCCATTCATTCGCAAACATATCAAGATCTGTGTTTGAGTTCAGGAGAGCGTTAATAGCGGCTAATGTCCGAGGAATAGGTGACTTGGAGTGTGCAACAGTACGGCAAGTTGGAACAGCCAGTAAGCGG
Source organism: Agrochola litura (assembly GCA_949152395.1). Lineage (NCBI taxonomy): Eukaryota > Metazoa > Arthropoda > Insecta > Lepidoptera > Noctuidae > Agrochola > Agrochola litura. Next base: position 32,719,389 of record OX424490.1, on the reverse strand, counting down.
TGTTTCCTGCCACGACAGTAATTGTCTGGGACAAATAGTTTGCAGATTTCATTATGCAGATCAGGAACATCTATAGGTTATGGGTTTCCGCGATAGTACGTACGCATCCCCCGCTTTGGTAAAAATTCCCTCATATATACTGCGGTCCCACGGCCCGTTTTCCCACAAACCAGTACCCTAATTGCGTAATACAACACAATTACAATCTGTTTCGATTTGAAACAGATTGCTAATCCATTGCTTCATAAGTTGGAAAAAAAAATTTGCTCAACAACGTAAATAACGCAATGAATGTTATTGAACTGTCAAAATGAAACAAATTGGGCAGAATTGTTTTCGAAAATAAGTTCCGCAATTAGGGTACAGATCGTGCTAGGCCTGGCCGACAAGTCGTAGGAACCGTCGATACAGTGAGACCTGTGATGGGAATGCTCGGTACGGGTCGCGACAGGCCTCGACAGGCATGGCCGCGCGCCAGGCCTCGACAGGCATGGCCGCGCGCCAGGCCGCGACAGGCTTCCACAAGCCGTGGGACCGCGGCTTTCCAAAACTGCACGGTGTGAAGGTTTAAAAACGGAGGTTATCTTATTAAATTTTTCCTAACTACCTCACACTAATGGAAAGCCAGCCTAAGGTGGCCTCGCAGTGCGAAACTAAGGTCGCCATAAAAATCTTATGGCGAAATTATTATCATGATGTCACAAAGGAAACCATAAAAGATTACTGCTGTTAGTATTTACAGTTCAATTTAATGTGAAGACGTCATTCATTCAGTTTTTTATGCCAATTTTCTAAACTGCCTAACAGCATAATTAGAAGTTAATTATTTTAAGCGATCTATGGTTTGATCAAAATTAAATGGCAATTGCTTTGAATATCGATTGAAAACTCGTTAGTTCAGACGTCCAAAGCGATTACACACAAGGGTCAAAAATCTGAACTTCGTACATTTAACAGAGATTCTGAATTTTTCTCTTTTGAAATAATAAAAACAAAATTAAAATGTAATTGGTTATTATTGACATTTTGATAAATTAAATAATTTATTTTCTTATTTTACTTATTTAGATTGACATGCTTGTTGACATTGATATAGTTAATATTGTAGCCAGTGACATTTGATGTAATATTATGACATTTTATATTTATTGTGAATTAAATGATGACATTAATCTGTAACATTTGAAATTATCACTTTTGTACAAAAATACCCATGTTTGGAAAGAAATAAATTATTTGATTTGTATTTTCAAGGCTTTCAAATTGGTATCTGGGTAAAAGAATTCCCGTTGTGTATTTATTACCGTAATATCGTTTTGAACACTAAAACCTCAGGTAATTTCATCATCAGGTTAAGTATCTCATGTTGGTAAATCATATATTATATAATCAAAAACGCTAACTTCGGATTAGATACGAATGCTCCTGAATTATTAAATAATGCGTAATATTGACATAATTCATTGCATCTATGCTGCAATGATCTTTGACCCAGCACTACAGCTTGGAAATGCGCCAATACCATAATATTGAAGCATCCGTATCGGCTCTTTAGACTCTTAGTAACAACACTTGAAACTTTGCTTACCCATTTAAAGAGAAGAGGATGATAAAATCTAATTCTAAATGCGTTATCTAGGAAATTACTTTTAGTGCTGATAGAACAACGGAAACATCACTGTGTCCCAGCAGGCGTACCCAATACAGTCTGACTAATAATCTTGATGTGATTATTGGTCTATCTCAGTATTTTTCAACGTGTGGGTTGCGACCCCCTGGGGGGTCGCGAAGCCTCTATAAGGGGGTCGCGAGGCCTCGGTATTAGAAAAAAAAGTTTAAAAATATGTTTAGTTGCTGTAGATAATTTCAGCTTGTTTTCTTTTAAGTTGGTTCCCAAACTTGCCTCATCTATAGCTGCTTTTAAAAATGTAATTACTCTACTGGGAAATCCCTCGTAGCCATGACCGTCATAAATCCATCAATTATTCGACATAAAATATACCGGATGTAATTAGGAGGCGAGTGGGATACATTGTCCCCACATATCCATCGTATTGCTTTTCTGTGGAGGCGTTTGGCAATGTAATATGTCTATTATGCAATTAGCCGAAATGTAATTATAAAAAATAATAAAATGTTGAACGTATTTGATATTTGTTTAAAATAAAATACAGATTAATATAAACAGAGAGAGAGAGTAATTTTTTTTTATACTAAGGGGTCGCGTTATGAAAAAGGTTTAAAAATACTGGTCTATCCAATAATTAGGAAGATAAATACTTCATACTTAAAAAATAAAGAAAATTATTATGAAATATTACACTCCTTTTTGGGCAGTCGTGTAAAAAGGACGGACATCCATACATTGTGAGCATGGTTCATGGTAGCCACCCATCATCATATTACCAAATTTAATAGAACTAAATGGACATAACTGCTTACACGTCGTTCTGCAATGCATAATAATGACGTCACAGAACTCTTCAGTTGCCATGCCAATTTACACTAATATACGTCCAACACATTGATGATGAAATAATATTTGTTATGCTGTCTGTTCCAGCAGTACCGGGCACTTGAACATCACTGAATGCGTTTAGTTTCCATTTCCATGTTGTATTCGTTATTTTTAGCACATTATTATTTAACAAGGTACTTTTGTTTTGTCTACTTTTATGGTAAATGCTATATTGGAAGCGGCAATATCCCAGTGGATAAAAGGTGTAAACTGGGAAGAGGTCTTGAGTTTGTTACTCGTTCACGCATAATCATTAGCTTAGCAGGAGGGATTTAATAATGTCCCAACCTTTTATACCAATCCTTTTTAGGGTTCTGTACCTCAAAAGGAAAAAACGGAACCCTTATAGGATGGCTTTGTTGTCCATCTGTCTGTCAGTCAAGACCCTTTTTCTCAGGAACGCGTTGAGGTATCAAGCTCCCCTTGGAGCTGTAAAAAAATCAAACTTCTAAGACAACGCAATCAAAAGATACAGCCGTTTATGCTGCAAATTTTCGACACTCGCAAGGGAATCAAAACCAACAGGGTACTTCCCCTGAACTCAGAATCTTGAAATTTGGTACGAACGACGTCTTATATATAGCACATATAAAGGAAAAATTGCGAAAAACATAAATTTTTAGTTACATCATGTAATAAAAATATTTTTAATCATTAACCTACCTATTTCCTCATGAACGCGGTTTGTACGGAACCCTCGATGCGCGAGTCCGACTCGTACTTGGCCGGTTTTTGTTTACAGTCCTAGTTATTTTAATTCCCATGCAAATCATTAATAGAGCGAGGTGATAACAGAGTTATTTCTATTGACATGTCTACAAGAAAGGAATGTACTGTACCTACATTGTAGTGCATTTCTTATCATACCGCGTTTGAAGAATGACTCAACCTTGTTTTAAGTAAGTATCGTTATGCAGATCATTGTTGTGACTGGTTCGTCGTGATTAGGAATTGAAGGCCACACTTCCAGAAGCGGCTCTAGCCGATGTAGCACCCGTGTGCAATCAATACCTTGGCACCCTCTAGCAGCGGTGGACAAAGCCTGTCGGGGGCCCGGGGCGGTGAAACTCAATGGGGCCCAGGAATATTTAGCACACTGCCTCAAATAGGTTAGGTTTTCTTTTGACCATTGATACAGAAATAGGGAAACAGGAATTACTTTGTTGACCTATACCAAATAGTTTGAAAATGTAGGATGCGAGAACGAGCGAATCGAGCTCGAAAATTTAACACCTCGCCCCAGATTGGTCAGTTTTTCTTTTGACCATTCATACGTAAATAGGAATTATACTGTCGATTTACACAGAGAATTCTAAGAAAAAAGAGAATGTTGAGGTTGCAAGAGCGAGCGTAGCGAGCTCGACATTTTAGCACCCTAAGTTCATATTTTGCGTAGGGGGCCCCCAACTACAATCTGCCTTTTTACTGAACATGTTTTGGTCTTGTTTGGGATTTGATTAAAAAGTTGTCGTGAGCGACCCTCGGCGCCCCCTAAGGTCCTGCGCCCGTGTGCGCTGCACACCCTGCACCATAGGTAAAGCTGGCTCTGCACACTTCTTCTATAGAAGAGTTTTAGATTATTATTTTTAACCGACTTCTAAAAGGAGGAGGTTCTCAATTCAACTGTTTGTTTTTTTTTTCATTGTTTGTTACGCGGTTACTCCGCCAATTATGAATTGGCTTTAATGACTCTTTTTGGTAGATACTTCAGAGGTGGTCCCATATAATTTTTTATAACTTTGCTTGGGTAGTTTTTGAGTTAGCTTCAATAATACGTATTTTTTCCCACTTAGTATGTGGATGATATGTTATTTACATAGCAGGTAGTGGTATTCGAATTTGTGTGGGGTAAATACCACAACTAAAAAATTAAAAATTAAAATTTTTACAAAAAAAAAAACATCCGACTTCCAAAAAAAACACTACAAAGTGAAAAATAACTTTAATTTCGGAAGTCGGTGGCAAAAAACGAAAATTCAAAACCAAAGACTTCCGAAATTAAAGTAATATTTCACTTTGTAGTGTTTTTTTTTTTGAAGTCGGTTGTTTTTTTTTTGTAAAAAGTTTTTCTAAGTGACGAATTCACAATACCTAAAACTGTATGTGATTTTTTTTGTGTATGTTTTAATGAGTAAGTCGTTGAAGTGCCTTAAATAAATAAATAAATTACACACTATTTTTTCCTCACCGAAAATCACTGTTGATTCCTTAGTTCACTGCTTACCGCTTTATCGTTCACATAAACAGGTGTAACATTACAGCGTGTGTACTATCTACAGCGATCTGTATGCTCTGTTTGTTTGTTCATCGCCAAGGATTTGTTAAGTAATATTATACTTTAAATACTTACATTCTTTATCTATTGTGTAAACCGTACTATTGTGTCGTGTTACGCGGGTTTGTTTTTCAGGCTACTGAAGGATAAGCACGGAATTATTTTAATTCAAACTCAAAGAATTTATTTAAATTAAACCAATTGCTGGCACTTTTTACCCGACTTCCAAAAGGAGGAGGTTCTCAATTCGTCTGTATGTTTTTTTTTTTTTTTTGTATGTTTTTTACGCGATTACTCCGCCAATTATGAATAGATTTTGATGATTTTTTTTTTGTTTGGTAGATCATACTTCAGAGGTGGTCCCATATAAATTTTATTAACTTTGCTTGGGTAGTTTTTGAGTTAGCTTCAATTATACGTATTTTTTTTCCCACTTAGTATGTAGATGATATGATAACTTCTTGTCACTGTTATTTACATAGCAGGTAGTGGTATTCGAATTTCTGTGGGGTAGGTACCACAACTAAAAAGTGAAAAATAAAAACTTTTTACAAAAAAAAAAACAACCGACTTAAAAAAAAAACACTACAAAGTGAAAAATAACTTTAATTTCGGAAGTCGGTGACAAAGAACGAAAATTCAAAACCAAAGACACCGACTTCCGAAATTAAAGTTATTTTTCACTTTGTAGTGTTTTTTTTTGTAAAAAGTTTTTGAATTGACAAGTGGTCGGTCAGTCTGATAGATGAAGCTAGTTGCCCATTTCAAAGCGTAGAAGGTTCCTATGGAGAAGTTTACGAGCAAGATACTCAACGTACACTCTCACAATTGATAGGGGAAAATAATCTTAATAGAATTAGAATTCCCTCGAAAATTACGTATTGTGATAGCTTGCTTATCAGCGGGGTAATTGTGTAACACACTAATAACAAATTGCAATGTCATTTTGACAATTCGACAACATTCATTGCGCTATTTACGTTGTCGAGCAGACAAATTTTTCATACTTAGAAAGCAATGGATTAGGAATTTCCTACACAATCCTTTTTAGAAAAAAATGTGTTTTATGCAATTGAGGTGCAGGCTGCCTTTCGAACTAATAGAAAATTGTAAGTAATATCAACGGGTTTTCGGATATTAGGGACTGAGTTTAAATGAGTCATGTGCCTGTATATAGAAACCTATGTACCTACTTACATACACCTTTACAATAGGAAAAATAATTCAAACTCAAACTAAAAGCATTTATTTCAATTAAACCATTTACAGGCACTTTTGAATTGTCAAGGAATCGGTCAGTCAGAAATAGGTATGAAGCTAGTTGCCCATTCCAAAGCGTAGTAGGTACCTATGGAGAAGAACGGTCAAGAAACTCCACGGACACTCTTTTAAATAAAAAATTGTTACAAAATATAATAATTGTATCTAGATATAAAAAAGCGGCCAAGTGCGTGTCGGACTTGAACACGAAGTGTTCCGTACCACCGTACAATTTTTTACAAAAAAATACTAGCAAAAAAAGCTGAATAAAACACGTTTCTTGTATGAAAACCCCTTTTGTTTTTAACGTTGTTTAATTTTTATTATTTGTAGTTATAACGGCCATAGTAGTTCATACTCTTGAGAAAATTTCATGTGTCTACCGATTACGGTTCAAAAGATAAAGCCCTGTGACAGACGGACGGATGGACGGACAGCGGAGCCTTAGTAATAGGTACCCTTTGGGTACGGAACCCTCAAAATAATAATTAGAGGTAACTGTCTGAATGCTCCTGATAACGAGTATCAAAAAGTTGAACACTGAAAAATTCTGAAACTGCGTGTCTATCTTAACAAAATCTTATCTAATTTTATAGCTGCACTATATCCCGATTAATTCCCACCGGCATCCTGTCATACAGATCTAGCGGTGCAACCATGACCTAAATACCTGAAATTCCTGAAACGTTTTCAGTGGGGTCTCTTATCTTGTGCACACTGAAGATAATGAACGACCTTGAAGTATGTACTGTTATGTCTAAGGGCTATAATGTGTAAAATGTGTAGTCTTTTGTTTTTGTATCACGCTGTTTTAGAGTTTGGGGTGGATAATAGTATCAGGTCAACACGCTCAAGCACTGAAATGGAGATGGGCGGGCCATCTAGCGCGATCAGAAGACGACAGGTGGACCCTTAGATCAACCGCCTGGAAATGCCCACACGGACAGAGAAGCAGAGGCAGGCCAACAGAGCGTTGGCAAGACGAGAAAGTGGAATTGGTAGGCAAATCATAGCTTGAGAAAGCCAGAAACAGAAAAGAATGGAAATTACTGGAGGAGGCCTATACCCGTCGAGGGGTCCTTGGTTAGTTAATTAAGTAATATTAGGAACTTTATTTATTTTTGTAACTAAGGAATAGTAATGGCTTTTTTATTATTTATTTTATATTATTTAGCTATGGACAAACATCAATGCGATGAAATAAAAATAGAATCGACAACTAGCAATTTTTTTTTGTAGAATCATACTGATTAGGTATCTACCGCTGCTTCATTGGTGTTGTCTGTCGGTCATGGAGTCATGGGTTCAATTTCAATCACGGTGCAAAATGTTACAATTTCTGGGTTGGGGTCATTCTGTGGTTCCTTCATAAACCCCGCCCCCAATCCACAAAAGATTTTCAGACGTATTTATAACTATGTCTCATTTATGAAACCTTATCATTCTAGGAAAATATTATTTCAAAAGATGATGTCACACATAATCCAGTCATCCCTTTCGAGCCATATTAAGTAATTTTATACATAAATACTCATTGTTAAGTACCTCATTAAGAATATTAAGTGTTTCCGTAATTAATAATTTCAGTCAAGGGCTCTTTGCCTATAAATGCCGTGATAATACGCCCATCACTCACTAGCTCAAATAACATAATAGCCCTTGAATATACGAGATAATAGTAGCATTAAATAGGTACTTGTCATAAAGGAAGCTATTAACAATTTAGTAGGGATGCATACGATGCCGATACCGATGTCGATATATCGGTGATACTCGAAGTTTGCCGATATATCGGCATCGGCGATATTTTGATGGCCGATTCAACGATAATTTTCAAATTTCGCACTTTAAAAATGTAGTGAATGAATTCTGTCGCATCTGAGAGATTATTTTTCACCGCAGGTCTTATTCAGACAGATTTGCGAAATCACCTTCTCCGCAAAACTTAAGAATACTTTATTTTTTAAACAAAAATCACATGAATTTAATTTTTAATTACTAAAACTATTAACTAACGGTTTTATTTAGTTTGCCCTGTTATTTGTTCTTTTTATATTAATTTAAAAAATAACCTGACTTGTGTTTTATTTATGTTACCATCATTTTTGAATTCAATAAGCGTACCGGTATCGGTATTGCCGATATTTTTATAAGAACATCGGTATCGGTATCGTATCGGCAAAAAGGCGTATTGAGTCATCCCTAAAATTTAGCACATTCGTGAAAACAGGATCCTTTGTGTCCTAAAAGCCGAATAATTAAACCGCCTCTGTGGTCTAGCTAGTGGTTAGACTACCTGTCTCAGACCCAGAGGTTCCGGGTTCGATTCCCAGTGGGTGCAAAATTTTCTGCTCGGTTTAGAAGGTGGTAGGATTCCGGCTGAAGTCAAAGTCAAAGTCAAATCATTTATTTCAAATAGGCCCATGTATGGCACTTTTGAATGTCAACATTTACAAAATTATAAAATTGATTCTAGTCACCCCTTCCAAAAGGTAGTTTTCGTATGGAGAAGAATGGGCAAGAAACTCCACCGTTACTCTTTTAAAATACAATTGTTTGTATAGGTGCGTACATTAGTTAAATAATTATATGTGAAGACGATGCACCTAGAATAAAATTACTATACCACAAGCGAAGTGAAGCTCGCTTCCACCTTCAGCCTGATCATCACTTACCATCAGGGGAGATACAGGCCAAGAGCATCCACATGGTGGATAAAAAATAAAGAGAGACTGCCTCACTAGTCTAGTTGAGGTTCTGGTTTCGATTCCCGGGTCAGGCAAAGTGTTATTGGGTTTTCCGATCTGGAATTTCTCAGTAGCAGCCCGGAGTCTGAATTTTTTCCCGGTTGATAGCAATAGCGTCGCCCCTTATTACATGGGACTTTTAAACATAACTGGCAAAATGTGGTGGTCGCTGACACGTAACTTGGCAAGGTTTTGGTGTATTGGGAGTAAGTTTGCGCATGTACAATTAGTGCAACAAAAAATTAACACTTTTATTGGTACTACTATTGTTGCCAAGTGACGTGCCAGCGACTATACTATTTGTGCACCTCTGCCTTACCCTTCGGAGACTACGGACATGATGTTATATAAATAAAGGGAATGAGGAAAGATTTGAGTATAAATATTGGGGACTCTGGAAACATTTATGAGTGAGAAGACCAGAAAAGCAATAAATGAATTTTGTGATACTTGATAATGCTGAATGGGTGTGACTATTAGGATGACTGTTTATAGATCTCTATTGTATATATTTATTATATATTTCCGTATGAAAGAATAAGACATATCATCATCTTCCTGCCCTTGTCTCATGGTACGTGGGGTTGGCGCACACGTTTTCTTTTTCCACTCTCCCCTGTCAACCGTCACGCTATCATTCACTCCCTTCTCTTTCATATCATTCCTCACACAATCCTTCTATCTTTTATTTAGTCCTCCTCTCCCGCTCCATCCATCAACATTAATATTCATAACTCTTTTAGTCACATGCGTTTCTTCTCTCCTCATCACATGCCCATACCAGGCCAAACGATTTCCTTTCAACTTTTCTGTCACTGGCGCCACTTTTAAACTTCCCCTTATATACTCATTTCTTACTTTATCCATTTTCGTCACTCCACACATCCATCTCAACATTCTTATCTCCGTTACATGCAATCTTTTTTTATCCGTCTTTTTCACGGCCCAGCATTCCGATCCATACAATACGACAGGCCTTATCACGGACTTGTAGATTTTCGCCTTTAACTTGAGGGGCATCCATGGGTCGCAAGTTGTTCACGCAAGACATACAAATAAATTGAGGTAAGGATGAAGATGTAATAAATCTGTATCCTGAATTTCAAGTGTGGTGCTGGAATTTTCTACTTCTTTTTCAGACACTGAAGTAGTTTATTAAGAATCAGTCCCTCAGACTACTAAGAAAACCTTCAGAAGTTCAGCTCACTCATCAATATCAAGACATTAGCATTGAAATCTTGAAGACATTGACATAAACATAAATCTGAACGTTCCAGTGCAGTTTATTGCGATTGTGCGTAAACAGACACAAGGTTCGCGACACAATTGGAGCATCACGCTGTCTCGTGATGTGATGACATGTGGTGGCGATACTTACCATGACTATAATAAACAACGAATAAGTAATACAAAGATTTATTGATCCAAAAGGAAATATTTTCAAATCCAGTAATGATTTAGGTATGCAAAATTTTCAGAAGTGAAAGATATGTTCTAACTTTTATCAATAAAAGTCAACCTAAGTCTAACCCGTATGTACGAAATAGGGATATGCAGGAGAATCCTTATAAAATCTGCTAATAAGAAGAAATAGTAATCACTAACCCATCTTCTGTCAAGCGTAGTGATTGAAGGATTTATACATAACATACCGTCACGCCCTTAATACTCCCATATTGTACACCAATGTTTAAGTATCTAATAGGGTGCGAATCTATTGCCATGAGCCGTGCACAAATCCAGACTCCGGGCCGCTACTGAGCAAATTCCTGATGAAAAACCCTATAACACTTTGTCTGACCTGGAAATCTAACCCAGGATCCCAGGACCAATGAGGCAGTCAACGTAAGAAGGAATTTAAGACATTGTTTACTAGTGCACGTGTAATGATAAGTGATAAGGATACAGGAAGAGTACCTAATGATGATTTATTTTAAATAAAATGTATAATATTGATTAATGTTTGCTATTATTATAATTACTATGTAATTTAATCATTTGATATGAAACATTTTTACAGAGTTCATGTCTTAAAACAGCGTTATGAAATTTTAATGCATGCCTACGAACTAGTATTTTACATGTTAGCAAATAAATAAAAAAATACAGTAAGATGATATCTGGTAGATTGGTACTGATACCGAGATGATGGATTTAAATAGGTAATACAATAATCCCGGATGATATACCAATTAAAAACTCGTAACATAATCCCAGCAGTGGCAATGCTATAAATAAATCGTCTGTATCAACGTTGGTGTTGCATTCAATCAAACACAAGGACTGGGGCACAATGAGAGCGTCACGGTGTATCATATAGTATCATGATGTGATGATGTTACCATCACAATAACACAGAGAGTGCTGTAGTATTTAAATTATGTTTTTAATGAGAACCTATTGCTGTCCCTAGCAACAATTTGTTTTCCTTCTATTGCAGTATTTGCACCAAAACAAAGTTCTTTTTTTTCTGATACAGTTTGTCAATAGCGTCTCGGAGTCCTAATTTGTCCCTTGTTGACAAGAGACCCCTTATGGGGCAATAAGGGACCAAGAAAATATAGATAAAGTTCTGCCTACCCCTATAGGGAATTCAGAAAGATGTTTAGTATGTTATGTCCATAACAACGGAAAGCCATCATGAGTTGATTTACTTTACGTCAATTATTCTGTACGACCGTTCTTTATAGAGCTGTAATTACTCATTATAATTGTTCAGTAGACGTTAATTGGCCAATATTTTCAGCGTTATTTAGAAGTGAAAGTAATTGACAGACTTAACCAGTAAAGTGAAAGGGGTTATAAGCCAAATCACTACGTTTAACTAGCGAATTGTTTATCACAATTTGCTATAGTAGATAGTAAGACGGTGCTGCATAATTCCCTCTCAAGTATAGGTGGTGCCGACTGTACCGGTGGCGGCAAAATGTAGACAAACTATCACATGAAAAACTTGTGACAATGGTAGTGTGAAGTACTTATGTAATTTCAAAAACATGAACCATTATGGTGCTGAAAAACTCTTGTTTATTAATACTTTACTACAGTTAACAGCTGCAACTAACCGTAATGATTGGTATAAACTATGTAATTTGTTGATTTATTTTCCCTGTATTTTTCATAACTATTTTGGCAAAAATCCACAGTAGAAGATTTGAGAATGTTTTTTGTGATTCAGTTGCATATTTAGTATTAGTATTATTAAACTTTTCATGGGATGCTATAAAATTCTGCCTAACTGTTCCAGACAAATAGCCGTCAAACTACGTTTAATATATACAAGGTACCTACTGTCTGTATTTGTATTGCACAAGTATGACTAATCGTTAGCAACATATTTCGGTAAAAATCAATAGTTTATCTGATTGTATTGTCAATACATACAAGGTCGGGGACACAATGAGAGCGTCACCCGTTGCACTGTACAAATGCATATAGTGCATATAAGTGCATATGACATCACGGTTAGGACACTACAATAGATGATCTCCTTTACATTTCATTTTAATTGTGAGTTTATTTCTAGTTATTACGTCATTTACAGGCTTGTTCTGTTGCTGAGGTTGACTATGCAATTGAAAAAAGAGGTAGGGTGATATTACTTACAATTAGGGGAATATTACTTACACCCCCCCCCCCTCCTAACTCATATTATTATATTGCCTTACTTGAGAAGAGACTGCACCCCACGACACAGGTAATCCTAGTGTGGGGTTCAGGGAAATTGTAAAAATTCAATCAAAAGTGCTTGTAATGGTTTATTTGAAATAAATAATTTCAGCTTTGAGTTGTTTTTTTTTAGATTGACAGCCCATTGTTAAACATATTTTTTTCAAATATTTGGTTAAAATAATATTACTATTATTTCACAAATATTATTTTTATATTTATATATATATTTTTAAATTTTGAGTTTCGTTTTAACTTAAACATTATTATTTATAAATTACATAATAACAATAATTAAAACGTAGTTCGGAAAACAGTATAGGTATGAAATATTTTCCTCTAAATCATTTGTTATTATGTTAAAATATTTTATATGTACAAGTGTTCACTAATATATTTCAACACTAATAATGATGTAGATGTATGTTACCCTTTATTAGAATTTACTCTAGTTTAAGTTATTATTTAATTTAGAAGGCTCCATAATTATGTAGATTTTACTCAGGTGTGGCTTGATTTTTTTAAATTTAACATTATAGCTTATTTATGAAAAAAAAAATAGGTAAAAATGAAAAAAAAAATGTGGAATCACATTTTTTTTTTGTCAAAATCATTCTGACTAGCCTTTTCCAAACTATGTTGGGGTCGGCTACCAGTCTAACCGAATGAAGCTGAATACCAGTAATTTACATGGAGCGACTGCTTATCTGACCACCAGTATCTGTTCACAGTAACCCAGTTACTGGATAAAACTATAATACCCCTTGGTTTGGTAAGACTGGTTGTGATACTTTCGGGCTTTTGACTACTCGTAACGAGGTTGGTTCCGGCTGTCATAATCCCGGCGAAAGGATCCAAGCTTAGTCAAGTTTAGTCCAGGGCCCAGAGTGAGGGGCCTGCTTAACAATATTGACTTAAATTGACCGCTTTCTGCTGCAAGCCCTTGACACAAAGACCTTGGCCGTTGCCCTAAAGAGAGTATTTTCAAGTGATGGTCAAGTTTACATCTGACACACCACAGCTTCGTTTGCCAACCAAGTCAAGAGACTTCTATCGTATTTTATTATTTCGAACTACATAGTCAATTTACTACGTTGTGAGTTTAGTGATCGCAAGTACGATTGCTGAGATTGGGTTCCTGGGTTCCATTCCTAGATTGGGAAACATTTTCAGTAGCACCCAATTTTATTTTATTTTATTTGTAAATTTGTAGGTATAATGCTATTCTATTATGAGTCTATGTTACTCGAATTAAATTATTTGAATTTGAAAGACGTGAAATTCAATGGCAGGCTCGACTCTTTTACTTTTCACTTATAAATAATAACTGACTAGCTTCTGTCCACTAGCTGTTTTAACATAAAATTATATCCTATGACATTCGGCAATACTGTACCTTCACATTATAGGGAAAGAATTTTCGAAATCGGACCAGTAGTTCTGAAGATTACCCCTACATACCTACAAACTCACATACATATTAAGTACATTACATCTATACCAGATGTAATGTAGCTACTGCGCTATGTATACCATCACCCTTAGGAAATTAGGTGCGATTTTGTGTTAAATATCGAAATCGCCTCTCCTCTCATATCCAAGTAACGGTTAACTTATCTGGAAAATAATTTCATACAAAAGGTTCAAATGTTGACTTTATCCGAATGATAGTGGCCCTGTGAGACTCTTATCCACATTTTAGACCTACGCCTACCTACCCTTTAAAATATTAAAGTCGTGAACACACCATTAAGGTTGACCTCAGGCAATCATTCCCTCACATATTTTCCCACACATTCTCGCAGTGTTTATTTACAAAATGCCGCAAACTAGAGGTGTAGGGTTATGATAAGCGACTCTAGTTGATACAAGATCCGTTGTTTTTGAAGATCATACTTCAGACGTTTTTGTATGTGCGATATTTGTTTTTGTGGGGTCAGCAGCGATCTCTATCGAATTAGATCGAACTTTTCTTAGCTATTCCTAAGTGATTAAAAAAAAAACTTTCAAATACCAACTTAGTTAATAAAAATATTATACACTGGATAAACTTCTCGTATTTAATTAACAAACAGACAATATACAACAATATAATATCCTAACTTAACTAAAACAAAATAAAATATGGCGTAGAACTTACTTACTTAAATAGGTAACTAAAAAATTGCGGTAATTTTTATAAGCAAGTACTATTTTTTTTTTGTTTATATTCTTTTAATTTAAAAATACAAAACCCAAAGGCAAGGTATACTATTACTTAAAAAAAAAATAAGATGCAGCAATATTATTTCATTCATAATATCGATAGTTTGCCGGAATGTCTGTGCGAATGTCATAAATTCCACATTTATACTGACTAGATTACTTTATAGGCAATTATTGGTACAACTGATTATGAAATACCAACATTGATTGAAATACCTGCAGTTATAGTAAAAACATTCCTTAATCCATTATAACTGAAGAGTTTATGAGGATATTAAACATTAATATCGTACTCACTAATTTAAAGTTGCACACCTGAATTAACCGATATTTTCAACACTTACCTACACATTTCTTGCTAATGAGTCATCTTTTTATTCACTAAATACAAGATTATTAATAATTTTATGGAGAAACATTTATTTAGTTATGTAAACACAATAGGTAGGTATCTACACAGTATTATCCATTAAAAATTGACCCTTCACGAAGACTTATTAAAAACCAACGTAAAAAATAAATAAATAAAATATTTAAAAATTCTTGTTGAAGACTTTTTAAAAAATTCGCTTACCATCTAAAACACGCGAATTATACCTTTTTCAGTAAATAAAAACAAAGTAAAGAAAACTCTTACCGACATTTAAAAAAATCAACAGAAAATATTCTAAACACCATTTATTTTTATTTTTATTAAACTTATTATTTCAAAAATTTTAATTAACCAAAGGTTACTATAAAAATAAATAATAAAAACCGACCTGCGCATACGCATATCCCGTGATCGCGAACACCGCGCAAGACGCGAGTATAGCGCGCGCGGCCATAGTGCACTGTGCGCGGATTGCACTGCGATGGTGATGTGATAGAACAGTTTTCGCGCACCTGCGTGCACGAAGTACTCTCGGTACTTACAGGCATTTGCATATCACTCTGTTTATGGCAACTGCATATTAGCGATCCAGTATTTACCATGCTTGAAAGATGAGAATAAATTTTATGATTAGGGGAAGACCAAAGAAACGATAGATGGACTGTGTGAAATATATTAGCTATAAAATATATTATTTGTATTTCAAACACCTTTATTACTTTTCTACATTCAAACCATTTCCGACACTAATCTCTTCCTTACATGGTCTAACCAAGATTGTCGCACTCTTAGAAATATAAAGGCAAAACTCGAAATATTGAGGTTTTGAGTTTCACAAAAAGAGAAAAAAGACAATATTAAAGCGAATACTGTAATTGTGTCTCTTTCACACCACCCTCTCCGTGGTAGAACAACTGATATTGAGCCCATCTAACACAAAAACTTAAAACCTCAATATTTCGAGTTGTGCCCTTATATTTCTACGGGTGCGTTGTGTCTGGACTTTAAAAGATACTTTGAACCCTAAGCCCACGTTCGCACGGATGTAAAAATATCGCGGCGGAATTTTATTGCGCACTGGATTTTCAACTCACTGTGTTGAGTCGAGCGTTGAGAATTCAACAGATGCATCCCAGCGCGTCGAAAAAACACACTGTTGGATTTTCAACTGTCGGTGCCAAGCAAAGCGTTGAAAATACAGTGTGCGAAAAAATCCCGCCGCGATATTTTTACGCCCGTACGAACGTAGGCTAAGTTTGCTCCGCCATTTCTTCTCAGGGGACGTCAGGGGTAAGTAGGAAATATTGAATCCATCTAGAGAGAGAGAGAGATTTTTTTTTTAAATATGTATTTAATAGTGATTCCGATATCCTATTTACAGAATGAACAATTTCATTTTCTAATCCAATCATCATAACTTTTGACTTCAAGTCATGACCTACTCTTATAGTGTGTACTTTTGTTGCGACTGGTACCTTTCTTGATCTAATATGAGAGTTTATTATAAAGCATTACATCTTGCACTTCCCCCAAAAAACACGGTAACTATGAACCTCTGATAATAAAAAAACCGGCCAAGTGCGTGTCGGACTACGCACAATGAAGGGTTCCGTAGTTGGGATGAATATATCCCAAATACAAAGATAACATTGTAGTTGAAATACATGTTCTGCAAATGTAAGTTTGTACGCACAAAATTGAGAGATTTACCGTGTTATTTTAAGACCATAGACTTCTTATAGGTTTTCATGTAATCTATGAGCAAAGAGCCATATTATGTATTTTTTTCAATATTTTTGGTCCAGTAGTTTCGGAGATAAGGGTCCAATGGTCAATTTTCATCGAATTTGTTAAATTTATCTTCTCAGCATGGAAAGCTAATATTTGTAAAGTCCTGAGGAATTCTGGTAAGGCCTACCAATCTTTATCAAAAAACCAGAAAATCGTTTCTGAGAGAAACGTTCGCCCAGCTTGTGGCGAAAGATGCAGACAACGTTGTAGTTTGAAGATTAACGAAGAAACAAGACAAAACATCTTTGATGGTTATTGGGGCCTAGCAGATCTTCAGAGGCAGAGGGAGTATATAATCAGGCATACTCAAGAAATCAAACCAAAGTACAGATATTCTTGCACACAGGAGTATAGGAATCTTAATAAAGCATTTAATTTCGAAGTGGCTGGCAATAAAATCCGAGTGTGTAAGGCTTTTTTTAAGGCCACACTTGACTTGAGTAACACATCTATTACGACTGCACTCCGTAAAAAAAATGATGCCAGTATTGTAGCCAATGATTTTAGAGGCAAACACGAAAAATATCTCAATATTTTGCTTCCTTTTAACTTTGGAGATTCCTTTTTTCATTGGTAGTAACTGTACATTAATGTATAACTTTTAGTGTATGGTTTTTATCAATGTTTCATTATTAATTTATGTGGTACCACTTGTTTAGTACACTTTTGTTTGAATAATTGTTTACATAATGTTTGTACTAATATAAGTACAACTCAAAATTATTCAATAAAACTGTTTCAAGTCTAAATGGTCTTTATTTTTTATACATAGTCACCACCCTAAAGTGTAACAACACGAAAAACAGTGATTATCGATAAAAAGAATTGAATTTTAGCCCCAGTTTGTATACAGTGACATTTTACAATCTAGAATCAAATTAAATTGTGTAACTTCCCTAACAAAAAACGCAGATATACGTTTTTATCGTCTCCTGAAAAATGACCTTTTTTGAGTTGTCTCAGTTTAGATCTAGGTGTGCGATATGTGTACCAAATTTCAACTTAATCGGTCCATTAGATTCGGAGCAAACTGGCTGTGACAGACAGACACACGAGTGATCCTATAAGGGCTCCGTTTTTTCCTTTTGAGGTACGGAACCTTAAAAAATTTAAAAAACTCAATGATCTCCATGCGTATGTAATGCGGAGGAATGAGGAAAACGACGTGAGGAGAGTTTTGAGTATGAATGTGGATGGCTATAAGAGTAGAGGAAGACCAAAGAAACGATGGATGGTCTGTGTGGAAGATTATATATGAAATTGGGATATGTGTATGAGAATGATGATGGTGACATCGGTCTCCTAACAGTAAACGGACATTGGTGTGATCATTATCACCACGGGCATCCTTGTTTGTTTGCTTTGCCTGTGTATACGATTGCAGAAGCAGCGAGGTTTGCGTCTAAGTTGACGGAAATAATTCTGTACCTTCACTGAAAAGTGATGTAACTGGAAAATCATGATTTTGAGAAAATTAATGTTAAAGTTTAAAAAAAATCTGGCTCTTTGTCTACTTCACTAAAATGAGTACTGATTACTGACATTGGTAAACAATTTCTTAGAGCACGATTTAGTTAAGAAGAAACAGATTAATTCGTATAGTTTTTTATAATTTAAAAAGAAATCCAGTTATATCACCTAACACAACATACATTAAAGTCGTTTTATGTGTATATTAATTTAAAATGACTTGAACCATTTTACACATTATTTATTGGTTGGTGTTGGATGATTATGTGCACCTAAATATATTAGTTTGTACTAATTCACATAGATCGCGTAATAAGAGTCACATACATTTGTATTAATATTACATTAAGGTACTTGAAATATTTGTTCAGTTCACATTGATATTATTTCAAATGTATTTTTTACACATTAATAAATGTAAAAAATGCTTAGTTAGAGCACTTTACACCAAAATAAGCTTGCTCAATTTTAGTCTTAGAGAGGTACCGATTAGACAAAAAATTGCATTTTTTTTACTGTTAAACTTAGTATAAGAATATTAAAACTGATATAAGTCAAGATATATCACTTTTTACTGAAGGTACAGAATTGTCATTTTAATTATTTATTCTAGTCATTTTACATACTACGATCGGCCATTAGAAGGAATCAATTCTTCCGATAAAAATCTTGGGTCGTTCCAAGCAAAGTATTTGTCCATCCACAATATTGTAGCGGTTACACCGCCACACACGAACTACGCATCAAAAAGACATGACGTCTCACAAATCCTGCATCGCGCAAGTTTACCGCGCGAACGACATTATATAAGACTATCCAACGTCAACTGTCGGGAAGTTGCCCGCCAGATACAACACTCATGTGGTTGGAGGATCCTCCCTTTTTTATGGTGGATGAGTAAACTTTACACCCTGGTCATCATACCACTAAAATATTATGAAGATCATCACGAAAAGCAAAATGTTCCGAACTCCACACTCTACGCACGACCGTCCATATTTATCAGTGAGCAAGTTCACATCACATCACATTACATAATACCTATATTCAATACATTTATTTATATTTGTCATTCATTTTAGAAGCAGACAACCGCGTTATTTACATCCGTCAAATATGATCACTATTTTAACAAAAAAACTGGCTCAACGCTAAACGCGTGATTTTGGAAATGCTACTCTAAAAACGAGGCACAAAATCATTTTGTATCGAAATTAGAATGTCCTAACTTTGACATATATCATTTTTAGACTAAATTTTTCTTTTGTATTGGTACCTACATCACGACTGCATGTTGCATATTTTTACAGTAATAGCGTGTATAGTCTGGTGAGATGATTTGTTGTAGGTACGTTACATTTTAGAGTTAATTAGTTAAATGTTGCGGTTTACGTCTTGGTAATTGGTAGTCTGGTTTACATCTACGTTAACTCATGAAATTGTGAACTCTGGTGGCCCAGTGGTAACGGCCCTGACGTACGAGTCGTAGGTCGTGGGTTCGAACCCAAGCAGGTGCTTTATTTTTAACCAACTTCCAAAAAGGGAGAGGTTATATGTTCGTCGCGTATGTTTGTTTTTTTTCTTTTTTTTTTATGTGTGTCCACCGATTTCTCCGTCAATTGTGAACCGATTTTGAAAATTCTTTTTTTGTTTGAAAGGGTATACTCTCGAGGTGGTCCCATATAAATTTTATTATCTTTGCTTCGATAGTTTTTGAGTTAGCTTCAATAATACGTACTTTTTCCCATTAGTATGTGGATGATATGATAAGTTCCTGTCACTGTTATTTACATAGCAGGTAGTGGTATTCGAATTTGTGTGGGGTAGGTACCACAACTAAAAAGAGAAAAATAAAAACTTTTTACAAAAAAAAACAACCGACTTCCAAAAAACACTACAAAGTGAAAAATAACTTTAATTTCGGAAGTCGGTGACAAAAAACGAAAATTCAAAACTAAAGACACCGACTTCCGAAATTAAAGTTATTTTTCACTTTGTAGTGTTTTTTGGAAGTCGGTTGTTTATTTTTTGTGTTAATAATTTCATCACCACTGCTCTCAAAACGGTGAAGGAAAACATCGAGAGGAAACCGGCATGTCCTAGAACCTAAAATCTACCGATCCGCACTGGGCCCGCGTGGTAGAGTAGGTATAGCCCACTCCCTCTCGAAGAGAGGAGGCCTGTGTCACAGTATAAATATGTAACATGTGTCCCAGAAGTGGGAAAATTATTGGCTGATTATGCTAACTCATGAAATTGTAGATAGCAATGCAAGACAAATAAAAAAAAAGTTTAATTCAGACTATTATACGATCAAAAGTATGTAGGTCAAAACGAGGCAATCAATGAATTCAGTTATAAAAGAGAAATTATAAATTGATTTTTTTTTAAATAAAATGGAAATAAATTATGAATGAAAGGCGACTAACAAGGCAGATATGAAAACGCCGACAAGAAGAACGGGTACGTATTAAAATCCCGAAATTTCATAATAACTATGACTGAAATACCGACGTCCAAAACAACGATATTCAAAATACCGAAAGTTTTAAATGCCGATAGCCGTTATATCGAAACATAAAATACCGATTTCCAAATGCCCGAAAGGATGAAACCCCGAATGGACGAAATAAATTCTTAAAAATTCTACGATATGGCGACAACATAATTATATACCGGCTTAATCTGTTCCAAAACCGAATCGGGGCACCCCGACTTTACCTAGTCTTTTGGCTCCTACCCTAGAGTGTATATAAAAACCGGAGGCGCGGAGGGAGAGCAACCCCCGCCCGCTGTAACAAAGCATGGGTGCCTATCCTTTGTTACGTATGAGCGAAGGGGTTGTACTTCCCGCAGCGCCGGAGACGATGCAGAAGCAACTTTAATGTAATATGGGGTATGGATCTTCGGGATTTTAAACTTCGGGCCAATGAATTTTCGGGATTTAAAACTTTTGACCAAACAATCATTCGGCGTTTAATTTTTCGGGATTTCATCCATAGGTATTTTAAAATACGGTCTTTTAAATTTCGGTATTGTAATACGTACCCAGAAGAACGTATAATGACCTAATTGGTGATGTTCCGCAGAACGGTTAGATGCGTAGTACCTGCAACCGGTGTGCGTATACATATGTATGAATGTAAACGAAGCAAAAGGAGTAGTATGTAATTATAATATCAGGTGGGAAGAAATTGTGAGTAGGTACGTGTTTAAAGGACTACTCCGGAAAACGGCCTGTCCATTAACCAGCCCGGTTCAATTATTCACAGGCTATATTACATGGACTGATAATTTAATATTTCTAAAGTGGTCGGATAGTATACCAATTGGTTTAATATTTATCCTTACATATTATAAAACAAAGTCCCCCGCCGCGTCTGCGATAAACTCAAAAACTACTGAACGGATTTTCAAACGGTTTTCACCAATAGACGGAGTGATTCATGCGGAAGGTTTTAGTGTATAATTCATTAAGGTTTTGTGTAAATTGGCTGAAATTTGACGATTATTGTTGAAGAAGACGGAAAAAATCATGCCGACTGGGAGCTTTACTGGCGTGCGCTGCCTAAATCGAAAAAGATACATCAAATTTAAGCTCTACGGTATTGTTCATCTTAAAAAGTACAACAAAAAAGTCTACGATGGCATATGTCTATCTTGTAAGGATGACCCACAATAACCATGTTTATCTTTCAGAATTTGATAAAAATTTAATTGTTATTTTCGAAGCTTTTTTGACCGGTATAGTATTAATCCTTATCCAAAAAAATATGTTATTTAAATTAGGCATTTAATTTAGATTAAAATATGCCTTTTAATCATGTAATTTAAATGAATTATTTAAAAGATATCACAGTTTAAAAATTACGCGGAGCAACGCGGGCGCAGCGGTAGGAGTCAATGACGTTTTCCTCTGTTATTTATTAGGTATGAAATCTCGGTAGTACGTTCCCGTGGGATATTTTCCGACATCCACGCGGGCGAAGCCGCGGGCAAAGCTAGTTATGATATAATTTGCAGCCAAATTGTGTACTAATTAATCGAAATTATTATAATAGATTGGCATGACATTATTCTAGTATTGCACATACCCTCTCATTTACACTCTTACATACACTCTCGAATACAGACACATTACACACAGGTATTCACACTCTCACTAACATACTTATTTTTATTCGATATTTTAAGTATCTACGGATTTGTTTTAATAGATTATGCTATACTCCTAACGCAGGCATTGTTTGCATAAAAGGAGGCTCCAAACACGAAAGCCTTTTTTTGTAAACTGGAGCATAAATAAAAACATTTATTTATTTATTTATTATTGCAGTTTTTTCTTAGATTTGTATTATCTTCTTTAGAAAAACAGTATAAAATGTTTACAAAAGTTAAATTTGGTAATTAAATCATTTTAAATAAAAATCAGTTTTATTTTAAAGAAACAAATCAAAAAAACATATATAATTTGTATTATTATTCTAAATTTCTTAAATGAAAGTAAAAATATAAAGTTAACTTTAAACAAGAATAAATCTTACAATACCTACAAATAAGTAAACATTTAAATAGTTAAAATTCATAAACTATGCAACTATCACAATGTATGTAACTATCCCTTTAAATTAATTTTGAAATCATTTTATCGCCGGTCCTTTGGAACGTAGACGATTTTTATATACGGTTGAATGGCCTGCGGTCCATTCACTTTGGGCCGTTCAGACTTAATACCCTCTATACAAACTTAGTCCATATCTTTCCACAGAATAATCCCAAGAGATTCATAATGAATGGCTCATGTGGTTGTGAGTCATAGAAATTATGTCATCATTAATCATTGCAACCCCCAGAGTGGAGAGTACCTAGATGAAATACTGATCGATACAATACTTATAATATCCTTGAATAATATGTATTAAGTACACACCTTCTAGCACTTTCCTACAACACCACACTTCACTTTTATGCACTTTTCTTATATATATTTTTTCTTTTCTTTTCTATAATTTTGAATATACGTGTGGTGGAAACAGTAAATCTAAGTTGGTTGTTCATAAATAAACAAAGTTTTCATGTGACTTCTTCGGCCCTATATTCTCGATCCCGTGGTAATTTTAAAAAATCTGTATTCCTTGTCCTTCTTTTTCCTTGTCTTCTTATGGGAACCTTTGTGCAAAAATTTCAGCTTCCTAGATCCGAGGGTTTGGAATAGGCGTTAATAAAGCAGGACTTTTCATTTTATACAGTACTAGCTTCCGCCAGCGGCTTCTCCCGCGTGATATATTTATAAATAATAGCCTATGTTACTCAGTGATAATATAGCATTATACTGGTGAAACAATTTTTTAAATCAGTTTAGTCGTTCTTGAGTTTATTCATTACAAACAAACATACAAAAAATCAAATCTTTTCTCTTTATTATACAGTGTGAGTCTTTATAATATGCACATATCGAAATGAGGGAATCTATGCTTAATTTTATCGACGGAAAAAATATTATAAAAACTAATTATTTTGATATTTTTTTAAATAATTTTTCCGTCTATAAAATTAAGCATAGATAATCTCATTTCGATATGTGCACATTATAAAATCAGAAAGGTGTGGTCATGTATTTAAGGGTGTGGTACACACGGCTACACTTCAAGCTATAGGTACAAACTCAAACTCAAAGCATTTATTTCAATTAAACCATTTACAGGCACTTTTGAATTGTCAAGGAATCGGTCAGTCAGAAATAGGTATGAAGCTAGTTGCCCATTCCAAAGCGTAGTAGGTACCTATGGAGAAGAACGGGCAAGAAACTCCACGGACACTCTTTTAAATTAAAAATTGTTACAAAATATTGGTTACATCATTCATGTTGAAATTATATATGTGAGAACAATGTAGAAAGACGTGCACGTTAGAAGCGTCCGTAATAAAAAGATAAAACAAAGAACAATTCAAAAATTAAAATAAAATAAAAATAAGCCCTGGCAGCTAAGAGATGACCAGTCCCAACTGACGGCGCCCGTTCACGAACATGACGCATGGATTAGCACCATTCAGCTCAACCATTTTGAAGGGAGCTAAATGATCCAACACACGCGCCACCATCAGCGAAACATTTGAGTGAGCATGACATACTCACAGCCGCCAGGGCAGATTCAAGTCAATGCAAGACATATTACCCGGTAAATGGTAACTCTTTAGTACATAGTACTCACACCTGTGCTATGCAATTATATAATACAATGGAGATTGAGTTTATACAATGCAAAGATAGTCTTACAATCTTCAGCAGCTCCAACAGTATTTGCAAATGTTAATCAATTAGTTGTGGAGCAGGACCAGCATTTACATACCCATGTACATTTCCAGTACCTATAAGCGGACTTCGCATTGTACAGAAATCCTTTAGAATGCGAATCAGCTTATACTGTTAATGTACAGCTTGATATGTAGCCGTGTGTACAGATACCATCAAACTGAACAATAAATAAATAAATATTTCCAACATTGTTCTCAAAAGAACACTTATCTGCAGACATCGAAGACAATATAATATTGTGTCATGCATAGATTTACATAAATAAAATAATAATAGAAATATGACAGAAACTGAAACTCACCTGCTTCGTGGAAAAGGCATCCTATTTACCTTAATTAATTCAAAAATTTTGGCATAAAGACTTTTTCTGTAGGTAGTGTTCATAGTTTATCAGGTTCAGGTGGGCCCTCAATTCTCTATGTGAGAACTGAGGGCCCAACTTTACAGTCCATAACTCGGTTATTTGACTTTCACTAAATCCGATTCCAACTTTCACAATTCTTTGGGAATGTTCACTAAATCCTAAGCACATTTTCAAAAAGTGGCCCTCACACCACACGCATATGTTTATTTATTTAATTAGTTTATTTTATCAATGCTAAAACAATAACACTGAATACATATGGTAATTATTTTATCATTACTCGAAGGTTTAATTTTCTTGCTCATTGCAAAGACCTCGTTAGCTTAATAGGACACTTTTTAGGGTTCCGTAGTAAACAACGAACCCTTATAGTTTCGTCATGTTCGTCTGTCTGTCTGTCTGTCCGCGGTCTAGCTCCAAGACTGTTAGTACTAGAACGTTTTAATTTGGCAAGGGTATACATATTAATCACGTCGACAAAGTGGTAAAATAAAATTATGAAAAATATTTTTTTTAGGGTACCTCCCCTACACGTAAAGTGGGGAAGTTTTTTTTTTTCTCTATCCCTTGGTGTGGGGTTATCGTTGGAAAGGTCTTTCAAAAACATTGTCTGCCAGCTAAATGGTTGGCTTTAGATATGTGAAAAAATTCACGGCAGTAGCTTATATAACGAATTTAAAAGAAAAACTATCACAGCTGAGTAGGCTTTACAAGTTAACGAGTAATAATCGACCAACTTAGATTTGCGGTTATAAAAACATGTTCTCCCATACATTCTGTATGAAAGATTTTTTTTTGCAACTACAAAGTTAAGTTTGTTCTTGGGATAAATTCATCCCAACTACGGAACCCTACATTGTGCGTGGTCCCACATGCACTTGGCCGGTTTTTGAATATAATAATTAATATTACACTTTAGTAAACAGTACTAAAAGATATTAACAGGTTCTACTTCTCCCGTCCTGAGGAGGAACTTGTGGCTAGGTAATAACAGCCACACGGATCAATCCATCAGGTTAAGCTTCGCTTGCTGGGGTTGGTCCGTGGATGGATGGCCATCTTTACAAACCGAGACTCCTCCGTACCTTGGAAAGCACGTTAAGCCGATGATCCCGGCTGTCATTCGTGAATCTTTGACAGTCGTTACGGGTCGTCAGAAGCCCGAGATTCTGGACAACCAGTCTTACCCAGTTACTGGGTTGTGAGGTCAGATAGGCAGTCGCTCCATGTAAAATACTGGTATTCAGCTGCATCCGGTTAGACTGGAAGCCGACCCCAGCATAATTGAAAAAAGGCTAGGCAGATTTTACTTCTCCCGCTGAATACCAGTACCTATTTGAAATGAACGAACCGTGCGGCTCTTACTTAGCCACAAACCATCCATTGATCCATGGCCCATGTCTTGGTTAAAAGATTAGGCATAGCGAAGCTGACTATTCCCAGGGTCTACCGGACGTACATTTACATAATTATCGCCACTAGTAGAGGCTATTTTAAACATGTAAGTATTTTTATGGTATAAATAGGTATAAATTGACAGTTTATGCTGCATATTCAAAACTATTATGGTACTCACTTCCAGTATATGATTACTGGAATGAATACCAAAATAAAGACAAAAATACTAACTATATATGGTATAAAATGGATGGAACTCGTGAAATGAAACCTCATAATGATTGTGGTGGATGTAGAAACAATTGTTCAAATATATTCGACTTTCAGTAGGGTTGGCACTAAAAGAATGAGTATCTTAAATATTAATAATTATGTCACTCTCTGCATTTCTTATTTTTCTGTGTATTTTGTAATTGGCGTAATGTTTAAAATATTAATAATGTTATATTTATGTCAGCTGTGAAGCTACCTTATATTAAATAAATAATTAAATCTTCTTAAGTCTGAAACTTGCTGCGGCCATTATGAAAATTGATAAAAACCTTTTATTTCTTCCAATTCAACACTTATAAGCATTTCCATTCGTGAAAATACTATAAATTTGATAAAGAAATGAAATTAATGATTATTAAAAAATTAAAATGAGATTTCTAATTTAATTTATTGTATATAAATTAAATTAGAAATCTCATTTTAATTTTTTCCAACAATTGGGTACCTACTTAAGTGTTAGGTTTCAATTTATTATACTGGCAGCACCGAGAGATTCGATATGTTCTTCTGGGTTGGGCGCTCGTGACGGTAGGACGTGCTTAGTGGCGGTGTCGGTAAAAATACAGATTGATATAGGATTGGTTGGATGTCTACTGTAAATTAAGGTAACCTATTAGTTTTATGGTAAATATAAGAATACTGATTTGATGGTGAAATGAATTGTGATATTATGTGGGGAATAGGAGATGTGATGGTATGGTGTAGAATATTGAATTTGATGTTGGCAAAGAAATATAAATGACTGACAAATATCTTGGTGTTTCATATTACTTCCTTATTCCTGAATTACTGTAGATATGTGGTTTTATTAAACAGTTTTAGATTATGATATTGGGGTAACGACTTTAAGATTCATTTGGGGATTAGTATCCGTTTTGAGGGTGAATAATTATATTCGGCATTAAGTTAGTTATTTTAGAGATGGATAGTTTATACTACATAAGTAATTTAATTTATTTGAAGTAAATAAAAAATAATCGTAAATACAATAATAGTAATTACATTGTTAAATGCATACATTACTGATGTCTTATACAATAAGCTGTTCCATATATTTGGACCACGTAGGTATTTCACTTTTCTATGAAACAGCAGATTTTTTTTTATAACCTCCGGAATTTTTCTACGCAGGGGGGTTCAGAATCATATACTACTGAATCCATGGTTGCGCGTCAATGTCCCTGCCACCCAGTATATAATACATATAATATACACTAAACAATCTAAATTCACACACGGTTACCATACCTCATTTTGAAAATTATGATAAAATACAGCGACGCCCGTTTCTTTTATTATATTTCCCGAAGGTACAGTGTACCCTAATTGCGTAGGTAACTTATTTTCGTAAACAATAAAATTATGCCTAATTTGTTTCATTTTGACAGTTCAACAACATTGCGTTATTTACGTTGTTGAGCAGATTTTTTTTTCCAACTTCTGAAGCAATGGATTAGCAATATGTTTCAAATCGAAACATATTGTGATTGTGTTGTATTACCCAATTAAGGTGTGATGTGTTAAATACACCCATATTATGCTAGTTGTGTTTTTGTGTTAGTCCCATTTATAATACGGGACTTTTCTATTTGTGATTTTATTTCTGTCTCCATAACCATACCGTCTATTAAACAGTTTGAGGCTGAGTAAACGTTGTGATGAAAATCTCAACAAGGCGAAAAATCGAGCAACTCGAAGAAAATGTTGTCTATCTCTGATCACCATCCTAGCTTTTCCCAACCATAATGGGGCCGGTTTCCACTCCATCCGGGTGTCGCTGATTATCTATTTTATTTGAAGCGACTACCTATCTGACATCCACAGACCAGTTACTGGGTAACAGCATACCCCGTGTTAAGACTGGTTGTAAGACTTTCGGGCTTCTGACTACCACGTAACGACTGTCAAAGATCTCGGAATGACAGCACGGACCAACCGCTTTTCGAGGCATGGGAGGGGTCTTATGTAATGAACGGATCAATGGACCGACTTCGAAAATCGACCCATGCGGCTTTTATTACTTAGTCACGGACTTCCATCGAGCTCTGCATGAAAACTGCCATATAACTGGTGAAATGTGGGTGTAGCACCTTGGATTAAGTACTCTTTCGTGGAATAATAGGTGCGATACTTGTTCCTGAGTCCTGACTGCTTGCCTCGTTTGTCTAGTTGGTCGCAAGTGCTACTGCTGAACATGAGGTCCTTTTGGGTTCGATTCTAAGGTCGGGCAAAGTGTGCTTGGGTTTTTTCATCAGGACTTTCTCAGTAGCCGTAGCAGCAGCCCGGAGTCTGAATTTGGAGTCGGTTGATGGCAATAGGCTCGCCAACTACTACATTGGACTTAAACATATCTGGCGAAATACGGGCGTATCTGTACTGTTATAGGTCTACCTCTCGAGGAGCTCGTGGCTAAGTAATATCTGCCACACGGGTCGATCCATCAGGATAACCTACGCTTGCCGAAGTTCGTCCAATGGTGTGTGACCATCTTTACATATCGAGACTCCACCGTGGCTCGGAAAGCAATTGTTCCCGCCTGTCATTCCTGGATCTTTGACAGTCATTACGGGTCGGCAGAAGCCCGAAAATCTGACAACCAGTCTTACCAAGGGGTATCGTATTACCCAGTTACTTGGTTATCGAGGTCAGATAGGCAGTCGTTCTATGTAAAATACTGGTATTCAGCTGCAGTCGGTTAGACTGGAAGCCGACCCCATCATAGTTGGGAAAAGGTTAGTTGATATTTGTTATAGGTACACCTCTACCTAACCCTATACGTGTATGAATACTTGTTTCTTTACCGTGGCAACCCTAACTCAGAACCTTCAGGCTACGTGATTGTCACAATGTTTACTGTATGACGTGTTCAGTTAGTAATGCTGAAAACATTCAGTATGCACATCTTCAATGGAATTCCGTTCGTCATGGAGGTGCTTTCATCATGATTTCATGAAGATGTGACCCAATTACAAGCCTGTCTAGTTTGATTTATCGTTGGTTTTTTAGTTCCCTATTTATTACTTGGTGACAAAGTGGTGATGTATCTTATAGTTTACTATGCGTTTTAGTCAAAGTCTGGCCACGCTAAGTCTGCAATGGAATAAATGGACAACCCCAAAAAGTTTTATGGTATACATCAGTCAGTTATGTCAGTTTCGGAGTTGTTAGTAGACCTAATGATTTTGATATTTTGACTTTTGATTTTTGCATAATACATTATGTGTAATAGACTAATACTGCCCTGCTAAGCCCAAAGGCGGTATCTCTGAGATACGCCCTTTTAGTTTTTTTAATACCATTCAATAGCTTTAAAAATTTCGCATCTAATGGTATAAGCGGAATAGCGCTATCTAACTTAAAACAGTAAAAAAAACCACTAAGAAGTTATTTATATCACCATTTTTCCTTAAATTACAATTTACAAAGTCAATTTTCGCAAAACTTACTCCCGGTTGAGATACCGCTTTTGTGCTTAGCAGGGCAGAATATGTCGTACCATATTTATTATATTACTTTCCTCTATGGTCGTACCTATGCTCTACCTCCCGAAGATGACAAAACTGTATCAAATCCACACTACATCGTGCTAAAATGACTATTCTTTACCAGGAATAAATTAGATTCTAAGCAAAATAACCTATCATAAACAAAAAGACAAAGTATCTAATTCTTTTTTCATAGGACAGGATGGTGTTGCCGTCTATAAATTTTCAAATTCCACCGTTTTTAGGGATTCGTAGTAAACAAGGAACCCTTTATAGTTTCGTCATGTCCGTCTGTCTGTCTGTCTGTCCGCGGTCTACACGTAAAGTGGGGATGTTTATTATTTTATTTTTTATCCCTTGGTGTGGAGTATCGTTGGAAAGGTCTTTCAAAAACAATGTGAGTATGTTAAAACCATTTTTGAATTCAGAGATCCGTTTGCGAAATATTAAGCTTTAAAGTGCAAATTTTTGTTAGAGTCAAGTGTCCCCCCTCCTACCAGCTAAATGATTGGTTTTAGATATGTGAAAAAATTCACGGCAGTAGTTTATATAACGAATTTAAAAGAAAAACTATCACAGCTGAGTAGGCTTTACAAATTAACGAGTAATAATCGACCAACTTAAATTTGCGGTTGTAAAAACATATTCTCCGATACATTTTGTATGAAAGATTTTTTTTTCAACTACAAAGTTAAGTTTGTTCTTGGGATAAATTCATCCCAACTATGGAACCCTACATTGTGCGTGGTCCGACATGCACTTGGCCGGTTTTTTTTACTTAGCGTAGCCAGACTCTAGGTACTTCTACCGTACTGGCATGAACTAAGAACAAATATTAAAAAAATATAAACGGTGGCCCATGCAACGACATCCAAAGAATTTTTTTAGAAGCTTCTCTCCAAGGGCTTCCCGTAACACCCCCAATCCATTATGAATAGTTAAGGAGAGTACGGTTTTAATACTTTGATTTCAGACTTTTTTATTATTTTTCTCTTTCTGTGTCACATTTCCGCGAGCCACCCTGTATGTAAGCCAGTGCAAGGTGATACCGGACTGAGAGCTCAGTGTGCATCGTTCGTGCCACCGTTTTCACCAATTCTAATTACCGTCTTCAGATACATGTTATTTTTTTTTTTTAAGATGTTTCAAACCCCTTCAGATAAAAACGTTGCTTAAAGTTAAATAATGACTAGCAACTGTTTAACCATACATTTCTGATGTTTGAACGTTCTTAACTTTGAATTTTTTGTTTTCAATGTTTGTCTCTAAAAACGCTTTTGTTAGATAACTTATCTATCCATAATGTACCCTGCAAAATTTCGTGTGAATTGGTACGGTAGTTTTATCAGAAATCGTTATCACAACAAACAATAGAAATCATAACAAAAACGGGTAATAAAGATAAGTAAACGTTGTTTACAAAGACTGCAACCATTTGAAACGTATTCCTAATCTATTCGAGTAGCAAAAAACATTAACAATACTACTTGAGACGTTACAAAGAAATACGAGTGTTTGTTTATTTAAGCGCGGTCGTAAAACTGTCACGGCGCGGACCACCCACGGCGCCTGACCGGTTAAGCAGCGTTCACCCCCTAAACCTTTATTGGAATAATATGATACAAACAGCTCATAATTTAAATTTAAAATCTCTCTGACATTCGTGTGAATCCCATTGTTAGTCACCCACCCCTCAGAATATTCACCCTCACCCCTAAGTCCTGACGTCACAGTTTTGTTCCAACGTTTTAACTAGATGGCATTGTACTATTCGGTTCATTTTCTGAATCGCGGTGTTAAGATTCTCCGCCGTTGAACGACCTTCGCGCGGTTTTGAAGCAAAATCATACTTACCTGGCGTAGGGGAAACCGTGATCATGAAGGCGGTTCCCCCAGGGCGAGGCTTACCATTGCACTGCGGTTAGGTTGACCCTTGCGATTATCCCTAATGCGGATAACTCGGACGCGTAATTTTTGATAGTGAGGGACTGCGTTCGCGCTGTCCCTCTAAGAAAACCGTAAGTATAATACTACCTTTTTTAGGGGTCCGTAGTAAACTAGGAACCCTTATAGTTTCGTCATGTCCATCTGTCTGTCTGTCTGTGCGCGGTCTAGCTCCAAGACTGTTACTACTAGAAAGTTGTAATTTGGCATGGGTATACATATTAATCATGCCAACAAAGTGGTAAAATTAAATTATTAAAAATATTTTTTTTTTAGGTTACCTCCCCTATACGTAAAGTGGGGATGTTTTTTTTTTTCTTTTCTATCCCTTAGTGTGAGGTATCGTTAGAAAGGTCTTTCAAAAACATTGTGAGTCTGTTAAAACTATTTTTGAATTGAGAGATCCGTTTGCGAAATATTAAGCTTTAAAGTGCATTGTTAGAGTCAAGTATCCCCCCCCCTTGCCAGCTAAATGGTTGGTTTTAGATATGTCAAAAAATTCACGGCAATAGCTTATATAACGAATTTAGAAGGAAAACTATCACAGCTGTGTAGGCTTTACAAGTTAACGAGTAATAATCTACCAACTTAGATTTGCGGTTGTATAAACATGTTCTCCCATACATTCTGTATGAAATATTTATTTTTTTCAACTAGGTACAAAGTTAAGTTTGTTCTTGGGATAAATTCATCCTAACTACGGAACCCTACATTGTGCGTGGTCCGACATGCACTTGGCCGGTTTTTTTTTTAAATCTTGAAATACCCGCAAATCTTTGTAGCTACTCATGTTAGTTTTTAATTCAGTTTAACAATCACCATGGAACTAATCTGTAAATTATAAATACTAAGCAATATTATCAACTAGCACAAGCTAGTTGTTTATAACAACTAGCTTGTGCCCGCGACTTTGTCTGCAAGCCAACGACCATTGCTATAGACTGATATCATTTAGATTACTATTGCTGTTCATAAGGATTCCAATGAGGTTATACAATTACGGACTAGGAAAACATTTATCCTTAATAATCATGAATTCAT
This sequence comes from Agrochola litura, assembly GCA_949152395.1. Lineage (NCBI taxonomy): Eukaryota > Metazoa > Arthropoda > Insecta > Lepidoptera > Noctuidae > Agrochola > Agrochola litura. Next base: position 32,686,260 of record OX424490.1, on the reverse strand, counting down.
TAACAGCAATAATGTTGGTATAATCATTATAAATATTTAAAAATGTAATTACATAACATAACATCACGCCTTGTTTCCCCGAAGGGTTGGGCAGAGGTGTCCCTGTAGCAGGTACACCCACATTTCGCCAGTTATGTTTAAGTCCCATGTAATAGGGGGCGAGCCTATTGCCATCAACCGGGCACAAATCCAGACTCCGAGCTGCTACTGAGAAATTTCAGATAGAAAAACCCAATAACACTTTGCCCGACCCGGGAATCGAACCCAGGACCTCAAGCTCAGCAGTAGCGCTTGCGACCACTAGACTAACGAGGCAAAAAAGTAATTAATAATTATAAATCATAATAATCCATGATAATATTATTAAATCACCAGCTATTAAAGACTACAATGAAGTGACTCAAATTCTTTAGAAATAATGCATCGAATGTTTATTATCGAGAACCTTAAAACTGGGAAATAACTTGTACACCACACTGCAATATATTTTGACTTCACTATTTAAAAAATGGACCTTCATGCAAAAATGGATGCCTGGTACAAGGATAGGAAGAGGAAACCGATGGCGTAGACCACCAGGACGACGTCCATGGCAGTGGCGAAGAGGTCCCTGGCGATCTGGTCGCGAGCCAACTGCCGGAAATAGGCACGGGTTTGCCTGATAAACCGTACCATTTGAATCAGGAATATTTCTGTTGCATGTTGCACAGCACTGTAAAAGAAAACATATTTTCCGGGTTAGTCTTCATTTTCAAATCTTCTAATACTCTTGAAGGATCTTAATTCTTATTAAATAGAATAGCTTAGATGTCTAAGTTTGATCTGTGGTACAAAACTCATAAAGGGTACCTAAATGCGGTTTGGAAAAGTACCTATTTGTGACCAATAATTTGCCATGAGGTTTAATTGCGTGCAGCAGTCAGAAACCAGACGATTTAGATCATTCAGACCCACGGTAGCGGGTTATTTATAAAATCACATACCTGCTATTAATAGTGGGTTCATTTACATTAAATATTTTAATACTTACTATCAATAAAATCTATTCGAATTATGATTCACGTGAAAATTAAATGATACAATAATTTTCAACAATGTTGCGTTGAGCGCCATCTACAAATCATTTACAAAATTATGCTGCGTACAACGTAGCTCGCCGTAATGCTACGGAGGATAAGCTACGAGGAGCGAATGCTACAACGCTCCCTTCATAAACCTTGTTCCTAAGTAAATGATTCTACAAAATGTAAACAGATGGCAGTCACAGCGCGTTTTATAATTTTTTTTGGGATCTCGTGTTCTATTTCCGATGTTTCGAGATTTGAAATTTATTATAACTGTATTCATATTTTTATTCCTGTCTAATCGTCTGTTATCATAGTAAAAGGATGACAATACTATTAGTAAATTTTATTAAATAAACCCCTTTACGTGCTTTACTATAAATATCAGTTTACCTTGGCGTGCACCTCCAGTGGAAGTCAAAGTTGTGGGCACTGACGAGTGGCAGGAGCAGTGCCAAAATGTACATCATGCCAGTGTTTTCTAGAGATTCCGAGGGCGCCAGGGTGGATCGCTGAACTAATCCTACTCTGAAAATTAACAAAACATTTAACTGGTTATAACAATGGCTTTGCCGCTTGTCCAATGGAAGGTGTCCGGAGGAAGGAGGTCCGGAGGAAGGTGATGGCATTCGTGATACAGGGTAATCCTAGTACGAGTGCCAAAGCACTCCTTTGACACCTAAGTGCACATTATATAAGACCACATTTGTACAAGGAGATTTACTGTACCCATTCTTCTAGTAATAAAGATTTTTTATATTTTATATTTTTTTAATGAACGGAACCTTAGCTTTATCTTTTTTTTTTTATCTTCAAACCCCATAGTGGCCCTTTAGCTTCAACTCACTTTATTGCAATTAACTGTTGGACATAGGGGAGTTCGTTGTACCACTAATTCTTCCCAGCTGAAGCACTAGAAAATGGTAAAGGGCAGATGTTTTGGGGGACTGTCTTATGTAATTTTGACGTTCAAAAACTGCCGATTCTCAGCCTAATTTGAATAAATGACTTTCGATTTGATATGATTTGATTAGGTCTCTCCCATGTTGTGCCTCAATGCAAGGTTCTCCGCTTTCCCCATCCAATCAGTCCCGGACCCCTTTTTAAGATAATGGTACATTTAGCTGCGAGAATCCCATCCTATCATTGTCTTTATGCAGTCTTAACTCGGTGACTCATCTGCTCCTACGACTGTTGAATTGTTGATCCTTTGTCAAACATGGCCGGCCTCTTCAGTTTGATAACTCACTCTGCAACCTGTGTCAGTAACTCCAGTAGTCTTCCAGATAATTTAATTTTTGCCTTTTTTATGTTATTTCTTATATAATTGTTTTGTAGAGGATTACTAATAATAATAACATCCTATTATAGTCCCACTGCAGGGCAAAAAATGCCTAATAAAGAAAAAAATAAATGATTATTATTTCGGATCATATCCTTAAAAGAAACTCCGAGCATTGTTAGCTCCTTTGTTTGCTGAGCGATCTTTAGCCTGTTTGTCGTTGATGAAGACTATAGTCTTCCTATAATTGGTAATGATACCTGCTGTTCTGAACCCCAGTTTCTTCAGTACCACTGGGTCTTCTTGTTTCATCGCTGTATCGGCTGTCGTCACTAGCCATGGTATATGATGTCGTTGAACCTTCTCCATCACTCTGCTGGAAAAGGAGTTTCATCAATTAGTTTTTGTCGTTAGTCTAGTGGTAGCAAGCAACTCTACCTAAGTCTTTTGGGAATGCAGGCGTGATGATATTATATGTGTATGTATAATATTAGCAAAGTCAAGATGTGCTGCTGGGATACCTATAGTGATTTGTCCATAGGATCTAATTTGTTGTACTCAAAGAGGATTTCTGCGGAGCGATAGTCAAACAAGACATAAAAAAGTTGCAACAGTAATAAACAAACTATGCTATTGTCAGCACTATAGCCTAATTTGTAAGTATAGCTCGACGGCCATACTACAAATATGGCTGGCATTGAACATACTTAGTTAGGTACCTATCCTATTAATAATAACCTCTAGCTTGGATTTATTGGCCGGCTGGAGTGAACACTGACGAAACCTCTTTCTTGCCTTTATTGAAACGCAAAGAGCAAACGCAAACGCAAACGTGCTCGGAGGAAGAAAGTATCCCAGTAAGTGCTGGTAGGGATCTTGACCATCTTCCGGGCTCTCTTGATAGCCTTAGAATACCTCTCCAGTCCTCAAGTACTTCAGGACATATTGCTCCCTTTTGCTACATTACTATGTGCTAGCGACAGTTTTCGGGGGCCCATTATTGAGTGTGCAAGTAACCCCTGCCATTTTATCAATGTATCACATAACATTGATCAAGCAGGGGATATAGTCCTTCCACAGTTCAAGGGAACTAATCCACTGTAGCCACCCAAACCCATAGCCCAATAAGTTTTGTTTCAATGCTCTGCAATAGTCCTGCAACAATCGGGGGTTTCCTTGGATGCACTTGCATAGTGCATACAGAGATAATCGTAGATTGTTGCCTCATTTCATTCAAAACGTCTAACGGGCCTCTACGAGTTGGGTTTGGACCCTCGTATGCCTTACAAATGTCCGGGATTCCACAGACCCGAGAAATGTCAAAGACGAAATATTAAAATAAGGCATGTATATAATGCGGCAACTAAGTAAAATGAATATAGGTTTTAAAAAAAATAGAGTGGGTACCATATATAATGGGTTGGCAGCTAATAAGGAGTATCGTAATAAGTAATAGGTAGCATATTAATATATCAGTAATAAGCTCCGTTTTAATTTAAACTAGCATCAGGTTTTTCTTTTGGGAACAGAATTAATATCTAAGCGGAAACTTAATGGCGAAAATAAAATAGAAAATGGGCATTCATAAATAATATAAATCAGATTCTAAAACTCGAATTGCGGCTACACCTAGTTTTAGCCGGTTACAACTAGGTGCGGCCGGTAGCAGTTGGTTAAATTTGCCTAAATGGACCCTGGCACTCGCCGGCCGCTGCCGCAGCACCGCTCGCTTCGCTCGCTCGGCTCGTGCGGTGTGTTATGTGGTCACAGTTCTAACCTAACCTACCTTTCAGCCATTTTCATTTGCCACAACTAAATTTAACCAACTGCTACCGGTCGCACCTAATTGTAGCCGGCTAAAACTAGGTATAGCCGCACTTCGGGTTTTAGCCGTGACATAGACGGCACGAAATAGTTGGTAATATATTATCTTTGCCACCCTACTAACATTATTAGTCGCCAAGTCATTATTTATAGCTCCTCGCCTAATATTTTATTTGACTGGTATAGTTTATTTGCTACCTAAACGCAGCTGCTAGTTTTTAGTTTTTATAACACCTTTAATTTTGAACCTTACATAATAATAATAGTCGCGAAAATATTTAATCGCTGGCAAGTTATTTTATTTGTTGCAAACATTTAGTCGACTTTTAAGTTATTAGTCACTCGGAAAATAATAAGCTTTAAAATAATAAAAAATTTGGTCCGTTTAGCTTTTAGATAAGTTTACTTTGTGCTCAAACTGCAAAGCACCGAGATCAGTCAAGCTAAGCCTTTCAATAAGACTAATAATATAATTAACCAACTTATTGCAGCACAAATAACTAAGTGCATGAAGCACTTAACGTATTTATTAAAATATTGTCTCTGTCATCTTCAAACGAATGACAGAAATACAACGATGCCTTAAATTTGATTAGCGCTAAATGTGATTTATGGTGTAACATTTCAAGTCTACGTAGCTACATCGCACAGTTATTATCTCATTATCATCATCATTTCAGCCGAAAGACGTCCATTGCTGGACATAGGCCTCCCCCAAGCACCGCTACTTCGACCGGTTCTGTGCTTTTCACATCCAGCGGATTCCCGTGGTCTTCATCAGGTCGCTGGTCCACCTTGTGGGGGGTTCATCCAATGCTACGTCTTCCGGTAAGCGGTCGCCACTCAAGAAATTTTCGGCCCCATCGGCCATCTGTTCTGCGAGCTGTTATTTATCTATCTCTATTGAATTAGTAACTTACACTTACGTTGATGGGGCTCATGGCTAAATGATAACAGCCACATGGGTTGATTGAAGGTTAAACTACGCTTGTTGCGGTCGGTTCGTGGATGGGTGACCGACCATCCATTACATATCAAGACCCCTCCGTGCTTCGGAAAGCACGTTAAGCCGTTGGTCCTGGCCTGGCTGTCATTCGTAGATCTTTCTAGATGGGTAGCTAGAAGCCCAAAAGTCTGACGACCAGACTTACCAAGGGGTATCTTGTTATCCAATAACTGGGTTGTGGAGGTCGGATAGGCAGTCGCTCCATGTAAAATACTAGTACCTATTCAGCTGCATCTGGAAGCTGACCCAAATCTAGTTGAGAAAAGGCTAGGCAGATTTACTTACCAAGGATGAATGCCCGCTGAATTCGGAAGAGAGACTCATCAACCCGGGGGTTTGGTTATACAAAGTTTGACCGAACTGGCTGTTAATCAGCTGCTCATTACAACCCCGTGCTAGGTCGGACGACATCTACTGAAACCAAGAACGAAATGAAAGAATAACATTTTCCACGTGTAAGATTTACACATGAAACGTGGTTACCGCCTCTTACATAGCATAATCAGCTGATAATGTTCCCACTGTTGGGACACAGGCCTTCTCTCTGTGAAAGGGAGTGGGTCATAATCCACCACGCGGGCCCAGTGCGGGTTGGTGGTTGTGACATGTCTTCGAATTTTTGGTTCTAGGCACGGTTTCCTCACGATGTTTTCCTTCGCCGTTTTGAGAGACGCTGTGGTGACACAAAATAAAGTGTCTCGTTCAAACCCACCACCTACAACTCTTAAGTCTGTAGCTATGTGCAGTATCAGAAGCATCGCAGATAAGTTGCATCCTAGAGACAGAGCTAAAATGTCTCAAGTGCCTGTAATTACACCGGCACCCATATCCATTAAAATACAGGGTCAATTTAAATCAGCTAGCAAAACTCCGCAAACGTTATCGGTATCGATACGTAAACACGACAAAATAAATATAAAAAACCTTGATGCTTTTTTTGTTTTTGGGTTCTACGAGCGCTGGTGATAGGGGCTTGTAGCGGCTAATAACAGCCGCACGGGTCGATCGATCAGGTTAAGCTACGTTTGTCACGGTTGGTCCATGGATGGGTGACCATCTTTACTTACCAAGACCCCTCCGTGCCTCGGAAAGCAAGTTACGCCGTTGGTCTCGGCTGTCATTTGTAGATCTTTGACAGTCGTTACGGGTAGTTAGAAGCCCAAGTCTGACAACCAGTCTTACCAAGGGGTATCGTATTACCGAGTAATTATGTTGTGGAGGTCAGATAGGTAGTTGATCCATGTAAAATACCTACTGTTATTCAGCTGCATCCGGTTAGACACAAAATCAAAATATTTTATTTCACATAAACCTACAAGGGCACTTATGAAACGTCAGAAGCTAGGTGCACGGTTCGAATTGGTCGCTTCCTATGGAGAAGAGCCGGCAAAAAACTCCACGGTTACTCTTTTCAAAATAAATTGTTTCTACAATGTTTTCAAATTACAGTGTTAATAGGTATGGGAGGACAGTGTAGGCATATCAACAAGTACCAGGTACTTAGTAAAATAAAAAATGGTACACAAGTTTACAGCCTACAACGTTCTCACATTCACAAAATCTAAAAGAAAAGAAAAGAATCAATATAAAAGATAAACAAAATAATAAAAATAAGAACCTATTTAAACCAAATGACATGATTGCTACTACAGCTGTAACAAATCTAATTTGATTAAAAAAAATTAGAAAATTGTCAAATAGGTACTGAAAAGATAATGTCAATGAAGTATGTAAAAAAAGTAAAATAAAATAATCATCGTAATTTGGGAGCAGTTAATAGACATTTACATTGTTATGCCGTTAATGAGGTACCAGGGAAGCCACATGAGCAGAAGGAATTATTGCCAGACTTCCTTGTCTTCAACGTAATCTTATAATATGCTTTTTTGATAAGGACACGTTTGATGTGGGTTTTGAACTTTCAATCGCTTAGTTCTGTATGGAAGGAACCCAACATAGTTGGGAAAAGGCTGTGCAGATGATGGTCAACGAGCGCTAATAGTGAAGCTAGTTGTTTACTTGAAGTATGAGTTAAGATCATATTTTTTTTTTGTGTTATCCTGTTAAGATATCGATATCACATCAGTGAAGTTTACAAAAAAACCGGCTAAGTGCATGTCGGACCACGCACAATGTAGGGTTCTGTAGTTGGTATGAATCTATCCCAAGAACAAACTTAACTTTGTAGTTGAAAAAAAAATCTTTCATACAGAATGTATGGGTGAACATGTTTTTACAACCGCAAATTTAAGTTGGTCGATTATTACTCGTTAACTTGTAAAGCCTACTCAACTGTGATAGTTTTCCTTTTAAATTCGTTATATAAGCTACTGCTGTGAATTTTTTCACATATCTAAAACCAGCCATTTAGCTGGCAGGGGGGGGGGACACTTGAATCTAACAACAATTTGCACTTTAAAGCTTAATATTTCGCAAACGGATATCTGAATTGAAAAATGGTTTTAACACACTCACAATGTTTTTGAAAGACCTTTCCAACGATACCCCACAACAAGGGATAGAAAAAAAAAAACAAAAAAAACATCCCCCACTTTACGTGTAGGGGAGGTACACTAAAAAAATATATTTTTCATAATTTTATTTTACCACTTTGTTGGCATGATTAATATGTATATCTATGCCAAATTACAACTTTCTAGTACTAACAGTCTTGGAGCTAGACCGCGGGCAGACAGACAGACAGACAGACAGACGGACATGACGAAACTATAAGGGTTCCTTGTTTACTACGGAACCCTAAAAAACTGATTTTTTAAACTAATATTTCAAGTGACTAGGTACTCTAAATTAACTTCTTTTTTAATTTTATCTTGTTTATGTACTAAAAAAAATTACTTTCAGTTTTGCGTAGTTTCCTTCTTCAAATCGGAACACATTAAGCGTTCTTGGCGACAGAATCTGTCAGAGCCATTTATAATCTACGTCGCCGCGAACTTTTTAAAAGGATTACTCTCAGGGAACTTTTTAAAAGGATTAATATTATGACGGTAAAAATATTATAAGGAAAAATCCACATCTCCTTAAAAAAAATAGTGATAGACATAATTTTAATACTAGAAATAAAGATAAACTAGATCAACCATTTTTCAGATTATCTAAAGTACATACATCTTTTATGGGGTACTGTGTTAAATGTTACAGCAAAATACCTTGTGACATATTGCAATTAAATGAAAGAAAATTTTAAAATTCATATCAAAAGTACACTTTGTAAACAAGCATATTACAAATTAGAGGATTATATCCAAGATAAGAGTGCTTGGAAACATGCTGGTCCTGCTCCATAGGACAATTTAGAATCAAGACAAAATCAAACTGGTTGCTAATTTAATTGTAAAATTGATTATTTTGTGTTTTATGGCATTGATTTTACATTCTGTGATTACTTTCTCTTTATTATTTATTCTTCTCGAAATTTTTGCAATACGCTACTCCGTAAATTAAAGAGAACTTGTGAGAAGAGTGAGCTTGAAAAGTCAAAGAATGTTCCTAAAGCACTATGGAAAACAATAAAGCAAATAACAAATATTGGTAAGACACGCTCTAGTCCCGTTGAACTGCTAAAGATATGTGACAATCCTACGTCTTCCCTAAACAGTGTATGTTCCTTCTTCAGTAACATTGGTAAAAACATGGCAGCGAAAATACTAAATGACCCAAATAAAACGCCTAATACCCCTAAAAAGCCTCGCATTGTTGAAAACACGAAACTGAAGTCACCTGCCAATTCCCTCGTTATACATAAAGTCGACGAAAGTGACGTGGAATCTATTATGCTTCAGCTACGAAATGACTGTGCCATAGGTTGGGATGGAATATCATCCTCGCTTCTTAAGACATGCCGTCATGTATTGGTACCGCCGATAACATATATATGCAATCTTTGCATTCAGACGGGAGTATTCCCGGACTCTCTGAAGAAGGCTATAGTTCATCCAATTCACAAGGGTGGGAGCAGAAACTGTGTTGATAATTATAGGCCAATATCAGTCCTGTCGTCGCTCTCAAAAATAATGGAAAAGATTCTTAACAATAATCTTAGAAGTTTTCTGGATAAGCATAAACTTATAGCAGATAATCAGTACGGTTTCCGATCTGGGGTCTCCACTGAAGACGCTGCTGTCTTGGACCTGACCCAGTCCATTGCTAAGACTATGGACAGCAGAACAAAGTGCCTTGGCATATTTCTCGACCTGTCGAAGGCCTTCGACACAGTTTCTGTTCCTAGACTAATATCTAAGCTAGAATTTTTGGGTGTACGTGGCATAGCTCTAGATATCTTCAGAGATTACCTGAGAAATCGCAGCCAAAGAGTTAAAATAGACTCCAATTACAGTGACGAAGAAATTGTGTCATACGGTGTGCCACAAGGAAGCATTTTAGGTCCCACACTCTTTCAAATCTACATAGACGACCTGTGTAGAATGTCTATCCCAGCTTGTGAGATCTATGCATATGCTGATGATACAGCGCTATTAGTTCATGGCACTACGTGGGAAGATGTCAAAATAAAGGCGGAAACTGCACTGTCCTCAATAATGAACTGGCTAAATCAGAACTTACTGACACTAAATCTGAGTAAAACCTATTATCTACCTTTTGCAATCCGACGTAACACCAAACCCACAAATACTTTCGCCATAACAGCTCACTCGTGTCAGAACCAGCAAATATCGTGCTCGTGTCCAACTATGGCTGGAACTGATAGTGTTAAATACCTGGGCGTGCATATAGACGATGGGTTAAGATGGGACAAACAACTCGATACACTAACAACTAGAACACTTCGTCTCATTCACATTTTTAAATCTCTCCGAGAATCTGGTAGTTTCGAAATTCTCAAAATGGTATATTTCACTTTATGCCAATCAATAATGGGATATTGCATAACTGTATGGGGTGGAGCAGCGAAGACTTATTTTCTGAGAGTAGAGAGGGCTCAAAGGGCTGTACTTAAAGTCATGACAAGGAAACCCTATAGATACCCTACAACCCTATTATATGCTGACTGTCAAGTCCTGACTGTTCGACAGCTCTATGTTCTTCGATCTGTTCTCAGGATACATGGCTGCTTGCCTCCGTCTGATCCAAGGAAGCGAACATATGTTCCCCCAGGTGTACAACACAAAACCTCGTTTGCAAGACACCAATACTACATTCTAAGTATTCACGTCTTCAAAAAGATACAGAAGGAACTAGACGTAATAAACTTAAATAAATTTAAAGTTAAATCTAAAATTACAGAATGGCTTACTCAGCAGGACTATTTTAAAACAGAATCATTATTAACTTACATCGCTTGACATATCACTAATAAAAGTAACAGCAACACAAACACACAAACATTCACATATCTCAAATATATTTACATACATACACCAACACACCCCCACACATACCCCGTCACACATACACCAACACACACACACCAACACACCCCCACTCACCCCTACCCTCACATACAATTAGCGCACTACAAACAGATTTAATTTAATTTAATCACAACTGCAGGTATGTTCAGTTAAAATGTTTACAAATAATGTTGTTAACCTTATAATCATAGATAGATCGACACTACTTCACTTTTAAAGGGTACAACTTGATTTATGTAACCATCAGGCCGAACACTGTCTCTCAAGATACAGGCCTCCTAGTTTGAGAGACAGAGTTTATATTTTTTGTCATATGGATTTTTTGTAGCCTTGTTAACTTCTGTACGAACAATTATGTATAATTTGTATATTATATGTTAGTATTACTACTACTAATTATGTATAATTTGTATATTATATGTTAGTATTACTACTACTAATTATGTATAATTTGTATATTGTATTTGTATGTTAGTATTACTACTGTGCTCAACCTATGTCTATGTATTATTTTGCATAAATAAACATTATTATTATATCATTATTACTTTCTCACACACTTATTAATTACAATATTTTTGGAAAATCGTCTATTTTTACAATGTTTGTAAATATGTGAGCACCATGTCTCTATCACATATTAAATTATCTGTCGTTGCTTCATTTTTAATTCTTTTTACCTATTGTGGTATAGTAATTTTATTCTAGGTGCATCGTCTTCACATATAGGTAATATTATTTAACTAATGTACGTGCATATACAAACAATTGTAAAACTTTTTAAAAGGGTAACGGCGAAGTTTCTTGCCCATTCTTCTCCATACGAAAAGTACCTTTGCGAAGGGGCGACTAGAATCAATTTTAATATTTTGTAAATTTTGACGTTCAAAAGTGCCATACATGGGCCTATTTGAAATAAATGATTTGACTTTGACTTTGACTTTGAGAAGTAGGTAATGGTCAAGGTATGGTGGCAGTACCTTTACAAAGAATTCTACTACTGTCTCTTGTTAGCCGTGGTTGTACTTACCGTTATTCGACAGACTTCCTCCAACACGTGCCCACATTGGCCCGGTTAAGGTTCCTCCCTAAATTGTGCACTACATTTTTTTTTTAATACTTTTTGATAAATTTTGGGTGTTTTTTCTATTTTCTATAATGAGATGTCAATATTTCACTCATTCTTGACGTAGTTGTAGTTTTTTTTATTTTCGATATGAAGGTCCGTTATTTTGCAAGTTCTTCTCAAAAAAGTTTTTAGCTCATTTTTCAGGGGGTCGAGCAGAGGTCAGAGAAATACTATTTCAATGGAGAAATAACCAGATGACAGTAGATGAGAGAGTTGAGTAGAGAGTAGGCTGCTGGAATTTATCTTAATTAATTGCAAACAGTTTTTTTTTTCTAAAATCTATATAACACCAATTAATTACGAATTCATCGAATTATAGTCTCCAAAATCGAAACACACTTTCCATTCATTTAATTAAAATTCTATAAGTAATTAACCTATAAATTCGGAAGCCCGTATCACAACTTGCACAAGTATAAAAGCATATTTTTTTCTAATTTATCTATTTTTCTTTAAATGTCATTCTTTGGGCGCGAACTGCTGGATGCCATTGTTCGAAATTCAAAAAGAACGCGGACGACCCGCGGTGTCATTATTCGCGGTTGCCAAAGTAAAAAAAGGTTTTTTATTCAATTGATTGGGAACTTTTTTATTAATTGACTTATTTTTATGTAAGAATTTGCCTTAATTGAGGCTCGAACAAACCCACCTACTGAGTCATTTACGTTGTTGGTGGTATAAGACACTATGTTCAAGTTGACTTTCTATTGGTCATACAGATGGCGCAGTTGCTAATCGCAATAGGTTGAAAGTGTCACTATAAAATTATAAATAAATAAATGAACTATTATTATATAATGGAGACTATTTACTATGGAGTAAATACAAAAATAATACATAAATTTGTTAACTATGCTAGGTATACACGAAGCGTCTTCAGTTGCCGGCGACTCACTGGTGATTTCAAAATCTCACGTTCACACCCAGATTTTGCCAGCCGATTTCTCGCTAGCGATGTCAAAATCTACACGTGCACACATCTTATGATTAGGGTTCCGTACCTCAAAAGGAAAAAATGGAACCCTTAATGGACGTATATCGATGTATGGGAGAACATGTTTTTCAACTACAATGTTAAGTTTGTTTTTGGGATAAATTCATCCAAACTACGGAACCCTTCATTGTGCATAGTCCGACACGCACATGGCCGGTTTTTGTCGTCACAAATCGCCATTAGCTTTGTCGCAAAAATCTCTTGCAAATGACTTGTTACAAACAAGATGGAGTGATGGAGATTTAACAATGCAGCGTTGATTGTCACACATCAGCGACATGTGTAAAAATGACTTAATCAGGATTTCCTGTGATTTCTCTGCGGCGCTGTGGGAGACCATAATATCAAAATGCGAATTATCTTTATTGCTCGTCATTTGTAAATATTGTCACCGAGTGTGATAATTTCTTCATTTCTGTTTGTGATGCAGCCGCCGCGTATTGATTGTATTTAACGTAGTTTTGAGATAAAGTAAATTACAAGGTAAAATGTGGGTCTTCCTTCATTATCAACATATTCGAATCATACTGTTTCTCGTTTATTGGAAGTGAGGAAAGTTCCAGTAATGCCTAATACTTTAAGCTAATAATTTTCGTTTCTAAGTATGTTGTGTTTCAATCTAAGGTTTTAACGGACTGGCTCGGTAATATTTGTTAGTAAATAAGTCTCTAATCACACAAAATGATTCCTTAAAAATATACGACAGCGTATAGACAGATATCTACAAAAAAAACCACCGAGGATATCAACATCACGGTGCGTCCGCTGAGTGGGCGTGCAAAATCAAAAGCTCAGAAAGTGAAAAGGTCCGCAATTTTTTTTTGCAAATCAATCTGTTTTTTTATTGTATCCACCCCGCGGTAGCCGACACTGGCCACGCCACGGGATGTCGCGCTACCGTGTCCAGAAAATTGATGGATTTTGGCATTTTTTGAGTTATTCTACTTTTGATTTCGACGCTGACATTTTGGCATAGAATGATTGGCAGTGCAGATTGGTGCAAATAAACTATGTAGTATTAATATTATTATGTAAAGCTGTTTTGGCTTTTTGGCATTCTTGGCCAACGAAAATGATGATAGATCGGTATACCAAGAAACCAGTCCAAACCTACATCAAAAGCTCGTTTTCGACTTGGTCTGTGATGGTTTACAATAGATTTGATTCCCAAAAAAAAACTGATTAACTCATAAAATAACAGTAAAACCATATTATTTTCAACCCAATCTCTTCGCTATATTTATTTACACATCAAAAATGTAATAGCCAAATATTTGTCGAAAAAACGTCCAAATGTTGACTTAATAAATTCGGAGTCAACCCTTTATTTACCATCGGCGGGTCGTTTAGGCCCCTATTATAATATTTAATGCTAAATAAACACGGGATTTTTGCTTCTAAATGACTTCATCCACTTTTGATTCGGGGTAATGATTTAACTGGGTTAACTTTGATTTTGGGGTTTGCGTTTACGTTAAGTTTTGGGTTCTACTAGTTATGGCATGGAAAAAGTTTTTGGAGAAGGATAAAAACCCAATGAGTAGCTCAGTTATTCTACTTAATATGTTTTCCAATAAAAAAAACTAATGATCCTAATTTAAACTTTACTTACATCTTTAATTAGACACTTTAAGTCGTAAAAAAATATTATAAAAGTTACAGCTTACTTGCAAGTTACAGCTTACTTGCATGCAAATAAGCTTGAAAAGTTTCGTGTTCCATATATATGTAATTCTAAACCTACTAAAACGCAAACCACATCAAACTTCGACGTTACAGACTCAAAACACAACGAAAGGTTAAACGTCCATTTAGCCAACTATACTTAGTTCGCGCTTCGCTCTATAACGATCTACTATTTAGCCACATCGGGACCTTTGATCCAGTTGATCACCTTTTTTTGTTCACCTTGATGATATTTTTTTCCTAAATTAAAGTACTTTGTTTAAAGTTTACTAAATTATAGCCCTTTTTTAACTTTCTCCTAAAGTTTGTGTAGTTTAAAAGACGTTAAGTTACCCTTTTTATTGTGAGGTTATTGTGATTGTTGAATAAATATTTAACTAAAGGGTAAAATTACTACAAAAAAACATAGAAGTGCCGATGAAGAAATGGCCTATAAAATCTTAAGGGCTGGCCAAAGGTGAAATATTTGCTTTTTCTTTCTCCAACTTTAGTAATTAGAAAATTATTATCTAGCATTACCTACTATTGCAACACCCATTCATTAGATGCCTACCTACCCATTTTTTTTTACTTTTATGATCTATACGATTCAGACATTTAAAGCACCGTAGGGTGGGTACACCAGTTGGCTCTTTACTTATAGTAAAAATGTAAAAGAATCTCAGACGGAATCTAATGTTCATTGATACGCATTGCCCTAATTCGCAACGATGCCCTTGACTTTTTTCTTTCTTTCTTTCTTTTCTTTTTACATTTTGTTTTATTCCGTAAAAAACAAACCAAAAACGCAAGCCAAGTAACGGTTAAAACAATAAGTATAAGTAGCCAATCAAGTCACGAAAACAAACAAAAATCATCAATTATATAATCCTTCCACTTTTTTTTACAAAATATACAAAAAAAGTTTTTCTATTTCTACCAATAACTGTGCATTGACACGAGCGGGTAATTTTCAATTCGATCGGAATCATTCAAGGGTTGAAATAATTGTACGTTGCGGTGGCATCATTACGTTTGATTGGTTATGGATCAAATAATAGAATAAATTAGAAATAGGGTTTTGAAGAATTCTGTTGATTTGAAAGAGTTTTTTTTTACTTTTAAACAAGTAAAAAACATCCTTCAAATCAACACTAAACTAGGTTAAACTATGTGACTCAGGCTGGCTGGACAAATCTTCAAAATAGCTCGCATTTAACTAGGTCAATAGGGCTAGGTCACAGAATCTTACAGAACTAAATTTTACAGAAATAGGCTACAGAATCTTAGATAATCGATCGAAAACGTATCCAGCCAGCTTGAAAAACCACTTTTCGCTGGTTTCTCAATCTCGGAAGTGATTTTGACGACTTTTTACATATCAAAGGGCGTCACATAAATTTGTGACAGGCATCGAGCTAAAAGTTTTGTGATACGTACAGCGGTTTAGTAGAAAAATGCAAAAATCTGTGTCCAGCCAGCTTAAATTTACGTATAAAACTTCTGGCTGGCACTTCCGAATCTCAAATACGGGTGTTTAGTTGTCACATAAAGTGCCCTATTGACCTAGTTAAATGCGAGCTATTTTGAACATTTGTCCAGCCAGCCTGAGTCACATGTTTAAACTTACGAATTCTATCATAATTAATTTCAGTTTTCAGGGCACATTCTTCCTCACACTAACCTTTAGATACAAAGACCACTTCAGACACCAATCCACATGGCCTTCACATGATCTGACCAAGATTATGTCTGGACTTTAAAAGAGACTGAGACCTCTGAGTTTGTTTCGGCCTTTCTTCTCAGAGTAGTCAGATAGGAAACGCCGACCTCATCTAGTTTTAAAATAAAATATGATTGACGTGTAAAAGTGTTTGTACAAACCTACTTACAGAAATAAAATCATTTATCATTTATCATTTATGAGCTATAACCCGATTACTGTTCAATCTACAGATGTTCAATCAAAATTAACGTAATAAGGCTACAAAATTAAATCAAAATCCTAATCTTTTTTTTTTTTAAAGCCAACTTCTAGAAAATGAGGCTTGCTAGGAGTATCTGAACCTAATGATTCCTCATTTTAAGCCAAAAGACGTCCACTGCTGGACATAGGCCTCCTCCAAGTACCGCCTCTTCTACCGGTTCTGTGCTTCCCACATCCTCCGCCTAATCAATAGCAAATAAGACTTATTGTCCTATATCAACATTCTCTAAAGAACATCATGAAGCATGAAGGTCTATCTCTTTCAAGTGGTACCCATAATTACTTTACACTTACCTACATAAATTCTTAACTACCCTACAAGTTCTCCAAAACCTTTGGAGGACAATTTTACAAGGTCCGTCAGCTCGATTATGGTTCGCGTGTCATACAAACTGTAATGAATAGACAAAACTGACGGATATAAATATCGCCATTTTGAAAATGAACTGAGGGTAATTTTCGAAACCTCAAGCAACATATGGCCGCGGCAGACGCCATACGAAGCCAACTGTCATATCTTCCCTCCTTTTCGTTTTTAGAAGAAGTAGGATGGGACAGAAAAGGATGCGAATAGAATTCATTAGTCAGTAGTACTATCATTTGAATGTCGTATCGCAAAAAAGTGTATTGTTTGGTGCGTAGGACACGTGCGCAGGCGCCGGAAGTAGGGTAGGCTTTGGCGCGAATTCGAGCATAATTCAAAAATTTGAATGACTGTATAAACAGGATATTGGAACGATAATCGGTTTCCGAAACAACATATGGATTATGGGTAAAACTTAACCATTTTGGGGTTAACACAAGATTGTTACCATGATAATTTTAGAGAATGACCTACTGAAAAAAGGTTTAAATAAATAGCTTCCTTTTACCATTATTTGAGTCCGTGATATAAGATTTCAAGGTTTAACTAGTAATGCAGGATGTTGATATCTAATAACCACTTTTGTTTTATATTTGTTTAGGCTTATTTTTGATAAAATAATTACAAATAAATTGACAAGGAATAATGAACCAACTTTGAAAATGTTTTTCTTGGGGTTTCAGCTTGCCATTTACTAACATTTGGGCAATGAGTACCTACAATATAACAAAATAAAAACGTTTCTTGAAAATGGAGTAGATAGGCAAGATAATCTTTTCTATAATCAGCACAACATTGCAAAAAATATGCGAATCTTCCAAGCCATTTCAACCCTAACCAAATATCTAATCTAAACTACATTTCACCCCTTATGTCCTCCTTTTGCTACCAAGAAAATAGAAAAAAAAACCGATAGATTTCCAACAGCCACCCTAACGAGGGCACGCGACATATGGACTCGTGCGCATCCCTTTGTGACGCCGCGATCCACAGCTTTTAAGGGTGGATCTATTTATTTTTACTTGTTTTTAAATGTAAACTGATCATTTGCGCTGGATGGAGAATTTTTTGGGGTGAAGTGTTGGATTAAGCACGTGTCTTGTGATGATTAGGAGAATTTTAGGTCTTTTTATGATTCCTCAGTAATCAAAGAGTTAGTAGATATGCTCAAGTATGCTGCCATCAGACATTACAAGAAAATGGTTTCCGCATAATTCAGAAGATTTCAACCCAGAAACTACAATCAACTTTAAGCTTCGGAATTGTGTGGTTGAGTTAATCGGTTATATTATTTCTGAGCGAAAGGTTAAAGTAAAATACATTACCTACATAATATTGAGTATTCAACGATATTAGCCGACCCATGTCACAAAGGCTAGGTATATCAGGATCACGGGATTTGTGCAGTTTCGCTAAGTTCAAACTCGAAAAGTTGTGTTTACTAAGTAGATCAATTTCAATAATAACCAACAAAAAGTGCCATAAAGTAGCAACAAAAGTGCCGCACGTGTATATCATTTGTATTGGCGCGTGGGGCAGAGCCCGGGCGCTCCGCCCCCCAACAGAATGTTTTATGACTTCACTTGTGTGGCCGCAAACAATATTTAATTTGAGCATCGCGTGGGCAAGGAATCGGTTTATCATTTCTTGTGGCTCTCATACCGTATCTCATAGAAAGATTTCTAATTAAAATAAGTTTACTTTGGTAGGTATTTAACAGGTACTATTACAAATAGCCCACAGTTTCTGAAATCCAATGGTTTTCTGTGCAGGACCCATCGAAGCTTATTGTGCTACGCACACAGATTGTAATAAGTCTGCGGCGCGTGAGTCGCCGACGGAACGAAATGTTGCCATTTTAAATATTATATTTGTATAAATATTTAGGACTAAGTATTGTATTTTTGTTTTATTTTTTTCTTCACTATACTTTGCTGCACCGGTTGACGTCAACACGTCAGCGTCGGCTGTCGCTGAAAACCAGCACTGGGGCTCTGTCTCGCATGGGGTCGCAGCATTATGCTGAGCGATGGCCGTTTTGCATGGATGTGACGCATATTTTCCCCCAATTTGTTATATAGTACGTGATTTTTTTAAATCTTTTTTTGCGTCATGTTAACAGCAAATTAACTCCAAAAAATACAAATGAACAAAAAGCTTACTGTTTTCACGGACTCACTTTAGCTGGCCACGCTTTTCATCTCAAATAATGTTTTTCTAAAACGGATACTTCTTTTGATTGTAGTCATACATACCTTTAATTGTTTCGCAAAAGAAAGTCAAAAGACACAGTACAATTACAGTTTTTTATACTGGCTACAAAATATCTTAACGACACATCTGTACGGTAGTAGTCAGTATTTCACAGCCACCATTTAGATTTAGCGATAGTAACTAATTTTATTGTTTAGGAAACTAATAAATTTCTCCGTTTTTTGCTTCACTAAACTGTGTGACGTTAATTTGTTTTAATAACCCATAAAAATTTGGCGAAAAAACTATTTGGTTCCGCTTTTTTTAATGTCGCTAAAAAGGTTTATTACTTTTTAGCTTCGGGGAATTTAGAGCAGAATCTACTTAATCGCTTTTGTTTTTAAAAATGGAGCGATAATATTTTTTTTTTCAAAGCACCTTTTACAGTAGGTTCTTAACGTACCAGTGCTGCAAATATATAAGACTGTATTGTACTGTAGTGTTAACCGAAAAACTTAATAAAAATAAAAAATAAAACAGTGGCTCTCCGGGAGTGCCGACAAAAGTGAAAACTTGAAAAAAAATCGGCACCGCGGTAATCAACGCGTTGATGTCTTTTACTTCACGCACTGCGGTAATAAACGCTTTGATGTCTTTTACTCCACGGTGTCGGTAAATTGCGTTACAGTGTCGCGAAATCAATGGTTTAGTCCCATCCCAAAAATGCCCAACGAGCCGAAAGAAGTTTTTTTTTTTATATTTTGTGCCAGCACTTCCATTAATTAATTAATAGCACGTGCTTTTAAATAAACTGTCTTACTACACAATCCTTTTTAATACCGACTACTGTATGGCGTCACGCGTTCCGACAAAAAAGGCGTAACTTTTTACACCTTTAAAGTAGCGAGTCGGTCAAGACACTAAAAATCAGTGACAAACTGACTGATGTCAATAAAGATGTCTCCTATCACTTTACAAAGCTTTTGAAGCCATTTCAAATCAGTTAATAGATAAGTAGGCACTTTTTCAACCCTAAATTGACAAATAAAAACAATGAAAACTAAACTTTATGTCTTCCGAATAAACTTTAATTTACAAAAACTATGCGCGTGTCTATTGTCACTCAAAGTGAAGATCAGTGAGTTGTCAAGGCACTTAATTTGTATGGACACAATAAATTTGGTTTTATTGGTACTTTTGGACAGAAAAAGTGAGAATGGTCAGTCTTTTTAGTGAAGCGACACTTTTTTAAGAGGCCAACCGTTTAATTGTGATGGACTTTCGATTTTATTTCGTTACGTTTTGTTCTTTTTATCTGGTTGTTTCGATTTTGTCATAGATCTATTCATAAATACTCGTAGTATAAAACAATGTCGCTTTTCGTGTCTGTTTGTGTGACTGCATCGTTCTTCTAAAGCACGCTACGGATTTTAATGCAGTTTTACCATAATTTTGAGAATTTATTTCGGAAGGTTTGTGTGCATTTTATATTCAACTTTAATTATATTAAAGTAATCTCGATGTTTTGTCAAGTTTATTTATTTATTTAATATAGAACACCAACAGCAAATACATTCAACAATTGGATTAAAGATAATCATTATAATTAAGAATGAAAAACCAAGTAGTAAAAACCATGAGAAACAGGGGCGCGTTGCTAGTAAAACATAAATAACAGCTTAGCAAAAAAGAGTAAAATCAAAATGAGGGCGCCACTATCGCACTTAAGTCACTTCGAATGGGAAATGAGTAAAATAAATAAAATAAATTGTTAAAAACAATACTTGTGGGTGACTCAAAACCTACTGCACTTGTCGGCAAAGTAGTGCCATCATAACTTAAGTAAAATATTTAGTGCGAAATGTCACCACGTCACTCTCTTATGTCGACCTGTAACTAGCTAGCCAAAGTACACGTTACATCAATGAAGTCTCGACCACTGAACTAGGACATCCTGTATGACCTGTCATACAGCCCTGGCTCGAGGTTTCTCCAGTTACATGGACCAACATGAGAAGGTTTATACTGAAGAATTAACATTTAATTTTTAGTAAGTTTATTAATAATATTACTAGAGTCTAAAAAATAATACTCCGAAATGAAAATAGCAGGTTCCTCAAAATATATCTATGGTAAGTATCATAATCATAATAAAGTTAAATGGATCCCAAAGTTGTAAAATAACTTGCTTGAACTTGTATTGTATTTTGCCCAAGAATTTTTTGGCCATTTATTGCAACAATTATACCAAAAAATAAAGCCACTTTTTAAAAAAGATTGATTGACAGCTGAGCATCAAAACCCCGCTAAACCTCTTGACAATGTAGGTGGCAAAATGCTCGCCAAAATACAATGCTAAACGGAAAAAAAACCACAATGGAATTAGGAACATCGATTTATCGCTCTATTGAGGTTTCGCACTAAATATACTTTTAATTATACCTTAAAAATACATCTAGTAATTATGCGGTGGGTATTTTGCTAAACATCAAAATAAATGTATTTTTTTTAGTTTTCTGATGCGTAGGCGGGATGGTGCCACCCCTAGATCTATGGATTTATTTCAATTTCTACCTAATGGTAGCATTTTGTTTAATTATAGGTATTAAATCTTTTGTAATTAAGTTGAGCAAAACTTTGACGTTTGCACATTCCGGAGGAGTATTTATAAATGCTGTTTTGTTATTGATTGAACTTTAAATGGCACGGAATGGTGGTCTATGAAAGATGTAACAATATTCTTGGCTTATATACCTCATCTATCGATTTACCAACATTTTTGTCAATTATGACAGATTGCGACTTGAATGTGAACGTTTTTTAAGTACGAGAATTGGCCTTCTGGTCTGTCCGAGTCAATAATATTTCCTTACCTACTTTGTAATCAACATAGAGACGTTGAAGGGTTAAGACATTAAGTAGCATGTAACCTAATTAAAAGGCCCCTTAAAATGTATTACTTATCTAAGAAAAAAACATTTTTGCCAATATTTTTTATAATTTTTCTCATCTCACAGACAACTCAGTCGTGACTTTACACACACAGAATAAAAATTAAATTCGGTATGTTTTCCCACAAAGACATTCCAAAAATCACCGCAGGTTAAAAAAATCCGTCAACCCTTAGCCAACTCAAGGGGTCCAACTTGACCCATCGATTAAGTTTTTGCCTCGCGCTTCCAAATAAAATCATAAATTGTAACTTGGCGGGCAGTGGCAAAAAATCACACTATATCATATTATTCTGCTGCAGGCGTGGTATGGTCAATTTATGACTATATTTTAAAGGGCATTTTTGACCCCAATGCGGCTACATTGTTATTTTGATGTAGTACTATAAAATGGGGCAATGGGTGATTTCATGGAGTTGATACCAAAATCTCAAAGAGAAATGTGAAAAAAATACTTAAATTTAGTAATTGTATGTGAAGATAATAACTTTAGAATTTAAATAGCCTCAAAGGCTATTTACATAGTACCTACTTTGTCATAGAAC
The DNA here is from genome assembly GCA_949152395.1 of Agrochola litura. Taxonomy (NCBI): domain Eukaryota; kingdom Metazoa; phylum Arthropoda; class Insecta; order Lepidoptera; family Noctuidae; genus Agrochola; species Agrochola litura. The sequence continues at coordinate 32,663,863 of OX424490.1, read as the reverse complement.
CCAACATAATGTATACCTAGATGAAATGTTTAGTATTTAATTTTAGTTTTGACTAGAAATATTAACAAAATCAGTCGAAAATCAGCTTTAAATCCTACGAAAGAACAAGCCAAAATACAATTAAGTTTCCTAATGCCGGATATTTTTTTCTGTCCTATCAAATACAGGAAGTTCTAATGAATAAACCGAATGTCACAAATCGCATATAATCGCTCGCAAAATTGCATTAAATTAAATTCTATTATTGAATTAGAGATGTTCGCAAAAAACAACCACAACTTGTCATCAAATCGCAATCAACCTGCTGACGTGCCCAACAGGGTGCTTCGCGAAAATCGCCGACGTTTTATAAAAAAATCGAAATTCTCAGAAATGTATCGTAGGTATTCGGATTTCGGTAGCGTCAATCATTTAAGACTTTAAAGGTACATTTTTAATTTCTAGATTCTAGAAATCAATACGCGTTGCTGGCAACAAGGTGTTATTAAAAAAAAACCTTAGACATTTTGGTTCAACCTACATAAAACATTAGGTAAGGAAATCAACAGTCGCCTATAATACTCAGAACAAGGCTCCCAACGATGATGATGATGATGAAATAAATTTGATGAAGATGTGAGTTCCTAGTCCTACTAACATGCAGCACTCAACATCATTTAATTTAAAAAATATCTCGATTCGACATTAGAATTCGAACTCGAAAACCACAACACCCTATACACACCCACAACCTTCTAATTGAATTAGAGTTTCGCAAGCATTAGTCCGAAACCGTAAAGTCGAAAATTATAGCCTTATGGCTACTAAGTATAGCCGATGTGGCTAATTTGACAAAAACTTATGTCGCCGCTTACTTAGGCTTGTTAGGACTGGCCAAAGTGACGACGGCGAAGAAGAAACTAGTAATTTTGTGGGGATAAAAAATCAAAATCAAAATCAAAATATTTTATTTCACATAAACCTACATGGGCACTTATGAAACGTCAGAAGCTAGGTGCACGGTTCCAATTGGTCGTTTCCTATGGAGAAGAGCCGGCAAGAAACTCCACGGTTACTCTTTTAAAAATAATTGGCTTTTACAATACTTTCAAATAACAGTGTTTCTAGGTATGGGAGGACAGTGTAGGTCTTTCAATAAGTACCAAGTACTTAACAAAATAGAAAATGGTCAACAGGTCTACAATCCACTAAGCCTACAGCGTTCTCACATTCACAAAATATGTAGAAAAGAATCTATACAAAAAAATTAATTAATTTAAAAAAATAAAAAACCTATTTAAAATATAACGCAATTATATTATTGCTATTACAACTGTAATCAATCTGAATAATTATCATGTCCACAAAAGCCACAAAAAAAAAAGTATATAATGTCAAATAATAGAATAGTAAATATGTAAATAGAATAGAATAGTAAATGTGATAAAAAAGTGATGTCACGCTTTTTAGCGTTAGAACAATTTCAAATAATAGTAAGCTTATCAGCTGACAGTACTGTTACCTATATAGGAAACTCCAGAGTTTTAGCATTGATTAGTAGGTACATATGGTTCACTCCGCAAAATCATTTAAATAAAAAGCGATTCTTGCTACGACACAACAAAGTGCAATTCACGTCGCACAGCGCTAATTACCTACAGTTATATTCACCTAGAAATTGCCTCTCTTTCTATCGCGTAATAACTTATGTTAGAAGTCGAGCCCGCCGCGTAGGTACTTGTAGCTTCATACTTAGTGATTCATCTGTGGTTTTGGCTAATTATAAAGAATACATTATTAGGGCTAACAGTTGTTACAGGTAGTCAGAGAAGGTAAGCAAACTCAAAGCATTTATTTCAATTAAACCATTTACAGGCACTTTTGAATTGTCAAGGAATCGGTCAGTCAGAAATATGAAGCTAGTTGCCCATTCCAAAGCGTAGTAGGTACCTATGGAGAAGAACGGGCAAGAAACTCCACGGACACTCTTTTAAATAAAAAAATGTTACATAATATTGGTTACATCATTCATGTTAAAATTATACATGTGACAACAATGTAGAAAGACGTGCACGTTAGAAGCGTCCGTAATAAAAATATAAAACAAAGAACAATTCAAAAATTAAAACAAATGAAAAAAAGCTTGAAAGTTTAACTACCAGTCTTACCAAGGGGTATCAAATTACCCAGTTACTGAGTTACGGACGTCAGAAAGGCACTTTTCCAACATGTAAAGTACTGGTATTCATCTGCACCTGGTTAGACTAGAAGCTGACCCTAACTTAGTTGGGAAATGGGTGCTAGATACAGCCATTTCCCTACGCCAACGCTAAACGACTTTAAAACATTTTTCTGTCAATCGTTTGAAGATAACAGAGACAGAAAGATATGTTTAAAACACTTTTTGCGTTAAATGAATTTAGTGATTTGTGTTGCTAGGTGTATGGCAAATAATTTTAATTAATGTTTTGTGTTTCGTAATTACTTTCCATGTTAATTGTATAAAATCAAGTTCTTCTAACTGAACAGACAGCTGTGCTGCTGGGGAGTTTGTTGCGCCACTTTTTCTTCCCAGCTAAAACACTAGGAAGTGGTGAAGGGCGGGCGCTTAGGTCTGTCAGAAGTAATTTTGACGTTCAAAAACTGCTAATTCTCAGCCTCATTTGAATAAATGATTTTTGATTTACGAGTGTTTGTTCAACCCACTGCAAAATATCCAACAATAATAAGCATAAGTACCTAAGTATCATAATATTGCAGTTGCCATTTTTTGCTTGGCACGTTGATGTCCGGTTCAGTGGCGCATGCAAACTGCTCATGGCTGGACGTCCGCTGTTGAGATGTCTCGATGGACGTGTAGCTTCCGATGGAGACGTCTTGATAGTTTTGTTAGTTTTTTAAGTTTTAGGTCAGTATAATAGGAAGAAAACGTGGACTAATAGTCAAGTCTGAAATCGCCAACCCGTCTTGAGCAAGCGTGGTAATCAATGCTCGTGCCTTCTCTGTATGAGAAGAGATCTTTGACCTGCAGTTTGACAATGTAGTAATATTATTGTAGAAAAGGTGACTGTCCCACAGAAGTATTTTTTTAAACACGGTATTATCGGACTAATTCTGAATAAAATCGAAATTCATAATAAATTTTATTAATTGATCAGTGTCAAATTGTTCTGGAAATGATTGGCATAGCAATGTCAAAAAAAAAACTAATAAAAATCTTAGCTCAAAATTCGGATTTTGAACTGATTTTACTACTATAGCGTTACATCCTAAAGCTTATATTTTTGGTATCTACCCAAAATTATTATCGGATTTTGTTCCAGTGAGTGGTCTATTGAAATGTATTATTTTGGCTCGGCCGCCAAAAGGCGGTTTGGAAATTTTTTAACCAATAATTTTGCCTAAATCCTGTTCTGTCAATGAAGATTTAAATAAAACCCTAATATCAAGACTATTCAAGTGTCGTATATTATGCGACAAAATTATGAACTACCCGGAAGCGCGATATCTTACAAATTCTGCTAACTTCCGGCCGTGAAACCTTGTTTAGGAAATTATGGGAAGTCTCCATTTGATACGCCCTTTTGTAACTTATACCTTTGTTAACGCTACATTCACTTTAAATTAAAATATATTGTTGGAACTACAAAGTCATCATCATTAGTCTTGTTGAAAAACTGTGACAAGGACTAATTAGGCATAACATTGAATAACAGAAAAAATTCAGTACGTTTTTTAAATATCATGAAAGTAGATTTGGAAGACGATTTTCTGGAAAGTAACTATTTGCTAAGTACAGCTTTGCGTTAGTTTTCTCCTTTTTAAATCAGACCGCTCCAAAATTATTCTGGATCTATGCGTCACTTTATACAGGGTGGCTGGGACATCGACGCGAAAACTGTTACCATGGATTTAGTACTTACATGATTCTCCCTGCCTGGAAATTTTTCGTCGGTTATATTTTTTGAAAATCTGCTGTTTCATAGAAAAGTGCAATACCTATACGCGGTCAAACTGTATGGAACAGCTGTTTTTTTTTTAAATAACCGACGAAAAATTTTAACGAGTAGGGATTCAGAATCATGCCTACTGAATCCGTGGTAACAGTTTTCGCGTCGATGTCCCTGCCACCCTGTATATTACGGTAAATGTTTTCTTAACTATTTCTAGGATTTTTAGCAAAAAAAAAATCTAATTCTTAACAATATAACTCTCATCTCAAGGCAGCCCATACCTCCTTGGCATGTAAGTTCATTTTATAATTCATTTCGTCATGTAGGTACGAACACGGGCGTCAGTAAGTTCAATCATAAACCACAAATTCAAACACGGTTGAAAATGTATAGAAAATACGCAGGGAGATATTCTAATAGCTAACAGTGCGTCTAAAGAGCCCATCATCTACTCTACCTCCACATTTGTAAATATACCTATACAATCGAAATAATTCGCGAATCCACATTCAAGTTTCGACCAATTGCAGACCACCTGTCCGAGCATGCGCGAGAAGCCTCCCAACTGCTGCCATTGCGGTCGACTCACAACTGTCACTTTTCCCGCCCTTTATATTATTTTTCATTCAAGATGTCCTCCAGATGCGTGTGTTTTTTGCAAAATCTCAGCTGATCGGTTAATTAGGTGTTCAATTGATTGTGTAATTGATGTAAGTTAGGAATCTTGTGTTTTCGTGCGAATTTTAAGTAAATGAAGGTCAAAATCTTTTATTTCTGATCTCGCATCTATTAGGCTATGGTTTGCAAGAGAACTCACTAAATAAATTTTATTAAAACTTCGTTGTATTTGAAACCACTGCAGCACTGTTTCAAGTTAAATAAGAATAGGGTTTTTTTTAAATTACATGTCAGTAGCGTTAATTGAATTAAATAGATATTATGTCATCACGTTATTGGCCCTAAATAAGTAACAGAAAAAATTGTGTAATTATGATAGACACAAGTAAGTACTTTTACGAATAGTATTGTCTTTGCCTAAAATAGTACGCTATTCAGTTTCACCCACTTAGGTAATTGATTTGAGAGATATCGTAATAAATTGTTTTACAGGTTTTGTTTAAAAAATATAGTTCAACAATTTGATGGCCGGACCTGTCTCACTGCCCGACCATACCTACCCTTAATTATATTTAACAATTTATTTTATGGAAATACCTTAAAAATCTTATAGTTTATTTCTTGAGATAGTGCTACAATCACTTTCACACGAAATTACAGCCATATGGGGGATTTTTGTGCAAAATCTCAGCAGGTTAATGAGTTCAATTAGCAGTGTAATGATTGAACTTGGGAATTTATCGTGAGAACTATACGACAGATGTAGGTCACGTATGTGACGTCGTGTTTTTCCCAGTCTAGTTTTTTTTAAAGAATAGTGATAAACATCTTTAAGTAATACCTATTACCAAGCTATGTACTTAGTTTTTACTGAAAACGTCCCCAAAATAAATGATTTTAGTGCATGTTGAAAGATTCCACGCGTCATGTTCGTGAACGGGCGCCATCAGTTGAGACTGGTCATCTCTTATCTGCCAGGGCTTATTTTTAATCTTATAATTTCAATTGCTTTGATTATTTTTTGTACATTGTTCTCACATATAGAAGCAACAAGAATAATGTACCCAGGATTTTGTAATATCTATATTTAAAAGAGCGTCCTTGGAGTTTCTTGCCCGTTCTACGTTTTGGAATGGGCAACTAGCTTCAACTTTTTGACTAACTGACCGATTCTTTGACAATTCAAAAGTGCCTGTAAATGGTTTAATTGAAATAAATGCATTGAGTTTGAGTTTGATTTCATACCTACTCTGAAAACATAAAGTTGATAGACAGTTTGTAAAACCGTATTCCCAAAAATTTGTATCCAGCCAAACACAGAAGATCATCAAAATCAGTCTACCCCTTTCGGTTTTCACATCTATTCAGACTGCCTAGCAAACATTTGATGTCTATATAATGACTGAACCCCCGGTTTATTCGAGAGATAAGGCGTTCTCGTCTTAGGTGGAAAATAAAAAAACAGATCACTCCTAAAAAACATTATTTTCCATTTTTCTATTTACTTACCCTAATAACAAACTACATGACATCAGGTCACCACCTTCTAAAACCACACAGTTTAAACCTCGTGTTAAAACAAAAAGGCGGGAGTAATGAGGCGTAATGCGCCTGCGACGATGTGTGGTCGAAGCCCTACGGTCACCCACTGGCCTACTGTTTGAGTACTAGTGAGTGGATCTGGTGTTAAGTGAAATTAATATGAATTGCATGCACAAGTGTTCTTTGGAAAAAGTAATTTTGGAAGAGAATATATTTGTTAAAGAAATCGGGCTGATGTTATGTTGTCAAACTATTCACAAATTGGATTTATTCCTTGAATCGTCAGCAGCCATTTGCAGACCACGTTAGGGCGTAGAATATCCTCATCTCTTCACTAAATCCAATGAGCCTTCACAAGTTGATCCATCATAAACCTGAAAAGCATAACATGCCAAGTTGAATCCTATCAACTATAAAAACCGAGGTTTCCAAAAAGGGTACAAAGAAAATCATGTATGAGCATATTTCTAAAATAGTCTAAAGCCCGCTTGCACCGCAAATCACTAAATGCGTTTAGCGCTAAACATATTATTTATAAAACATCATTCTGTCTCTGTCATCTTCAAACGAGTAACAAAAATAGACCGATGTTTTAGCTTGCGTTTAGCTCCTCTAACAGGAGCTAAACGCAAGTTTTACAATGCTTAAAAGTGTATAATCCACTGCAGTTATCAAAATCAGAAAATTATAAATGATATTCTTCAGGATGCTAGTTAGATAGTGTGTTGAAAGCATAATACATAGGTACAACTAGATACGATAAAAAAAAATCACAATAGTACCTCTAAAAAACTTTTTACAAAAAAAAACAACCGACTTCCAAAAAAAACACTACAAAGTGAAAAATAACTTTAATTTCGGAAGTCGGTGTCTTGGGTTTTGTGTTTTCGTTTTTTGCCACCGACTTCCGAAATTAAAGTTATTTTTCACTTTGTAGTGTTTTTTTTGGAAGTCGGTAGTTTTTTTTTTGTAAAAAGTTTTTATTTTTCACTTTTTAGTTGTGGTACCTACCCCACACACATTCGAATACCACTACCTGCTACCAGTGACAGGAACTTATCATATCATCTACATACTAAGTGGGAAAAAAATACGTATTTTGTAGCTAACTCAAAAACTACCCAAGCAAACCTAATAAAATTTATATGCGACCAATTTGGGAGCATAGCCTTTCAAAAAAAAAAAGAATTTTCAAAATCGGTCCACAAATGACGGAGAAATCGGTAGACATACATAAAAAACTCTCCGACTCCTTTTTGGAAGTCGGTTAAAAATGACTTTTAACGATTAAAACCATAAATAATTCTGATTTTTGTCAGATTCTACAAGCAATATATTAAATAGTGTTTAAATTTTTTAGTCCAACAGATTTTTTGTGAATAGATAATTGCTTTGCTTCATATTTTGAAATGAATTACCAGCGTTTTATCATCGCGCTTCTCTTTCTTTTCTATGCAGTTCGACAGTGACCGCGCCGCTGTCAGCCATTTTTTTAAATCGCTATTCGTAATTAGTGACTTGTATGGTGCAAGAGGGCTTAAGAATCTTGTGGACTATCACTACAGATCCGAAGATATGTAAAGAAAAAACCCAGGATAAAGATAGAAAATAGCCAATCCACCAAAAAATAAGAAAGTAAGCCTAAACTCTGGGATTCACAAAATCTTCCTCTCCCACACAACAGTGGCTGTGGGAAAGTATTTTTTCTGTTATTATTTTTTACTACAACTCAAAAACTCTTGTAATCATTAACATATAAAGGGCAAGGAAGAGTTCCGAGTACATCCGGTCTTTAGGTGCGTGGTACACTGGGATGGAGGGATAGAGACTGTTGATTTTTCATGGTGGCTTAGAATTTGTAGTTATGGGTGTTGAACTGTATCAAAATAATTCTGTTGTTGCCATAAAACATAGTTGTGGCTTACAAAACAAACGAGTACTGCATGATATTCATAACATAGTCCTTATTTTAGAAAATCGATTAAACGTATGTAAAATGTTTCGAGGAAGAATCTTTCCTGTTTTCATTAATACAAGGACGGCGAAGTGCGATAGCGAGTTTAGAAAATAATACAGTCGAACCTGGATAAGCGAGAGTTCAAGGGACCGCGATCTCTTTTTCGCTTATGGAGGTTTCTTTAACTCGAGTTTCTAGCTTATAGAGGTAAAGCAGCGGCCTTTCTCACGTTATTTCATGTGTTTGAGAGGAAAAGATCATGTTATTTCATGAAAATTAAGAATGAGTCATAAATAAAAGATGTTAAATTACACTGGAGTGTCGCTTATAGAGGTACAGGAGTGGCCTGTCACACTTATAGAGGTTGAGGCTGGTTGGGAAAGGTAGAGAGGAAAAAAACAATGTTATTTCCACAAAATTTAAGGATGAGTCATAAATAGCAGATGTTAAATTACACTTGACTGTCGCTTATAGAGGTACAGGCAAGCAGCAGTCTCAATTATAGAGGTCCTCGAGTGTAAAACGACATTCTCTTATAGAGGTTTCTGTTTCTCACTTATAGAGGTTTTAGACGGTTAACATGACGAGACCTGGCAATAACTCTCATTTATAGAGTTTTTTCGTTTACCCAGTTCTCACTTACCCAGGTTTGACTGTACTTTAATCTTACACAATTTTTTTTTTCAATTTTTTTACTAGCACTAGGCAATAAGTTATTTTTTGTATGTTACTAACACTATATGGATATTTTGTGTCCGAAATAAAACAATTTAAATTTGAATTATTATTGTAAAATTTTAATAAAAATAATAGGTGGGTACAAAAATAGTAAAATACTTAAATAACCTAATGAAATAAAATACAAAACAGTGCGCGCTTCACAAGATCGGGCTCTACCTCACTGTGTCCCAAACCTCAGCATCTCGATATACCTGCACATAATGACATCCTGTGTCCAAACTCTCAAGTCTCAGCTACTCTTAAGAAACTATTACTCTTTCTGATTCATTAACTTTATTGTTTTGACTCTTTATTACATCATATTATCATACTGCTTGAGTATGAGAACTCCATTAACTTGATTTATTTTTATTTTCAACAATATTTACGTCTTTACTAACTGATTGAAAGGGTTTTTAATAATTTTACAATACTGCCAATGGATCATGGCCAGTCTGAACATAGGCTAAAAATGTTTTTGCGCAGCCTGATGAATTATGGCCGTATTTATACTTGTTTCATTTCAACCTCAAGTAAATGCTGAACTTTTATAATTTCTAAAATTATACAAGAATAAAGTCTATTATAAATAGATAAATACCTACTATTTTTGCTGTCAGGTTTCTCGGTTGCTTTATCGATGTAGAGAATACAGAATAATTATTATCCATTTAAATAGACGAAAGCTTAAAAAACACCGCAAATGACCTCCAATAATGAACGCACAAAAAAAGGCCACCCCGAAATACGCCAAAAACTCTAAAAATTGTATTAACCTAAATCAAAATAAAGGGCTATAACTTGCCAAAAATGACTTCAAAAAACCCTTAATGTCCAATTTTTTGGCGCCAAATCGACCACCCTTTTAGTCACAGTTAATAAAAGCAATAAAAAAGTTACGAAATATCTGGTAGAAGTAATTAAAGTAAATTAAGTTATAACTTGGAGCAAAACATTGGTCACAGATAAGTATTTTTTTGTAAAAGAGGTGCGACATTTTGATTAAAAAGTGGCCACTTCAAAATAATGGTCGAGGTAAAGTTGCAGAACAAAAGAAACGGCTTCACGTATATGAGGATAGATGCTGGATGCAAACGTTACTGAATAAGAAACAGCCACAAATATATTTTTAGAACAACGAAAAGTAGGGAATTGAAGACCTATATCCAGCATTTTTTTTCTCAGTTAGTTTTAATGATAGTCTGGCAGTTTGAGTAATTTATGCGGCCTACCCAAATTTCCTTTCGTTGGTATTGTTCGTCGAATCGTTGAGCTCCTTAAGTTCTGAGTTGAGCTGCACGATTACTAACAAACGCGTGCACTGACTGGACAGGTCCACTCAATATGTGTGGTTCTTTCCTCAAAAGACCATTTCAGACACCAATCTACATGGTCTTCACATGATCTGACCAAGATTATGTCTGGACTTTAAAAGAGACAGTGACCTCTGAGTTTGTTTCGGCCCTTCTTCTCAGAGTAGTCAGATAGGAAACGCCGACCTCATCTAGTTTGATTGACGTGTTAAAGTGTTTGTACAAACCTACTTACAGAAATAAAATCATTTATCATTACATTGTTCAATCTGACTGGCGATGACGACTTGCTCAGATCTAAAAATATTCAAACCTTGTGAATGTTTGAGTATTTATGGTAAACTTTCATAACATTAATATCTGAATAAAAACGAAGTAATTAGAATATCCAAATTAAGTATACGTAAACATTATTCAACAGAATTTTCATGTGATCATTATCACCAAAGATTAAACTAAACATGCTGAATCCAACACTCAATCGTTTTACAATTTCAATACGGATTCCTAAAAAAAAAACAATTTTATAGGAAGGAAGCTTCTTTACAGTGCCGACACTGACTTGCACTATTTGAAGTGAAATAAAAACTCCCATGGTGTGTCTATGGTGTGGGGATGGTAAAAAACCCACCCAGGCACCATGACTGTGGGGGATTTGTGCTAAAAAATCTGAGCTTAACGAGTGATGCTTGATGAATTAATTTGTAGCTGACAGGTTTATTTTATGAGTTCTTTGAGATGAGTATGGTGGTCCTAGAAAGTGGACCAGCAACCAATCCACTTTCTACAAATAATTGGAAAACTCACATTAACTGAAAGTGAAAAAAATAAATAAAAATAAAAATATTTGAATTTCGGGTTTAAGAATTAAATAATCAAATCAAAGTACTCAATTTGTAAATGGCTCAACAAATTGGCATCCAAATGTATGTTTACTGATCCATTTGTTTACATTTACATAAGACATTTTTGGAACAGGCTAAATGTATGTAAAAGAGATGAAAGTAAGTAGGTACTAAATGCTATGAAAATGATAGCAGAAAGTGATAGCTTTTACATTGAAAATCATTTTTCTAAATATATTATGTAAAAGTTTACGAATCAAACTTTACTTCAAAAGTTCAAAATAAGTACCAATACTTTCTTTTAATTAATCAAAATACTATAACCAAAATTAAGAGATGCCTTCTTGACACGTATAGTAAAAACGTCAAGGGTACGGGTGGCAAAAACTCCGGTAGCCAAACTAAACAGGGTGCCACTTGACACCGCCAAGAAGTGTTTTGTTAACAAAATAATAAATATTTGAAGTTATTTAGAAGGTGCCAAAGTGTTAACAGATGATGGGAAAATTGGGGGACCAATTAAGAAATAATTTTGGGCTATTCTTACAGAAATATGTTTAGGTGCAATCAGAACTTAAATAATTATGAATTAAATGCTTCGTCACCTAAGCAGGAAAATTACGACAGTAAGTAGATAATATTGTTGGTCGACACTTCACGTGACCAGAGGGCTGGCTCGTTCTTTGGCTAAAGAATTAGCATTGCCATTCAACGTGGCAATGCTGCCAGTCTTCTGGGCACGTTTCCGGATGACAGCGATGCGGACGAATACTTCGACGCTTAAGTGTCGTTTTGTTATTATTTTTATAATATTTATACAGATAGTTAGTTAGTTTTTTATATTTTTGGTAGAAAAAGATTTCATTTAGGAAACAGCAGTTGTTAAACAAAGATATGTATAAAAGGATATAACTTTTGAATAAAGCGCAAAACATAAATTAATCAATTCCCTGCGAGCTTTTATAACCTCAAAACTAAAAGCCTTTATCAAAACCTCACAGAATTTATCAAATAAACATTGCTAATTATAAACTTTTGTTACAATTAAAGCGTTAAAAATTTGCCTTTTTCACAGACAAATCCTTTACAAAGAATTAATTCGCTTAAACTACAATAGGACAATAATATTCACTATTGTAGTTATACAAAAGACAGTTTTGCCGCCAAAAAGCTTTATTGACAGGACATTCGGTGAAACCACAAACTATTTACATTAACAGAAATGAAAATTAAACCTTATGACAAGAGAATAAAGTAGATAGAATAGTTTTCGGATGGCAGGTTTAAGGTTGTTGGAAAAATGTCCCGCAGAGCGAAAGAGTGCGAGTGAAAAAGTTTTACTATTGTTTTCGCTTAGTTATGGAGAGGTGGTATTTTTGTAAAAAAAAAAAGATTTATTATTGCCAATTGATAAAAAGGATGAGCTTTTAGGTTCTTCCGGTGTGAATAAAAATGTTGAAGTAAGAAATAATAGATCAAAAAATATAATTAATTACTTTGTGAACATGTTCAAGGAATACTTAAAAGTTTTAGTATAGCAGTTGCGTATTTTGTCTTCGATACTTACTCAGCGCCTGATCAGAGAAGCACAACATCTAGACTAGACAACACAGCTCTTTTAGGCTCTTTAAATCATTTCAAATATTTGTTTCGCACAAATATTTGAAATGATAGCATAAACATAAACAAACCCTTAGCATAAACAATTTGTATCTATTTATTTCTTTCGTATTTATTTCTTAGTGGCTTAATTCCTTAAAAACTTTTCTGAGCTGAACACATTAACATAATATGTTAATGTGTTCAGGTCAGAAGAGGTTATGTATTATATATGTAATTTTGATCATTGTTTTAAAACCCAAAATAACGCCACTGAACCCTTGCATTCCAACAAGAAAAAACTTTTATTCATTTGGAAACATCAACCCTTAAAACAATATGAATACTGACTCTATCATCTATGACAAAATGGTGACTATTAAAAAAGAAATAGCCGCACATTTTTCACAGGCAAGACAGTCAAAAATCCATCGCTCGTTTTGTAAGGAAAACAATAATAAAGGGAGTAGGCAACCCTGCAATCGATATTAAACTCTTTAATCTTGATCAGTGCAACATTGAAAGAATTCCAGGTTCAACTCAATATTGCCACATCAAAAATTCAATCAGTCGCAATAATAATATAAAAAATTGAATATCTTTCGACGCCCCGTTGCGCTAGCGCAGTTATAGAAACATTTCACCAGATTTAACGCCCAAAAGGCGGTGTTATAGGGTTTGCATAAATTTTATATGAAATACGAAATTATTATGTCATGCCTCGTTGGTCTAGTGGTCGCAAGCGCTACTGCTGAGCATGAGGTCCTGGGTTCGATCCCCGGGTCGGGCAAAGTGTTATTGGATTTTTCTATCTGGAATTTCTCAGTAGCAGCCCGGAGTCTGGATTTGTGCCCGGTTGATGGCAATAGGCTCGCCCCCTATTACATGGGACTTAAACATAACTGGCGAAATGCGGGTGTACCTACTACAGGTACACCTCTGCCCAACCCTTCGGGGAAACAAGGCGTGATGTTATGTTATGTTATGTGTTATGTCATGGGAAACGTTATGGGCGGTCGGGGTTATTGTTTTTTTATTTTTATGATGTCATTATTGTGATAGTTACGAAATTGGGTTTGATGTAAAATATGAGAGAGCTTTGTTGCTAGCGCCAGATCACCCTAATTGCTGTATTGGTTTGATAAAATTGGTTTGTTCTTTATCAACAACATAGGTACTCCTATATTAAATACAATAGACGTGGATATATTTAGTAACTTGTTCCGCTTAGCTATTTCCAAAGAGCCATAAAAAAACTCCTGAAAGAAATCGACACGTGTTTCACCTCTCAACGAGGCATCCTCAGGATGACGATGGACTTGTTGCGAACTCGAACACGGCGTGTTGCCACACCAAGCGCTGAGTGTTCGGTGCAACACGCCGTGTTCGGGTTCGATTTCTTTCAGGAGTTTTTTTAATGGCTCTTTTGAAATAGCTAAGCGGAACAAGTTACTAAATATATCCACGTCTATTGTATTTTATAATGGATTTCCGCAAGGTCACGCCTGAATCAATTAATTAATTAATTACTCCTATATTTACATATATTTTACGCTGAGAGAAAAAATATTTAATCTCGTTCAAAGCTATTTCCAATCTCCAATAGCAAACTACAAATCACGGTAAAAAAAACTATGTTATCCATTGTTATCTATCTCGTAAGAAGCATATAAAACGGAAGTCGAAACAACCGGATACACAACCATAAACAAAAACAACCAATCAAAACAAATTCGAAATTAAACTGGAGTTAACCCAAACACATGTTTATCAAAAGGGTTAACAATTACATAAATTAATACATCCTTTTTATATAAAAAGTATATGTTTTTATATTATTGTATGCGTAAAATCACTTCCTCTATCATTTGAGTGTTTTTTCCCGCCATCTGACGCTATTTTTTCTTTCAAAATGGCGGCCACATATGTCGTTGGTAGCACGTGTTTAAAAAGATATGTTTTTGGAGCGAGCGGCTTATTAGTCTTCATTTTAACCAGAAAATATCATAACCAAATTGCAAATGACACGCTTTGAGCTGACACCTCATGGCAAATTGATGCTGTGCAATATTTTGACGAGTGGGTGACAGACTGGGTATCAATTACTGAGACTGATCAAACTACCTATCAAAGTAAATATTTTTTAAACATTATATACTACTGGCTTTCGCCCGCGGCTTCGTCCGCGTGGAGGTCAGAAATTATCTCACAGGAACGTACTACCGAGAAAATCCAAGTTATAAAATATATGTATGCCAAATTTCATTCATTCTGTTCAGCCGTTTTTGAGTAACAAACACACAAACTTACAAACACAATATACATACAATATTAATAGAATAAATATACCTATTTAGCAAAGCAAGTTTCCAACCAACATAAAAGATATGACTTGACAAAAGTAGACACTTTCTGTCTATGACCTGTGAAGTTTATATTCCTCACAAAAATATTTTTGTTACTCTCGTAGAATCTGCGACAGTTCAAGCTCTTCTTTTTAACCGACTTCCAAAAGGAGGAGGTTCTCAATTCGTCTGTACCTATGTTTTTTTTTTTTTTTTTGTATATTTGTTACGCGATTACTCCGCCAATTATGAATAGATTTTGATTATTCTTTTTTTGTTTGGTAGACCATACTTCAGAGGTGGTCCCATATAAATTTTATTAACTTTGCTTGGGTAGTTTTTGAGTTAGCTTCAATTATACGTATTTTTTCCCACTTAGTATGTAGATGATATGATAACTTCTTGTCACTGTTATTTACATAGCAGGTAGTGGTATTCGAATTTGTGTGGGGTAGGTACCACAACTAAAAAGTGAAAAATAAAAACTTTTTACAAAAAAATCACAACCGACTTCAAAAAAAAACACTACAAAGTGAAAAATAACTTTAATTTCGGAAGTCGGTGACAAAGAACGAAAATTCAAAACCAAAGACACCGACTTCCGAAATTAAAGTTATTTTTCACTTTGTAGTGTTTTTTTTTTGAAGTCGGTTGTGATTTTTTTGTAAAAAGTTTTTTTAATGCCAAGATTTTAGTTAAGCAAGTGAAGTTTTCAGTTATTTTTAGTAATTAGGTTGTTATTCTAACAACTAACCAGATGGGCTGACAGTAGGTACAAATACCCCGAAGCAACTGTTCCATCCTCTGCTTTTTGTGATCTGATCTGACAGAGAACATTGTTACCTAATCCTCAAGCCAGATCTAATTGGTGAAAATCGTGGCCGTTATATAATCCGCACACATAACTTACTCCAAATAATTTCACTCGCACACGGTCATCAACTCAATGGTGCCGATTCCCTTGTTCACAAACTAAATTAAATTTAAGTTCAGTGAATATTTTTCTTTCTATTTCATTAAGAAAAGGACAGAAGATCAATTTTAGTTTAGTCCTGTCAAATTAATCAGCGCTTGACGTAAATTGACGTAATTTTAGTTGGCAAGTTTTTAATCCCGTCTAAACTTGTATGGAGTAGTGACAGGCGCTGATTAATTTGACAGGACTAAACTAAAATTTATCTACTGTCCTTTTCTTAATGAAATAGAAAGAAAAAGATGCACTGAAGTTAAATTTAGTTCAGTTTGTGAACAAGGGAATCGGCACCATTGTCACTTTAGCACTAAAGTTAAAAAACATAACACGATCGTGACAGATCATCGTCATTATCACTGCCCTTCCAATTAACGCAGAATGTTAAGGAGTCACGTTTCCGAAGGTGTGAGGAATGTCCTTAAACATTTGATGACTAACTTTAGGCTATATCCACTTAAAGATCTTTAAAAGCTTCTGTCTCTTACATAATAATTTCATTTAGGGCCTAAAGACAAAGGTGCCGATGCCTTAGGCTTTCGTGTGGGGTATGCAAATTGAAGGTCTGCGTCTGGGCAAGTCAGTATGTGTGAATCTGGATCTATAGTTTTAAGAAAGATATAAAGTTTTTAGATTTACGCCTTGGATGAAGTTGCCATATAGAATTAAACCTGTTACGATCCTCCTTAAAACGGTACATGACAACATCGTGAGGAAACCCAGTCCTAATAGAATAAAAAAATCGAAGATAGAACGTGACACCAACCAACCCGCACTGGGCCGGCGTGGTGGATTACGGCCAACTCCTCTCATAAAGAGGAGGCCTGTGTTCCAGCAGTGGGAACATTACAGACTGATACATTATGCTTACGATCCTCCATACCACATGATTTTCAATAAAAATCATCGGGCTTTTCAATAACTGGGCTTTTGAAGTAAATTTTGATGAATTTAGCTGTAACTACTAAATGGGGTGGTATGATTACTCACGTATTATCTCGTCCATACACACATAATTTTATGTAGAAGGTTTATTTTAATATTTTTTGCCACGCTATAATTAAATTGAACCGTAAAAATAAGCAATTCCATAAAGAAACGAGTTTCACACTTTTGGCACTTTTCAAATTAGTCATAACCAAGCTGTCGGAAGGTCGTCAGTTGGGGTGATTTCCAACACTTTCGACTAATTTCTTGACGCGGGAACCGAACCTGGTACCGTATATTTATCGGTAAGCACGCGACTTCCGTACTGGTTAACAATTATTGACATTAAGATTCTCTTATTATATTTTGACGCGTGAAAATATATTTTTTTTTGTCTCATTGAAAGATGATTTGCTAAGTTAGATACAGGGTGATGTTCTTTCATGTTTAGAATTGAGAGAATATTGAATTAAAACCCAGCTTCTTGATTATTGTCGAATTTAGGCTTTGTCGGAAGCTGTGGTTAACATTTCATGAATTATAAAATCATTGTAAGTCAATCAATTTACCTAGCCTTTTCCCAACTATGTTAGGTTCGGCTTCCAGTCTAACCGAATGCAGCTGAATATTAGTATTTTACATGGAGCGACTGCCTATCTGACCTCCACAACCCAGTAACTGGGTAATACCATACCACTTGGTAATACTGGCTGTCAGACTTTCGGTCTTCTGACGACCCTGAACGACTGTCAAAGAGCCACGAATGACAGCCTAAATCGTCCTAAG
This sequence comes from Agrochola litura, assembly GCA_949152395.1. Lineage (NCBI taxonomy): Eukaryota > Metazoa > Arthropoda > Insecta > Lepidoptera > Noctuidae > Agrochola > Agrochola litura. Next base: position 32,646,309 of record OX424490.1, on the reverse strand, counting down.
TGACAACGTAAAAAAATTACCTTTTTTATTTTTCTATCTTTTATCATGATTCTACGGTGTCTTGTTTCTGATCCTTCCTCGTCGTCCTGTTCTCCTTAAATAAATAAAAAAATAAAAAACTTGGTCAGTCCTTTTTATACTGGCCAAATTTTTGAACTTTTGTCTTCAGTAATTAATCTTTATCGTCGCAGATGGTTTTAACGCTCACCACCACAGCTTCGGCAGCCTCAGCCGCGGCGGCGGGCCTCCAAACCACCTGCTCCAACTTCTGAAAATCTTCAATACCTACATAAAATCTCATCTTGTTTCGGTTCTTCCAAAAGCACACGCTGTGCATCTCCGAGTCTTGTTATCGTGTTGATTTAATATCAAGTCGAGTTATTATTGCATTATTGCCGGCGGGGCTTAAATTACAACGTGCGGGCCCAGGTTCGACGCGCGGCTGAGCTGAGCACCTACGTCTTTAAATGTTTTTTAAATAGTAGTAAGTAGTCGGGGTTGGTGTGCGTTGAAATGGTAGAAAAAAAATGTTATTTTGCAATGTAAATTTTTTTCATTCAAAAGACTTCGACGCATTCGATTGATAATGTAAAGCCTAATAAAAAAGTACCATGATTATAAAAAAGTTCAAGGATTCCACTAGTAGGTAATCCTCTTAGATGGTACGTAGATCTAGGACATAGAAAAGCTAGCGTCTTGTGCGTGAACCAGCGTGAACTAACTGCCAAATGTCAATGTCAATTAAGGCAACGAAAACCGACTTTAAATGATTTTATACTGAAGATCACGTCTAAACGATTAGTGGTAATAATTTGGAAAAAAATATATGTTAAATTAAAGCATGTTCTTAAAAACTTAATATAGGAATATTTTAGATTATGTTTATATTATATAGTGAAATTAATTTGTAAAGTTATGTTAAACGCAGATAAAAAACTGAGAATCATGCAAAATCTATCAAGCGTATTTTCTGAAACTGTCACCATTTTAAAGATAATTTAATTATTGATCTTCTAGTATACGTATTTTATTAAAATACCTTTTGTTTTATGTATAATAAATTAATTATGCGTCTAATTTGGGACAGCGCTCCTTGACGGGCGAGTCCTATTACTGGTTGGATGTATGACGTGTTGCGTGAGCTCAGTACAGAACACGCAAACTAACCACTCAAGGTCACTAGCATATATCTGGGTCTTAAGTAGATATAGGTAAAATGAAAGAGATCCCATATCGGTGACCTCGGTTATCTATGGTCATCAAATAATCGCGTTCTCAATATCCCACCCACCGCACAGACTTCATTCACTCTTCCTTCTTCGTTCAGTCTATCTCTCTGTGGAATGCGCTCCCCCAAGAAATGAGGATGGCAACCAACCGATTATCCGTTAAAGTTCGCGAGCACATTCGTAAGAAGCTGGCAGTATCATCACAACGTTAATATTTTCCCATTGTTTGTTTTATTTGATTTAGCATATCCATGTATAATAAGTTATGCTTATTTTTATAAATATATTTATAGTCTGGAAAAGGTATATGTGTGCCTTTATATTTGAATAAATTTTTATTACTAATTTTTTCGTAATTGCACCTACTACTGTTTGTCTCTGCATCACCCAAAGGTTGACTGGTAGAAAATACCTTTGGCATTAAGTCGGCCTCTGTACATTTCTGTGTATGAAGTATTAAATAAATAAAAAAATATCGAGATCTCTCCATGCCTCAGAAAGCACGTTAACTCGTTGGTCCCGGCTGTCATTCGTAGATCTTTGACAGTCGTCATAAAACCAAAAGATTGACAATCAATTTTACCCAGGAGTATCGTGTTATCCAGTTACTGGGCTGTGGAGGTCAGATAGGCAGTCGCTCCATGTAAAAAACTGGTATTCAGCTGCATCGGCATAGACTGGAAGCCGACCCGAACATAGTTGGGAAAAGGCAGGGCAGATTGAAGTAGAATGAAAGAAAAATAAATGTAATAAAACATTACGTAACATCACACCTTGTTTCCGCGAAGGGTTGGGCAGAGGTGCACATATCTATTCTATTAGCCAGTTATGTTTAAATCTTTTCTAATAGGGGGCGAGCCTATTGCCCAAATCCAGACTCCGGGCTGCTACTGACTAATTCCAGATAGAAAAACCTAATAACACTTTTCCTGACTTGGGATTCGACTCCAGGACCTCTCAGTAAACCGCAGCAGTAGCGCTTGCAACCACTAGATCAACATGGCAGTAAAAAATTAAAAATAAACACAATAATGTTAAGTATTCCGGAAAATAAAAAGTTCTTTATCCGACTCTTCTTTCTTTATTCGACTTTCTCCGACTTCCAAAAAGGAGGAGGTTATATGTTCGTAGCGTATGTTTTTTTTTAATGTTTATCCGCTGATTTCTCCGTCATTTGTGGACCGACTTTGAAAATGATTTTTTTGCTCTGAAGTTGGTCCCATATAAATTTTATTAACTTTTCTTGGGTGGTTTTTGAGTTAGATACAATAATACGTATTTTTTTCTCACTTAGTATGTAGATGATATGATAAGTTCCTGTCACTGGTAGCAGGTAGTGGTATTCGAATTTGTGTGGGGTAGATAACAGAACTAAAAAGTGAAACATAAAAACTTTTTACAAAAAAAACAACCGACTTCCAAAAAAACTACAAAGTGAATAATAACTTTAATTTCGGAAGTCAGTGGCAAAAAAATACAATACAAAACCAAAGACACCGACTTCCGAAATTAAAGTTATTTTTTACTTTGTAGTTTTTTTTTTTGGAAGCCGGTTGTTTTTTTCTCATAGCTAACCTCTAAGGTCATGACTATTTAAATGGTCAATCCTGTGGGTGCCTTAAGCTGCTAAACTCAAAGCCTCCAGCCAGGGGCGTACAAACTAAGCTAAAAAGCTAGGTGAACGCTCGCTAAGGGCACACCCTGTGGGGTACGTACGAAGCTCGGCTTAGGGCGTTTACCGGGGGGAGGACATCAAAGATGGGACGGGCTGGTAAAAAGTTCTAATATGATAAACTATTTCTATTATCTTTTACATTTTCCAGGTTACCCGGCTTGGCAACGTCCCAACTGTATGCTCAAAAAAACCGATAAAACCTGCAAAATAAAAGGAAAACATTGGAGCCTACCGCATAAGAACACAGGCGGACAGTTTGTCCAAACGTCCAATACTGCACAATGGCGGTGTTGGCACAACTGATGACGTCATCCAGCACAATGCGCGCTGCGAACACTGTTTGTACAATATTCGCTTTGTTGGTTAAAGGGAAGCGTGGTTGGTGGTAGTTTTTAAATGATTGTATAAAAAGTTTGCTATGTTGTCTGCTATAAAAAAAAACAACCGCGACTTCAAAAAAAAAAAACACTACAAAGTAAAATGTTACTTTAATTTCGGAAGTCAGTGTCTTTGGTTTTAAATTTTCGTTTTTTGCCACCGACTTCTAAAATTAAAGTAATTTTTCACTTTGTAGTGTCTTTTTTTAGGAAGCCGGTTGTTTTTTTTTCACATTTTTGTTGTGGTATCTACCCCACACAAATTCGGATACCACTACTTAATATGTAAATAACAGTGACAGGAACTTATTATAACATCAGTAAATCATCCATATAGACTTATTGAGAAAAATACGTATTATTGAACCTAACTCAAATAAAATTTAGTCCTACCAAACAAAAAAAAATCATCATAATCAATTCATAATTGGCGGAGTAATCGCGTAACAAAAATATTAAAAAAAAACTGTAAATTTGAGAACCTCTTACTTTTTTTTACTTTTTTAAAAATAACTAAATTAAGAGTAGACTAAGTTAGAGTACTACAGAATTCAGCTGTTTCTACGAGTAATGTTCTGTACTTACTTACATCGTACCCTTAGTTTTTTTCATCTCTCTCAATTTCCTTTTTCCCAGGAACTGCAAAAAGAAAGTAGATTAGCTGCTTAGGCCAACCTCCCCATGGACTTGTGAATTCCAGTACTTGTGCAAAGCCATAAAAGATTTTAATAAAAAGTCATTGAGATGTCAAAACCAACAGGATACTTAAATTTTTGGACACGAGAAAAATCTAACAGAACAATTCAAATCCCAGTTCAAAGCTAACCCTTAACACATCTGTTTATATTTTCAGCGGCCGACGGACACTGTTTGACGAGAGCTGCTTATCGCGACCTCGTGCTGGGGCTCACAACATTTTGACAACTCTAAATATTTTATTCGATACGCGGAACCGTGGAAACGCTGAACCAGGCACGATTGTAGCTTAATCATACTAATGTTTTTCCGTGAAGAACCCTCAAGATGTGGATAATCAAGTCAGTAGAACAAATTGCTGCTGACTAAGATTTAAAAAATACAACAAAAACAAAAAATTCTGGCTATAATAAGCAAATGAGTTTGTTTCGCCATTTCTTCTCAGACTCAGTCAGATAGGAAATATCGACTTCATCTAGCTTATAAATAAAATATTTCATTTCATTTCACTATGAGTAAAATCAGAAGGAGAATTTTTCATTCTCCAAATCAACCCCGCAGTATATTTCCAAAATGTGTCTGACCCCTGCTTATGCCCACAATATTTGCGTGGTTATTGTGCAGCTAATTGGTAGGAACGTGTAACATTGTTGTCACAACGGACTTATTTTGTTAATTGTTTATTTGGATGTTTTATTAATCCAGTCGCGCATTCATTTAAAATTCAAGTAATATTTTTGTGCGACAATGGACAGGGACACACACTGAAGTGACCACGAATAGACACTCGCGTAATTAAAGTGGACACTAACGTATACTCATAAACCTCAAGTTGGACACTCAAGTGATCACACGTAACCTATGTACTCACGCGTTCAAAGAATCATGCGTGACCACAGATGCTGACGGCGTGTTCGCAGCTAGATACTCACGGGATCAGGCTTTAAAACGTGATTGCAAAACTAACACGTTATAAGTAACACTTGGCAATAGTAAACGCTTGCACATGACTCTCGAGTGGCATTTGGTGACATTTGAATGACACAAGCGCGACTCATGCTGACACTGAGGTGACACACATGTGTGACTCTGAAATACAAACTTCTTTTTTATAAATCACCTAAACAATATTTTATTTCATCACATTTTAATAAGCCAACCTCCTGCCCTAAGCTAATCAAGCTAAATATTGACATTGTAATCATAGATGACATCATCTCATCAATTTTGAGCTCTCCCTTCAAAAAGGTCATCAATATGAGTCTCTCCCTTCAGAAAGCTCATCATTGGCTGGTTGCGTGCAGATCAGTGTGCACGTGCCTCATATACTGATTAAAATTGTGTATTGGGTACGTTAAAGTAAATTAGGGGTTCCTGCCAATTTATATTGTTCATTTTGGAATAGCTAATACAATATTTTTATTAGTTTCCTGAAGTTTTAGAAAAGGATTGGCTTTTTTCTCGACTCCTGGTTTGCAAAAGACGACTGAGTTACTCTAGAGGATGTTGCTCAGCGTCTTAACTGTTTGTGACTTTAAATCATGCAGAAGTAAAATCAAAATGCTTTTCTTTGTTCATTTTGTGCGTTCAACAGACAATGTTAAATAAATAAAAAATGTGATGCTAATACTTGTGAGATCGACGCTGTGACCCTAAAAGAAACCAGTACGTAACTGCCACTCCACCATTCAGGTCTAAGTACCCCTTTAGAAAATTCAATAGATACGCAAAAATATACATTCAAATACGTACATAAATTCCCATATTTCACCACGTCACAGTTATTAGCCGCACTAAGGGGGTGTCCACATTATTTCCGGCTCATTGGCTCAACAAGATGGGGTGTCAGCCCTTCTATTGGCAATAAATTATCGCTGCTGTTCGAAACTCATCAATTCATGGTGCGTATTGAATTAATGTGGTAGTCGATAGTAAATATATACAAATAGTTCTTACCTATTTGCTTTTTGGGGGTAGGCAGAAATTACAGAACGTCAAGTGCTACGGTCCTTATTTACTCCTTTTGCTTTGTTGCGTTTGTTTCGTGAGTTTGTGTATGTATTTGCTATTTGTAGAGAACTGCTACGTTACTGATGTGGTGTTCAAGAATTCGTTCTAGATGTGTTGTTGGGGAGTTTGTTGGGCCACTTTCTTTTCCCAGCGGGTGTTTTGGGCACTGTCTTATGTAATTTTGACGTTTTATGAACGTGGTTGTTGAATCGTGTTGATTCTCAGCCTAATTTGAATTGAAGACTATTTTTTTTAGTCCTTTGTTTACAAAGCACTTCAAAAATCTGAATCTTTCAACTATTACAATCTGTAGTTACTCTTATTTTCTCACTTTTTATTATTGCAGACTTTAATTTCTATTTGCAAAGTTTCTCCATTCGGATTTGAGATTCATACATAAAAGAGCTCTGAAAAGCAGCCAAATCCAAATCCTTTAAAATAGTTCGGCAATCCAACTAATAACTTAAAAGGAAAGCTCTTAGAAGAGCAGAGTAAGTGCTAAAGCAGATGTGTAAAGTATCAATGCAATGCAGTTGCATATTTAAAATTCTATCACAAAATAACTGAACAAAAAAAGCGTTAAAATATTCCAAAACCTTAAAAAATTCAAACGTTCTAATTTCAATATTCAAAAACAACGGAATTCCTTCGGTGCCATGAATTAGTTCTAAATAATTAACTTCTTATCGGCGCGTGCGCTGCACCCCTCTTCAAAATAAAACCCTTCGTATTCAAATTAACAAAACATTACTGTGTATTCCTGCTACAATTATTTTATTCGCGTTTGTTAAAAAATCACCCTACTTTTCACATTCAAGCGAAAACTAACCATCTCGCTCTTCACATAAAGTTAATTTTCCATCAGCTAAATCTACGCCATCATCTCCAAAAGAAAGTAAACTGTAGAACAAATGTTATAGAGTGGGTTTTTCTATGGATTTAGTGGTGTGGTGTCGGTTGTAAAGTGATGCAAGTCAATATGAAGCAAAAAGGTGGCACGCGCCCTGCGTACGCGCAAGTACGGGGTATCTTCCCTAACCATCGGAGGGTGGGGTAGGGATGTCACTGTAGTTCTATCGAAATTAAATAAAAACGTTAAAGCTTTTAGACATTATTATTGAATCTATCCATTTGGTAGGTCTGAATATGGTACAATTGCCGGCAGCCCATATGGTCTATGGTCTTGTTCATTGTATTTGAAAATTAACATTGGTGCCGATTCCCTTGTTCACAAACTAAACTAAATTTAAGTTCAGTGCATCTTTTTCTTTCTATTTCATTAAGAAAAGGACAGAAGATAAATTTTAGTTTAGTCCTGTCAAATTAATCAGCGCCTGTCACTCTCCATACAAGTTTAGACGTGATTAAAAACTTGCCTACTAAAATTACGTCAATTTACGTCAAGCGCTGTTTAAATAAACAGTCGAAAATTAGGAAATGATGACCGAATTGGTGATAGTAAAAGTGGCAGTTCTTATTTAAATAAATAAGAACTGCAGCTTTTATCGACTATCGACAAAAAACATCGACAACAACTCCCATCTCTATGATGGCTCGTGTCACAGGGCGAGGCGCAAGCGCAGGTGCTGTTCCGCTCGCTCGTCCATGCCCAGTTGCCCACTGTTGCCCACACCTGGGCAGATCCAGCGATTAGGATTTACGTACTTATCTTTACTTCACCTACAATCTTTTTAACGTACTTTTTTTGTTTTAAAGAAATGAAAGTTTCATGTCACAGAATAGTATTTATTAATACATAAATACAATGATTCCTTTAGACCACAGTCTATTGTTTTAGGTTTAAAGAAAAAATAATTGTTACTTACTGTTTTTGAAAATTAACAGTCAGTGAAATACATTGTTTAGTTTTTATAGAAAATATTAAACGGTTTTAATAATCTTATTATGCTACGCAAACGCAATCTCTTACCCTATCTGTTAAAAATACTTAAGACTCCGTGCACGAAAAAAACCCTTTTTCGTCAATAACTTATCTAATTGTAAAAAAGCTTGAAATAATTGAAACATTAAGTCTATGTAAGTATAAAAGCACAGTTTTCGTGGCGCTAAATCATTCGTGTCAGTCACAGCACCTGTTAATAGTTGCATTACTTTTGCGCTCTCGAAAATATGGTTTATTTCGCCTTTAATTTACTTAATGAAGATATAGTATAATCATAAAATAAAATTTTGATTTTATTTCAAGGATAGCTGAAGACTAATGTGTGATTTTTAAACTTCTTGATATGGTTTGCTAAATAATAGGAAAAAATACATTACTGACAGGGTTTAAAAAAAAAGAAGGTTATTTAAAAAAAAAAAACTGTTACATTTTGTATTTAAGTTAAAAAAAGTGGTTTCCCTATGTACAAGTAGACCGTATCGATACTGGAAATTTTATTTCAATTGTCGTAAAGGACGACATTTGAAATTTTGAGTGTCGATATATAATGATGTTGATGATATTTTTTTAGTTTTCAAAATCAAAAGTAGTGTTAGTGAAAAGACAAAATTGGACAGAAACAAGCATCAGGCCACTTTTATTTTCGGAAGTGTTTTACCAGTTCACCATTGTACTCTGCCACTCTCAAAATTAACCATTAAGTATAATTTAACCTTCACAATTAACATCTCAGTATCTGTGTAATGGTAATTCACCATTCAAGTTTAGCCGGTGTTTAGCCAAACAAAGGTTAATGACAAGCTCGGCAACCACCGCGGTTGCTGTGTTGCTTTCGGTAACAAATCGATTGTGGTTGCACAGATTGAAAAGAACCTTGTATTTGTACGGCAATTTCTTTTTGAAGCTTATTGGGGATATAATTGAGATCATTATTGTGTTTTCAAAAGGAGTGATGTACAGAGATCGTTTTAAATTAAAGAATATTAAGTGTTATTACGAATAACATGTGTTTTTTTTAAAATAGATATGCTTCCGTGTTATTGTAAGGGTTATAATGAAAGCCTTCTTATTTATTGTTGTAGTCTTTATCGACGTTTATTTCTAGAGACCGAGAAACACCAACGAATACAGAATATCTTGATACGATCTTCTTTGGACGTGTTAGCACCAACAATCTACCTCGTGTCATGACAAAAAGATCACCTAAAGCCAGTTGGTAGGGGTGATAGCGGGGCTGACATGCTCCTATAACCCTATATACACAATGCCGCCAATGGGCACGTGACCGCCCGTATTTTTCAGAATATTTATGTTTATTTTTTTAATTTTTTTTCTATGTCACCCTTTGATTTTATGGACTTACACTTGTGTTTTTAAATAAATACTACACCACCGTTTTTTTTTCAAAGCCGATAAATTTTAATATAAAATGTTAGTTAATCCGATAAAATAACTCACAAGCTTTTAGAAATAAAAAACAGAATCCAAATCAAGCCAACAACACCTTAGATATGGCAAACGCTACGCAAAAATAAAAATAAATAATAACCTGAAACATTTTAAGTCCCATGTAATAGGGGGCGAGCCTATTGCCATCAATCGGGCACAAATCTAGACGCCGAGATGCTACTGAGAAATTTCAGATAGAAAAACCCAATAACACTTTGCCCGACCCGGGAATCGAACCCAGGACCTCATGCTCAGCAGTAGCACTTGCGACCACTAGACCAACGAGGAATACGAACTACGAGTATATTAGTATAAATTAGGGCACAAAAAAATATTAATAATGCATAGGAGAAGTACCTACCTGTGACAAATAAGAAAATATAATAACACTCGTATCCCAAATAACATTAAAATAATAATTAGCTGTTAAAATGTATTTCTTTGTCGTTCGTATTCAGGAAGAGAATGAACTTTTCACTCAGGAAGAGCCGATACAATGGTATTGGAAATTATACAGTATGTTACAATATTACATATATTAGGGGCTCCAAGTCCCGAGAAAGTTCTTGCGGTTGAACAAACGGTACTCCTTGTAATTAGGCCATTAAAAAAGTGTTTTTACTGAAGCGACAGCACTAAAAGTTTCCAAGGTTCTCTATGCTAGCGGCCCCGACTTACGAATTTTTAGATCGTGGCTTCAAACTTAGGCAGTCAGGCGCTTTACTTTGTGTAAATAATTTCATCAACATTGCTCTCAAAACGGTGAAGGAAAAACATCTTACTGTGAGGAAACCAGCATGTCCTAGAACCAAAAATTCGAAGACATGCGACATCTTTCAACCCACAATGAACCCGCGTGGTAGATTACTAACGGCCTTTTTCCCAGCATTTGGAACATTATAGGATGTTTATGCCGTAAACCTATGACGAGCCCATCTTCTACTTTATTGATCTGGTACGAAGTCGCATGCTCATGTTTAGCAGTATCTTATAATAGGTTGGCTCTTTCCAAAAGTGGTTCTGGTGACATGTCCACGATTGCCCTACCATCGGGCTTTGGGCATACCTAATCATTATCATAAATTATTTTTTGTGGCACAGCAAAAACTGGTGATTCGTAATTCTCACTTTTACACTACGGGAAGAAAGGATGATTTTTCAGGAAATCACACAATATGGTGCATGAGTCAGTAATTCAAATAAAATGTATAAGATCGGTAGCAACAAGTGAACGTGTGCTCCTTCTCTGTGGGCGGTTAGCAGGCGGCGCCGCGGGCGACGGCTATAGCACGCAGTTCAGAACGCGTGCCGACTTACTATTTAGTAGCCACAGAGTAGTTTTAACAGAGGTATCACGATTTCCAGTTGGATACATATTAAACATGAAATCAAGGAAAAAACTAATAGAAAATAATGGTGACAGTTCACACAGGACCCAGCGCTTTTTTTTCATGATGCGATATACTTAAATATTGTTTTTGACAAATATACTACTACTACTAACTTCTACTACTACTGCCCCTAACTTCTACTACTACTACTACTAACTTCTACTACTACTGCCCCTAACTTCTACTATTACTACTACTAACTTCTACTACTACTGCCCCTAACTTCTACTACTACTACTACTAACTACTACTACTACTACTAACTTCTACTACTACTACTACTAACTACTACTACTACTAACTTCTACTACTACTTCTAACTTCTACTACTACTGCTAACTTCTACTACTAACTACTACTACTACTAACTTCTACTACTACTATTAACTTCTACTACTACAAACTTACACTACTACTACTACTAACTTCTACTACTACTAACTTCTACTACTATTACTAACTTCTACTACTACTACTAACTTCTGCTACTACTACTAACTTCTACTACTACTGCTAACTTCTACTACTACTAACTACTACTACTACTAACTACTACTACTACTAACTTCTACTACTACTAACTTCTACTACTACTAACTTCTACTACTACTACTACTACTAACTTCTTCTACTACTACTACTAACTTCTACTACTACTACTAACTTCTACTACTACTACTAACTTCTACTACTACTACTAACTTCTACTACTACTACTAACTACAACTTACTATGATAAAAAAAAATGTAAAATCTCGGGCAGTAAGAGTAGTAAATATATGAAAAATCGTTAGTGAAGCAGCCTCCTATTGAATCAATAATCAATACTAAAAGGTTTACCTATCCATGGTATGGTTTTCTTATTGTCATCTAATAACTAACTAACTAACTTGCAACACACTGTAATGCCTAGAATAAGTCTACCCACTAGTTATATCTACCTGTGTACATTTCTGTAACTATTTTGGTAAATAAACTTTATTATTATTATTATAACTCTAAAATAATCAGAATCTAGAAATTAATATTAACCTTAATATCTCTAATTATAAAGTCTCTACATAAACAACCTAATCTACTTTTATTTTAGCGACACGCGCGGTCGATCTGCGGCAGACAGACGGACAGGCGGACAGACGGACCACCCGATCTCTAATCAAATCAAAATCGTGCAGACATTATTCAGAACAACTGGACATTGGAAACACTAGGACTGGACGCGGATTCGTGTGCGATTATTTTGATTATCGCATTTTTATTTTCAGGTGTTGGATCTTTTATTGAAATAACTATGATATTGAGCTTTTTATTATTACTTTTTATTATTTCTTTTTACTTCTTGGGGTAGCAAATTTGAAAATGTTATCATTGATTGTCGTGGTAGAAAGAAACACATACCTATATGAGACTTTAAGTTCATGATTAAAATGTTGTTTTCAATAGGAAAGGTTCATCAGAAACAGAGTGCCAGAACAAATACAACAATATAGCTAGCTTATTTCATTATTGAATTATTATAAGTAGTAATATGGTGTGTTCTCAATAAATAAATACTATTTCAATGTATTGTGGACAAGAGCTATTAACGTACCATATTATTATAGCAGAGATGTCAAAATTTAACTTTGTTTTGCCAATCCATACACACAGACAATCCACGGATTTCTATATAGATTTCATTGGTAGCGGCGCGTGAGTGCTTCCACTTAATTCAACCTAATATCAAATTACTTAATGACTGGCCAATGAGGATTATTAGGATTGCTAACAAGTCAAATTTTCTACAAATTACATCGAGATAAACTTATAAAATTATTGTATTTTTGCAGGAGAACAATGCAAAGTATCAGCTGCTTGTTATCCTGCGCCAGCGCAAGCGGGAGACAGTTGTGGGGAATGATAATCGATGGAGGTTAGGGGAGGAACCGTTACAGGCACCTGTAGATTTGGCGTGTGTCAATCTATTCAGGCATAAGATTTTTAAGCTAAAAAAAATTAACATTTGTCTGCAAAATGAATATTAAAGGACAGTTAACTTTTTAGAAAGCGTAGGATGCTTATGTAGTCACGTAACTCGGGCTTTGGAAAACCAAAAGGCTAGTTATTGAAAGTTGCTCCTAACCCAAAGACTGCTGTGAATAGAACCATGCATTTTGAAGGAATTAAATAATAATATTCTTCAGAATACAAGAATAACTAGGTTAAACCTGATTTCGAAAAAAGCGCGGGTAATGATTTTATTTTTGTTTTGTTTGTAGGTAATCTCCAACACTATACATGGTATACAAGACAAATTCGTCATAGATACGTAAAAAGTGTCTGAAAAAAATTTATAGATCTCGTTCTGCAAATTCCGAATATGTACTTATCTCAATTCGGCGCAAAACTCGAGTTCAATGCATGGTTCTACATGCATTTTGAAGGAATTAAATAATAATATTCGTCAGGATACAAGGACAGTACTGCCGTCCTCACGAAAAGTGCAATAACTAGGTTAAACCTGATTTCGAGAAAAACGCGGGTAAAGATTTTATTTTTGTTTTGTTTGTAGGTAATCTCCAACACTATACTTGGTATACAAAGCAAATTCGTCATAGATACGTAAAAAGTGTCTGAAAAGAATTTATAGATCTCGTTCTGCAAATTCCGAATATGTACTTATCTCAATTCGGCGCAAAACTCGAGTTCAATGCATGGTTCTACATGCATTTTGAAGGAATTAAATAATAATATTCTTCAGGATACAAGGACAGTACTGTAGGTACCTACATAATTTCAACTATTTTCAACAGTGGTCATCCACTGAGTCTGAACAAAATAATATACGTCCGTGTCGATGCGAAAAGAAGAAGAAAAATAAATTTATCGTGCGTTGATCTATTGGTCTAGCTCTAGAGAAATAATCCCGAACTCAAAACTGACCTCCCATGATAATCCCCCCTATAAGGCTTCTGATTAAACAGCCAATCAATAAAATTAACAAAATGTTAGATAAGAAATCAGAATAACACTTTAAATTCAACTCATAATAAGACCGGATACCTTCACGACGAGCTGACAGGGAGTAGGCAGTTTTATTTTCAGCGGCGCAAGCGCATCTCACCGGAAGTCGTCTCGATGCGTAAGCTTCGACAAATTGCGCCACTTCCGGATAAAGATGGACGCTCTTTTCAAAGTAATTTATGTCGTGAGAAGTTTTTAAGCATCTGATTTAACTCTTGTTTGATTTTGCATAATTTTTGCTTTATTTCTGAAGGATGGACTATAAATTTGTTTTTGAGGAGGGGAACTTTTGTTGTTCTTCGTTTGATATCCTTTGAACAAGTTTTCTACAAGTTATGTTTACTTTAGCAGGGTTTTTAGCAACACGTTTCAGACCTGAAGTATCTAAACAATGCAATAAAGATGGTGCATGCTTGCCTGAATTTAGAAGTCTTAGGGCCTCCTGTAGACCTGATAATTACAACCTATGTCAGCGTAGGTGGTTCCCAAAAAACTTGGAACTATAAATGCCTAAGCAACAAAATCTCCCTAAAAAATCACAAGATCAGCTGATTCACAATCTTTTTCTTAAATTCCTAAGGTTATATTACAAATATTAATATTGTCATAAATAATCTAAAACTAATAACGTCCCAATCATCCTAAATCCGAATCAGCTACTTTTTATTTTTTCTCCAAACTTCATGGAACATTTTTCTTCACAAAAAAAATTATAGACATATTAAAAGGGTTGCATTTTATATCATTTTAAGTGGTTTTAATTTGTCACTCGGAACGAAATTAATAGAAACGATGGAAATATGTTAATTTAATATTAAATAATATGTTTTTAATACATTTTATATCATCAACGTATGAAATATGCTTATATTTTGTTTTTTAAGAAGCTCTTTTGCTCTGTGGGATATTCTTGACTACCTACGATTAAAATGTCGTTTAGAGGGAAGAATAGATAGAAATGATAGATATCGAGGTGATAAATTTTATTGGAATTGATATAAATGCTGTGGGAATAGGTACTTGTGGACCATAACAAAGGCTATATAAAAGGACCCTACGCCAAAGATTGACAAAGTGAAAATATAAAGTTAACCTGTAAGTACCTACTATAAATATTTGAAATATACGTGATACAGCCAGCTGAAGACTTCAATCAGTTAGAGGGACACTTTGGGACAACGTAGGAAAGATTCACACAGGCATTATAAAATAATATCTATAGCTATTTCGTTAGTATGTAGTCATAAGATGATGAATGATGAAATTCATGTCAAAAAATCTATGGAACTGTAAAAAAAATCGGTTCCAAAGGACATAAATCATCTACCTATAACATAGATAACACTACCTATCAAAACGTTAGTGTTTTTTTAACCAAAACAAAACCTGTCAAAACCGCAAAACAAGGTGAAGCCATCTTCTTCCACAAAAACTTCAATAATCGCATATCTATATCGGAGTTTAGATTTACGAGTTCCCAATGAAGCTGAAAGTGCGGCCGTCCCACGATAAACCACAGTATTGATTTATTTATAGACTATGGAATATTGTATTTTGACTGCTTAGAACTGAGACTGCTTAGAACTTTCCAAGATGATTCTTTTTTTACCAAGTTCATCTCTTGTTTGTGCTCGCTTCGTTGCTCATTACTCAATTTAGATTTACCTACTCACTTTTAATCATGGGAAATATTTAGGTAGAAAATCGAACTAAC
Organism: Agrochola litura; assembly: GCA_949152395.1. Classification (NCBI taxonomy): domain Eukaryota; kingdom Metazoa; phylum Arthropoda; class Insecta; order Lepidoptera; family Noctuidae; genus Agrochola; species Agrochola litura. Next base: position 32,630,862 of record OX424490.1, on the reverse strand, counting down.
CATTTATCTTTTAAATTACATGATTCTTTTGTTTTATATACAGAATGGCATAGAGATTTCAGCAGGAATATCAAGTCCAAATCAAACGTAGGTATGAAAAAAACTAAACCTAAAAAAATAGTTTCCTAAAATGACGCTCTTTTTCTAATTGGTAGCTAAAACTGAATAAAGAAAAATGTTTGTGGTGCCCAGCATCATATCTGCCTAATCCAATTCTGTGGCGTCACCCGCACGGAGAGTCACAATTATTTTTCCATAAATCAAATACCTTTTTATAACCTCGACGACAAATATAAAAATGTCAAGCGTTGCCGCCGCATAAAGGATGTCCATATTTAAAAAGCCGTTTGTATCCCTTATAATATATATTTCGGTTTTCAAATTCGGAATAAATTTTGTGTCACCTGCGCCGACGCAACCGGAAGAAGATGTATTTGTCTCTCTTTTACGTGTATGGCGCTGTCTCGTTCTCATCTGTTCTTTTATTATTTGTTTTACTATTGAGATTCGTATCCAGATAATCTTTATACTAGTTTTATATGCGATAAATTACTGTAAGCAAAACTTTGGTGATCATTTCGTAGATAAAATATGTTGTCGTAATTTGTAGGGACACTGATGACAGGTGAAGAAAGTCTTAATAAAAAATGTCTGCATTTTAATTGCAAAGCAAAAACGAGAGTGACTGGTAGCATTAATTCGTAATACCTTGTAATTATTTCTGGGTTTCTAGATTGATTAACAAACACCAAGATTTATACTCCATCCAGCAAAAAGCAACTTATTAAATTATGCGAAAGGGAGTTTGTTTGTTTGTAACGTTTTAACGCTTAAACGGCTGGACGGATTTGAATGAAAGGGAATTGTTCAGTTTTTTAGGGTGATCCGGCTAAGCGTGGACAAGATCTTTATTAATAAAAGACTTGCATTTTAAAAACTACTTATCTATAGGAAGGCAAATATTATAATAAAGTTGAAGCAAGATGCAAGAATATGCTTCGACTGGCATGTGAAAAATTGAAACCTTGCCGGGTAAAATCTTTGTAATAGCTGCAACGTGTCTTCTGCGATGCATTACATTAAGGCCACAAATTAACATATCGCATTGGTTCCTCATTCTCACGTGTAGCAGAAGAGTCCAAGTTGGTGCCATTTAAAGTCGTTTCGAGGTCCATAATAGCACCAGGTTCAACGTGAGGTGCAGATTCAGTGTCCGAGGGTAGAGCCGGGTCATCATGAGGAGCTGTATTGGAGTCCATGATAAGAAAAACAAACGTTCGAAGCAACGAGTAAACAAAATAACATCCACAGTAGGTACCCGAAAGCAAAGCGAATAGTTTTTAATTGTTGTCAGATGTCATTTCACTTGGCGTTAGGAATGTTCGATATTTATCGATACTCATGTGGTTACAACGGGATTTGATTGATTTGTTTGTCATCTTGTCCACGCTTAGCCAAAACTGTTGATTCCCTTTGGCACATGGTTAGACCATGATATGGGTTAGGACATGGATACTTTTCTTTTTTTCTTACTTATCACGGAAGTAAAGAAAAGAAAAGAAAGAAAATTCGTTTATTTGCGGTAAACATGACGCAAAGAAAGATTTTAAAAAAAAAAACGTAAATAACAAATTGGGGGGAAATATGCGTCACATCCACGCAAAACGGCCATCGCTCAGCATAATGCTGCGACCCCATGAGAGACAGAGCCCCAGCGCTGGTTTTCAGCGACAGCCGGCAATGACGTGATGACGTCAACCGGTGCAGCATACAGTGAAATAACAAATCAAAAATAAAATAAATACAAAACTAGTCCTAAATGTTTATACAAATATAATATTTAAAATGGCAACATTTCTTGCCGTCGGCGACTCACGCGCCGCAGACTTAGGTATTACAATCTGTGCACGTAGAGCAGCTGTCAAAAAATATTTGCTTGACATTTTGATATATTGGCTAATTATTACATGTAGGTACTGTGATGTACTGGTTACGTAATAATTATAACATGGCGCGTTGGGTAATGAAGTACGTTTCCGTGGGATAATTTTCGACATCCACGTGGGTGAAGCCACGGGCAAAAGCTAGTAGTCTATAAAGCTAAAAGACTCTAACAGTAGCAATGGCAGACAAGACAAGAACATAAAGCAGTTTTTAATAAAAACAATTTTTTTCATAAAACAATATCAAAAGAAATAACTCATCTTTAATTAAGAGGTTTTACCATTTCAATCTTCTTAATTTAGTTTTCTAAATTTTTTACTAATTCAGTTTACGAAATATTACCTTTTTAAACAAAAAATCCTTTTCCTTTTTTAATTCATACAATATTAATGTTCCTGGTCCCGCCTTTCTTCCGTTTCGTGAATTAAATCTAACAACTTCATCATAACTCATTTTGCTACCGAATGGGTGTTGCTTATAAAACCATTATTTCTTTTTTAATCAGACCTAGTACTTTTTTAATAGAGCTTTGAGGAAAAACGGAACTTCTTTTTGCAAATACTTGTTTATTTCTAAATAATATGTTGTATAGACTAGGTAGCATAGTAATTTAGGGGTATGAGGAACAGGGTGTAAAGTTTACTCATCCACCGTAGAAAAGGGAGGATCTTCCAACCAGACGGGTGTTGTGTCTGGCGGGTAACTGTCCATCGGTTTGAAATTGAAATCTTGTATATATTATGTCGATCGCTCGGTAAACTCTAACTGCGCGATGCAGGATTTGTGTGACGTCATGTCTTTGATGCGTAGTTCGTATGTGGCGGTGTAACCGCTACAGTACAAGTCCGTAGCCGACTGCAGGCAGCAGCAGTAGGCGATGTGTCACCGCGACACTATTTTACTGGTTCTAGACATCGGGTTATATGCACTAACAAAGTGCCGAAATGTGCACAAAAAAAAGGCCAAAATACACATAACATAACATAACATCACGCCTTGTTTCCCCGAAGGGTTGGGCAGAGGTGTCCCTGTAGCAGGTACACCCACATTTCGCCAGTTATGTTTAAGTCCCATGTAATAGGGGGCGAGCCTATTGCCATCAACCGGGCACAAATCCAGACTCCGAGCTGCTACTGAGAAATTTCAGATAGAAAAACCCAATAACACTTTGCCCGACCCGGGAATCGAACCCAGGACCTCATGCTCAGCAGTAGCGCTTGCGACCACTAGACCAACGAGGCAACATATATGCACTAAAAATTTTTCACCAGGGCAAAATATGCGTACCTAATGCAAAATCAAAAATATATTTTTATAAAGACGGTACAAAAATAGCGAAATATACTTTTAAAAGTATGCATAGTTTTTGTGACAATATACAATTAAGTATTTTTCCAAATTTCGAGAGCTTTGTGATTTGTCACACTACCATGACTTCTCTACGTCAACTGCCGTCATTGGACAAAATTTAAAATTCGCCTCCATTTCTGGAGATACCTGTTAAGGCAATACCTGTGCCGTTGATGTATGCTTCCAATACGTACTTACCTCCCGCTACTACTCATCTCAGCGACAATCAATGTCAAAGACTTGTCAAAATTGTAGATAATTTAGAGGTTTTTTTGACAGATTGAAACTGAGTTTTAGCATTTGAACGTTTAAAAAAATATTTGCCCCTCTGATAGGACTTTATATCGTTAATTGTCTCATTTGATTCCGGTGATTTTTTTTAGTAAGTCAATTTGTGGCCATCCGTGGCTGACATGTCTGACAGCTTTTTCAACATTTTGTTTAAAAAACAAATCTGCTTAATCTAATCTAAACTAATATTATAAAGAGAACAAATTTGATTTTTTGTATGTTTGTTTGTTTGTTATGCTTTCACGCTAAAAAGGCTGAACGGATTTGAATGACATTTGGCACATGGGTAGTCCATGACCTAGGTTGGGACATAGGATCTTTTTATCCCGATATTCCCACAAGATTGAGTCTTATGTGGTGAAACCATGAGGCGCAGCTAATGTTACATATTTACAAAAAAAAGTCAGTTTTATTTAAGACCCTCATGACACTGAAATCTCATCATCGGTTATTCCTATTAGTCCTATTATATATAGGTCTTTCCCTACACACCACTATAAAGTGAAAAATAACTTTAATTTCGGAAGTCGGTGGCAAAAAACGAAAATTCAAAACCAAAGACACTGACTTCCGAAATTAAAGTTATTTTTCACTTTTTAGTGTTTTTTTGAAAGTCGGTTGATTTTTTTTTTTGTAAAAAGTTTTTTTATAAGACAAACACCCACAATTCCCAACAGTTTCACAGGAACATTAGCAACTCGTCTAATTGTGAAGTTTCACTTGCGTTTAAAAGCCTACAGACAAGGTAATTGCACTGTATCCTGTCCGTCCGTCTGTGTCCGTACCTTCGGGATTAAGTTCAATTTTCTTATCGCTCCTCGTAATTGTTCGGATCGATTTGGTTACTTCAATTTATTTTGGAGTCGCTAATTCTTTAAATACATAGATAGGGAATGTAGTGTTCATGTTCGCACTTGTTTGTGCTTTGTCTGTAAGCTGGGTTTCAAGTAGTGTTTATGTAGATATACCTAAATAACATTTGCCAGCCTCAATGACATCATCCGTCGTGCTCTTGTCACCGCCGGAGTGCCAGCTGTTTTAAAATCTAATGGCCTGGCACGCGACGATGGGAAGAGACCAGACGGAATGACCATAATGCCTTGGAAGGTAGGTAGGCCTTTGGTGTGGGATGTAACGTGTGTCGACACCCTTGCGCCATCCCATCTTCCTAGCACGGCGGGCTGTGCTGGGGCTGCTGCTGCAGGTGCGGAAAACCTCAAACGGCGCAAATACTCCAATCTTATTGGGACTTATATGTTTGAGCCGTTTGGTGTTGAAACACTAGGGCCATGGGGTCCGAGTGCCCACTTAGTTTTTCAAGACATCGCCAAGCGGATGGTCGACTCATCACGTGACCAGAGGACTGGCCTATTCATTGGTCAAAGAATCAGAATTGCTATATAACGTGGCAATGCTGCCAGCTTTTTGGGCACTTTTCCTATTGAAAGCGACGCGAACGAATTTTTCGATGCCCTATAATTATTCCCTCCCCCCTTTTTTATATACTTGTACATATTATTATTTTAAGTCTGATAGTTTTTAAATAATGTAAATACGTGTGTGTAAATAAAATAACATTTATTTGGTGCACACAAAAGATAGCACAACATACAAAAGCACGATTAAATAATAAATAATTACATGAATATTAGGACATGATAACTACAAGGTGCTGACACTGCACTGGTTGTAATGACACACTTTAAAATAATTAATCAATGAACATGATACAAAGTGCGGTATGCGTCTCAAGGTTGCACCAAATGGGAGTTCAGCTCAAATATAATATGCAGTGTGTAGGTAATGTATTTGTGTGTGGGGGTGTGTTTGTGTGTGTGTTTTCTAGATGTTTAAGCCTAGAAGTATTTCAATTGATTCTCTAATAAACGCTGTTTCCTGTTCCGCTTTATGAAAAGCATTTTTGGTTATTTTTGGGTCTGGCTGGCCAACTTTTAACTAAAACAAAAGACGACCTCAAATAAGTTGTAATTATCAAAGAGTCCAATGTCTGCAATTATAAAATAAAAGTTATCATTTAGCAATAATTAACACATTCTGGTGTCAAAGGAAGATGAAAAGGATGTATGTTATTAAAACAAGGGATGAAATAATTAAATATTTATAAGATCGGGTTTTTTTTAACAAAACTGGAGTAAGAGTTTCATCAATCTTAGAAAAAACAAACATGAAAAGATTTCAACTAAGTATAACCATAAGTATTATAATACGTCCATCGCATAGTTCATCATAAATGATTATAGATGGCTGATTTATAAATAGAATCTCTTTTCCGAGCAGGAAAGCCTTTTATTGCCAAGTTTGTGCAACAAAAACATCCTTTCCCACCTTTGCCAACAAAAAATAACAGAAAAGAAACTTGACAGTATTTATATCAATCACAAAAAGAACTATACAAACACTTCTTAATCTATGTATTGTACTGTACATTCTACAATTGAATTCAAATCGTGCTCTATGAGCCGGCCGCTGATTGGTCGGCGTTTACCCAATCGGATCGTTTGCATTCATAGAGCTGACGCGCATGCGCCGGTAATGTCAAATAGGGGAGTGAACTTTACTTTTTTTTGAGCAAAGATCATTGAAGGTTTATTTATTTTTCATTGTTGTAGGTTCTGTGTTTTGCTTTATGCATGTTACTTCACTTCTACATAAACCGCGACTACAAAGTAAAATGTTTGCTCAATACAATTTAATCATAACTAAAATAAGATAGTTTTTCTTTTACAGTCGTTTTATATTAGAGTTCCAACGTATAACTTGAAATTTAGCACCCCTACAATTAACTAACGTTAACTATACCATAATTCAACTCCTTAAAACTACTTTCTCATGCAAAAAATCACATCGGCATCAAATTAACAATATAAATGACATTTATAATGATAGCTTATCATTCTCCCAACGATCTGCGCAAAGAATCGCGCATGACATTGCACTCTTGCGCATATCCCACTTGTCAAATTTGACATTTGACATGTGGAATTAAGACGTTACGTATAACTGTTAAAAAGTGGACGGAACCCGCTATTACGTTCACACGTTTCGTTTCTTTTAATTATATACCGGTGTTTTAATAAAACAGTTATGACTTTTTAGTTTTTAGAGAAGTTTTTTGGGAATCATAGAGTTTTTAGACACATTTTAGTTGCTCATTGCTGTTAGATTGAAGTTTTAAACTTTTTCTAAATATTTTTTTTTTCTACAAACTTGGCAGACTGTTTCTACTATTTATAAATGAGTACCTACCTAGTTAGGTAAGGAGAAACTTTTTACAAACGCTAAGAGCTTATACTACTTATTTTTGCTGTTAGGTAGGTCTATCAAAACTTGAGAGCCTAAACACTAACATGGCAATCGCTTGCAAAGCGTTTCGTATTTCTTCAACGATTTTTATTAGGATTAACATAACATATGTCATTCCAATACATTTTTGATTTATCCATCAGCGTTATCGCTGATAGAATGTCACTTTGTCTAGTAAGTAAGTACATACTTACTAGATAAACAATAATAAAATAGCTCCGGTAGGATCTACTAAACTACAAATTAGGAACAATAATTTATTATTATAAAACTTAAAATAATTGCCGAAATCAAGGCTTATGCTTTTTTAACCGACTTCCAAAAAGGAGGAGGTTATATGTTCGACGCGTATATTTGTTTTCTTTTTTAATTTTTTTTTTTTTTTTATGTATGTCCACCGATTTCTCCGTCATTTGTGGACCGATTTTGAAAATTCTTTTTTTGTTTGAAAGGGTATGGGGTTTGGTGGGTAATTGGTTCCATATAAATTTTATTAACTTTGCTTGGGTAGTTTTTGAGTTAGCTACAAAATACGTATTTTTTTTCCCACTTAGTATGTAGATGATATGATAAGTTCCTGACACTGGTAGTAGGTAGTGGTATTCGAATGTGTGTGGGGTAGGTACCACAACTAAAAAGTGAAAAATAAAAACTTTTTACAAAAAAAAAACTACCGACTTCCAAAAAAAACACTACAAAGTGAAAAATAACTTTAAGTTTTTTTTTTTGTAAAAAGTTTTTTATAGTGTTACAATTTTACACATTGTTCATTTTATGTTTTAGAATTTGTAGATTTTAATCGACAGCGTTAAAGAATTGAGCAACACACCTTACCTTTGTCTACCTATTACCTACCTAAGTACGTAGGTATAGGAAAACCATTGCCCTATATCTGTTAAAAACAATGTCACCCACCGGACACTGTTCCAACGAACCTCCTAAGAACGTTTCCAGCACAATACACCTCCTTATCTCAAAGATATAGAGTTCACAATCTCATGCTTTTTACCGTTTCAAGGGTCAAGTTAGCTGGTTTTCAAAACATCTGCTTAATTTGCATACCCTGGATCTTGACTGATTGTCCTGTCACTCTGGGGTTGGCACCATCGATAGACTGGTTATGTCTGAATGGGGTGCAAAAAGGGGTATCATTATGCTGCTTAGGGATTGAAGTAAATTCAGGGGTAAAGGGCAGTGGGGTAATCGTATTAAAATTAGTTATTTTGGCTTCATATGTTTAGCAAGGTAGACATGCTTTATTATTGACCAAAGACCATACAATATAGACCATATACCTATATACATAATTGACCATACAATTTTCTATTTTTTTTTTAAATCAAATTAGATTTGTTACAGCTGTAGTGGCAATTATGTCATTTGGTTTAAATAGGTCCTTATTTTTATTATTTTGTTAATCTTTTATATTGATTTTTTCTTTTAGATTTTGTGAATGTGAGAACGTTGAAGGCTGTAAACTCGTGGACCATTTTCTATTTTGCTAAGTACCTGGTACTTGTTGATAGGCCTACACTGTCCTCTCATACCTATTAACACTGTAATTTGGAAACATTGTATTTAAACCATTTATTTTGAAAAGAGTAACCGTAGAGTTTCTTGTCGGCTCTTCTCCATAGGAAGCGACCAATTCGAACCGTGCACCTAGCTTCTGACGTTTCATAAGTGCCCTTGTAGGTTTATGTGAAATAAAGTACCTATTTTGAATTTTGAAAAGATATGAGGAAAACACATAAGATGTAATACATACCTAGTACAAATTGAGGTCTTAAGTATTGTTGTAGTGGGCTGCTTTTTTTTGCTGATTAAATCACTAAATCGTTGACACAACTAATTAGATTTTTTTTAAAACAAATATAGAACAAACATCTTTATAAAATAAGAATAAAATCTTAATCCTAATTTTAATAATATTATAAATGCGAAAGTGAGTTTCTTTGTTTGTTATGCTTTTACGCTAAAACGGCTGTACGGATTTGGATAAAATTTGGCACATGGGTACACCATAACCTGGGTCAGAACATATAATACTTTAATCCCGATATTTCTATGGGATCGAGACTTATGCAGGTCAACCCCGGGGTGCAGCTATTAATACATATAAAAAAAACAAAGGGTCACAACAATTGTGTTGTATCTTCATTTTAATTCAGTAAAAGTGTACCTAGTTTTTCTGACGATAAATCGAGATTAGACAGATAGTATTTTTATAGTAATTGGAAGAGACAGTAAAAACATTGCCGATGGTCGATATTACATTTTTTTCAGCAAAAAGAGAACTTTTCCTACATCATGAATATTCGTGAAACATTCTGAACCCGTACTTACAAACTAAGTAGTCAAAAACTGGTTCTTGTTCATAAATGACTACGTTTATTTTAATCTGAATGAAGGCTCTTTCAAACAGGTGCGACACACGACGCAACACAAAGGCACCGCTCGTCGCGCGACGAGCAGTGTCTTTGTGTCGCGTCGCGTGTCGCGCTGGTCTGCACAAGCCTTGATATGCCATCATGCAATACTTACATGGTCTGAATTTTGATGTTGTGTCCATTCTTCGAATCACAGTACTCACCTATGGATTTCGAGCCGATAGAAACTTATCATTTCACCCTTTTCTTTATCTCGAAACTTTTTAAATTCAACTAAACACCCCCTTAATTTTACTTTGTACGTGTTTTACACAGGACTTAAGTTGAGATCTGTACGTGTTTGAATAAATAATTTATTTAAACTATTTTCTAGTAAAGTGGCGTTCCTACCGTTTGTGATCTTCTTGAAATCTTATTTTGATCAATAAAATTAGGTATAGTCGTCGAGATTATGGTGTTCTGAAGTTACAGGTTACATAAGTTGGGGTATCTGTATTTGTGTGTGTGTGAATGTGAAAACATTTTATTTTGAGTGGGTAAAGAAAAACAACAAAGCTTTTAAACATAATTTGTATATTTACACATGAAAAAACATCTCGAAGCTACTTAGAATTACGTAAACAATCTACAATCTAGTTATTAACAATTTTAATACTGTTTCAAGCTCTCGTACTGACACGTACTTAGAAAAGTGACAAACTTTCATGAACGCAGAGATTTTAAAATACTAAGAAATAATTTTACGAACAGAAATCTTTATAAACTGGTAACTTTATGAATACAAACATTAAAATTCTTTGAATTAGGCTATTAATTTAACACTTTGCTGTAGAAAAACTGTACTCACAAAATTATTTGAATCTTCGGTAACATTATTTTCTCGACGCTATAATTAATAAACTTAAACCTAGCTAAAACAAATATATACAGTACTTTTATGTAGATAAGACAGATCTGCGCTTTGTCACTTTAATAAGTAATAAAATATACACTTTCAGTGGTTCAAAATACGAGGGAAATACATAATACTTTTACAGGCAAAGATGAAAATCTAGGACATACTAACTTAAGATCTAGAACTAAATCGGTAGGACGGATTACACTGGTGAGATATGCTTACAACTAAAATCTAGAGACGTTTACATTGCTTGATTTTAGACCTAAGTGTGCTAAAGGGGACTAAAAGTTTTACAGAATCTACGAGAACTATTTCTATAGTGCTAATGCAGCTATAAAAAATTGAGATGATCACGAAATATTGACACTAATCAAATCAATTCGGAAGCTACTGAAAATTATTTTCTATAACTGCTTAATTTAAATTCATGATTCAATGTAAACACTGCCTTTAACTTTAAGTAAAAGTAAAAAAAACTTACACAGAAATATATAAAAAAATATTATAAGCGTAAGATTTAAAAACGTAACACGATACAGAAACTCGACACTTTAAAAGTTAATTTTGAACTCGGAAAACTTGAAGCAGATTAACCTAAGTGGTAACGAGTATTATGGTACTTAAACTTAAAATAAATATCCCTGTAGTTAAATCTAATTTGGCAAATAGCGGCGGAATGGTGTGCAACTTACTGGAGCAGCTCATAAAGTGCTGATATGTATGTTTGGGCCATTTGAAGGGTTTCGTACTTCGAGAGCTGACGATCAGCGCCTAAAGATGGCAGGTGACCTCGGAGTCGGTCAAATGCTTTGTTTAAGTTCTGCATCCTCCTTCTTTCCCTTGCATTTGCTGCTAAGCGTCTCCTCCTCAACACTGCAGTACTGGTCGCTCGGCCTCGCCTCTTTCCTGACTCAAGAACTTCGTTATCTTCAGCACTGTCTTCCAAAACGTCCCGCGACAATCCTCTGTACGCGATGTGTGCCGAATCTTGATTGATGCTGCCATCAATAGACGGCGTCGGCTCCAGGCTGGACCTCCCAGAGTCCGGAGATCTCGGCCAGGACAGGTAGCACTCCTCAGTCGAATACTCCAGCATCACATCTGACGCGAACATGTCTTTCTCGTAGATCATTCGGTGTCCGTAAGTTTCGGCTGTCATTTTTGCTCACGGTTAGTACAGGTGCGAACGATTCGGCGTCCCGCAAGGGTCTACCATCGGCGCCTACCTGTGGGCCTTATATAGGTTCCCTGTTTGTGCGAAAAGGTTCGTCGGGATAGGCTGTGGGGGTGCGAGAGGGACGCAAGACGTCCCGAGAGGGTAATTTAAGGCCAATCATCATTAATTATTTCCTCCCTCGGGTGCCTCGTGTATTGTAGGTAGCGTTTGACTCCGCGACTCTATTTTTATGGCACAATGCTTGTTGTTAACCTAGTAACTATTAAAATGTTTTGTAAATATATTACAATGGTAGGACAAGTCAATTGATGTAATGAAGTCGTATTTATCCGACCGCCCCTGAAGGAGGGTAATGTTTATTTGTTTATTGTATTTGACTTAGTCAAATTACAAAACATTTTTAACTAAACGATGCGTCTCACAAGAAACCTATGAATAATCACGTAAAATATTTTTAATGTTCAGTTTAAACATATGAATCGATTATTTGGTTTCTTATAAGCATATATAGAATTAAAAAAGATTAAAGCTGACCTTTTCCTTTTGTACATTGATATTTTACGACTTTAGAATATATACTGTGCATTAAGAACTTCTTGTGTCTGCCTGATAAAAAAAAAATTGCCAGCAGTTTATTTTATTTTATTTCGTGGGAAAAAAAACAGCCAGTTTATAATTCTATTATATTTATATATATTTTATTTTAATTTTTTATGATGATAGTTTGAAATGTAGACGAGATCTTTGGAAAAAAAAACATTAAAACTGTATCCACTTCAGGAAACAATCAGGTGCCTACCTACTTAATAATTTTGATTTTAGTCAAGTGTAGTACCTAGTTATCGGAAAGCCATTTATTCCTGTATTTAAAAACCTTCAAAATCTAGTCGCAATATCATCTCAACGACAATCATTGTAAAAACCGTGTCAATTAGAGGATTTTTTGACAGATTGAGATTCGAATGCAAACGTTCTAAAAAATACGGAAATTGCCCCTCAGATTATTAGTATGATATTTGTATCCTACGGCAGTCTTCCAGAAATGTAGACCTCTCTTATTTTACCAGGTTTTTTTACCTTCAATGTGTTCCCAGATCATACATTTTAATTCATGCCCATCCTGGTGGAATACCAGGGCAGAATGAACCAGTCACCACTCGACACCATACCGACTCGGGAACCAAACCCGCGATACTTTTCACGAGATGCACTCACTGGGTGAAATTCAAAACTGTCGTGTTGGTGGGCCGGTAGCGCAGCGAAGTTTGGATGCGGTATTTAGCGGTGACCAGATTTATGCCAAATTGATCTCGTAGGTATCTATGAGAACTTAATTGGAAACAGATAATTTAATTTCGTTTACCAATTTCACTGAAAAGATAGATTCTTTAAAACTTTCAGATTCAAATAAAACACTACTTACCTAACATTATTGAATCTAATTTTATCAAAACGTTGTCTTATAAAATGGACCTTTGGCCAATGACTTCTGTGTCCTATGACTTTCCTAATAACTATTATTGTTTATGTTTATTTTTAGAGGGAAGAGATAAAAAAAAACATTTTTTTTTTAAATATACTAAACGAATGAAACAGAATAAAATACCCGAACTAATAATTATTTGATCAGTAAATCTTGGATTTGAGCTATGACTTGGATGTCTAACTACTATTTTCTACTGCACAAGAAATCTTGTTTAAGTGAACAAAATATACCGCACCAAATCTGCCACATTTCTACATTCATGTCACTCCATCCGCGTACCCCCGGTGTGGTCCAATCATTTTCACGACTCGCCTCCCCGTACGCAAATCACAGCTCCTTTGATGAAGTCATTCGCTGACCTAGCTACTGGGCACTTGTTCACCTGTACACACATTAGAGCATTCTTTGTTCCAACTGAAAGGAATCCGACCAGAAATAATCATAATAATATTATGAGGAATAAATAAAATGATTCTTTGAGCCATGATGTGCTGTGTGAGGCAGAGTCGTTACATATTATCATACTCGTAGTATACATTGGGTGTTTTTTTAAGAGCTTGAGAACTTTAAATAATAATACAAGACAGAAACGATTTAATTTCAACTCTTTATTTGTGACTTTTGTGGACATGATAATTATTCAGATTGATTACAATTGTAATAGCAATCATATAATTGCGTTTTATTAAAATAGGTTTTTACTTTTATTAATTTATTTATCTTTTGTATAGATTCTTTTCTATTTTGTGAATGTGAGAACGCTGTAGGTTTAGTGAATTGTAGACCTGTAGACCGTTTTCTATTTTGTTAAGTACTTAGTACCTATTGAAAGACCTACACTGTCCTCCCATACCTAGTAACACTGTTATTTGAAAGTATTGTAAAAGCCAATTATTTTTAAAAGAGTAACCGTGGAGTTTCTTGCCGGCTCTTTTCCTTAAGAAACGACCAATTGGAACCGTGCACCTAGCTTCTGACGTTTCATAAGTGCTCATGTAGGTTTATGTGAAATAAAATATTTTGAATTTGAATTTTAAATATTGTTGGAATTAATTTTTTATTATTATAATCTGGTAGATAATTTCTTGGCATTTATTTTTTAAATATGACTATTTATTTTTAAATATTTCCGCCGCGGCTACGAGTTACATAGTCTATTCGATCAGTCCATTTTTCACTACTTTTTCCAATAAATCTGGACGTATGACGTCAATGGTGCCTGTTAATGGTTTAATTGAAATAAATGCTTTGAGTTTGAGTTTGAGTTGAATATTGGCTTCCAAGCTTCAAGAGTTGCTGGTTTGTCGGCATAAACTATTGACTTAACATAGGCCCATAAAAAGTAATCGAGAGGGGTTAAGTCACACGATCGACGGGGCCAGTTGACAGGACCACTTCTGGAAATAAAGTTGTCACCAAATTGATTTTGAACTTCGCGAACAGATTTTTTTTAAAGTAATTTTCTACAATTTGGAAGCGTTGTTCTGGCGTTAAACGATTCACGATGAATTGCCAAACCTTACTGGACAGAAATGTCAACACAGTTTGACATTCTCAACTGTCAAACCATAGACAACAACCATCAAAACTTCTCATGCAGCTAAAAAAATGTTCCTAATACAGTTCTTCCGATATAATGAAGCCTAGTTTTGCATACGAAAAACTCCACTGTTGAATTATTTAATACACAGGTAAGTAATGTTATCCACAAGTACCTAGTTTCTTACATAAATACCTATTACTGGCGCCCTATCTTTTACAACCGCTAATATTGTCAACACCAATTAAACTAAACATGCCTAGCTCTCTACCTATCCTCAAAAAATTTGCTTGAACATACATAAATTCCCAAACCCTCTTGAGGTCAAGAACATTGTTTTTTTTTCAACGATCATTTTACACATCATTAACCCTTCAATGCGGCTCGGATTTCGCGACCCATAAAAAATGCCAAGGGTCTACTGTACCCTTGTCTTTATGTCTTAGTTTAATGAAGTTACTTAATCTGGATAGTTGGTTTGCTGATCCTCGTTTGTAAAGATTAAGATGTAATGGGAAAATTTGCATAATATTAACAGTGTATGTTTTGTATAGCTAATCTTTGTGCTGTGTAATTTAATTTTGGGATAGCCCTTATTGTTTCCTAATTTTTAATATTATAATTTTTGTTTTAACCTATTTTGTGTAGTTTTATATAATTTCAGACATTTTATTTGTAGTAGCAATTTTAAGCAAACAAAACGTCGGATAACATTGTATGTTCTGAAAGGTTAGAGTTACAAAAACCATCAAATGTATAATATTTGATAGTTTCAGTAGTTAGATAAGTCTTGAACAGAGCGCAATTTTTTTTTTTTAAATAAAATCTTCTTTCGTACGATATTTCCCTAAAAACCTGATTTCGTCTTTTTTTATTTTTCCTACATATCCTATTTCAATGTTTACCAATATACTATAACAAAAACGAACCAACAAACGTAACGGAACACCGAATCAAGTTGACTGTGAAAAATATAATCAACAAAAAAGTTACAAAAAAAGCCAAAAAGTAACAGAAAAGATCCCATTGGTAACGGGATCGCGGTGCAAGGGTTGGTCCCGTTACAGGAGATGTGCCTTCGTTCCGGATTTCACTTCCGATCGAATTGTTATAATTACTGATTAACTGTCAAACGGTATTTCTACACCGTTAAAAATTTAACTCTAAAATGATTCGATATGCATTAGATCAGGAATGGGTTTTGTCAGTGAGAATGGTGTACTGTATTGTATTTACAAACATGTCATGAACAGTTCATCATTAGGTATAATCATGCCTTCAGGCATGTTGTTATTGATATTCTTCAGAATATAAGAAAAGTAATAATTGATTAATACTTTCTTCGTGATTGAGGAACAGAACTTCAATTTATTTTAATAATATTATTCAAAATAATGAACAGTAAACTTCCATTTATCCCGTGATTTAACTCTAGAACAACTTAATTTCACAAAACAGTTCCCTTCACTCAGTGTGTGGTCAAACTTAACAATCGTTGATTGATAACATTTGCATAATTTTATAACAACGTAACAATAACATTTATAACATAACATAAATAAATAAATGGGCCAAATCTGCCCCCTACGCGTTTTAGGGTTATGAATATTTATACGAAAGATTTATTTATTGGAACCAATCAATTTTGCTGGATAAAGACATTAGTATATTAATCAAATTTGGTGAAGCTTTGTTTTTTATTTGTAATGCAAACCATCTGTAGGTATTCTTCATTTTACAATGGGTTTAGAATTTAAAACTTATAAACTTGAGTTTCTGTTAAGTCTGGCAGCACTTGGTTGTATCAAATAAGCTTAGAACTTTATTTATCGGTACTCAAAAAGACCTTGATTTGCGAAAATGTGTGGCAATTATTTGCATTAATCTTTTTCAGTATATTTTTTGCATTTGTTTTAATTTACCCTTCCTTAAATTAACGGGAGTTCGGGTGCCAAAAAGTAGTAGGAACCATTAATAGTTGGACACCCTTTTACCCCACACAGCGACACCCAATGACATAAACCAAAACATCATTAATCAAATCAACCATAAACCACACAGGGTGACATAGAACAGGAAATCAAAATCCATAGACAAACGGAAGCGCCACCATCTTGCCGCCATTTACAGTTAAACACAAAATGATAGAGTTTAGCGAAATTATAGAGCGGTGCGATATAAAACTGTTACATTTGACGGTTTTGATGCGGTTTTTTAAATCGAATCATTTAGTAAAACCGTAAAACGCCTTGGGAGGTATATTTTTAAGGGTTTTTTGGAAATGGTAGCAGTTTCTTAAATTGCAGATAGATAATTGCTTCCTAGTATTGCTTAGATTAGATATTATGATATCCAATCTAATACCGTACCCGCGTCCTAACCGAAAGCGATCGTGCGCGAATACGCAATCGACATCGTTTGTATGAATTATGAAGTACAAACGCGACTTGATTGATTGCGCGAGTACTTCATATTCATATACAAAAGCACGACGATCACACTCTCGCGCGACGATCGCTTTCGGTTAGGACGCGGCCTTATATTAATACTGTAACCCAGGGATTCCCAAAGTGGTCCTAGGGGTCGACATAAACGAAGTCAGAATGAAAAATAACACTCTGTAGCAGCTGTTTTAAGTTAGCGGACCATTATGAATAAGGGGGTTGATCTTAAAAGTGGGTAATTTGGCCATGGGGGTCTGAGGTAACAGTTCATTTTAGAAAAGGGGTCACTTGTCCAAAATAGTTTGGGGATCCCTGCTGTAACCTAATCTACCTACTTGATTTTGAGTTCACGTAGACCACTATCATTAACACAAGCTTGTTTTTATGTCAACATACAACTATTTTCCATAACCCATTCAATTGTCAAAAATGATAAAAGAAAATTGACTGCGGCTCCAACGCTACGGCACAAGTTCTTTAAGCAACTTCATCTAGGAATAATAAATATTGCATTCTTTATCGAACTCTATATCATCATCTGCCTTTTCTCAACTATGTTGGATTTTTGGGTTGCCATCGTGTTCTTGTGCCACAAAGGCTGAAAACCCGAAACAGTTTTTTAAAGTATGTCGAACGACCTGTTAGAATGGCGCTCCGTGGGTCCTTTTTAATTAAAACACTTTGATTCTGCTACACTGAATTTATTTGTACTTGTACATCAAAATTAAAATTAGTCGGAAAAGATGTTAATTGGATAGAATTTTGTGGGTTGACTGCCTCGCTATGTATGGCGAGCAGTTTTATATAGCATATTAAAGTAAAGTCAGCAATAATTGCTGTTCAATAAAATTATGTATAACAGACCGAAAGAGAAACTAAAGCTGAGACAGTGCTTCCTTACCCAAACCATTCGTTCCACTTGCTGAAGATCTCCCACCAGGACATGAGTTGCCTTGGGTAGCCTGGAAGTCTTTAAACAGACTCCGGACCCAGGTTGGCTGAAGCTAGGTAAATCTGTTCATGTGGAGATTCATTGACGACTCCGCCTTGGAATGTAAATGTGGTGCTGTTCCACAAACGATGGGACACTTGATATCGTGTCCTGCGTATCCTGTCAGCTGCACGTTACAGGAACTGATGGACGCTGATGATGGCGTCAAACACATGGCCGAATTATGGACCGAGTCTATTTAGATTACCATCGACACGATAAGAAGAACTATGTATAGAGTCGGCTTCCACATGCAGCTGAATACCAGTGTTCTACATGGAGCTGTAGCGGTTACCGCCACATACGAACTACGCATCAAAGTAATGACGTCACACAAATCCTGCATCGCGCAGTTAGAGTTTACCGTGCGATCGACATAGATACAAGATTTCAACTTCAAACCGTTGGGCAGTTGCCCACCAGACACAACACCCGTCTGGTCGGAGGATCCTCCCTTTTCTATGGTGGATGAGTGACTTTTACACCCTGTTCCTCATACTACTAAAGAGCGACTGCCCAGTAACTGACTGATACGATACCCCTTTGGTAAGACTGGCTGTCAGACTTTCGAGCTTCTGACTACTTGTAACAACTGTTCCAGGACATTATCAACATTACGAGTAACTACAATACAAAAGTACCAATATGACATTAAGTGCATCAGTGTCACGGTGGCCAGCCAGTGATTGTGTCCAACAACCGGTCATTTCTCAGGAATGCCATTGTGGACTAGATACGACAAATTGGCGATAACGGGAGCAAATGGCAAGACAATGATTTGTAGCTATGTGGGTAATATGGCGGTATTTTTATAACGGGGAGAATAGGAATTGAACTACTCAGAGATAAAATGAGACTAGGAAAAAACACTACAAATTATAATTATGTTGTATCTATATGTATTTTACTGTGTGTAAATAAAATAAATATATACAAAGTGAAGTCGGTGTCATTGGTTTTGAATTTTCGTTTTTTGCCAACGACTTCCAAAATTAAAGTTATTTTTCACTTTGTAGGGTTTTTTTTGGAAGAAAGTTTTTTTTTTTCCCTTTTTCCCACACAAAGTCGAATACCACTACCATAGCAGGTAGTAAGTAAAAGACTTTGTGTGGGTAACAGTGACAGGAACTTATCATATCATCCACATACTAAGTAGGAAAAAATACGTATTATTGAAGCTAACTCAAAAACTACCCAAGAAAAACCTCCGACCTACCAAACAAAAAAAGAATCATCAAAATTAATTCATAATTGGCCGAGTAATTGCGTAACAAACATACAAAAAAAAACGTCCACCTTTTGGAAGTCTGTTTAAAATAAGAACTGCATGAAATAATATAGCTATACCTACATTGTTATCTATCGCTAATTTCAGCACAGCCTGTCTTCTCGTTTAACACTTCTCTATCAGCCTTAATGATGGCTAAGAAGAGAAAAAAGAACCCTCGGTATTGATCCATTTTTATTTTATTGCTTTTAGCCCGCGTGGAGGTCGAAAATTAGTAATTAGGAATACGGAGACAAAAAGTATATCAATTCTCAATAATTCTTTATTGCATTCCGTAATGTTGGTAAAACAGTTGGTAGGCTTAAAATTATTGAAACGAGGACCCTGTCGGGCACAGCATAGTAGGAGAGAGGAGGAAGAGCGCTTATTTGAAGAGCGTTTATATTATTAACCGACTTCCAAAAAGAAGGAGGTTATATGTTCGTCGCGTATGTTTGTTTTTTTTTGTTTTTTTATGTATGTCCACCGATTTCTCCGTCAATTGTGGACCGATTTTGAAAATTCTTTTTTTGTTTGAAAGGGTATGCTCTCGAGGTGGTCCCATATAAATTTGATCAACTTTGCTCTGACAGTTTTTGAGTTAGCTTCAATAATACGTATTTTTTCCCACTTAGTATGTGGATGAAATGATAAGTTCCTGACACTGTTATTTGCTTAGCAGGTTGTGGTTTTCGGATTTGTGTGGGGTAGGTACCACAACTGAAAAGTGAAAAATAAAAACTTTTTACAAAAAAAACAACCGACTTCCAAAAAACACTACAAAGTGAAAAATAACTTTAATTTCGGAAGTCGGTGACAAAGAACGAAAATTCAAAACCAAAGACACCGACTTCCGAAATTAAAGTTATTTTTCACTTTGTAGTGTTTTTTTTTGAAGTCGGTTGTTTTTTTTTTTGTAAAAAGTTTTTTTCTTAAATATTTTCGTTTTATTTCTAAACGTTATAAATAATACCTGCTTGAGTAAGTAGGTCTTTGTTATGTTATACCGATATACATAGTTTTAGTTAGTTATTCCTGTTGTTTAATAGGTAGGTATTTGTTTAAATTACATATGATATTGGGTTATTATACTGAGTTTATTTGCACGATTATTTATTTATTAATGACTAGAATTTATTATTAATTGAAAATAAGTTATTGCATTATATTTAATGTATTTATTATGAATTGAAATTTAGATATTGATTGTTTTATTTGTTTAATTATGTATTTTATGTGTAAGTTAATTTTTAGTTAAGTATGTCTTTCTTGTAAATTATAATTTATCATCTAAATATTCTTATAAACTATAATAGCTTTTGCCCAATAGAAAGAGTTTTAATTTAATAATAAAACTGTTATCTTTATTTTGTTTTAATGGGTTCTGGTAACTTTTTGTTTATTTTTATAGACATGACAAAAGTACTGGAGGAATGCACTTTTAGTCGCGAAGTTGGTGTGTTTAGTCTGTTTTTGTATCTAAGTGTAATTCTAGTTTGTAATTTTATCTTATGGCCAGTTCGTGGCCTATAGACAGTTCGTGGTTCAGACGTTAGGGCGTTGAGATGTGAAAAGGACAGACAAACAGAGACGAACAGAGTTACTTTCGTACCTAATTATAATAATATGATGGATTACTGTAGAGTAGTGGTGACCCAGTGGTAACGGCCGAGACTTACTTGTTGTAGGTCGTGGGTTCGAACCTAGGCAAGCTCTTTACTTTGTGTGAATATTTTCATCACCACTGCTCTCAAAACGGTGAAGGAAAACATCGTGAGGAAACCGTCATGTCCTAGAACCAAAAATTCGAAGATATGCGGCATCTATCAACCCGCACTGGGCCCGTGTGGTAAAATACAGCCTTTCGATGAAAGGAGGCCTGTAACTCAGCAATGGGAAACTTATGGGCTGATTATTTATGGATTACTACGCTTTCGTAATACATCTTTAATCTCTTACTCTACTCAATTAAAAGACTAGAGAACACAGTTGAAAGAAGCGAGACAGCAAACCCAAGGTGCCCTAGTTTTTACATTTCAAAGTATATAGTCAAGGCAACATAAAAAAAATCCTTTCCATGGCCTTAATTTTAACACACTGTTTAAAAACCTGCTCCTGACGAGTTTTGAACGTCTTTCTTTCAAAACTACAGAACTGAACAATACAGAATTAAAGCAATTGATAATATTACTGTGAATACCACGACACGCGACCAAGAAAACTGAATATTTTCTTGAAAAAACATCTGTTGTACAATATTCTCTGGTCCGAAGCTGTTGTTACTTAAACGGATTTTAAACCCTTCATCTTTGTATACACTTACACAGGCTTTGCTATACGGAAATAATTTTCCATAATTAACGAAAATTAAGATTAGCGTTTTTAAATTGAAGTAAAGGTCTTATGATTGTGGAGTTAGGTTGAATTTCGGATTGGAAAGTGATTTTATAACTGAAAAGTTAAGTTTATCTTGTTTTGTTGAGGCTACTGAGGAAGCGGCAGACTGAATCACTACAGATCTTAACCTAAATATATCTGGTGAAAACTGGGCAGTAGGCAGCACTACGAAAAAAAATTCAAATAAGGAGAATAAAAGAAAGAAAGAAAAAACGTTTATTTGCGGTAAACATGACGCAAAAAAAAATTGTTTAAAATATAAAAATGAGATAAGGTTGGGGGAAGCATGCGTCACATCCACGCAAATCGGCTATCGCTCAGCATTATGCTACGACCCTATGCAAGACAGAGCCCCAGCGCTGGTTTTCAGCGACAGCCGGCGCCGACGTAATGACGTCAACCGGTGCAGCAAACAAATATGACGCTGTACAAGTACAGCGTAAATAAAGTTTTTTTTTTTATATAGTGTGATGCAATATCTAAACAAATAAAAAAAGAAATGGACATACTTTATTCTATGTTACGAGAATATCATCCTCAAAAAACGTATTACGTTTTATATAGTGGCAACATTTCAACGCGTCTCATTTGACGTTCACCCAAATAGTGATGTAATAAATTACAAAATACACACCAACAATTTGCAGGATCCGACAAGCTCAATACACCAAGTTGTAGGCCTCCATTACAATTCGTAAATATCTCCATAACATTCCCTCCCCTTGATCCACAAAATTATGAATCTCGTATAGTAACTATACGGAAATCGCTGTATTTTCATTAATCGCTACCGCTATCGCCCAATCCACACCCTAACCCATTACGAGCCAGCATTAACACAACCGGAGGCTTTTTACAGATCTTTTGTATGGGATTACATGAACCACCGTGAAACGGGAGCATGCTTTGTATGACACAATGGTATGGTCAAATACTGGCCGAATATGAGGTATATTACATGACGTGTTTTGATTCTTTTGTTTTCTTAAATTATTGCTTGGCATGTTTCGACCGTAAATGTTGGTGATAATGGAAAATAGGCCTTGTTATCGGGAAAGGTAGGAAGGAAAAGCTTGTGCAATTAGTATGGACAAAGGAGTAAAAAAAAAACAAACTAAAAAAGCTGATAAAGTTTTAACACAATCCTTTTTTCGTGGATTAAAAAATCTAAGTTAATTTTATTCTTTACTAGCTGTTGCCTGCGATTTCGTCTGCGATCCAGGATAAAAGTAGCCTATGTCTTTCTCCTGGTCATGGTCAACCCATGTGCCAAATTTCATCCAAATCCGTACAGCGGTTTTAGCGTGAAAGCGTAACAAACAAACAAACTTACTTTCGCATTTATAATATTAGCTAAGAGTTCACAAATTTGGCGTTATGATCGATTTTAATTACACAACTGTAGTTTTTAAACCAAACTTAACTTGGTAGCCATCTTTAAATTGAATAACTTTAAACATAATTTTATTTTTAACCCTTTACACCCTGCAGCATTTTACAAGAATCACACAACCAGAAGATTAGATAAACATTTGGCTATCGATTATTTTAATAACATGAAATCACTTTCATCCATCACAATTATGTTTTTATAACCAAACGAAAGTGTTGATTTTACCCTAAGGGGACAATTCACACCTCGATCTGACAAAACGTCGAAAATCAAGTTACGTTTACGTTACCAATCCCTACAAAATGTAATAGAATATCTTAGAAAACGATCAGGTGATCTAAATGGGTTTAAAGAGTATGAGGTTATGGCAGTTGCTGAAAACTAAATTGGCTAATTTTATGTGAGTTTATCATTTAAAAATACATAATTTTGGGCACGGGAGCTGGATTTGAATAAACTTAAATAAAATACACAAACAATCGATTTACAATCTGTTGTATTTAAATAGTATTTTGCATAAACACATATCCTTAAGTAAAATAAATAAGTTTGGAAATAAAAATACAGAATCACGCAAACGGCTACGAAGTTTACGTAGTCAAAACATTGTTCGTAGACCTACGACATTATCGTAGCTCGTAGCGATGTCGCGTAATTATGGCCAAAATTTTGATGTGTCGAATGTTTATAATCACTACATATTCAAGCCTAGATTTTATCATATAAGATAAGAAAGTAATCTCTGAAACAATAAGTTTGTGGAGTTTTAAATAAAACCGTTGGTAACGAAATTTGTTAGTTAGTTTATTGAAACTACACCCAAAAATCATTACTCTCAATCTGATGTAGGTAACTAGGTAAACAAAACGAAAATTGCTGAAAATACTTGTTTTGTATGATTTTTCTTCAACGACAGTACTTTAATTTAACTACTTTATATTATTTGAGAAGGTTGCCATCGCTAAAGAAACTTTAAATAAAAATATTTACAAAATCATCCTTGAGACGACGTCTGAATCCCACTCTCAATTCCTCTCCAGAGTTTTGACCTTACCTTCAAACTCACAAAACGGTACACTTGCCCTTGCCACAGGTAAAAGTATATCAATGAATAGTACCACTTATTTCCAAGGATGTACCAATCACGCGATCCCACAAAAGAGCCTTTTGAATTAAAAAAACTTGGTGTTTTTTGTGTGCCTTCATTTAGCCACAGCCTGTAAAATGGAACACATTTTGTATGATAAAATTGGAGCAAGTATATTGGACATGGTGTGTGTACAAAGGTGTACGGAGCACGTAAGTACATGGTAAGGAGTACTTCGAGTTGGACTGTCAAAGTCACCTGCAGAACATTGGCCAAGAACAGAAGGCCAATTCCTATTAAAAGAAAAAAAAAAGTTTAGTCGTAATCTCATCTTTGTGACAATCAACTATAATAATAATAATCCTGGGTGCGCTTGTACCTATATTGCAAACAAGGATAATAGTCGGTTGGTGCCTCAACACTTAAAAAATGTCCAAGGGGCCTCTGCGAGTTGGCTTCGGCCCCTCGTACGCCTTACAAATGACCGGGATCCATGATCCCGAGATTTGTTAAAATATAAATAATTATAATAATATTCATTCCAAAAATTCAAGCGCTACTGCTGAGCATGAGGTCCTGGGTTCGATTCCCGGGTCGGGCAAAGTGTTATTGGGTTTTTATATCTGAAATTTCTCAGTAGCAGCCTGGAGTCTGGATTTGTGCCCGGTTGATGGCAATAAGCTCGCCCCCTATTACATGGGACTTAAACATAACTGGCGAAATGTGGGTGTACCTGCTACAGGGACACCTCTGCCCAACCCTTCTGGGAAACAAGGCGTGATGTTATGTTATGTCCAAAAATTACAAGGTATAAAATTAGTACAAATTTGCTTAAAACTGTAACTGATTGGGGCTAGAATGCGAAAGATCTTAAAAATACGGAAAAAACCCTTCAGACTATTTATTGCCTTACTTGGTAAAGTCGCTAGTATATTATTATCTGTGGTAAAGTTGTCGTTGATGTCTTTTGTATTGACACAGAAGAGTAAACTGGTAAAAAACACAACAATATTTTTGTTTTCAATCAAATCTATCGTAATTTACTTGTTTCTAAAGAAATATCACTTCACTGATAGGTAAATTCAGTTTTTTTTTTTTGGTATGGCATCTCGTAGTTGACCTCTGAGATCATGACTACTTAACCGGGCTTTCTTGTGGGTGCCTTAAGCTACTACACCTAAAACCTCCAGCCAGGGGTTATTCAACTATACTAATTAAAACTAGGTGAACGCTCGCTAAGGGCACCCCCTGTGGGGTACGAACCTCGGCTTAGGGCGTCAACCGGAGGGAGGACATCAAGGATGGGACGGGCTGGGTAAATTCGAACAGCGTTAGTCGTCTAGAGAACGAGCTTTCATTTAGAGTCAGCCCAAAGGGACTAAGCACAACGAGAAGTGCCTAGACTAGCAAGTTAGCGGCTTCAAAATTCGAAATCGATTGACCATTAAAATCTGACCTGATTTCTATAATTTTTTCACTTTAGTGATTGAAAGCTTTCAGAAGCCGGGAATAAACTACCTAAAATTGCCTGTCATTCCAATGGCGACAGACCCTTTCGAACAAACCCTCCCATAATTATTCCTAATACGAAAACCGGAGGTTTAAATGCATAAATCATAACTGCAATAATTATAACAAACAAAAAAGAAAACAAAGAGTACCGCACACGCTAATATGACAAATAGATCAAACAATAGAGGAACCGCAAGTCAACGCAGGCGCAGCCTACCGCACAGATTTGGAAGAAATGTCTTTGTCGCTAACCGCAAAAAGATATATTGCAAACATTTTTTTAGTATTGTTTTAACTTGTGCCTTCAAAATTAGATCATATTTGGAAAAAGTTAAGGTTGAAATTCGCAGCAGTTGAGATTTCGCAAAATTTTATGCGAAATCAGTTGCTCAATTTTCAACTTCTTTGAGTTTTATCAAAATTGAACCTTAGCGAGTCAGCATAGAGAGTAGAGCAACTGTAAACTAAATTTGCAGTGCACAGATAATTATAACGCTTCATAAAACCAACAGCAATTTGTCATAGAGAAGAAAAAAAAAAACAAATTAGAATAGTTATTACAAAAATATTGGTTTTAATAACTGATATTAGGTTAATATTTGTTTTGGTAAGTTTTGGGTCGTATTTTAGATAATTGCGTACGGGATATTGCTTTAGAAGATTAGCGAAAACATTTTTTCATGGTCATTTTGAAGAATGGGGAAAAAGCTCGGAGTTTGCTCGGCAAGTTTTATGCAGTTAATTACTTGAGGGGCTCATGGCTAAATAATAACAGCCGCACATGTCAATCCAAGGCCTGCGCTTCCCGCGGTCGGTAAGTGGATGGGTGACCATCCGTTAAACATTAGTCCCAGCTGTCATTCGTAGATCTTTGACAGTCGGTACGGGTAGTCAGAAGCCCAAAAGTCTGACAACCAGTCTTACCAAGGGGTATCGTGTTACCCAGTAACTGCGGTTGCGAAGGACAGACAGGCAGTCGCTCCATTTAAAATACTGGTATTCACCTGCTTCCGACCCTAACATAGTTGGGAAAAGGCCAGGCAGATTGAATACACGGAACGACCTCGGAAAGCGTTGCTTAACCTTGAAGATAGACTCCTGCGGGAGTTATCAATTAATAATCACATACACTCCCACTAACACTCTCATATACACTCTCACATACAGACACACTACGCACAAGTATTCACACTCGAACCACACACTCACTAACATATTTATTTTTATTTGAAACTGCAGGGCATGCGTTGCAATGCCCCTTTTTTAATATAGATTTTTTTGGGCCAGAAACCCTCGCGGCCATCCTCAAAACACTCTACCAAAGTTTCATCAAAATTGATCCAGCCCTTTCGGAGTCCATAGAGGACAAACAAACAAACATTGATTTTTACATATTGTATTGATTTTCAGCACCTACAGTTTTGTTACTATAATAGATTGAGTAATTATGCTGTGCTGTGAAAGAGCCTTGTTTGCTTAAAAGGAGGCTCCAAACACTAAACCCTTTTATGTAAACTGAAGCATATATAAAAACTATTTTTTATTATTATTAGTACCTGGGCGACCGAGCTTTACTCTGGTGAAAATAGAGAATGCTCATTTAATAGTATAGGATTGTATCTACTAATTCCATGCTGTCTTCTATGTCTTTAATCTAGTTCTAAACTTTCGGCAACCGAGCTCTACTCGGGTGAAAATACGGAAAAAACGGATTTTCCCAAATATGAGACCTAGCTAGATCGATCTTTCGCCCCTATATTGCAACTTTCATCGAAATCGTTAGAGCCGTTTTCGAGAACGTGCTTACAAATATTGCTCGTTTAATATTATAGGATATGATTTTATTTATCAATTATCATTTAGCCACGAACCTCTTTGAGTTCTTTAAAGAGATTATCACCTGAAATTAAATAAAATAGCATGTTTACTTCTATTAAAACAACAATATCAAAAAAACAAAGATCACCTAAATATTTTTTGTGCTTTACACGTTTTGAGCAAACAAGCTCGTCGGTGATTAACCCTGATTATTGGGTGCGGGTTCGATTCCCGATTATAGATATTTTTCGGTTAGAATTTGGCGGTTAGCAATATAGTTTTGGCGTGTAATAATGAATTATAGTTTGTCGGATTGTTTGTTTTGGCTCAAATTAGTTTTTTTATATTGAATAAAAAAATGGAAGCCTGCACTTTTGATCTTATTAAACTTAATCGGTAGGGCTATTGATAATTGGAATAATTCGTAGCAATTGCATGAGATTTAAATATGACTTGTATTGAAATTAAAGAGTTGAGGAAAAAGCAATTTCGTAAAAATTGAGGGTTGTGAATGGCCTGCAAGATTGTTAAGATACAATTTCGGTGAAACACAAATTAAAACATTGCAAGATAATAATAAAAGTCGTAAGGATCTGATAATAATTATGATGAAATTGGCAATTAACTTTCATGGATTGACCTATGATGAAGAAGAAATGTCTGGATTAATTCATTAACTTGCTTGTTTAAAGGAACCTCCTCGATACTGTCTCAGCTCGTCTCACCCAACATTATCAAAAACTAATTTTCCCAAAATTTCATCGTAACTGACCTGACCTAACAGCCTATAATGACTTAATACTAACCTTAAGAGGCGCCAAACACATTTTTTTCTCAAAAAACAAAGCATTTTACGCCCACTATTGGTTTTACAATATTACTTAATCTCCTCGTTATAAAAATAAAAGAAAAAATGGCGCCAAAACAACGCTTCGGCGCGCTTTTTAAAGCCGCCATCTTGAAAAAAACTATTTTATTGGTTATTTTTATTGCTTGTTTTCGGTCAATTTTGACTGCTGTTTGCTATAATCATAGGTTTTCTGTGAAATGGTTGTAAATAATTTCTGTGAAATAATGGGCAAATGCTACTAAATAGGAGGCTCCTAGCTGGTGTTACGTTTCACGGCAGTAGTTCTTCAATTTCCTGCAGGGAAACTGACAGAAATGAGCGGTCGCCGAAATATCTGCAATATTTAAGCTCTAAGCGTGCTCTACGCCTCTAATCCAAGAAAACTATTGGTTTATTAAAATTAAAAAATCAGCTCGACAGTTTGGATTTAAATTATGATTTAATAATATTTTATTCGCGATTGAAACTTGCGAAAATCTGCGAAGACTATTTACTATTTTTGCAGTGCTCTACAGAATGACCTGCTAACTTCAATTTTATTACCTACAAAAGAAGACCATTTTAATCCTAAATAAAACAATCTGTTTTCTTTTCACACATCATACCCAATTCTTTACAACCTTATTATTTAGACTTATCGTAAAGCAGGCACATTATTAAGTTAAATGAGGAGGCTATAAAGCTGCAACACTGGGCTGATACGATATAGCACCGATCGTGGGGACCGTTTAATTGGGTTGGCGAAACTGGGAGCGGCGCGCGCGCAGCTCGACAAAGATCAAGTTTTTGAAGTATTTTTGGCAGGCTAGAAAGGAAGCTTGTTGTCGTATTGGTAAAGCATTTTCTATAAAAAGCATTTGAATAACTTTACCATCATCTTGCAAGATAATGTAGCGGTGAAATTTACACCTTGTTCCTCATACCACTAAATTGGATCACGTCGGGGTCACCAATTTAGTGGTATGAGGAACTGGGTGTAAAGTCCACTCATCCACCCTAGAAAAGGGAGGATCCTCCGACCAGACGGGTGTTGTGTCTGGCGGGCAACTGCCCATTGGTTTGAAGTCGGAATCTTGTATATATACGTATGTTGTTCGCTCGGTAAACTCTAATTGCACGATGCAGGATTTGTGTGACGTCATGTCTATGATGCGTAGTTCGTATATGGCGGTGTAACTGCTACAATAATATACTTAAATAAGTCCTCCAAATAAAACGAAAGAAGTTTAGTTTATTCTGCACAAATCTACTATCTGGGATATCTACGAACGCCTAAACTATTCTCTTATGTAGGTACTGCAAACTATTAAAGACACACTCCTAAATATGTTTGAAATATACCTTTTAGAAGATTTTTTATGTTTCTCACAGAAGCCAGTCTGTCTTAGGCACAATCGTCATCAGCTAATCTACTCCCTACTCTATGCCCTGCACATCCAATCAATGGATGATTTATGGCACAAAGCAGAGCGGATGTTTGTTTAATCGATTACCTTTATGATTATGACGGTAGCGCCTCGAGTGAGGCAGTGAGGCTGATTGCGCCTTTCTGACGGGAATGGTTTTTTAATTTTTGGGTTTCAGTAAATGGGTCAATTGGCAGTGGTGTTATGTGGGGCTGGGATTTATCCTGTTGGCTTTTATGGAGCATAAGATGGTATTATAACCACTTTTCGACCTCATGAAATTAAAGCTCCTCTGTAGAATTTGTCTTCACAAGGTACAATGAACAAAATTGTCTCGTTAAAGGTGACAGTATTTTTTTTTAAACTTTGTTTCTCATTCTTTTTCCCTTAAGCGAGATTTTCAGATTCTCAAATACGATCAAACTCAAACTCAAAGCATTTATTTCAATTAAACCATTTACAGGCACTTTTGAATTGTCAAGGAATCGGTCAGTCAGAAATATGAAGCTAGTTGCCCATTCCAAAGCGTAGTAGGTAGGGATTCCTATGGAGAAGAACGGGCAAGAAACTCCACGGACGCTCTTTTAAATAAAAAATTGTTACAAAATATTGGTTACATCATTCTTGTTGAAATTATAGGTACATGTGAGAACAACGTAGAAAGACGTGCACGTTAGAAGCGGCCGTAATAAAAAGATAAAACAAAGAACAATTCAAAAATTATAACAAATTAAAAATAAGCCGTGGCAACTAAGAGATGACCAGTTTCAACTGACGGCGCCCATTCACGAACATGACGCATGGATTACCACCATTCATGAGAGATAAAATATACATTGTGTTTTTGATAGCGTATTTGATGTGCCTCGCTCGATTCCTCTTGGTACCTAATGCAATGCTCATGACTAGCCATAAAATTTATGTATAAACAAAAACTGTGTTTTCTTTATACACATAATATATATTGCATACAATCGTGTCTTTCACCATGGCATAAGACTCAATCTTCTTTACTCTTATGAACTAAACCAGAAACAAAACTCTCACAAAAATCGAATTTCAGTCAACCAGCAGGCCAATTTTTTCACAGCTTATATAGGTAACCTATATTCTCACCTTACCACCAGCTGATACAGTAACAGACTGCAGTTAGAACAAGGGCGAGTTCACGGTGGGTGAGCGTACCTTATGGGAAAGTGGCTGAAGATGGCAGGACAGGTGGTGGGGTTCCCACGGGTGGTAGTTGCGTGTCGTCTGTACTTGACTTTATAATGTAAGTAGGTGTGTGATTAGTTAGGTTAAGGGGGATAAGCAGGCGTCCAAACCAATCAGAATCTTGGGAAGAAGACATTTAGTCGAGACTTATGATTAAAGTTCGATTGAGAATAATCAGCATGACTTGTAATTCTAATTATTTTATTTCATTGACGAAGTATGGCTCACTTTTTGTCGTGCGCATATTACTGCACACCTTTGCGAAGCCAATGCTAAGGCTGTCGCCGTGACTGAATTCTGGTCGAAAGTTATATAATTTGGGATCGTCGATATCGAGGAAGAAGACGAAACATTTATTGTGTTTACTCAAAAATTTCTACATACATATCATATCTCTTTTGTATCGCAGGTCAATTGGATATGGAATTGATTTCCTGAGAAATAAGCAATCAAAATTTTTGCTCATTCTTGTTGTGTCATCGTCTTTGAGTGACACAAGTATTTCTTTCTTGGTCTGTGTAAATAGACCAATAAAGTATATACACATACTTGTGTTTGGAGACCATGAATTTTAGCTAAGTTGTATTTACATCTCTACTCACCCTCGCTGAAACGGCCTGATACCTACCCCAACAGAACCCAATACCGTTG
The DNA here is from genome assembly GCA_949152395.1 of Agrochola litura. Taxonomy (NCBI): domain Eukaryota; kingdom Metazoa; phylum Arthropoda; class Insecta; order Lepidoptera; family Noctuidae; genus Agrochola; species Agrochola litura. Next base: position 32,599,431 of record OX424490.1, on the reverse strand, counting down.
ATATGGTAATGTGAGTAATGTGTCACGGTCTGGTGACGTCATTCGATGTACATTACTGGTGTAAATCGCGATACCATCAGTAATTCAGAAACAGATGCGTAGTGACCATTTGAATATCGTAGTAGCGATGAACGTGCGATATGAATCTTGCAACTTTGGCTCCTCTTTATGGATTCAACTTTTGTGACACTTGCAGAACGTTCAACCTCGCTTAACCCGTTTAAAAGAAAAAAAAGAAGAAAATACGTGCACGGACAAAAAGGCACACAACACAACATAATTAAGAAAAGGAAACAAATAAAAAGTGTAAAATAATAACTGTACTGCTTACCTTGGCGGGGAAATAAGGAGATTATGAGGTATTTTTTTTAGATTTCCATCTTCAAAAGACTGACGAAAAATTTTTCTGTAAAAGGGGTCTCCCAGAAAAATATTGAACACCTTACCTAGCAGATCAAAATCATTTATTTGCCAAGAAGGAAAATGTGAATGTAGCGTACCTACACTAGTGGACCGTTTTTAGTTCAAAATCCTAAATGAGACAATACTTCACAATACGTATTTGAGAGGCCATTTTCATTTGTGAACTTTTGAACTCCACAGCTTTCCACTTCAACAAACACTTTCCTCTCACCACCTACGAGTATAACACCAATTATTATCAACTAATCAACAAACAGACTAAATTTTTCCAGAAACCCGTAAACTGACCAACTGGGAGTCGAACCAGTGACATATGGCGCGTCGGTTACCACGTGTCGCCCACCTGAGCGTGCACGTGCTATCCACGGGTTTTTGTAACCAATATTAACCATCAAACGATTTGTTGGGAGCTGGCAGATTGGTTACCTACTGTTTACCTTTTGTGTTAGTTCTTTTTTTTGGATTAGGATGCTGTTGAGAGCTAAGGGTTAGATTCCAAGGGTTCGTATGAATGTAGGTAGTTATAAGTTTTCAGATTTATCAAACTTTGTTAATTTTATTAATGAAGTGGATTCAACACTACAGAAGCTGGTTTGATTCTTTGAAGGAACGACTGGTAAGGCTTCGTGTACATGACTCCGGAGCCACACTGGCGCTTGACCGCATGTTTGTATATACGAATAAAATATCGCACATGCACCGCACCGGCACCGAGACCGCACCGGCATTGATGCCGATTTAAATAGTAAAGCTACGATCACAGTTCAGTAAAGCATTGCCAACAAAACATGCTTAGAAATGATTTTTGTCTCGAGACGGTGTGCCTACACATAAAAAGACGCACTCCTTCATGTGAAATATAGAATCGATTAGAATCAAGTCACTTTATTAATGACATCAGCCTGACCTTGAAGTACCAGGTCCTGGGAAGCAAACGCCTTTTTCATACAAAGGAAAAACAACAATTTTTTACCACATTTTTCTATGATGTTAATATTTACCAGATTTGAACCCGTCAACTTGAGAATAATTATGACGTTTTCAATTCATAATTGCTGAAACTCAAAGATGCACAAAAACACGAACAAACGAACGTCAAACACGTAAGCAAAAGTCAAACTCATCATAATTGAACAAAGAGGGGTAAATTCAGGGTCAATTGTAAGTCACAGGGGTGTACATCACCCCCTGGTGTATGTTCAACAATTTTAATTAGCGACCGACAGACAACCGTTAGTAACATATGCGTGGCTTATGGGACGTTTTGTGGAGCTCAAATAGCTATGGTACGTCAAATAAAATTACTGTTTTAATGTTCGTTATTGATATTCGTATTTTTGTAAAGTTTGATTTGTGTAGGGATGTAATTGGATAAAGTTAATTGAGATGATACAAATCTAATTGGATTTTAGATGGATGGATAGATGGATATTGGATTAAAGAGGAGAGAAAGGAAAAGAACTAGGCGAGTTAGTAAGTTAGTTGAAGTGAGTTTTCAGAAAGAGCGTAATGAAAAATTTAGATATCTACCTACTGTCCAGACTGAGATACCTAGGCGGGTCCTAAAAAACAAAAACAATTACAATTTACAAATTTGTAAATTTTACAAATCTGTATCACAAAACTCAACGCCACAATTTTATCGGAAAAATCTTACAAATATGTAAATTGTAGTGATAGGTCTACACTTTAATCTCATGCTTTTAAAATGCGAAAGAAAAGAAGATTGTAAATTGTAAGTCATATAATGTACATAATTATTTGTAATTTCTATGTTACGTAATTTACAGGCCCATAATTTATAGGGCCCAGAAGACAAAGATGTAGGTATCTAGTAAGCTTATTGAGGTAAGGTGCCAGGTTAGACCAAACACAATTAAGTCGATCCGTCGTCACCTTTTTCTATTAATTCATTTATTACAACATTTAATTAATGAATTATTGTTGAATGCTTTCCTACTCTACAAGCAAAAATCTTTTACGAATATCTAACTACTTTATCCTAAATTAACCCCAAATTTCCTCAAAGCGGGGCGAAATCCCGTCTCCAGTAGAAACATTACGAAGATTTCAACACACTACCTGAGATCCGAACTTTTTCGACAATAATTCGACCATTTTTTTTCTCACAGTGATACTTCGGCTATTATTTTGTCATAAAATACTCTATCAAAACATTTTTTGGGATACGAGACGGATTCGGATGATTGGAGGATAGTTTTTTTGTGAAAATAGCGAGCCGACACGGTTTGTTGTGGGAAGATTAGGCTATAGCGATTTGCATTGTAGGAGTGAGGAGTTTGGGTGATGGGGCCAGAGGGAGTGTAGAAAATGATGTGGTGTTTCATCATCATCATCATCAGCCTATAATGTTCCCACTGCTGGGACACACGCCTCCTTTCTGTGAGAGGGAGTGGGCCGTAATCCACCACGCAGGCCCAGTGCGGGTTAGTAGATGTCACATGTCTTCGAATTTTCGGTTCTAGGACATGCCAGTTTCCTCACGATGTTTTCCTTCACCATTTTGAGAGCAGTGGTGATGAAATAATTTACACAAAGTAAAGCGCCTGTCTGGGTACGAACCTACGACGTACAACTCGTAAGTCGCGGCCGTTACCACTGGGCCACCACTGCGCTGCGGTGGTTTTTAAGATGTAATGTAGGATTAGCACTGGCATTTTTTTCAAGATTCCGACTTACCTAGAATAGTCTGAGATAGTTTCTACTTTGTTTTAATAGGTGTGAGAGCAGTGGTAACGGCCTCGACTTACAAGTAGAACACGCAAAACGGTGAAGAAAAATATCGTGAGGTAATGTCCTAGAAATAAAAATTCGAAGACATGCGACATCTACCAACCCGCACTGGACCCGCGTGGTGGATAACGATCCACTCCCTCTCACAAAAAGAAGACCTATGTCCCAGCAGTGGGAAGACTATAGGCTGACTAGCAGCGCCCCGTGGTTTTTCCCGCATAAGTCTCGATCTCGAGGGAATATCGAGATAAAAAGTATTTGATTAGTTAATTCAGGTTATAAACTATTTGCGTGCCAAATTTCATCCAAATTCGTTCAGCAGTTTTTACGTGAAAGAGTAACAAACATTCATCCATCCTCACAAACTTTCACATTAATAATATTAGTAGGACGTAGGATTATAGTAGGATAGGATTAGTAGGATTATGCATCATATGTATGCATGTATACTCGTAGTTTTTTTTTAACCCAGTATCATCAACTCTGACAATTTAATAAGCATGATGACCTCCGGCTTCTTAGGTCACCAATTAGGTACCTAGTTTATGTGGTGAAAATTAGGAGCCGGTAAATTAGCACGGCTTTAAAATCCTTATATAGAAGAACGGACTAAAGGGCTTTGCCAACAACTTTGCTTGTTTATGTTAGATTATGGATACCAGTGATTTAAACACGAAACTATAGTTCATCATCTACCTAGCCTTTTTCCAACTATGTTGGGGTCGGCTTCCATTTCCATTCTAACCGGATGCAGCTGAATACCAGTATTTTACATGGAGCTCAGATACCCCTGGGTAAAACTGATTGTCAGACTTTCGGGCTTCGAACTACCAATAACGACTGTCAAAAGATTTACCTACAAATGACAACATGGACCGTGCTTTCCGAGGCATGCAGGGGTCTCAATATGTAATGGATGGTCACCCATCCACGGACCGACCTCGGCAAGTGTATCTTAACCATCGATCTCCTCACGACGAGCCCCTCATGAACCCATTTTTTTTTCTTAGCCGTTATTGTCCCTCTGCTGGGCAAAGGCCTCCCTACTCTCCTACCACCTCTCTCTGTCTAGAGCTTCCAAGGACCTATCTTTCTTAAAGGAGTGGTGAACCTAATAGTTAAAAATAATTAAATAAATACAATATTATAGAATGCGAGAAGTTCCATCCCTTTCTGTATGATTATACAGGCACGCTTATTTTGCAGGCCGCGGCGCCAAGAAAGAATGCTCCATTTAAGCTCCACTTTTTTGGGTCAACCCTTAACAAGGGGTGACAAAAACGTGTCAAGGTGTCAACGGGTTGCGCAGGCGACGATTGTGATGAACGACTAACGGATAAACATTATCTAAATCGATAAATAATGACACTACATTTGTCACTTCACCCTTTTGTCACCCTTTGATTTGGATGTTCATAATCTGCTCAGGCAATTTGGTAATTATTTTGAAGTAGGTCAAAAACACTGGGGCTGATGGTCATCTCAAAAAATTGTAAAGCAACCTACCTATTCCTTTAATCAAGGTTTTTTAACTGACGTCTGACCTGTTGTTTACGACTTTACTGTCTGTCAAAAGAGTTTTTATTATATTCCTTGTCGTCTTGTTTTAGGCATTGGTAAGGGTATCGACATCTGTTGTATATTTTGGAAACTGCAGCCTGCGACAGTAGCGCCACATTGTAAAGTTTGCAAACTTTTCAGTAGATGGCGCTGTTCTCTATTATGATAAATGAAAAACCTTTTACTAACATTTTTAAATTAATTAATTTAATACAATAATAAAAATAATCTAAATGCCTCATAAAAAATTACAAATGCATAAACTGTCTTCTATCAGTCTCTTTTTGGAACAATTTGTGAGTAGGTATTCTATGACCACATAGAATTTAGTAGGTGAAGCCTTTTTCTTCCAATTCTTCTCGAACTTGCTGAGGATTTGGCCAGAAGACCATCAGGATTGTTGACCCTGAAATAGGAAATAAATCATTTAAAAATATTATATTAGTTAAGCGCTTTACTTATAATAAGTAAGTATAGGTACCTGCCAATTTTGTGTCTAATACCACAGATTACATATAGCTAATACAGAAAGATAACCAGTAGTACGTACTTAAAAAACTTTTTACAAACCGACATCCGGTGGCAAAAAACGAAAATTAAAAACCCAAGACACCGACTTCCGAAATTAAAGTTATTTTTCACCTTGTAGTGTTTTTTTTTGGAAGTCGGTTGTTTTTTTTTTTTGTAAAGTTTTTAATTTTCATTTTTTAGTTGTGGTACCTACCCCACACACATTTGAATACCACTACTTGCTACCAGTGCCAAGAATTTATCATATCATCTACATACTAAGTGGGAAAAACATATAAGCTAAGCTAACTCAAAAACTACCCAAGCAAAGTTAATAAAATTTATATGGCACCAATTTGAGAGCATACCCTTTCAAACAAAAAAATAAATTTTCAAAATCGGTCCACCGGTCTTATTTAGGGACAAAAATTCTATAATAGGTCAGATAGCCAGTCACTTCATGTAACACACTGGTATTTAGCTGCATAGGGCTAGACTGGACGCCAACCTCAACATAGTTGGAAAAAGCTAGGCAGATTATTGATTGATAAAAATAAAAATCCCATAAAAAGTGGACCCCAATAAAATAGTAAAAGAGATTCAGCCGAATAAAAGCGTTTAAAATCTTATCAAATAATACAAGTGTAGGAAAGTGCCATCCACGAAGACGCGCCCCACTCCGGTCCGCTCCATACTAAAGTACAGCTTACAGTACAGTAATCGCGGAGTGGGGCGCGTCTTCCCAGATGGCACTATCTGTAACTAGGTAAGTATTTCTTACCTGCAGTAAAAACTCCAAAGACAGTAAAAGCCTCATGGCAGTGCAGATCCAACGTGGCTCCAAGGAAGTTAGAGCCGACAGCAGCACCAGTTCGCCCCACCATGTACATCACGCACATTGCCATAGCCCTGAAATAATGATATGATATGATTTAGTATTCAGAGGTATGATAATCACATTGGGGTCACCAATTTAGAGGCATGAGGAACAGGGTGTAAAGTTCACTCATCCTCTTCAGAAAACGGAGGATTCTCTGACCAGATGGGTATCGTGTCTGACGGGCAACTGTCCAACGATTGATGTCGGATAGTCATATAGATATCCTCAACGGGGAAGCTCTTGGCCCGCATCTTACCTGATGGTAAGTGATGATCAGGCCGAAGGTGAGCTTCACCGGGAATCCTTGAAACTGGTTATCTAACCTCCAACTAACGAAACACATTGACGCTGTTAACATTGTTGTAATGGCGACGGACTTAGATTAAAACAGATCCATATACTTAAAGAAAACAGAACTTCCAGATAAACCATAAAATGATTGTGCTAAAAGAAAGGACTAGCGAACTAGCTAGCTAGTAGGGGCTCGTCGTTAAAATATAATAACAGCCGCACGGGTCGATCGTCAAGATTAAGCAACTCTTGCCAAGGTCGGTCCTTGGATGGGTGACCATTAATTACATACCGAAAGTCCTCCGTGTCTCGGAAAGCATGTTAAGCAGTTGGTCCCGGCTGTCATTCAAAGTCAAAGTCAAAGTCAAATCATTTATTTCAAATAGGCCCATGTATGGCACTTTTGAACGTCGAAATTTACAAAATATTAAAAATGATTCTAGTCGCCCCTTCCAAAAGGTAGTTTTCGTATGGAGAAGAATGGGCAAGAAACTCCACCGTTACTCTTTTAAAATGTTTTACAATAGTTTGTATAGGTACGTACATTAGTTAAATAATTATATGTGAAGACGATGCACCTAGAATAAAATTACTATACCACAATAGGTAAAAAGAATTAAAAATGAAGCAGCGACAGATAATTTAATATGTGATAGATACATGGTGCTCACATATTTACAAACATTGTAAAAGTAGACGATTTTCCTAAAATTTTGTAATTAATAAGTCAGTGTGTGAGAAAGTAATCACAGAATGTTAAATCAATGTCATAAAACACAAAATAATCAATTTTACAATTAAATTAGCAACCAGTTTGATTTTGTCTTGATTCTAAATTGTCCTATGGAGCAGGACCAGCATGTTTCCAAGCACTCTTATCCTGGATATAATCCTCTAATTTGTAATATGCTTGTTTACAAAGTGCACTTTTGATATGAGTTTTAAATTTTCTTTCATTTAATTGCAATATGTCACAAGGTATTTTGTTGTAACATTTAACACAGTACCCCATAAAAGATGTATGTACTTTAGATAATCTGTAAAATGGTTGATCTAGTTTATCTTTATTTCTAGTATTAAAATTATGTCTATCACTTATTTTATTAAAGAGATGTGGATTTTTCCTTACAAACATAATATTTTCATAGATGAATTGGCAAGGTACCGTCATAATATTAATCCTTTTAAAAAGTTCCCTGAGAGATTCGCGGCGACGTAGATTATAAATGGCTCTGACAGCTCTCTTTTGCAAAATAAAGATGGATTCAATGTCAGCAGCCCGACCCCACAGTAAAATGCCATACGACATAATGCTGTGAAAGTAGCTAAAATAGACCAAACGCGCGGTTTCCACATCTGTTAACTGTCTTATCTTTCTAACAGCATAAGCGGCCGAGCTTAACCGCCCCGCAAGAGATGTTATATGAGGTCCCCATTGTAATTTCTCGTCTAGCGTGATTCCTAGGAAAACTGTTTGATTAATAAATTCCAGTTTTTCTCCATTCAATATGATGTCACATTCGCTACTTTTAACATTAGGTAATTTAAATCTAATGCATTTGGTTTTTTTTTTATTAAGTACCAGATTATTTACCGTAAACCAATCTTGGACTTGCAGAATAGAGCTATTCACGTCGTCAAGATTTTGTGACCGTCGGTTTATTTTAAAGATTAATGATGTGTCATCTGCAAATAACACCATCTTCGGTTGATTTTGAAGTAATTGGGGTAAATCATTAATGTAAACTAAAAAGAGGAATGGACCCAATATCGAACCTTGAGGAACGCCCATTGCCATTTCAGACCCTAATGAGTTTACGCCGTTTACCTGAACTTTAACATTTCTATCTTTCAGGTATGATCTAAATAAATCAAGAGCTGTATTCCTAATCCCATAGTGCTCTAGTTTCAGCAGAAGTGTCTCATGGTCTACACAATCGAACGCCTTCGAGAGGTCGCAAAAGATTCCAATGGCATCTTGTGCTTCTTCCCAGGCATTAAAAATGTTCTTTATTAGGGTGACACCGGCGTCAGTAGTACAACGCCCTTTGGTGAAACCGTACTGTTGTTTATGAAAGATGGAATTTTTATTAAAGTGAAGTAACATTTGATTGAGCATCAACTTTTCAAACACCTTACTGAGAACTGGCAGAATTGACACAGGCCTATAATTGTTGGGTTCTTTACTATCACCGGATTTGAACAATGGAACTACTTTACTGTGTTTCATGAGATCCGGAAAGACTCCTTGGTCTACACTGGTGTTAAATATGTAAGCTAGATAGGGCGCAATGGTTTCGATAATAGATCTACAGACTTTTACAGACATTCCCCAGAGATCTTCTGTTGATTTAATTTTAAGATCTTTAAAAGCTTTTATAACAGCCTGGGGGTTTGTATGCTGAAACCTAAACTCTAAAGGGCATGCCTTCACATTTTGTCTAAGTAAAGCAGCAGAAAGCGCGGGTGAGGAATTTAAAGCTTCAGTAGTTTTAATGGGAATATTAGCAAAAAAGTTTTCAAATTCTTGAGCTACTTCTATATCTGAGTTAATGGGGCCATGTGCAGTCTCTAAATTAAATTCAGTATTTCGCTGTTTTTTCCTACCTGTTTCATTATTTATTACTTGCCAGGTAGTTTTTATTTTATCATCAGCTGATTTTATTTTATTGCTAATATAAAGAGCTTTAGCTATTTTGCAAACACTTTTAAAAGTTTTTGAATATTTTGCAACATACTTATGAAAGCTTGTATTATTCATATGTTGTTTTAAGCCATAAAGTTCAAATAGTTTTTCCCTGCTTTTACGAATACCTGGAGTCGCCCAATCACTAAATAAGAACTTTGTGTAAATACTTTTAGTCTTTAGTGGAAAAGTGTCATTAAATTCCGTGTTTAATAGTGAAAAGAACTCGGCGTAGAACTCATTTGGGTCACCTATATTATTAAAACTCTGAACACATAATTTATTGGCCAAAGAATGATTTAATTTCTCTAAACTTTTACATGTAATTGGCCTAAACCTTATTTGAATTTTTTGTAAAGGTATGTAGGAGCAAAATGTTATTGTTTGTCCACTGTGATCTGATGGCAACTTATTTTCAATTTGTTTGTGTAAGTAATCACAGTTACAAAAAATATTATCTATACAAGTGGCAGAAGAAGCTGTCACTCGGGTTGGTTCAATAAAAACATTTGACAAATCAAATGACCTAAAAAGACTTAATAATCTGACAGTATTTGAGTTATTTTCTAATAAGTTAATATTAAAATCACCACATATGATTATTGACTTACTACTAGTACTAAGTTTCTTTAATACATCTTCCATTACAGAATCAAACACGGATAGATTCTGGTAACTTGGAGGTCTGTATACGCATACTATAACATGCTTATCAAGCTCAACACAGGACAATTCAATGTTGTGTTCAACAGACAGTCCGATAATGTCTTTTCTTTCTTTCGATTTAATAGAATTTTTTATCAATATTAATGACCCGCCATGTATCATACGTTTTCGGCTGAAATGGCTAACTACACAATAATTTTCATAATTAATTGACATTACTTGATGATCTTTTAACCAATGCTCTGTTAAACATTCGTAGATCTTTGACAGGTAGTTACGGGTAGTCAAAAACCGAAAGTCTGACAACCAGTCTTACCAAGGGGTATTGTGTTACCCAGTACCTGGGTTGTAGAGCTCAGATAGGCAGTCACTCCATGTAAAATACTGATATTCAGCTGCATCCGGTAAGACTGGAAGCCGACCCCAACATACTTGAGAAAAGGCTAGGCAGATTATATGATGCTTGAAGATAAGATTTCCAAATACATAAAGTACATTCTTGACGTAAAGAGTAGCTTAAAAGGGTTGACGCAAAGGAAAAAGCGGCTTGAAACTACAATAGGTATTCCAAACATTTTGCTGGTTGTTGAAAAACGTCGTCACTCAAAATGACGTAACTCTTTGTTCATGGCACAGTGTTTTTTTTGCCCAAAAAAAGTGACATTCGCTTTTTATTGAAGATTTATACTAAATATATCATTCCAAATGCAAGAGTAGAACACCCAGGTGTCAATTTCCCATACTTTATTTTAAAAAAAATATTTTAGTTTTCGTGACCTTCACACTGAAAATACTAAAAATAATTCGTAAAAAAAAATCTATACATAACTTTTTGTTTTTTGTATTTAAGTTTTATAAAGCATTTTTTGGTGCACATTATCCAGTTTATATTTATTCAAAAATGTTGACAAAACCTTCAAAAGATTTTTTTTTGTTGAAATCAGTATTTATTTTTTTATAATTTTTCTAGCACGAAGTAGAACCTCTATCTAGCATAAAAAGATTTCTTGTACTAAGGTTTATCATCCACAAAAATATTACGTTCAACTTCGGCCTAGGTTTCGAGAAAATGATTTTTAAATATTTGTATTAGGGTTGTCGACAGAAATTTTGTAAAAGTCTTCCTCTGTCATCTGCGGTGCTGGGTCTTCTAAAGGCTGTTGATGTGAAAAGTACCTGGCATGCAGACGAGAATGTACAATCAAAAAGTCTACAGTCAGAAAATGAACAAAATTACTCGCAGGACGAGATTAACGAGGCGTCAAATATGGATTCAATAATCTTAAGCAACGAAGCCAATCTATTAGAATAAACACCAAATTCAAGATTGCTAAATGTTTTTAATAACAATATAAAGTACCAGATTTTTTTTTTTGAAATTTAATCCTTTTTGTGATAACCCTATATTTGGAACTTTGACCTCTGCACTTAAAAATAATTTTCTCGAAACCTAGGCCGAAGTTGAATGTAATATTTTTGTGGATGATAAACCTTAGTACAAGGAATCTTTTTATGCTAGGTAGAGGTTCTACTTCGTGCTAGAAAAATTATAAAAAAATAAATACTGATTTCAACAAAAAAAAATCTTTTGAAGGTTTGGTCAACATTTTTTAATAAATATAAACTGGATAATGTGCACCAAAAATGCTTTACAAAACTTAAATACAAAAAACAAAAAGTTATGTATAGATTTTTTTTTACGAATTATTTTTAGTATTTTCAGTTTAAAGGTCACGAAAACTAAAATATTTTAAAAAAAATAAAGTATGGGAAATTGACACCTGGGTGTTCTACTCTTGCATTTGGAATGATATATTTAGTATAAATCTTCAATAAAAAGCGAATGTCACTTTTTTTGGGCAAAAAAAACACCGTGCATGGGTACAGATTGATAATTTGAGCTAAGCATTCGCTAACGTCCATACTACGTTGAATACACCGGTTCTCGTCCGATCACCGAAGTTAAGCAACATCGGGCGCGGTTAGTACTTGGATGGGTGACCGCCTGGGAACACCGCGTGACGTTGGCTTTTTGTTTCTTTTATTTATTTTTTGCATACCAAGCAATTTAATTTTATGAACTAATTTATATGAATTTTTGGTCGATTTTTAGTAAATGATTCAGAACTTTTACTAACCTCAGTTGTGTAGGGAACACATCCACGGCAATAGCCGCCAGTATAGAGGCAGCACAACCTGAGCACAGAGAGATGATAAGCAGCACAGTCGCCGCGATACCCCCGGGGACGAAGGCAGCTCCCACTGTTGCGATGCCACAGATAAACATTATACCACCTGGAAATTAATAGAAAATATTTTGATTATTAAAATGACCAAAGGTTATCAAAAGAGTGACCAAAATTAGCCTAAATCGCTTGATTCTGAGCTCAACTGTCATTAATGAGACACAATAGAATTTTAATTGTTATCGATCTCCAGGAGAGCTCGTGACAGTCAAGGGGTGTATACACTTTTGCTGTGTTTGCAGAACAACAGCCACTTGTCTTTTGCATATCAAGTTATATCAACCAGTGCGTCGCGGGTAAAAGCTAGAAGAGGCTGACACAGAAAGAAGAGTGGGGATCGGCAAAAGAAAACAAAGGCCTAAGCCCAGCTGTGGGCGAAATTGGACTATGAATAATGACGAATATGAGGAAATATTGTGCAGTGCGTAATAATAACGGTAAGTCTACGGACTGGTAGCGGGGAAAAGCAGATGAAGTACCTAAGACACTTGAACGTCACTTACTTTAGACCTAACATACATGGAGCATACGGTGGAGGTCTGCCCGGCTTGGGCGGAGCATCGCCATGTCCTCGTGGAGGCGATCGGCGGCGGTGATCTCTCTCGTCCGGCCCTGGTTCAGGCCATGGTACGGAGCGAGAGGAAATGGCAGGCTGTCACCTCCTTCTGCGAAGCGGTAATGCTCGCGAAGAAGGAAGCGGGACGCGTGAGGGAGAGGCGAATTTCGCGCCCTCACGTCCCTAACCGCAGCAGGAGGAGACGCCCGGGGCGGGAATTGCGAGCCGATTTCCGGCCACCGTTGGCGCAGGCTTGCGGACGGTGAGCAATGGGTAGCTCGCCATGCGACAAGGACCAAGCCCGGGTCGACGGCGCGTTGAGTTCCACGCGCACCTCAAAGAGATGTCAGCAGAATTGACGGGGTCCACTAGGGCCAATGCCTGCCGGGGCTGCGAATATGGGCTGAAAGGGACATCGTGGCCCCCGGCAACAGGGCAACCGAAGGAACACGGGTAGGTTTTAGTCAGTAAGAGTCTGACACGCCCTCCCGGAGCGGGAGAAGTTATTTGATACTTTCCCAACCAAAAAAAAAAGGCCTCACACACATCCCGGAAGATGCGAGATGGACATAATTTTGCCATTGTTGCCTTGCAAAAATATAATCTTGGTGACTTCTTACTTTGAAAACAAATGCAGCAGTAACAATTCTCTCTTACGTTCCAGGAAACCCTAATTGCTTCTGAAAACATATCAATACAAAGTTTTTTCACAGACAACTTACTGTATAACGTCTTCTTGCCAATTTTATTGATGAGGAAGCCTATGGCTAAGTACGTGAGCGCGAACACCACCCCCATGGACATGGATATGGGGAACACTCCCACTGACACCTCTGACTCGCACACTGCTTCGTTAGAAGACAACATCTGGAAGAAGAAATATTGGTATTTGATTACACTAACCTTACGTGAAAATAGATTTAAAATCAAGAAAAAAAAGTGATGACCAATTTTTTTTGGGTGCGTTAATTTTTAAATAACTTCTCCAGCTCTGGGCGGAGCGGGAGGGCGTGTCAGACTCTTACTGACTAAAACCCACACGTGTTCTTTCAGTTGCCTGTATTGCCAGAGGCCATGGTATCCCTTTCGGACATTCCCGCGACCCCGACGACTTCCCCGCGACCTCGGAAAAGGCTTGTCTCATAGTCTCTAGATAGGCATTATTCTCTAGATAAATTAAGAAATTAAACAGAATTTTATGATATTTTCTAGATTAGATTATGTACACCATAAAAATTACAGACATAAATTTAGAAATTTTACAATGGGTGACACAATGGGCGGTCTTATCGCTAAAAGCCGACCGACCGACCTTTAGGTGACCGTTACTTATCCAAAAGTTGTGACACAAGCAGTTGAGCGAAAAAAAATGCATTTTATTATGAAAATGGAAGTACTTACGCTAATATTATCGAATTTATCACGTATGATCTGACATATCGTGATACTTTTACTTGTATTACTTCTTAAAATACTGTTCAGTATATCTGGAACCCAAACGTAGAGACCACTCGACCTGGAATGCAGAAACAAAATTTTATTAACTTTGATAACTTTACTGTAAACTGCAAGGGATGTGTATCCTATTCTCCTACAAGAAGATATTCTCGTAAAGGCAAAATGTGTACCAGAACATAACAGCTCATGAGCTTTCATTGGCTTTTCAGTGACCAGGACCTTCTTTAAGCCGATATCAGACGCTTAACTCGGGGGGTGAAGGTTAATTTTTTTTTCATTCCACGTTCATTCACACGACTTAGACCAAATTATATAGGAGACGTTCATCAGCTCCTTTCATTTCATTTTTCGATCATTCAATATGCGAGAGAAAGATGTTGCATGCCGAAATCCAACATCGTTGGATCTGTTTAATTACTAATGAATTAACTTTTTACTTTTGATTCATTTATTGCTCAGACCTTTCACTTCGAGTGAAAAATGCCGAATGAATTATATCGGCTTTAATAGTAGGTATACACCGTGAAATTTGAATCACAGTTTTGCTGAAACAAACGTTGTTCAGACCATGGTCTACTACCATTCTAGAGCATCCAAAAAAAAAAAACATAATTGGTTTTTGAAAAAACACAAAAAAATAAAGTTTAAAATGTCAAGATTATCGTTACTCCCTACAACACAGACACCACGCACGGGACACAGCATTGTCTAAACGGAAATGTACCTCCATAAACGAAATTTAGTAAGCAGTAGATAATATTGACATTTTAAACTTTGTCTTTTTTATTTATTTATTTACTTAACCATTTATGCACACACATATAAACAGACAAGAAGAAAGGAACAGAAAAATACGTACAAAGGCAATGCTTACTTCTAAAGAAATCTCTTCCAGCATACCTGCGATAGGAAAGTATACAAAAAGAGATGTAGACAAAGATGTTTTTTATGTTTTTTTTTATTTTATTGGATGCTGTAGAGTGGTAGTAGACCATGGTCTGAATAACATTTGTTCTAGCAAAACTGTGATTCAAATTTCACGGTGTATATCTTTGAACTTCAAAAAGTATTTTTTAAGCTAGCTATTTAGCTTATGCGAGTTTCAAAATGTTGATGCTATAAAATGATTGTTACTTACACCATGAATACTGCGAACATCGATATGTGTGATATGACCACACATCGCAGGAGCGGCACCTTGAACATGAGCCCCACGTTCTTGACAGCGCCCGCGAAGCCTCCAGCCTTGATCTCTTCACTGCCTGTTATTAGTTTCTGCACCTGGAAAGGACAGAATAAAACTGTGTCAGAAATAGTTTCAAGGTGAATTAAATTGGGTTGTCATACAAAGCACTCGACCCATAACCGTTAAGACAGAAGGGTTCAATAATGAGGTGGAGGTCCGTCTTCCTCCGCCCCACAAGAGGAAAATACAGGAATTGGGGAAGGTCTCGTGTTGCTATCTAGATCCTTTATACCTTTATCAAAAAGTCTATAACATAGTGGACGGCAGTCAACATTTCACAGGATGTAAGAATCATTATAAATTTACATAGAGTTATGAGGAACAGGGTGTAAAGTTCATTAATCCTTAGAAAATGGAGAATCCTCCGACCAGACGGTTGCTGTGTCTGGTGGGCTACTGCCCATCGATTAATATCGGGACGTTGTATATATGCTAGTCGCGCGATAAACGCTGCTTGCGCGATGCAGGATTTTGCATGACGTCAGTATGATACGTAGGTCGCATGTGGTGATGTAGATGCACACAATGATTTTTAACCGACTTCCAAAAGGAGGAGATTCTCAATTCGAATGTGTTTTTTTTTTTTTTGTATGTTTGTTACGCGATTACTCCGCCAATTATGAATTGATTTTGATGATTCTTTTTTTGTTTGGTAGATCATACTTTAGAAATGGTCCCATATAAATTTTATTAACTTTGCTTGGATAGTTTTTGAGTTAGCTTCAATAATACGTATTTTTTCCCACTTAGTATGTGGATGATATGATAAGTTCCTGTCACTGTTATTTACATAGCAGGTAGTGGTATTCTAATTTGTATGGAGTAGGTACCACAACACTAAAAAGTGAAAAATAAAAACTCTTTACAAAAAAAAAAAAAACACTACAAAGTGAAAAATAACTTTAATTTCGGAAGTCGGTGACAAAGAACGAAAATTCAAAAAGACACCGACTTCCGAAATTAAAGTTATTTTTCACTTTGTAGTGTTTTTTTTTTTTTTAAGTCGGTTTTTTTTTATTTTAAAACTTTGAAACATGTGGTTCAGTCTTTGCCTAAATCTTATTTAAAGACACTCAACTGTCCTACTTCAATAAATCACTCAGTTTATATTACGTTGTTTTAAATAAGCATTACTGTTAAGTTGTATCTGATAACATGCGATAACATCGTGTGCTCTGACGCTTCTTATCATCGCAGTAGATACTGAGCTAATCATTTGTATCTAGTTTTAACCGGAACCACTCGTGTATGAGATTACTAATTATTATAGCTAATGAGCTGTTAAACTGGCTTCACGCTGATAATCTATTGTTGGTTATGTACATAATCTTTGTGCCAAACCGGTATGTGTGGAGGCGGCGGCAACCGCCACTGCTGGCCGTGCCTGCTGCCAGAACCAACCTGCTGTCAAAAAACTTTTTACAAAAAAAAAACAACCGATTTCCAAAAAAAAACACTACAAAGTGAAAAATAACTTTAATTTCGGAAGTCGGTGTCTTGGGTTTTGTGTTTTCGTTTTTTGCCACCGACTTTCGAAATTAAAGTTATTTTTCACTTTGTAGTGTTTTTTTTTGGAAATCGGTTGTTTTTTTTTTGTAAAAAGTTTATATTTTTCACTTTTTAGTTGTGGTACCTACCTCACACATATTCGAATACCACTACCTGCTACCAGTGACACGAACTTATCATATCATCTACATACTAAGTGGGAAAAAAATACGTATTTTGTAGCTAACTCAAAAAACTACCCCAGCAAAGTTAATAAAATTTATATGGGACCAATTTGGGAGCATACCCTTTCAAACGAAAAAAGAATTTTCAAAATCGGTCCACAAATGACGGAGAAATCGGTGGACATACATAAAAAAAAAAACAAAAAAAAAAAAAAAAACAAACATACGCGACGAACATATAACCTCTTCCTTTTTGGAAGTCGGTTAAAAACACCCCTCACCCACACAATATGTGTACTCAACGAAGTGCATGAGAGAATTGACATAATTTTGTTGAATTTTGTTAGTTACATTTAAATATGAATATTCTGAAAAATACAATAGACGTGGATATATTTAGTTACTTGTTCCGCTTAGCTATTTCTAAAGAGCCATAAAAAACTCCTGAAAGAAATCGACACGTGTTTCACCTCTCAACGAGGCATCCTCAGGATGACGAAGGAATATATCTACGTCTATTGTATTTTATAATGGATTTCCGCAAGGTCACGCCTGAATCAATTAATTATAAGTATTAATATTCTGTGTTAAGTCTGGTTTTGTGTTTTAGGTTAAGATTTTATAGATTATAGTAATTGTGTTTTTAATAGAGTTTAGATTTTTAAGTATATTGTAAGTTGTTTTTCAATTTATTTGGTGTGTTGGCAAACCATTATTGTATTGGGGTCATCCTGTAAAAATAGTGTGTGTAAGTTTAAATAAATAAATTTAATTAATGAGCCTAATCGATTGGCGGTTTTTGATTTGTTTACACATAAACACTTACAATAAACATCAGGCATAGGAAGCTGACGGTAAAATTCTCAGACTGTACTTTTACTATACTTTAAGTAAAGTTAGCGTTTCATACGAAATTCCTATGAGCAAAATATGAATAAGAGTCTTATACTATTAAGAAACTTATTTTATATCATTTTTTTTATATTCGTATGAAACGTTTACTTAGCATAGTAAGTGTATATTGTGTACCTGGGTCTAATAAACTTATTTTCTTTCCTTCAATAATAGTACCTGGTCAACCGAGCTCTGCTCTGGTGAAAATAAAGAATGCTCATTTAATAGTATAGGATAGTTCATACTAATTCCATACTGCCATGATAGTAGGTACTTACTAATTCCGCCATGATCATTATTCTACTGTCAATAATGTCATATCATTATTCATTATCTTGCTCGAAACTTTGGGCGACCGAGCTCTGCTCGGGTGAAAATACGGAGACAACAAATTTTCCCAGATGAGACCTAGCTAGATCGATTTTTCACCCCCGTAACCCCCTATATTGCAACTTTCATCGAAATCGTTATGACCGATTACGAGAACGTGAGTAGAAATCTATATACCAAAGAAATATAAACAGGCCTAATCAAAAAGTAATGATAATAGTCGGTTCATAAAGCTGAAGAGTTTTTTCGTTTGTTTGAACATGCTAATCTCTGGAACTACCAGACGGATCTGAAAAAATCTCTTTGCATTTGATAGCCCAATTTTTGAGAAAGGCTACATACAGGCTATTTAAGAAAAATAACCGATTATCATTACTTTTTGATCAGCCCTAGTATACGAGTACATACAAAATAATATTGCACGTTTAATAGTATAGGATTTATTAAGTCAAAATGCAGTACGTGACTGTTGCCCTTAGCGTCGGCTTATCATTAACTGAAAAAGTCAAATCAGTATCTTAAAATTGAACCAGCAACCAAAATATACTTACAGGAAAATCTTCAGGACTTCTCCCATTGTTCCAAGCATACATCATAGCTAAAACTGGTAGGGCTGCCTCCGGGCCCTTAGCAGCGAGCAGGTACCGTGGGCTTTCTGGCAGGAACATCAGGATGGCGGCGGCTGCTAACCCTGGCGCGCACCACAGCCAGACGAAGGCTCTCCAGGGAACTATCTCTATGTAAGCGAATGTGAAGGACCATTTCCCTGGGATTATTAGCCAGGCGAGACCTGAAATGGAGATTAATCTTTTGGGTGATTTCTATTTTAGCTTTTTAACCGACTTCCAAAAGGAGGAGGTTCTCAATTCGTCTGTGTTTTTTTTTTTTTTTTTTTTTAGATTTCATTTTGTGGCCACATTACCTACATTTTAACAACGTTCCGTCCATTTTAAGATTTACTCGAAGATTTTTATCATGAGACGTGCACATTGTGAACAATGTATTTACGTTTGAGTAAAATAATGAGTAATTTTTAGGAACTCAAGAATGTATTTTCTTTCAGACCCAAACGATTTTGAAAACGAAATGGTCGAATCAGTTTTGATCGAAAACGTTTGGCGATCGAAAACACTTGATGCAATAAGGACTACAATTTACACAATACGATGTTAGAAAATACTATTATTATTGCAACTGCATACGCATGTTTTTAACTCGTTTCTGGTTACCATAATATTGCATCATACAGCTGTTGACGATTTAGTTCCACCGACCTACGTGTTTATAAATCGGTTAGAACTAAAATATTAGCAAGACAACTTAGCCTATTTCGCCAAATAATAGTTAATGGATCGCCGAGGATAGATAACTAACTGTATTTTGAAGTTAACTCCGTAGTCATTAACTCATAAGTTGGCTAAGGCATGTTAATTATATAATTAGAGTTAATGTGCGTGTTTGCCTTGGTGCAACAAACTTGCCGATTTAGATTGGGTTTCTAAAGTAGCACATTTACGAGCATACCTATATGAATTTTTAGTTTTGACGTAAAATTAATAGCCAGGTCACGCACGGACGTAAATTGTCATTTGCGGAGACTATTTGGCTAGTTTACCATTAGGTAAAGTAGCCTAATAGTCTCCACAAATACCAATCAGGGCCAAGCCTACACCTACCACTCAGGTAAATGTAGTAGGCAGCCATTAAAGACATAGTTAAAGGCTAGAGAATGGACAGCAGCGCCTTTCCCTTTGCAAATAACATCCTGCGATTATCAATCAGTATAGGTAAGTACCTATCTTGCAGAGAAAGTTCTTTGCTGCTCATTTCGTCCTCAAGATCCTCAATGAATGGAGGATGCAAGATGCAATAAGAGCCTGCGCTATAGTTTGACCGAGACTGCTGTTCCGCGACTTAGCGCGCATGCGCGGCGAGACGGAAGGCAGTGCAGGCCGCTCATTCATCAATGCTCACGGCGCGCGGCGCGGCGCTCATTGGTCAACACTGCCCCCCGCCTCGCCGCGCATTCCTAAGGCGCGGAGCAGCGGAGGTCCCGGTCAAACTATAATTTTGATACTCAGGTACTTAGACCCTATGCTCCCATCCTTGCTGACAGGCTGACCTTTTCTTGACACGACAAAAGAGAAAAAGAACAGGCTGACATTTTATTATAGGATGGAGTCATGAAGTGTTATTAAGATTTAAAACTAACCTGGTAATATTATAAATGAGAAGGAGATGAAGGCGGAACTCCACGCGATGGCTGCTGCACGCTTAGAGTTGGCATGCATCTCACCCAGGTACGCGTATACTGTGGCACTGGACGCTGATATTCTGAAATAAAAGAGATTCCTCTTATCAGGTATTCTTGGTAAAAGTAATTACAACAGATTGCGAATGATGGAGGGGCGTGGCTAGTTATGCATCTCGAAGAGTGCTTCCAGATTTTTCACGATACTTTTTTAGGGTTCCGTACCCGGAGGATGCCAAACGGAACCGTATTACTAAGCCTGCGCTATCCGTTTGTCTGTCTGTCAGCGGGCCTCCTGAACTGGTGTGAACCGGTGTCTCCTGAACTATATTAAGTAGACGGTCCATCACACATTGTGTATTTCTATTGGCGTTATAACAACAAATAATAAAAATTAATTAAAGTTAATCATTAAAACCCATACAAAAAACGTATTGTTAACCGACTTCAAAAAAAAGGAGGAGGTTCTCAATTCGTCGGGATATTTTTTTTATTTTTTATTTATGTTCCCCGATTACTCAAAGACGGCTGGACCGATTTGAAAAATTATTTTTTTGTTTGGAAGGGTATACTTTCAAGTTGGTCTCATTGTAATTTGGTCATGATCTGATGATGAGATCTTGGAGAAATCGAGGGAACTCTTCAAATATTAAAGGCACGTCTATAGCGATTTGGGTATTTTTGATGAGCAGTTGACATGAGGCTAGTGTAAATTAGATAAATTACAAATCAACTCACTAAAAAGCGAAAAAAGAAACTTTTTTACAAAAAATACAACCGACTTCCAAACTACAAAGTGAAAAATAACTTTAATTTCGGAAGTCGGTGTCAAAAAACTAAAACACTGATCCAACTTCAGAAATTAAAGTTATTTTTCACTTTGTAGTTTGGAAGTCGGTTGTATTTTTTGTAAAAAAGTTTTTTATACTGCTTTTTTTTGCTCGATCTTAAGGCCCGGTCTCCACCAAAGCGGAGATGTGCAGAGATGTCCGAAGCGGAGACGAGAAGATTTTTTTTTTTTAACATCCTTTATTTATCATTCGTTCAAAATTACAATTAGGAGGTTGGTTTCAAACTAGGCACAGCCTGTATCTTGGGCACCATGTTTTTTAGCTAGGGTGTATCCATCGAAGCTGTGCGGAGAGGCGTACTGGCTAGACTGGAGCAGAGATGTGTGCTGGCTTGAGTGGAAATGTGTGTTGGCTAGAGCGGAAAACAGCTACTCACATCTCTTCTCGTCTCCGCTGCCGTCGCCACCATAATCTCGGCGAGGCACAGCTCACATCTCCGCTTCGATCGCGCCATACAAATATGATACATCTCCGCTCAGTGGTCTCAACTGAAGCTGAGTGGACACGAAATGTGTGAATAAAGAAATTCTATTGTTTGTTTAAAACACATCTCCTCTCCTCTCGTCTCATCTCCGCTTTGGTGGAGTCCGGGCTTAATACGGTACGGAGTCCATTCGTGTGCGAGTCGAACTCGCACTTAGCCGGTTTGCTTTTTTTTTTTCATTTGTGGAGAGCTGCTCTGGTTCCATTTTAAAAGGTTTGAGTGAGAATCACAAGACATCAGAATATTTTAACATCATCTCTGGGTTAGCACGCTTAATCAAGTTCTAAAGTCCTTGTTGGCCTAGATACTGACCTTTAAAGGTAGTCCAATAAAAATATATTTTTAGGCTACCTTTGATAAAATCGTTCGTGGAGATCAAAAGTACAGGTTCACCTATGGCATCGAACCCACGACATTCAGCACACTTGAAGGATTCGCTGCCTGGCACTATTAGAATGCATACAATCTAAGAATTACAATAACAAATAAAATTAATGTTGTTATTGGCTTATCATTTTATTACAATTAATAAATAGTAATGGATTATTACGGGTCGGGCGTTAAACCTCAGTCAGCGATCCAATTCAATTACAAACTAATGCTTGTTTATAATAATTTATTCATAGATAATTATTAAATTAATTTGGGTCTGGCGTCATTAGACTAAGGCCTTGTGCGAGAAATCTAAATCCAATCAGTAATAAATTATCAACTAATAGTATTTATGTTTTATTTTTCTTCCATATTTTGAAGTCGACATCTTTTGAAGTTCATAACAGACCTAAGGGCCTCTTCACACGTTGCTGAATAGAATAGACTGATAAACGCGCGTTTGCTGCGATACAAACGCGTGTTTTAAGCGCGTATTGTACCCGACTGAACCAGAAGGAGAATGGAGAAATGCGCGGTATCTGCATGAAGTAAGTGTGATCCCCAAATTGGATTCACCATTAGGTAACCTAGCAGTGGGTCAAATTTAGGAGATCGGATCGGAATAAATTATCAATTCGTATAAAATAACGTTAAGTCCTAGGCTTAGGCTTAGGGCTATGGGCAATAATAATACCAGCCTATTAATATCTCTCTTCTGGGCAAAGGCCACTTCTCAAACAGAAAAATCATGAGCAAGCTTACTCAAGACAGATTGAGAATGTCGCATAAGTAGGTAACAATAATTCCAAAACCCTGGGCCTAAAGGCAAATTTCAGCAATGAATCTAAACGCGATCAAGAGCTATCAGTGTCAGCATTGTTGTATAATATTGAGACTGACATTTCTTGAACGTTGTTCAGATTTGCTAAACTCGTTCAGTTCATTAGAGAAATCGGCTCTGAGCCTCGTGTTTCAAAACTAATAAGAAACTTACAAGCATCCAGTAAAGAACCTGAAGACCAGCAGCATCCACACGTTGGTTGAGAACGAGGATACGACGGAGAAGACGGCAGACAGCAGGATGGCTGGTAACATCACCGCACGGCGACCGATCCGGTCACCCAGGTAGCCCCAAAGGAAGGAGGTGCTAATTATACCTGATGGAAAGAAAAAGTATAGGTAGGGTCTGGACACATCTTCGGACGTGCGATTGGGCGTTGAATGAGGATGAATTTTACATGGAAACTTTGTTCTTCATTTTTACTTAACTTTAGAAAAATAACAAGATAGAAAAGAGAGAGGATCCAGCGCTCAGCGCTCGGTGTGGCAACATGCCGTGTTTGGGTTCGCGACAAGTCAATCGTCATCCTGAAGATGCCTCTTTGAGAGGTGAAACACGTGTCGATTTCTCACAGAGTTTTTTATAGCTCCTTAGCGGAACTGGTTACTAAATAATATCAACGTCTATTGTATTTTTTAAGAGAGAGGATGTTGATGTGCCGAACTGAAGCCAAATATATTTTCTCTCTGTTTTTTTATGAACGGTTCTGAACAATAATAGGCAGTATAAACACATGCGCATGTGATTTTGATCTAGATAATTATGTTAAATTGTGAAATTTTTATTCAGTTCTGCCCATAGAACTGATAATAAATATTTTTTAAAATATTCTATCAGCTTAGTCGTCGCAACACTAAAATGGCTTCTTTATCATCTATCACAAAACTATCTTCATAAATCTTCAAATCCAATAAGAATTTATCGATTATAGATATGTACTTATTAGCTTTAACCAAACCGGTTGAGTAATATAACTGGCGATGGATTAGTAATCGTTTTTTATACCAGACAATGTGGTAATAACTCTTTTATCGCAGACAGATAGATACTTATCTATGTAATAAATATTGTGTTTATTAAGTATTGGCGTCGGAAAAATGCTGTATACAGTGTGATTCTTCATAATGTGCACATATCGAAATGATCCGGGAATCTGTGCTTAATTTTAGAGACGGAAAAAATATAAAAAAATATTTTTTGTTTTCTTCTTAAATTTACAACAAAAAAAAATTTTTTTTTTCTCTTTGGCATCTTATTTATAAATTTTAAAATTATCAGTGGAGCTAATGCCAACGTCCATACTACATTGAATACACCGGTTCTCGTCCGATCACCGAAGTTAAGCATCATCGAGCGCGGTCAGTACTTGGATGAGACTGGTCATCTCTTATCTGCCAGGGCTTATTTTTAATCTTATATTTTGAATTTGATAAATTTTTTGTACATTGTTCTCACATATAGAAGCAACAAGAATAATGTACCCAGGATTTTGTAATATTTCTATTTAAAAGAGTGTCCTTGGAGTTTCTTGCCCGTTCTTCTCCATAGAGATCTACGTTTTGGAATGGGCAACTACATAGCTTCAACTTTCTGACTAACTGACCGACACATTGACAATTCAAAAGTGTCTGTAAATGGTTTAATTGAAATAAATGCTTTGAGTTTTTTTTGAGATGGGTGACCGCCTGGGAACACCGCGTGACGTTGGCTTCTTGTTTTTTTTTTAGAAAGACAAGACTGACTGAAGATGGAACCTATATATTTAGCCGCAATTTTGTTTTTGATGTGAAACATCCATATCGGCGGGTCAGACCGACCGGTCGCCATATTTATTTCCTGTCGTAGGCTATCATTTTATGCTTAATACCTGTACATAATAATTTCGATGTTTCACATCTGCCAGGCGTCCTGCGACGGCCCATTTTTTTTTACGAAATGAGCCTGCTCTTGAAGGTCATGGATGAACTTTACGATGAAATGAGCGAGCGTGTTCAAAAGATGCCTATGATTCAATCTTCCTCTGAAGGCTGACTGGTTATAGGAGGTATTCTTACCAATAAAAGCAGCAGCATTAACCAGTCCCTTGTCTTTGCTGGTCAGTTTGAGCTCGCACTCGGCTGCTGTGATGGCGTAGCTCATGCCGACAGATTCCATGGACACGTTCAGCATGATGAGGCCGCTGGTGAATAGCACCAGGTGGTTCAATCTGCCATGACCTGAGGAGTTTAAGTATAACTCTTTACCTAATGCGTTCCTATTTGACCTCATGAAGGGCCATTTTAAGATCCGTTTCACTTTTACATAGCATTATGTAAGCTATCCACAATAAGGCAGCAGTGCGGGCTAGCACTGCGAATTTTATTCGCGAGGTTTTATATACAGTGTACGGCATTGCAACGAGCGCGAATTTTAAATCGCCAGTTCGTGTTGATACATAAGATACCATATGTTACACAAATGTGATAACAATTCCGCGCGATTTGTTATCGCAGTGCGGGCTAGGCCTATGTGCAATAAAATTTAAGAATAAAATTCGCAGTGCGGGCTAGGCCAAATTGTCGTAGGTAATTATAGTCACACGGTTGAATGATAATACTAACACAAGCCTCTAAAAGATTGGTTCCACAAAATTGGCGCAACGTTGTTGATGGAGGGAATTTTCTTCCCTCCAATCTATAAAACTATAAAGAATGAATAAAGCCATATGCATGCGATAACATAGTTGCATTGCCATTCATTGCTAATAAACCGTGTGACAGTTTTATGGCAGATTCGCGCGTTTAAATTCCGCTAATGTGGACTAACCTTAACAACAATAAAACCACAAAAAGTAAAACTGTAATAGCCACATACGTAACAGAGATAACAGTTACGTGATTATTAGCAGTAATATTTTACCTGTTTGTTCAAAGGCATCTTCAAAACTATGTTCGGTAGCTGGATTCAGCTTTTCTGCGCTCTCCGCATCTCCTTCCCCCTTGTATTTGCTTTTATCTGTCATAATTCTTGACGTTTCTCTCTATGTATCTCTTTCTCTGTTTAATTTGTCATCACTCTTCTCTCTCGTTGATTTGTTTGGTAGTGAAATGTGATGTAGGTACTGTTTCCTCTAGGAAATATGTGATGAATTGACGATGTTCATATACCTGGAAACAATGAAGTATTTGGTTGTAAACGGATGTTTGTGGTTGCCAATGCTGCGATAAAGAGGAATGTTTCTGCAAAATAGGTAATTGAGTGCAGAGCCGCTTCAGCTGTGGGTTGTGCATAGAAAGGAAAATGCTTCGTCATAAACTCATAATCCATTAATTGTTTATCCAGATAAGTACGTATGTAGAAGTACGTAGACAGACATGAATAAAAAATAGATATCAGAAGTATATCATTATATTTTATCTACACGCTTGTAATATTGTTTTACGTACTCAGACTGTGGATTTTTATGACCCATGTTATCAACGTTATTTTTGTCGTTCACTCGTCCATGTACCTATTTATTTTCTTTTCCTGCATTGTCACAGCTTCGGCAGGAGCTACTGTCATCACAACTAACTAAGTATTAGTGGAATGACGATTTTCAAGTCTTTATGTCTATGCATGTGTGTCAAGTCAAGGAGCTCGTGGCTAAGTAATAACAGCCGCACGGGTCGATCCATGGATGTTCCGGGGTTGTTCCGTGGATGGGTGACCATCTTTACATACCGAGACTCCTCCGTGCCTCGGAAAGAACGTTAAGCCGTTGGTCCCGGTTGTCATTTTTAGATCTTTGACAGTTGTTACAGGTCGTCAGAAGCCCGAAAGTCTGACAATCAGTCTTACCAAGGGGTATCGTGTTACCCAGTACCTAACTGGGTTGTGGAGGTCAGATAGGCAGTCGCTCCATGTAAAATACTGGTATTCAGCTATTAGCTGCATAGTTGGGAAAAGGCTAGGATGATGTGTGTGAGGATGATGTGTGTCAAGTCTTGCCAGACTTCTGTACTTGGTGGTAAACGCCCAAATCATCTGAACTGTAATCAGAGCTTAAGGTTTGTTTTGCATTAAAGAGTCGAGCAGCTTGGCCGTAAAAATCAAGGCTTTTGAACAATGACTGATCAGCTTTGAACTGCATTGGAGTATAATATCTATGTTTCTTTGACGAGGTCGTAATCCGATGTCTTCGGGTAGCCCCTGTATGCGCATGAGTTTAATTTATGCCAGACACTCTTGCAGTTTGACAGTTTGATCATTATCGATGTTTTGACGTTCGAAAAGTGCTGATTGTCAGCCTAGTTTGAATAAATGATTTTTTATTTCGATTTTATCATTCTAACATGATGGAAATTGACGATTGGTAATACGGGCTGGTGTCCGCAACTCCACGTCAATGCGCGTATATTGCGTACGGAACTTGACGACGTGGAAAGGTGGATTGTGTGAAAAATTATAATTATATGGGTAGGAAGGAAGTGTATGTGCGATGTGGGCTGATGAATGTTTAGTGGTATGAGGAACAGGGTGTAAAGTTCACTCATCCACCATAGAAAAGAGAGGATCCTCCGACCAGACGGGTGTTGTGTCTGGCGGGCAACTGCCCAACGGTTTGAAGTTGAAATCTTGTATCTATGTCGATCGCTCGGTAAACTCTAACTGCGCGATGCAGGATTTGTGTGACGTCATGTCTATGATGCGTAGTTTTGTATGTGGCGATGTAACCGCTACATATGAAAGAAAAAGACGTGCTGTGCCAACCTCGAATAATTTGGGTTAGATAGTATGATGATTGCGAAGCTCTTTTGCTTAGAAAATACTAGGTATTCAAAAGCACGGACAAGAAGAGTGTTTAATTTAATTTTATGTTTATTACTAGAAATTTCTTGTAACCCTGTCGCAACGCATCGCCTGCCCACGCGTATTACTTCATTTTCACTTAGCGCTCTTTCTGCCTCTTTTTTTTTTTTTGCCCAGCTCCTAAGGGTCCAGGCGTGTTTGCCTTCCTCAAGAATTGGGCTATCAAATGCTACAAGATTTTTTTCAAATCCGACAGGAATTTCCAGAGATTAGCGCGTTCAAACAAACAAAAAAACAAACTTCAGTTTTATTATTAGTCTCAGTGCCTATATTAAAATTATTCTTCAGTCAGTTGTAAAATAAATTGCTAATAATTATTATAATAACACCTACCTATCTAACTGTCAACAGTAACCTTATCATTGAAATAACACTTGAAGATGTGCTTACTTCTCGGAAAGCTTTGACGAAAAAAATTTTTGCTTTTCTACAACGAGGAAAAACTGCGGTAAAATTAATGGGGCTTAGATAAAACATTGGCACTACTTAAAAGGACCTTGCTTGTTCATTTTTTACTTTAATAAATTCAATTACAGTCCGGCCGTCGACATGATGCGTTCTAGATACCTGTCAGTTTCATACGAACGAATACATGTTTTTGAATTTGATCCTTATTGGTACTAGAAACTGTCAACTGACAGGTGTTAAAGTGGTTTTACACCGGCGAGGCTAGGCGTGGATGGGATGGGCGAGAATTGTGTATGGCAAAATTTCTATCCACGCCCTGCCCATAAAATGTGTAAAAAGTTTAGATGCACGAGGATGTGCGAGGCGAAAATTGAAACATTTGTTAGTACAATATTGAACTTTGTTGCTGTGTGAATAGAGTATTTATTTACTTTGTAAAACGGATATACAAATCTCGCATCGAGGACCCGCACGGTCTTTCTCCGTCAAGCACTGACTCGCGAAGTCTCGCGCTGGCACGCGCTGGCACGTGCCGGCTCGCTCCGACCATCACATCTCTGCATACTAAAGCCGCGTTTCCACTAGGCAACATTTGGCGCGCGACACGTGACTCTCAACATGTACGGCAACGCTGCACAACAGCGCGCGGCGTTGCCAGCTGGCGCGCAACATGACGTGCGGCTTGTTGTTTGTTTAAAGAGCATCGTTAGTTGAGCATCAATTGTTGTCGAGTGGAGACGTGACGCGCAAGTCCTTAGAGTGGTGTAACGAACGAGTGCTCAAATTAATCGAACTGTACCAAAACTATGAATTTTTATGGGATACTGCTAACAGAGACTATTTACTTTTTGATGAATTTTCGATAAAATTATAACCACTGCCGCTGAAATCAACACAAGTTCCTCTGGCGACATGTTGGCGACGACTGCGAGATGCGTAGACAGATAACGTTGTTCAACAAAAGTTCCGCGCTGACTTTCAACATGCGCGTCAATTGTTGCCTAGTGGAAACGCGGCTTTAATTCTCGGCTGGCCGGCCAGCGCGTGACAACGCGAGCCGGCGCGAGGCAGCGCTGGCCATCAAAAGACGGCGCGGTATAGCGCTGGACATTTTTCGGTGAATAGATTGTGCAATAAACGAAGACGCGCCCCACTCCGCGATTACTGTACTGTAAGTTGTACTTTAGTACGAAGCGGAGCGGAGTGGGGCGCGTCTTCGTGGATTGCACTATGTATCTATAAAAGGGTAAGCGTGATTTCAATGCTCACCCATCCCATCCACGCCTCGCCTCGCAGGTATAAAATCACCTTTAGAAACGCATTCTCTCGACAGCCGGATTTCAGGTGCTTTCCTACATAGAACCGTGTCCGTACCTGTGTATCTTTCTTGGCGCGGCCAACCCGTCATACTTTTCATACAAACGCTCGTACGTGATTATGGCGTTGTAACACATCTTTCTTTAATTCTTTTAAACTAATAGGTATCTTGTGCACTATATCTAGGTTTCTATGAAATCAAAAAATAAAAATTTTGCGAAACAAATTCAATATAAGCCTCCAAAAATCTGCTTTTTTGCACAAACTTTACCTGAATTTTGACCGTTCATAATGTACTCATAAATTGTAAAATTAAAGAAAATATCTTCATAGAAACCTCGCACATGTAATGGAGATTCTAAATGACAAACATTTATTTCACAAACTTGTAAGGCGTATTCAAAAACACGTATTTCCTGAAACAAGTTTTTTTTCGCACAATGTTATCGCGTTCTCACTTGCTTGTTAGCAATTCTCACTTGCGCTGGATGAAACAACAAGCTTTTCGACCATGCTCGCGTTGAAGATAGACGGACCAGGAAGGGCCCTCTTAAAAATCCGTTTGAGAGCACGTAAACCAGCCTCCATTGTCTAACCAATTCCTATTGCAGTCCATTTGCAAAGCCCATGACTCACTAGAAAACCTGTTTTCCCATGTTCTTCCCCATATATTTATGACCAAATTCGGTCATAGATGTCAGTTTTGTGATCCGTCCAAATGTTTAATGTTCTGCTGCTGCTATTGAAACTTCTTGAGGACTTGTGGATTCAGCCATTTTTGGGAAAATGCTTGGCAGATGATCAAGATCTGTAGTAGTGCAAGCAATCCCTGCAAATTGCTTTGCTTCTAATTGTTGCTGCTCTGTATTGTTTTAAACAATACACTATTAATCAACTGGCTAATAGCTTGTCTGCTACCGCGTGATGAAATTGTAGGTATCCATGGTAGAACATAAATATTGATAAAGCGGCAATGACTTAGTCTTTTTATTGCTCTGGTTTTTTTGCGTTATTTTCGTGTACCCTCGTTTTATATTAGATCATTGTCTTTTTTATGTTCAGGGCGTGCTTGTGCTTGGTGTGTGCTCGGAGGACTGTGAAAAATGTCGTCGTTATTGACAATAATAAAATAAATACGTTACGAGTCTCGCGCGCGCAGTCATGCGCGTCGTGTGTATTTTGTTTGCGCTTTAGATATTAATTCTTCTGCAATGACGTCTACACTAAAGTGTAATAATTGTAATCTTGTTGTCGACGAGATGTTGTCATATGTGCAAAACAAGTTGTCAATTATAGATGAAGATAGTCTTGTAAAAATATGCTTGTCTACATTTACGAGTGCGCAGATTGAAAAATCTAAATCATTGTTGTTCGAATCCTTGCCGTCGGATCAACGTAAACCGGCAAGAAAAGGACAAGGGAAGGATAACCGAGTGCTAAATGATATAATTAGTGTGTTTAAAGTGACCGAGCCCGATGTAATGCCTGTGTTTGTGGCCCGTGATTTAGAAAAACTACCTCCCATAACTTTTGATCACTTGGATGTTTCTAAGTTGTTAAAAGATATCTTACTGGTACAATCGGAAATCAAGAATATTAAGTCATCCTATGTCACTGTGAGCCAGTTAGAAGACCTCAAAAAGGATATCAAGGCCAAGTCAGTGTCTGCATCACCCCAGAACGTCAACATGAGGAGAGGAGCGCACCGGAATAGTGAGCCCTTGTTGTTATCACCAACAATGAGTGGTCAGGCAGTGGAGCGCTGTGAAAACCTTGATAGCTCGGTGCTGTCGGTTAGGGAGAGTAATAGCGGTGCAATCACTTCTGATCATAACAAAAATCAGTCTGGGGGTAGTCGCTGTTTTGCAGACGTTATGAATAAAAACCCGTTACCGAGCTCGCCGCGGCGCGTCGCTGGCGAACGAGCCATCGTCGTCGCTGTCAATGAGTCATCGCAGGTTACCGATAATCAGCTGGGCGATTCGTTGCGGGTGCGATGTAATCAATCATTTACGGATACAGTTACACAACAGTCGAATTTCGAGAATGAGGTGGCAAGACAAAACAATGAGTGGACGTTAGTGCAGAATCGTAAACAAAGGTTCAAGGAACGTTTTATGGGGAAAATGGGTAAAAATGTTGTTAATACTGACGAAAAGTTTAGAGCAGCAGATCGAAAAATACCTATGTTTATAACTAATGTGCACAAGGATACTGCAGAGCAGGACATTACTAATTATATTCTCCGAAAAACGTCAATAAATGTAACGCTAGAAAAAATAAATTTGAAAAAACAAAGTGATTACAATGCATTTAAGTTCTTTGTGCCTCATCATAATGTGCATTTGTTCTTAAATAATGAAGTATGGCCGCTGGGAATTATTTTTAGGCGGTTTGTGAATTTTCGACCAAAATCTGTGAACAGACCGAATACCGGCTCTGTAGGCGGCTCTTCCACGGTAATTAATGGATAGTAAACTGCACAAGTTTGCAACATTTAATTGTAAGAACGTTAAACGTTCGATTGACAGCATACGTGACTTGACTGAATACGTAGACGTTATAGCCTTACAGGAAACTTGGCTACTGTCGCATGAAATATCGTACCTTAACTCGATTAGTGACGATTTCAACTGTACTGGAACGTCGGCAGTGGATTCCACTACTGGTATGCTACGAGGAAGACCTTATGGTGGTGTGGCGCTATTGTGGAGGAGCAGCGTATACACAAACGTAACTGTGATTCCGAGTGATAACCCGCGTATAAGTGCAATTAAAATAGTAATGCAGGAAAGATCAATGTTAGTGTTTAGCATTTATATGCCGATTGATGCGGTATGTAATTTGGCGGATTTCACGGACGTCCTCAGTGCGGTGAGTGCTATCATTGATTCTAACAGTTCTGAGTGCGTTTATATACTGGGCGATTTTAATGCTCACCCAACAGAACGTTTTTATGATGAGCTAATGGGTTTCTGTAGTGAACAGGACTGGTTGTGTATAGACACTGAGCGTTTGGGTGTAGCATCAAATACGTACACGTTTATAAGTCAAGCTCACGGGTCGTTGAGGTGGCTTGACCACTGTTTGGTTACCAGGGCAGCGGCTCAAACTGTTAAAAGGGTGTTTGTTCAGTATGATGTAATGTGGTCTGATCACTTTCCGTTAATTATTGAATGTAATTTGGATGTAATAGTACCGAAAAGATGTGTATCTACTCAATATTTAAATAACAGGATTATGTGGGGTGAGCGGGACTTGGCGCAAATTAAATTGTACAATACTGAGTGTCATAAGCGTCTGAGATTAATAGATTTTCCTGTGCAGTTCCGCTATTGTTGTGATCATATGTGCACTGATTTAAATCACAGACGTTTAATCAATAAGTTGTATGGGCAAATCGTTGGGGCTTTATGTGAATCGTCGGTGGTTGGCCGAGATAGTAAGAAGTGTAAACGAAAAGTTGTCGTTGGGTGGAATAGACATGTTGCCGACGCGCACAGGCTTTCTAGGGATAAGTTTATGTTATGGTCATGCTACGGTAGGCCAACTTCTGGTCGTTACTATGAAGAGATGTGCGAGTCGAAACGGATATTTAAATCTCGGTTGAAGTGGTGCCAGAGCCAAGAAGATAAGATAAAAATGGATATCCTGGCATCAAATCATTTGAAAAAGGACTTTCGTGGGTTTTGGAAGAACACAAACAAGCTTAATCATAAGCCTAGCGTGCCTGTGTGCGTTGACGGTGTGAGTGATGCGCAGGGAGTAGCTGAACTTTTTAAAGCTAAATTTGAGGTAAAGTCGCCGTTAGGACCGTCGCAGGCAGTGATCGATGTTGAGCCCAAAGGGAAATTAGGAGTCAGGGTTACTGCCAGAGACATTGCTTCTATCATACAGTCAATGTCAAGAGGGAAGTCTCCTGGCCATGATGGGCTCAGCATCGAGCATCTTCGGTATGCGGGCCCGCATTTGACGCGTGTGTTGGCTTTATTATACAATCTTTGTCTGAGTCATGCGTATATACCCTCGGATATGTTGAAAACAGTTGTAGTGCCCATAGCTAAAAATAAAACTGGACTATTGACTGATAGGAATAACTATAGACCTATTTCACTGGCTACGGTTGTGTCTAAGGTATTGGATAGCGTGCTTAATGCTCAATTAAATAAACATGTTCAATTACATGACAACCAGTTTGGGTTTCGACCAGGGTTGTCTACCGATAGTGCTATATTGGGCTTTAAGCATGCTGTGGAGTACTACACACGCCGCAGCACTCCTGTTTACGCTTGTTTCCTCGACCTGTCTAGTGCTTTTGATCTGGTTTCGTATGACACTCTCTGGAAAAAGCTTAATGATGCGAAGCTACCACCTGAAATCATAAATATTTTTAAGTTTTGGTACGGGAACCAGGTCAATAGTGTAAGGTGGGACGGGGCCTACTCCAGTCCATATGGTCTTGAGTCAGGTGTTAGGCAGGGGGGTCTCAGTTCTCCTACACTCTTCAACCTGTACATGGACCAGTTGATTGGGGAGCTGAGTAGCACCAGAGTCGGATGTTATATTGATGGCATATGTGTGAACAATATTAGCTATGCAGATGACATGGTGCTGCTCAGTGCCTCCGTCTGTGGCCTGAGGAAACTGGTGAGTGTGTGTGAGAGGTACGCCAGTGCTCATGGCCTACTGTATAATGTCAAAAAGAGTGTCGTGATGGTGTTTGGGGCTGGTGGAAAATGTCCAGAAACGGTACCTCCAGTACTGATGAATGGTATACCGTTATCGAGAGTACACTCATTTAAGTACCTTGGGCATGTTTTGTCCACTAGCCTTAAAGACGATGACGATATTGAGCGAGAGCGGAGGGCGCTGTCGGTCAGAGCGAATATGATTGCTCGCAGGTTTAAGCGTGCTTCTACGGAGGTTAAAAAAACACTTTTTAGAGCCTTCTGTTCCTCGTTTTACACCTGTGGCCTGTGGGTACATTTTACTCAGAGATCGTACAGCGCCCTTCGCGTGCAGTATAATAATGCGTTCAGGGTGTTGATGGGGCTGCCTCGCTTCTGTAGCGCATCAGGGATGTTTGCGGAATTGCGTGTTGATTGCTTTTATGCATTAATGCGTAAAAGATGTGCGTCCTTGGTGCGCAGGGTGCGAGGCAGTTCTAACAGCATCCTGAGAGTTATTGCTGACAGGCTGGACTCCTGTGTTGTAAGTCGTTGCTCCAGTATCTCAGCTGGAATACTGAAGCAGTGACTAATTTGTTGAGTGTGTGTGTTTGTGTGTGTGTGTGTGGGAGGGTGTGTGAGGGTGTGTTTGTGTAGATAATTTTTGTTGTAATTATATCACTAACATAGCTGTAAGTTTATTTTATTGTTACTAACATTGTATGAGTCTCATTGTTACTCGAAATAAAGAATTTAATAATTTAAGGGGCTTGGTCACAAATCTGCACCATTTATTTAGGTAGGTACTCAGTAGAATTAGGGCCTATCCTGATGCTGTGAAATCACTTCTTAGTCTCCTTAGAAATGAAGAACAGTTTTTGACATCGGATTTAATGGGGATAAAAACTGTCACTTGCTCACTTCAGATGGCGCTAATATCTAGCGTCTAATAATTTGACAGCTAGCCATACATTTTTTGTAAACAAGCGACTTCTTTTACGCATAATTAATTAATGTGCGCAGTTGCGCAGCTGTTTACTGCAAAAATACGGGGACCCATATATTTGCCAAAGATGTTATAAGAAAAAAACTGTGGGAGAAAGTTTTCCGAAAAAAAATTGCTACCCGATATTTCGTCGAGAGGATGTGCTATCTTTTTTAAACCTGAAGACTTTTGTGGAAGAAAGTGGTATAAAGGTGATGCTCCCAAGAGAACTTAGTCTGTTTTCATTACATACAGGCACTTGTGATGTGTAAATTATAGTAAAGTATGTGTGTGTTTATATTATCATATTAGATCAGTGCTAGAAGTACTATCTCTGAAGTTTGTCAGTCAGGAAAATCATGCCCCAGCTGGTTTTCAACTCTGATCAGGTTATTTCTATCGTACGCCTCCAGTCTTTAACAAAAAACGAATTTACCGATTAAAATAACCTATAAATTATAAAACGTTCATATTTATTGACTTATCCACTAAAGCTGCTTTTTTACCAGTGGTAGACGCTTCCCCTGTCCTTGTTTTTTAATAGTGCTACATTCCAAGTCTCATCTACATATTTATCTAGTTTTCCTATAATTTGTGATTGACACAAAAGTAAACATAACCACAACAATGGTGGTTTAAAGACGTACTTATGTGCTGCCACCTATTATGAGCTTTCAGTTTTAACCTCATTGAAATAGGTCCAACATAATGTAATATTATAATTACCCTAAATATCTCTCGTCTTTCAGTTGACTTCAAGTAGCTAATCCAACAAACTTGTCTTATGCAAAACATATGTTTCTCTTTAGCCGTTCTATGTTAATTACCTAAACGTGATGTCATATACCTTCAACTACATAATTTATTTAAGGCCATTGACCCCCGTATCTATTAACGTAGTAACCTACATCCTTCAGTAATATTTCATGACTCAAGATAAGCATAGTATAATATTGTCATATTGACATGACAAGGACATTTGTTTAGAAGATAAGGTCTAAATTCGCGTGGCAGTGATAAGTATACACTGTATTGGATTGCTGTATTGTATGTTAATTTTATGTTTGAAATATACTTGATAATGACACTTTAACAATACAAATAACAGTTCAGTAGATGATTATTTTGTGATAAGATAGTACCTAGATTGAAGCCGCGTCATTAGAGAAGACTTGGTTGTCATGGAAACACCATTATTGTAGTGTGAGCTTATTCTTCTCAGTATGATCACTTTTTCGCGCGACTTTTTACTTTGCCTAGATTGCAGGAAAACAGTCTTTGCGGGATCGTAACGAGAAAAAAGATGAAAATAGCCCACATCAAAATTAAATAGGTAAGTGCCTACTTAAAGATTGCCTCGTTGGGCTGTGGTCCCTCTCCGACCCAGATGACTCCATAATACTCCTCCAGGAGAAGTATAGGGCCACCAGTAAAATACACAAATACAGACGACACCCATCATTCCAACCCCGCCACCGAGGTCCTTCGAGATCGCGACCGCGTCCCCGAGTAAATAATACTCCCTCCCGACCCTTGCACGAAAACGAGGTGTCAGTAGTTGTGGCAGCTGAGCACGTAGCTTTAAATACCCCGTATAATAATCAAGATGAAAATCTAAGTTTGATCCAGCCTGTCCCTTCTTGCTGTCCTCCCCCCAGCGACGCCCTAAGCCGAGGTTCGTACCCCACAGAGAGTGCCCTTAGCGAGCGCTTGCCTTGTCTTAATTTAGAATTGTTTTTGCCCCTGGCTGGAGGCTTTGAGTGTAGAAGCTTAAGGGAAAGCCCGGTTAAGCAGCCATGACCTCATAGGTCCACAGCGAGATGCCCTAGTTAAAAAAAAGCATGTGATAGTGCTACTTCTGAGCATCTGGTTTGGAATCCCAGGTCGGGCAAAGTGTTATTGGGTTTATCCATCAGGAATACCTCAGTAGCAGACCGAAGTCTGGATTTGTGCCCGGTTGTTGCCAAAAGACTCGGCCCCTTATTACATGGGACTTAAACATAATTAATTATACAAGGTGTTTCTTTTGATATCCCTTAACTCTAGGGAATTAATGAGACCACGTCAAAGAATCAACTGACATGTTAATTTTTTAATTTTTCATACAAAATAATTCGACTCAGTCACGATTATTTATGTAAAACACCCTTACGTGAAATATTAAAAAAAGACTTTAATTTCAGACTAATTTTGTCCATTAAAAAAAATGACAACGTCGCATTTTCTTAGCTTTAAATATGAATTGGTTTTAATGAAAATGATTTACTCGTACTTATCAATGAAACTTAGATACACACATCGAGAGTCTAGTGTTATGTTAATCTTCAAAACTATGTATTTTTGGAACACTTATTCTAGGACTTTTTGTACTATTTTTATCATATAACCTTAGAAATAAAGAATATCAAAAGGAACACGTTGCATAGAAAATTTAGGGTGTAGGTACTATTTTAGGGTGTTTTAGTTTATTTTTGTTCCACGTCTGCCTTACCCTTCAATAAAGATACGCGTGATTTTATGTTTGAAACTTCTCTTGGCAGAATGATTTGGCAAGTGAAGCAGAGATTTGGAAATGTTGGGATAAACTGGATAGCGGAGACAGAGAACAGAGAACCTTCCATTCATAAATTACGTCACACGTTAAGGGGGAGGGAGGGGGTCGACGAAGTGTGACACTGTGTGACAAGGGGGTGGGAGGGGGTCTTAAATTTCGTGACGTCACATTTCAAAATCTATTATATCTAAGTGTTAAAACACGAACTTTAAACTATTAAATAATTTAAAGGAGTGGGTTCAAAGTCCATGGACTCAAAATAAGAAAGTTTGTATCTTTAATTAATATAATTCTATTAAAATTTTTTTCTTTAATTAATATAGTCAATCCTTTTTTGTTTTTTTTAATTTCTTTAACTAATATAATTAATCGTTGTTTGTTTTGTTAATTGTTTGATTTGATGTTAATTTTGTAAAAAAATAATTGAAATGGAAATAAAACTGATTTCGGAACCGCTGTTTTCATTCAATGCTTTCGAAATGTAAATTTGTAAAATATGTGACGTCACACTAGTGAGGGGGGGAGTCTCACAAATATGACCAGCTGTGACAAGGACGGGGGAGGGGCAAAAAATCATGAAATTCGTGTGACGTCATTTATGGATGACTCCTAATGGGGGGATTTGAGGCACTACGTTGGAAACCCCTTTTATACTCGTGACATACAATTAAATGTAGCACACAACTCACAAGTGTCCCGTTGAGTCCCGCTCTATCCCCGGTGCCGACTAGACGTTTTTGAGCTGTTTTGTACTTACTGATAGTTTGGTGGTTTTACTCTAAACCCAAAGCCTTTAAACAAGTGATCCGAGTGAACACCACAATACCTATTGAGAGACTGATCTGGATTTAGATATTATGGATTGACTGGAAGCTGATCTCAACACCCGTAACGACGCACGGGGTATTTAAATAAGAGAAATAGCAAATTAGGAATTTTGTTGAATAAATTGAAAAATGTAATGTAATTCTATTTAATTTATATGTTTTATATCTATAATTTATTTGTTCTTTTTCGTATTACCTACTTGTATTGATCGATCATTTGTACCAAAGCAAACTGTTAATAAAAGTTGGTTATTAATACCTAAATAAATAGTTCTTAAGCAAGAAAAAAAATGTTGAGCCAACACTAAATAAATTGAGAAGAGGGCAAGAGAATGATGAAAATGATTAATAAAATGTGGGTAGGACAGACTCTGATCTAACAATTCATCATCGACCCTATATGAAGGCACCCACATTTTATTTAGAAGAGAAAAATATTTTTTTATTTTAATCACATGCATTTTATCAAACGTGACTGCAAAACAAAACACTGCTACTAGAATTTAAAGACTCGTGGGTTTTAAATTCAAATACCTATATTGTAAAAGAAAATGTATTTAAAAAACACATGTTATTTTTTTATGCAGGTATGTAGGTTGTAAGATTATGGAACTATATTTTCTGTAACAATTTCAGCCTGTCTTGCATCAGCCTATAATGTCATAAATTGGTATCAATCGAAGAAAAATTTTACCCTATTATTATTTTATAAATTGTTGTGGACATGCTGTATTGCATATTTGCATTGCATCTCGATTTTACTAAATCAACATGCAGCTAAAAATCGGTTGATGGCATGAACCAAACAAAACCAAATAAAATAGTATTTATTTACTACAAAAAATAAGTAAAGGTAAAAATGAAAGTTTACTCACAGTACTCGCGGTTCAAACGATTCAACTGCACTCAATGAACATGTGATTACAAAGTTAAACAACTAAAACACCACTTTTCACTTCAAATTTAAACAAAAAAATCACTAAAAATAAACTATAACCTTATAGTTAACACATTTTAATTCAGGAAACCACGTTTTATAGAACAAAACGAATTATTTGAAGAGAATAAAATGCACACGACCTTCGTCGGTCGCGGTGGGTGATGTACTGAATGAACTACTGACTAAAATTAGGCACGGCATCGGCGCAAACGCATTGCGGTATTTATATAGAGCTGCCAGGTCATTCCGAAATGTTTGTTTTTTAATTAGTTAGTCTCATTATTAGGTCGATTATTGTTTCTTTGTGTTGGGATTATTAAGATATCAATGGACGAAAAACATAATTAGAAATGCGTAGATCTACAAAACAATGTGTTTGAAGAATTGTAACAACAACATTAATTACAAACAAAACACAAACAAATATACCTACCTCTACTATCAGACTGCACGATTCATTCAAAAATGATTATAGGAGGTCTTGATCGCAAATATACAAATACCTAATCTTTCGATGTACTACATAAGTAAGTAAATACACCTATTTTATAAAGTCACCGCAACCGCAGATTTTATGGCAAACAACAGCTTATTTTCCTCATTTTGTCCTTCAATGGACTTGATCAAAGGAAAATATTATAAAAAAATAAAAACCCTGATTGCTAAATCTTCTAAGACAAATTCTGACAGTTGTAAATTTCATTGTGATGTGCAATGACTATACAGCTTCTTAATGCTCTT
This sequence comes from Agrochola litura, assembly GCA_949152395.1. Classification (NCBI taxonomy): domain Eukaryota; kingdom Metazoa; phylum Arthropoda; class Insecta; order Lepidoptera; family Noctuidae; genus Agrochola; species Agrochola litura. The sequence continues at coordinate 32,559,190 of OX424490.1, read as the reverse complement.
TGGTGATGTGTGTTCATTGATGACGCTTCACTCCAGTTACATTTGATAAAATTCTACTGTTTGAGACAACAGGGACGTAATAACGGATCTGACGGCATATTTACTTCGTGGATCGGACATCTGTCTTACCGTCTATTGTTCCATCGAGAAGCGCCTATTCAAGAACAAAAAAACTACTGTCTCTAAACCCTGAAGCGAAGGCAAAATGGGCTTCAATCAATGCTGGTAGCTGGTACCATAACCTGGATTAAACTCCACCAGCCCTCTGGGCAGTCAGCCCGGCTACCATCATCTTGCATAGTTAGAGTTAATCATACTTTTACTACAACCTGATGAGCTGTCCCAATTCTTCGCGTGGTTACGATAGAAGAACAGCATAATCAGGCATGAACACAAGACCATAACACCTTGTTGTAAATTTTTTGGTACCTCTCCATTACTGAAGATTAGCCCTCAACTCCGAACATTTCTCCTTGCCCTTTGCGCGGTGGAACAGCTCAGCAGCACACATGACTCCGGTCTATCCGCAAATATTTCATTCATACATACATAAACTCACGCCTTCTTCCCATGGGGATAGGCAGAAACTACAGAACGCCATCTCCATTTACTCCATTTGCCTCGTTTACGTTCATAAAAAGGCCGGGCGGGGACGCCCTAGGAGGACATTATACTGACCTTATTGGTGATGTTCTTCAGAAAGGCCAGGTGCGTAGTAGGTACTCGCAACCGGCGTGCGTGTATGACCAGATGTATGAACGTAATGTTTAATTACAGCCGAAATACTTCGACTGCTGGACTACCTCCCGCAAGCATCGTCACATAAACCGGTTCTGCGCTTCTCGCATCTAGCGGATTCCTGCAGTCTTTGTAAGGTCATCGTTCATCTTTTTTCCATAATATCATTAAATCCAAGAGCTAGTGTCGTGATTTTCGCCCATCATAACACAAAGAGGTTATCAATCCAGGTCATATCATGATGATAAGACGATGTTATTATCACATCGTAACGAGATGATGAATTCATTATTGTGATATTACGTCATCATATCCGTTTATGTTCATTATTATGCGTGTGTTCCTGAACTTATGTGTGATGTAATATTATGGGTCGTAATCAGCCAACCTTGAGTGCAGCAGTTTATATTATTGTACTAACTACTGCAGCTGTGCCATTTGTCAAGACCTACTCCTAATAATGAACTGTCTTATTTTATTTATTCAGCATAAAATCAAAAGGTCTAACGAATCTAAATCTACTGAAGATACATCGGTAATTAAAACTGTAGTCACTGCCTCACGGGCAAACTCAAACTCAAAGCATTTTATCCTAAAAGTTGGCAACGTCGTAAATAGCTGTCAAATGTTTACCTGTTTTGATTAATTTAGCAATTCCATACAGTAAGTATGGAATTAAGAAATGTGACTAACTAGGGAACTAAAATATTGATTATGAAATGCAATAATTAATATCGTAATACCGAATATTTCGTTTTAGATATAAAAAAAGTATTTGCAAACTTTCCAAATGCCTTTTTAGGGTTCCGTAGTAAACAAGGAACCCTTATAGTTTCGTCATGTCTGTCTGTCTGTCCGCGGTCTAGCTCCGAGACCCTTAGTACTAGAAAGCTGTAATTTGGCATAGGTATAAATATTAATTACGCCGACAAAGTGGTAAAACAAAATTATGAAAAACATTTTTTTAGGGTACCTACCTACCTCTCCTACACGTAAAGTGGTGTTTTTTTTAACTTTGTGAATACTATTTTTGGATTCAGGGATCCGTTTTCGAAATATTAAGCTCTAAAGTGCTAATTTTTGTTAGAGTGAAGTGTCCGGCCCCTGCCGACTAAATAGTTGGTTTTAGAAGTGTGAAAAAAATCACAGCAGTAGTTTATATTGTAGCGGTTACACCGCCACATACGAACTACGCATCATAGACATGACGTCACACAAATCCTGCATCGCGCAGTTAGAGTTTACCGAGCGATCGACATATATTATATACAAGATTTCAACTTCAAACCGATGGGCAGTTGCCCGCCAGACACAACACCCGTCTGGTCGGAGGATCCTCCCTTTTCTATGGTGGATCAGTGAACTTTACACCCTGTTCCTCATACCACTAAAATATAACGAAATTAAAAGGAAAACTATCACAGCTAAGTAGGCTTTACAAGTTAACGAGTAATAATCGACCAACTTAACTTTTGCTGCAAAAACATGTTTTCCCATACATTTCGTATGGGAGAACATATTTTTCAACTACAAAGTTAAGTTTGTTTTTGGGATAAATTCATTCCAACTATGGAACCCTTCCTTGTCCGACACGCCCTTGGCCGGTTTTTTACACCTAAAATTGTTACAACATCAAATTCAGTGTTATAATTACAATTAATTATAAAATTATTATTAATATTCTAGAGAACTAGTTAGCCAGATTTCTTATTTCCTTAAATAATAGTAAAATTGCAAAATTAATCAAAACAGCGAAATATTTGACATCTATTTGCGGCGTTGCCCACTTTCAGAATAAACGCTCATAAACCATTTACAAGCAGTTTTGAATTGTCAAAGAGTCGGTCAGTTAGTAGCCACGACGTAGTTTTGTTTTCCGAGTTTTTTCGATAAAAAAGAACTTTACCTCTATTGGAATGAGGTGTCCCAAGATCAGTGTCTACCAAATAAAATAAAATAAACATTTAACCCGGTTGCACTATAAAATCACTAAATCGGAACATTTAGCGTTAAAGGTGAAAATCGAGCAAGCGGACACAAATTTAGAGATGCAACAAACGTTTTTTTTTCTCATTCAGTGCTTTCAAATATTCCGTCTGTAAATCATTCCATTAGAACGTTAAATAGACAATTTAATTTTTAATTATTTTAAATAGATTTTTGAGTCCAGCTCACTTGTTCTACAGGTCGTATTAACCCTGCTTCGACTGCTTTGAAAGTCCAGAATTTTCAGCAGACCCAATGGGCATGGAGCAAGCATTGCAGATACTTCAAAACTTGAATAACATCAAAGAAACCCGTTCCCATGGCAACACGTTAAAATGCAAAATAACTAGACCGAATTTGACAAAAATTGAATAGATTTGCATATTCTGAGATAACTGAGCGTGTCAAGGTGAAAGACTGGTTTAATTCGAGCCGAGATTATTGTTATTAGTTCAAAGGTGTTAATAAATCTGATACTGTATAAAGTAACATAATGACCTGAAATACTTAACAAAATTATTGATGTGCTAGTTTTAATCGATATCTCCCATTCCCATTCCGAATTTAGACCTTAAGGTTACGCTAGTCGGTCAGTCTTCCATACAAACGTAGTATGGTGATTACTCGTTTGTTTGACGGCGTACGTTTAAAACTAAAAAAAAATCTTGTCATTATCTAGTCCTGTACGGAAGTAGAATTGGAAAAAAATAATTGGTTTGGAAGTTAAGAGTGTCGAAACTTCCATATTTCAAATTTTATGTCATCTTTGGGCGTAAATAAATAACTTATGTAGTATGAAAATGGAAAAGTAGAAACCGTACAGGGATAGACATTTATTTAAAAGTTCAAATTTTCTTTTGAGTAGATACATCTAGTAATTTTTCCATAATATCTTTACGCCCACATGAAATTTTACGCGCTCGTTTTCATTATAAATCATCGTCTATTTCACTAAATAAATATTCAAATAAAAACTATATACCTAAATAAAAAACTACTAAATAGCACGCATATTAGCCACGCCACCAACGAGTTCGAGCAGTCGACTAGTGGGACCTTAAGAATTGTATTTGAGTAAAAAAGTGATAGAACTGGCTGATGCTCCTGATTTTAAACATCATGCACCTGACAATCTGAAGTGGCAATGGGCCAGCCAATATTAACCATAGAAATTAACCATATTGACCGTTGGGGTAGACTTTAGTTCTTGAGCGGAGACTGCGAATCGGCAAACGTAGGGTAGGACGGTCGCAGGCGAGGTGGAATGATGATCTTCGCATGGCGGCTGCGAGTCTTAGCAGCTGGATAAGAGTCGAATGGCGTGCAATAGGAGAGGCCTATGTCCAGCAGTGGACTGCTGTAGGAAAATGGAGATGCACATGAAATTTTTCGTAATAAGTATTTCAAAACGACATAGCGACATCCCATGGTAGACATGAACCAATAACTTCACCGCCACCGAAACCGAAATACAGCAATTTTAATAAAGGAGATGAATATCCTGCTAACTAATATTATAAACGTGAAAGTTTGTGAGTATGAATGGATGGATCGATATTTGTTACTCTTTCACGCAAAAATTTGGCACACATATAGTGTAAGTATAACATAGATTAATACATAGGATACTTTTTATTCCGATATTCCCACGAGATCGAGACTTATGCGAATGAAACCGCGTGGTGCTAGTTGCAATATACAATCAAAAGACTTTTTAACCGATTTCCAAAAGGAGGAGGTTCTCAATTCGACTGTATGTTTTTTTTTTTTGTATGTTTGTTACGCGATTACTCCGCCAATTATGAATAGATTTTGATGATTCTTTTTTTGTTTGGTAGACCATACTTCAGAGGTGGTCCCATATTTTATTAACTTTGCTTGGGTAGTTTTTGAGTTAGCTTCAATAATACGTATTTTTTCCCACTTAGTATGTAGATGATATGATAACTTCCTGTCACTGTTATTTACATAGCAGGTAGTGGTATTCGAATTTGTGTGGGGTAGGTACCACAGCTAAAAAGTGAAAAATAAAAACTTTTTACAAAAAAAAAAAACAACCGACTTCAAAAAAAAAAAACACTACAGAGTGAAAAATAACTTTAATTTCGGAAGTCGGTGACAAAGAACGAAAATTCAAAACCAAAGATACCGGCTTCCGAAATTAAAGTTATTTTTCACTTTGTAGTGTTTTTTTTTAAATAGGTTGTTTTTTTTTTTTGTAAAAAGTTTTTATCTTGATATTTATTTTGAGGGCGAAAGGAACGAAATAGCACCTTTCATAAAAAACATCTGCTGGCTCGGTTAAAAAATCCTTTCATAAATCACTTTTATGAGTAGGTGATCGCAGCTCTTAGCGAATAATAAATGTTAAACTTAGTTCTCACATGTGCCGCGCCCCTTGCGGATCACAGAATTGACAAGTGCTTATTGCGTGTAATGCATCCACACGCCGCCAAAGACAATGCAACCTAAATCACTGCACTTCTAATATGTACTAAACGACTCTAAGTACATTGTGAAAAACCGCGTCAGGGGTTTGCAACCTAAATGAAGACGACCCAGAAATTTGTGTCGCGTTTGGCGCCATCAGTAGCAAAGTCAAAGTCAAATAATTCATTTCAATTAGGCACAAAAAGGCACTTTTGAACGTCAAAAACAAAAATAGAATTGATTCTAGTTTTCGTTTGGAGAAGAATGGGCAAGAAACTCCACCGTTACTCTTTTAAAATGTTTTACAATATTTTGTATACATTAATTATATAATTATATGTGAAAACGATGCACCTGGAATAAGATTACTATACCACAATAGGTAAAAATAAAAATGAAGCAATGACAGAAAAAATAATTATGTAATGGATACGTCATGGTGTTCACATATTTACAAGCATTGTAAAACTAGGTACAGTAAGCGCTCAAAAGTGCATGAGCACACTAAGAGTCGTATTGCTGTGAACACGCGGTATAGTCCGTACATTTGTATGTGTAAGCAACACGATACACACACCACAGATAACGCAGTTACACGAAACAACAATATATTTCCGTCGCTTTAAACATGCACACACGCACTATGCGCGTGAACTTGACCAGTTAATGGCATTGCTAAAATTCGATAGTAACTTAACAAGTGCAGATAGCAGAAAGCGTTAAGCGTTGGTATGGAATTCAAACTGTCTCAGGTTCTAATCTCGTGAAACACAGTGCGGTTTTTTGCAAATATTATTATTTTTGTTTTCGATAATAATATTTTTTAAATATTGCTGCTTTTTTATGTTGTTATTGCAATAAAGGTTTTAGAATAAAAAATGCGTGATATATGATAACAAAATTTAAAAAAATATGTTTATTCGTTATATTTATTTTACATAAGTTAATAAACTGCTACAATTATTTATCATTACTTCAGCTGAATAAGATGTGAAATAGATGTCAAGAAACTTAGAAGCAGTTTGTATTATTTAGACATATTTAAATTATGAAATATTTTAAATTTTTAATGGATTTTTTCACCATAAATATTAAGCTTTGATCATGGTCGAAGTAATTAAGTAATAAATAAGAATATTAGACTACTTAAAATGTAAAAAACTACTTACAGAATAGGTAATTTTAAGGTTAAATATGGGCAGTTTGTTTATATTTTATTTGTATTAATTATTTTACATTTTATTTGACTTTAGTAAATATTGGTTGTTATTGAGGTTAAAGCTTAAGTATTCATTTTCTTTACGAAAAGAAGATTGAAACTAAACCTCAAATTTTAATCCTAAAATAATACTATTACTAAAATAATATTAAACAATTTCGGTATATCTGCAAGAAATACGACAAACACCCTATTGAAACGTGCTTAAAAAATTCGTTACCATAAATTCATGCAATAACGAATCTGTTGTTTAGGTCAATATTTTAAGGTCAAAAACGGTTTTCTAGCTGGTCTTCAGTGATGCAAGCCTTCAGAGTGCACGGCGAACGGTTCATAATGACGTGTTTTTAATAATTCAGCAAAATGTCTCGTTGGTATGAAACCATTTGTTTCATTCACCATTTGACGTCGCTGCTACTCGATAATAAGCCCCTTCCTCATATCTCTTAACCCTCACAGTATTTCTCTAGAACAAAGAAAAACATTGTTTTTATTACACATAATACCTTATTATTTATTATTCACTAATCGAATTAAACCTCACAATGAATTTAAAACTTTAAAGGCATCTTCTGTCTCAACAATACCTCTGTTCTATCAACAATACCCTTGATTAAGATTTATGTTTAGTAAAATATGAAATATATTAATGATAACACTCACACTTAGTCCGGTTTCATTAGATATTCACTTCACTTTTACGCAGCGCAATAATATTCTCTGATCTGATCTGATCTCTTCAATATATTTTATGCCTGCTTTTTGATAATAATACCACAACACTGCGCTAAATACTCGTCACCAATATTATCCACGAACCAAAAAAGTTCTATTAATTAAATACTCGTAACAAACTGCATCTACCCCACAGAAATCGAAATAATTTACTTAGTTTTTTGTGGTCTACCTGCTAAAACTTTAATATTTATGTGAACAAGACGAATGAAACTAAAAACGAATGATGATTATTGAACTAGTCATTGGTTGCAGACAAAGTGAGTGTGTGTGTGTAATGTGCGTGTCTACAGTATTGTAACAACTTATAGAAGAAGGTCGTAAGTCAAACCGAAGCGTCAGTCTATTGCTTTGTGAGATTGCTCATGGACTTTTGGTCGGTACTGTACCTATACGATATTCCTAAAAAAATTACAAGTGTTACTAATAAGTCAGTGTGTGAGTTCAAGTAATCACAGAATGTAAAAAAATAAATAAAAAATGTAATATTTAATTACACAATTAAATTAGCAACCAGTTTGATTTTGTCTAGACTCAAAATTGTCCTATGGAGCTAGACCAGCATGCTTCCAAGCATTCTTATCTAGGATATAATCCTCTAATTTGTAATATGCTTGTTTACAAAGAGTACTTTTAATATGCGTTTTAAATTTTCTTTCAGTTAACTATCACAAGGTATTTTGTTGTAACATTTAACACAGCGTCAATCATTTCCTGTAACATGCAGACAACAGGACACGCAGTACACGGTATTAAGTGTCCCATCGTTTGTGGAAGAGCACCACATTTATACTACAGAGCGGAGTCGTTTATGAATCATAGAGCGGGAAAGCTGTTCAGGTGGTTGAACAGGTTTACCGCTCTATGGCTGCTGCTAAGCAGCATTGCTATATTCCGGATTGAAGAATAGGTGTTGGTATATTGACAGGCACAAGCATGAGACAATATTTCTCTTTTGTTGCTGGGCGGTGACTCGGTGAGTCGGTGATCACTGCGAATATTTGACACGAATTACACTTCAGATGACAAAAACTAGAATATGTCTCACTCCTGTCGGGTTTGGGTAAATTTAGTAGCAGGTCATCAGACTCATCAGGCATATCCAGGGTTTTATTTCTGAAGTGCTAATCTGTCAAGTTCACTACAAACTTCTCTCAATAAGTGACACAAACTTCTCTCAAGCGACACAAACTTCTCTCAAGTAACACAAACTTCTCTCAAGAGACACAAACTTCTCTCAAGAGACACAAACTTCTCTCAAGAGACACAAACTTCTCTCAAGAGACACAAACTTCTCTCAAGAGACACAAACTTCTCTCAAGAGACTAACTTCAAGTAAACACATTCAAAGCGAAATCACTTGTTTTTATTAACATTGATATCGCTGATTCACACCTCGACACAGTTTGAGTTCAAAGTGATGAATAGCTTGCTATCAAATATAGTAAATTGGGACATTCGTTATAGACCTATTTTCACACATAAAGATATCAATACATTTTAGGGACTAATTAAAAAATATAGGAGTTGAAGGATAAGCAGCAGTGTCTCCCTTTCTGCCCACATAAAGCATATCTATGAGTCAGCCAAAAGTGTGGTGATTAAAATCGCTTACCCCTTTGCTCGTTGATTTAGTGGCTATTGCTAAGTAGTTCATGAAACCGGTTTTGGTTAACTGTCATGTATGTAATTTTTTGACGTTCAAAAAGTGCTGATTCCCAGCCCAATTAGAATAAAAATGTATTTTGCTATTATTTTTATTTATTTAATCATTTATGTACACACATATACAGACAAGACAAAAGGAACAGAAAAATACGTACAAAGGTGATGTTAATAAGGTGGTGTTAATTTTGAATTTCTTTCTAAAAACCTAAAGTTTGCTTAGAATTTACTGCCATCAGCATCACAAACTAAATTATAGGGTCCTTCAGTCTATTTAATAAAATTAAAAATCAAATTCTGTTCGTTGGTAAGCGCGAGAACAGCTCGACCGATTTGGCTATTTTTTGTTTTAAAATGTCCGTAATAAACCGAATCATATTCTTACGAATATATTTTTTTTTAAAGCTGCTGGGAAAATTGAAAAATCCTTGAAAAATAAAGTGTTTGTTTTCTATAGATTGAAATTTTGACATGACATCGTCTGTCGGGTCTATGTTATTTAAATATAAATTAAATTATTTACATGTTTCATTCATAAGGAAGTGTATAGTATTGGTTTATATGCAAATTAACTCCGTGTCAATATCCTCCTGCCATTGAAATTAACATATATTCAAATTACTAAAATTGAAGTTTGTAATGTAAAAATAACAGCTTTTTTTTACTAAATGCAAATAAAATAAGTATTATTTAAGGTAGTATTAATTAAGTATTATTTATGTATTTAAGGTACTTATAATTTTTATTTTATTTTCTTTCTACCTGTCTGTTTATTCCAGCTAATCTTCGAAACGGCTGAACCAATTTTGACTGGATTTTCACTGGCAGATAGATAATATTATAAGGAGTAACTTAGACTACTTACTTAGGCTTATGCTGAGCTGAGACCCTTTTGGCATTATAATCATTGTTTTCTGTTTATTTTTATTTTTAAGGTTTATTTTGCTGCCAATAAACGCATTTTTCTTCCTTTTTTCTTTCTTTATCTACTTTTATTTAAGAAAAAGAAAAATAATTAGGGCATACGCGGGCGAAGTCGCAGACAGCAGCTAGTTTATTTATTTAAAACTAGCTTCTGCTCGCGACTTCGTCCGTGAGCCTATAACCTTCCTCAAGAATTGGGCTATCCAAGGCAAAAATAATTTTTCAAATCCGACTAGTAGTTCCGGAGACATACAAACTACAAACAAATTTTACCTCTTTATAAAAACTACTATAAACTATAAATATAATTTGTTAATGATATGCCAAAATGGAATGCAATTTATCAGATTAATTTTAATTATTAAATCACTTCTAGGTATGTTTTTTGCTTGCATAGTTTAGCTTTAGAGAGTTGGACCTGCAGATTTAAAGGTTTTTTTGAGTCGTATCTTGATAAATTATTTATAACAAGCCATGTGCTTGTGAGATCCCATCGGCAACTTCTGTACCCTAATTGCGTAACACACTTTGAATCACAATCCGAGAGTTCCGAAGGATATTACTAATCCATTGCTTCATAGATTTGAAAAGTTCGTCTGCTCAACAAAGTAAATACTTAACGCAGCAGACGTGGGTGAACTGTCAAAATGAAACCCATTGCGATGCAAACAATTTTCATTTTAAGTGAGCCTTAAGACCAGGCACTATAAACACAATTTCCACGCAAACTCCGCCCCCATGCACCCCGCACCCCGCCTCTCCACTATGTGCTAAACGCTAACACATCAGTAATAAAGTTGAATATCGCGTGCGCTCTTTGATCGTGTTCGAGCACGGAACTAAATGACGTAAGTCTCAGTTCTTATTTCGTTTATAACTAAAGTAATAATAATTGATCTAGAGAAAAAATATCTTGTGGGTTGATAATAAATTATATTTTCTTAATGTGAAGATTTATTTTAGACATAAAAGCCGAGTAATCTTCATTTTATTTAAATATCTTTAAAAAAAGTCATGATTATCGAATAAAAAATTTATCGAGCGAAAATGTTACAATATTAGGTTTGTAACTGTCTTGCACATGGAAAGAAAAAGATTCAATAAATCAAATTGGAATCAGTTCCATTTTAGTTGTATGCATTACTGTTTCAGAATATTAATGCAAATTAACATACAATTTACGAAGCCTCCTCTTAAGGGAGGATAGTTTCCAACAAAACATTTTACTTTTAAACAGGAGTTTAAGTACAGACGCCAGCACATCAAGCTACTACAATCTGTCAAATTTATTTAATAGATATTCAACTTTATTGCTGAACTATAAGGTTCAAAGTTGATTGGGAAAATTTGACAGTTTCGGGTAGCATGATGTGCTGGCGTCTGTACCTACCAATTTCCACGTTTCTAACTTCCAAACAAAGTTTCATCTACTATTTAACTCAAAACCCAAAAATCCTACCAGCAGCGCCTACCTTCGTTGCTTATGGAACTCTTGTGCACAATTTCACTCTAGAGAGACCCAATCAAATATGGAACTCAACTATAATAATCACATGGAACCAAATAGTTGCAGCAGTTCCATGTCGGCTATAAAACTAGTTTAAAATTACATGGAAGTAATTTATTTATTATTCCTTTATTTCATTTTTAAACATATTACTTACATTTAAAAATATTCTTATAAAAAATATTAAAAAAACATTTAAAAACATTTATTTATTTACCCGCGTAAGTCTCGATCCTGTAGGAATATCGGGATAAAAAGTATCCTATGTGTTAATCCAGGTTATAAACTATCTGTGCGCCAAATTTCATCCAAATTGGTCCAGCCGTTTCGAGCGTGAAGAAGAGACAAACATACACACACACTCACAAACTTTCGCCTTTATAATATTAGTAGGATTTATTAATATTAGGCCCTTCAACAATGAATACACTACTACTTTACAATTTGAACATAGCAAACTTAAGTCTAAGCGCCTCATTACTTAAAGAAAAGCGCAGCATGCACTACATTATGCGCAGATAAAACACAATTAATTAATTAAAACAAGTAATACATAGTTTAGATAACAGTAAAAATAAATTATTAAAAGCTAAATTATAATTGATTACAATAAATTACAGTGATTAAATTAGATTCGATTAGGTTTTGATATATGATTATGTTAAAATTTGATTTTAGACTAGAGAAACCAATTAAATGACAAGCGCGACTTTTTTAACCGACTTCCAAAAAGGAGGAGGTTATATTATGTTCGTCGCGTATGTTTGTTTTTTTTTTTTTTTTTTTTTTATGTATGTCCACCGATTTCTCCGCCAATTGTGGACCGATTTAGAAAATTCTTTTTTTGTTTGAAAGAGTATGATCTCGAAGAGGTCCCATATAAATTTTATTAACTTTGCCTCGATATTTTTTGAGTTAGCTTCAATAATACGTACTTTTTCCCACTTAGTATGTGGATGATATGATAAGTTCGTGTCACTGTTATTTACATAGCAGGTAGTGGTTTTCGAATTTGTGTGGGGTAGGTACCACGCCTAAAAAGTGAAAAATAAAAAACTTTTTACAAAAAAATAACAACCGACTCCCAAAAAACACTACAAAGTGAAAAATAACTTTAATTTCGGAAGTCGGTGACAAAAAACGAAAATTCAAAACCAAAGACACCGACTTCCGAAATTAAAGTTATTTTTCACTTTGTAGTGTTTTTTGGGAGTCGGTTGTTATTTTTTTGTAAAAAGTTTTTTTAGAGCAGGTATTGATGGTCAAAGAGGAAATGGTACAAAATATATTTTTTTAGGTTGCAATAGTTCCATGTGGAACTAGCTACATGGAACTACTGAGAATAAAGGAACAGTTCAGGCTGTGCGATGTCAGTCAGTGAATTTAAGAATGAAACAGATGAATATTTAAAATAATAATTATGTAAATAGTTTTTGTGTAAACTCAAACCGTTTATAAATTTAAGTAAACAAATAAAATTAAAGGCATTTTTAAATTGTCAAGGAGTCAGTCAGTCAGACAGATGAAGCTTATATGCATAAATAATAAATAAATGTACAAAAGTGTAATAAAATAATTAAGGCGCTTAATATTCCTTTAAGGCGCGTGTAATACAAAATGATGTATGAATGTAGACGAAGCATGAGGTTCATAAGATTCGCATAAATCCAACGTGCTGGCTTTATTTATTATTTATATAAAGTTATACCTATGCTTTATTGTACATAAACTACATAAATACATGACTAAACATTTATCAACCACTACAAAATATACGACGGCCTTAACGCTATATAATAAGGAGGAGGAGGAGAAGGAGGAAGAGGAAGAGGAGGAGAAGGAGGTCAAGGAGGAGGATGAGGAGGAGGAGGTGGAGAACGACGGGCAGCAGTTATGTAATATCTAACTCATGCAAACCCTAAGCAACCACTCCTGTTTCACCATTAGTTGCTCAACTATTATCGTAAGCTTCGAAATCTACAGATTCGACACTTGACCGAGTACGCTGCCCGTCAACCGTCGTCGTTTATAGATAACCCGCAGGAGTTTTCTAAGGCCCACTTGCGCGTTAACAGCTAACTCGGAGTTAATAGCAAACTCAGGGTTAATCCAATAACTCTCTTTGGATTAACCCTGAGTTAGCTGTTAACTACTCAACGACAAATTTGATCGAACATGAAGCAATGGATATCCTTCAAAATCATTCAGCTTGTGATTGATTACGCAATTAGAGTGAAAAAGAAAAAAAGTAAATACATTTATTTGCGGTAAACATGACGCAAGAAAGAACAACTATAAGTTAAATAAAAAAATTACCTTTTGTTATAATATATCACAGAAACACAGAATATTACAAAATTAATCTTCTGTTTTTACCCAACTGCCCCAGAAGGAGGGTAATGTTTTTCGAGAGTATGTATGTATGTATGTTTGTATGTATGTATGTCTATTTCTTTGGCACGCTCTGTAGCCTAAACGGCTTGATGGATTTTAACATATGAGGTGTTGTTATGTTCGTCTTAATAGTGGGAGTGACATAGGCTTTAATAATATTTATATATTGCTTCTGCAAATACAATAAAAAAGGAGGGGTAGACATAAAAAAAACAACATTATTGGTATCAAATAAATGAGTCAATTCCAAATATATATACATATTTATATATTAATAAGACTAAAAAGTTTGAAATAAAACAAATTATTAAAAAAAACTAAAAACCCGACTGCAAAAACTCATAACTGAAAAGAGAAAAACAATTAATAATTTGTTTTATTAACCAAAAGGCTCCAAAAGGACTTCCAAAAGGAGTTCTCAATTCAACTGTGTTTTTTTTTTGTATGTTTGTTACGCGATTACTCCGCAATTATGAATTGATTATAATGATTCTTTTTTGTTTGGTAGGTCATACTTCAGAGGTGGTCCCATCTAATTTTTTATAACTTTGCTTGTGTAGTTTTTGAGTTAGCTTCAATATTACGTATTTTTTCCCACTTAGTATGTGGATGATATGTTAAGTTCCTGTCACTGTTATTTACATAGCAGGTAGTGGTATTCAAATTTGTGTGGGGTAAATACCACAACTAAAAAGTAAAAAAAAAAAACAATCCACTCAAAACAGCCATCGCTCAGCATAATGCTGCGACCCTGCGAGACAGAGCCCCAGCGCTGGTTTTCAGCGACAGCCGGCGTTGACGTGATGACGTCAACGTGATGATGGGTTCTGATTTCTTCACGATATTTTCCAATACCGATGTCAGTAATGTCAAATATAAACTCTAAACTGCCACAGTAAAGCTTATTTCAACTAATAACATTTGATTAATTCGGACACACCTACATCTGATTCTAAGGTATGCTAGTAAGTATTTTACTTTGCAAATAACCTACAAATCCAGCGTGTGAGAGCGAGAGGCCCGATGTTCGGTGCGAGCGCATGTTTCACGGCCAGACTAACGGTTGTTTACATAGTAACAGGCAGTCTATAGACACGAGGTTATATTGTTCTTTATGTATGCGGTTAAGTTCATGGCCACTTGACTTTTGTAAAAAGGGCACAGCAGAAGTCAGTGTTGAATCTGTCCGTGCAGAAGATGTTTTTATACAATTTATAGGTGCTTGGTTAATGTGTGCCTACAGCAATTTTGTTTTATAGTAGATTGTTATACGAGGGGCTAAAATAACCCATTGTAACGAGGTAGTTTTACTCCCGAGCTTTAGCGAGGGAGTAAATAGAAACCGAGTTATAATGGGTTTTAGCGCCGTGTGTTACACTCTACTTTTCACTACGATTGCGAGAAAATAAAATAATCCAATACAATATTAATTTACCTTTATAAAATTCAAATCTGTAAATGCGACTATCGCAATTTTGATGACAGTCGGGTCGAGGCTAAAAACATAAAAATTGTGGATTTCGAACATCCAAACTCCACCACAGGGGCAGTGAATACTACATCATTTAATTATTTGACGAGTTCATCCATTGTTCAAGTTAAATAAGTAGTGGTAATTAGATTTTTGATATCCAAAGTCGAAGTTTCGCGCCAATCGTGCGAGTTTACATTTTAACTTTTCACAAATATCACACACACACATGTAGATATGATTTAAAATGTGACAAATATTATTAAAAATATTATACATAACTAGAAAATGCCCAGATCTTAACGTAATATACGAACACAGGTCCAATAACACGTAATATTCATTACTACTACTCAATTTGTGTTAAAAATCGCCGACCATTTTTTTTTTATTGTAATGATGTGCGAAAACGATTATGCCAAACGATTTTTTTTTCAATTTTGATCGACTCGATTAATGAATATGTCGAATATCAGAAATCGAAAAATTAAATGAAATTGTTTTAAGCATTAAATTAGAGATTTTTTTAAAGATTTCGCGCCAAAGCCTTTTTTATTTTTTCTGTAGCCGCAACGCAATGCTCGCATTCTACCGAAGAGATAGCCGCATTTAGTTCCATTTATATTATTCCATTTATATTGTTCCATAAATATTGCCAATTTCAAATTTTTGTTCATAATCTGTTTTCTTACTAGTCATTTATTATTGTCAACATCCGTTCCGTTTCGTAGTTTTATGAGATCAACGCAGTCATACGATTTTGCCTTTGAAGGTACATACCTACCTTCTTACGTTAAAAAGATGATAGTTTAATTTAAGTAGTTATTATGACACAGATATTGGGTATTTATTCACAACACAACACACACACATGTATGTCACTACAGTATATTTGATTTTGTGAGCAATTTTTTATATTATCCTCTAATTTATTAAAGCGGACACACACTTCCCTGTTTATTATTCTAGCGTATGGCACTCGTGGGTTGCAGCTGAAAATCAGCGTCAGGTGGTACACTTTGTGTTGTCATCTGACAATATGCTGAGCTGAGGCCCTTTTGGCATTATAATCATTGTTTATAAATATACTTTTAAAAAAATACTTTTTCCCCTAGAGCAAGAAATGCAACTTTTTCCCCGCTCTGGTACTCTACAATGACGGCCTTTTTGAGCAAGAGGAGTGAAAAATATGTTTTACATGTTTAGGTAACTTATAATTTTTCAGAGTAGGTGTGTTTTTAAACTAATGACGTCACTCCCTTCTTGTTCATGGGTACAGATTGATAATTTGAGGTAAGCATTCGCCAACGTCCATACTACGTTGAATACACCGGTTCTCGTCCGATCACCGAAGTTAAGCAACATCGGGCGCGGTCAGTACTTGGATGGGTGACCGCCTGGGAACACCGCGTGACGTTGGCTTTTTGATATTTTATTTTTTAATGCTATTTATAATAAGTATTAAGATTTTTAGTGGTGTTTTCCAAAATTGGAAGAAAGGAAGATATGCCAAAGCTCCCACTGTAAAAATCTGTATAATGTAATTTACTAGCGACCTAAGTACAGGCGCACGGTTTTTACGACATAACATAACATAAACATCACGCCTGTAATCCCCGAAGGGTTAGGCAGAGGTGTACCTATAGTACACCCACATTTCGCCAGTTATGTTTAAGTCCCATGTAATAGGGGGCGAGCCTATTGCCATCAATCGGGCACAAATCCAAACTCCGGGCTGCTACTGAGAAATTCCAGAAGGAAAAACCCAGTAACACTTTGCCCGACCCGGGAATCGAACCCGGACCTCATACTCAGCAGTAGCGCTTGCGACCACTAGAAAAACATATCGAGAGAAAAGCGATCTTTAATCTATAAACCTAAGAGTTATTTTTTGTTTGTTTGTTTGAACGCGCTAATCTCAGAAACTACCAGTCGGACTTGAATTTGTTTTTTGCATTTGATGGCCTAAATTCTGGTTTATAGGCTCTTAATTTTACATCACGCTACGACCCTTAAGAGCTGAGCAAAAAGAAAAAAAGTCTGCAAAAACGCTAAGCGAAAACGAAGCCATAGCGCGGCCGGGCGATGCGATGGGGTTAAGCTAGTTTATAATATTGTAGGTACCATCAAAAAAATGCATATCTATACACCGTAAGGACTATTCCTGCTTGCACCGCTCGGCCGCTATAGAAATGCTTACCTACGAAAAAAAACCGGCCAAGTGCATGTCGGACTACGCACAATGAAAGGTTCCGTAGTTGGGATGAATATATCCCAAATATCCCATTTTAGTTGAAATACATGTTCTGCCATACATTCCAACTGCAAATGTAAGTTTGTACGCACAATATTGAGAGATTTACCGTGTCATTGACCATAAACTTCTTATAGGTTTTCCTGTAATCTATGAGCAATAAAAGCCATATTATGTATTTTTTCAATATTTTTAGTCTAGTAGTTTCGGAGATAAAGGGGGGTATGGTAAATTTTCATCGAATTTGTTAAATATCTTTAAAAGTATTTATTTTAAAATTATTTAAAAAATATTTTTAAGATCCTCGCAACAAGCCCTTTCATTTGATATGTCACACGATACTGTTAGCAAAACTTTTTTTTTTCAATTCTCTTGTGACCTGTATAATCAAAATTCATTTATTTACGTTACACGTCCGTGTTTGGGTCACAAAAATACATATCGACGCTTGAAAGGCAAAATTGACTTTTGCCTTTCAAGCGTCGATATGTGTACCAAATTTCAACTTAATCGGTCCATTAGATTCGGAGCAAATTGGCTGTGACAGACGGACAGACAGACAGACACACAAGTGATCCTATAAGGGTTCCGTTTTTTCCTTTTGAGGTACGGAACCCTAAAAAAGGGTCATGTGCATGGGATTTTGTTTTCAAACTGCTTAGATATGCGTTTCTTTGATAGTAGGTACCTATAGAATTATATCATGTATTAATTCAAAGTTTATTTTAAAACAATAGTTTCACGAGTGAAGCGTTTGTTATCTATACGATTGTTTAGTAGCACTAGATAGATCCTTACACTCATATTTTTTTTTACAGCTTACTAATTAATTATACTGGCAGATGATAAGCCAGTAATTACTTTAATTCAAAACATAACAATTAAAACGTATTTCAGGATTTAGGTACTGGTTAGTCCGAACAATCTAATTAAAAAACTTAGTAAAACTGCAAAAAGCCAACGTCACGCGGTGTTCCCAGGCGGTCACCCATCCAAGTACTGACCGCGCCCGATGTTGCTTAACTTCGGTGATCGGACGAGAACCGGTGTATTCAACGTAGTATGGACGTTGGCGAATGCCTAGCCAAAATTATCAAACAGAATCCATGAACAGGGAATGACGTCATTTTGACGTATTTTTGTGGAGGCTCCTTTTCCTACGGATGGTGGAATCTATGGAAGATTTGTAGCCTAGAACTGACAAAAGATGACAATGGTGCCAATTCCCTTGTTCACAAACTAAACTAAATTTAAGTTCAGTGCATCTTTTTCTTTCTAGTTCATTAAGAAAAGGACAAAAGATACATTTTAGTTTAGTCCTGTCAAATTACCTAATCAGCGCTTGACGTAAATTGACGTAATTTTAGTAGGCAAGTTTTTAATCACGTCTAAACTTGTATGGAGTAGTGACAGGCGCTGATTAATTTGACAGGACTAAACTAAAATTTATCTTCTGTCCTTAATGAAATAGAAAGAAAAAGATGCACTGAACTTAAATTTAGTCTAGTTTGTGAACAAGGAAATCGGCACCAATGGCAATCCATGTTCTTTTTCAGTGCGATGAATTTTAAGGCTCTTTCAAACAGACGCGACTCAAAGGCACCGCTCGTCGCGCGACGAGCGGTTTCTTTGTGTCGCGTCGCGTGTCGCGCTGGTCTGGACGAGCCTTTATATTGTTTGAACTTTGTACCTATTTAGGTTTTGTTGTTACACCATAATGGAAAGCGGCAGAAAGAAGTTATCTTTGTACACACGGCTACTCATCAAGCTATACATAATACCTAGTATAATCTGACCTCGCATTGTACGGAAATCCTATACAATGCGAGATCAGCATAAAATGGAAATGTAAATCTTGATGTGTAGCCGTTTGTACTTAGTTCTAGCAAACATACAAAACAATACATAATGGCCTGTAATAGCCATAAATAATACATTATGTACATAAACATAGATACTTAATTATTACGTTTGTGTTGTTTAAAAATAATCAGTTTCTTTATAAAACAAACATATTATTATACGAGTAAATCAATGGTTAAGAAAAATATGAGTAGATTATTAAATTTAATGAGATAGTTATCCTGCGTCGTTAGTCTAGTGGTCGCAGCAAGCGCTACTGCTGAGCATGAGGTCCTTTTTTTTTTGTGTTGCAAATTATCAATTAACTTCTCCCGCTCTGGGTTAAGCGTGGAAGGGCGTGTCGGACTCTAGCTGACTAAAACCCACCCGTGTTCCTTCAGTTGCCTATATTGCCAGGGGCCACGGTAACCCTTTCGGACAAAACCGCAACCCTAGCAGGCATCGGCCCTATCGGACCCCGTCAGTTTTGCTGACATCTCTTTGAGGCGCGCGTGGTCTGGTCCTTAACGGACGAAGAGTCTAGAGAAAAAACACCTTATAATTGGATAAAAACTATATTTCCTTACTGTCAATTATTATAGACAAAAAAGCCGAGTAATCTTGTTTTTGTTTCAAGTAATCTTTAAAAAAGACACGCTTTTCGATAAGAAAATGGATCGAAAGAAAATGTTCCAATTAAGTACGTTTATATTTGGAAAGAAAAAGATCCAATAAATCATATACTAAAGTTCCATTTTGATTATATGCGTGACTTTTTCAGAATATTAATGCAAATTAACATACAATTTAGGGAGCCTCCTCTTAATGGCCTCGCCTCTCATGCACGAGGTTGTGGTTTCAAATTCGACCAACTTTTTGAAGGAGACCTTTTTCTTAGTCAGCCATAATAGAAATATTTTTTTATTTTATTTAATGTTTATTTCTGTATCCATCTATTCGTGACATCACTGTGGGCCCTACCAGAATACCAGCGCTGCGACATTTATTTTTTAAATTTCGCAGCATATGCTGAGATAGGAGCCTTTTGGCCTCGTACAGGACTTTCTGCTTTTGTTTTAATTTAACCTTGTTTTTTTATTGCTTTTTTTATTTTTTTTTTTATTAATGTTTTAAGGTGAAGGTGTTTAGTTTAATTTTGTGATTCCCTGTGCGAGTCTCAATAAATACTTTTTCTTTCTTTCTTTTCTTTCTTTCTTTCTAAATAACATTTTTACCGACTAGGAGTCGAAGAGTATTGAAGTAGTGACCAACTGACCACCCAAAAACTTGTCGCCTAATTACCCAATAAGATCACCCAATAATTTCAAGGAAGTAATGTTGTTATATGGGTCGAGGTACTTAATCAATCTTATGAAGGAAGTTTTCATTAAAAATTATGGGCATAGCGGAAACAAGATCGTAGGATAGTTAATTAGGCTCATTGATGTTGCTATGTCGTTTTTGTGGATAGACCGCCCTGTGAGTTCACGTGGTCATCAATTACTTAGCCGACGTACGCACGGACGTAATAAAATCGCGCAGATTTTTTTTCGTGCACTTGATTTTCAACGCTCTGCTTAGCGCCAAGAGTTGAAAATCCAACAGTGTGTTTTTTCAACGCGCTTGGACGAGAGTGCGTCCCAGCGCTTTGGATTCTCAACGCTCGGCTTAACACCGAGAGTTAAAAATCAGCACGGACGTAATAAAATCGCGGTGGGTTTTTATCGCGCACTGGAAAATCAAGTGCACGAAAAAAAATCGCCGCGATTTTATTACGTCCGTGCGAACCTGGGATAACGGATGGTTATTACCAATCGTAAAACGTACCTAAGTTCCAATATCCCAAAAGATTCATTGATTATTTTTATACTTACATTTAAAATATGTTGTTTGTGGTTAATTAAAGAAATTCTTACTAAAAATATAAATGCATAGATTCCTTCTTCCTCCCGACATATTTATATACCTGCGTCATACAATAAATATTTAACAGTAATGTTTTAACAATAACTAATGGCTGATTTCTATAATTTATGGACCGTAATCTATTTATATACCCCTGTTTGGCAATAAAAATGCTATCATTGGTAAGCAAAAGGATTTCGTTTTTAGGGTTCCGTAGTAAACAAGGAACCCTTATAGTTTCGTCATGTCCGTCTGTCTGTCTGTCTGTCTGTCCGCGGTCTAGCTCCAAGACTGTTAGTACTAGAAAGTTGTAATTTGGCATGGGTATACATATTAATCATGCCGACAAAGTGGTAAAATAAAATTATGAAAAATATATTTTTTTAGGGTACCTCCTCTACACGTAAAGTGGGGATGCTTTTTTTTTTCTATCCTTTGGTGTGGGGTATCGTTGGAAAGGTCTTTCAAAAACATTGTGAGTGTGTGAAAACCATTGTTGAATTCAGAGATCCGTTTGTGAAATTTTAAGCTTTAAAATGCAAATTTTTGTTAGTGTCAAGTGTGTGTCCCCCCCCCTTTTTTTTTTTTTTTTTTTTTGGGGTGGGAAATTATCAAATAACTTCTCCCGCTCTGGGTGGAGCGGGAGGGCGTGTCAGACTCTTACTGACTAAAACCCACCCGTGTTCCTTCCTATGCCATGTTGCCGGGGGCCACGATTTCCCCATCGGTTTTCTTCGAACCCCCGGCAGGCATTTGCCCTAGCGGACCCCGTCAATTCTGCTGACATCTCTTTGAGGCGCGCGTGGAACACAACGCACCGTCGACCCGGGCTTGGTCCTTATCGGACGGCGAGCTACCCATTGCTCACCGTCCGCAAGCCCGCGCCTACGGTGGCCGGAAATCTTCCTGCGATTCCCGACGCCCAGGGCGTCTCCTGCTGCGGCGGTTAGGGGCGCGAGGGCGCGAAATTTGCCTCTCCCTCACGCGCTCCGTCTCCTCCTTCGCGAGCATTACTGCTTCGCAGAAAGAGGTGACGGCCTCCCATTTCCTCTCGCTCCGTAGCATGGCCCGAATCAGGGCCGGACGCGAGAGATCACCGCCGCCGATCGCATCCACGAGGACACGGCGATGCCCTGCCCAAGCCGGGCAGACCTCCACCGTATGCTCCACCGTGTCCTCCGGGCGATCCACACAGTGACGACACCCGGGCTTTTCCTCCCGCTTTATCCTGAACAGGTACCTCCCGAAACAGCCGTGTCCAGTGAGTACCTGCGTCAGGCGGAAGGTGAGGACGCCATGGCGCCTCTCTAGCCACTCCTCAAAGAGGGGTCTTATCGCCGCAATTGTGGCGTGCCCAGCGCTGGGTTGCGACAATCGCACTCTCCATTCCGCCATGAGATCCCGCCGGAGCTCTGTCCGCTGTGCCGCTACTTCTTGCGGCATCGGAGTTAAGCCCCGGCGTTTCGCCTCCTCGCGCCACTCCCAAATGTGCGCGAGGACCTTTGCCTCCAGATCCCATGGCGGTACTCCGGCAAGGAGGCTCGCCGCCTCGCAGGAACCGTGCGTACCCTTTGGGACGCGTTCAGCCGGCGGCCTGGCTGCCGCCTCAATGAAGGCGCCCACACCGGCGCCCCGTAAAGGGCCATGGACCGCACGATCCCCACGTAGAGCCTCCGGCAGGAGGCGTTTGGACCTCCCAGATTGGGCAGGAGCCGCTTCAAGGCAGCCCCGGCCCGGTCCAGTCTGGGAGCCAAACGTCGGAAATGCTCCACGAAGTTCCACCGGCTATCGAGGACGAGTCCCAGATACTTCATCGTCGACTCGACGCCGATGTGAACCCCTCCCGCCAATACTTGGGAACCCGACGGTGGCGCACTACGAGGACCATAGAAACCCATGGCCTCGGACTTGTGCAGGGCCACCTCGAGTCCCAGCTGCCGGATTCTGTCGACGATTGTCGCAACCCCGTGTGTCCCCCCCTGCCAGCTAAATGGTTGGTTTTAGGTATGTGAAAAAATTCACGGCAGTAGCTTATATAACGAATTTAAAAGGAAAACTATCACAGCTGAGTAGGCTTTACAAGTTAACGAGTAACGAGTAATAATCGACCAACTTAGATTTGCGGTTGTATAAACATGTTCTCCCATACATTCTCCATGAAAGATTTTTTTTTTCAACTACAAAGTTAAGTTTGTTCTTGGGATAAATCCATCCCAACTACGGAACCCTACATTGTGCGTGGTCCGACATGCACTTGGCCGGTTTTTTGTTTATAGGAACCGAGCATAAGCCGACGTTTGCACGGATGTAATAAAATCGCGGCGATTTTTTTTTTCGTGCACTGGATTTTCAACGCGCTGCGCGCTGAAACGAGAGTGCGTCCCAGCGCGTTGGATTCTCAACGCACCGAGAGTTGAAAATTCAGTGCGCGATAAAATCCCGCCGCGATTTTATTACACGTCCGTGCGAACGTCGCGCGTCGGCTTAAAGTGTTCAAATATTGATTCTTATCATACCAGTTCACCGTCGGAGCGTGCTACAAACTCATCTTAATGTATAATTGTCTAGACAAGTTATAATCCTTGAAGCCGTAGCACGTGGAACGTGGAATCGTCTAAAACTAGGTGAACTTAAGTTTGCGAATCGTACTGCCCCCGAAAGAAAAAAAGACGCATCTAACATTTTTTCCAGATTTGAGTTGTATATCAGACAGATGCGCCTTTTTTTCTGATTCCGGCAACGTATATAACACAAATCTAGAAAAAATTTAAATGCCTCTTTTTTATTAAAGGGGGCAGAGTTGGTAGTATCTAATAATATAACACAACATCACGCCTTGTTTCCCCGAAGGGTTGGGCAGAGGTGTACCTATAAATAGTACACCCACATTTCGCAAGTTATGTTTAAGTCCCATGTAATAGAGAGCGAGCCTATTGCCATCAACCGGGCACAAATCCAGACTCCGGGCTGCCACTGAAAAATTACAAATTGAAAATCCCAATAACTCTTCGCTCAACCTGGGAATCGAAATCAGGACTTCATGCTCAGAAGTAGAACTTGCGATTACTGGACCAACGAAGCATTAGGCATAAGTATAGTTTGGTTATTCTGTGCAAAAACCCGGGAATCAAACCGAATGACATTTAGCGAAACTTCCAATCGCTCCTTTGAAGTTTTAGGACGGAATTACGATTGAGACGCAAAGTCAGAATCTATTTTATTTTAAAGAAGGAATCATCATTATCTAGCTACGGCTTTACAGCCGCAGGTGAGCCTTAGCCTGATCAAAAATGCCTCATTCTAAGTTAGACCTTCCTCAAACCTACGATTTAATTTCAACTCTTTATTAGTGACTTTTGTAGATTATTACAGATTTATTACAGTTGTAACAGCAATCATGTAATTGCGTTTTATTAAAATAGGTTTTTATTTTTATTAATTTATTTATCTTTTGTACAGATTATTTTCTATTTAGTAAATATGAGAACGCTGTAGGCTTAGTGGACTGTAGATCTGTTGACCATTTTCTATTTTGTTAAGTACCTGGTACTTATTGTAAAACCTACACTGTCCTCCCATACCTAGTAACACTGTTAATTGAAAGTATTGTAATAGCCAATTATTTTTAAAAGAGTATCCGTGGAGTTTCTTGCCGGCTCTTCTCCATAGGAAACGACCAATTGGAACCGTACACCTAGTTTCTGACGTTTCATAAGTGCCCATGTAGGTTTATTTGAAATTTTTCAAAGTAATTTATCTCAACTAAGCTGCATTTATAAACATAACACAATAAGAACAAGTAAGTAAGTACCTATTGAATATTGATAAAATAAACGCCTGATAGAAAGCTGTTAGCAAGATGGGGGCTAAACGCACTGCACTCAAAAACAAAGTGAAGGCGTTCTACTTTTCTGATGACCAGTTGCTAAAATATCGTATTTTAACTATTTTACTATTATTCAAACCACGCACCTCTGAGTTTTCGAAATCAGATGCGTATTGTATAATTATCACTTGCTTAAAAAACGGTGAAGGAAAACATCGTGAGCGTCATAAAAACTCGGACATCATAAGGCCGAAAGGGAAATCGTGGCCCCAGCAACATGGCAACTAAAGGAACACGGGTGGGTTTTAGCCAGTGAGAGTCTGACACACCCTCCCGCTCCGCCCAGAGCGGGAGAAGTTATTTGATAATTTCAAAGCGAAATTTAAAAAAAAAACGTGTGGCACTCGGGGATTGCCGCGGTAAAGCTATTGCATAGCATTTGTAACCTCCATACTTCTTATTTGTCAACGCTACACTTGGGATGATGACGTGATGACATAAAACAAAAATTATGTTCCCATGACAACATCACGTCAACATCACATTGTCATGGGAACCGTCATTACATGGTGGGCGGAGTGGGGGGTGTTAGGTTTTATTTTCGTTACGTTACGGAATTTCTTGATTCGGTCGCCGCGCTCAAAGCCCGCGATAAAAGCTATGCAATAGCTTAAAAAGGCAGTGAAAAAACAAGTAACCACATGAAAAATATGATTCATACCGAAGGGATGGCTTGGCAAAGATAGTTTGTCTGGAGAACACAATTTTTTTCTGAAAGCAACTTGTTTCCAAGATCCTGTTTTAAGGAATGGTTGCAGGTGTGGTTAAATACCTATACGAAAAAAAACATTTTCCATCTTGTGGATCGTCAGCCTTTTAATCAAGCCATGGCAAGAGTAGGAGTCGAAAGTCATAATCTGCTGAACAAACACGTGCAAACTATTTATATACATTGCCCTGAAGTTTAGTTACTGAAGAAAAACAAATTAATTAATCCCATGTGTTCCTAATGATTGCCTTGACAGTTATAATTTATGAACACAATTGACATTCTATGGACCGGGAACAATGATAATTGTGCTGATAGAAAGAGTCCTTTGTGCTGTCGAATGATGTGTGCATGTTCTGGGTAACCTGGATTTTGAACCCCTGAAGGCTGAGAGTCTACTGTACGTTAAATATGATTTTTCATGAAATGTACCTTATTTCAATTTATTTGAGTGGTGGGATAAATTATATTTTACAACAGATTCTCTGGTCAAACCAAAGAAACTGACTTGATCAGGCTGATTGTTAGATTATTAAGTGTATTTCTCTATTACTAATTTTTATTACATTAAAATTTTTACATTAATAATCTGTATTATATTTAACTATCTATACCCACATACCTACCTACCTACTAAACAAAATAAAATAAAACAATAAAAAAATCCTAAATAAACAAAAATTTACATAACATAACGCCTTGTTTCCCCGAAGGGTTGAGCAGAGGTGTCCCTGTAGCAGGTACACCCACATTTCGCCAGTTATGTCCCATGTAATAGGAGCCGAGCCTATTGCCATCAGTCGGGCACAAATCCAGACTCCGAGCTGCTACTGAGAAATTTCAGATAGAAAAACCCAATAACACTTTGCCCGACCCGGAAATCGAACCCAGGACCTCATGCTCAGCAGTAGCGCTTGCGACCACTAGACCAACGAGGCAGTAAAAAATTAACAACATACTTATTAAAATATGGCGTCGAAGAGTTGAGAATATTGTATCAAGTAGGTAACACACGTCATAGCTAAGTGCAAATATGGCCCTATACATACATAACATTCATAGATTTTTATTTCAAGACAAGTCCATTAATCACATTACAATTGTTGCTTGAATTACATTTGTAATTACTGTAATATTCTTCTATAATTAATGTTGTTGACATACGATAAGAAAAGTGAATATCTCATAATTTATTAATATTGTTGATAATAGTGTCTTACAGCCGATTTATTATGTAAAAACAGTGGCACTCCGGGAGTGCCGACAGAAGTGAAAACTTGAACAAGATCGCCTTGGTGAAAGAAAAATACTTGTGTAGAACATTAGTTCGTAACCTTATCTAAATAAAGAGCACAATCGCGTTTACAAAAATGAGATGTCGGTAACGGTGTCACGAGTTCAATTGTTTTTTCCCATCTCAAAAATGCCCAACGCGCCTAAAGAAGTTTTTACTTCAAAAACTCAACGTGAAAACTTAGGTGGAGTGAGCTTCAAGTGACTTATCAAAAGTGTCAATCCCTAGCGATCCCTAGCATCAGGTTTACAGCTCACTTCACATAAATGTTTTCACGTTGAGATTTTTACAGAATAGATTGGCTGGTGTCAGTACACCATCTTAGGCTGCCTACGTATTGAGAGCGGCTGTAGTGTAGACGTTGATGTCGTGACGACGTCACGTAGATGTTGCGCAGTCGCTGCGAAGGCGGGAGTGCAGGTGAAGGTAGTAGTCTCGCAGACGTCGTTCCTCAAACTAGTTTAATACTATCTTACTTTCTGGGTGTGAACAGGGGGTGTTCACACCCAGAAAGTAAGATAGTTAGGTCCTTTGAGGAATGAGGTTCAGGCCTCAAAGGATGAATTAATAAAAACAACATATAGCTTCGTATTAATCCTTATCCTTATCTTTACATATTATAAAACAAAGTCCCCCGCCGCGTCTGTCTGCCTGAACGCGATAAACTCAAAACCTATCTTTCAAACGGTTTTCACCATTAGACGGAGTGATTCATGCGAAAGGTTTTAGTGTACCTATAATTCTTTAAGGTTTTGTATAAATTGGCTGAAATTTGACGATTATTGTTGAAGAAGTCGGAAAAAATCATGCCGACTGGGAGCTTTACTGGAGTGCGCTGCCTAAACCGAAAATAATACATCAAGTTTATATTCTACGGTATTGTTCATCTTAAAAAGTTCAACAAAAAAGTCCGCGATGGCATATGCCCACAATAAACATTTTTATCTTTCAGAATTTGATTAAAAATTGAATTGTTATTTCCGAAGCTTTTTTGACCGGTATAGTATTTATCCTTATCCAAAAAAATTATGTTATTTAAATTGGGCATTTAATTTAGATTAAAATATGCCTTTGAATCATGTAATTTAAATGAATAGTTTAAAAGATATCACAGTTTCAAAATTACGCGGAGTGACGCGGGCGCAGCGGTAGGAGTCAATGACGTTTTCCTCTGTTATTAGGTATGAAATCTCGGTAGTACGTACGTTCCCGTGGGATATTTTCCGACATCCACGCGGGCGAAGCTGCGGGCAAAAGCTAATGCAGAATAAAATTTAAATCACCATAATATCTGTCACTCAAAATATGACGTAAATAAAATTTACGAAAATAAATAGTATTTTGAATATCGGTACCCGCTATATTTAGACACTTTTGTAAAAGTTTTCCATAAATAACATTGGTCTGAAGGACCATTCATGTTTGACGTATTTGGTCTTTTGTCCCTTGTTGACAAAATCTGACAGAGCCTCACTCGAAAGAAGTCAGAAATAAAACGAGAAAGCCAAGTACGGACATCATAACGATATCTTGACTATTTAATTTTACTGAAATTTATTCTTATCATCATCATTAGCCTAATAGTAGTCCACTGTTGGACATGGGCCTCTCCAATTGCACGTTATTCAGCTCGATTCGATTCTCGGCAACTCTCATCCCACTGCTACCAGCCACCCTGCGAAGATCGTCGGTCCACTTAGCCTGAGGGCGTCCTACCTTACGTTTGCCGATTCGCGGTCTCCACTCAAGAACACGTGTACGTCACGCGAACGGTCATCGGTTCTACGGCTAATATATGGCCGGCTCATTGCCACTTCAGCTTGCTTATTCTGTGAGCAATGTCGACAACTTTGGTTCTCTGCCGGATCACCTCGTTCTGGATTCGATCCCCCAGAGAGACTCCAAGCATAGCCCGTTCCATATATAGCTCGCTGAGTGATTTTGAATTTATGGACCAGCCATACCGTGAGGACACTCACGGTATGGCTGGTCCATAAATTCAAAATCAAACGTTTCGGCTCCGTAGATCATAACAGGCAGGACGCACTGATTGAAGACCTTCGTCTTTGTAAAACTACTTAATACCTAGTCCATGCTGTGTTTTGATTCAATTTATATTAATGATCACTAACTCAACAGCAAACCAACATTATGTTTTGCAGTGCCCTGACAGGTTCATTGTACAAAAACTGACAATTACCTACTCTTGAATAGATAGGTTTTATGAGATTTTTTTTATTATTGTCTGTTTTATTTATTATTAGGTGTCTCCCCTCAATGCATCCCCCCTTGTCTTTTTCAGTGCGATTTCTCCAAAGGAGGTCGAATCCTCAATAAGTTTGTGCTACAGGCCTCTCTTTAGTAAGACAAACTGAATCCTGGCAATAAGCCAGACATTATAAAGACAAAGATGAGACTGTTTGTCTCCTCTTCATCGATTGACCTCTATATAAAATTCGCGAGAGGTTCACCCTTTATTGCTAGTATAGAACATTGTTTAAACTGAACTACATTATTTTTAGGTCAATTTTCAAACATGTCTCTTGTAATTGTTTAGTTTTTGAGTCCGGTAATAAAACCACGTCTATTTTCAAGAGCTTTTTGAAACTGCAATAGGATTAAGTCAAGGAGAGATGCAGGTGTCTTCGAGTCTGCTAACATATTTAATAAATCACCAGATATCGATAATAATTCATCTGCTAAAATTGGTGGTACTGTAAATTTTCCCATTGATCGTTTCTTGAGAGATATTTTTTTTTAAATGATATCTCTATTTAATAATAATATATTCATATTATAAAGAGATTAACTTTGTAAGTTTGTATGTAGGGGAAAACCTCCGGAACTACCAGTCGGATTTGAAAAATTATTTTTGCATTGGATAGCCCAATTATTGAGGAAGGTTATAGGCTATATAACATCACGCTACGATCTTTAGGAGCAAAGAGAAAAAAGAAAAAACGCTAAGTGAAAACGAAGTAATAGCGCAGACGGGCGATGCGATGCGATGGGTCAGGGCCGAAATTTCACAGGCATAAGCTAGTTAATTATAAATCTAGTCAAACTCGGTCCCTATCATAATTTGGTCCTTCAGCCATTAGGAGCATAAATTCTTGTTTTTATCATCAACCTATAAGTCAAAGTCAAATAATTTATTTCAATTAGGCACATAAACGGCACTTTTGAACGTCAAAATTTAGAAAAAATGGAATTGATTCAAGACGCCTGATTATTGCATGTAATGCATCCACACGCCGCCAAAGACAATGAAATCTAAATCACTGCACTTCTAATATGTACTAAACGACTCTAAGTACATTGTGAAAAACCGCGTCAGGAGTTTGCAACCTAAATGAAGACGACCCAGAAATTTGTGTCGCGTTTGGCGCCATCAGTAGCAAAGTCAAAGTCAAATAATTCATTTCAATTAGGCACAAAAAGGCACTTTTGAACGTCAAAAACAAAAAATAGAATTGATTCTAGTTTTCGTTTGGAGAAGAATGGGCAAGAAACTCCACCGTTACTCTTTTAAAATGTTTTACAATATTTTGTATACATTTATTATATAATTATATGTGAAGACGATGCACCTGGAATAAGATTACTATACCACAATAGGTAAAAATAATTAAAAATTAAGCAATGACAGAAAAAATAATTATACAATGGATACATGATGTTCACATATTTACAAGCATTGTAAAAGTAGGTACCAATAAGATATAGGTACCAAAAAAAAAAATACAAGTAATACTAATAAGTCAGTGTGTGAGTTTCTGTAATCACAGAATGTAAAGTAAATGTTATAATAATTAATTTGGCAACCAGTTTGATTTTATCTAGACTCTAAATTGTCTTATATAGAAAAACTCTTTCGTCTCGTCCCGTCTTTTATAACAAAAATAAACAAATTGTTTAATTAAAAAGTAGTTCAGCAGCAGTGATATATTACAGTAACAGTTCGTCATATGACCTTGTTCATCCATTTTGTTCCTTATTGGCATGGTGCCACGGAACGATTGTCGTCACCACATAAGCACATCCATCGCCTGTTCGGTTAGAGATGATAATGGTAAATCAGTTCATAGCAATTAATGTACTATGTGTTATGAAGTTCGTTCGTTGTTTACGTAGATTTCAGCGGTTGATCTGAAGTTGTGTTCAGCGATCGTTAGGACTGACGCACAATGAGTGTCACAACCGCTTGAATTTGGTTATTTGGAACAACAAAATTTAAGCAGTTGTCACACTGTTAAGAAAGAAAGAGAAACAAACAAATAAGGAAATCTAACGTGATTTCTGATTATAGTACCTAAGTCAGTTTTATAACGTCAAAGGTGACAGGATCTTCAGCCATTTAAATGATAGTTTACAACCTAAAATTGCTATGAGAAGCAGACATTTTGAACGTCCCGTTAAAGATAATGGAAAACTTGATGGTAAAGTGAAAGCATAAGATTTAATAAATGAAGTAAGTAGGTATTCGGATAATTTCAAGAGCTCGCAATAGTCTCCACTTAGCTGAATAGTATACAGAAGAGACGTTCAAGTATACTGACTGAAAGACACTGAAATATATAAAAAAAAAACTTATTAGATGAGGAAACTTTATCTAAAAACTGAAATCTACCAAAAAATCATTTGGCAACCATTCTCTTAATGCGTGCTGCCAATTCCAACCACAGCGTTTTCTCATACAACTGCACGCCAATCTTATGCTGACTTTGAAATACACGCGCGTGTAAAGCTTTCAGTGCAGTGTTACCAAGGAAGTGTGGTGGGTGAACGTGTGTGACCATGACCACGAAGTGTGACCACAATGATGAGACCCCTGTGTCTTTTGAGGAAGCCCTTGATAAAACAGGTAGGGACCGAAAGACCACAATTTTTTTGTAAATATTTTTTTGGGTTTCCTAAAGTGTTTTTTATGGAAATTCTAGAGTATTCCTGGGTTTATATTTGGGATTTTATTTGAATCTACCCT
This sequence comes from Agrochola litura, assembly GCA_949152395.1. Taxonomy (NCBI): domain Eukaryota; kingdom Metazoa; phylum Arthropoda; class Insecta; order Lepidoptera; family Noctuidae; genus Agrochola; species Agrochola litura. The sequence continues at coordinate 32,527,247 of OX424490.1, read as the reverse complement.
TTGTTTCTAGAATTTGTGACAATGAAGTTTTCGCGATAATTTTCGTAATTTCTGCTTGTCATATCGATGTTTTTGGGAACTGTCCAAAAGTGTTTCTTTTTCTCATTCCCTGTTTGTTGTGTAAACACTTTCGAGTAAAGCTATGTGTTCTATTGTTAAATTGATCTTGATTATTGAGGAAAATATGTTTGTAAATTTTATTTAGATTTTCAGGTCACTGCTCTTTATTTTATATTGTTTTGTTTTTGTCCGTTTGTAATGATTGCTTTTACGATTCATTCTTTCATAGAGCAAATGCAGTTTTGCGAAAGTTACTAAAATAAATAAGATAAATTAAAAAATACGGGATATTTTTCTACCCGAGCCTTTCATAGACGTGCAAATAGAGCCACAAGTACTGCTAGCAAATGAAAATAGTACCTTCTAAATGAATATTATGATTTCAATGAAAGATTGTGTTAACGACAATTGAACAAGTACGATTGTTTAGGTACAGCGGCTTTTTTAATGTTCGATATAAATAAAATAATTTGAACTTGAACTTGAAGATTAATAGTCCAGAATTGGGAACATAAATTGACACAAATTGATGCCTTAACCAACATTAGATAGATTTAGGTATTGGATGAATGATGCAATGAACAACAGCTGTATAGATATTTAATTTAATTCTAAACCATTGACGCTTTGTATTTGCCCAGCAGTGGATTGTTTCAATCCACTGCTGGGTAAATTTAAAGACATACAATTAAAAAAAAACAACCAACTTCCAAAAAACAATAATGTATTTTCATCTGTAAAAAATATCTGAAAATAAATAAATTTATTATTATTATTAAAAAACACTACAAAGTGAAAAATAACTTTAATTTCGGAAGTCGGTGCCTTTCTTTGGTTTTGAATTTTCGTTTTTTGTCACCGACTTCCGAAATTAAAGTTATTTTTCACTTTGTAGTGTTTTTTGGAAGTTGGTTGTTTTTTTTTTTTTGTAAAAAGTTTTTATTTTTCACTTTTTAGTTGTGGCTTTTTAGTTGGGCTACCACACACAAATTCTAAAACCACTACCTGCTATATAAATAACAGTGACAGGAACTTATCATATCATTCACATGCTAAGTGGGAAAAAGTTCGTATTATTGAAGCTAAGTCAAAAACTATCGAAGCAAAGTTAATAAAATTTATATGGGGCCTCGAGAGCATACCCTTTCAAACAAAAAAAGAGTTTTCAAAATCGGTCCTCAATTGACGGAGAAATCGGTGGACATACGAGTACATAAAAAAAAAGTAAAAAAAAAAACAAACATACGCGACGAACATATAACCTCCTCCTTTTTGGAAGTCGGAAAGAAAAATCGTTTATTTGCGGTAAACATGACGCAAAAAAAAATTTTTGATTACAAAAATGAGAAAAAGTTGGGGGAAGCACGCGTCACATCCACGCAAATCGGCTATCGCTCAGCATAATGCTGCGACCCTATGCAAGACAGAGCCCCAGCGCTGGTTTTCAGCGACAGCCGGCGCCGACGTAATGACGTCGACCGGTGCAGCAAACAAATATTAAGACGCTGTACCAGTACAGCTTACTTAAAGAAAAATATTATTTTAAAATTAAAATGTGATGCAATATACTAAATAGATCTAAGGAGATAAAAAATAAATAGACATATTTTATTCTATGTTACGAGAATATCATCCAATCATCAATCAAAAGAAATCACTCAATCATTCATCATTTCAATTGAATCTTTTAAAATATATTTTTAAAGATAAGTTATAGAATCAGGCGTTACTTTGCGGAAATCCATGACGGTAAAATGTAATGTAAATGTATTTAGATAGAGTATAGTAGTTGTCTGTTCATGTTTTAAATGCTTTTGTTAATTTTATGTATTTTTCTATCCAGGCAATGGGCTTTACAACATCCTTCTGGTTATGACCTGCTCACTCATACTCCTGGCCATTGGCATAGACCTGTTTGGGTTCAGCCTGGTGGTGGCAGCCGCCTGTGACCTGGAACTGACTGTCATGCAGAAGGGGATCCTCACGTCTTTGCCTTTTGTTGGTGAGTGCAATGCCTTGTGCTTTGAATTGCTGCAAAATTATTTAATGCATATTTACGACAAGAAAATTGACAACTCGTTTAATACCGATATGCGTCGAACAAAAAATTTGTCTGCCTACATTTTCTTACCTGTATTGTATCATTTGCTGGGGTCTATGCGCTAGATGGCGCGCTTCTCCTGGTCTGCACCAACTTTCAGTATCTCGGTTCGCTTTTGCAAAGCGATGGCGAAGTAGATCGGACTGTTGAGCACATAATTAACACTGGATGGACGAAATGGCGGCAGGTCACGGGAATAATCTGTGACTGCCGCATTCCCATTAAACTTAAGGGGATGATATATAAAACAATAGTTGAGGAGGTTCTTTCAAAACTTGACTATACCAATTTTTTTTTTTTCAGAATTTAAGAAACAAGTTTTTTAGGAATGCAGTTATGTATTTAATCGTAAATTTTGTTGAATTATTTTATACTACCAGAATAGCCATTGTTTTGACTGGGTTTAAAAAATCGAGCAATAATGTATTTTGAATAAATTAAAAATTTGAAAAGGAATGATCTAGTTTTGACTCGGCTTTAGTGGATTAATCATGTTTTGTTAAGGGTCTAGAGGAATAATTTCAAGCCACCCTGTTCCAAGCCATTTCAAACACAATTTCAAGCCACGTCATAAAAATAAAAACTGAGCTGCGCCGAAGAAATGTACCTAACTTTGAAACTAAACTAACTGAAAAATAAAGGGAAAAGTGGATTAAACTACTTTTGATGCAATCATGCATTTTATTTAATTTTTTCTGATGGATCTATCACGTTTTGGCAAACTTTTGTTTTCGCTGCATGTAAATTTCAGTGATACAAACAAACAAAAAAAAAAAATTGTGTTCTCTCGAAAGTGAAATAGTCAAGTTTTGAAAAGAACCTCCTCAGTTAGTCTAGCTGCCTTGTATGGATCAGTATGTTGGGCCACAAACGAGATGGATGAAAGGCAATTGCATGCAGCTGAGATAATGTGTGGTGTTACACGAATGGATAGAATAAGAAATTAGTATTTAAGAGAAAGTCTGAAAGTGACACCAGTGTCTGAAAAGTTGTGTGGAAATCGGTTGTTATGGTACGGGCATGTGATGCGGAGGAATGAGGAAAATGTCGTGAGGAAAGTGTTAAGTACCTATGAATGTGAATAGCTAAGCTATAAGAGTAGGGGAAGACCAATTCTCCCATACGAAATGTATGGGAAAACATGTTTTTGCAACTGCAAAGTAGTTGGTCGATTATTACTCGTTAACTTGTAAAGCCTACTTAGCTGTGATAGTTTTCCTTTTAATTTCGTTATATAAACTACTACTGTGATTTTTTTCACACATCCAAAACCAATCATTTAGCTGGCAGGGGGGGCACTTGACTCTAACAAAAATTAGCACTTTAAAGCTTAATATTTCGCAAACGGATCCCTGAATCCAAAAAGAGTTTCCACAAACGTACAATATTTTTGAAGGACCTTTTCAATGATACCCTACATCATGGGACACAAAAAAAAAACATCACCAATTTACGTGTATGGGAGGTACCCTAAAAAAAATGTTTTTCATAATTTAGTTTTACCACTTTGTCGGCGTAATTAATATGTATACCTATGCCAAATTACAGCTTTCTAGTACTAAGGGTCTCGGAGCTAGACCGCGGACAGACAGACAGGCAGACGGACATGACGAAACTATAAGAGTTCCTTTTTTACTACGGAACCCTAAAAAACGATGGATGGACTGTATAAAAGAGGATATGGCTAGAAAGGGGGGGGACTACCGAGAAGAATGACTGATGGAGAAGTATGGGAGAGAAGGAATGTTGCGCCGACCACAAATATATTGAGATAAGGATATTACGATGAAAAATGATGACTACCTTAGTTTTATCTTATATAGTAACTTAATATTACTTATAACTATTATTAACTTTTATTAGGGTTCAAAATTTGTGTTTAAGACAGAAATTTTAGATTTATAAGTATTTTTTACCATGTTATGTAAAATTTCAAATGATTATTGATTGAATTTTTAAAATATTTTATGTTATGCTTAATGTCATATGTTATTATTATTACTTAGTAAATACAACTAACTATATACAGAGGGAAAAAATAAAATATAGAAACAAATCATTGGTCATCAAAAAATTCATCCGCATCGCTGTCAATGGGAAAGGTGGTCAAAAGGCTGCCCATAATGATGATGATCATTGTCCATATATGCATTAAACGATGATAATTATATTCATTATGTTCAGTGTATCTTGAGCAGGCTACCTTACCTCATTAGATGCTTACCGAATTCGTTGAGAAGCAATTTTTGAAGTGAAAACTTCTTTAGGCGCGTTGGACATTTTTGAGATAGGAAAAAACAACTGAACTCGCGACACCGTTACCGACACCTCATTTTTGTAAACGCGATTGTGCTCTTTATTTATATTACGTTACGGATCAATGTTCTATGCAAGTGTTTTTACTTTAAAGGTTTTGGAAGCATTTTTTTTTTGTAAACGCGATTGTGCTCTTTATTTAGATCACGTTACGGGCCAATGTTCTATACAAGTATTTTTCTTCCACCAAGGCGATCTTGTTCAAGTTTTCACTTTTGTTGGTTTTTTTTTCACCAGTTCGGAAATCTCATGCCAATACGAAAGAAGATCAATCAGATAAATCTACTGCATACAGACATGGAGACTCTGTAGTCTATCCTGTTAATGTAATCCCTTTTTTATTCTTTTTTTTTTTGGGTAGGAAATTATCAAATAACTTCTCCCGCTCTGGGCGGAGCAGGAAGGCGTGTCAGACTCTTACTGACTAAAACCCACCCGTGTTGCTTCGGTTGCCCTGTTGCCGGGGGCCAAGATTTCCCTACCGGTCGGACGGCAAGCTACCCATTGCTCACCATCCTCAAGCCCGCGCCTACGGTGGCCGGAAATCGGCTCGCGATTCCCGACGCCCAGGCGTTTCCTCCTGCGGCGGTTAGGGGCGTGAGGGCGCGAAGTTTGCCTCTCCCTCACGCGTTCCTCCTCCTCCTTCGCGAGCATTGTTAATGTTATCCCTGAGTCGCCTTTTACTATAAAGGCTCCCTCAGACAGGCGCGATGCGACGCCAGTAGAACAATTTCCGCGAAATTCTCATAGAAGTTGATTCACCAGAGACGTGTCGCGCCTGTCTGTGGGAGCCTTAAAACCTCGTTGTAAAATTACACGCATAGGGTCCGTTGATTGTTTTATTTTTAAACTTTTCCTCAATGCGCTTCTAGGAATGTATTCTTAAACATTCCTAGAATTTCTACAATTTCACAAGTACAAGTGGCATTAGATCATCTTCAATTTCCTCATATTAAACATAATGGAGAATAACAGAACCATTTACTGTTGCCATAAAACTGAAAACCAATTCTAGTAAAATATTGTATTTACATTAGTTTGCGGTTTTGATTTTCTTGCTAGTAGTAAATACGAGTATCCTTACATATTATAAAACAAAGTCCCCCACCGCGTCTGTCTGTCTGTCTGAACGCGATAAACTCAAAAACTCGCGAACGGATTTTCAAACAGTTTACACCAATGGACGACGTGATTCATGAGGAAGGTTTAAGTGTATAATTCATTACGGTTTTGTGTAAATTGGCTGAAATGTGACGATTATTTTTGAAGATGTCGGAAAAAGTCTTGCCGACTGGGAGCTTTACTGGCGTGCACCGCTTAAACCGTAAGAGATAAATAAAAAGTTCATTCTACAGGATTATATATCTTAAAAATTTCAACAAAAAAAGTCCGCTTTGGCATATGTCTATCTTCTAAGGATGACCCACAATAACCATTTTTATCTTTCAGAATTTGATACAAAATGTATTGTAATTTCTGAAGCAATTTTGACCGGTATTATAATAATCCTTATACAATAAAATATGTTATTTGAATTGGGCATTTAATTTAGATTAGAATATGCCCTTTATAATTTAAAAGATATCATAGATTCAAAATTACGCGTAACAAAGTAGTTATGGTTGACGGCAACACGGGCGCAGCGGTAGGAGTCAATGACCTTTTCCTCAGCTATCAGGTATGAAATCCCAGTTCCCGTGAAATATTTTCCGACATCCACGCGGGCTAAGCCACAGGCAAAAGTTAGTACTACATATATTATTTACTAGCTGTTCGTGCTTGGCGTCACCCGGGTGTATTTCCGACTTTCCAAAATTTTCTTTCATGCAAACCTTGTCTAGTTTTATTTATAGATAGCATTTTTTAAATAAACTAAACGTGAATTCATGCAAGCCTAGTCTTTTTGTTATGTTACTCTCAGAAATTGTGCACAACGTGTCGTGAACAGAATACCGTCTTTTATGACGATAACTTTTTTTTGCAACATCCGATTTTTATGACACAAAGCCTATATTCTAATCCAAATTAATCTCTGTCTACCTGTGAAAACTACATGAAAATCCGTTCAGCGTTTCCGGAGATATGCGCGAACAAGCAAACATACAGACACCGGATTCTACTGTTTTATTACATGTATATTTTAATTTAAGCTTCTATCAATAATTTGATTTTTATAATTCTCACACGTCCCACCGAGGTAGGGACATGTTGCTTGTAGTAAAGATGTGGCTAAAAATTATTAAAAACCTTGAACGGAAAGTCATCACTACTGCTCGGTAGATGTATTATGATATTTTTTTTTATTTTTTTTTATTATTAGTTTATATACATATCCATCGATAGATAACATATATTTACACAATTTTAAAAAGTTACAGACTTAAAATAATAATATGTACAAGTACAGTGAAACCCGTTTGTAATGACTTTCACTGTATTGGCTATAAGAAACCGTCGGATTACGGTCCTTATAGCCGACAGTCGTTTTTACCAAAAACTATTTTAAGCAAACAGAAATGCTGACCTCAAAATTACGTCGTAATAGTACGTCGTTTAAAGCGAAGTCGTTATAAACTGTTTTCACTGTATATACAAAAAGAGAGGAACATATCATAGGGCATCAAAAAATTCGTCCGCATCGCTGTCAACAGGAAAAGTGCCCCAAAAGCTGGCAGCATTGCCACGTTGTATAGCGATTGCCATGTTATGATATTGTGTTTGTAATTTCACTAGCACCTAATAAATAACGTTTAATACAAACACAAAACATTGTTTTTAACAAAAAGATATAGTTATTTACGAGCGCTTTCATATAGAGCTCGCAGTATAGTTACAAGTGATGTAACTTTTCTGTTTTGAGTGCTGAATAAAAAAATAAAAAACCCGACCGCAAAAACACATAACTGAAAAGAGAAAAAACAAGCATTATAATCTATAGAATTTTAGTATCGCAGGCGGGGACAAACCAATAACCTGAAATATAGTGTAGATAACTTTTGCTTATATACCCAGTGCCGCTCGCGCAATAAAGACGAATCTAACGACATATCATTCATCAAAATCGGTTCAACCGTTTAGTAGTTACGAGGGAACATAGAGACGGACATACATACAGGTCAAACACATAACCCTCCTTTTTGGCTTCACCGCAGTCTGAGGAAAGATCATTTATGTCGGTATAAAGACATTTATTTCTCAAAAAAAGAACATTATAGTTTACCTAACATATTGAGAAAAGTAAGCCCAAAAATTAATAAAGGTAAGTGCGATTCTCTGTGTTCACAATAAGAAAATTAAGAGTTAAAGGTGACAATTGGTATTGTTAGTGTTGTTTTCTGACGTGCTCTTCTAGGGTTTTGTTTAATTTATATATGGTGTCACTATTAGGTACATCTCAGGTAGTTCATAATACAGTTTTGCTCCCTCGTTCAGTATATATTTTCTTCTATAGTTAGTTCTGGGTGGTCTCAATTCTAGTTTGTCTCGCTGTCTTGCGTTGTATGTGTAAGTTTTCTTTTAAAAGTTTAATTGTGAATGTGTACCTTGTGTTATGATTTTATGTATTAGAGTGCATGTTTTAACTATGTATAATTGGCTAATTTTAAGTATTTTTGTATCTATGTAAATTTTGGTGTTTGGTGTTAAGTAGTCATAGTTATAAAGAGTTTTTATTGTTTTATTTTGCGGAACTTGTATTTCTTGGACGATAGATTTTGCTGCCGTTCCCCATATCTCAACAAGATATTCTAATTTGTTTGATGTTTGATTTCAAGTAACTAACTGTTTCTTTCTTAATTTTCCAGGTATACTCCTAGTATCCTACCTCTGGGGTTACGTGTCAGACACCAAGGGTCGTCGTTTCACCCTCGTGATACCTCTTCTGCTGTCCTTCATACTGTCCTGCATCAGCAGCCTCTCTCCCCATTGGCTGTTCTTGGGACTTGTGAAGTTTTTGTGTGTTTGTTTGTGAGTATTTTTTTTCTATTGTTAGTCTTGTAATCATTAGATCTGCCCAGCCTTTTCCCAGCTATGTTGGGGTTGGCTTCCAGTCTAACCGGATGCACCTGAACACCAGTATTTTACATGGAGCGACTACCTATGTGACCTTCACAACCCAGTTACTGGGTAATACGATACCGCTTGGTAAGACTGGTCGTCAGACTTTCGGGATTCTGACAAACCGTAACGATTGTCAAAGATCCACAAATGACAGCCGGGACCAACGGCTTAATGTGCTTTTCGAGGCAAGAAGGTCTTGGTATTAAAGATGGTCACCCATCTACCATTGCACCTACGTGTCGTGATTCCTTTAGTTCTATGACTATTACTTGGACATGGCGGTTTAGACCATTCCAGTTTATTTTCTGGATAACTCAACTAAGCATGCGTAGTAACATAAGTAGGTACAGTCACCCGTTCATCAGTGTCAACACTTACGCAGCAAAACTCGCCCTTACAGCAACGACATAAAGGCGCCAACAATGTCAAATTGTAACCAATGATGTGCAGTTGACTGTACAAGAAATCTGTGGCCAAGTTAAAGAAAGTATCGCATCTTAAGGTTCATGGAAAAATCCGTCGCCATCAAAACAATCAATATTGTCATCCTTTCCCCACATCGCTTTGAATTTATTAATTTGACCCGTCTAATTGTGTGGAGCATACCGAGTGGCCGAGCACCATAATGTGCCATATTTTACCAGTGGCTCATGAACGTCGAGTGCTTATTGGAGGGAAGATTCGAGAAAACACAGTGGAAATGTTTTTGATATATTATCTATTTTTGGCCTGCTTTGAATTTTGAAAGGATTTTTGGCGAAGTTGAGAATTGGATGGGGATAGAATACCTACACTTTATTATGTACACCATACTGTTGCTTGTAGTTAAGCAGTATAAGTCCATGAAATCTATGCAGGGGTAGGTAGAGGTAGAACTAGAAGTTAACTGAAGATGTTAGAAGATAGAAGAAGCGTACGATACCAAGGGGTGTCTTGTTATCCAGAGACTGTTTTGTGGAGGTCAGATAGGCGGTCACTCCATGTACAATAATTTTATTCAGCTGCATCTGGTTAGACTGGAAGCCGACCTCAACATACATAGTTGGGAAAAGGCTGGGCAGAAAATAAAGTATACTTATATAAATAAACCATGCCTGTTTTATTTAAAAGGTTAAGCAAAGGTGTACCGACATAGTATACCCACATTTTAAGTCCCAAGTAGGTATGAAGAGGATTATTGTTGATGAACGGCCACAACCTATAATTATATACTTTAAACACCAGAAAAAACATAAAAAAATAACATTATAAAAAGTACAATGGGCGGCCTTATCGCTTTCTGCGATCTGTTCCAGGCAATGTTATGTTATATAATAATCTGTATGTTCTTCTATTCCAGTGCCTGTGCGGCTAACTCTGCCACCTACACCTTGGTTGGAGAGTCATGTGTCCAGCGAGTAAGAAACCGGTACATGCTACTAATGACTTGCCTGATTCTACTGTCCCCTGCCGTTGCTGGTAGTAAGTATCTGACTTTTAGTATGTGTTTTGTTTAGTATTTATACCAGGGGAGTTTGGTTTGTGACTAAGTAATGACAGCCGCACGGGTCGATCGATCAGGTATTATGTTACCAAGTAACTAGGTTGTGGAGGTCAGATAGGTAGTCGCTCCATGTAAAAACTGGTATTCAGCTGCATCTGGTTAGACTGGAAGCTGACCCCAACTTAGTTGGGAAAAGGCTAGGCAGATGGAGATGACCAGGGGATTAGTTTTAAATGCTTCTTCAACGTTGTCCAAGGTAATTTTAGTACATAAAATTGTGAGTCTGTTCTGATTTAGACAAAGCATCTATTACCACAATATCCATATTCTAGAGAAGAATGAAGAGTTTTGATACTCATTATGCGTGTGTAGTTTCCTTTCCTTTTCCCCTTTGAAAGGGGACAGATGATTTACTTTGATTCATGTTTTCATACAGCAAAAACAATAAATATCATTACAAAATATATGTCTTTTTTTCCAGTTCTCACCTATCCAACATTAAAACTAGACTTCGCAGTGGAACTGTCCTGGTTGAACGTCGTCTATAAACCCTGGAGGCTACTCATCGTAGTCCTGGCATTACCATCAGGTCTCGGAGCTCTAGCCATCTACTTCTTTTGCGAGTCTCCCAAGTTCCTCTTCAACTCTGGCCGGAGAGATGAAGCTTTGGAGGTGCTGAAGCATATTTATGCTGTCAATCATAAGGGTTCTAAGGAGGAGTACACGGTTAGTAATTTTTTTTTCATAAAAAGATAATTGATGGGTATGTAATCATTTTTTTTTCTACTCTCCGTCTGGGAAGAACAGAGGGTTATCTTGTACTCGCACCAACTAAAACCCCTCTGTTCCTTCTAGTACCATGAGTCAGGGGCCTAGGAGATACTTGTACATTCGCCGTACCCCCAACTGGTATCGGCCCGCTATGCCTGACGGGCCCCATCACCAAGTGCGGCCGATCCCACGAGCGCACATCCTCCCATTAACGCACGCATTCAGTACTGCGTGCCACCTTACTGTTCATGGGTATGTAACCTACCTAGAACAGTACGCTGTAAATAGCACATCGTAATCATTTGTAAATGATTTTTTCTGAAGACAAAGCTCAGAAAAATCTGCGTTTTGGGCGGTTTAAAGGTGTTTATGATTTTTTCAGGAGCAGTGCTGGCCCAGTGGGGAGCAGTGGTGGCCCAGTGGTAACGGCCGCGACTTACGAGTTGTACGTCGTAGGTTCGAACCCAGACAGGCGCTTTACTTTGTGTAAATTATTTCATCACCACTGCTCTCACAACGGTGAAGGAAAACATCGTGAGGAAACCGGCATGTCCTAGAACCGAAAATTCGAAGACATGTGACATCTACCAACCCGCACTGGCCCGCGTGGTGGATTACGGCCCACTCCCTCTCACAGAGAGGAGGCCTGTGTCCCAGCAGTGGGAACATTATAGGCTGATGATGATAATGATGATTTTTTCAGATACCAATTTGGTAAAAAAAAATATGGTGGGACGCAATGATGAGAACAGTGAGAAAAAAGAAGCTGCTTTACCTCTTGAAAGAAATGAAACGTGATTTCACCAAATGTTGCAAATAGTCTTTATACTCAAGTCTTCACACTCTTTCTCCTATTCCAGATCCACTCCTTCACCTTAGAAGGGTACACCGCAAAGAAGGAAATGTCTTTAATACGTGCCATGTACGAGCAGAGCGCCCCCCTCTTCAGGCCCCCCTACGTCTTGAGGAGCGCACAGCTGTTCTATATCGTCGCCGTCGTGTACATCACGTGAGAACCAGGTTTTATATTGTAACTATGTATACTAACCTGATTATGGAGTGGTGGAAGAAGACTTTATGCATTCTTAGAATATTATGTACTGGAGTACTTGTCTCCTTTATTATGGGTAGCGTAGAAGAAATTATTCAAAAAAAAAAAAAAAAAACTCAAAGCATTTATTTCAATTAAACCATTTACAGGCTTTTTTGAATTGTCAAAGAATCGGTCAGTTAGTCAGAAAGTTGAAGCTAGTTGCCCATTCCAAAACGTAGATCTCTATGGAGAAGAACGGGCAAGAAACTCCAAGGCCACTCTTTTAAATATAGATATTACAAAATTCTGGGTACATTATTCTTGTTGCTTCTATATGTGAGAACAATGTACAAAAAATAATCAAAGCAGTTGCAAATATATGATTAAAAATAAGCCCTGGCAGATAAGAGATGACCAGTCTCAACTGACGGCGCTATTATTAAATTATGTCCCGTGATACTTTTACGTTGATCCTGTAACATAAATAGGTGCGTAGTATTTATGATAAATCGAAGTCCACCACGAGTAATAGATACTTTCGGAACGTAGAGTTACATATTAATATATTACTATTATAATCTTGTCTTCGTAACTTTCTTTCCAGATTTTTGTAACTTTCAGAACAGTTTTGGTGTTTCTCTAAACTTACAATAGATCAACTTTTGATCAATAGGTAATCCAAAACTGTCTAATCATTTCTATTTTCTTAGATATCTTTTGACAAAATTTTGCTTTTCACTGTTGCAACTTCATTACAATTTTATTTGTTTACAGGAACAACAGCTTCTTAGTATGGCTTCCCTACATCCTCAACCTGATCAGGTTGTCAATGGAAAGTGGCACTGCGACAGGAAATATCTGTGAACTGATCAGTAGTAAGCCTGTCCTGGCTATTAGCAATTCTACTAAAGATATTGTGAGTATCAACACTTAACTAAAAGATTAAAGGAAATAGCAATTCGAGCCATTCTTTGTATGAAACTACCTACTGCAACGTACTCTAATCGGAATCATAACTAACCGCCTCGCCTCAAGACAAGCTCACAAACCATGGCGATACGGTGACGATCCCTTTCCGAGTTGATATGTGTGCTATGACCATAAGATAGAAAATGTGGCGTTAAGGAAATTATTGTTGCATTAATGAGTAAATGGGTATCATTGAGAAACGTTCAGATCGTTATTCAGAAGTTTATAAATGTTTCGTGTTATATTTGTTTGCCCTAAAAACTGTATGAAGTGTTTTAACTTTGGTTGATAACCTCCAGTATTTTTTTATGAATAACACATTGCTTAACCTTTTCATTTTATTCCAGACCCAAGAAGTCTGCACCGGGACAATAGAGTACAACGTGATCTTAACCCTCATCGCCTCTCAATCCGTCTTCGCGTTCTTCAACTTCCTCATCTCCTACCTCCAAAACCGGAGGAGAGTGGTGCTAATCTGCATCCTCTGCCTCTCCTCGATCAGTGGAACGATGCTCAACCTTGTGCCTGAACCCATCTCCAGTGTGTTCTTCTTCATGGTCTTCACCTGTACGTGCTTGGGAATGGGCATCCTGGCTTCGTATTTTGTGGATATTTATCCAACATCTTTTAGGTAAGTTTTTGTTCTACTGCTAATACAATATCACATTAACATGCTTATTAGTCTGAAAAAATTCAATAACTTTAAAATTACAATTTCACTATGTCAAAGCAATATTGTAAAGCCAGTTTGAGCGAAAGTAGGTACTAACAACGTCTTGCTAAATTAAAGGGATAATAATAATTATCTTTAGTAGCCATATCATTTTTGCACCTATGTGTTTTCTCAATATTGATATAACATTTTTATTTTATTTTATAGTAGGTACCTATTATTTCATATTGTCTTACTTTTATATGACACTTATTTGCTTTTTTTAGCTGTCATTAATAAGTGGTTTTAGTTTATTAATTACCAGCAACAAGTCCTAGTGGCTTAAAGGATAACAAAGCTGCATCAACTTCCTCACATCACAAGACTCAACATTAAAAGCGCCTTTAACGAAAAGTTGGAAATTACTCCTTTTTTGAATGTTTATTATATTGAAGGTGCCAGATGGTGCTGGTGTATTTAGGCGCGTCTTTCGAAGCACAATTTTTTAAATTCTAATCTTGGTTTCTTTTGTGACTGTTCTGTTATACAAACAATATCTGTTATTATTTCAGGGGCATGGCCACGTGCTTGAGCATAATGGTCGGTAGAAGCAGTACATTCATTGGCATCAACGTGGTGGGGAACCTGATATTCCACCACTGTCGGGTCACCTTCTACTTGTGGTCTCTACTTGTGCTGAGTAAGTACAGAATTTTCACTTTTAGAAAAATAATATTTGGAACCTGTTGCTCGGATCCCCTCTGGACTGAGGTTGCAGATAGCTATGACATGCAATTTGCTAAAACTATACCCTGGAGTGTTATTTGAAAGACAATGATGACACATTAATAAAAACCTTCGGGGTAATTCCGTAAAACACAGCAGCAATAGCTTTATTTTGACAGTTCAACAACATTCATTGCGTTAGTTACGTTGTTGAACAAACAATTTTTCGAACATATGAAGCAATGGATTAGCAATATCCTTCAAAATCATTAAGATTGTGATTGAATGTGTGTTACGCCATTAGGGTGCTGGTTCTAAAGATTTTTGATGCGTCCATGGATATTCATAGAGCGAGAGAGAGGAAATGTCAAGTGCAAGTTTGTGATTTATGTTTTTGGTATCTGCAGCTGTGGTTTATAAGCGACATCGGGGCCGACACGGCCATCAAGCCCCACTGTCGCCAAATGGTGACGGTAACTCACGCGGCTTAGATATTTTTGTGTTAAATAAGGGATAGTATAGTCTGTGGGTAGTTTCACTCTATGGCCTGACGGATTCTCATCTAATTTTTATTTTTAAATCAAAAATTTATAGCGACGTTTCGCGTCGCGACGCGACGATATTTCGGAGTGTTTACCGGTTACCATGATGTTGAATGTTCTGAACATATTATTATGTGGATTATTAAAACTAGACTATGATTCTTAATGCGTGATTTATTTCCCTTTACAGGTAGTGCAATAGCCGCATGGTTTTTGCCACCAGACAAGCCAGCTGTTTCTAAACATGATGCCGTGTAACTGTAATATGATGATGAAAACTTTATATCTGTGATTTTTTATATCGTAAGCAAATATGTAAGGAAAATGTCTAATGAATAAGTGTTTAATAGAAGCTGAGGTTGAACTTTAAGTTTGTAACGAATAAGAATATTGTGCTGCACTTATTGCAACGTTCGGAATGAGGCAAATTAAATTACTTTTTATACAGATTTTTACAAATCAAAGAATTTGTAGAAGTGGTTGTAACGCCATTTGTATTCATGCATGCTTCTCCTGAATGTGAAAATGGTTTGATTATAAAATTAAATAGAATTAAACTCCGTTTAAGATTCGTATGATATTTTAAATAGGTTGTGATAGTTCCTCATTAATTAATTAACAAATTTATTTCAGGTAGGTGTCTACTACCTACCTACTTGTACTCAAATGAAGGTAGATACTTGTACTAGGTAATTTCTATAGATAATTTAACTGTCGTCTGATTTAAAACAGATGTCAATTCGAGAAATATGTTATTTTAAGTAACTATTATTATTTTTTTTGATTTTTTTATTTACCTAGTTATGTTAAGGTGATATGCACTATTTTATGATTGTATACAATTTCAACTACTAAGTTTTATGGAGAAGGAAATTAATACATTTTTTCATGATAGAATTCTTATTATGTAGTGAAATGTGCTGTAAAATATACAAGGTATATTTTGTTTTATAAATTTCTTGTTACCGTAGGCTTAGAAGATCGTTTACTAAAATAAAAGATTATAATTAGATAAATTATGTAATTTATTTAACTTTTCATTTGTAAAGCGTTATCTAAATAACACACTTGTCATACATTTTTTAATTCACGTTTTTAACGTTACATAAACCTCGATCATATTTTCTTTAAATCACAGAATAAATTGTGAATGTTTGTTAAACAATATGGCCCTGTGTAGCAAAAACTGCACATTGTGGCCGAAACTCCACGTAATTTTATTAAAAATTATAATGATATTTGATTTTTTCTCTCTTTTAATTAAAAAGGCACACTCTTAGAGTATAGTATTTTACATAATAATTTGATAATTACCTAAAATAAATACAAAAACCTTAAAATTACGAGATCTTATTCTACTTATACTAAATTAAATTACATTTACAATGATCGAATGAAACATGAATTAATTACTTTCGTGTCATTTAGAGTTGCATAATTAATTTATTAATTATTGTTGATATGTATGACTATACTTACTTGATTTTTTAAATTATTTCCTTCTTTTATTTTATTTATACATTCTTGTAAATTGTAAGTTATCAAGGTATTATTATTAACACTATCTTTACCTCTTAACACAATTAAATTGTGCCAAGCAAGAGTGGACATAAGGCATGTCCAGTGAACTTGTGACTACATTTTCAATAGTTAATTGATTCAGGCGTGGCCTTGCGGAAATCCATTATAAAATACAACAGACGTGGATATTTTAGTAACTAGTTAAGCGGATGACGATGGACTTATCGCGAGTCCATCGTCATCCTGAGGATGCCTTGTCTTTAGAAATAGTTAAGCGGAACAGGTTAGTAAATATATCCACGTCTAATGTATTTTACATTTTCAATATATGTATATATAATTAATTGTTGTCGTTTGTTGTTTCTATGAGAGTGAGGGAAGGGAAAGTTCAGTTTCAGTGCACCTGTGTCTGCGCATACACTTGTGCACTATAATAGCTCCCCACTGGTCTCCGCTGAGCTTGGTTGCCATGACCGAAATTCGGTCTGGACGACTGACTATTAATAAAATTGATTGTTGGTCATCCCTTCATTGGGCTACCATCAGTGAGGGTTACGGTCAAGCCAACGGCTAAGCTACGGACGTGTTGGACCAGCTTCGCTGTACATTAAAATGTTGACGAGATTGTCCACTGTGACCCACGGCCACTCTACGCACGGATGCATGGTAAATCTCTCGGTGCATTCTGCGTAGCAGTCGACAGCTGACTTTTTTCTGTTACAGAAGCTGTTGAAATCATGATTATAATACTATGTACAGTACCGACCAAAAGTCCATGAGCAATCTCACAAAGCAATAGACTGACGCTTCGGTTTGACTTACGACCTTCTTCTATAAGTTGTTACAATACTGTAGACACGCACATTACACACACACACTCACTTTGTCTGCAACCAATGACTAGTTCGATAATCATCATTCGTTTTTAGTTTCACTCGTCTTGTTCACATAAATATTAAAGTTTAGCAGGTAGACCACAAAAAACTAAGTAAATTATTTCGATTTCTGTGGGGTAGATGCAGTTTGTTACAAGTATTCAATTAATAGAACTTTGTTGGTTCGTGCCGTGATAATATTGGTGACGAGCATTTAGCGCAGTGTTGTGGTTATTATTATCAAAAAGCAGGCATAAAATATATTGAAGAGATCAGATCAGATCAGAGAATATTATTGCGCTGCGTAAAAGTGAAGTGAATATCTAATGAAACCGGACTAAGTGTGAGTGTTATCATTTATATATTTCATATTTTACTAAACATAAATCTTAATCAAGGGTATTGTTGATAGAACAGAGGTATTGTTGAGACAGAAGATGCCTTTAAAGTTTTAAATTCATTGTGAGGTTTAATTCGATTAGTGAATAATAAATAATAAGGTATTATGTGTAATAAAAACAATGTTTTTCTTTGTTCTAGAGAAATACTGTGAGGGTTAAGAGATATGAGGAAGGGGCTTATTATCGAGTAGCAGCGACGTCAAATGGTGAATGAAACAAATGGTTTCATACCAACGAGACTTTTTGCTGAATTATTAAAAACACGTCATTATGAACCGTTCGCCGTGCACTCTGAAGGCTTGCATCACTGAAGACCAGCTAGAAAACCGTTTTTGACCTTAAAATATTGACCGTACCAACTTAATAAACAACAGATTCGTTATTGCATGAATTTATGGTAACGAATTTTTTAAGCACGTTTCAATAGGGTGTTTGTCGTATTTCTTGCAGATATACCGAAATTGTTTAATATTATTTTAGTAATAGTATTATTTTAGGACAAAAATTTGAGGTTTAGTTTCAATCTTCTTTTCGTAAAGAAAATGAATACTTAAGCTTTAACCTCAATAACAACCAATATTTACTAAAGTCAAATAAAATGTAAAATAATTAATACAAATAAAATATAAACAAACTGGGCATATTTAACCTTAAAATTACCTATTCTGTAAGTAGTTTTTTACATTTTAAGTAGTCTAATATTCTTATTTATTACTTAATTACTTCGACCATGATCAAAGCTTAATATTTATGGTGAAAAAATCCATTAAAAATTTAAAATATTTCATAATTTAAATATGTCTAAATAATACAAACTGCTTCTAAGTTTCTTGACATCTATTTCACATCTTATTCAGCTGAAGTAATGATAAATAATTGTAGCAGTTTATTAACTTATGTAAAATAAATATTACGAATAAACATATTTTTTTTAATTTTGTTATCATATATCACGCATTTTTTATTCTAAAACCTTTATTGCAATAACAACATAAAAAAGCAGCAATATTTAAAAAATATTATTATCGAAAACAAAAATAATAATATTTGCAAAAAACCGCACTGTGTTTCACGAGATTAGAACCTGAGGCAGTTTGAATTCCATACCAACGCTTAACGCTTTCTGCTATCTGCACTTGTTAAGTTACTATCGAATTTTAGCAATGCCATTAACTGGTCAAGTTCACGCGCATAGTGCGTGTGTGCTAGCATGTTTAAAGCGACGGAAATATATTGTTGTTTCGTGTAACTGCGTTATCTGTGGTGTGTGTATCGTGTTGCTTACACATACAAATGTACGAGCTATACCGCGTGTTCACAGCAATACGACTCTTAGCGTGCTCATGCACTTTTGAGCGCTTACTGTACATCGCTTATGGTCTACTTTTACGTAATATTATAAGACACAGTACTTTCATTTCAACTTATTAGACAATTTTAAGGCATTATGTGATTCGAGTTTCATACCTCCTAAAAAAAAATATACAACCTATAAAAGGCAGGAAATTGGTGGGACACTATCCCTATATACTCCTGTTTCAGAAAACCTAATAATATCAGCTGTTAAATCTATCATTATATAAACTTATTTGATTTTTCTGGTGGACACAACTGTTGTCCACATGGATATAATTGTTGTCCACCAGAACATTCGACACAAGATTTAGGACTTGATCAACAGTGTTCAAATACCATACAAATATTATATCTTCCAAGAACATTAGAATTAAAACCTGCTAAACGGACGGACAGGCACCATTCACACCAAAAGCATTACGTTTTTACAAAACACTAATAAAATTAATGTCATCGTTCAGTTTTACTACCTATTTGTATCCTAAAAACTACATATACGTAGATATATATCTGTCAAGTCCTGTGTTCTTCTCCAGTCCGTGGTCTGGTACTTCTTCTGTCTTCTGACTTACGACTTCTTTGTCTTCTTCTAGTTTTATAACCATAATGGCGCCAATTGATACTGCAGAAAATAATTTGATTAACTATACAATATTGAGTGTAAGCAGTTTTGACTACATAATTTTATAGCTACAGTAGATGGCTTTGGAAGACCAAAGAAAAGATGGACTTGTATGAAATATGACTGCTGAAAAGGGGGTCATTAATATGGCTAAATTTTCTTCTTCTTTTCGTGTGGTTAGCGACTAACCTGCTGTCAGAGTTTTAAAGCCACCCATGGGTCTCTGACTTGGCTTCATATGCCGTCGAGAAATATCTCTCAGGCCGGTTTCTTCACGATGTTTTCCTTCACCGTTTCTGAAGCAAGTGATAATTATACAATACGCACATGAATCCGAAAGTCAGAGGTGCGTGCCTTGGATTTGAACTGGAGACCTATGACTTGGCAGTCTGACGGTCACACCACTAGGCTATCACTGCTATGATCATTTGATAAGCTGGAATTACCTCAAGCAGCTTTACAAAATAATTTATTATCTTTCATTGATAAAGTACAGGGTATGATTGTGGATGGCTATAAGAATAGTGGAGACCAAGGAAACGATGGAAGAATTGTTTAAAACAGGGATCCCCAAACTATTTTGGACAAGTGACCCCTTTTCCTAAATGAACTGTTACCTCAGACCCCCATGGCTAAATTACCTACTTTTAAGATCAACCCCCTTATTCATAATGGTCCGCTAACTTAAAACAGCTGCTACAGAGTCCTATTTTTCATTCTGACTTCGTTTATGTCGACCCCTAGGAAACCGATATCGACCCCAAGGGGTCGATATCGACCACTTTGGGAATCCCTGGTTTAAAAGATGATATGGCTAAAGATGTAAAAGACAAAGACATGCTGCATCGATCCGATGTCAAACCCTTATAAATTGGGATAAGAAAAGGAGGATAATAAAGTTAAAAAAATAAATACTTACATGCAAGCAAAGCCCCCACTGCTATGAAGGGCGCTGGACAGGAGACGTCAAGTAACGCCCCCACTGCCAGATTGGATGCTACTCCACCTGCTCGACCCCACCAGGCTCCCCAGCAGACACCAAGACCACTAGAAGAGAGTGAGAAAGATGATGTAGATATGATTAAAGAGAGAGAACAAACTTATTTCACAGTTCCAAACTTCAAATTATATCTGACGCGCTTGAATTTAATGTTACTGCTAGATAAAGCCAATAACACTTTGCCCGAACTGGCAATCGAACCCGGACCTCATGCTCAGCAGCAGCACTTGCGACCACTAGACCAACGAGGCAGTATTATAATTGTTTCCTATCCTATACTATCATATGGCCAATATTTGTATTTATATATATGTATAAATTTATATTATCATGTTCATTCACGGTCTTGAAAACGATTCGAACGATTTCGATGAAATTTGCAATATATGGGTTTACAGGGGTGAAAAATCGATCTAGCTAGGTCTCATATTTGAGAAAATTCGTTTTTTCTATTTTCACAGCCTCGGGAATATGATACAACGTTGGTATACCTGGATGATATGTTTATTTATTTTCACCTGAGCAGAGCTCGGTCGACCAGGTACTTTTATATTATAGTTGGTTATGTGAATGTATTTATTTCGTTTAGACACTTGTAATTGATATAATAGAAGAGATTTTATTTATCACACATCTATCAAACTTTCATAACATTCGGAATTCATATCCAAATAGATTCATGTAGCAACGTACTTTGCTTCAATGCTATTAATTTCATTGATCGTATCCCAAACAGGGATCTGCTCAGATGAAACTTTTTAATTAGTTGAAAGTTCAGTTACCTCAACCGAGCCGGCAAGGCATGCAACAGCAGTCGTATCAACAGTACATTTCCGTTCAGAGACGCTGCATTCAGCGCTGCAGCAGCTGCAACTGCTATCTTATTGAAGCTAGAGCAGGAGCAAGCAGTGGCAGCTAAACAGGCGCTGGCAAGAGCACAGACAGCTGTGCAAGCCATGGCTGCACGACGAACTCCTCGGGCACCACCTCGTGCGCATAGAATTGCGCAAGCAGCATTGCCGAGGACACAGCAAGCGCCGACTATTAGACCTGAGGTGAACACCTGGAAAATTATGAAGAGTCTCATTAAAAGCTGCCACAAGACAAAAGGCCAACAGATTGGATTTAAGTTATGAATATATTTTATCAAGTGCAGTGTAAACTGACATATCCATGCGTACTACTCATACTTATATACCATATACTTTATATAATATTATAAATGCTGAAATTAACTCTGTCTGTCCCTTTTCAGGCTTTAACGGTTGAACGGATTTGGATAAAAATTGGCACATGATTATACCATGACATGGTTTAGGACATAGGATACTTTAACCTGGTGTTTCGTTCCCCAGGGATAATTATTAGCCGTAATAGATTATAAAATTAAAATATCTTACTAACTGATTGCAACAACTATAACTTTTAGATTTCCAACATAACATCATGCCTTGTTTCCCTGAAGGGTTGGGGAGAGGTGTACCTGTAGCAGGTACACCCACATTTCGCCAGTTATGTTTAAGTCCCATGTAATACGCAACCCTCTTCCCATCAATAGGGCACAAATTCAGACTCCGGGCTGCTGGATCAATTAGTTGAACCGGGTTTCAGACTGGCAAAAGTAGACTCATCCTTCATGGGGTACTGTTTAAAATGTTTTAATAAAATACCTCCCCACATACTCCAACTGAACGAAATGGAATGAAAATCTTTTATAAAACGCACACTACGCTACCAAACATATTATAACTTGGGGGATTACATCGTTGATACAAATGCTTGACTCAGCGCTAGTCCAGCTCCACAAGGGCGCATAAACTAATTGATTATATCATTCGAACGTATTGTTGCTGAAGATTGTAAAAACTATCTTTGCTTTGTATTAATTCAATCTCTTTGTATCGTATAATTGCATATCACATGTGTGAGCCCTGTGACCATGTACATTCCATAAAGCTACCATTTACTGAGTACGTCTTTCATTGACTTGAATGTGCCCTGGCGGCTGAGAGTATGTCATGCTCACTCAAATGTCTCGCTGATGGTGGCGTGTGTGTTGGATCATTAAGTTCCCTTCAAAATGGTTAAGCTAAATGGTACTGATCCATGCGTCATGTTCGTGAACGGGCGCCGTCAGTAGGGACTGGTCAGCTCTTAGCTGCCACGGTTTATTTAAATTTTTGAATTGTTTATGTTTTTATTTTTATTACGGACGCTTTTAACGTGCACGTCTTTTTACATTGTTCTCACATGTATAATTTCAACATAAATGATCTAACCAATATTCTGTAACAATATTTTGATTTAGAAGAGTGTCCGTGGAGTTTCTTGCCCGTTCTTCTCCATATGTACCTACTATGCTTTGGAATGGGCAACTAGCTTCATTTTTCTAACTGATCGACCCCTTGACAGTTCAAAAGTGTAATTGTAACCTGTAATTGGTTTTATTTGAAATAAATGCTTTGAGTTTGAGCTACTGAGAAATTCTAGATAATAAAACCCAATAGCAGTGGTGGCCCAGTGGTATCGGCCCCGACTTACGAGATAAAGGTCGTGAGTACGAACCCAGGCAGGCACTTCACTTTGTGTATTTAATTTCATCACCACTGCTCTGAAAACGGTGAAGAAAAACATCGTGAGGAAGCCGACATGTCCTAGAACCAAAAAATTCGAAACATGTGACATCCACCATTCAGACACTGGGCCCGCGTGGTTGATTATGGCCCACTCCTCTCACGGAGAGGAGGCCTGTGACTCTGCAGTGGGAACATTATAGGCTGATTACGCTAAAACCCAATAACACCTTGCCCGACCCGGGAATCGAACCCAGGACCGCATGCACAGCAGTGGTGCTTGCGACCTCTAGATCAACGAGGCAGTTTTGGATTTTCGTTTCACCCAATCCTACTTTTCCATGACACTCAATAAGATGCAAGATGGATAGTTCTTCAAAATGTAAAACATAGGACCCTGACCTCCTGATCGATAGTAGCATCACAAATGCTGCTCTGCCCAAAGTGATCGTCATAACTGCTACCATTAAATGCTCGGATGGGTATCTCCTTGCCATAGGAGTCATAATTCAGGTCCTTCCAATGGGTTGAGGCGTTAAACAGCCTGGCGTTTTCAGGTTTAGCTGTCGATGCTGTTAGCTTACACTCTCGACCCTGGATGCGGAGGAGAAGCTCTGGAATCCACATATTTAGACCGAAGCCACTGGAAATATGAAAAGGAAGAAATGTATTAATAATTAATAGTATTTACTAAATATGATGTAATATTTAAAAAATACTTTTTCTCTGGAAATATTAGGCTGTACATTCCTGTCCGAGTGCTCTTGCTAGGTCTCGCGAAAAAGTCTCGAGCGAGGAGCTTCAGCCCGAGTGCGGCCATGTACACTCTCGCCTAGTTCAGTTGAAGTTGTGAACCTAGAGAAGTTGCACGCAGACATTCTCTGTCAATCGGTGTAAGCAACACTGGAGCCGAGAGTGTACAGCCACGCACTCGCAACTCGTCCTTTTGACTCGGGCACAAAAAACCGACACAGGGTGGAGAGCGAGAGAGGAATGCCGAGACACACCGAGGCGGGCCTAGCGCTCTCATAGACCTACATTCTCGCACTCGGCCTGTCTCGGTGTGCTTCGGCGACAGTGTACAGCCACCACAGGTCGAATAATAATTTTATACTCACGCTGCCATATTAGCAAAGAACATGAACAGTATGAGGCTGGACTTGACAGCATAACTTCTGGAGACGAACGTCTTCAAGTCCTTGATAACGCTCAAGAACAAGACTTTTGTTCTGCTCTCTTCACTAGCCAGGGTCTTGCCGACGAATACGTCGTCTTGGATCAACTTCTTTATCTGGAAGTAAACAAGCTTGTATTTTAATAACATCAAGTACTCATCATCCGCCTCGCCTTTTCCCAACTATGTTGAGGTAAGCACCCAGTCTAACCAGATGCAGCTGAATAACAGAACTTTACATGGAGTGACTGGCTATCTGACCTCCACAATCCAGTTACTGGGTAACGCGATACCCCTTAGCAAGACTGGTTGTCAGACTTTCGAGCTTCTGACTACCCGTAACAACTGTCAAAGATCTACCAACTGCTTGACGTACTTTCCGAGGCACGGAAGTGTCTCGGTATGTTACGGATAGTCACCCATCTACGGACCAACCTTGGCAAGCGTTGCTTAACCTTCGATCATGTAGCCCGAGCCCCATTGTGTTGTAATAACATCAAGTACTTATACAGTGCCGCCCATGAGCATGTGACCGCCCGTATTTTCTGAATATTCTTGAAAAATTATCGAAAATTAACTAAAAAAGGGGGGTGAACCTTTATTTATTGTATAATTCTTCAAAAAAAAATTTTTTTTTTCCAAAATCCTCCTATGATTTTATGGACTTACACTTGTGTTTTTAAATAAATACTGTTTTTTTTTAATGTGTTCACCTCCATCTTTTTTAATAATCGACAAAATTTTAATAAAAATGTTAGTTAATCCGATTAAATAACTCATAAGCTTTTAGAAATAATAAACAGAATTCAAATCGAGCAAATAACATCGGAGAATAGATATGGCAAAAGCAACTAAAAAAAAAAAATTGAATAACATAAAAAATATTAAAGATAGACCCTTTTAAAGTTAATTTTCGATAATTTTTCATGAATATTCAAAAAAATACGGATGGACACATGCCCATGCGTGAGATTGTTTACATTATATTAATTATCGAAAGGCGTGTCCGTTAACTCGCAATAGTATAGCGTCCACATATGCAAAAATAGTAGTTTATGAAACTGTTGCATAATGAGGGGTATTAAAACATGAGTGTGTGTTTAAAAACTGAGCCATAGGCGAAGTTTTTAATAGTATCACACGAATGTTTTAATACCTAGTTATGTGCAGTTTCATACACTACTTTATCTACTCTCATACATTGGGATTGAACCTAATACTAAATAAAAGATCAAAGTTAAAGATCAAGAATAAATTTGAAAAATCCCACGAAATTCAGTACAACAAAACAAAATGAATGTCGTCTGCACCAGCACATCACCGCACAAATGCGCTACAGCGGGTGCTGCTGCCCCCGTTTAAACGTTCCAATGCAAAAGTTGATGGAAACTCCTTGGTGATATTAACTTCTTGGAATAGCCCTGTATCGTAACAGATTTTTTTTTAGCATTACTTTGTTAGAGAAAAAAAATTATAATATGATTCTATTTTTAAATTTCGGTATTGTGTTCATAAAGTATGTCAATATAAACTCGTTTTGAATTTTATAATTCGAATATTACGCTATGAGAGTAGATAAAAAACATTACCATTCAAAACAAAATGTTTAAATTTATACGTAAAAAAACACTCGGTACACGCGCACGTGCCTTTCCACGTTGAAAAACAAGTGCCCGTGTATAGAGTGTTTATATACTATAGGCCTAAAGTCGGTTAGAAGTAGTTCATCAATTGTT
The DNA here is from genome assembly GCA_949152395.1 of Agrochola litura. Taxonomy (NCBI): domain Eukaryota; kingdom Metazoa; phylum Arthropoda; class Insecta; order Lepidoptera; family Noctuidae; genus Agrochola; species Agrochola litura. Next base: position 32,501,277 of record OX424490.1, on the reverse strand, counting down.
TAAGAAATCAAAATACCTTATATTCAGCACTGCCGCCGTGATTTGCCTTATAAATAGAAGCCAGGATCTTCAAGGCCTTATCACTCCTGTTAGTATCTGACAGCAGCCTGGGACTCTCTGGGAGGTACAGCACCCAGCCTCCAGAGATGAACCCTGGTATACTGGAGAGAGCTAGGAACAGCCTCCAGGATTGGATCGGAAAGAGGGTCTCGTAGTTAGCCATCTTGAAGGGTATCACCAGCCAGGCAACGCCTGGGAGGAAAAAAAGTAAAAAAAAAATTACTAATGAATAGTTCCGTTTTTTTCCAAAATTTTGATAAATGCGAGATCTAACACATAACACACACACACAACCCGTGGGTAAATGCTGTGTATGTAATAGTACAATATTTCTATTTTCTTAATGTCCCTCGGGAATCATCGCATTTCCGAATACAAACGAATGCTAATTTCCATGTCCATCAATTATTAGATTTAGTTTGTATAATAATTTGAATTCAGAACTAAATACTTTATTGTTGTTTTGTTTTGATTTACGTGAAAACTATTTTCCTATCTGTCGTGCCTGCGACTTTAGTAGCTTTCCTACCAATTTTAAAATAAATTACATTAATTTAAAAATAATATTAACAACTCTATATATTTCCAAGTCGATTGAGAGCGTCCCGTCTGCACCAATTGCAAAGGGCAACTGATAGAAATCCGACGACTGACGAAACACGAGGTTTTCCGAGGGACATTAAGAACATATTTGCACTGTTGGTAAGCCTATAAATAAATAAAATAAATTGGTTGAATTTTCTAAGTTAGGTACAGTCAGTCTCAAAAACATGTATGCACCAACATCAATTCATATGATTGTCGACAATCTTTGTTTCTAAATATTTTATCGATGTGATAATTATTATTTATTTATTTCAATGTGAAGCCACAAAGCATGCTACACATGGTTACAATATTATGGAACACAGATTGTACACTTTAATACCCCTTTTTGAGGATAACATACTACATAATACATTCTTTTAGATCTCGTCATCATATTTTTTACAGTTATGTTTTATTTTATTTCACTCATGGAATTGATTTTGTTTAAAAAACATTTAATCTACAATTCCGCTATATTATTTTTATTACGTTTCTAGCTTTGATTTCATGTTATTATTCTGCTTATATAAACATGTATGAAGTTAAATTGAATTTTAATAATAATATTTAAAATAGCTTTGGTTTCGTATAACACATACAACTTTTCACCTCAGTATCGAGAACATATATATTTACCTAAAGGTAAAAAAATACAACAAGATAAACTTCGTATTTTTTTCTTCGGAACGAAGTTCCTTCTCACGTATGATTTAAAACAGAAACAAAATTTTCGTTGCCGCCATCTTGGATTTACATTTTGACCTCTCTATTGACTTAAGCACCCTCAAAAACTATGAAAACGATACCCATGATGATTTTTTTTTAAATTTTCGCAGCCGCCCTCTTGGATTTACGTTTTAATGTCAGTATCAGGCACCCTCGAAAACTATGAAAACGACACCCATAACGAAACATTTGAAAATTTTCGCAGCCACCATCTTGGATTTGCTTTGTGACCAAATTCACACTATCTATCTATCTCTCTTTCTTTTTCTTTGAATTAGAATAAGACAGTCGCAAGCGCCCTTTCGCGTGACGATTTCTGCCAGTAAACTCCTACTGCAAGCTGCGTTATAGAACTTCGTTCCAAAAATATAGTAAAACAGCATTTAAATAAAACCTTAACAAATGATTTGCAATTTTACGGTTTTACGTGTATCTGAACGTTTTATTGTTTGTTGCTTTTTTAGGTCTACTAGCTATGGAATTTTAAAATCGAACTTCGATTCGACTTGTTTCTATCTCTCGCTCTTTTCTTATCGAAGTGAAAGTGACACAACAAAGTGAATATCTTTCGAATTTTGCGAGTAGACCCAGCACAGTTCACGGCGTTAAAAAATAAATAATTAAAAAATTACTCTGTCTCACGCTCGCAGCAAAATCGAATTTTGCATAGCAAAACCTGTTTGTTTGAGGTGCTGAGGTGAAAATTATATTATATTGGACCCTGTTCCTGATACCGGTGGGCTACTATTTTTTAATATATTTTTATTTAGGTGATATTTACATAAATTAAATAAAAGAGATATAATTTATTATTATAATTTAATAAGTATCTAACAGGATGACAAGGATAAAATAGAAAATAAAAACGAGTCCGCATTGGAAGATTTCTACTCGTAATAGACAGTTGTAATGAGCCCCAACGTGAAATTAGTCTCTTTATAGCCACAATGGCCTGCATATTAAAACAATTTGATTGATTAATTAATTAGAGGGTGTGGTTTGCATAACAATTAAAAGCAATATACACTGACGAGCGATATAAAAAACCACTACTAAATGTATCATTAAATATTTCCGAAACCACGCAAGTTAGCTTCTTGAAATAAAAAGCAACATTCAAGTGTATTTAATAGCGCCTAAAAAACACCTATAAAACTATTTTCAAGATGTTTTTACTTCATGTAGCTAACTTGTGTCGTTTAGAAAGAAAGAAAATACATTTATTTAGCACAGACAAAAAGGCACACTACACAACAATTGTAACACAAGTAAAAAATAAAAATAAAACAGGGAACAAAAACAAAGTGTAAAATAATCATTTCATGTTTAGGGGTTATTTAGATTTTTTTGTGCACTTAGTAAGTGGCTTTTTTATATTACTCGTCAGTGTATTCATAGACACAGTTAGTGTTGAATTACTATTATTGCCAAAAATAGCCTCACCCCCTATTACATGGGACTTAAACATAACTGGCGAAATGTGGGTGTACAATAGGTACACCTCTGCCAAACTCTTCGGGGATTCAGGAGTGATGTTATGTTATGGTGTAGTCAAAAGTATAATGGGTAAAGTTGGTACTACGTATGTCAAACTCAAAATACAATTTACAGCACCGTAATTGCAAAACACACTGTCAATCAAATTCGCAAAGATTTTGAAGGAATTCCAATCTAGGAGAAAAAATTCAAAATTCAAATTCAAAATCCAAAAGTCATTTATTCAAACTAGGCTGAGAATCAGCACTTTTCGAACGTCAAAATCACATAAGACAGTCCCCCAAAAACGCCCACCCTTCACCACCAAAGGACGCTAATCTGTTGTACTTATCCGTTGTTTAATTTTTTTTTTTATTCGTTTGCTCGGCATAGGTGCCGATTCCCTTGTTCACAAACTAAACTAAATTTAAGTTCAGTGCATCTTTTTCTTTCTATTTCATTAAGAAAAGGACAGAAGATAAATTTTAGTTTAGTCCTGTCAAATCAATCAACGCTTGACATAAGTTGACGTAATTTTAGTAGACAAGGTTTTAATCTCGTCTAAACTTGTATGGAGTAGTGACAGGCGCTGATTAATTTGACAGGACTAAACTAAAATTTATCTTCTGTCCTTTTCTTAATGAAATGGAAAGAAAAAGATGCACTGAACTTAAATTTAGTTTAGTTTGTGAACAAGGGAATCGGCACCAATGTAAATCAATGAATGTTGTTGACCTGACAGTTACCATTGTAGGTAAATCTGTTTCGGAATTACTCTGCTGGTCAAAAAATAAGCCATCACAAATCAAAACTTTAACATCTTCAATATTATATCTGGGATCATAATAGATTGTCCCCAATCTAATTTATTCCATCACAATACTTACCATTCACGGCTGACAGCACAAACATGCAGACAATTTAACAAAACCTACGTTAACAATTTAGGTGGTCGCATTCAATTTTATAATAAAACTTTGTGATTGGACTATGATAACGTAGCATAATTTGTAAGCGATGACGGTGATAGATCCTATGTAATATTAAGATCAGCAGCAAATTAGCAGAGTACAAGAGGAATCCATCACATGTCTAGTTATTTCCAAAACAGAAGGTGTTACCACAAAAACTTGGTTATTTGTTCAACGTGTATCTGATGTCAGTCAGACAGAGAACCCAATAGTATCAGGTATGGACCTGCTGATGGAAGCGACACATAAATCTACTACAAAAATCCAAATAACTCATAGTCCCATGACCTTCTGCATGCGCATTGAAAATGACTTTATTTTATTAAGGCACAAAAAGGGAGAACTTCAATCAAGCTTATTCAGAACGAAATATGTAAAATCACTAAAAAGGTATCTCCGAAAGGGGAAATATCTACTCTTAATTATAATCCTATCGAAACCAGAATGTTATCATTTTGAAGCCCTTTAAATTCCCCAGGCTATTTTTTTATTTTTTCGGTACATCTTTTTTTCGATATATCTTTCTGAAATAAAGAGTTTAAAAAAAACTTTTTATTTGGCCCATAATGTTGTTAGTAAAACGACTTACAAACTATTATTATTTAATCATTAATTTAAGTATTTGATGCCCTCTGGGAACAGAACAAACGCCAAAAAAAAAAAGTTTTTTTTTGTTGCCCGTTCAGTAACGCATCTTTTGATACCATTTTCATTTCTCTATATTATTAATTGAGGAATCTTTTCGCACTTTTCTTGAAAACTGGTACACTGGTGCGATTGAAAAGGCATTCAGTTCCATTCTATACAAATGTCACCGTCAAAACTTAAGTGAATGACATCTAGCATTACCAGAAGGGTAATTCCCTTATTTTTAATAGCATTGCCATTCTAATTTCAGTATTTATCTATCAAAAATACCTCAGATTTTCATAGAGTTTTTACAATTTTTTGTCATTGATTGTCATTGAAATGAAATTGCAACTAAATTTTGAATATTTTTAATTTCGGGAATTGACCTCTAGCATGACACCTCACTTCACCTAAGTTTTCAAGGATATTCAACTAATGTTAAGTCATCGCAATTGACCTCCAAATAGTGGAACCCCCAAGAAGTTAGAATCTAAAGTGAAAGTTAAACCACAAAACTTTTCCATTAGACTAAGTAACTACTTATTACTGATACAAAAAAACTTCCACTGATAAAAAATACAACACAAACTGTTACAATCGGTTTCTCCCATACTGAACTGTCTGCGAACACGTTTTAGACTAACAAATGTGTAACACTGACCCCTAATTTGTATGTACATGTATGTTTAACTATTGAACCGTTAGGTCATCGGTTCACCTGTCTAGGTGTCTGACACAGAATAGATAGGTACAGAAGGCTTGCTACATAGAACGAGCAAAATCAGACGCACACAAAGACGCGTACGTACTGCAATCTCAAAAGTGAGACAAATGCTAGTCACCAGGGCCTATAACCAAACCGAAAGGCAACGCAGGCTACAGTCCGACAATTCAATCAATTTCATATAACTGACAAAGCGACATTTTTGTCAAAAAAATACAAAATTGACATATTTTCACAACAGATGCTGTTTAATAAAGCAGAAAACTATGAAGGAAAGTTTGAAAAAATGCCTGTCACCTGTCACCTGATGCAAGTGCACTGGGGTCTACCCAGTCCACTTTCACTCGGTGCATGTACACGCGTGTCTATGTGCGCGTGCGCCAGTTTTCGCTCGTTGTGTGGAGCTGTCCTTCTGTACCTTTCTATTTTATGTGTCTGTATTTACACTGTTATTAAATCTAGGCTTTCGGAGTTAGTACCGGTTAGATCCGTTGACCTTATGAAGTCCTCGATCTAATCTCCTAAGAGAAAGTGTTTCGATTTTTTGTCGATACTTATCTCGACTTTTTATACACTGAGTCACAGTAGGATTTTTCCTACACCTTATTATATACACAACTCTTCCACTTTAGAATTTAATCACACAGCCTTGTTACATTCATCAGTCGTGAATCATGATCAAAACATGTTATCCGTCTAACACTTTGATTTATTATTCTTTCTACACTTTCACATTTTGATAAGTCAAAGTTATAGCAAGATAATTATAACAAATGGCTATAAGAACAGGGGAAGATCAAAGAAACAATGGATGTACTGTGTGGAAGATGATAGAACTAGAAACTGACACTACTGATATGACAACTAATCGAGAAGTATAGAAGAAGAAGTTCTAGGGCTAGACAAATGCAGGTCCTCACCAGGTATTATCATCCACGCAACTACGAAGCTCATCCCCACGACGCTGAGGTACAGATGTCTCTTCTTAGGTCCCACCAGGTCTGATAGGTAGGAGAACACCAATGTTGCAGGTCCACCTGAAGAAAAATACAATATTTTTGGTGCAAGGTAATAATTGAAATAATAATGTTGAGCTCCTTAAGTTCTGAGTTGAGCTCCATAATCACTGACAAATGCTTGCACTGACTGGACAGGTACACTCAAATCAGTGTGGTTCTTTCCTCAAAAGACCATTTCAAACACTAATCTATATGGTCCTCATACTGCCTGACCAAGATTATGTCTGGACTTTAAAAGAGACTGCGACCTCTGAGTGTGTTTCGGCCTTTCTTCTCAGAGTAGTCAGATAGGAAACACCGAACTCATTTAGCTTTTTTAATATTTTTTTAATATGACGTGTAAAAGTGACTCCGATATCCTATTTACAGAATAAACAATTTCATTTCATTCCAATAGAAAGTGGTTACGACCATCTACCAGCAATCACAAGGGGATGGTCGAGGAGTTGGCTATACAATACACAAGCGAACCGCCCCTGCTTCGCACGGGTGCAATGGTGACACGTCAAAACGTCGAGGTACGATGGTAAAAATCGCATCAAAATATATTGTGTAGTTTAGAAGATCTTAGCGGTTAAACAAACAGACACCAGAAGCGACTTTGCCGTGTGTTGATTATAACTGGAACACGTACTTCTTTTGTGGGTAAGGTTTGACGAAAAAAACTCACAAGAGGCTCTGCTATTTATATTTGAAGTCTTCGCATCTTCAATAATTACATACTGATGCTTTCAACCGCGGAAATCTAACATCTGCTTCAAACATTAGACGAGAAACTAGCCTTAAAGTGCTTTCGAAGTAGTTCCAATCTTCTGGTTGAGAACAGCAGGATGAAATACACTTACCTATCACAAAACCATTAATCGTCCTCGCAGCCAGCAGTAACCGGTAGTCAGACACGACGCTCTGTGCCAGCGTGATGGTGGCATCCATCAGGAGGGTCATGCTGAGCACGTTCCGCCTGCCAAACACGTCGCCAACTATACCCCAGAAGAATGCACTGGCTACTCCACCTGGAGGAGAGAGAGGAAAAATGTTAAATCGGTCTCAGACGCTTCACTCTACTGAACCTTTATTTATGTTTTTTCATAGGGTTGTTTAGGAATGAACGTTATTTGCTCCTTTCATTTAATTTTTCCATCATCCGGTATCAAAATCCAAAACCGTTGGATCGGTTTACTAAATAATTCATTTTTCACTATTCGTTCATTTTGTGTTCAGACGTTTCACTTCAAGTAAAAGATGAAAGATTTGAAATCAACAAAAATGAAGCGTCTGATATCTCCTTTAAGGAGAAGGATAGGGAAGGGAAATCGTGGCCCCCCGGCAACATGGCAACTGAAGGAACACAGGAACACGGGTGGGTTTTAGTCAGTAAGAGTCTGACACTCCCTCCCGCTCCACCCAGAGCGGGAGAAGTTATTTGATAATTACCCACCCAAAAAAAAAAAAAAAGGGGAGCCCAGGCAGGGGGCTTCAGCAAGCATTCTGCAGGGCGAAAAATTGATAGCTGAGTAGGTGCGGCATGACGAGATGCATAATGACATAAATAGTCAAATCTTACGACGTTACTGCACGCGGAAAAAGTTTGGATACTTAACTCAACCAAAATCGATTTTCTTCAGTGTCTATGTGTCTGTCTATTCAAATAAATAATTATTATAATGCTGATGAAACCTGGATTAAAAGGTACGAAAACACAATACTGATTACTGATTTGATTTGATTTGATTCGAACTGAGTAAACGTGCCGTTCATACAATGGTTGCTTTCTGCCTTTTGTCTGGATAGCTACACTAATAATAAAGTTTGTTTTTGTTTGTTTCTTTGAACGCGCTAATCTTGAGAACTGCCACTCGGATTTGAAAAAATCTTTTTGCATTTGATAGCCTAAGGGCCTGTTTCACCACTTTCGATTAGGTTCTCGTTAACTTACTTGGCAGATAATATTGTACAAATTCTGTTCCATTTTTGAATTTATTCGGTAAGTAGTGGCTATTCGGACAACGTGAAATAGGCCCTAATTCTTGAGCATAGGGCAAAATATCACGCTACGACCCTTAGGAGACGAGCAAAAAGCAAAAAACTCAGAATTACTGTGAAAACGAAGTAAAAGCGCGGGCGGGCGATGCGATCCCACGGGGTGGGACGGGGGAAAAAGAAATTTTACACGGACGAAGTCGCGAGCAAAAGCTAGTGCTTAAAATTCTTGATCTTAAATTTTTTGCTGCTGACAATATAGCAGCTAAGGATGTAAAGGCACCTGGCACATACTCGCCAGCTGTACTTACATACCTATCCACATAGAAACAATCATTCAACCTTGTAGGCGAGCCGATTGTTTAATTGTTCCGATCAATCCATCGTCTAACTCTAATCGGCCAATTTGCTACATTCGATCTTTTCTTAATTCATATGGGTTTTAACGAGAAATACTGGTATTTAGCTGCACCCGGTTAGACTGTAAGCTGACCCCAATATAGTTGGGAATAGGCTAGACAGATTATGACGATAAGTTCGGAATTCACTAGGACAAAGTCAGCGTTTGGTCTGATAGACGTGGCTGAAAATGGGAAGCAACGACTGTTTTGACATAATGTGTATTTCCTTCTTTGTGTAATTGATCCTTGTCTATCGGTACAGTTTTAGTCTCCGTTTATACTGGAAAAACCAAAACGTGTTTGATATTTTAAAAAGAGTTGGCGTTGGCTTAGAATTTTCGTCAATCTTCATTCTTTTGATTTTGACAACGTAGTTCAATCTTGATAACTCATACTCCATTTTGTCCGCTTTCAAACCACACTTTAATTTATAAACACGTGACATTCTCCTAACTTGGTCTAACAAAAAAATCTCTGAACTACGTTCTGCTTTACGGCGCCATTCCTAATCAGGGTAGTTACCAATAAATCGTAGTAACACTTGATATATTTTCGCTAATAACTCCATATTATACTTTGTAAATAGAAGGCTCGTTTATGGAGAAAATGCTGTCATCAATATTTGTATGTACAAACTAAATGCCAGTTATGTTATGTGACGACTTTTGAATTAATTGTTGATGCCTTGTTATTTGCTGAATTCGCAGAAAACAGTTATTGAGGTGAAGTTCAACTAGACTCACTTAGGCTTTGGAAAAAACACGGGAATAATACCTTCTTTTTAGAATAAAGCATCCGTATTTTCAGCAAATAAATTAGGTCAATCTGCCTAGCCCCTTCCCAACTGTGTTGGGGTCGGCTTCCAGTCTAACCGGATGCAGCTGAATACCAGTATTTGACAAGGAGCGACTGCCATCTGACCTCCACAAACCAGTGACTTGGTTATACGATACCCCTTGGTAAGACTGGTTGTCAGACTTTCGGGGTTCTGACGACCCTTATCGACTGTCAAAGCTCCACGAATGACAGCCGGGACCAACGGCTTAAAATGCTTTCCGAGTTACGGAGGAGTCTTGATATGTAAAGATGGTCACCTATCCACGGCTCAACCCCGTCAAGCGTAGCTAAACATGATGGATCGACCCGTGCGGCTGTTATTACATCGCCACGAGCCCTTTCCGCAAATAAATTAGGTATTCTCATCATCATTTCAACCAAAAGACGTGCACTGCTAGACATAGGCCTCCCCCAAGCACCGCCACTTCGATCGATTCTATGCTTCCCGCATCCAGCGGATTCCTGCGGCCTTCACAAGGTCATCGGTCCATCTTGTGAGAGGCCTTCCAACGCTACGTCTTCCGGTACGCGGTCGCTACTCCAGAACCTTTCGGCCTTCTATTCTTGATTAACAAGAATAATTTATTTATTGATAATACAGGAGTATGTCCCAAAAGATAGTAAGGATAATCACCAAGTAGTTACCCAATAGTGATAACTATTTAATTTGACTACTTGGAAAATGGAGGTGTAGGCTTGACGTTAATGATATTATTATCTTTTTCAATGATTTCCTATTTCCATTGTGTAAACGCACCTGCATAAGCATTGTATACATGCAGATTGATACGAGCCTGTCACCTATACAAAATACTACATGTGTTATTCTAAAAATTAATCTGCCTAGCCTTTTCCCAGCTATGTTGGGCATGGTTTCCAGTCTAACTGGATTCAGTTGAATACCAGTATTTTATATGAAGCGACTGCTTATCTGACCTCTACGACCTAGTTACTGGATAACACGATACGCCTTAGTAAGTCTGGTTGTCAGACATTCGGACTTCTGACGACCCGTAAAGACTGTCAGAGATCCAAGGTGTTCACATGGTGTTCACATAATTACAATGCTTGTAAATATGTGAACACCATGTATCCATTACATAATTATTTTTTCTATCATTGCTTCATTTTTATTTTTACCTATTGTGGTATAGTAATCTTATTCCAGGTGCATCGTTTTCACATACAATTATATAATTAATGTATACAAAATATTGTAAAACATTTTAAAAGAGTAACGGTGGAGTTTCTTGCCCATTCTTCTCCATACGAAAACTACCCTTTGGAAGGGGCGACTAGAATCAATTCTATTTTTTGTTTTTGACGTTCAAAAGTGCCTTTTTGTGCCTAATTGAAATAAATTATTTGACTTTGACTTTGACTTTGACCAAGAATGACAGCCGGGACCAACGGCTTGACGTGCTTTCCGAGGCACGGAGATCGATCGACCCGTGCGGTTGTTATTATAAGTTAGCCACGAGCCCGTCCATGTCTCATTCTAAAGACTTTAATATGACCACAAGAGGTTAGATGCATCTATCAAACTGACTGACCTGGGGGGCAATTTCCGTATTTATAAGAACGTTCACATTCTTATCTCAGTCCCCCCAATATGTCAAAAATACCTCAAATTTACTTACATTTTAGATAAATTATTGACATTGATTGTGTTGACGTTAAATGAGACTCGATTTTGAACGTATTTTTTATGGGAATTGCCCTTATCTTTCTTTCATTTCTGTCAGTTTTATAATGTCTTTATTTAGTTACTTTGCACCATATTATCTTTCGGATGTCATCTTTTGACCCCGCTTGTGGTCTACCAATGGGTTTGTTGCAGCCCACAGTATTCATTCAAGAGCTGTAAATCTTATACCATAAGTGATCTTATATTTGGGCCTCTTCACTTTCTTGAGGTTAGTAACAAACCTGATGGCCTATGACTTGGCTTCATATGCCGTCGAGAAATATCTTTGAGGCTTGCCGGTTTCCTCACGATGTAACCTTTTCACTATATTGGTATCAATAATCATGATCATGAAATAGGTACCAACTTTACTAAATCGGTCAATGACTGAATTCACCTTTGATTATGACATCGATATTAACTCTAAACTGAAATCAGTGATGTAACTGACAACAAGCGATTGTCCTCCGATAAATATTGATATTCGAATTAGTATTATTCTCATAAACTCTATTAGAGACGATAGTAATACGTATCAGTGTTTGTTTTGACGATGAGCCTATAATTTGCATCTAATCATAAATCAAACATGACGCGCAAGTGTGGGACTTCCGCGAAAACGTGATCGAATTCGTAAATTCCCGCGGCTTTTCTGAAAAACCTGGTACTTATTGGATTTGGGATTGGTAAGTCGGTAGCAAAAATTTTACTGCATCGTTAGTCTAGTGGTCGCATGCACTACTTCTGAACATGAGGTGGGTTCGATTCACGGGTAGTATTGTCAGGTTTTTCCATCTGGAATTTCTCAGTAGCAGCGAGTCTAGATTTTTCCCTGATTGATGAAAATAAGCTCGCCCCCTATTACACGGGACAAAATACCATAAACCCCAATAGTCAATCAGCAGATAAAAATAGCAAGAAGAATAAAGGTTCCTGCGAACAGGCGCAACGCAACTCTAATAAAACAATTTTTAAGAAAACTTCACGGCAGAACAATTTCCGGTGTCGCGTCGCGTCAGTCTGCACGAGACTTCATGCTCAACAGTGCGCTTTATTATGTAGCTATATTAATTTAGGTGTCGCCTAATGTAGTGAAATCGGGCACAAGTCTGCATACGAATCAACATTGCCCTTCCTCTGTCTATAAAACTGTTACCTAGTGGACAAGCTATAAACTCAAACGTCAACATAAAAATGTGATTTCTAAGAGAAATAAAAAAATTGATGATTGTGCTTTGTTTTATGGCATCACTGGCGCCTACAAAGGTACCTATTGAGAATGTTGAAGTTATCAATGTTTAGGTTTCCAATTTCAAGGTTTATTTTATCGGTGATAGCGTTAACACCTTTTGCTTGAGACGGTATATGGCTAATGCCTTCTTTGAAAACCTATGACCTAGATACTACGTCTCGGAGTTTCTCTTATTTTTTTAAAGAAAGACCACAAACGGCTTATAATAATATAATAATAATATTGATTTTTTGTGTTAGTAACATAATAAAAAAAACTTATTATCTAGTGTTAGTACCAATCACCCTCTGCACAAACAGCTTTACAATTGGAGAGCTAAAGCTCTCCGCTACAGTTCTCAGGATGCTGTTGTGACTGTCTCTCACTCTTCTCAGTAGTGAAGCTGTTTTTTTGCGAACAATCGCATGGAAACCGTCAGTACGGGCTTGCGCAAACATTTCCGAAGCGCTGCAGTAGCGAGGAAGTCCCAACAACATCCTGAAACCATTGTTGTACTGGACGCGCAGGACATCCAGCGACCTTTTGGTGTAATTGACCCATAGATTGCTCGTGTACAGACTCTGGCAATAAGCCTTGAAAATTGTGATTTTTACTAGATCCGTACATCGAGCAAATCTACGGGTCAACATGTTGCACCGGACGGCGAGTGCCCTACGCTCCCTCTCTATATCGACATGGTCCTTCAGGTCAGCGGAAAGAAAGTGACCTAGGTATTTAATGCTTATGGAAAGATCTTTTAAAGTAAAGGTACCATTCCGTACCCGACCGCAGGAGGCAACTGCAGGCGACGTGTTGCGGCGTCATGTCGCGGCAACACGTCGCGGTGTCATGTCACTGCAGTCATTATTCCAAACCCGACCGCAGGCGGCAACTGCCCATATTCCAGTCGGTAGATAGAAGATGGAAAAACGTGACTATTGCTCGAGCGTTGGCGGTACTAATGGTCTGCGGTCAGGCTGCACGTGTCGCCTGTCACTCGCCCGTAGCTGCCAACAACTTGTCGCTAACTACGGAAGGTATTTCATAGAAATACATTAGAGACCAGTCGTGTCGCACCGACACGTCGCCTGCAGTTGTCTCCTGCGGTCGGGTACGGAATGATACTTAATCGGCCACCAGTCATTGTCGTCAGATTTCACCAAAAAACAATATTATCACTCATCAACACCATATTGATAAGCGCAGCCTAGTAGGTAGTTTGTTTTAGCTCACACCTAAGTGCTGTGAGGATATATGACATGACGCAGTTCTGTACGCCAGGAGAATGTAATACTCACCACTCATAAACGCCATATTGATAAGCCCAGCCTGGTACGTTGTTAGTTCCAGCTCACACCTAGCTGCTGGTAGGACGTATGACATGACGCAGTTCTGGACGCCTGATGCGAAGAACGAAAATGCGCAAGCCCCTAGCGCGCTCCGGCTGAAGCGGCCGTAACCTGTCAAATAAAATGAAAAAAATATGTAAAATTTAACATGGGCAATGAGAATGCATACCTATTGGATATGATGCACATTCCAAAATATTGTAACTTTTAGAATCAATTCTTTGTGCCAACAACAAACTGCCACTGACTTTACTCTGCGGCTTTTGGAAAAGTTATGATCAAAAAAATAATACTGCCTCCATCAGTTTTTTTTTCAATGAAATGAAATGAAATGAAATTGTTTATTCTGTAAATAGGATATCGAAATCACTTTTACACGTCATATAAAAAAATATTAAAAATAAGCTAGATGAGTTTGGTGTTTCCTATCTGACTACTCTGAGAAGAAAGGCCGAAACAAACTCAGAGGTCGCAGTCTCTTTTAAAGTCCAGACATAATCTTGGTCAGGCCATATGAGGACCATGTAGATAAGTGTCTGAAAAGGTGTTTTGAGGAAAGAACCACACAGATTTGAGTGGACCTGTCCAGTCAGTGCAAGCATTTGTCAGTAATCGTGGAGCTCAACTCAGAACTTAAGGAGCTCAACTCGAAGAACAATACCAAAGAAAGGACATTTGGGTAGGCCGCATAAACTACTCAAACTGCCAGACCATCACTAAAACTAGCAGAGAAATAAAAACAATATCCACATAGTCCTCACATTCACAATAGTTAAAATAATATAATACTTTACAAATCATGTCATTTTGAATATAATTTTCAACAATGTCAATGTGTTTATAAAACTGGTATATGTTGATTTTACATAATTAAAATGTCTAGTTTTATGGTTTTATCACAAGGCTTAGCAGAGCTGTGCTTAGCAATGCTGCTCTTGACTTCGATGTCGCCTGAATTATCGAACTCATGAGTTCTTCCTTGTCACTTTCCTACAGCCGTCGGTATCCCAAAACCTCATCATGTAATCAACATTCTTATTTGCGTAGCAATATGCAACTCTATCATTTATTTATTTATTTATTTATTTATTTATTTATTTATTTATTTACTTATTTATTTATTTATTCATTTTCAAACTCTCGGTGGTTGAGTTTTACCTCTTTAAGTACCTTCTTGGCTGTAAGTTTATCTCAGTCGGTATGAACAGGAGCCCCCCTGTCGCGTCTGTCTTTGCAAATCAGCAAATAATTATCACCATTTACGCCATTTCTCTATCAGCTAGAGATAGTGATCTAATAAGATAGTCATAATATCCTCGTAACGACACTTATCGCGTCGGAATGCGAGCTAGTTGAACGTGGCCAGAGTAATAACAACGGTAGATGCTGTTTCTAATGCAATATGACGAGTTAGCAAAACTGTTACCGACCTCTACTGGTTAATAACAGTCATAATTTTAATCTTAATTTGGCGTAATGTTTTGAACTGAATCTCTGAGTTTCTCATTATTTTTAGGGTTCCGTACCTCAAAAGGAAAAACGGAACTCTTATAGGATCACTTTGTTGTCCGTCTGTCTGTCTGTCAAGACCCTTTTTCTATACCCTACCCTTTTCTATAAATTCATATCAAATACTCAGGTCTACTGTCCCTTGGAGCTGTAAAAAAATCAAACTTCTAAGCCAACGCAATCAAAAGATACAGCCGTTTATGTTGCAAATTTTCGACACTCGCAAGGGAATCAAAAGCTACAGGGTCCTTCCCGTGAACTCAGAAACTTGAAATTTGGTACGAAGCAACGCCTTATAGCACAGATAAAGGAAAAATTGCGAAAAGCATACATTTTTTGTTACATCATTTAATCAAAATATTTTTAATCATTAACCTACCTATTTCCTCATGAACGCGGTTTGTACGGAACCCTCGGTGCGCGACTTGGCCGGTTTTAAGGAGCATTTAAAACGAACAAAACATTATTCTTTGAATAGACACATACTCAAATAATAATGTTTTGTTAGTTTTAAATGCTCCTTTTTTATTGTTTGCTTTTCCTGTGCGTGTCTCAAATAAAATTTGTCTTTATTTTCTCTCTTTCTTTCTTTCTTTTCTTTATTTTTTTCCTTTCTTTCTTTTCTTTCGTTTCTTTCTTTTCTTTCTTTCTTTCTAACTGGAATGAGAGGGAGAAAAAGAGCAGGTTGCCTTGTAGTGGATTAATACGGGCAAATTTTGTAGTAAAGACTACCTATCCTAGATTATCTGACTGTCATTTTTGTAGCCTACCACATGACAGGAAGAGTTTTAATAAGCATTCATAAAACATACAAACTTTGCTGCACAATATTAATAGCTTACTAATACACATCGATCGAATCCAGTTCACGTTTATCATCGACACAATGCTAAGGTTTTCAGTACGAACACCAGTAACAATAATATTATGGGTTAGGGATTGAGTTAATTGTATGAAATATACTAACAGTTTTTATTAAGTTCTTCAGAGTGTGGTATTAGTAGGAGTGTGATGATGCATTTCTGCACTTGCAAACGACACGCGTGATTTTTTTTGGGTTTTAAAGTATAGAAGAGTCGGTTATATCATAAGACTCTTGGAATCTAAACACTTAAACTGTATTTTATAACGGGTTTAAAAATGGAAACGAAGACGAGAGACACTAAAACTTGCTCGTCCCGTCATTGTGATCACTTTTATGTACTGGACCATACCTGGGAACCTTCCGATTATGGAGATGTTGAAGTCAAAGTTCCAACTTTTTCAGATGTTTTTTTAATGTTATATTACAAAAAAATACAAAAAATACAAAAATGTTTATTTCAATATTACACGTTGTACATACGTTATACAGTTGGTGGCGTCCCCTTTTAAGCATATAGATGCCTGTGATAACTTAACTTTAAATACCTCCACGATCCCTGTACCGTTGCATGCATCTATAACCTCAATGTTTTGCGTGCGTTACATTGCGCGCTTTTTCACACCAAAAATGAAAATTGTTTTCCCGCAATAGGGATGATGACTAAAAAAATAATTTTTTGTTCGTCTTGTAGATTATTGAAAGATATTGGACACATATTTTTTCTTTTTTTACGTTGTCAAAAGATTACGGCGATACATTGAGTTAAAATGTGCCGTGACGTCACTTGTATGTAGATTTTATACTTACCTGTGACGTAGCGACCCCCACTCCCCAACTTTAATGCGTTTTATCTTAGTAATTTTTTATTAATATGATAAAGCAAAAAATACGTGTCTAATATTTTTTTATCATCTGACTCGACGGACTAAATAGAATTTCTTTTTTTTGACCCAGGCATCATGCCTATTGTTTTAGCGCTAAGTTACTTAGAAAAATATATGTCAATTCTGTTGAAAATTGTTGAAGAAAGACAAAACGCTGAGACTCGATTTATTTTACAATATACATCTAACACTAAAATATACTCGTATAAATTATGTACAGAAGAAAAAATAAATAAATCAAAACGCTTGTTAGCGATTGCCACTCGTCTAGGTCTTTTGGACAAACTTTTACTGGTACCTACTCATGAATATGTACACCTTTTTATCCAACTGCCCCAGAAGGAGGGTCATGTTTTACATACATAAACTTACGCCTATATTCCCCGAAGGTTTGGGCAGAGGTTTACCTATAGTACACCCACATTTCGCCAATTATGTTTAAGTCCCATGTAATAGGAAGCGAGCCTATTGCCATCAACTGGCCACAAATCCAGACTCCGGGCTGCTACTGAGAAATTCCTGATAGAAAAACCCAATAACACTTTGCCCGACCCGGGAATCGAACCCAGGAGACCTCAGGGTTCGCAGTAGCACTTTCGACCACTAGACCGACGACCAACGATCACCGTACGACTACCAAAGATTTTTTTTTTACTTTATTTATGTGTGCTATAAATATACAATAGATGTTGATATATTTAGTAACCTGTTCCGCTTAACTATTCCTAAAAAGCCATAAAAAAAACCTGTAAGAAATCAACACGTGTTTCACCTCTCAACGAGACATCCTCAGGATGACGATTGACGAATGTCACGAACTCGAACACGGCGTGTTGCCACACCGAGCGCTGGACGCAGAGACCAGCGCTTTTTTGTGGCTCTTTAGGAATAGTTAAGCGGAACTGGTTACTAAATATATCAACATCTATTGTATTTTAAGTATAATGGATTTTCGCAAGGTCACGCCTGAATCAATTAACTCCTAGTAATTAATACAAGACAGTGAAAACTGCTCTGACCAGTCTCTCTATCTACTCCCTTATAAGTTAAACTAGGATGATATGCCGTTATAGACTTGACAACTTAAACTAAGTAGACAGTTCTCTTCTTTATTTTTCACACTTGATTTCATATTGATAAATTTAATAGGCTCGCACTGCTATCAGTGCTAACGGCCGCGACTTACGACTTGTAGGTCATAACTTAGCACCCAGACAGGTGCTTTACTTTCTGAAAATAATTTCATCACCACTGCTCTCAAAACAGTGAAGGAAAACATCGTGAGGAAACCGGCATGTCCTAGAACCAAAGACATTATGTGACATCTACTAACCCGCACTGGGCCCGCGTGGTGGATAACGGCCCACTTCCTCTCACTGAGAGGAGGCCTGTGTCCCAGCAGTGGGAAAGATATGGGCTGATTATGGCTGATTATGTTAATACCCCCATTACATGTAATAGAGAAATGTATGTCCAAGAGAGGCAAAAAAAAACATTTCCGGAAGAATCACTGAAAGATTCAGATAGACAGCCATCCAAGGGGGTCAATCTTGGGTCGTTTATAGCAAATAAAAAATAGAAAATAAAATGTGATGATTACTATAGAAATCCTACTTTTAATTAACGCGCAATAAAATAATGTTATTAACAGAAAGTAATATTATCAAGTATCCTATTAACTATTTACTGAAAGAAAATCGTGTTTGCTAAATGGAGAGGGGAAGTCCTACCTACTTACCTACTTAATAAAGGGGTTTATATATTATTAATAATTAATTAATAATCAAGGTAATTTGAAGGGGTCAATATTATTATTCAATTTAGAATGAAAGCTGGAACTGATGAAACTCTATTCTTATTTTCTATGACAAAACTTATTATATATTATAAAACAAAGTCGCTTTTCGCGTTTGTGTGTATGTCCGCGTTGTTCTTCTAAACCACGCAACAGAATGTGATGAGGTTTTCACCATCGTTTAGAGAATTTATTCCGAAAGGTTTATGTGTATATATTTATGTGTATTACGTGAATATTAAAGTTACGTTTACCTAAGTAATCTCGATGTTTTGTCAAGTCGTAAAAACTGTGCGAAGCAGGAGCGGAGCGGGTCGCTAGTTACCTATCGTACCTACCGCAATTAATTGCCATTTTTGTCTTCAAAATATTCATGTACACTCTAATACAATAAATGTGCCTCTTTTTGTAAGCCTAAAATAATAAGGCCTGTGTCCAAACATTTTTTTACAGACATATTACAAAATATTATATTATTTTAAATCTAACAAAAAAATTGTTTTCAAGCAGCTACATCTATGAAGAGTAGTTTTTTAAGAATAAAAGATAAAGTTTAAACATACATTATTAAAAGAGGAAACTATTGTAAAAATCTAAAATAAATTTAATGTGGTTTTATCGTATTTTTAAAGAAGAAAGTGTCATCAATAAAACCCCTTTTTATGATTTGTCTTTCGATTTTTATTTAACTATGGAGTATAGGTAATTTGAATGTTATTCTAATTAGTTTAATTCAATGTTATATCTAACAAACTAACCAAAACTCTAGAAAATGTACTTGTATGCCGGAGACTGCAGACTTTTTACCTAACTACGTAACAATATTCTGACAAATAGATGAATAATTACTATTACTATAAATATTAGTATTCACTGTACTCAAAATGGCTAATTGTCGTCAGAAATCTATCGGTTTTCCAGCTTCCCAATACACGAATGTTATGTCTGCAGGTATGTTTGTTTTGCAGTTAGTTACATAACTGTTTAGTTCTTAGGTAACTGTTACTGTAAGCAATCAATCAACATTTTAGTTTACTGTTATTGCAACCAATTAGCTTTCTACTGTACCTACCTTTTACCTTTCAGTCTTGAAAATGGCATTTCAATTAAATGAAATTTTTTATTTTGTATATAGGGTATTGGAATCATTCGACATTTGAATCCACATTTCCTATCTGACAATGACGAAACAAACTCAATTTTTTTAAGTGAAATCTTCTTTAGGCGCGTTGGGCATTTTTGAGATGGGAAAAAACAATTGAACTCGCGACACCGTTACTCAATTTTGGAAAACCCGTTTGTGCTCTTTATTTATATTACGTTACGGATCAATGTTCTATGCAAGTAGTTTTAGAAGTATTTTTTTTTGTAAACGCAATTTTGCTCTTTATTTAGATAAGGTTACGGACCCATATTCTAAACAAGTATTTTTCTTCCACCAAGGCGATCTTGTTCAAGTTTTCACTTCTGTCGGCACTCCATGAGTGCCACTGTTTTTTTTTTAATTTTTGTCCAAACATAATCTTGGTCAGATCATGTGAGGACCATGTGAAATGGTCTTTTGAAGAAAGAACCACACAGATTTGAGTGGACCTGTCCGGTCCAATCTTGGACAGAATAGAGCCGTTTCACCTTTTCCCCAATGAAAATGCATTTCCTGAGTCTCCGACTTGAGGAAATGGAAGAATTTGTGACATTAAACATAACTACTGAACATAAAATTAAGTTATGACAAATTAAAAAACAACATTAAGAAAAACAATTGTTTTAAAAAAAAACGCGTTTATTGGCGAACTTAAATGAAACAAAAGTAAGTTTAGTTGTCTTCTTTTAATCCGTTTTCTATTTGTGAATATTATTCCCATTCAAAACCAATTAATAATAGTTATTATTGTATGATAAGGTGTATTAAAACACGAATGCGGGTTTATCACACGAGGCAAAGCCGAGTACAGTTGCATACAAGACTTTATCTACACCCATGATATGAATCCTCTATAAAAGGTTCCGAAACCATTGGGTGTTTGAAATTGGCACGAAATTCAGTACAACTGCACGTATGAATGTCGCCTGCAGCAGCACATCCCCGTACATGCGTGCAGCGGGTGCTGCTATCCCCCGCTTAAACGTTGAAACGAGTTGCATAATAAAATTTAGTACAACATTATAACACTCATTTGGATAATATTATGGTTACAATGACACTGGCTGTTTTAATGTTGGCAATAAGCTAACTGTTTCAAAAACTTTTATAGAGGATTTATAGCATAGGTGTAGATAAAATATGTATGTTTTTACAGATTATTATTTTACACCTGGGGAGTTATGATCGGCCTACAATCAACAGCAACACTGCATGGAAATGGTATCCTTTCAGTTACAATATTTCTAGACAAATCCGTCTAAAACAGAAGCGCTTGCGACTACTATACCAACGAGCATGTGGTCCTGGGTTCAAATCCAGGGTCGGGCAAACTGTTATTGGGTTTTTCCATAAGGTATTTTTCAGTAGCAGCCCGGAGTCTGGATTTGTACCCAGTTGATGGTAACGAAAAAAAAAAAATTTAGTTGTGTTTATTCGCACAAAAAAAAATTACACGTGCTGTGCAGTTTTTCCGCAGACGTAGCTCCTTTTGTAGCACATTATAAGCATACATAGTTATAACACTTTTTCAACTATAGGTACGCTAAACTATTCATGTAATTCTTAAATGAATACAAGTTTTTTAAATATTCACTACATTTAGGCTTTGACAAAACACATTTAAGAGGTAATTTTGTATTTTATTTTTAAAACAGGTTTTTGTGATAGAACTGTCTATATCGACTGGAAGGTTATTAAAAATAGTTTGAACTAAAAAAAATCTACATCTTCGACCATAATAGTTATTGGGCACTACCAATCTTTTCATATTATTGTTTCTTTATAGACTCGCCTCCTATTACATGGAACTTAAAATAAAATGAAAAATTACAAAAAAAAAAGAAACTAAATTAAATTAAAATGATTGCCTCGTTGGTCTAGTGGTCGCCAGCGCTACTGCTGAGCATGAGGTCCTGGGTTCGATTCCCGGGTCGGGCAAAGTGTTATTGGGTTTTTCTATTTGAAATTTCTCAGTAGCAGCTCGGAGTCTGGATTCGTGCCCGGTTGATGGCAATAGGCTCGCCCCCTATTACACGGGTCTTAAACATAACTGGCGAAATGTGGGTGTACATGCTATAGGGACACCTCTGCCCAAACCTTCGGGGAAACAAGGCGTGATGTTATGTTAAAATAACTGGTGAAATGTGGATGTACACCTCTACCTAACCCTTTGAGGAATACAGTCGTGATGTTATGTTATCTAAGTAGGTATGTTTTAATTAACCTACTGGTAGTTTTCGTTAAAAGCACGTTCGTCATTATTGGAGGTATCATCATAATCAATAGAGCAATATTCGCGCCAACCTTAACCACATTCAATATCTAAGTCTCTACATTGAGATATTTTTAATAATCATAATTATATTATTTTATTTCCATATTTAGTATTGTTACTTTATGAGCGAGTATTTTGTTCTTTTTTAGGGTTCCGTACCTCAAAAGGAAAAAACGGAACCCTTATAGGATCACTCGTGTGTCTGTCTGTCTGTCTGTCTGTCTGTCTGTCTGTCTGTCCGTCTGTCACAGCCAATTTACTCCGAATCTAATGGACCGATTAAGTTGAAATTTGGTACACATATGTATTTCTGTGACCCAAACACGAATGTGTAACGTAAATAATTTAATTTTGAATATAGGGTTCACTTTTGGGGCGCAAACAAGAAAATTAAAAAAAAAGTTTTGCTAACAGTACCGTGTGACATATCAAATGAAAGGGCTTGTTGCGAGGATCTTAAATATATTTTTTATATAATTTTAAAATAAATGCTTTTAAAGATATTTAATAAATTCAATGAAAATTGACCATTCCCCCCCCCTTATCTCCGAAACTACTGGACCAAAAATTTTGAAAAAAATACATAGTATGGTTCTTTACTCATAGATTACAGGAAAACCTATAAGAAGTCTATGGTCTTAAAATAACATGGTAAATCTCTCAATATTGTGCGTAAAAACTTACATTTCGTCGCTCGGCATCCAAAAGGCCCATCTTTCTAGCTACTATAATATCAAAATATCAAAAGTGTTTGACCGTCTGCTTAATACACAAATAAATAAAACTGTAAATGTTCATGACAACCAATTCAGGTTTCGGCGTGGTTTGACAACAGAAAGTGCAGTGTTGTGCCTTAAGCATACTATCACATACTTACTATACACAGCGTGGGATGCCGATTTATGCTAAGTTCATCGATTTATTCAAGGTTTCTGATCTGGTTGCTTATGACGTATTGTGGAGAAAGATGGAGCAGGATAGGTTGCCAACGGAGCAAACATCTTTAAATAGTGGTATGGTAACCAGATCAATAGGTTGGAATGCGGCGTGAGGCAGGATTGGCGAGCTCAGCAGCACCAGAGTGGGTTGCTATATAGATGGTATTTGTGTAAATAATATTAGCTATGCAGATGATATGGTGCTTCTGAGCGCGTCAATCTGTGGTCTCAGAAAGTAATTGGTCGCCAAATGTGAGCAGTATAAACACATGGTTTGATGTATAACTCCAATAGGTCGGAGATCATGGTCTTTTTTTTTTTTTTTTTTTATCCTTTATTAAAAAGAACCTGGTTCTTAATAATTAATTACAATCTAGCCTATAAGACTAATAAGCAATTTTAATCTAACTTAATTTTTACGTAATGATTATTTAAAAATAAATTAGAATAGTGTTGATTGTACTTTACACAAGTTCGTTCCACTTTCTTAGAGTCTGATATTTTAATATAAACACTTTGTTCATGTGTTGTATGTGTGTCATTGGCACTATTATTTCTACACTTTTTACACTACACTAACTCAAAAGGTTTTGTTCGTTTTAGTCTTCGCACTATATTTGTTTGGTCTAGCAGCTGAATTGCCTCGATGTTCACATGTCGGTGGAGTCGGTGTTCATGGGCCTCAGCAAATTTTTGGATTATTATGGTGACGGGTTCCATTTTTAAGTCACGATGGAGGTCGTCATTTCTTATATACCAGGGCGCATTAACAATACTCCTGAGTACCTTATTCTGGAATGTTTGTATAATTTTGATGTTGGTCGGTTTAGTACAGCCCCACAGTTGGATGCCATACGTCCATATCGGCATGAGAATATGCTTATATATTAAAATTTTGTTGTGTATCGATAGGCAAGAACCCCGTCCAATCAACCAATACATGTTTTTAAAACGTATGTCTAGCTCCTGTCTTTTCTTTTTGACGTGCGCTTTCCAGCGCAGTTTTGCGTCAAGCGTTATGCCAAGGTATTTGGCTGTATTTGCATATGGTACTTGTTGGCCATTTATGAAGATTGGGTGGTAATCACAATTCTTGTTAGTGAAATCAATGTGAAGTGACTTCGATTCATTCAATTTGATTCTCCATTTTTGAGCCCAGTCATGAACTTCATTTACAGCGATTTGTACCTTTTTGATTGCTTCCGTATGGCATGATCCTGTAGCCATAATGGCAGTGTCGTCCGCAAAGGTTGCAATAGTATTATTTTCCAACTCTGGTATATCATACGTGTACAACAGGTAGAGGACTGGACCCAGCACACTACCTTGAGGCACGCCAGCTTTAATAATTCTTAATCCGGAAAAGGCATCCTCGTGCCTTACTCGAAACATTCTATCTGTAATGTATGATTGCAAGATATCGGCAAAATCATTGGGTAGCAATATTCTTAGCTTGTATATCAAACCCTTATGCCAAACTCTATCAAAAGCTTGTGCCACATCTAAAAATACGGTGGAGCAGACTTTTTTATCTTCAAGCGTTCTTTCAATGATGTTGGTAATTCTATGTACTTGGTCTATTGTTGAATGTTTTTCTCTGAAACCAAACTGATGGTCAGGGATCAGGTTTTTCTCGTTTATGATAGGTTTAAGGCGTTTTAAAAACAATTTTTCAAACAGCTTTGATAGTATAGGCAACAGGGAAATGGGCCTGTATGATGATGCTTCGTGAGGTGGTTTACCGGGCTTTGCAATCATAATCACTTCAGCAACTTTCCATGGCTCAGGAACATGTTTTAGCAGGAATGCAGCATTAATGAGCCTAGTAAGCTTAACAATGGCTTTTCGCGGGAGATGTTTTAGGATTTCTCCCGTAATAAGGTCATACCCTGGGGATTTTTTTAGGCTCATGATTTGAATTTCCTTTGCAACTTCTTTCGGAGTCACAAGCTTAATTCTTTGGTCTTGCAGAATGTTGGCAAACTGTAGGTTGTCTACAGACACGTCATTTGGCTGAAAGGTTTCTTCTAAGTGTTGTGCAAATCTTAGAGCTTTTTGCTCATTGCTTATGGCCCACTTTCCGTTATCATCTCTGATAGGAGGTATTGGTGTAATTGGCCTTTTGAGTGACTTTGTCGCTTTCCATAGAGAGTATTGCGTTGTATGGTCGCTGGTTAACTGACGTAGGTTAGTATTAAAAGCCTCATCTTGAAACGTCTGTATTTTTCTCTTCAACCTTTTTGTAAGGTTATTCAATAGAGTTTTATCTTGCGGGAATCTAGTTTGCTGCCATCTTTTTCTTTGAGTCCTTTTTTCATATAATAAGTCTATTATTTCTCTTGGGTAGGTATTGCCTTTAAATTTTTTTATAAGCTGTGGTGTGTTGTTCCATGCACATTGTTGGATATTGTTGCTAAAGTTGTTTACTTCAGAATCGAGCCGATCTTTGCTTTTTATTGAAGTTTTTAGGTCAATTATATTTTGTAGGTCTAAGCTAAAACTTTCCCAATCTGTAAACTTGTTAACTAATGTCAAGTGGTTTTCTCTTAATAATATTTTGTGACTTAATTTTAATAATATCGGAGAGTGATCGGAGTTCATGTGGTACCCCTCTTCTACACTCAGATAATTGGTTGATATATTTTTGATTACGAAAAAGTCAATAAGGTCTGGTAATTTCTGGAGGTCAGTAGGCCAGTACGTAGGTTTTCCAGTACTTATGACGTCACAGTGCATGTCTTTTACTGCACTTAGAAGCTGTCTTCCCTTAGTTGAAGTCAATCTCGATCCCCAATGAATGTTCTTAGCGTTAAAGTCACCGCCTAATATAAATTTCTGTCCGAGGAGTCTGAAGAATTGTACATATTGTTCTTTGCTTATGGTGTGTCTTGGGGGACAGTATACGGCCGCTACTGTCACGTTAAATTTATTTGTTTTGACTGATATCGCTACTGCTTGCGTGTCTGGCTCTTCGTATTTACACTGTTCGTAATGGCAGATATTTTCTTTAATAATAACCGCGCTACCTCCTCGGGCCGCGTTGTTAGGGTGCAGCGAGTGATAAACCTTATAGCCTCTAAACTTTACAAAAGACTGTTTAGTGAAGTGCGTTTCAGAGATCAAACACACATCAATATTTTCTGTATCTAGGACTACTTGCAACTCATGTTGGTGTTGCAGCAGTCCATTGGAATTCCACGCCATTATTTTTAGTGTGTTATTCATGATTGATTTTTATAGTGCTTGATTCTAACTTCTCTAGTCTCTTGTCAAATGAGGATATGCACTTCAAGATCTGGTTGAGCTTGTCCTCAAGACTTGATGGTTGTGTGCTTGGTTTTACCGCTTTTGCGTATGAGACATTTTTAGATGCATGTGCAGTTATCGTGGCTGTCTGTGCAGACTGTGCACTTTGTTTTGCTGACTGTTTGTCGGTGTTTCTAACAATTTCCTTAGCGGCAGATGGATAATTTTTTGAGTTTTTGTTCTTAATCATTTGCATCTCCTTGGCAACTAAACACCCTCTGTAGTTGGCTGGGTGAGGTAAGCCACAGTGGACACACTTAGGTTTTTCTTGTGCAGGTTTGTTGCAATCAACTGTGAGGTGTTTACCTGTACATTTAACACACCTAGGCTCTTTTGAGCAATACTTTTGGGTATGACCATAAGCCTGGCATCTCTTACACTGCGGTATTATTTTTGATGTTTTAAGCGGGTTTATTTCAACTTTACACCCTAAGATATGTTTAATGCCGTATATTTTACTGACATCTTCGCCATTTTTGAACGATAGAATAAACATGTTCAGCGGTTCTTTTGTTCTCCAGCTTAACTTATTAATTGCATTTTCTATCTGGAATCCTTGCGACGTTAGATCATCTTTAATCCGATCCGGTAGGCAGGAGGAATGTAATTTTTTCGCCACTACTCTTATTGGCCTGGTCTGCTTATCCTCGTAAGAGTGCCATAAACAATTATTTTCTGTTAAGCGTCGAGCAATCTCTCTGTAGGACTCTTCAGTTTTAGCATTTATTTTGACACTATTACCGCTTAACATTTTGGCGGTAAATGTTTCTACTGACTGGGATTTCGTCAAAAAATCGTAGAATGTTTGATAATTCTTAACACCGTCCACTACGATTGGAGGTGGTGCTAGAATTTTTTTAGTGGCTGCCTTCTCTTTGTTGTTAAGTTGCTGCTGCTGAGCACTAGTTGTAGCTTGTTGTAGTGGTGGTGGAGTAAGGGAGGTGTTCAACTTCCTTTTCTTCCTATTTTTCACCCTAATCCACTCGGTCTCTTTGGCGAGTTCATCCTCATCCGTGCAGTACTCAACGTCACTTTTAGGAGGCTGAGCAGGTGTTATGGTCTCACTGACCTGCTTATCTGAGGGCTCTTCTTGTGCCTTTAGGCATTCTAACTGTCCTTGAAGATCTTGTACCTGTTCCTGCAAGCTTTGTATGTGGCCGTTCAATTGACGTACCATTTGCTGCAGGTTTTCTCTGTCCGTTTTCTCCTGGATGTAATAATCATACAACTGCTTTTCCAGATCTGTTTTGATTTTAATAGACTGTTTTGCAGCCATTATTTAGTTTTAAGGCGAGCGTGACACTTAAACAATTATAATATTCACTTCATGACGGTTTCCGCACTTTGTAACTGGGTCATCGCGGTGGCCCCGATAGATCGACGTACACCGCGACTACGGTGTTGTGATGCGTCTGCAAAATACTCTAAACTAGAGCACGCGCGCGCGATCGGTACGTCCGTTCACAATAGTAGTTAAACACACATCATGGTCTTTGAGGCTGGGGGCAGACCGGGTTATGTACCACCTGTATTACTCAATGGGACTCCACTACAAAGAGTATTTACGTTTAAATATCTTGGTCATATATTGACCCCTGACCCCAATGACGGACTCGATATTGAGCGGGAGCGAAGGGCGTTGTCGGTAAGGGCAAACATGCTGGCTCGCAGGTTTGCACGCTGCTCACTTAAAAAGCCAAAATTACTCTGTTTCGAGCTTATTGTACAACGTTTTACACGTGCAGCCTGTGGGCTAGATATACCCAAAGGTCATGCAACGCCCTTCGAGTCCAATACAACAACGCTTTCAGGGTATTGGTGGGGCTGCCCCGTTTTTGTAGCGCATCGGGAATATTCGCGGACGCACATATTAATTGCTTTTACGTAACGATGCGAATGAGGTGTGCATCCCTGGTACGCAGAGTACGGGCCAGTTCCAACAATATCGCTAGCAGTCTGGATTGCATGTACATCAATCACTGCAGTGCCATCTCCCATGGGGTGAAATAAATTTAAACTAGATTACGTGGGGCACTCAGAAAGTTTTGTGATACTAGAAAAAAATATACTACAGGTTATATTTTTTTTTATTATATCTTTTGAAAGAACTCTCCATTGGCGTCTATACACAGTTTTATACGTCTAAACAAATTTTCATAACACATTTTCCAGTCCGCATCAGACACCTCTCCAATCTCCTTGTCAAATGCACCCAGTGCATCTTCAGGTGATGAAAACTGTTTTCCTTTGAGTTGATTTTTTATTTTGGGGAACAAGAAAAAGTCGCACGGAGCCAAATCGGGACGGTAAGGAGGATGACCTATAAATTTGACCGGTGTGCTGTCCAGAAAGTCCCTTGTTTTGAGCGCCGAGTGAGCCAGCGCGTTGTCGTGGTGAAGCAGTAGCCCACGGAGGCCAGTGCTCGGTCGCTTGCTGCTTGCAGTAGTAAAAACTTCTGGCAAACATTTGGTAACATACCATTCAGCATTGATGCTTCTTTGATCTCGTCAGGGTACTGACACCAGATAACCTGGTAGAAAAAAAAAAAAAACTTGCGGTCAACATTTTGCCTGCACTTCTGGCTCACTTCACTTTGGTAGGCGTTGGTTCATTTTGGTTCAACAGCCACACGGTCGACTGACGCTTCATTTCTGGATCATATTGAAAAATCCAAGATTCATCACCCGTAATAATATCTTAAACGCGCCGAGACGAGCCTGCTACCAATTTTGCTATCATGTCTCGGCACCATTCTACCCGAACCTCCTTCTGACCCTGCGTTAGATTTTACGGTACCAGCGTGAAACTATCTTTCATAACCGAAGATGCCTGTGTAGAATTTCATGCAGTGTGCACATTTCACGATCCAATCGGCAGTATACATCTATTTATCTTGACATTTTAAACTTTGCTTTTTTTGTGTTTTTTCAAAAACTAATTACGTTTTTTTTTTATTGGATGCTGTATAATGGTAGTAGACCATGGTCTGAACAACGTTTGTTCTAGCAAAACTGTGATTCAAATTTCACGGTGTATGCTGAACCTCTTCATATGTAATTCGCCTATTCTCTTGAATTACATTTTTCACAGCCAGCACTTTTTGTTATGTAACAACCGTCATAGGGCGGCCACTTCTTTCTTTGTCCGCCAAAATTACTAGACCACCCATAAATTCGTTGAACCAGCGAAAAACAGTCGCTTTAGAAGGGCTTTTTTCTATGAACACCATTCGAAGTCTTTCAAACGATTCTTCTGGTTTTAGTCGACATTTGAAATCGTACAAAATCATTGCGCGAAAATGTTCTCGTTATAAATCCAGTTTTCAGTAAGACAGAGTATTTTGATTTTGCTCGTAAAAAAATGTGGAGGGAATTTCGAATTTGGAATGTTATGTTTTTTTGTAATAAGTAGTCATCGTTTTAATTGACATCAAAACCAGCCAATATTCTACAAGTAGACAAAAACTGTTAGTCACAAAACTTTCTAAGTGACCTCGTAAAATAAGTTAACATAGTTCTTAAGTTTACTAACACAATGAGTCCTTGTTACTTGAATAAAGAAAAATATCTGGATGATATTTTTTTTTGAACGACGTTTTCTAAAAATGAAAAAAAAAAACAAAAACCAAATCAAATCAAACTTTATTTGTGAACATAGGGGTACAGAAAGGTCTTAAAAATATACATTTTAGCGTGATCTCACCTAGCTAGATCGATTTATCGCTCCTGAAAGCCCCCTGCATACTAAATTTAATAAGAATTCTTGGAGCCGTTTCCGAGATTCAGATTATATATACATAGGTATATACAAGAATTGCTGGTATTATTATTATATTAATACCGCGAATGTGATTTTTTTTACGAAAATCCGATTTTTGTTTTATGTCATTCTACACGTTCAAATAAGTGACACTGCAATTTAATATATTTTTTTTAATGTCACATTCGCGGTATTGGATGCCGAGCGACGATTTGCAGTTGGAATGTATGGGAGAACATGTGTTTCAACTACAATGTTAAGTTTATTCTTGGGATAAATAAATTCATCTCAACTACGGAACCCTTCATTGTGCGTAGTCCGACACGCACTTGGCCGGTTTTTTTTTGTTTTTTGATGTTGTTTGTTCTCATGCAATGTAGCGAAGTGTAATTCATTTATTTTTATAATCTAATCTTATTTCGCAATTTTATTACATATCAAATTAATGTTAATGCTAATATTTTAATGATATTTAAATGATAATTTGTAGAATAATTGTTCATCTTTTAATAAGAATGTTGTGCATGCCTATAAGTGATGTATTTACACAGTACTCAAGACTTGTCATACCTATTGTAACTATCCTTGTAAATATGTTGTTGGTGTGCCTTGCTTGATAAATAAATAAATAAATAAATTCCTCCATTATGGAATTTTCTATCAAAGCCTGTGTTTCGATCAAAACGTGAAAATATGGAAATCTTTAAAAAAAAATGTGTAGCATTTTGTCGAGTTTGTCGGTTCATGTTATAAGATTAATAATAACTTTAAAAAAATAACCAACTTCTGAAATTAAAGTTATTTTTCACTTTGTAGTGTCCGTTTTTAGAAGTCGGTTGATTTTTTTGGGTAGGTAATTTTTTTTATTTTTTATTTTTTTTGTTTTGGTGCCTACCCCACACAAATTCAATACCACTACCTGCTATGTAAATAACAGTGACAGGAACTTATCCTATCATCCACATACTAAGTGGGAAAAAATTCGTATTATTGAAACTAACTCAAAAACCACCCAAGCAAAGTTAATAAAATTTATATGGGACCACCTCTGAAGTATGACCTACCAAATAAAAAATAATCTTCAAAATCAATTCATAACTGGCGGAATATTCGCTTAACAAACATACAAAAAAAAAATTGTCGAATTGAAAACCTCCTTCTTTTGGAATCGGTTAAAAATCACGCCTGTTTTACCCGAAGGGTTAGGCAGAGGCGACCTACAGTTCACCCACTTACGACAATAATTTAAGTCCCTTGTAATAGGGGCGAACCTATTGCCATTAATCGGGCACAAATCCAGACTCCGGGCTGCTACTGAGACATTCCAAATGGAAAAACCCAGTACCACTTTGCCGGAGCCGTAAATCAAACCCAGGACCTCATGCTCAGTAGTAGCGCTTATGTTTGGTCTTTTTTTGGGAAAAAGAGCATACCTAATTAAAATAGTCACATTATACAATATGTAAAAAAAACCCTGTCGGATCAGAAAGGGGCACATAGGTATTAATTATTAATCATTTTATTTCAGAAATAATGAATCCATAAAATTACAAAAAGAATAAAAAAATACAGTGACAAAAATAAAAATAAAAAATACAGAGAAAAATAATAATTATTGGTACTTATTGTGTTAGTAAAATCTTATGCACTATGTTAGTCAACACCCATCACAATATGTATTGCAATAACATTACCAAAATGTTTTTTTTTTTTGTAATTATTATTGAAAATAAAAAAAGTTTTTGCTATTTAAAATTCACATTTTTAGTACCCAAATTACCCCGAATCCATTAAGGGGGAAGCGTCAGGGTAGCCCGCGAAATTACAATTTTTCTAACGTTTTTTGCATTTTGCAGGTCAGTGTCAGGTTTTATGTTGATTAAAATATGATTCGCGGTCGTAATAAATATGGCTTTACTCAATTGTCAAGAAATCATGACATTTGACACTTTTTTCTGCTTCTTAATTACTATTGCTGATTGTAATGATAATAATTGAGTGAAGCCATATTTGTTACGGCCGCGAATCATATTTTAATCAACATAAAACCTGACACTGACCTGCAAAATGCAAAAAACGTAAGAAAATTTGAATTTCGCGGGCTACCCTGACGTCCCCCCTTAATTATCAAATTTTTAACAGGGGTCATAAGTTATGACTTGTAGACACCCGCTAAATGACGGCCGCCCGCGCCCACTGTAATAACCCGGTAAAATTCCCCATTGAAAACCATAATTATGGTGACTATTTTTTCTTGTTTCCTGAAAATTTCTACATAAATATACTCTCAGTACTTACGAGTAACAACACCCTCACGGATCGCACAGAGTTTTTTTGACATGTTGTATAGATACATATTGAGGGGGTCCATTTTTTATCACATTTTTTTTATAAGTCTTCGTTGGATATTGTGGTGCTTTCAATCATTCATTCACGGTATTTTTTTTTAGTTATCATGGCTTCGAACAATCATCTAATACAGTAATTATATTGTTAAACAAAATTAATAAAATTATGTTACAAGAGTAAAGAAAATAAACATTAAATAAAAATAAATATTCTCGGTAGACGGGCTTTGCTATCCCATCCCACGCAATTTAAAAACAACTGAAAACTTACGACATGAATTCAGGGAAATTAATTGCTAAGCAAATTGACTACCAACTGAAATTGTCCGTATATTCAAATCACAACTGTATTTTTTTGACAATTGTGTAAAATGGTTATAACACGCATAACAAATAACAACTCTTCTGTCCAGCTAATTAAAGCACTAGGAAGTGGTGAAAGGTAGGCGTTTTGGGGGACTGTCTTATGCCCGCAGGTTTTCACGCTATTCTAAGTCGGTCAAGCAAACACTTTTTAGAGCTTATTGTACCGCATTGTACACGTGCAGCTTGTGGGTGAATCACACCCAAAAAGCATACCAAGCCCTCCGCGTCCAATATAACAACGCCTTCAGAGCGCTCATGGGGCTGCCGCGACACTGTAGTGCCTCGGGCATGTTTGCCGAAGCTAGCGTCGACTGCTTTTATGCTACGATGCGTAAGCGGAGCGCGTCTCTGGTGCGCAGGGTGCGCGGCAGCCCCAACAGCGTTCTGATGATGATAGCTGACAGGCTCGACTGTCCGTACATGCGAAGCTGCAGTGACTTGCACGTCACCCACTGTCGTCGGTAATTTTATGTTGTGGTAATGTAAGTGTTGTATGTAAGGTGGTTTTTGTTTTGTATTTTATTGTAATGTTTAATGTATTGTTTGATGAAGTTATGTGTGATGTATTGTATTGTGTATGAGTCATTGTAACTCGATGAAATAAAATGAATAATAATTATGTCATTTTGACGTTCAAAAAGTGTTGATTCTCAGCAAAATTAGAATAAATTAGATTTTGATTTAATTTCCCAGACTTCAAGGACTTCAATTTGTCACGAACTTCAAGGAGCACTTGAAAATTACACCCCTATTTCTGAATTGAGTATTCGAATTTGAGAACTAGTCAAACTCTAACATTACTGATTCAATGTAGCCCGTGAAATCCAAAATGTCTTCGCAAAATGTTTAAGAAAGGGGTTTGAAGATTTTTGTATGGAGGGTGGCCCTAACGTCGGCCCCCATTTAGATTTTCTTTTTCAAAATCGCGGTGCACAACGAAAGTTATATATTTAGATAGAGGACACTTATACAAACAAAAAACTCATAAAACATAATATCCTAAAGCGTCAGGTTTTGGAGTTATTCACCGAAATATGAGTCGAAAACTGAACCTTAAAGAAACAGGATTTTTTTGTTTTTGCCCTTCAGGTAAGCATATTGAACAATGAAAACATAATTGCATCATGTGTAGATAATATTTTAGTTATGAGCGAAACAGACAAAAGTATACCCCCCGCCGAATGAGGACACCCCGATTTTTTTTATTGAATTGTGCGATAAAGTTGCCATCGATTATGACTTGAGTCAATACAACATTTTCGTTTCTGATCCTTGGCTTTTAAGAGCCCGAATCCACTCAAGACACCGAAATAATCGAATTTTATTTTGTCTACATCTTGCTCGATAATACTTTGCAAGGCAGAAATAAAATAGTTGGCTACTATTGTAATTGCATTGTAGGAAAACGGACACTTGGATGTTGCTCCCATGTTATGTGTATTATTATATGGTTCATGGCTTGCGCGCGACATCAAGAATATCCTATTCAGCCTCCCACTGCCTTCTTGGATGATATTATTTATACCGAATATGATTAATAAATCTTATGTTTTATCCACTAATGTATTCAATTATTTCATGTTTACCTACAAAAATATCATTGTAATTCGACACATTATATTCTTATGTTCCGATTGCTTTAAAAAGATTTTAATTAACAAAATAGATGATTAGTATTATAATATTTGTTTTATTTCTCAGTCTGGTTCAGATAACAGTAAACAACTTAATCGACATGAATTAACTACAAAATAAATAACTAAATTAGTTATAACAATTGTTATTTTTATCTTTGAATATTTCAGAAACGTGACACTTTATGATGTTATGTTAAGTGACGTTTTATGTTTGTATAAGTGTCCCCTATCCAAATATATGGCATTTACTGTGCACCGCTATTTTCAAAAAAAATCAAAATGGTTGCTGATGTTTAGCGCCAAAACCTTCAAAGCCCTTTCTCAATTCTTAATTTCTTGAGTCTTCCAAATCAAATTTATTCGTAAACGTAGGTTTCAATACAATACGATGTTATAATGAGATGGTCCGTTCGCTACATTTTACTCGAGAGCATACAAATAAAAAACTTAGAGGTGTCAAGGGACACCCGGATGGAACGAAGTTCTTTTCGATTAATTAGTGAAGGAATTGTAATAAAATGAGTAGGTAAGTGAGTGCATACGCCACACACACAGCGTACACCGCAGCACCACACAATATCAAAACAGGGAATAATGCGGCGTTTTCCCGTGATTTTAATGGAGCCAAATGAGAGGTCTTTTTCTGCTGATTTCGGGGACCCCAAACTTGATAGGTCGACGACCTCTGGCTCCAAATTTAAGATCCGGGGGGGTGAGGTAACCCTGAAGGGGCACGGGGGAGAAGAGAAGGGAAGGGGGGAGGTGTGCAGGGGATGTATCGGGATCAGGGGGTCGCGGGAGGATATCGAGGGGAGGTTCGGGGGGAGGTTATATTATATATAAGAGAGTTGTAAAGATATACTTAATTACAGATATTGGGGGTCAAAAGAAAAGGGGGTCAAAAATGGGGTCTAAGGGTCTAACTGAATGTAGGTTCTAGCTGAGAGAGGGTACTAGGGGGGGGGGGGGGGGATTTTATCAAAACTTTGATATTTCCAGCCGTTTCCAAGATATTAAAAATTTAAAAGGGGGGAGGTGTGCAGGGGGTGTATCTTGATCAGGGGGTCGCGGGAGGATATCGAGGGGGGTTCGGGGGAGGTTATATATATAAGAGAGTTGTAAGATATACTTAATTACAGATATTGGGGTCAAAAGAAACGGGGGTCAAAAATGGGGTTCTAGGGGGTCTAACTGAATGTAGGTTCTAGCTGAGAGGGAGATACTAGCGGGGGAGGGAAATTTTATTAAAACTTTGATATTCCCAGCCGTATCCGAGATATTAAAAATTTAAAAGGGGGGAGGTGTGCAGGGGGTGTATCTTGATCAGGGGGTCGCGGGAGGATATCGAGGGGGTTCGGGGGAGGTTATATATATATAAGAGAGTTGTAAGATATACTTAATTACAGATATTGGGGGTCAAAAGAAAAGGGGGTCAAAAATGGGGTCTAAGGGGTCTAACTGAATGTAGGTTCTAGCTGAGAGGGGGGGGGGGAAATTTTATCAAAACTTTGATATTCCCAGCCGTTTCAGAGATATTTAAAATTTAAAAGGGGGGAGGTGTGCATGGGGTGTATCGGGATCAGGGGGTTGCGGGACCATATCGAGGGGGGGTTCGGGGGAGGTTATATATATA
Source organism: Agrochola litura (assembly GCA_949152395.1). Lineage (NCBI taxonomy): Eukaryota > Metazoa > Arthropoda > Insecta > Lepidoptera > Noctuidae > Agrochola > Agrochola litura. The sequence continues at coordinate 32,465,139 of OX424490.1, read as the reverse complement.
AGAGAGTGGTAAGATATACTTAATTACAGATATTGGGGTCAAAAGAAACGGGGGTCAAAAATGGGGCTCTAGGGGGTCTATCTGAATGTAGGTTCTAGCTGAGAGGGAGATACTAGAGGGGGAGGGAAATTTTATTAAAACTTTGATATTCCCAGCCGTTTCCGAGATATTAAAAATTTAAAAGGGGGGAGGTGTGCAGGGGGTGTATCTTGATCAGGGGGTCGCGGGAGGATATCGAGGGGGGTTCGGGGGAGGTTATAATATATAAGAAAGTCAAGAGAGAAAAACTGTCGTTACAACTTTTGGTCCTAATTTTTCCCGTCTAGCCCCCTTTCGCAACGCGCGATAAGGAACTTCGTTCCAATAATAAAGTTAGTAGGGTCGAAACAACAGACACACATTTAAAATGAAATAACTCAATTACTTACATACTAACACACAAATCCTTACGTACTAACACACAATTATCAATGTCAAACAATAATAATCTAAATGTAATGCTAAATGCCAGTGGTGTCCTCCATAAACTCAGTTGCTTCCCTATCATCAATGATTCGATCTACCATAATCCCGATAATATAACAAAAATATCGTAATCATAATGTCAGTTACAACCACACATTCTGTATGGCTCGCTTCGTTTAAATGGCGTGAAACAATTTACATTTCATTTGCGATTCTACTTGTAGAATGAAGGTAATGGAGGCATTAGTAATTAAAAATATGTAAGTCAATCGTAAATTTTTACGCACGTTTGAGGATGCAGATCGAGCAGAAATCAGTAAATTGGTGACCCGTAACGTAGTTATGAACACGTGTATGTTAGAAGTAGGAAATAGATCTTTTCATAATAGAGTTTGTCTAGACTACTGAGGCTTCCTTACGGCTAGTGGCTTCAAGTCTTAAGGCTCTTTCAAACAGGCACGACACGCGACGCGACACAAAGGCACCGCTCGTCGCGCGACGAGCGGTGTCTTTGTGTCGCGTCGCGTGTCGCGCTGGTCTTCACAAGCCTTTACTGCTGAATACGAGGTCCTGGGTGCGATTCCCTGGGGAGTTTATCCATCTGGATTTTCTCAGTAGCAGCGTGAAGTCTGGATTTGTGCCCGGTTGTTGGCAATAGACTCGCCCCTAGATGTGATAACATGGGACTTTAACATAACTGGCGAAATGTGGGTGTTATATACACAACATAACTCACATTCTGCACCGACACAACACACACCATTACCATTACACACATGCACGCACCCTCACACACATACATACACACACCCTCACACAAATAATCCAAATGTCAAATAGATAGATTGTAATTTCCGATTTCTGCAATTATGTTTTTATGTTAACTAGTTAAAAAAAACACTTTTTTGTCTGCAATTTTTGCGAGTTTTTCAGAGTCAAGTCAAATAATTTATTTCAATTAGGCACAAAAAGACACTTTTGAACGTCAAAAACAAAAAATAGAATTGATTCTAGTCGCCCCTTCCAAAAGGTAGTTTTCGTATGGAGAAGAATGGGCAAGAAACTCCACCGTTACTCTTTTAAAAAATGTGTTACAATATTTTGTATACATTAATTTTATAATTATAAATGTGAAACGATGCATCTGGAATAAGATTACCTACTATACCACAATAGGTAGGTAAAAATAATTAAAAATGAAGCAATGATAGAAAAAATAATTATGTAATGGATACATGGTGTTCACATATTTACAAGCATTGTAAAAGTAGGTACCTATACGATATTCCTAAAAAAATAATACAAGTGATACTAATTTGTCAGTGTGTGAGTTCAAGTAATCACAGAATGTAAAAAAGAAAATGTTATAATAATTAATTACACAATTAATTTGGCAACCAGTTTGATTTTGTCTAGACTCTAAATTGTCCTATGGAGCTAGACCAGCAAGCTTCCAAGCATTCTTATCTAGGATATATGTAATATGCTTGTTTACAAAGACTACTTTTAGTATGAGTTTTAAATTTTCTTTCAGTTAATTGTAATATTTCATAAGATATTTTGTTGTAACATTTAACACAGTACCCCATAAAAGATGTTTGTACTTTGGATAATCTGTACCACTGCCCTTAATACAAGTTATTTTATAACTTAGTAAGGGTTGCAACACCTGCCTGTTTTGTTAACTAGCATAAGTAAAGTGTACCTACAGATGATACTAATTAATGTTAACACTGTTATTTGATTAAATACATTATTATTACTATTGAAGGTACACCTCTGCCTAACCCTTCGGACTTACGGATGTGATGCTATGTTATGTGTCAAAGGTGACGTTTGTGTCTACTTAATAACAGGCTATCTATCTTCTATCCGACCCAAATGACCCCATTACACTCCTCCAGGAGCAGAATTGCGCCACCAGTACTGTACACAGAAACAGACGCCTCCCGTTATTCCGATCTCGCCGCCGAGGTCCTTTGCGATCGCGACCGAGTCCCCAAGTAAATGAAACTCCCCCCCGTCCCTTGCTCGAAAACGAGGTGCCAGCAGTTGTTACAGCTGAGCACGTAGCTTTAAATACCTCGCATAATAATCATGCTGAAAATCTAATTTTGATCCAGCCTGTCCCTTCTTGCAGTCCTCCCCCCAGCGATGCCCTAAGCCGAGGTTCGTACCCCACAGGGGGAGCCCTTAGCGAGCACTCACTTAATTTTAAAATAGAATATTTTAAACGCTCCTGGCTGGAGGCTCTAAGTGTAGAAGCTTAAGGCCACCACAGGAAAAGTCCGGTTAAGCAGCCAAGACCTTAGTGATCAAAACTGCGAAAGGCCAAAGTTAAAAAAAAAAAAGACTATCTATCTATCCCACAATGAAGACGCATCATGATTATGACTGCAACTGATACGGAATTGACGATATTACAGCTAATAGAGACGATGAATATTTTTTTTTATAGTTAGTTAGATTAAAAACGATTGGACACGTATTTTTTCTTTTTTTACGTTATCAAAAGATTACGGCGATACATTGATTTAAAATGTGCCATGACGTCACGAGTATATAGATTTTATACTACTTGTGACGTAGCAACCCCTACTCCGAAATTTAATGCGTTTTATCAAGTTATTTTTTATTAATATGATAAAGCAAAAAATTAGTGTTGCCCAAATTCAGTCTTGGTCTTGCAGTCTTGGTCTTGTTCTTGCGTTTTTGCAAGACCAAGACCAAGAACAAGACCGCGTATTTTTAGCAAGACCAAGACCAAGACTGACCGTGCAAGACTTGAGCAAGAACAAGACATAGCCTGCAAGACTCTTGCGTCTTGCAGCTAGGACTTAGCGCTATTTCACTGAGTAGTTAGGTGTAACAGTTCGGTGTATAGGTAGGTACGCTTAGGAATTCTATGAGACGCAAAAAACTGTATCAAAGAATATGAAAAACTGGACCTATGCGCATTACAACTAATACCATAAACATAGCGAATAAAAAAATATCTATTAAAATCAAACTGAGTGCATGCATAGTTATGTTTTAACCATCGGCACTTTGATAATGCGGCATCAAAGGTTTTGTACTTACTTTTCAAAGAAATTTGCCGCTTTTCGGAAGTACATGGTTATGATACACGCGCCGGGGCTTCTTTTGAAATCTAAAACAATCGTTGCCGCCACGCCGAAATCATAACATTTGTGACACTATTTGATTGCCGCCATAGGGCGTAGGTATTCTCAAGCAAAATAATTTCGAATTTTTTTAAGAGTACCTACAGGTGTTCCAAAGAATAAATAAGTTTCAGAGTGCTTAGAATGAAAATGAATACATTATACTGATCACGCAAGTAGTATTATGATTAGGATAAAATGGTAAGGATAGGTAGTAGATGTCATATTAATTCATTCTAGTAAGTATATATTATAATATTGATTACTTATATGGTTTTAAACTAATTACTTAGGTACTATTATTGTACATTTAGTCATTATATTTCTTAAGTTTTTACAAGAAAAAATAGCAAAAAAGTGTTCAAATATCACCCGTTTAATAAATATTGTAGCCACTTTTAAATATACTTGAAACGTGTAAAAAAATTCTACAAAACTAATAAAATAATATAAAAAGCGTAGGTACTTACCTACTAATAAAATAAAAAGCCTGCGATAAGAGTTTTGTATTACTTACCAGCCCGAATATCTCTGAGAGAGATGATGAGAGTAAGTATTTACTAGCTGTGCCCGCGACTTCGTCCACGAGGAATAGTAACTTTGGAGGTAGGTATAGTGACGTTCAGGACTTATTTATTTATTTTAAAACTTCTGTCATCAAACATACAAACGAACTCTTCAGCTTTATAATATTAGTATAGATGTACGCCAAAACATTCACTTATATGTAAAGAATAGTGATTGGTACTAATTCTATTTTATTCACGCGTCGCGTCTGTACAAGTAGGTAATATTTAGTGTGTGTTTGTACGCCGCACGCGGCATTGTTTGATTTGCGGCGGCATCCTTTTCATAGAGCCGGCACGTGGCGAGGCGGCGCGGTAGAAAGCAAGGAAACGTACTATAAATAAAGGAATTATTTTAATTCCAGTCATTTCCAATTGAGCTGTGCTTCGAGTCTAACTTAATAATTGTTTTTACTAATTCTCGTTGTTTTCTAAAAACGTATCACGTGTACAATTTAATATGAGTGACGAAGATTCAAATTATTCTAGTCCGAGTAACGAGAGTTTGAGTCACAGATCTAAAAGACCCAAAAGCAAATTTGAGGAGTTTTTCGAAATAATTCATGCATCCCAAACTGCCTTCTGTAAATTGTGCCAACATAAAAAGATTGAAATAAAAATGAAAAACAGAAACACTTCAGGCTTAAGGAAACATCTAATATCTTTCCACAAAAAGGAATCAGAAATATTTCTTCCTGTTAAACCAAAATTAAGTGGAGATATCACAAGCTTTTTAGTAACCGCTGGAAGAAGTGGACAGGTAAGAATATTTTTTTAACAGTTAAAAGAATTTTAACTCCGCGTAGCTATTCATGCGATACTTTCAAAAACGCCATTAACTTACGTAAGTATTTTTGAGTTAGTGGTGTTTTCATCTAGGGGTGCGACATATTAAGTATGTAATTATCGTCTTAAATATTTTTTATAAACACCCATATTTTCATTTAATCGGCCAGTAACAACTAAGTACTTTATTTTGGTAAATTACAGTACAGTGCAACCTTAATATAACAAATATCAATTTAACGATTTTCTCGATTTAACAACAACAAACCTCTTATACGCTCAAACCTAGTATGTTTTAAATAATAACACAAGATTTATTGTTTTGTTTCAGTCGGAAAACAGCAGTGACAACATCACGACAGCTACAGTTGATTGGGTGGTGAAAAAATATCTTCCCTTCTCATTTTTCGATGACGAAGCTACACAAGTATATTTTCGACGTATTTGCCCTAATATGGTGTTTCCTAAAAGGTCTACACTTAGAAGGAAAGTCAAAGAGCGATTTGAAGAGCTCCAATTGAATCTCAAGGAACGACTTCAACAATTATCATCTAAAATGTCTTTTACCATTGATGGGTGGACGTCAATTGCTGGTAGGAGTTACTACGGGGTTACTATTCATTATATAGACAACGAATGGAAGTATCAATCTGTAGTTCTTGATTTTATACCATCACGCGGTCGACATACTGGGGAAGATATTGCAACGATTTTCCATGAATGTTTATTGGAATATGGCATAATTGATAAAATACAAGGTATCACGGTCGACAACGCAACTGCAAATACCAAATTGATGTATGAACTGGGCAAACAGCTGCCGCCACACTTTGATTCAGACAATCAACATTTCCGGTGCTTTGCTCACATTTTAAACCTTGGTGTACAAGATTTATTAAAGACCTTAGCATTACACTGTGAGTCTGACACTAACGCGCAAGATCAGCAGTACGAAGACTATGCAGACGAAACTGAGGATGAGGAAGATGAAGAATCTGCACCAAATATTGCTGACTCGCGTACATCTGTAACAAAGTTACGCAGTATTTCCAGTAAAATAAAAAGAAGTGAGATAGTGAAGAAGAAGTTTCAGTCTGCTTGTGAAGCAGCTGGCGTGCCATCAAATCTAAATGCCATTATTGACTGTCCAACGAGATGGAATTCCACACATGATATGATTGGATTTGGTTTAAAAGTGAGAGCGGGCATTGACATATTGTGCAGTTCTGTCACCGAATTAAATGATTTTCAAATCACAGCTAATGAATGGCAGGTACTCGAAAAATTACATAAATTTCTAATAAACTTTAAACTTTTAAGTACAAAACTTGGTGGAGACAAATATGTTACATTACCGCTAGTCATTGTAACATTCAATCTCTTGCTAGATAAAATTGAATCCATGGTAAAACAGTTAGATGAGAAACCTAATCGATCTGAAGTGGATGAAAGGCTCATTCTAGCTTTCCAAGCAGCTCGAGACAAAATGCTTAAACATTACAAGAAGAGCAACTGGATTTATTGTACTTCTTTAATTTTAGACCCAAGGCATAAGGCTCAGACTTTTGACCTGACAATGTGGGGGAAGCAACTTAAAACAGAAAGTCTGCGCAAGTTCAATGAACTTTATGAAGAATATAAAAGTCTACACTCACTGAACAAATCTCTGGAATTACCAGAAAAAGAAAATAAAGTATGTGATGAAGATGAAGACGTAATAGACTTTGATAAACTCTATGAATGTCCCTCGACGTCATCTGGATCTTGTCTTCAAGGCTTAGTGATAGACGAGTTGGAGGAGTACCTGAGAAAACCAAGAACTGCCAGCTCGGAAGACATTTTAGATTGGTGGAGGACGCATGAGACAGAGTATCCGATTTTATCGAAAATGGCCCGTGATTTTCTCTCAATACCTGCAACTTCAGTACCTGCTGAGAGGTTATTTTCTAAAGCATCATTAGTAATTAGAAAACATAGAAATAGGTTAAGTGATGAGTCAGCCAGATGGTTACTTTGTATTAATTCTTGGTCAAAAAAATTGATATAAAGTATCATAACCTAATGATAAAGCTGTTGATTTGTGTTGTATTTTATTTTTTATTCAAATAAATGATAAATCGTAAAACTCTTTTATTAAATTTCTTATAAGTTGAGGGTTCAATCTCTTTCTAGACAGATAAGTATTGTTCTTTAAAATACAGTCAAGTTATTGTAATTAATTTGTTTTTTTACATGTTTTAGCAAATGTAAGCTTATAAATCATAAATGTTTATTAAGAAACAGTTACTTCCATGGAAAACGACATATAGGTCAGTTGATTTTTCGAATTTCTTATCAAATCTTCAGTTATTTATTAATCTGCTTGATCTTTACTATGGCTATGTTAATTCAAGCTCACAATGTTCCAATTCTAATACGTTTTTCTAAGATTTAAAGTAAACTTTAATAAATAGTAATAGACTAATAGGTAATTGCAAGACTTGCAAGACTCTTGCTGCAAGACCAAGACCAAGACCAAGACTGGGAGCGCAAGACCAAGACCAAGACCAAGACCAGGTGTATTGGCGCAAGACCAAGACCAAGACTGGCTAAGTCTCGTCTTGTTCTTGCATTTGGGCAACACTACAAAAAATACGGATCTACCCTGTACAGCAGAACTTTAGACGTCATAATATTATTTTTGATAACAGCCGATAGCATAAACTTCATTTTGCAGAAAATCGTTTGGCAATCACTCATTTATCATACATTCTAAACTCATAATTTTGTAAGTCAGAATCATCTTTAGACATAAATTTGATATCCATATTAAATAAAAAGTAGAACCATCATATCGCAGAAAGTTCACAGTCAGAATCGTCTTTTGGCATACATTTCATATCGATAGTCATTAAAAGGCAGAATTATCATAATTATCTCAGAAAGTTTACAGTTAGAATCATCTTTTGGCATACATTTCATATCCATAATAATTGAAAGACTTATCTATCACATGCATGCAGCATGCAACATGCAGCAGGCATGGTTTTTGTCACGCCTCCGGTGCTGTGGGGCTCCAGCGGTCCCACGCGAGCTTATCGTCGCAGATGGTTTGAACGCTCACCACTGCAGCTTTGAGCTTACTTGGCTGTGATATTTTTCCTTTAAACTTCGTTAATTTTAACACCAATCCAAAAACAACTATTTAGCTGACAGGGGGGAGGACTCTTGACTGTAACAAAAATTAGCACTTGATAGCTTAATATTTCGCAAACGGATCGAAAAATGGTTTTAACTATGTTCTATGTTATGGGGTTTTGGTTTCCGCAATTAGTCCATAAGGTGGACCATTGTACGTGGGCCATGGCGGCCGTTTGGTGGTTATTCCAACCAGCCCACCTCCCTCCAGAAGTTAATTAAAACTCCTAGTCTGTTCAGAACATCTGTAAAAGATCTGGGTGACCCGAGGGTTTCTGTTCTAATCTGGGTGATGCCTGTGCATTCAAAGAGCACATGCGCGACGGTTTTCTCAGTCTTCATGCACGCCCTGCACAGAGGACTGTCCCTTATGCCTATTGTGTGGAAGTGTTTGTTTAGCGAGCAGTGTCCCGTGATGGTCCCCGTCACCAGACGCAGGCCGTTCCTGTCCTGGTTAGCCTGTTATCCAAAGATGGCATGGTTTTCTTGGACTGCCTGCAGCCCGGTGTTGAGGTCTACCAGTACTCCGCTTGTGTGTGGGTGTACTCCTGTAGCCACCTGCGTATTTGGTTGTAGGGGATTGGTACGATAGGCTCGGGTCCACAGACTGCCATGCTGGATCCTCTTCTAGCGAGTTCATCAGCTGCATCGTTACCTAACGATCCGCTGTGTCCTTTTATCCATTGCAGTGTCACAGTGTTGCGTCTAGAAACAGTTACCTGCTCTAGTGCATTATGACATTCTGGTATTAAGTTCGAGGTAATATATTTTTTCCGTAAGGATTGGAGAACCGAAGCGCTGTCGGAGAGTATACGAACGTGGGTGTCAGTAACTTTCCTGGCTTCTATGGCGTGGACCACTTGTATGATGCCCACATACTCCGCCTGATAGACGGTGTTGAAAATACCCAGCGGGCGGGATATATTTATGTTGAGGTCGTGTGAGAAGACTCCGACTCCAGTACCGGAGTCGGTCTTCGATCCGCCGGTGTATACTCTCAGCTCTTCCGGGCCTGAGTAGTCACACTGTTCTTCTATAAGTATTATGTTGTAGTGCTTTTGAAAGTGGTGTGATTTCGGGGCTTTGTCGCAGGGTGATGCCATCATCGGCTGTCGCTTGATCGCATCTTCCTTTATACGCGTGTGCTTAACTCTGGAGGCTTTGCTTAGGGTTCCTGATAAATGGAGTCTAAAGGCGGCCAGGGCCGCCTCCTTCCGCACAATGAGGTGCATAGGCGGCAGTCCAAGCATTGTCTGTAGGGCGGCAGTGGGTGTGGTTCTCATACTACTAGTGATTGCAACACAAGCAAACCGCTGCAGTTTTTCGAGATCTCTTTGAGCTGTACTCAAGTCTGTCCTGGGCCAGCAGACTAGTGAGCCGTATGTAATAAAGTGGTCGGATGACTGTGGTTTATAGCTAGTGGGTGACCTTGGGGCTAATCCCCCAATTCCTGCCAAGCAGTCGCTTGCACTGCCACAGGGATATGTTGGCTTTTGTAGTGATATAGTTCGTGTGTTTTAACACACCCACAAATATTTTTGAACGACCTTCCCAACGACACCATGGGATAGAAGAGAAAAACATTCCCTTTACGTGTAGGGAAGGTACCCTAAAATAAACCCCATGATTTTATTTTACCACTTTGTCGGCGTAATTAATATCAAATGTTCATTACAGGTTTCTAGTACTAACAGTCTCTGAGCTAAGCCACGGACAGACAGATGGACGGACATAGCGAAACTATTGTAAGGGCTCCTACGGAACTGTTGACTACGGAACCCTAAAACAGGCATTATTTAATAAAATAATAAAAAGACATTTAAAACGACCAAAAGGCCAGAAAGGCTCTAATACCTATTCTGATGGGGCTGTGATACCAAAGATAGTAGGTAGTCCCATGTCCAAAAGCATGAACTATACGAATAAGACAGGAATGTAGGTTTCGTGTGTGCAATCCTCCAACTTCACCAATTGCCTTAGCCTCTAATTTTACCGGCATCCACAACTTTAAAACCATGCCACAGCAATGTTGCTTGGCGAGAAAATTTAAATACTCACATTACAGTGAAGAAATAAATCTGTTAAGCCAACCATAAGGTTCATTAACACGTATTATTTTTCCGACTTGGTTATTTTCGACTGGGATTTTAAATAAAAATAACAGTTCGAAAAGGTAACATTCGCCCGCTATGTGGGAAAAGTATTTGTTTGACACATTATCGCTTGACTATAGATACGTAAACTAACAAGCTTTTTCACAAAAAGCTCTACTTAAGAGTCCATAATACCTCAGCTCAAATTCACTGTTTATCTCGTTCGCACACTACTGCTCGCGGGCTGAGGGAGAGCGAGACTGAGCGGGGCGGGGAGAAGGCTTGAAGGCGCCGATAGTATAGGTATTTTTTTAGGGGAAAATAATGGTAATTAAACATAAAAATAAACATAGTTCCTATCTGCTTTATATTTGGTTGTTATTATGCAAAGTTTCGTGATCTAATTTGAAGTAATTTTTTAATACTAGCGGTTTATTGTTCGATTTGGAGGTTTTGTAATTTTTTTTTGCCAATTGTTTTTTATGGAAACGTGTTTTCGTAAAAAACATCCTAAACTCTACTATATTATTATCTTTATTTCAAAATTATTGCTGCAGTATTTTCAATATAGCGGAGAATCATGCTAAGCAATTTGTGGTATTAGTAAAACTATATTATACTGTTTACTATTAAACTTACCGGCAATATCCAGCGCTGTGTCATAATCTGCTACCTCTGGCATTGCATCTTGTTGTGTTTCACTGCTCACCGTCCGCCGCGTAGCTTGAAATAATAATTTAAATTGGTTAATCATTTAAACATAATATTAAGAAGCCTTTGGCGTAATGCAAAGGTTAGCATAACTGTCAATTCATTAGGCTGAATTTTATTAAGCCAATGTAAATTATGTCAATATACTTTATGCTTATCATTAGTAAATCAGTCAGAAGCCCGAAAGTCAGACAACTAGTCTTATCAAGAGGTCAGATAGGCAGTCGGTCCATGTAAAATACTGGTATTCAGGTGCATCTGGTTAGACTGGAATCCGACCTCAACATACTTGGCAAAGGGCTCGGCATGAGTATACAATGACTTTGAATCAATTGACAAACTTTCAGGAGGTTGGAGTTGCTAACATCTCCAAACGAAAAGAAACATTGTTTCATACATAATCGCTGTAGTATTATATTTTCGTATGAAACAGTATTTCACCTCCTGAAAGATGTGTACAAATTTGTAAGTTTCTATGACTCACACTGAATTATTATGCAAAAGAACGTTTGTTTTGGATAAATGACCGACCGATTGCGATATGGACTGAAATTCCTTAATGCCTTATGGCATTTAGTCCGCATTAGTACTTACTAGACTAATGCCCGTTTTCACTTTCACTAAGTGACACTTAAACCCCTAAATAAAAGTGCACTGTTGGATTTTCAACGCTAGGATCAGCGCTAAGAATTGAAAATCCAACAATGCACTTTTATTTACGGATTCATTTAAGTGTCACTTAGTTGTCGGTGAAAACGGGCATAAGTGAATGATTTACATTCAGAAGATGATCCAACATCGATGGGTGAAGAGAATCCAAATGATACCAGTAGTGCTATTCTGTAAAAATCTCACCGTGATAACTTAGGTGAAGTGAGCTGCCAATAGTGTCAATCCTTAGCAACTGACAGCTCACTCCACGCTTACTTCACCTAAGATAACACGGTGAGATGGTTACAGCAGTGCTATTCTGTTAAAATCTCAGAGTGAAGTGAGCTCTCATTCCACCAAATGCTAGGGATTGACACTATTGACAGCTCACTTTCAAGCTCACTTCACCTAAGCGTTCACGGTGAGATTTTTACAGAATAGTACTACAGACGGTTAAAATCTCACCGTGAACTTAGGTGAAGTGAACTGTCAATAGTGTAATGACATGAAGTGAAACGACAGCTGACTTCAAGTTCACCTCACCTAAGTTTTCACGGTCGGGTTGGGTTATCTTCTAAACGTCTGTGAGATTTTTACAGAATAGCGATCTATATGCTGTATGGAAAAATGTCTTTGCGTGATTTATTCAACTGAAACTTAGGCATTTTCATCTGCCTAGCCTGCTCCCAACTATGTTCAAAATTATAAAAAAAAAAACACATAAAACCTACATAGGCATTTATGAAACGTCAGAAGCTAGGTGCACGGTTCCAATTGATCGTTTCCTATGGAGAAGAGCCGGCAAGAAACTCCACGGTTACTCTTTTAAAAATAATTGGCTTTTACAATACCTTCAAATAACAGTGTTACTAGGTATGGGAGGATAGTGTAGGTCTGTCAATAAGTACCAGGTACTTAAAAAAAATAGAAAATAGTCAACAGATCTACAGTCCACTAAGCCTACAGCGCTCTCACATTCACAAAATAGAAAATAATCTATACAAAAGATAAATAAATTTATAAAAATAAAAACCTGTTTTAATAAAACGCAATTACATGATTGCTATAACAACAATATAAATCTGAATAATTATCATGTCCACAAAAGTCACTAATAAAGAGTTGAAATTAAATCGTAGGTATATAATGTCAAATAAAAGGATGAATATGTCAAGGACGAATGTAAAAGAAAAAAATTAAGATTAAAATAAACATGGTAATTTGAGAGCAGTTAATAGACTCTTACAGTACGACACAACTTAGAAGCATAAATTTGAAAATTTGCATTCATTCATTTCAATTTTACGAATGTATTTGGGTATATGACTTCACAAGTTATCGCGTTTGCGTAAAGATCATTTTTACCTAAAGCAGTAATAAATATTGAAGATTTTGAAGGTGCACTCAGTTCAAATGGTGATCGTTTTTACGAATTTTGCCGATGCTACATCTAAGTTGTATCGTACTGTATATAATTATGCCATTAATGAGGTACCAGGGAAGCCACATGTGCAGAAGGAATTTTATTATTGCCAAACTTCCTTGTCTTCAACGTAGTCTTTAATTTAATAGTATGCTTTCGAGATAAGGACACGTTTGATGTGGGTTTTGAACTTCCCATCGCTAAGTTCTGTCACCGACTTTGGCAACTTGTTATTAAAGCGGATACTGTTTATAAGAAATGACTTGCTTGTTTTGTTTAACCTAAATTTGATTCTAAATTTTTTGGGGTCGGCTTCCAGTCTAACCGGATGCAGCTGAATACCAGTATTTTACATGGAGTGACTGCCTATCTGACCTCCATAACCCAGTAACTGGGTAACACGATACCCCTTGGTAAGACTGTCACACTTTCGGGCTTCTGACGACCCGTAATAACTGTCAAAGATCTACAAATGACAGCCGGGAACAATGGCTTAACGTGCTTTCCGAGGCACGGAGAGGTCTTGGAATGAAAGGATGGTCACCCATCCACGGAACAACCGCAGCAGAGGCAAGCCTGACCCGTGCGGCTGTTAATACTTAGCATTTGGCAATAAGATTAATAACTCATCGTCTAAACTAAAAGCGAAAACTGTTTTTTAGGGTTCCGTACCACAAAAGGAAAAAACGGAACCCTTATAGGATCACTCGTGTGTTTGTCTATCTATCTGTCCGTCTGTCACAGCCAATTTACTCCAAATCGAATGAACCGATTAATTTGAAATTTAATACCCATATGTATTTCTATAACCCAAACACTGACATGTAACTTTAATAAATAAATTTTGAATATGGGGGTCACTTTTCGGGGGCAAAGGGGGAAATTAAAAAAAAAAAGTTTTGCTAACTGTACTGTGTGACATGTCAAATGAAAGGCCTTATTGTGAAGATCTCAAGTCTATTTTTTTATTTATAATTTTAAAATAAACAATTTAAGAAAATAGATGAAAATAGACCAAAACCCTTATCTCCGAAACAACTGAGCCTAAAATTTTGAAAAAAAATACAGATAATTGTTCTTCACTCATAGATTACAGAAAAACCTATAAAAAGTCTCTATTTTTCAACTACAATGTTAAATTAGTTCTTGGGATAAATTCATCCCAACTACGGAACCCTTCATTGTGCGTAGTCTGACACGCACTTGGCCGGTAATTTTTATTTTTATTCATTCGAGTGGGCTTTATTCTTAATTCAAGTCTAGGAAACCCTTGGAGGTACTAATAAAATTATTAAAACCGTAACAAACACAGCTACAATCGATCATTATAATGAAACCCAAAATAATTTATAGGAACCTCATTACCCGTAGGTTATAAACAGAAGTCAGCTACACACAGCTAAAACAGTTAACTTTGTTTAAAATAATGATGAACCCAAATCATGACAATGAAATCGTTACAATGGATGCTAACTATAAACAACTTTAAACCAAATGTCAGTTTGATGTAGTCGTTGTGATATTGTAGTGAATCGTAAGTTTAATAACTTTGTTATCGAAAGGTGCACTGGCAGATTATTTTCAGTGGGTACTTGCAAGTCCAACTCTGGCCTGCGTTCGCCTGTTTGCAGAATGGTCGATTCCTACAATGGAAATTTTTAACGTTTTTGTTTGAGCTCCCTATACGTTCAGAACTCTTATACTCAAGGAGCTTTCTTGAACATATTTTCTTATATTTTTGTGTACCATTTCCTAAAATTTGTATGGATATACTATAAACACGTTAGTTAAGAAAAAAAAAATGTATGTGTAATCCTAGCGATTATTTTCACTGTCACTGTCCTGTAGCTAATCCGTGAACAGCGTTGTGGGCTGCAATATTGTATTATATTGTAGCTATTTAATATTGTATTGTTTAATATTGTATTGTTTTATATTGTAGATGTTTGTTGTTTCAAAGAACTCTCCATTGGCGTCTATACACAGTTTCGTACGTCAAAATTTTCATAACACATTTTCCAGTCCGCATCGGACTCTATTGAAGATGTGTCTGTCCCCTTCTCAAATGCAGCCAGTGCATCTTCCTTTGAGTTGATTTTTTATTTTGGGGAACAAAAATGATAAATCCATTCGTAATGATATCTTAAACGTGTCGAAAGGAACCTTCTTTAATTTTTTTATCATGTCTCAGGACCATTCTACCCGAACCTCCTTCTGAGCCTGCGTTAGATTTTGCGGTACCATCGTAAAACTATCTTCCTTACCCCAAGATGCCCGTGTAGAATTTCATGCACACTTCCCGAACCAATCTGCAGTACCTATATGCTGAACCTCTTCACATCATGTAAATCGCCTATTTTCTAAAATTAAATTTTTCATAGCCAGCACGTTTACTTATGTAACAGCCGTCATAGGGTAGCCACTTCTTTCTTCGACCGCCAAAGTTACTCGACCACGCATAAATTCATTGAACCAGCGGAAAAGAGTCGCTTTATAAGGGCTTTTGTCTATTAACACCATTCGAAGTCTTTCAAACGATTCTTCTGGTTTTAGTCGACATTTGAAATCGTACAAAATCATCGCGCGAAAATGTTCTCGTTGTAAATCCATTTTTCAGTGAGACAGATTATTTTGATTTTGCTCGTAAAAAAATGTGGAGGGCATTTCGAATTTGGAATGTTGTGTTTTTTTTGTAATAAATAGTCATAGTTTTAATTGACATCAAAACCAGCCAGTGTCCCATAGACAAAAACTGTTAGTCGTATAACTTTCTCAGTGACCTGTGTATGTAGCTGTACCCCGGTTTCGCTCACGCGGCTATGCATTCTATTGGCGTTATAAGTTCATCGGTAGTAAAGTCATATCCTCTACAACATCGGAAAGGATACTAAGCGGCTATTAAAGTAACCGTTCTTATAAATGCCAAGATTCACTGCTTAGCTCAGGGTAGGTGCGTGATGATATTAATTTCAGTGGTTAAGTCCGTATCTATCTGCAATATTTTGTATTTTTTTCTAATCTTATTAAATCTCGCAGTAAATTGTTGAAGAAAATGGACATAATACAATACCTAATGCTCATCCCCTATACGAAATAGCCTGATAGTTTAGCCTATTCGATGACCTGACCTTAAGGAATATTTGTGCAAAATTTTAACAGAATCTATTGAGTAGTTTTTGCGTCAATCCGGGACATACATCCAGACAAACGGACAAAAATTCTAAAAATTATATTTCCTACACCTCATATCAATTACTTTTTTTTTTAAATTCAATATGCAGTTTGACTTCGTTACTATTTCATTAAACCGATTTCAAAAAGGAAGAGGTTCTCAATTCAACCTTAATTTTTTTTTCAGCATGGACAAAATTCGTATGACCTATTATCTTTACGAAAACGCAATAACTTGTAAAGTCATATAACTAAATACATTCGTAAAATTGAAATGAATGAATGCAAATTTTCAAATTCATGCTACATCTAAGTTGTGTCGTACTGTACGCGATTACTCAGTCAATTATGAATTGTATCAAATGTTTTTTTTTTGTTTGGTAAGTCTTCTTCAAAGATCCCATATAAATTTTATTAACGTACTTACTTTGTTTGGATAGTTTTTGAGTTAGCTTCAATAATACGTATTTTTCCCACTTTAATGTGGACGATGTTATAATAAGTTCCTGTCACTGTTATTTACACAGCAGGTGGTATTTTAATTTGTTTGGGGTAGGCACCTACCAAAAATAAAAGCCAAAATAAAAACTTTACAAAAAATAAACAACCAACTTCAAAAAAAAACACTACAAAGTGAAAAATAACTTTAATTCCGGAAGTCGGTGGCAAAATACGAAAATTTAATACCAAAGACACCGACTTCCGAAATTAAAGTTATTGTTCACTTTGTAGTGTTTTTTTTTTAAGTCTGTTGTGTTTTTTTTTAAATATTTACGTTTATTGTACTTACAGCTATTAAAACTGCGACACTGAAAATTAAACAATTACGTTGAAAAGCTTAGGCATTTTTGGCTCACTTTTAGCAGATAATTAATCTTTCTAAAATATGTTCTAACAGCTGCACATTTTGTACTTAATAAAACTCTTAAATTCACTGACGCTAATGCTCATCTTAAACCGCTGGGTCTAAAAACATACAATTTTGCACAAGAGTTCCTTATTTAATGAAGGTGAGTACAAAAGAAAGGCTTTTTGAAAAATTAACCCCTAAAGGGGTTAAATAGGGTATGAATGTTTGTATGGAAGTTCTTAATTTTTGCCGACGTGAAATTCCATACATTGCTTTTACGGATACACATTTTTCAATAAAAGCCGCAACTTTTGGCGTCATATTAATCAAAGCAAGAATATATTTTATTTACTATCTAATTTATTTATTTTATTATTTATGTACACAGTAAAATACATAGAGACACGACATATTAAGTGAATATTGTTTTATAATTGTAATTTAATGTAATCAAATGAATTTTAATCTAGTAACTTTATTAATTGTACATTTATTTTATTTTATTTTTAATGCAATGTTTTTAATGTGTTTTGTTTTAATGTTTCTTTAAAATTCGTAGTGCATAATATGGGAATAATTTCCTGAAATAATTTATTATTAATTAATTAATTATTAAAGTACAATCTTCAGTTACCTATTCAGTTTCGTTAGCTCGTGGCTAACTAATACCAGCCGCACGGTGCGATCCATCAGGTTAAGCTATGCTTGCCAGGGTTGGTCCGTGGATGGGTGATCGTTTTTACATACCAAGACTCCTCCGTGCCTCGGAAAGCACGTTAAACTGTTGGTCCTGGCTGCCATTCGTGGATCTTTGACAGTCGTTACGGGTCATCAGAAGCCCGAAAGTCTGACAACAAGTCTTACGTATCGTATTACCCAGTTACTGGGTTGTGGAGGTCAGATAGACAGTCGCTCCATGTAAAATACTGGTATTCAGTAGCATCCGGTTAGACTGGAAGCCGACCCCAACATAGTTGGGAAATGGCTAGGCAGATTGGTTTAACCTATTCTTAGTTTTCCATCATAATTATTTTGGTGATAGCAGGAAATTACATTACCTAATAGTTTAGGTTTTATAGCTGAAATTCGGCTCCATAGCTTTTATGACCACTTTATCGAATATTTTCCGTTTTCGAAGAAAATCCGAGCGTTTTACGATAACACGGTTACGTACTAGAGAAATCTGAGGATTTTCCACGATTACAGGTTCGATTCCAAGCCCCCCACACGTTTGTTAGCAAAAAAATGGTATTTAAATTTTAAATATAGTGTTTTATCTTTATAATTGTAATGTGAGGAAATGTTTAATTCCAATAAAACTTAGGAATATTGTTGCTTTAAAAAAAAAATTATGCGTATAGTTAGTTAGTTAAAATAATAAAGAATATTAATTTTAAAAGTTTAATGAAAAAAAAGTTTACCAATAAAACATAAATATTTCACGAAAATTGTACGTTGTTTTTAGACACCAAGTTTCCGTTGCAACTATTCCACAAAAAAAATTAAGAAAATATACTCACGGCTCTGTATTTTTGGTAAAATTTTGCAAACCATTATGAGTTTATTTAACACTATCGTACACTAAACCATGGGATCGGGCGCTGTGGTACCGCGCGCCACACTCAGTCGCCAGCGACAAACTGCGGGTCGCCTCTAGCGCCATTGTTCCACAGTCTTTCAGACGCACAGAGAAGGCGGGGATTACATGTAAATTATCTTTAAGTTGTCAATGTTACCTTTTGGTTGACGTTATGGTAAGGGCAAGGTGAAGAGCAGAGGTTGTTTAGAATCTTGGAATTAATATTTAGATAACATCATTTATTTAGTGCTTTTACCAAAATTAGAGGATCTAGAACGAACGCACGGCATAAACGTAACGTTTTTTTTATATGCTCACAAGTAATATTGATTTGCAGGGGCTTGTGGCTAAGTAACAACAGCTGCACGGGTCGATCGATCAGGTTAAGCTACGCTTACCGCGGTTGGTCTGTGGATGGGTGACCATCTTTACATACCAAGACCCCTCCGTGCCTCGGAAAGCACGTTAAGCCGTTGGTCCCAGCTGTCATTTGTAGATCTTTGACAGTCGTTACGGGTAGTTAGAAGCCCAAAAGTCTGACAACCAGTCTTACCAAGGAGTACCGTGTTACCTAGTTACTAGGTTGTGGAGGTCAGATAGGCAGTCGCTCCATGTAAAATACTGGTATTCAGCTGCATCCGGTTAGACTAGAAGCCGACCCCAATATAGTTGGGAAAAAGGCTAGGCAGATGATGAGACTTTATTCAGATCTATGAGTGATACTTATTGTGTTTGAGGCTTCGTTCAAACACATCCCTAGTTCGACCTCGCCCGCTTTTTTATATGCCTATCAGCTGCAAGGGTACAGTTTGTCGGAAAAGTTCTACGATGTAGAAAATAAATAATCTTCTTCTAAATAATAAATACTGATCCCGTATAAATTTTACTATGGCAGTATCGCATAAAGACGCAGATATATAATAGTGACCTTGAGTGGTTAGCTTGCGTGTTCTGTACTGAGCTCACGCAACGCGTCGTACGTCCAGCCCGTAATAGGACTCGACCATCAAGGAGCGTTGTCCCAAATTAGACGCATTATTAATTTATTATAAGTAAAAAAAAAGTATTTTAATAAAACACGTATACTAAAAGATTAATAATTAAATTATCTTTAAAATGGTGAAAGTTTCAGAAAAATACACTTGATAGATTTTGCGTCATTCTAAGTTTTTTATCCGCGTTAGACATAACTTTACAAATTAATTTCAGTATGTAATATAAACATAATCCAAAATATGCCTATATTAGAATATTAAGAAAATGCTTTAATTTAACATATTTTTTTTTTCCAAATCATTAACACTACTCGTTTAGACGTTATCTTCAGTACAAAATCATTAAAACAAAAATCCTTAGCGATAGTTGTATTTTAGATTTAAAAATCGTTCGAATTTATGATAAGTTTACTCTGCACGTTCTTGCTAAGCCTTCAGTTAATTTTTATCCGTGGAATAAAATTAATGGCCGACATTTTTCAAAATTATTCCCCGGGTAAAGATATAACCTGGCGTTGGTAAAAGTAGCTCTAACGCACATGTTGGTATATTAGAGGCACTTGCAATATTTCTACATTGTCACTAGTTTAGCATCTGCATCTTGCAGATATTCGCGGTAGTAACCACTAATGATACCTACCACCAGGTAAGCCTCTGGCTTATTAAATTTGTCATCCAATAAAGTGAAAAAATAAGAAGAAAATAATAGTTTTTCTTGTGGAAGGTAATATATAGTTATTAAGGCAGGAAACGCCTTTCTATGGCTACACTTTCCTATGAACACAGTAATTTCTCATTTCTATTAGACGGTTTCAAGAAATGGAGTTAGAAAATAAGCCTTGGGATACATAAATTGTGTAGGAACTGATTGTTACTGAGTTTATTTCAATCTGTCAACCAGTGGGTACTGGTAAGAAATCGACACGTGTTTCACCTCTCTACGAGGCATCTTCAGGATGACAATGGACTTGTTGCGAACTCGAACTCGGCGTGTTGCCACACCGAGCGCTGAGTGCAGAAAACACGCCGTGTTCTAGTTCGCAACAAGTCCATCGTCATCCTAAGGATGCCTCGTTGAGAGGTGAAACACGTGTTGATTTCTTTCAGGAGTTTTTTATGGCTCTTTAGAAATAGCTAAGTGGAACAAGTTACTAAATATATCCACGTCTATTGTATTTTTTAACATTCATTGCGTTACTTACGTTGTTGAGCAGATTTTTTTTTCCAACTTATGAAGCTATGGATTAGCAATCTGTTTCAAATCGAAACAAATTGTTATTGTGTTGTATTACGCAATTAGGGTACAGTTGACTAATCACCTCAATAACCATTTAATATTATTATTGTCTTAGCAAATGACTGCAAGAAAATCATGTTAAACGTACTTGTTAATTTGCCTTCCTTCGTCGGTAATGTTGGGTTATTCTGTTTATTCACCCCAAAAAATCCATCCCAAGATGGATACTCGGAAACGTATGTCCGATAATTCACCCTAGGCTTAGTTGGATAAACAGAATTTATAGGCTTAGGGTAGATTCTCGGACATACGTTTCTGAGTATCCACCTTGGGGTGGATTTCTTGGGATAGAAAAACGGAATAACCAGTAATCTTTGGATTATACTCGTGAACAGGTGCTGCTTGTGGTGACTGGTTGTCTTTTTCTCAACTTGAATAACAAGAAGCAATATATTATGGCTTTTGAAGGCTGATATTATGTATAGCTTTTGCCAGAGGCTTGCTTGAATGTCGGCAAATATCCCACAACAACATACTACCGATATAAAAAGTACCCTATGTGTTAATGCATATTATCAACTATCCGTGTGCCAATTTTCATCCAAATCCGGAACATACATCCAGTCAAACGGCCAAAAATTCTAACAACTATATTTTCGACATCAGACTCATTCCCACACCTCGTAGCAATGACTTTTTCATAAATATTAAATGTGCAGTTTTGACTTCGTTATTATTTTATTATATAGATGGGATCCTGTAGATTGCATAGCCAATCGACAACCCTCTTTCCATCGTCATAATTTTTCTGTCCTTAAAAAATATTTGATGTCTAATTCTTCCATACTCTGTGCTAGCAGTCCACTTCCTACTATAATTTTTCACCCAAATCTATCCATCGTTTCTTTAGTCATCCTCTACTCATGATCTTACTCTTTCATTTTTAGGGTTCCGTACCCAAAGGGTTCCAAACCTATTACTAATTAAGCCTACGCTGTCCATCTGTCTGTCAGCGGGCTGTATCACCTGTATCTCATGAACCGTAATAGGTAGATAGTTGAAATTTTCACAGATTGTGTATTTCTATTGCCGCTATAACTATAAATAAAATAAAGTTAAGAATTAAAGTGGATCCCCATACAAGAAACGTATTTATTCCGGCGTATTTTGCTAAATATTCTACGGTGGTGCGGAACACTTCGTGTGCGAGTCCGACTCACATTTGTCCGGTTTTTTACATTATTTCCTTCCTATCACAGCCCATGCCACAATCCCATTTCCATCACATTATTTCCAACTATTTAAATAAACAAATCAAGCGCTAATAAAATCAATGAGTTCGTTCTATCTTAATCAGCTTTCTCTTCCTGACGACCAGACGCCATTTCACGTCAACTACACATTTATGTTCAACATAATTACAGTGGGTTTGCATAAAATTGCTCTCAGATACTGGTAATGCATGTCGTTGGTAATTTGCAGTAGGGATTAACGGTTGCCATAAGTAGTTATGGCGCCTTCGAGGAGTTTATAAGTTGTAGATACCATGGGATTGCTGATAGGAAATAAGGGAGTATCCTATTTGAGACTGTGACGGCTTGTTAGATTGTAAAAAGATGTAGTTTAAAGTGTTATTGAGGCTTATGAGTTGATTATTGTTCGATGTTACTGCCGTATTTTCCTATCAAGCGTCGCCTAATTCAGAAAGTAAGTCTGTCTGTCCGTCTGTTAACTTTTCATGTGTTAGTGGCTGAACGGATTTGAATCAACTGTCATGCATGAACAGTTCACCTCCTACTGACTTTAAGATTGTATTTATTAATGGTCATCTGTGAACTACATTATTACTTAAATTATTCACGTTTTTCTGTGGATAATATTGCATAATGTAGCTGTTTGTTGTTTATATTTAATAAAATTAAAATAAACATCACGCTTTGTTTTCTCAAAGAGTTAGGCAGAGGTATTCCCATGGTACATCCATATTTCGCCAATTATGTTTAAGTCCCATGTAATAGGGGGTGAGCTTATTGGTACCATCGGGCACAAATTCTATACAATACAATATTTTCCTTTGTCTAATATTACACACTGAAAGGACGCGTCTAATTTTACTAAGCTCTATAACTAAACCACGGAATAATAACAATAATAAGCACTTTAAATATGACAACAGAATCGTAGTTTTGGCAAAACTTGACTTGAAAATTAGGTTGTAATAGACGAAACAATAATTACATTTGCGAATTTTAATAATATGATTACCTATCATAATTTGTGGACGAAAATAGAAACGATCAGTGACACTAAGTGTCAATTTTTTACATAAGTGTTCATGTTTCACGATGACTGAACTGCGGAAAGTTTTGGATAGAGAGAGAAGAGAGGCTAAGGCCCGGACTTCAACAAAGCGGAGATGTCCGAAGTAGAGCCGAGAAGAGATGTTTTTCAGCTAGGTTGTATCCACCGAAGCTGTACGGAGATGCGTACTAGTAGACTGTAGCGGAGATGTGTGCTGGCTAGAGCGGAGATGTGTGCTGGTTAAAGCGAAACTGAGCAGCGGTCGGCGAGCGTTGGCTGTTGAGATGAACACACATCTCTTCTCGTCTCCACTGCGCATCGTCGCCATCTTGCTAAGCACAGCACACATCTCCGCTCCGATCGCGCCATGCAAATATGACACATTTCCGCTCAGTGATATCCACTGAAGTTGAGAGGAGACGAGATGTGAAATAACGAAATTAAATTGGTTGTTTAAAACAAATCTGCTCTCCTCTCCTCTCGTCTTCGCCTTGGTGGAGTCCGGGCCGTACGTGGTGACAAGGATTATTAAGACCCCACCGCCGTAACTCTACCCCACCGCCGTATCTCTACGTTGACGTCGTGGTGGGGCTTGCGTGCTCCGAACTCTAAACCTGAGCCAGTAGAGTTTACTTTGCCGGAACGGGTCTGGAATGAGGAGCCAGACCAAGAGAGATATAAAAACCCGTAGGGCAGCATGTGGCGAGTTGTTGGGCAGTAACGACCCCACGGACCCTATCTCCCGGGAGAAGTCTTGTTCCTCACCTCTGGCTTGCCTTTATTGGCCGGCTGGAGTGAACACTGTCGAGGAACAGAGCTCCCACCTCATTCTTGCCTTTATTGGCCGGCTTGAGTGGAGATTCGCAAGAGCAAACGTGCTCGGAGGAAGGAAGTATTCCAGTAAGATGCTGGTAGGGATCTTGACCGTACTTCCGGGATTGTCTTGATAGCCGTGGAATACCTCTCCACTCCTCATAAGCACCTCAGGACGTATTGCCCCCTTGTCGCTACGACACTATGTGCTAGCGACCGTTTTGTTGAGTTGAGACGAGATGTGAAAATAACGAAATTCTATTGGTTGTTTAAAACAAATCTCCTCTCCTCTCCTCTCGTCTTCGCCTTGGTGGAGTCCGGGCCGTACGTGGTGACAAGGATTATTAAGACTATCATTAAATAATAATAATACCGGTCTATTATCGTCCTACAGTCGAGCAAAGGCCTTTTCTCATGTCTTTTTCAATTAATTACTTTCTAAGTTTATCTTCGACATTAATGACATCGGCGAGGGAAAACATCGTTAGGAAACCTGGACTCTGAAATCGACAACCCGTTTTTAGCAAATATGGTGACTATGACTATCAAGGTGACTATCAAGAGTATCACTAATTATTGTTAAAATTTTAAATTAAATACTTTGATGTTTCCTAGTTCCATTTTTTTTTTTTGGTCTTTGCTGAATCATGTTGAATTATTTTTCTGGGACTCGTCGAGCTTCATTTTACTGGTAACTTTTTCGAGTTGGTTGATGCTCCTTTGCAGGAAATTCAGTAGTTAGGTATAGTGTGGCGGGTTTTGTACTAAGATGTCAGATTGCTCGCTGTTAGACTAAAAGAAACTGCTCTTCTAGAAGCTAAAATCTAGAAAAAAATCTTTACATCCGTATTACATTTCCAGGTATCTACGGAAGACACAATTAACACTTTTTGCTAAACAGTTTTAAATTCGCTAATTGATGCTTTTTAGCAAAATAACAATTGCTTTGCACGTGGACTTTAAATCGAAAGCAATAAGGCGTATTATCAATCGTAAAAATAAATTGCTTAATTGACGATGTTACGCCAAACAGCACTGAAAGTGAATTTTGTATGCATCAGCGTTTTTTCCTATTGAACAGCTGTAACTTTATACTATTATCTAATTGTGTGGTATTAAATAAAACTAAATGGATGTTCCGTTTTGCCAACTTTGTCACAAAAAACTATCTTGAATTTAACAGAATATTCGCGTTTGAGGCTACGTACGCGCATAGCGTGTATGCGTGTTTAAAAGTAAATGTACTATACCGCGCACTTGCGTCTTGGCAAAAGAATAGGTGAAAATTTTTAAGAATCAGCACCATATTGCTTTTAATATTAGTAGGAACCACACCCTTTTGCAACGTTGCCCGATTAACTGCTATTAAATAAAATTTCTAGAATTATCTATCATTCATTTCGTGGGTTCGATGCTGAAAAAATCAGAAATTCCCGGAATTTTAGTCCCGTCAGCTGACAAAGATGTCATAAAGTCTGAATATAGACTAAATTCGGTGTGCACCAATTTGTACCTAAGTGTCTTCGAGCTATCATATCAGCTGATTCCGCCCGTCGTATGTCACTACGACTGACGGAAATTACCAATTTTCTCGTAACACACTGAGCTGTAAATTGACATTATTTACGCATAATTATGATGATCATTCGACACTTGCAGTTTCTTCTTCATTTTGGAAAAGTTTTATTATTGTCACCAACCATTTGTGTATATATTCAAGACTATAAAATAGAAAAGAATACAAATATTTTATTAGAACGTCCACTGCTGAAAAAAAAATTCATGCTCACCACTCGCACAGGTTGGTTTTTAACACCTCGATGACCCTTGTACCACAAACCTATAAAACTAGTATCATTTCTTCTAAATAAATAAAAAATCAATAAATTCGATGTTTTTTTTTTGTGAGGTCAACGACCACTGTTTGTGTTGTTACTTGAAGTATCATGATCATCATCATCAGCCTATAAATGTTCCCACTGCTGGGACACAGGCCTCCTCTCTGTGAGAGGGAGTGGGCTGTAATCCACCACGCGGGCCCAGTGCGGGTTGGTAGATGTCACATGTCTTCGAATTTTTTGTTCTAGTACATGCCGGTTTCCTCACGATGTTTTCCTTCACCGTTTTGAGAACAGTGGTGGTGAAATTAAATACACAAAGTGAAGCGCCTGCCTGGGTTCGAACCCATACCTAAAACTTGTAAGTCATGGCCGTTACCACTGGGCCACCACTGCTCCAACAACTATATATATTAAACAATTACAACTAACTACTATATAATATTATGTCAAAGTATGTAAAGGAAAAAGTTAAAAATAAAGACAAGAGCTCATTGGGCGTCAAAAATTCGTCCGCATCGCTGTCAGCGGGAAAAGTGCCCAAAAGGCTGGCAGCATTGCCACGTTGGATGGCGATGCTGCTTCTTTGGCCTAAGAATTGGCCAGTCCTCTGTTCACGTACTTAATATTAATACAATAAAGAAATCTCGATGTTTTGACAAGTCATGTTCTGAATAGAATAGAAACCGTGCGTAGAGCCATATAAAAAACTCAAAAGTGACGAAGAATTTGATGATCGTGGGCTATGGTCCCAATAAAGTTAAAAAAAAAGTTATTGCATAAATGTCTAAAAGTAGACGCATTTAGAATAATTATTAGTTGAAAATATTTCCAAACACAAAAAAATCCCTTGTAATCTGCTTACCTACCAACACACGTTACCGTGAACTCGACGATAAAATTCCATCCCACATTTATACATACATAGGTACAATCGAGTACACAAGTATGAACAAACTATATGTACAGTCGCATCGTAAATCAAGAATCGAGCATGCAATAACGTGCGAGGCACGCCTTGACTTTGAACTTGGACTGTCGCGTACACAAGTGGTTTGTGTAATTATTGAATAGCAGGAAAGTTGGTAAAAAATATTTTTATGGAGCTATTTTTTCATTGGGTTGAAGATGGGAGAAGTGGGAAATATTTTGAAAGTTGTAAAAGAACCATGTTTAGAGAGTTATAATACTTGTCACTTGTTATTGCCGAAAACTTTGGAAAAAAAATCTTATGAAATTAATTTATCTATACTAACCCACTACTGACCAGATTATCTCCTTATCTTTAAACAATCTTTCAAGATTATTTGATGCAGTGATTAAAAATACCCTACTTTATAACAAAATTACGTTATTTTATCGAGTGTTGAGTTTGTAAATAAATGTACTATCTGCTGACGACAAGCAAAATAGGAACTTGACAACAGCTTTAAAAAAAAATTGCGTATGTAAAAGTTGTCATAGTTAAAAGAAAGCTAATTATCTGTTTGAGTTGTCTGACTTGCGGCGTAAACAACGATATCTAATACTTTGTTAGTAATCTAGGTAAGTGCTTTGTTCTTGGATGTTGGTATAAAATTCCTTTACTTTGCAGTTATTAAATTATAACGTGATAAGGTCAATAACTTTTCAATGTATTGGCTTCATTACTTCTTTATTTTACGTCCCTGAATCATCTCAGATCTTGCCCCTTTTTATAAAGGATCTACTAACTTCGTCGCGATGGTATAATTTTGCCATTATCGTTCTTTTCATATAAATATTTAAGAAAATACTTTTATTTTGCCTTTAGGCCGGTCTTTTTGATATCATGAGTATGCAATTAACAATACCCGAATTATTATAACCTCAAACCTCATCCTCCAATACCCTTAAATACGGCAATAACTTATCTTTTCAATGCCTTCCTTTCACGTCCTCCTTGCTTCAATAAAGAATAATACAAACGCTTATTTTAACAAAAAGCTTTACATTTCAACAATATATCATTTCATTTTGCGTGTAACTGTACTCAGTCGGCGGTATTCGCAGAAGCAAAAGTAAGAGCAAACCAATTTGACATGTATGTATGTGTTTGTGTTCCGAGCCCAAAAACTGAACGCTCGGTTAGGTACATACAGTTATGTTTAATCGATTTGGACTTAGGTTATATTTAGACGGTGCTGCGATTCCAGCAGAATATATCCAATCCTCTTTTGTTCCTACAATATCTAGATATTTTAGAAACCTGTGTTCTATTATTAGAAAGACTTGGTCTAGGTTTTTGTTATATTATTTGCAGTTAACTAGTCTAAGCATTCACTGTTAATTTATTGAATATTTTAAGCACACAAATATACAGAGGCAGACTTAATGTCATAGGCATTTTCTACCAGTTAACCTTTGGGTGATGCAGAGACAAACAGTGGTGTAATGGGCAGTGCAATAAAGAAATTGTGGTATTTAGTTTAGTAGAACTGTCTCGTTGGTCTATTGGTCGCAAGCGCTGAGCATGAGGTCCTGGGTTCGATTCCCGGGTCGGGCAAAGTGTTATTGGGTTTTTCTATCTGGAATTTCTCAGTAGCAGCTCGGAGTCTGGATTTGTGCCCAGTTGATGGCAATAGGCTCGCCCCCTATTACATGGGACTTAAAACATAACTGGTGAAATGTGGGTGTTCCTGCTACAGGGTCACCTCTGCCCAACCCTTCGGGGAAACAAGGCGTGATGTTATGTGTTATGTAGTTTAGTGGAAGGCGGTGAAAGTACCTAACATTGCAATCTGCAACATATTTTTTCAAATGTTTCATAATAAAGAAACTTTTTGTTTAAATGCTGAAACAAAACGTCGTATAGCATTGATTAAAAAACCTTGTTCGTAAAATGTTTCTTTGTGTTCACATTTTTAAGTTCATAACTAAATAAATTAATACTTTTAACACTTTTTTCCTCAATGATACAATGTAATAGTATTTTAAAATAAAATCCATTGATAGCTTGTACATTTCCGGGGCTCGGACGCATAATATTATGAAATATGACATTATTATTTAATTTTTAGTTTGAAAATAGGAGCAAAGTGAATTTAATCGAGAAAATTAACATGAAGCCTCTTCTCTCGTAACGTAACAACAAACACTAAAATTAAATTTTCTATGATAAAAATTTGAGGCAATTAGCGGGGCTAACAAACTGTAGGTACTGTGGAGAGGTACTTCAATGAAACATATTAATCTTTCAAATAAAATAAATATATTGATTAATGGAATTGTTTTACGTTATTAATTTTTTTCGTATAAAAATTTAAAAACGTAAAACGATTCCGTGAATTAATATTTTATTCTTACTTTTTATGTATACAGGGTTACTGGTAACTCGACGTATTCCTTGCAGGACGTCATAGCAGAGTTAAAATGCAACAAATTAAGCCACAAAATGTTCTACCGAAATTCAGTAGTTTTTTATTTAGAGTAGAACATTATCTATGAAGTAATGACAAAAATTACGAAAAATAAAATGTTTAAATAGTGATCTTTGCCAAAGTTTTAGGCATTTTTGAACTTTTCATTAATAACAAAGATCTGCTACGTCATCAGCTATAATAATAACTTAAATTATAGTATAGTCACGCCGTAAGTTGTTTTTAAATTGGCTTTAAATTATTTAATCTGGGCATTATCATAAAAAAACTAAAAATCTAACTAACTCAAAAACTACTGAACTTCGGTAGAACATTTGGTGGCTTAATTTGGTGCATTTTAACTCTGCTATGACGTCCTATAAGGAATACGTCGAGTTACCAGTAACCCTGTATTTACGAAAACAAATTAAAAACGTAGAACAATTCCGTGACATACGCAATGTCAACCCTTCAGCTAACTTCTACCGTTTTTTTTTCTATTCTAAATACAAATTAATGTTTATTTCGAACTCATGGAAGTTGCATGTTAGAACGACGCAGGTTAAAGGCTGTACAGTACCAGTACCTACATATTCATATAACGCCATCTTGGAATCGAAAACAAAAGGAAATCTAAGTTTTGTTAGAGGTACTAGCTAGTAACCTACTCATTAGATGAAATAGAAAATGATTTTTAAGCTTCCGTACCCAAGGTGCTTAACGTAACCTATTACAAAGCCTCCGCTGTCCGTCTGTCTGTCAACGGGCTATATCTCATGAACCGTAATAAAATTTTCACAGATTCTGTATTTCTATTGCCGCTATAAAACATAATAAAAATAAAAATTAAAGGGGTCCCCATACAAGAAACGTGTTTTTTTAGGCGTCTTTTGGTAAATATTATATGGTGGTACTGAACTCTTCGTGTGTGAATCCGACTCGCACTTGGTCGGTATTATTTATTCCGCATAATAATAAAGACGACTATTTAGTAATTGTGAAGAAGAAATGTAATCGATTCATACATTAAAAGATAGAAAGAAAAGTAAGTTGATTTTGTCACAGAAACACGTGCATGCAAAAAGATAACAAAACTGTTTACTACTACTTTATTTTACTGAATAGTAGGCACCGTTTTATGACCATCGATAGGGCGTTTGTGCACTACAAGGAATTTTACTGTCCGGCAGTTCGATTTGTTACGGTCCGATGTGGCATGAAAAAAACGGATGATTGGCTTGTGCGCTTGTCTGTCTTTACTCGGATCGGTGCAGCGCAGTTTAGGGTAGCTCTCTTTGAAACCACACGCCACGTACGCGTAATTTACTCTAGGAACGAGGAGTTTCTTGGAACGTCAGCAGTTGCTTGCTTTACGTGCGAAGACGTAGAAGACAAAAATAATTTTGGGTTCATCCCCTTATTAGTGAAAGGTAGCTGACATTTCAGATAAACCCATTTTACATAAACCACAATAAATTGAGGCAGGACAAAATATATTTTTTTAACTACTGTCGGATGTCTACAACTACTTATAACCTCCTCTTTAAGACGCAGATATATGACAGTGACCTTGAGTAGTTAGCTTGCGTGTTCTGTACTGAGCTCAAGTAACGCGTCGTACGTCCAGCCAGTAATAGGACTCGCCCATCAAGGAGCGCTGTCCCAAATTAGACGCATTATTAATTTATTACACGTAAACTAAAAAGTATGTTAATAAAAACACGTATACTAAAAGATCAATAATTAAATTATCTTTAAAATGGTGAAAGTTTCAGAAAAATACGCGTCATAAATTTTGCGTCATTCTCAGTTTTTTATCCGTGTTAGACATAACTTTACAAATTAATTTCACTATGTAATATAAACATAATCCAAAATATGCCTATATTAAAATATTTTAAAAAATGCTCTAATTTAACATATGTTTTCCAAATCACTAACACTACTTGTTTAGACGTCATCTTCAGTAAGAAATCATTAAAAGTCGGTTATCGTCGCCTTAACCTCCCCCGCGCCCGCCCCGCCCTCTCATGAATAATACTGATCGCAGACGCAGTGCACAAGCATAAACAAGTTTTTCATTGCTGTCATCTCGGACCAGAAAAAAGCGACCCGGAATAGGGAAAAGTAAAATGTCGGACGGTAAAATTACGTATAGTGTACAAACTAGTATTTACATTTATGGCGTGCCATATCGGACCGTAAAAAATCGGACTGCTGGACAGTAAAATTCCTTGTAGTGCACAAACGCCCTTAGATAGTCTTTTGCACGAGCCTTCGCTGCACGGGGGTCGTAAATTATCCAACGGGATCGTAGTACTACCGGAATTTAAAGTATCCTATGTCCTAACCAAAGTCTTGGTTGTCGAAATTCGTTCAGCCATTAAGGAATGGAAATGTAACAGACTAAGGGGACAGAGTTACTTTAGAATACATAGGGTGCCTTGTAATTAGTGACCGATACTAAAACACGTGACTTTACTCATCATTATGAACAACTTTTACTATGGGACCAAACCTGAAATCGCGAAAAAAAATCAGCTTTCCCTACATTTTGACGAGTTATGCGAACATAAAATGGGTGACTGGTACCTAATTAGTATCGGTCACTAATAAGGTAGTTGCCTAGGTAAAAAAAAAGAAATTCTATTTAGTCCGTCTTTCAGACAAAAAAAAAATATTAGACACGTATTGTTTGCTTTATCATATTAACAAAAAATAACTTAGAAAACACGCATTAAAGTTGGGGAGTGGGGGCTCGCTAGGTCACAACGCAGTATTAAATCTAGCAAGGCGTGACGTCATGCCACATTTTAACTCAATGTATCGCCGTAATCTTTTGATTACGTCAAAAAAGAAAAAATACGTGTTCAATATTTTTTTAATAATCTAAAAGAAAAAAAAAGTTTTTTTTTTTTTTTTAATTTTTGGACACTGGCCTAATACTAGTCAACCTGTATAATGTTAGTTTGGTAGTATGAATAATATGGATGATCGCTTATTTTGATCTACAATGTGCCAAGTATAATAAAATTCCTCGTTAAAAAGTCTCCTTTGTCTTCTATTAGTAATTTATTGACACGTGTAGTCGTATACGCAGTCACTATTATCGTTTTCATATTATGTTTCAAATTCATACAAAACGAATCACCTACTCTATTCTTTTTATTACATAATGTAAACTATCTCCCTTATCCATTGAAGTAAAGTCACCGGCACGTTACTTGGCAAGAATCGTAGATGCGCAGAATTCATTTTCGTTTTTGGCAATAACCATAAAATAATGACATGCAATAAAAGTGTAAATTTACATGCGCAAACTTACTCTCAATACGCCAAAACCTTGCCAAGTTACGTACGACTTACGATCATATGTAACGAGTTTCATAACAACTGTAAACATAGCCCTGGTAATAGGCAATAAATACAAACTGTACGCGAGGACGTTGGGGCTATAAGTTAGGACTGGTCCACGGCTGCATTCCGGAGAGGACTGATGGCAAAGCAGGGCCGTCGGGACGAGTTCAGGGAGGGAAAGGCTTAAGGAAGTGGGTAAAGCTAACAACTTGTTTAGGGTTCTAAAACCAAAAGGAAGAACTCTTAACAATATACCGTTGATTTCTTAAGAGGTAAAAACTTTTTACAAAAAAAAAAAAAATACTACCGACTTCCAAAAAAAACACTACAAAGTGAAAAATAACTTTAATTTCGGAAGTCGGTGTCTTGGGTTTTGTGTTTTCGTTTTTTGCCACCGACTTCCGAAATTAAAGTTATTTTTCACTTTGTAGTGTTTTTTTTGGAAGTCGGTAGTTTTTTTTTTGTAAAAAGTTTTTATTTTTCACTTTTTAGTTGTGGTACCTACCCCACACACATTCGAATACCACTACCTACTACCAGTGTCAGGAACTTATCATATCATCTACATACTAAGTGGGAAAAAAAATACGTATTTTGTAGCTAACTCAAAAGCTACCTGAGCAAAGTTAATAAAATGTATATGGGACCAATTTGGGAGCATACCCTTTCAAACAAAAAAAATAATTTTCAAAATCGGTCCACAAATGACGGAGAAATCGGTGGACATAGGTACATAAAAAAAAAAAAAAAAACAAAACAAACGTACGCGTCGAACATCGCGTCGTTAAAAATACTACAGCCCCAGCGTTTCTCTTTTCTTTGAATGTATTACAAAAAATTCTTTGAGATTGCCACACAAATGTAATCAGTAATTTTCCAATAATTTTTACCAACGACAGTTTATGTTCGCAAAAACTTTGACCACATTGGGTTCCTTCTCCATGTTTTTATCAATAATATTTTCTGTACAGTAGGTACCTAGTAAGTTCTCTTCTGTAGATTAGGTTAATTACATACAGCATTTTTGATAAGAAGCATTTTAACCAAACTCGCACATTTCATCGAAATGGGTTCTACCACTGAATTTTATAGCAGATCCTCGTAAAGTGGCAAAAATATTGTTATACAAGGTGTGCAATAACTGAAAGCCTCTTAAAGGGTCATTGTACTCATAATTATAACAACTTTCACTATGGGACCAAACCTTTTTTTTTTGGGTGGGAAATTATCAAATAACTTCTCCTATTCTTTCGGTTGCCCTGTTGCCGGGGGGCCACGATTTTCCTTTCGGCCTTATTCGCAACCCCGGTAGGCATCGGCCCTAGCGGACCCCGTCAATTCTGCTGACATCTCTTTGAGGCGCGCGTGGAATACAACGCGCCGTCGACCCGGGCCTGGTCCTTATCGGACGGCGAGCTACCCATTGCTCACCGCCCGTAAGCCCGCGCCTACGGTGGCCGGAAATCGGCTCGCGATTCCCGACGCCCAGGGCGTCTCCTCCTGCGGCGGTTAGGGGCGTGAGGGCGCGAAATTTGCCTCTCTCTCACGCGTTACGCCTCCTCCTTCGCAAGCATTACCGCTTCTCAGAAGGAGGTGACGGCCTGCCATTTCTTCTCGCTCCGTACCATGGCCTGAACCAGGGCCGGACGCGAGAGATCACCGCCGCCGATCGCCTCCACGAGGACACGGCTATGCTCCGCCATGGGACCAAACCTGAAATCGCGAAACAAAAATCTGCTGTTCCCTACATTTTGACAATTTATGCGCGCTTTAAAGAACAACTGATGTTTTTTTCGTTGGTATTTAACGTCACACCATTTTGTATAAGTAATAGGTACACTAGTGACTGTTTAAAAACTGCTTGAGAAGTGGGTGCCGGTGAAATTGCAGACACAAGATATTTGAACGTTGTAGGTAACGATGGAAACACATCAACAGTTCCATTGTTGGCTATACTGCTTTTTCAAAAGGGCTTAAAAATCGAACACATACTAATACCTAGTAGATTGTTATACGAGGGGCTAAAATAACCCATTGTATCGAGGTAGTTTTACTCCCGAGCTTTAGCGAGGGAGTAAATAGAATCCGAATTATAATGGGTTTTAGCGCCGTGTGTTACGAGTACACTCTACTTTTCACTACGATTGCGAGAAAATAAAATAATCCAATACAATATTAAATAGTTTATTTTGTTTAAATGTACAATTTGTACAATTCTGGATATTTAACGAGATGTTTTTTTCCGGCAACTTAATTTCAGTCCTCTGTGAAGATGTTCTCACTAGATGATGACATTTTCACTGTTGTAAATTATATTACGGTCCCCAATTAAATTTGTAATTAGAGAAAAATTCTAAAGATTTCGCGCCAATGCCTTTTATTTCTTCTGTAGCCGCAACGCAATGCACGCATTCTACCGAAGAGATAGCCGCATTTAGTTCCATTTTCAAAAATAAAATGTTCTTCTTTTTTTTGTGAACCTGTAATAAGTCGAGCCATATTCATGATTATTCTACATAAGAATAAAGACTTTTTCGTTTTTCAAGGCTCATTGGAACAGACAAAAATTAAAAAGAAATTACTTTTTCCCCTAGAGCACGAAATGCAATTTTTTCCCCGCTCTGGTTCTCTACAATGACGGCTTTTTGAGAAAGAGGAGTGAAAACATTTTCTAAGCCTTTCTCCTCTTGTTAATCTAGGTACTCGTATCAATATGAATGAATCTGATCTGTGTCTGTATACAATCTAAACTTTTACCACTTATGCGTACATGCATGCATTCAACATGTGGCCGCTTTAAGCAGCCGAAAGCTGTACTTTCCACCCTTGATGCCTCTGAGAATACTCAGCATTGATTTGAATTGAACACGAGTGGAGGTCAACGATGAATAAAGAAAAAAAAAACTACTATGACTGATACTTAGGCTGGTTTCACAGCTGTCCGGGAGACCCGCATGGGCCGCCCGCACACGGGAGACCCGTACGGGTAGCCCCCGCAGTGAGGGAGTTAGTACGATACGGTTGCTAGCGTTGTACGGGCTCTACCCGGAGCGGGTCGTGTACGGACCAATCCACGTCGCTGTGAAACAATGTTCTAGCGCTTCACGTGTGTCAAACCAGCCTTAGTATGTCGACATCACCTCGACATCGAGGTGATGTCTCCATAATGTAGAGCACTGTGGTAATGGAACTAAACCCAAGGACTGAACAAACATGCGAACCTATCTACTCAACCTGGTGATAACTTGCTAAAAAACCGGTATCGATAAACGTCACGGTCAGTTCTCGAACTGCAAATGTAAGTTTGTAATCGCAAAAATATAGTTTTTA
The DNA here is from genome assembly GCA_949152395.1 of Agrochola litura. Classification (NCBI taxonomy): domain Eukaryota; kingdom Metazoa; phylum Arthropoda; class Insecta; order Lepidoptera; family Noctuidae; genus Agrochola; species Agrochola litura. The sequence continues at coordinate 32,429,255 of OX424490.1, read as the reverse complement.
GGGTTCCGTAGTAAACAAGGAACCCTTATAGTTTCGTCATGTCCGTTTGTCTGTCTGTCTGTCTGTCCGCGGTCTAGCTCCGAGACCCTTACTACTAGAAAGCTGTAATTTGGCATAGATATACATATTAATTATGCTAATAAAGTAGTAAAACAAAATTATGAAAAACATTTTTTTTAGGGTACCTCCCATACACGTAAAGCGGTGGTTTTCATTAGAAAGGTCCTACAAAAACATTGTGAGTTTGGAAAAACCATTTTTGGATTCAGGAATCCGTTTGCGAAATATTAAGCTTTAAAAGTGCTAATTTTTGTTAGAGTCAAGTGTCCCGTCCCCTCTGCCAGCTAAATGGTTGGTTTTAGATGTGTGAAAAAAATCACAATAGTATTTTATATAACGAAATTAAAAGGAAAACTATCACAGCTAAGTAGGCTTTACAAGTTAACGAGTAATACTTGACCAACTTAACTTTGCAGTTGCAAAAAATGTTTTCCCATACATTTCGTATGGGAGAACATGTTTATCAACTACAAAGTTAAGTTTGTTTTTGGGATAAATTCATCCCAACTACGGAACCCTTCATTGTGCATGGTCCGACAAGCACTTGGCCGGTTTTTTGTGTAATAAAACTACAAATTAACTATTTTCACAGTTTCCCTTTACATGTGCTGTAAGACCTTTAAAATTTCATTATTCTAGGTCAACGGGAAGTTTTGATTTATTTGCGAGTATCAAAATATGTCGCAATGGTCGTATTTTTTCATTGTGTTGAATTAGGAGCTTGATTTTCTTAGAGCTCCAAGGGACTAGGTACGTATTTGATATTAATTTCAACTTGATACCTCCACGCATTCTTGAACAAAACGGTCTTGACAGACTGACGGACGGACAACGAAGTGATTCAGTAAGGGTTCCGTTTTTTTCATTTTAAGGTATGAAACCCTAAAAACATTGCTATTTAAAAGTCACCAGTGAATCGATCGTCATACATATTTTAAAAACTAGATGTAGTCGGCGTTTCCTATCTGACTACTCTGAGAAGAAAGGCCGAAACAAACTCAGAGGTCAGAGTTTCTTTTAAAGTCCAGACATAATCTTGGTCAGATCATGTGAAGATCATGTATATAGGTGTCTGAAAGGGTCTTTTGAGGAAAGAACTACACAGATTGAGTGGACATGTCCAGTCAGTGTATGCATTTGTAATCAGTAATCGTGCAGCTCAACTCGGAAGAAGACACCTTTCTCTCTTTTTAAATTCGGAGAAAGCAAGTATTTTATTCCAATTTTTTTAACCAATTCGGGTAAGCTCTTGGCGTGCATCTCATCTGATGGTAAGTGATGATCAGGCCGAAGGTGGAAGCGAGTTTCACCCGGAATCCTCAACCACAGAGGAACTGGGTATCTTCCCTCTAACTGCCGAAACACAACAATGCTGTTAACATTTTATTTATTAATTTAACCATTTATGTACACACAAATAATACACAGACAAGACAAAAGGAGCAGAAAAATACGTACAAAGGTGATGCTTATTTATAATGAAATCTCTTCCAGCATACCTGCGATAGGACAGAGGATAAAACGAGATGTAGACACCGTGCGTAAGAGTAAAGAGAAAGTAAAATACATTAAATCAAAACAATTCACATAATGAAATAAATTAATAATATACTTACATACATACAAACATACATACTTCTAAAATAAATAATACTTAATATTATTAATTATAATGTAACAAAAAATAATATTTTTTGTTACATTATAATTAATAATAATGTCGGATCCGGTCATTAGTACGGACACAAAACGAATCGCAAGCGCGCCACTGGCGACATCAAGAGTGAGCTACACCAAAAAAGGCGCGCTTCTACAGAGTCGTGATGTTTGAAGGCCACGGCGAGGAGGTCATTCAGCCTTTGATCGCATTGGAATCAAGACGTCACGGAACTGTTCTCGATTCGTGGTGCTCAGTTAAGGCTTGTGCAGACCAGCGCGACACGCGACGCGACACAAAGGCACCGCTCGTCGCGCGACTAGCGGTGCCTTTGTGTCGCGTCGCGTGTCGCGCTGGTCTGCACAAGCCTTTATTGTGTTAGTTGTAATTTGTGATCATTTTGTTAATTGGTGATTTTAATAAACGCCGTCGCACCCAGTGTCTGTATAATAGTTAGTGTGATTCATTTGATAGTAAATTATAATGTGATCTGAACTGCAAACTGTTTTTCTATTGCGCATTAACCAACACTACCCACACTACGCCCACAGTAGTTAAAATATCGCTGATAATAACGAGAGTCACATACCCGTCTCCGACATATATATATAAAATACAAAATAAATACCTACGCAACTATGACGAAGTGGAAAGATAGTATTCTTTCATTCTTCTTTTAAATACTGCAACAGTTTTGCAGTCCCTAATGTCTGGCGGAACATTGTTGTTATGGCGACAGACTTAATGGGACCTGACGACGGCCCTGGCGGACGGGCAATGCTCTCCAGTACTTAGAATAAAAAGACGTTCGTCTATTTATAGCCTGAACTTTCTCGTGCTAACTAATTTTATAAATAACCTCGTTTATATTGCTACTGACTTACTGCCTGCTACACTGATAAGACAAAGGATCGTGATAAAATTTAAATGTTATTTAATTAACTGCATGAATAAATCTATTTAAATACTTTATAATTGTATGTAGGGGGTAATCTCTGGAACTACCCGTCGGATTTGAAAAATTCTTTTTGCATTTGATAGCCCGATTCTTGAAGAAGGTTATAGGCTATTGAACATCACGCTAGGACCCTTAGGAGCCGAGCAAAAATAAAAATGGTCAGAAAGAACCTTAAGGCTTCACGCGAACAAAGTCGCGGGCAGAAGCTAGTGAAGAATAAAAACTGTAGAAGTTTGTGACTGCCTCTTTGGTCTAGCGGTCGCAAGCGCTACTGCTAAACATGAGGTCCTGGGTTCGAATCCGAGATCGGGCAAATTGTTATTGGGTTTTTCCACCAGGAATTTCTCAGTGGCAGCACGGAGTTTGGATTTGTGCCCGATTAATGGCAATAGGCTCACCCCCTGTTACATGGGACTTAAACATAACTAGCCAAATGAGGGTGTACTGTAGGTACACCTCTGCCTTACCCTTCGGGGAAATACAGCCGTGATGTTACGAAACCATTACCTGCTTATCTGAGCTGATAAGTACTTCATCATCATCTGCCCAGCCTTTTCCAAACTACTTTGGGGTCGGTTTCCAGTCTAACCAGATGCAGCTGAAAACCACTATTATATAGGGTGGCAGGGCATCGACGCGAAAACTTTTACCATAGACTCAGTACATGATTCTGAACCCCCCTATATTGAAATATTTCGTCAGTTCTTAAAAAACAAATCTGCTGTTTCATAGAAAAGTGCAATACCTTTACGTGGTCAAAATGTTTGAAACAGCAGATTTTTTTTTCTGTATTTTGAAGGACTGCTGACCTCCACAACTCAGTTACTAGGTAATATAATACCCCTTACCATTACAATGATATCAATTATTGCCAATGATTGCTGGCAGACCGGACTGCCCCATCCAAAGGCACTGGGTGAAAATAACAATAGGTTTGTGCTAAATTAAACGAATTAATTCAATTACTAACAACACTAATATAGCATATAAGCACAATCTGTTACTAACTACTAACAACATATGGACTAATTTAGGTCGGAATACAAAATAAAAAAATATTACATAATTCTTTGTATGATTTAAAGATACCAAAGCTTTTCCACCTAGCGAAGAAGCCATCATCATCATCATTTCAGCCGAAAGACGTCCACTGCTGGACATAGGCCTCCCCCAAGCACCGCCACTTTGACCGATTCTGTGCTTTCCGCATCCAGCGGATTCCTGCGACCTTCGCAAGGTCTTTTTGGTGCTTGTTATTTTATGCCATAATCGCCACGCTCGGCAAGCGGGTTGGCGATCGTAGTATGGTGTTAAAAATGCATAGAGAACGCTGCTGCCCATTCTGTAGTAAGTCCCTTAGTCGCCTTTTACGACACCCAAAGAAAGAAATAGGGTAATGCTATTCTTTAAGCCCAGCACCACACGGACCCATCAGAGAGAAGACATCTTAAATTTATTCATTCCAACAAGTTTTTTCGATATAATAATTGATCAAAATCGGTCGAGTAGTCTCTGAGACTACTGCGTACATCAAGTGACTTTCTATGTACTTGAGACGTTCTACTCCCAATAGAATAGATTCAATGTGACCTAAGTGTTCTGGGTACATTATGTCATTAAAAATACGGTTATGAATATTAGAACTTCAAACTAAATAATTTCAAAACTTTCGCTCACTTTTCTTATTTTATCCAACCACTCCAGTACCTTATCAGGTTCTCATTGCTGCGGCCGCATCTGCATCTATCGTGATGAAGCAATGCGTGCCAATTTTGCTCGTTAAAAAGTTATTGCGCTGATGCGGTGGTCACATTAGTGTTAGCGCGCTAAAACCCGGGCGATAAGTGCTACGCAGTCTGAACTATCGCAACGATAGCCGGTAATGGTTGGTCACATCTCCGTGTATCTAATCACTGAGCGAAGCTTTGTCACGATAGATGCAGATGCGGCCGCAGCATTAAGGTATGACAATAAAAACGATACGATCTGTTCGTCTTGAAACACCTTTACAATCAATTCTAAAAATCTAACTTATCCTTTTTGGATTATTCCATTGTTTCCATAAGTTGTCGTCGTAAACCTTGTTCCTTTGGTGACCCGTGACAAAAGACCATAAACCTAGGGTTTTCTAAGACTGCGGAGGCCGCCACATAGCGTCTGCAATTTACCGTCAATTGACGTCACTGAAACGTTATGAAAGTAAGTTGGTGTGTTTTCCTAGAAAGCGTTTTTTACCCGTTGTACCAACGTACAATACCATCATTAGCAAAAAATGCCGAAAAAAAACACGTTTCTTGTACGGGGCCTTTAATTTTTAACTTTATTTTGTTTTTATATAGCGGCAATAGAAATACACAATCTGTGAAAATTTCAACCATCGACTTAATTACGGTTCATGAGATACAGCTCGTTGGCAGATAGACGGCGAAGGCTTAGTAATAGGATTCCGTTCAGCAACTTTCGGGTACGGAGCCCTAAAAACTGTTTGTGAGCATTGCTGAGCTATCAATTAAAGTTATTTAATTTAAAATTGAGAGCAGTGGTGGCCCAGTGGTAACGGCTGCGACTTACGAGTTGTAGGTCGTAGGTACGAACCCAGACAGGCGCTTTATTTTGTGTAAATTATTTCATCTCCACTGCTCTCAAAACGGTGAAGGAAAACATCGTGAGGAAACCGGCATGTCCTAGAACCGAAAAATTCAAAGACATGTGACATCTACCAACCCGCACTGGGCCCGCGTGGTGGATTACGGCCCACTCCCTCTCACAGAGAGGAGGCCTGTGTCCCAGCAGTGGGAACATTTATAGGCTGATGATGAATTTAAAATTCCCATACGACGTGGCAATGCCGCCTATCTCTTGGGTACATACCAGTCGAGAGCGATGCGGATTACTTTTTCAACGCCATATTTTAGTTTGTTTGTAGTATTTGTCAAGTTAGAGTATTATATTTTATTTAATTAATTAACTAGTTGATATTAATTTAATTTTAATTCTGAATAAATAAAGATTATTTAAAATCTAAAAAATAATAAATAACCAGACATGAATGCTGAAAATTGCCCCAATTGTATTGAATCTTCATGGCATCGGCAGTAGACACAAAAGGCCCTCTATTTTATATTCTGCCTGAACAAAATATAAAAGTCACAACAGCACATTGACATTGACCGGTCAAGAGGTCGCGGGTTCAAATCAAGTTCAAGTGCACACAAGTAGCAAAGTGAAGAGGACAATATTTTAGTAAAGTTAATCACTTATTGTAATTAGGTAGATTTAACAGACTTCGGAAAATAGTTCCACTCCGAGACATATGTATTTGCTACTGTCATTAAAAAAAAGTGCCGGGAGTGCCGTCAGAAGTGAAAACTTGAACAAGATCGCCTTGGTGGAAGAAAAATAAAGAGCACAATCGCGTTCACAAAAAATAATACTTCCGAAACCTTTAAAGTAAAAATACTTGCATAGAACATTGATCCGTAACTTAATATAAATAAAGAGCACAATCGCGTTTACAAAAATGAGGTGTCGCCAAATCGATGGTTTAGTCCCATCTCAAAAGTACCCAACGCGCCTAAAGAAGTTTTCACTTCAAAAATTGCTGCTAACCGCACCGTTTATCTGTAACCACCTTTGCAAACAATTCTTAAAATCGACCCTTTTATACTTTTTACAATACATACACCAAACGAATATAATATAGAATGCGGGAGGAGAATTAATCATTTTTCTCATAGCGATCGAACACTGTTCTTTCTGTGCACCTCGTAAAATTTCTGAGCTTTAAAATTAATTAGTAATTAGCTGTAACTGAACGTTACTGCTTACTGCGTTATCTGTTAATTAAACCTGCACGATAGGTTTTATTTCCACGTTATAGCACGTTTAAAAAAAACCCTAATTTCCTACAGGTTACAATCCAAAGAAGATGTACATATTTTTTTGCTTACAATCTGCTGGGCGTTTTTCCAACTATATTGGGGTCAGCTTCCAGTCTAACCAGCGGCGGTCTACATAATGGCCAGAGTGACGGCTGTCATGAAAAAGATGGCAGCGGGGCGTCAAAAAACACACCAACTTACTTTCATAAATAATATTTTATTGACGTCATTCTTAAATGGTAGTCGCTATGTTGCAGTCACCGTTCTTCTAGATAGCTTTATTCTATTATAAATCGATTTCATTTAACAAAAAAACATTTCAAGGATAAGTTCAAAAAGTTAATATCGCCGAAACACCGCACCGATCGTCGGTCACCACCTTATCCAGTTCCCAAAACCGTACTTCTTGTACTTTTTACATTGCGAACAGCTATAATTTAGTACCGCAGTTGATTTAAACATAATTTGAAGAGAACGGATCTCCGATGCATGCTGTGTTTCTAACTGATCGGATGAACACCTGTCAGGACTGTTGCTACGGGTTTCTGACTGAGTAGGTACCTAAAACTAACTTGTTCAATTAAAAGGAAAGTACCTGGGCAACCGAGCTCTGCTCTGGTGAAAATAGAGAATGCTCATTTAATAGTATAGGATAGTACCTACTAATTACATATTGTGATATGATCATTATTCTAATGTCAATAATGTCATGTTCTAAACTTTGGGCGATCGAGCTCTGCTCGGGTGAAAATACGCAGAAAATTAATTTTCCCAGATATGAGACCTAGCTAGATCGATTTTTCGCCCCCGTAAACCCCTTTATTGCAACTTTTATCGAAATCGTTAGAGCCGATTTCGAGAACGTGAGTAGAAATCTATATACAAACAAATATATAATAGGTACAAATATTGATCGTTTAATACTATAGGATATATTAAGGTACCCGTCCCACCGCCGACGAGGAAGCGACTAGCTATCAACGATTTTCTTGCTCAAAAAACATGTAAAAGATTGTAGGTCCGAGTTAGTAAAAGACCAGCCCGTCCCATCCTTGATGTCCTCCCTCCAGTAAATGCCCTAAGCCGAGGTTCGTACCCCACAGAGGGTACCCTAAGCGAGCGTTCACCTAGTTTTAATTAGCTTAGTTGAATAACCCCGGGCTGGAGGTTTTAAGTGTAGCAGCTTAAGGCACCCACAGGATTGACTGGTTAAAGACCTCAGAGGTCAGCTATGAGATGCCCTACAGAAAAAAAAAATAGCTAGTAAAAGAGATTCATATGATATTGGTCGCTGACTGTACATCGCCTTCGTTTGTCGCAATGACGAGAGCTATCAAAGAAAAAACGAAGCAGAATTGAATTTTGAAAATCGCATCCCTTACTGAGACTACTAAAAGTTTTTAAAACAGATAACCTACAAGGTGGGCAAAGTGATATTGGAGTAAGAAAGGTTCGATCTTCAGTTAACTCCTCCGCCATTACGAAGCCATTTTGTCAGGAGTCTTCAAAAGGCGCCAAAACGGAAAGAAATATTGAACAAGTAACGACATCTCCAGCAAATTACAATAGCAATAATGATGATGATAGATTCATCCCGATTCCAATAGTACCTACTAGCTCAGCGACGCTCGCTTGGCGGGTAAAACACTCGCTTAGAGACTCACGCTTGGTACATATGCATGCCGCCGCGCACTCGCTGCTCGTTGCTCGCCATCTCGTTTTGAGTTTCAAGCTTTTCTCGCTTCTCGTTAATCACGCGGTGGGACAGGTGCCGAAGTGCCATAGCAGACACGATAATGTTAGCTTTGGTGACTGCATCAATGTTGCATCGCCTTTTAGCGTCTCTCTGCGTTCGGTTGAGAATTCTATTTATCAATTTTTTTCAGTCACTGATCGCTGTATCGAGCTTCCGAAAATCGCTGGTCGCCGATGCTAAAAATATCATGTTTTATATGCTTCTAGGTCTTCATGTATTTGAAGAAAAGATACAAGAGGGAGTATACTTGGGGCGTGTATTTGGGGCGTATGGCGGTAGTCGTCACTCAAAAATTGTGCTTCCGTATAAACTTGTTCAAAAAATATGATAATGGTGCCGATTCCCTTATGTTCACAAACTAAACTAAATTTAACTAAATTTTAATCCTTTCAAATTAATCAGCGCTTGACGTAAATTGACGTAATTTTAGTAGGCAAATTTTTAATCACGTCTAAACTTGTATGGAGTAGTGACAGGCGCTGATTAATTTGACAGGACTAAACTAAAATTTATAAACAGAAAGAAAAAGATGCACTGAACTTAAATTTAGTTTAGTTTGTGAACAAGGGAATCGGCACCATTGAACTATTTAGTGACTAATTTACGTCAAGTGAAGAAAAAAGTACAACCGGTGTGTGAAAGTGTTATCTAAACATAATGGTGCCGATTCTCTTGTCACAAATGCCTCTAAACTAGACTAAAAATCACCAAAATTTAGTTTAATCCTGTCAAACAACGATTTCCCATTCTGAAATAGACTAAAAGTGACACAACTTAACTATATTTTAGTTTGACAGCACTAAGATGGTACTGAGATATTAGTTTAGTGAAAATGGCAATTTTGCTATTCTGAATTTGACGTTTTTCACCTAAAATTTAGATTTTCTAACTAAATCTGACTATTAGAAATTGTGACTAAAAACGTGTGGAATAAAATTGGTTGTCATGAACTTTAAATTCACACCAACACCTCGACTTCAGATGCAAAAACAGTACTGAATCTTTTTTTTTTCTTTTGCTTATATCTTGAAAACGGTGTGTCCAATCGCAAAAATAATGAAAATTTTGACCCCCTTTATACGAGTAAAACCCTTAAACCCCTAACACTCTACATGTAGGTAATAATTTTTCTTATTTTCCATACAAAAAGTGAAAAATTCCATATAAAACACGTCGAGGCTGCCCCCCCCTGCGCGCTTCCGGCTCTAAAAAGATTCACGTGGTTAGGTATTACGAAAAGATTCACGTGTGGAGTCGCGATTGTCAAATTCGATTTAGATGTGTCAAAATTATTTTTAAATTTAGAGAATTTATTTTGCAGAATAGCTTTGAGATTCTCATAGTCAAAAGTAAGGAATTTTAGTGATAGTTTAGTTAATTTAGTTCGGTGTACAAGAGAATCGGCACCAATATCGACTATACACTTTATAATAACAACATTTTGAAAGTTTCCATAAATAAGCTAAATCTGTGTTTAAATAACAATACTGTGTTTTCTAACAATCTACTACAGTATAAATAGCTATCATTTGTGAAGAAATTGTGCAAAGCATCAAATATTGCCACAAAAATAATAAAAACAATTTTTCAAATCAAAGTGACAGTAGCTGGAAAAAGATATTTAAATGACAGTCATCTTAACGAACTACGTATTTTTTATTTCGTATTAGCAAGATAACACTAATTTTAACATTTAAAATAATTGTCACAGTGGCAGTTTGATTCAACATCTACCTCGCACGGCACATGACTCGGGTTCGAGTCTCACCAACCGATTGTCTTTTTGGAATGTTAATAATCCAGAACTAATTTAAAACCGAGAAGTTTAAATAAAACTAAATCTAACTATCACACACTAATCTTACAGTTTTTAACACAGCTAATTATTTACATTAGGTACTAAATTAAAAGACTAACTAACTATCTGTATAAATAAAAATAATAAAAACAAAACGACACTTAGGCGTTGAAGTATTCGCCCGCATCGCTGTCATCGGGAAACGTGCCCAGAAGCCTGGCAGCATTGCCACGTTGAATGGCAATGCTAATTCTTTGGCCAAAGAACAAGCCAGCCCTCTGGTCACGTGAAGTGTCGACCAGTCAGCGAGAAATTTCCATAAAAAGGAGACGCGCACTCGGGCCCCATGATCCGAGCGTTTCGACCCCAAACGGCTCAAAACTGTAGTTACCCATAAGGTTACAGTATTTGCGCCGCTTGAGGGTGCCAGCAGCCGCAACAGCGGCCCCAGTACAGCCCACCCTACTAGGAACATGAGTTGGCACAAGGGTGTCGATACAGGTTGCATCCCACACCAGAGGCCTACCCACCTTCCAAGGCAACAACGTCATCCCGTCTGGTTTCTTCCCATCGTCACGTACCAAGCAGTTTGGTTCTACTACCGCTGGTATGCCGGCGGTGACAAGGGCTCGACGAATAATGTTGTTTAACTATCACACATACTCATAATGGATGATGACTATAAAAATATTACCCATAGAAGAAAAAATATACATAATAATAATATGACGACTAGTAGTGACAGCGAATTCGATATAGATGTCTCATACCAAAGTTTACCTAACGTAGTAGGAAATAATGATGATATTACTATAATGAAGGAGGAGATAGAAAAACTAAGACTGGAGTTGCAAACCGCCAACTCAGAAATTGATAACCTAAACATTGAAAATAACACACTTAAAAATAATTTACTGGTCTGCGGAAAAAAAATAAAACTACTAAAATCGATAGGAATACTAAAAAGTTCAAGTAAAGAAAACCAACCTAGGCAGTTCTACTCGCCTCAATAACAGCGGAGAGTAGGTACAGACACTAATAATATAATAAAAATATAATATTTCTAATGGTATATTTTTAATACTTTTTTCTTTGTTCCTCTCAAACAGAGCACCTGCCATATCTCTTCACCACCCTTGGTTGACTGGTAGAGAATGTCGAAGGCATTAAGTTCGCCTTTGTACCTTTTTGAGTGTGAAAAGTTTAAATAAATAAATAATAATGAAAACCGGTTTACCTAGGGCTTCTTCCAGAGAATACACAATACAGGCATTAAACTTGATAAGTTCTAAAGCTGTATTAAACAGTTCGGTACCTGACAAAAATAAGTATCCTGTTGTCGATAAGCGGCTTTCATTCGTGGCTGACACACGTATGGCTGAAAACCTACAGGATAGTGTCATAAATAAAACTATCCTAAGCTCCAAGGAGAACAGTTGTGAAAACAAAGAAATTATTAATACATTCCACACACCTATGAACAGACTCACGATGCTCCACACAGTAGAAATAATTTCTCACACAATTACAAAGATTTTAAACAAAAAAAAAAAGAGTTATGTTTAGTACATTACTGCCGCGGTCTATAATGACTACTTTGCTGGTCGCGCTGATGATGGCCGACAGCGCAGCGTAGCGCAGCTCCAGGCCGACACAGCGCGGTCAGCGTGCAGCACTTGATGGACGAGCTGAGATAAAGGCCGAGGCCGTAGGTCGAGGCCTTTACAGCGAGGACAGCAAGGGCTGCAATGATGGCCAAGCTGGAAGGCCTAGAGCGTAGCTAGGCTAGCTCGAGGCAATCATAGCGTGACCAGCGAAGCAGTCATAGTGGGCCAAGGCTTGTATAGTGCTTTACTCAAAAATGCAAGTACCTTCATTTTGTTGGAAAGATCATTGAAATACGCAAGAAAAACATTTTCGGATAAAGATTTAGATTTCCTACTGATTTTCCACTGCACAAATTTTTCATATGCAAGCTTATATTTTTCCTTTGAGTTTCGCGGTATTAAATTTTCAACCACAAATTTAGCTTCATCTTTAATGTCTGGCGGTGTTAAACACATTGAATCGGAAGAATTTTCGCTTTGAGAGCTCATTTTTAGCAAAAAAGTCACTAAATAAAAATAAAATTTTCACTGAACCGCGCTTTTGTTATTTCTATGTTTTTTTTTTTTAACAATGGTAGTTGGAACTATACAGCCAAATATGGAATAAAATCTTTTTGTACCTATCTCTATAAATACAAACAGCTGTGTTTTAAATAAAATCTTTTTGCATTTGATTTTTTTAAACGTTGAAACGTCAAAATAGCGGCCGGCAATGTTTTGCCGGCCTGTTAGAGCGACCAGCAAAACTTTGCCGGCCGCTCCTTGAAACAGAACGGCAAGGTCGACTTTGCTCAAACAAGGTTGTCAAAATAATGACCACATTACATGCATTTTTGAGTAAATTAATATTATGTTTATGATATTATTATTAACAAGGGAATGGACTACGTCAATCACTTAATCAGCTAATCATCATCATCATCAGCCTATAATGTTCCCACTGCTGGGACACAGACCTCCTCTCTTTTAGAGGGAGTGGGCCGTAATCCACCACGCGGGCCCAGTTCGGGTTGGTAGATGTCACATGTCTTTGAATTTTCGGTTCTAGGATATGCCGGTTTCCTCACGATGTTTTCCTTCACCGTTTTGAGAGCAGTGGTGTTGAAATAATTTACACAAAGTAAAGCGCTTGTCTGGTTTCGAACCTACGTCCTACAACTCGTAAGTTGCGGCCGTTACCACTGGGCCACCACTGCTCTAAGCTATTGGGATCAGATAATATGGTATTTTCGTTTATAAAATCTGGCACTACATTGGAAAACATCATCAATTCATCAAAAAGTGAAATAGCTAAATTCAATATGAATGACTATGTTATTGTTGTTGGGGGCCGCTATGAACGCGCAACCCATATGACACGGAATTGTGCTTACATGCATGGCTAGCATCCGTCAAGAACACAAATCCTGACATATTATAAAACTAAGTCCCCCGCCGCGTCTGTCTATCTGTCTGTCTGAACGCGATAAACTCAAAAACTGCTTAACGGATTTTCAAACGGTTTGTACCAATAGACGGAGTGATTCATGCGGAAGGTTTCAATGTTTTGTGAAAATTGGCTGAAATATGACGATTATTGTTGAAGAAGTCGGAAAAAATCATGCCGACTAGGAGCTTTTTTGGCGTGAGCTGCTTTAACCGGAAAAGATACATTAAATTTATGATCTACGGTACCTTTTGTTCATCTTAAAAAGTTCAACAAAAAAGTCCACAGTGGCATATGTCTATCTTCTAAGGATGACCCACAATAACCATTTTTATCTTTCAGAATTTGATAAAAATTTTATTGTTATTTCCGAAGCTTTTTTGACCGGTATAGTAAAAAATATGTCATTTAAATTGGGCATTTAATTTAGATTAAAATATGCTTTTAAATCATATAATTTAAATTAATAGTTTAAAAGCTCAGCGTAATTTTGAAACTGTGATGTTTCAAAATTACGCGGAGCAACGCGGGCGCAGCGGTAGGAGTCAATGACGTTTTCCTCTGTTATAGGTATCACATCTCGGTAGTACGTTCCCGTGGAATATTTTCCGACATCCACGCGAGAGAAGCCGCGGGCAAAAGCTAGTATATAGTATATTATAATTAAAAGCGAGGTTCCAAATAGATATCTTAATGAAACAAAACTAAATTATATGTTAAGGTGTATCTGTGAAAAGTATGACAATGTTGTTTTTTTGGATATGGATTATTCTAGATATCGGCCTCGGAGAACACACTTTATATTTAATCCAACCAGATCTTTGTTAAGGGAAATTTTGCAATTGGACTATAAATACAAATCAAATGAATATCAAAATTTATTAATTACACAACTGCCTCGTTGGTCTAGTGGTCGCAAGCGCTCCTGCTGAGCATGAGGTCCTGGGTTCGATTCCCGTGTCGGGCAAAGTGTTATTGGGTTTTTCTATCTGGAATTTCTCAGTAGCAGCCCGGAGTCTGGATTTGTGCCTGGTTGATGGCAATAGGCTCGCCCCCTACCTATTACATGGGACTTAAACATAACTGGCGAAATGTGGGTGTACCTACCACAGGTACACCTCTGCCCAACCCTTCGGGGAAACAAGGCGTGATGTTATGTCATGTTATTAATTATACAAAGTAAAAAATAACTCATGTAGATAAATCTGTACAAACTGACTTTACAAACCTTAAAATAAAATAGAAACCGAAAATGTCGAAGAACAAATATGTAATAATAACTCATCTAGTAAAATCATTATTTAGAGGATAATACGAGTACTGTACATCCTTAAGATGTACTTCCGACATGGCAGTGAAGTCCCCATAGTCAGTCACACAGACGATGCGACCTCTGCTAAGTCTGTTAAATGAAGAAGCGGTAGTGATTTTGTTCGTGAATACCTTTGTGTTCTACACCAAAATATAGTGGGTCTGCTTAACAAAGGGGACACCCTCTCTATGTGCCTTAATGAACTGTCAGAAAAAGACCTGTCCGTTGATGTACTATGCATAACGGAGCATTTTATGATGTCAGGTCATGAAGACTGTCTTGTAGTATCTAATTATAGATTGGTTGCACGTTTCAGCAGACACAATAGTAAAAGAGGCGGATCTTGCATTCTGGTCCGGTCTGGACATTTATGGAGGGAGTTACCAGAGGTTTCAGAACTTTCATTGACTAATGTAGTAGAATGTTGTGCAATTGAACTGACAAGTTATAAAATTTGTAATAATATGTATCTATAGAGTACCAAAGACGGAATTTGAATGTATTTTTTTGAAAACTAAAGCATTTATTGACATTGCTGGCAAGAAGAAATTGTGGGAATATTTTTTATGGCAGGTGATTTGAATATAGACGTATTGAAAAAGAATAACATAACTTCCGAACCAAAATGTCTCCTAAAAAGTTTTAATATGACATTAGCAATACAAAACCAACCAGGGCCTCAAGGGGGATAAAAACTGCCATTTGCTCACTTCAGATGTCGCTATCATTGTCCGTCTTTAAATTCGACAGCTAGCTGTCAATATCCATACATTTTTTGTAAACAATCAACTTATTTTACGCCTAATTAAATAATATGCCCCCTTGCGCAGCTGTTGACTGCAAAAATCCGGGGACCCATGTATTCCCCTAAGATCTTAAAAGAAGAAAAGTGTGAGAGAGAGCTCTCCGAAGAAAAAATTGGAAACCAAATAATTCGTCGAGGTTATGTACTATATTTTAAACCTGAAGACTTCTATCAGACGAATGCGTGTACAGGTGATGCTCTTTTTCATAATACAGTGAACTTAAGTGTTTTCATTATAGGCATTTGTGGATATTTATTTATATACATTATACTAAGGTTCTCTTGTTAAGATTATCTTTTAATCAACCAAAATACTCGTATGTCTAAGTAGCAAGCATCTATGCAGCATTCGCTTTATTGCATTGTATTTAATATCTTCATACCAAACTACCTACTGCCTAATATTAACACATATCCTGCACTGAATCCTACCGAAAGGACTGACCCGCAGCAACTGTGGACAAACCTGTGTGGAAAAGGAAATGGGAGGCCTTTGCCTAGCTGTGGGACTTTATGGGCTAAATAGATAAATATATCTTCCACTCATCATATTTGTATTGAATGTTTCGCACATAGATAAGTAGATCATAAATCCTTTTTGTCTGTTCTAGGTGATGAAAATATATAAAAAAGGCTCAGGAAGACTGCTGTACCCTCTATTTTTTCTTTTACTAAAGTCAAACCAGTCCACCCCTTAGCTGAAGACAGAGCAAATAGACTGTTACAGAGAAATGAGAAAAAACAATGTTTTGATACATATAGTGATCAAATTGCTGGACCTAGCCATGTTCAAACCCATGATAGTTATGAAGAGCCATATAAAGACGAGGAATTTACAATGTTTAACGAAATAGAATTTTTTCCTAGCACACCATTAGAGCCAGATGATGGGCCAGAGCGGGACCAACATACTGTATCATCAAGGCATACTCAAGTGAATTGTGTGTACATTTATGGATCTATAAAGAACTGTAGAAACAATGACAGTATCATTGCTTTCTACACAGGTTTTGAAACCTATCAAAAGTTCTATTTTGTGGGTTCGACTTAAGTGTAATGGCTCACAAAATAAAGTATTATGGAAGTCATGTGAAGAATATTACTATTGAAAATGTTATTTATTTCAATGTAATTTAATTTTTAATTTATTATTTAATGTAAACCAAATATTTGATCCTAGTTTATTGCATTATTGCTTTGTTTTTACATAATTCTAAATCAGCCATTATTAGAAATTAATTGCAGTCATAAAAATGTTAAATTCAAATATAGTGCATGTGGTGTTAGCTTTAAGTAATTGTTGCACTTATAAATGTATATCGTGTAGTTTAAAAGAAATGTACTTAATGTGTAAACAATTGTAGGCTAACCTATTAATTAATAAATAAATAAATAAGTCAACGCGTTCACATTGAACGTTTGTTATGTTTGACAAAACATCACAATTTTGTGCCCCTCGCATCAAAGATATTTTTTGTTTGTCTTATGTGCTGTAACTTTAGGGAATGTATTATGTATTATGCATTGTGTATAAGGAGATAAATAAAACATTGTATATAATATTAATTTGGTTTTATTACAGTATCATAGTATTTATCGTAAATTGCTGGTTGGAGATACTCGGTATAAAATGATGTTGTTTGAACATCATTAATTTTTCTGTGCATACTTTATGCATAGGTAATTGTAATCTTTGTACATACTATATCCTCTATACCATGGAGGACTGTGAAGATATGTTTACAGTGTGCTTCCAAGCCACTTCCAGCTGCACATTCACAATGACTTTCACATAATTATCATACCAGTCTTATTCATTAATCTTTTCATTTGTGCCTTGCATTGTGCATGAAAATAAGCATGATTACGATCATTAGCTTGATCAAGCTCCTATTTTCATAGAGGATTTTCACTTTAGGAGATATTTGAAACCTGAAATAATATTAACATTAAATTAAGTATATTACACGTTTTTTTTAATAGTTGAACTCACAAAGGAAGTAGTGAATGCATCATAAGTTGATCACTGTATGAAAACTTACCTTTCAGCAAACGTTTGAATGTGGGTTTTAGATAGCGCTGGAAGATCAGTGCTAGAATTGACATCCCTGAACTTTTCCAGGGCAGGAATGTTAGGGTTATCATCCTCAAGCT
Source organism: Agrochola litura (assembly GCA_949152395.1). Lineage (NCBI taxonomy): Eukaryota > Metazoa > Arthropoda > Insecta > Lepidoptera > Noctuidae > Agrochola > Agrochola litura. The sequence goes on along the minus strand of OX424490.1, from coordinate 32,411,841 downwards.
CTTATTCAACTCTGATCAAGTTATTCCCGTCGTATGCCTCCAGTCTTCAACAAAAAAAGGAGTTTTAAATAATGTAAACAAAACAATCTATCAATTAAAAAATGGTCATTATTTATTTACCTTTCCACTAAAGCTGCTTTTTTACCCGTGGTAGACGCATCTCTTTTCCATAACTCCGCTTTTAGTTGTACTACACTCCAAATCGCATACATTTTTGTCTAGTTTTCGTATATACAATATCGACACAACAGTGAAAACATAAACAACAATGGTGGACTAAAGACGCACAACCGTGCTGCCATCTGCTATGAGCTTTCAGTTTTTAACCCCATTAAAATAGTGTCAGAATGGTCTATCATTGATTTTATAATTGTTGATTTTGACAAGTTTGATACTCTAACATTAAAATGATACTTTGACATCTTCTACAAATTGTATGAGTTTATGATATTATTATTAACTAACATACCTAAAAATGTAATTTTAATTCGTAATTATGCAATCAATAACGTTAATACTAATCTAACATGTAATCTCTATCCTGTAATAAATATTTGTACCTAATATTTGCACGCCACACTTGGCAAAATGTGATGATACCATTGACTAATCTTAAGACCATGTAATGTACCATATGCTAACAAATAAATTATTATGATTATAATATAGCCCTTTATTTATAAACGTGGCTTAAAGTTAAGAGACGTTTGAACGTCAAAAATGAATGGACAAACAGTCGCGTGACATAACTTGAGGCAACACTAACCGACTTTTAATAATTTTATACTGAAGATCACGTCTAAACAAGTAGTGTTAATGATATAGAAAAAAATTTGGTTAAATTAGAGCATTTTCTTAATAACTTAATTTATGATTGTTCTAGATTATCTTTATATTAGATAGTAAAGTTATGTCTAACGCGGATAAAAAACTGAGAATCACGCAAAAACTATCAAGCGTATTTTTCTGACACCTTGACCATTTTAAAGATAATTTAATTATTTATCTTTTAGTATACTTGTTTTTTATGCATAATAAATTAATAATGCGTCTAATTTAGGACAGCGCTCCTTGATGGACGAGTCCTATTACTGGCTGGACGTACGACGAGTTGCGTGAGCTCAGCTCAAAATACGCAAGCTAACCACTCAAGGCCACTGGCATATATGTGCGTCTTAAGGCAATGTTTATAAATAAACCCCATCATACAGTCTACCTTTTTTAACCGTCTACTGCTGAGCATTAATTCTCATGCAATGCGCGTGAAGAATCCTACGTTATTATGATAAACATAATACATACTTTGAATGTAACAATACATATCGTACATTGTTTCTTTTTTCTCTCTCGTCTTTTGGTATGTTTTAGCAAGGTACTGTTACACAGTCGCACAGTTGGTGCAGATTCCGGATGTTTTTTAATCGACTTCAAAAAAAGGAGGAGATTCTCAATTCGACTGTACTTTTTATGTTTGTTACCTCTGTATTTTCGACTGAGTGAACCGATTTTGATGATTATTTTTTATTAGGGTTCCGTAGCCAAATGGCAAAAAACGGAACCCTTATGGATTCGTCATGTCTATCTGTCTGTCCGTCCGTATGTCACAGCCACTTTTTTCCAAACTATAAGAGCTATGCTGTTGAAACTTGGTAAGTAGATGTATTCTGTGAACCGCATTAAGATTTTACACAAAAATAGAAAAAAAACAAAAAAATTTGGGGGTTCCCCATACTTAGAACTGAACCCATACGTGTGGGGTATCTATGAATAGGTCTTTAAAAATGATAAAATGTGTCCCCCCCCCCCTGTAACTTCTAAAATAAGAGAATGATAAAACTAAAAAATATATATGATGTACATTACCATGTAAACTTCCACCGAAAATTGGTTTGAACAAGATCTAGCAAGTAGTTTTATTAATACGTCATAAATCGTAAACCGCAATTTACCTTTCATTCAATGTTAATTGCTGCTACGGAACCCTTCATGGGCGAGTCCGACTCGCACTTGGTTCCCGTTTGGTCCCATTTCAATTTGATCCAGTTTTGACAATGGCATCTATGAGAAAACTATATAAGTCTTAAATTTGCATTAAGTATTTGCGCGACAAATGGACGAATAACTCTTCCTGTCAGTGTTATTTACATAGTAGGTAGTGGGGTTCGAATTTGTGTGGGGTACGTAGCACAACTAAAAAGTGAAATATAAAACTTTTTACAAAAAAAATAATAAACAACAGACTTCCAAAAAAAAACACTACAAAGTGAAAAATAACTTTAATTTCGGAAGTCGGTGTCTTTGGTTTTGAATTTTTGTTTTTTTGCCACCGACTTTCTTATTTTATTTATTAGGTTTAATCACGAGCATAAATATATAATTATTACTATGGACAGATCGGCAATCATATCTGGTTTCATGATTAATTAATTAATATCTTTTGTCAAGAAGACAGCAAACATATGTGATCATCAGTGGAAGGTACCATCGAAGAAACCCATACCTATACACCGTAAGGACTATTTCTGCTTGCAGCGTTCGGCCACTATAGTAACGGTTACCTACGAAAAAAAAAGGGTCGTGTGCACGGGATTTTGTTTTCAAATTGCTTAGTTATAGGTTTCTTCGATGGTACATACAAGTAGCAGCACAAATAAATATGTGACATCGAAGAAACATCAAAACTATATAACAAGACAAGCGACGCCAAAAAACCGCATCGGCAGCAAAAAGATGTGACCTCTCAGAATGCATAATTATCGGACATTCATTTACTGTCTTCTTGAGAACAGATATTTATGAATGAATAAAAAAATCAGATAAATATTATTGCCGAACTGTCCGTAGTTATATTTTTTTTTGTATTTTGTTTATTTACGCTTGTGAATGAACTTAAAAAAAATCAGAATAAGCCTTACCCAAAATAGCCTTATGTATTTTACTTTCCGAGTCGTCAATCGACACTAAAAATAGACTCCGTGAATCGATTCTGAGAGAATTAAAAAAACGCCACGTGTCTTCATTTTCTAATTGATAGTGAAAGAGTAAACACTAGTTATACCTAGTACTCTTGGGCGATACCTAGGTATGTCCTTTGTATGTGGCATACGTGGGGTTAATGGTCTCCATATGGTGCCTACGTACAGTGGAATGGCAAAACTGTAAGTTGGTGGATGGATCGAAAATAAGTTTGAAAACACACCAACACTGTGTGAAATTTGAAACCATTGTAAAAGCCAAATATTATTAAAAGTGTAACCGTGGAGTTTCTTGCCCGCTCTTCTCTTGCTCGGGCCACACCAACGGGAAATGCCGTTAATTATCACGATGATGGACCTTAACCCGTCGGAATAAAGTCTATCATCGCGATAATTAACGGCGTTTCCCGTTGGTGTGGCCCCAGCATCCAAAGGAAACGAGCAATTGTAACCGTGCACCTTACCTAGCTTCTGACGTTTCATAAGTGCCCATTGTAGGTTATGTGAAATAAAATGTTTTGAATTTAAAGAAAAGTTTAACCATGAACTTGTGACTTGCGTCTACTTTAAAATTCATAATTTTTGCCATTATTTTCATCTTTGCTCTACATTATGAATAAAAATTAAAGATTGAGTCCTTATAGTAATATAAAGTAAACGCGTCAGTTATTCAGTGCAGACTAACTTTATTGTATCTACCTTCACATGTAGTAAGTACCTACATTCAAAAAACAAAAGGTTCACATTCACGTTAGTGATGGGCGAATCGAGTTATTTAACTCGAGTAACTCGATTCAAATCGTAAACCAGTCAACTCGAGTTCAATTTTTACCAACTTGAGTCAACTCGGTCGATCGAAACCCCGCCCGAGCCCGCGCAACACGAGCGCTCGCCCGCCGCGCGCCGTTATGATGCCTATTGCATTGCATGATTCACATCTCGCTGTACTCGACGTGAGTTGAGTGAAATAGCTATAATAAAATAAAATAATAAAAAACCGCGGTAAATGTTTATTTTTACTTGTATTTAAACATTTTGTAAGAAAGAAAAACAATAAGTCAACTCGAGTTGCGAATCGTCTGACTCGAGTTCTACACTACAATACAATACATTACGTCATTACAAGTCGACTCGCACATCTGTATACGCTCTCTACAGGCACCGAGTCGAGTCAACTCGAGTTGCGACTCGAGTCAGTAGCGATATCAACTCGAGTAACGCGAGTCTTAAAAAATCCGACTCGTCACATCGCTAATTCACGTTTACACATTCCTTAAAGATGTCGGTAGTAGGTACTTTGATATAAATACCAACATATAGTGCATCAAAAAGGGCGAAGTAAGGTATTCTGAGATTTTCACGGTACAGAAATTATCTATAATCTATACAAATAAATAAAACTGAAGTGTCTGTAACGTCAAAATAACAGCTATTTACTAAATGCATATAAAAGTATTATTATACCTACCTTATAACAAAAAAACAATTTTTTAAATGTTTGTCTATTTGTTTGTTCCAACCAATCTCTGAAGTGGCTGAACTAGGCTACTTTTATTTTAGAAAAAGATCCAGGGTCCACATGGGCGCAGCCACGGGAAGCAGCTAGTTGTGAAATAAAAACGCATTTTTGCAATAACTTTGTTGTTTTAAAACGTTCAAGAAAAGTACCTAAGTTACTTTGCTTTTCTGTTATTGTCCTGTACAGTGACCTCCCCAGACATAAACCACTCACTTCTAAGGATGTCAACAACGTGAAAGTCTAAAAAAAAATAGCTTTTAGAATAACATGCTAAGTTTAATATGCAATATAATTATATTTTACCAGCTTTTACTCGAACTGCATGGCCTGTGGCGAGCAGAAGAAGAATTTATGTGACAAAAATACAGACGAAACCACATTGCATTCATGAAGTGGAGACCTTCTTCTCAAACGGACATCTGTACGTAGGTTGGTCCCGAGTCACCAGTCTTGACTCTCTTCATATTTTTACTGCCGAGACCAAAACTACAAACGTAGTATACATGGTAGTTTTTATAAAAATGTGGCTGTTATTTTAGTTTATTATGGTGTCATTATTTTATATTTTGCTGTCTTACGACTTCCACGTGAACGAAGTCGCGGGCAGAAGCTAGTGAAGTGATAAAATAGAATAAAAATCGTGGGGCTTATTTTTTTTTTTTACTGATAGCGCTGCATATTAACTGTCAGAAGATGACATAAATGTCAGATTTTCACAACAGGTGTTGAACAATAAACCATAAACCTTGGAAAATAAACTTAAAAAACTCTCATCTGGCACCAATCACTTCTCAGTTTTATAAATTACGACAAATATAAATTACTGGAAAGTTATATTTATTTATAGGGAGTGCCTCCGCTGCTGGCGCCAGCTCCCGAATTGGCTGCCGTCGCCGGTTGCTGAATTGGCTACCGGCGCTGAGTTTGGAAAAAAAAGCGGAAAACGGGTTTGGAATTTTAGCATATTGGAGTAGATCGGCGAGGGTAGGCATTATTAAAAAAAACATGTAATAAAGCATTATATTTTCCAGTATTATATTTCCATATTCCAGTAATCAAGAACTAAGTACCCGGAACCGAACTAGTAGTAATATTTTTACACGCAAAAAAATTGTTATTTATGTTAGGTTAGAACTGTGACGCCCTACGACTAGAATATATAGAAAAAAATACTTTAGTTAGGGTTAGTTAGTTAGAGTTCTGAATACTGGAAAGGATTCCATAAACGCCGCGCCGTGAGTGTTCATTATGGGAGTCGGGGTGGTGCCGGCCACAGAGTATGTAACGTGCCGGCAGCCGATGTTTTTAATCTCAGCTGCCGACAGTAATGTCATGCCGGTTCCCAATGACGTTATTTTTGGGAGCCGGCGCCGGCAGCGGAGGCACTCCCATATTTATATTACTTTAATGTTGCAAATACTTAAATCTTAAAGTAAATTGAAAACTTTTTTTAGATAACTCTCAGAGTTTTGACAAAAATGTGGAAGAATGCATTTATTTTTCATAACCAGGTTACCGTCATTGTGGTTTCTTCCTTAATAATAAGTATTTTTGTGTTAAATGTTACTTTATAATTTTAGCCAGCAAAGCCTAAAATACAATAGACCACGTAACAATTTTCATGTTTAAGTTTGATCGCAATATTAGCCAGAAGGTGCTAACAAGTCAAATATGGATTATACAAAAATATCGTGAATTCGATTTAGTTCAAGCGTAGTCTAGAAGTTGGTACATATTTTTTCCATTTTTACATTATTTTTGCTAAATGATGATGCCGCGGAAGTAAACGCATGCAAACTTAAACGAAGCCGACAATTATTAGATTTAAAAGCGTGCATTCTAAAAGTTGGGAACGTCGCAAATAGTTGTCAAATATTTACCAATTTTTATTAATTTGTTAATATTACTGTATCGAAACATAAGATATCGCTCTATAGTGAACTAAAATTTTAATAAATAATGAATCGCAATTATAACACTGAATTTGATATTGGTTAAACACCCAAAACGACCTAACATAACCTATGTTAGGTCGTTTTAGGTGTAAAAAAGGGCATTTGGAAAGTTTACAAATACTTTTTTTCATCTAAAACTAAATATTCAGTGTTACAGTATTAATTATAGCATTTCATCATCAATATTTTAGTTCACTATACAGCGATATTTTATGTTTTCATACAATAATATTGCCAAATTAATCAAAACAGCGAAATATTTGACATCTATTTGCGACATTGACCACTTTCAGAATGCATGCTCTTAATTATGGCAGATTACAGAAGTTTATTAGTCATAGGTACAAATGTCTATACTTATTGTACGAGCCGTGTCCCCGATGGGACTTCCCATTGGCAAAAATGAAGAATTTTCACACAAACTTTCATCCCCTATTTAACCCCTTTAGGAGGCGCCATGGTACGGAGCGAGAGAAAATAATGGGAGGCCGTCACCTCCTTCTGCGAAGCGGTAATGCTCGCAAAGGAGGAGGCGGAACGCGTGAGGGAGAGGCAAATTTCGTGCCATCACGCCACTAACCGCCGCAGGAGACGCCACCAGGCCCGGTTCGACGGTGCGTTATCCACACGCACCTCTAAGAGATGTCAGCAGAATTGACGGGGTCCGCTAGGGAATATGCCTGCCGGGGTTGCGAATAAGGCCGAAAGATAGATCGTGGCCCCGGCAACAGGGCAACTGAAGGAACACGGGCGGATTTTAGTCTGTAAGAGTCTGACACGCCCTCCCGCTCCGCCCAGAGCGGGAGAAGTTATTTGATGATTTGAAACCCAAAAAAAAAAGGGTGTGACTTTAAAAAATCCTTCCTTCATGCTCACTTTTACTATATAAGGAACTATTGTGCAAAAATGTATGCCTCTAGAGCCAGCAGTTTAGGCTATGCGATGTCAGTCAGTGTATGAAAGAATTTAAGTTTTTTTTTGTCTAAGATTTTTATTATATAAATATTATTATGATAACTGATCTTACTTGCCTGAATACAGTTTTATGTATACTTACGTCTTTATTAAGAAAAATAAAAATGGAAGTGTTCATTTATTAAATTTATTGACTGTTTTAGAATCATGATTTTATAAATATTCACCACAGGAGCTCCTATATACAGACTGTCACAAAAATAAATTCATATTTTACACTAATTATTTTCTACTCGTTAAAGATTTCAAAATAAATAACGTATTTAAAGTAACAAGAAGACCTTTATGTTTATGACACTCTGCAAAACTGCGACTTTAAAAAAAATGCAAAATTATATTCGACAATAATATTTTAACATGATTATTTGATTGATAAATCAACTGAAACTTATATGTAAGTACAAAAAAGCATTTATGCAATGATAAAATAAAAACTCATGCAATTATCATTGAAAATCAAAGCTATACAATTTAACTCATTAAAATCAGTGTGCTACTTAACAAAATTAATAAAAAAAATACATTTTTAATTTTATTGAACTTACAGATTGCAAAATTTAATTGTACATTTACATATTGATATTTCTACAATTTAATTTTATTATATATTTTTACATATCTTGCAACCACTTCTACCGCTTTATACCTGCTTCAAAAAGTCAAGATTGTAAAAAGTTTTAAAGTTCATTTACTCAACAAAAATAAAACAGTATTTCAGTGGTGTATGCATCTTTATCTAAAAATTTGTTATAACTTTTTAGTTTTGCACGTTTGAACTGTCATCTAAGAATTTCCTAAAATATAATTTAATTTGTAAAACTATTAAAAGTCACATAATTAAACTAAAATAAAATGTTTGACATGTATACTTTACAAAGTACGAGAAACTCGCAATAGAGTGGGACACTGTCTTCCCAAAGGGTATCACTGGTAGGTATTTGGACAATTATATAATAAGAGCAAAAAAAAGAAATGTTCTCGGTTACTTTTTCTATTATCACAAAATCCAACAAAATTGGGCCCCCGATTCATAGATTTTTTACTGAAAAAACCACCCAATCAGGTACTTTCCCAAACAAAAATTAAGTTGAAATGCACTATTACTAAAAAATAATAAGAAAAGATACAATAAGTTATTGAAATAGAAGAAGATGATTGCAAGAAATAAATCAATCTGAATCAATCCTAACTTAAGCCTACTTACATGACGTAATAAAGCTCTCTTGACCGCAAGACATTAATGTTTTGCACTAGACCACTTCCTCAATCATAATCACTTAAAGTACCATTAAGTATAGATACAACATTCCTGGTATCGCAACCAGTTCTAGATTCCCACTGTTCGGGCACCAATGAGAAGCTAGAACTAAAAAAAGATGACATTAACTAAGCAAAACCATATCAAAAATATTATATCTACAAAAAAAAAAATCAGCTGACGAAAATTATGACTTCTATTTATTTACAAAATTACTGATCTTGTCACAAAAAGTAAAAAAATAAACATGCAAAATGTTCAAACAGTAAAAGTAAAGATCGTTTTTGCGACAGAATCAATTGATTGTAAAAATCAATTAGGATCTCGTAGTGCAGAAATAACAATTAGTTAATCGATGTGGCCAATTTAGATCAATTTGTTCAGAGAGCTGTAGACATAGACAATTATCTTATTAAGACTAGAATGGAAGATACAAGAAAAAAAACAGAAAAAAAAGTAAAAGAAAAGAATGACACAGAATTTCAACTTAATACCAAATTGTGGAACGCAAACATTTGAACATCCTGTTGTGATGATAGAAAAAAATTACATTGTACTAATGAAGATGGTGAACAACTGAATATGTTTTGAAACAAATCAATGAAATGGCCTTTTTGAAAGAATTATAACTACCTATGTATAACAGAGTGATAGTATTTACACTTGACAGTTCATGTAACACACAAGGGCCATATTATATCAACGCGGTATCATTTTAGGGCTTGATGCCATCGAAGGCGAAACCCTGACCATCACCGCCCGGTGGTAGCTTTGACCCCATTCCTTATGCAGTCGAGTTATTATGTTTGTTTAGTAAATTGTAATTAATCAAGCTTTTAAAGTTAAGTTATTGACATTTAATAATTTCTGTGTATGTTCTATACCTACCAGTTATAAAAATGCCAATTTCCAATACAAATTTTTTGATTAGATGAGAGTTCAAATAAATATCATAGAAAATACGTAGAAAATTAAACTTAATTTAGATTTTATCACTAGGAAATAAGATTTAACTTTCTTTAAACTTGTTCAAATCCATAGAAGGTATTCTGGGACTATCACACGGCTCTGGTTCATTGCTGAAAGTAGAAAAAATATTTTAAATAAATTATTGTTGTTTCATGTCCGCTGGATGCGAGAAGCACAGAACCGGTCGAAGTGGCGGTGCTTGGGGAGGCCTATGTCCAGCAATGGACGTCTTTCGGCTGATGATGAAAACGAATGTCTGATTGCCAAAATGTGGGGGCAAAATAATTACAGTTTTGAATCGAATTAATTTATTTTATTGACACTACGTAATTCGAATGTAACTTAATAAACAGTCATAGATTCAGTGTAGAATTTGAAGTCATCGCTCGTCTCGGACTTTCTAGCCAGTAACTGCAAAATGTTTTTCTGCAATACTCACCCAAATAGATCGGCTCTGAGAAAAGCTGCAGGCGGCTGCGATAACAATTCTATGCCGTCTCGGTTGTCGCAAATAAGGCGAAACATCGACACCTTCTTTATCTCTTCTAATTGACCTGTAATTAATATAAATGTAATTTATTTGTAAGAGGCCACTTACAACTCATCGTTCATTCTACCACAGACCAAAAAGGGACTAAAAAAAGGCCCTTTAGTTAACCGACTTCCAAAAGGAGGAGGTTCTCAATTCGACTGTATGTTTTTTTTTTTGTATGTTTATTACGCGATTACTCCGCCAATTATGAATTGATTTTGATTATTATTTTTTGTTTGGTAGATCATACTTCAGAGGTGGTCCCGTAAAAATTTTATTAACTTTACTTAGTTTTTGAGTTAGCTTCAATAATACATTTTTTTTTTCCACTTAGTATGTGGATGATATGATAACTTCCTGTCACTGTTATCTACATAGTAGGTAGTGGTATTCGAATTTGTGTGGGGTAGGTACCACAGCTAAAAAGTGCAAAAATAAAAACTTTTTACAAAAAAAAAAAAACAACAGGCTTCAAAAAAAAAACACTACAAAGTGAAAAATAACTTTAATTTCGGAAGTCGGTGATAAAGAACGAAAATTCAAAGACACCGACTTGCGAAATGAAAGTTATTTTTCTCTTTGTAGTGTTTTTTTTTTGAAAGCGGTTGCTTTTTTACTGTATTTTTTTACATATTTTATTATAGCGGCGATAGTAATACACAATCTGTGAAAATTTCAACTGTCTACCTATTACGGTTTATGAGATACAGCCCGCTGACAGACAGACGGACGCATATTTTCCCCCAATTGTTATTTACGTGTTTTTTTTTTATCTTTGTGTCATGTTTACCGCAAATAAACGTATTTTCTTTCTTTCTTCTTAGACAGATGGACGGTCCAACAGCGGAGGAATAGGATTCCGTTCGGCACTCTTCGGGTACGGAACCCCAAAAAGAACGGTTTTTCGACTTACTTGGCGTAAACGCTCCTGGATAAATATCAGGTCCATACTCATAGTAGAAGCGATCCCCCTTCTTATGCCTGGCGAACTGGTCAGCGATGATATTGGCGAAGGTTGGGCCCACTATCCCGCCATCCACTGGTTCCTCCAGCAACCCTCCCACCCAGAGGTCTATGTCCTCTGGATGCTCGTATACTGAGACGAGGCGTTGAGCTGCCTGTGGGAGATGAATAAAAGATAAACAAGATAGAGAGAGAGAAGAGACGAAACATGGTATATTTGGTACTAAGAACGTGGGCCTGTTACCAGTCGATCCTTGCCGGAGCAAAAATACCCAATCATGGTCAGTCGAATAAAAGAAATGAAGGTGCAAACAATATACATTGCTTTAGGCATAGAACATAACCTTCGATCTTTACCAAAGCTGCTGATCAGAACCCAAGTTCTGCTCTGTACAAAAGTATTCGCATTAACTATCAATAACTCTCTTATCCTTGATTGAGATGAAAATATGGGCAGGCTTGAAAAGTCGATAGTGAAGGATAGAGTATTTTTTGTGATTTAGCTCTTTTTTTTTGAGTGGGAAATTGTCAAATAAATTCTCGCACTCAGGGCGGAGCGGGAGGGCGTGTCAGACTCTTACTGACTAAAACCCACCCGTATTCCTTCAGTTGTGTATTGTGTTGCCTATGTGTTGCTAGGGGCACGGTAACCCTTTCGGACTTTCCCGCGCCCTCGGCAGGCATCGGTCCTAGCGGACCCCTTCAGTTGTGCTGACAGCTCTTTGAGGTACGCGTGGAACACAATGCGCCGTCGACCCTAGCCTAGTCCTCATCGGACGGCGAGCTACCCATTACTCACCGTCCGCAAGCCCGCGCCTATGGTGGCCGGGAATCGGCCTGGGATTTGCAATTGGGCCCTAAAAAGCTACTTACGGCCCAAAGGACCTACTTGATACTGATAATACTTACGCTGGGTGAAAACTGCTGAAACTCAGTGTATGGTTCAAGTCCTATTAGTTTCCTGTACTGGTTGTATGAGTTCAGTCCATGATCGCGTCCACGCTGGATATTTATGGCCGCCAGGTCCACACCATAGGGGTTGCCTCCGTGGAACATGTAGCGAGAGAGCTGAAAATATGGAGATTATGAGTTTTTGGTCAACCACTGCTTAAAGACAAGAACGGATTCACACTTTCGGTATGTATAAGCTACTGAGGTATATAACATTTCAAAGGAAACCTATAAGACAATAAATACTGTAAAGGAATCTCGGGATACAGTGATATTTGAACAAGTACAATTAAAAAAAAAACCCCGAAACAAACATTTTCTCATTCCTCTTTCCTACTCCATCACCAGACCCTGTTCGTTTTCGTATCTATAACCTATTCATGAGACCATTCCAATGAGCCCAAACACGATACCTGTGCTGTAAGTTAGGAAGGGAATTGTATATCCTGTAAATTTCAGGTGATGCTGCAGCATCAGTTCAAAGTTACCGTTCTTCTATCATTGAAGTAAAAGAATACCAAATTTCAAATTGATCAGATCTGTGGAAGATACTCAGATCCATTCATCAACTATAAAAGAGCTGATAATCTTCAAACGGCTGAACCGATTATGATCAAACATATCTAAGAACCATTGCTAGAAAACCTGCTTTCAAATAAAAAAACCGCATTATAATCGGTTCATCCGTTTATGAGCTACGGTGCCACAGACAGACACACACATGGCGGTCAAACTTATACCACCCCTCTTTTTGCGTTGGGGGTTAAAAATAGAAATATCGTAATACCTTTTCTACGAGATTCATTGGAAGCAGTGTAAACAAGAACACGTTGGCTCTTGCCTTGGGAGCAGATCCTCAGCAACGGTGGTTCCAATCACACTAAAAACCATACCCTGGCCTTTTGCACCCCTACTGGGGCCCAAGTCTGCTATTTTTATAAATTCGTCATTCCAACACGATCCCATTGTCATTTTGCTAAAAGTTCGTAATCTGCTAAATTCATAATGGTCGATCATTGCTCGGTCAATGGTCTTGTAATATAATTGTGTTATAATGGCATTGTCGTACAATACGACCAATGATACCGCCTAAGTCAGTCATTCATTTGTCTTGTATGTACGAGATTACCAATAAGTGCCATTTCTTTCAATGGAGTGTCAGTGGCTGACCATTGGAAAGTCATAATGACGCCATTATATTAGTAGATTATCAAACTTGTCAAAATCAACAATTATGAAATCAATGATAGACCATTCTGACATTATTGTAATAGCAGACTTGAGGCCCTGATATAATAAGCTTACCCCTTCAGTAACAAAAGGATCCACCGACTGCATTGGCTGCGAGGACAGTCCGATCAGCAACCTGTCCAGGAAGTGACGCAGGCGCATCCTCGTTGGTTGGAACATCAGCTCGGGGATGGATATGGTCTCGAATACTCCACCCATTTTGGGACTCTGGATCCTTAAATAAAAAAATATTCTATTTAGCCTATACTGTCCCCACTACTGGGACACGGGCCTCCTCTCGATGAGAGGGACTGGGTTATATCTACCACGCAGGCCCAGTGCGGGTTGGTAAAGTTCACATGTCTTCGAATTTTTGATTCTAGGTCATGCCGGGTTCCTCACGATGTTTTCCTTCACCGTTTTGAGAGCAGTGATGGTGATGAAATAATTTACAGAAAGTAAAGCGCCTATCTGGGTTCGAATTTACGACCTACAACTCGTAAGACGCGGCCGTAACCACTGGGCCACCACTGCTCTGTACTGGGCCACCAGTGCTCTGTATACTTGTTAGTGTCTGATCAAAATAACCCTTTTCCGAGTTATGATCTGAATCTTTATCATATACATTTTTATCAGCAGGAGACTTGGCTGGATCCATAGATAACCCTCATCTGTAGCTAGCGTGTTTCTGCACCAGATCAGTCTACTAAATCTAAGTATTTGAAATTCCATGGACTTTAAAAATATAAAATTCTCTCCAAAGCTATTCTCTTTTTTTTCTTCGAAACGGTTAGGTGTTTTATGAATTCACCGTTTTCAAACTCAAAGCATTTATTTCAATTAAACTATTTACAGGCAGTTTTGAATTGTCAAAGAGTCGGTCAGTTCGTCAGAAAGCTAAACCTAGTAACCCATTACAAAACGTAGATCTCTACGGAGAAGAACGGGCAAGAAACTTCAAGGACACTCGTTCAAATATAGTACCGTACTAATACGTACGTAAAGTGTACCTGGTTGACCGAGCGCAAAGAGAATGCTCATTTAATAGTATAGGATAGTTCATACTAATTCCATGTATTTATCATAACATAACATCAGGCCTTGTTTTCCCGAAGAGTTGGGTAGAGGTGTCCCTATAGCAGGTACACCCACATTTCGCCAGTTATGTTTAAGTCCCATGTAATGGGGGCGAGCCTATTGCCATGACCCGGGCACAAATCCAGACTCCGGGCTGCTACTGAGAAATTTCAGAAAGAAAACCCAATAACACTTTGCCCGACCCGGGAATCGAACCCAGGACCTCATGCTCAGCAGTAGCGCTTGCCACCACTAGACCAACGAGGCAGTCTACACTAATTACTAATACAATTCCATGTATAGTATATACTAATTCCTTGCTGCCATGATAGTAGGTACTTACTAATTCTCTGCTGCCATGTCATTATCCTAAGGTAGCCATCTTGTTCTAAACTTTAGACGACCGGGCTCTGCTCGGGTGAAAATACAGAGAAAACGTATTTTCACAGATATGAAAACCAATTATGTTTTTTCTTTTTATTGGATGCTGTAGAATGGTAGTAGACCATGGTCTGAACAACGTTTGTTCTAGCAAAACTGTGATTCAAATTTCACGGTGTATATTCCAACATTCATCGAAATCGTTAGAGCCGTTTTCGAGAAAGTGATTACAAATATATATAAATATTGCTCGTTTAATAGCATAGGATATTACAAAATCCTGGGTACATTATTCTGGTTGCCTTTTATTTTCCTAACTATTACTTAACAGAACATAACATCACCCCTGTAATCCTCGAAGTGTTAGGCAGAGGTATCCATAATACATCCATATTTCGCCAGTTATGGCAGGCCTATTGCCATCAACCGGGCATAAATCCAGACTCCGAACTGCTACTGAGAAATTCTTGATAGAAAAACCCAATAGCACTTTGCCGAACCTCGTGCTCACTTAAAGTTGTTATAAAATTAAATCCACTTACACAATTCTACCGTCGACTACAGAATGTCCGAATCTCATGGCTGCGGCGGAGAACTCGGCTGATAGTGATGGATTTGTTTGAGGGTTGTATGATGAGGAGTAGCCTGCAGATGGGGAGAGCTCAAACGTGTTCATGATTTGGGGACCTGAAA
The DNA here is from genome assembly GCA_949152395.1 of Agrochola litura. NCBI lineage: Eukaryota > Metazoa > Arthropoda > Insecta > Lepidoptera > Noctuidae > Agrochola > Agrochola litura. Next base: position 32,396,363 of record OX424490.1, on the reverse strand, counting down.
TTACAACTTTGGTTAATCACGTCATGTTCCTGACATCAACTTAATATTATTTGTCAGGTCGTATTTGTCTCCAAATCTACTACCTCTTTAAAGTAAGATATTATGTTAACCCCTGGATTAAAAACCCAGCTTGGCGAAAGATGGTGCGTTTATGATGGCACATTAATTTGTGTTTATTGTGATTGAAGACATTATGTGATCCATATGTATGGTGGTTTTTAAATGTTGCCCCTGTGCTACGGATTCAATCAATCTGCTAGTCAAAGAAGTGCGAAAGTACGCATAATTCGACAAAGTTTTGGGATGGAACGCTCTTATTTTCATAGGGTTCCGTACCTCAAAAGGAAAAAACGGAACCCTTATAGGATCACTCATGTGTCAGTCTGTCCGTCTTGTCACAAACAATTTGCTCCGAATCTAATGATGCACACATGTATTTCTGTGACCCAAACACGAACGTGTAACGTAAATAAATGAATTTTGAATATGGGGGTCACTTTTAGGGGAAAACAAGAAAATTTTAAAAAGTTTTGCCAACAGTACCGTTTGAGATATCAAATGAAAGGGCTTGTAACGACGATCTTAAATATATTTTGTATATAATTTTAAAATAAACACTTTTAAAGATATTTCAGAAAATCGATAAAAAATAACCATTATCTCCGAAACTACTAGACCAAAAATTTGGAAAAAAAATACCTAGAATGGTTCTTTAATCATAGATTACAGATAAACTTATAACAAGTCTATGGTCTTAAAATAACATGGTAAATCTCTCAATATTGTGCGTACAAACTTACATTAGCAGTTGGAATGTATGGGAGAACATGTTTGTTCAAATATAATGTTAAGTTTGTTCTTGGGATAAATTTATCTCAACTACGGAACCCTTCATTGTGCGTGGTCGGTTTTTTTTATTATGTGATCAGTATCATCAAGTATATCATACCGAGAAGCAACGGCAGCCACTCATTATAAATGACATGCTGGTACTCAGCCTGCAGTATCCTCCTGGTCTCCCAGAACACGGTATCTTCATCCCAGCCAAGGTTGAGAGCTGACAGAGCTCGAGCGACGCGGTTGTGCTCCCTCGTGAATATCGTGTGGAGGACGGTCAGAGAGATGATCTGGTTTCCATGGTTGTCTCCTACGAAGGAAAAAAGACTGAGTCAGAATGAAGAAAATTATCGAGGATGTTGTTGGCGATTATGATGATTAAATAAATCTCACTGTTCTGCGAAATCTTACGAATTTTTGTTTATTTTTATATATAATTGGAAATATATATATATATTTATGTATATCTTTAAAAATAAATATTTATTCCTCAATTCTCGCTATTGCACCTACCGCTGTTTGTCTCTGCCTCACCCAAAGGTTGACTGGTAGAAAATGCCTTTGGCATTAAGTCCGCCTCTGTACATTTGTGTGCTTGAAGTATAAAATAAATAAATAAATCTTGACTTGAGCTATTTCATTTCGAGTTTTTTGACATTTCATAGAAAATACTTCTACTTTGCAAATTCTTTATGCACTTTGTCGTAAACTTTGAGAATATAATCTACTCGTATATAGTCCGTGCAATCCACGAAGACGCACAGTACAGCACGTTACAGTACAGTAATCGCGGAGTGGGGCGCGTCTTCGTGGATTGAACGGACTATATCCAGAGTAATTCATAGCTCACTTTGAAACCACAGCTGCATCTTACCTAATAATTTTCCGAATATTCCGAGTATTCACTTCAATAATCATCGAACTCATGCAGCGTAGCAACAGGAAAGTTTGTACAATAAATAACAATATAAAAGTAAAAAATTGTGGCACTCCGGGAGTGCCGCCAGGAGTGAAAACTTGAGCAATTAAAAAAATATTTCTAAAACCTTTAAAGTAAAAATACTTGCACAGAACATTAATCCGTAACGTAATATAAATAAAGAGCACAATCGCGTTTATAAAAATAAGGTGTCAGTTACGGTGTCGCGAGTTCAATTGTTTTTCTCATCTCAAAAATGCCCAACGCGCCTTAAGAAGTTTTCACTTCAATAAAACAATGCTACAATACCTGATTCAAAGCAAGCCGCTCCTTCCTTTATCGCCAAACACTCCTTCCTCTCCGTCAGAGGCGGCAGCTCCCTGCCATAGTCATTGAAGGTCTTCAGCAATCCACCAGCATCTCGAAGAGACGAGAGCTTCTCCTCTGAACTGCCATAAAGGTGGGACAGGTCGGTGTAGTGCGTTGCGCCATTCATCTGCAATTAGAAAATTTACTCTTCATGTCATTAAAAGAGGAGGTCGTGGCTAAGAAATAACAGCTGCACGGGTTGATTTATCAGGTTAATCTACGCTTGCCAGGGTTGGTCCGTAGATGGGTGACCATCGTTACATACCGAGACTCCTCCGTGCCTCGGAAAGCACATTTAGCCGTTTGTCCCGGCTATCATTCGTGGCTCTTTGACAGTCGTTACGGGTCGCCAGAAGCCCGAAAATTTTCGGGCTTACCAAGACTACCAAGGGGTATCGTATTACCCAGTTACTGGGTTGTGAAGGTCAGATAGGCAGTCGGTCCATGTAAAATACTAATATTTAGCTGCATGCTGGTAGGCTGGAAGCCAACCCCAACATAGTTGGAAAAAGGCAAGGTATTGTATAGTCATTAAATTTGGCATGATTTTCAAATAAAAAAGTGTCTCTATTTATCCCAGTAAAGAAGAGAACATAAATGGGTTTATGTCCCTTTGAAGATATCAAAGAGATTCAAACATAACGGTGAGTAACGTAAAATAATATCACACCTGTAATCTCCGAAGGATTAGACAAGTCTATGGTACTGTGGTGACATCTACATCGCCACATGCGAACTAAGTATCAAAGACCTGACGTCACACAAAAATCTTGACGTCACACAAATCCTGCATTGCGCAATTAGAGTTTACCGCGGGAACGACATATATACGACTATCCGAGATCAAACGCCCGCCAGCCACGACACCCGTCTGGTCGGAGGATCCTCCCTTTTCTACAGAGGATGAGTGAACTTTACACCCTGTTCCTCATACCCCTAAAGTACAAACTAAATAGAACTGGTGAATGAGGTTGACTAAAACAACCAATACAATGGATAAAAATCACCAACAATTAAGAGTGTAATTGTATTAATTATTTTTAACATAGCCAATAATATTGACACACATTATACATATAAATATTGTACACCCCATGGGTATGTTACAGTGATACAGTAATGTTAACTGTAAGAACTGTCTTTTCACCTGTGACAAACAATGAATAAATAACTATGAATATGAAATGTGGGTGATAATTAATTCGCAGTAAAAAGTGCGAGAACTGTTACAGATTCGGGCTGCTTCTGAGAAATTCCTGATTGAAAAACACAATAGTGGAAAAGTACTTACGATCACTGGATCAAAGAAACAGTCAGTATGTATGACTGACACTAAAGAAACCAACCTTCAAAAGAAGACTATCATGACGACGTACCTGCTTAGCATAACCTGCAGAGCAATCACTGGCAGGCGCGATCTGAGTCCTCACAAAGTTGATGCATTTCTGTCGGAACTGTCCGTAGAACTGGTCGTCAGGAGCTACCACTATTGGTGCACAGGCGAAGTGCTGCAGTTCTGGAGGCAAGACGTCTTCGCCATCGTTCATGCAGCAAGAAATACCGCTGCCATTGTCTGGGAGAAGTAAAAGGTAGGGTAGTAAAAATGAAAATCAATGGGTTGCATGTTGTACCATATTAATTGCATTTTTTGCATTTGTATTTTTCTATGGCTGTAGCGCGGTGCTGCATCCAAGCCTGGATTTAGTTATTGCGCAATTAAAACTAAATATTGTTACATCACATTATACTGTGAAAGCTTGTATCAAGTGAACGATTTTGGTAAGATATCCTCACCTGCAGTAAAAACAACCCCCGCGCTGATGTCATGGGCGATGAACTGTCCAAACTGCATAAACATAATGTTGTGGGTACTGCTGGGATGGCTCCCGTCCAGGAGAAGGGAACTGCTGACTATTCGTGCACTCGGTAGAGGAAGACCAGATTTAGCTGTTCTCATGGCCCATATTCCTGCAAAATGGTAAAAGCTTTTAAAATATTTCATGACATTCCCCCAACCTTAAAACTCTAACTCAAATTGTACTAAATGACGATTTTTTTTTACAATTTGGGTTTTAACTGTTAAACACTTCGAAAATTTTGACAACTTATAACTTGCAAAAAAACGGGTAACCTTCATTGCATCATATACTTAACTAATAAAATATCCATATATACCATTTACTAGGTAGGTACGTCTTTCATTGACTTGAATGTGTCCTGACGGCTGAGAGTATATCATGCTCACTCTAATGTCTCGCTGACAGTGGCGTGTGTGTTGGATCATTTAGCTCCCTTCAAAATGGTTGAGCTGAATGGTGCTAATCCATGCGTCATGTTCGTGAACGGACGCTGTCAATAAGGACTGGTCATCTCTTAGCTGCCATGGCTTATTTTAATTTAATTTTTGAATTGTATTATTTGTTTTATTTTCTATTACGGACGCTTTTAACGTTCTGCATCGTTCTCACATGTATAACTTCAACATTAATGATGTAACCAATATTTTGTAACCATATTCTGATATAAAAGAAGGTCCGTGGAGTTTCTTGCCCGTTCTTCTCCATAGGTACCTACTACGCTTTGGAATGGGCAACTAGCTTCATCTTTCTGACTGACCGACCCCTTGACAATTCAAAAGTGCCTGTAATTGGTTTATTTGAAATAAATGGTTTGAGTTTGATCTAGTCTTGTGTAAATATTAACACGTGCTAGAGTAACTGATAATTCTAATATTTTTAGGTATAATTGTATCGTAATTACCGTCACTATAATCAGGCGGCAGAAGCCTTTCGAAGCCAGTGAGGACAGCACCCCATGTGGAGGAGGTGGGGTTGTTACACTCTCCGCCAATACTCCTGTAGCGATTTGGAGTCGAGCACGACGGTTGTGGAGGACAGAAGGGACCTGAAATATAATTCAAAATTCAAAAGTCATTTATTCAAACTAGGCTGAGAATCAGCACTTTTCGAACGTCAAAATTACATAAGACAGTCCCCCAAAAACGCCCACCCTTCACCACTTCCTAGTGCCTTTAGCTGGGAAGAAGAATGTGGCGCAACAAACTCCCCCTATAATTTATGTTCAAGCAAAACAGCTATTGTTAGAAAACATTGTACATGTAACAATGCCACAAACTACAAGTAAAACCGGCCAAGTGCGTGTCGGACCACGCACAATGAAGGGTTCCGTAGTTGGGATGAATTTATCCCAAAAACAAACTTAACTTTGTAGTTGATATACATGTTCTCGCATACGAAATGTATGGGAAACATGTTTTTGCAACTGCAAAGTTAAGTTGGTCGATTATTACTCGTTAACTTGTAAAGCCTACTTAGCTGTGATAGTTTTCCTTTTAATTTCATTATATAAACTACTACAGTGATTTTTTTCACACATCCAAAACCAACAATTTAGCTGGCAGGACACTTGACTCAAACAAAAATTAGCACTTTAATGCTTAATATTTCGCAAACGAATCCCTGAATCTAAAAATGGTTTTCCCAAACTCACAATGTTTTTAAAGGACCTTTCCAATGATATCCAACAAGATGATATAAAAAAAACATCGCCACTTTACGTGTATAGATAGATACGTGTATAAATTATGAAAAATATTTTTTTTAAGGTAGGTACCTCCCGTACCTTAAAAAAAATATTTTTCGTAATTTTGTTTTACCACTTTGTCAACGTAGTTAATATGTATACTTATGCCAAATTACAGCTTTTTAGTACGAGTACTAAGGGTCTTGGAGCTAGACCGCGGACAGACAGACAGACAGACGGACATGACGAAACTAAAAGGGTTCCTTGTTTACTACGGAACCCTAAAAACATGCCTTTTTTATCGTCATGGATAATGTCGTGGCCAGATCTTAGAATTGATCATTTTATGAAATGAATGAATATCGCTAGTGGTATTTGCACGCCATGTTATGTCATGGCAGCATATGCTGAAACAAATTTACTGTAACACCTTACGTACCATATTCTAGCAAATAAATATTTTTGATTTGATTTGATCATGATGTAGACTGACCAGATCATTGAATACTCAATCGTTTGACGATATGAACAGTTAAGAGGAGACTCCCTAAATTGTATGTTAATTTACATTAATATTCTGAAAAAGTCACGCAAACGATCAAAATGGAACTTTATTATATGATTTATTGGATCTTTTTCTTTACAAATATAAGACAGTTACGTAATTGGAACATTTTCGCTCGATTCAATTTTTATTCGAAAATCATGTCTTTTTTAAAGATTATTTGAAGCAAAAACAAGATTACTCGGCTTTTTTGTCTAAAATAATAATTGACAGTAAGAAAATATAGTTTATTATACAAATATAAGATACTTTTTCTCTAGATCAATTATTACTTTAGAAAACGACATAAGAATTGAGACTTACGACATTTAGTTCCGTGTTCGAACACAACCAAAGAACGCACGCGATATTCAACTTTACTACTGATGTGTTAGCGTTTAGCACATAAATAGTGGAGTGGTGGCGTGCATGTCTTATGTGTTTGAAGGTCTTAATTGGTCTTAAACGCACGATTACTTCATGATGTGGCCAAACATTAGTGGGCCAAACGTAAAATAGTTAGATTATCCACCGGTAGAGGCGTTGATGTCACTTTGTTTTTGTTGTGCATCATGGCGGTGGCATACAACGAATCAAACAAAGTAGGATGACCACGTAAAAAAGTCGGTGGACTTTTATTGGGTTTCCAAATATGATTTATGGAAAGCGATCAACTTGGAAGTTGCGCTCGCCGGCCGCTGCCATAGCGTGAAATGCAACATAGCACTTAAAATTAGTTTTTACAAATTAAAAAACTACGCCCCTTGTGGCACCCCGACCAAATGGGTTAGGTTAGGTTAGAACTGTGACCAACGGCTACTTCCAAGTTGGTTGCAGCGGTAACTTATTAAAAATCTTGAATTGATTTATTAATTGACAGACAACACACTGCATTAAGATTAGAGTTCCTTATATAGCGCAAGTGAGCAAATTGGTTGAATAGGGGATAACTTTTACGGTTCGTAATTTTTCCGATGGGAAATCCGACCAGGTAAACGGCTTTTCATAAAATTAAAGAAAGATTGAACTAAAAAAGACTTTTCTCTAAACAATCGTGCATTTATAGGTAAACATTCAGCATATACAACGAAATGAACTCACCATCCGTATGATCAGGAAGTCCTAAAGCCAGTTCATCTTCAGAAATTGCCTGACGTGCCTTCAACTCCTGCGCAGTGAACAAGTTCAGCAAACCACCGCGACCCAGGGCGGCGGCGCGTTCGTCGTGCGTTACCACCGACTAAAGGAAGACAAGAGAAAATTAATGTGGGTAGAAAATACATTTATTGTAGTGTTGAGATTTAATTCTGATTGATAACATCAATACCAATAAGTAATAGGAGAGTTCCTTTTCGATTGTCGAAAACCGAGAGAAGCCAAAAGGAGAATTACTATAACCCTGTCTATGACAGCCACTGAGATGTATTGCTGTGTTCCAGTATGGAATAACTTTCATACTGGTACACAGCAATACGTCTCATAGGCTTAAGCAACCATACCTGTACCCTAACTGCGCAATACACGATCAATCACAATTTGTTTCGATTTGAAACAGATTGATAATCCATTGCTTCATAAGTTGGAAAAAAAAATCTGCTCAACAACGTAAATAACGCAATCAATGTTGTTGAACTGTCAAAATGAAACTTTGTCATAATCGTTTACGAAAATAAGTTACACAATTAGGGTACTGGTTGCCTAGGAAATAAAAGACATACAAGATATTAATTTAACCGGTAAAGGACCGGCGTCTCTCATGAGAGACGGCACACCCACGCGACTTACATCTCTATTTGTACTTGCTGTAATGGCTATTATCGTCTGTGGATTTTTCTGTCTATGGTCGGATAAATATTCTTATCAAATAAATCGACTAAAAGCAAAAATATGAATAGGCAACATTTTAAAAAAATGTTGAAAATGACATTCCCGCGCGGTAAAATGTCAGTCAAACGTCACTCCCGGGACGCGCGCGTTCGCTGTAATAATTCGTTTTTTAATGGTTTTTGTGTGTAAATCGTCGGAAAGTTAATGTTGCCATCGTTATCATCATTTTAGCCCGGAGTCACCCACTGCTGGTTTTGGGCTATCATTTCTTCTGCCACACTTCCCGACAAGATAAGGTTGACAACGTGCCGAGTTATCCCCTTGGTACTGCAGATGTCAATGGCTTTGCAAATTGACATCATTAATATAAATATTATAAATACTGCTTGGCTTACCAAATGGTGACCATAACTCGGCGAGGTGGTATTAACAATGGTGTGCTTGGAGTGTTCTAGAAGTTTGGCAGCTAAGGTGATCCATTGAGATAGCTTCTGACGCGACTGCGAGTGAGAAGCCTTGATGTCGTCTGTGCTGATCGCGGTGGCTGAGCGGGAGTGGCGCTCAGTTTCCGCTAGGGAAAATAAATAATTGAATCCTTACATATTATAAAACAAAGTCCCCCGCCGCGTCTGTCTGTCTGACTGTCTGTCTGAACGCGATAAACTCAAAACTACCGAACGGATTTTCAAACGGTTTTCACCAATAGACGGAGTGATTCATGCGAAAGGTTTTAGTGTATAATTCATTACGGTTTTGCGTAAATTGGCTGAAATTTGACGATTATTATTGAAGAAGTAGGAAAAAATCATGCCGACTGGGAGCTTTACTGGCGTACGCTGCGTTAACCGAAAAAGATACATCAAATTTATGTTGCACAGTATTGTTCATCTTAAAAAGTTCAACAAAAAAGTCCACGATAGCATATGTCTATCTTCTAAAGATGACCCACAATAACCATTTTTATCTTTCAGAATTTGATAAAAATGTAATTGTTATTTCCGAAGCTTTTTTGACCGGTATAGTATTAATCCTTATCCAAAAAATATGTTATTTAAATTAGGCATTTAATTTAGATTAAAATATGTCTGTTTATCATATCATTTAAATGAATAGTTTAAAAGATATCACAGTTTCAAAATTACGTGGAGCAACGCGGGCGTAGCGGTAGGAGTCAATTACCTTTTCCTGTGTTATTAGGTATGAAATCTCGTTAATACGTTCCCGTGGGATATTTTCCGACATCCACGCGGGCGAAGCCGCGGACAAAAGCTAGTTAAAGAATAAATCTAATATCTTTAAACGAGCAACGATTTTCATGAAATTTTGTATGCGGGGTTTCGGGGGCGATTACCGTTGGAGTTCGTCCTCAGTTGGGCAAAGATTTTAAACTGTTCCAATTTTGTTTTCACTACCATCTCACCTGCATGTCCACTGCCGGTGAAACAGCATATTCCGGCGGCATCTTCCAGATGACATGTTGGATTATAGGAGCTTGCTCTGACATGTGCTGGACACTGCACCTTGGGCACGCATTTGCCAAGACGAGGGCAAACGGCGCAGGGAGGCTCTTTGTAATGAATGTGCTCTGGAAATATTGTAGTAAAATGGAGTAATTGATCAAAAGTATTTGTATGATCTTGCTGATTTATAGTTGCTTCGTTGCCATAAAGTCATTAGCTAATATTTACTACCTTTTTGAAGAGCTAAACACGGCATGAAAACTTTTCCCATAATTATAGTTTGTAGGTACTTGTGCTAATATGTGATACGAAGAGTAACTTTCAAAAAAATAATACGATCATCAATCCGTCTGCGGAGTTAATTTTGATAATATTCAGTACATGCCTAGTTTCTGCGATGTAGGTACATTTGTTGATTGAGTATATAAGCTTACATAATATATAGGTAATAGATGTATCAACATAAAAACTAAATAACCTAATATAATCATCATCAATTCATAAATAGTTTCTGTTTTTTTTTCATAACCTAAAATCTGACGCCGTCAATCATAATTACAGTTTAAAATTTCTAGTGCTGAAGAAAGGCATCCAGCTATCACCACAGGTTCCTTGAATCTTGCATAAATAAAATTCTTACCTTGTCCATGTGTCACAGAGCTCCTTTCATGCGCGTGGGCAGATAGTATAACAGGGCACACCACGACCACATACACGAACAAACGTAGAACAATCTTGTACAAACTCATGTTGGCTATATTTTTCAAAAATATCATTAATTTTATACGCTTCAAGTTTTAATAAAAAGGCCAAAATTTATGGAAAAATGGGCATGGTTGCGCACGCGCTGGCTAAGCGGTGATCGAAATGAGCGCAAGAAAGGTTTGGACCTAATAAGAGTGTATTTTGAGGGTAGTTATAATTTTATTTTTACTATATTTTAGAATGTAGGTACTTCTGTCGTCGATGTTTAGGTAGTTACTTATTCTAGCTAAGTAATGAACAATGAAACAATTCATTTCAATATAATAATTTTATTTCTCATATTCACAACCTTAAATAACATTCACAGCACTTAAGTAATAATAGATTCCCGTTATGTAGATTCTTATAAACGAAAGACTATTAATCTCTTATTTACCTATATCACAAAACAAACTTATATACAACAAATCTTTTCATTAACTAAAAAATAAATAAAACTTCTGTCTTAGAACTTATGGCAATAAAGATTCGACGAAGTGTACCACACTTATTGAACTTAGTTTTATAATAATAATTTGTACTAGGTCAAACGCCTTATAAAGTATGATTAGCAATAATATTGCAACTCGAACATTGTTCCGTTATAAGTTAAGCATACTAGCATAATACGTGCTTTCCTGTGGGTATTTTCAAGCTTTTAAGTTGGCTTTCTTCTGCTTTTGTATCGTCTCGTCTGAAGGCAGAAGGAATCCAACTAAGCCACCACCTGAAAAAAGTAATTTAATTTTTAAGCAATCAATCTTCCTTGCCTTTTCCCAAATATATTGTGGCCGGTTTCCAGTCTAACCAGATGCAGCTGAAGAATTTCATTACTTAGCACTTGTCGTTAATCGTAACAAAAATCCGCTCATTCCTTCATAATTATGAGCTCATGATCTGTTCAATGGTAAGAAAGAATGAGGACTCCTACCCTAAAGGTCTGTGGGACCCGCTGGTATAATGGGTATTGCGATCAATATTATGTGATGTCTTTCTGCAGGTCCCTCTCGAAGAGAGGAGGCCTGTGCCAGCCAGTGACAACACTATTATCCTAATGCGTATGTATTTCCACAGTGTTCATAACTATGCTATACTTGGAATCCTGTTGGAATCATTATGTGCGTACTGTTTCATTTGCAAGCTATTAAAAGATATAACAAAATTAGAGTAAATCATACTAACCAAAAGCAATAGACCCATAAATATAGAAAGCTCCTTCACAGTTACTGTCAAGGAGTCGTTTGAGAACGTTGATACCGATGACCGCACTACCACGACCAACCATCAGGGTGAGGCACACGGCCATAGCTCTGTAAATTACCAAAATAAATAAATTTTTAACAAAAAAATAAAGAGAATTAAAATGTACAAATGATGCATTGGTTGAGTTACGTGAGAAATGCAAAATAAGTAAGTAGTAATGTAAATAAGAATTGCCGTATGAAATCATCAAAACTTGATATGAACAGACAAAATGATTTCAAACCATTCTGTTTTCGTCTATAATATGACTGTGATTCTAATAACTTACTTGACATAAGTTGGGAAGACATCAACACTGTAAGTGTTCATGAAACCGAAGTTGAAGATGGCTGACAAGAAAACCATGAACAGGACAGCGCTCAGGATCCAGTAGGGACTGCTATTGATGATTAAGGCTGCTAGTCCTGCTAACATCTGCAGGAAACCAAAAAGAAAATAACATAATTATAAGATATTAATGATACTAATTCAAAAATGATGACGAAAACACTTTTCTTAAGACCACGTACATCATATTTTTTTGTGCTTCCACAAACATAGAGATGACAAAAAAAAACGAAGTAGAATGGCCTACTAGTTAAAGGCAATTTCTTCGAGTTAACTAAACATAATATGAAGAAATTAGGACAGTAAAAAACAGGACTGTTAACCTATGCATTATCTCTTAAAAAGTAAATGATATTAAGCGATTGAAAAGTGTACAAAATTGTAAACAGTAGTATAATACCTGTATGCTGATGAATAGTCGCTTCCTACCAATGCAGGTGATGATGCTGCTCATAAAAATGTTGCAGAAAGCTAAAACCATAGTGATGCCAAACACGAGGGTCATGGCTTCAGTATTCATAGAACAGTCTTGAACCTGAAATTACAGACACAAGATTAACGATGACGCACAGACCTGGGAAGTATGGCACAAAAGGCCTATACTGTACTTAAATTAACAAAGACAAATAAATAAAAATATCTCTTAGAAAAAACAACACGGCTGAGAAGCCAATTATTAAAACATCGATGTACAAAATCATCATCTGCCTAGCCACTATGTAAGGATCGGCTTCCAATCTAATCAGAAGCAGCTGAATACCAGTATTTTACATGGAGCGGCTGCCTATCGGACCTCCACAACCCAACACGATACCCCTTGGTAAGACTGGTTATCAGACTTTCGGGCTTCTGACTACCCGTAACGACTGTCAAAGATGTACAAATGACAGCCGGGACCAACAAAATATTAACCTTAAAAAAATCTTAAATAAATACACAAAGATTCTTCTACCATTATTACCTCTTTGACAGATGTGGAATTTGCGGTGAGTCTGATCATCTGACAAATGGTAAGATGCCTTTCTCCTCCCACTACGGATATCATGAATGCGTTTACTATGAAAGGCAACCATACGAAGAAAGCATTCATTCTGTGAATAAAAATAGTCATAATTATTATTAGGTACTGATGTGGAAATATAAATGGATGAGCATTCAGCAAATTTAGAGAAACAATCCACAGAATATCATCATCATTATAAGCTTATAATGTCCCCACTGCTGGGACACATGCCTCCTCTCTGTGAGAGGGAGTGGGCTGTAATCCACCACGCGGGCCCAGTGCAGGTTGGTAGATGTCACATATGTTTGAATTTTTTGGTTCTAGGACATGCCAGTTTCCTCACGATATTTTCCTTCACCGTTTTGAGAGCAGTGGTGATGAAATTAAATACACAAAGTAAAGCGCCTGCCTGGGTTCGAACCCACAAAATATACTATCTAAAAATTTATAAAGATTGTTACAATCAAAAATGTAATCAGATATCCGTTTGTTTCTGTGTATTTTAACCGTACTTACGTGATATAGCTGATGACGAATAGAAAAGATAGAAGTATAGTATGCTTGAGCAAAGGCGGCTTGATCATCGGGAGTGTCTGTGCCACTATCGATCCCCAGAAACCTTTGTGTATAGCGGAAGAATGTTCCTCATCCAAGTCTAGGGCATCAACCTGGAAAGAAAATATTAATATTTCTATAATATTAAAAATACACAGACAAGTAAAGCAGTTAGTGGATGTAATGATGACATGTTAAATTCTTGATGGAATACTCAGCAAGCGATCTCAACCGACACGTTCTGTACGGAAGTCATACTAGATTCAAACTCAATTTATCGTAGATCATCATCATCTTCCTAGCCTTTTGCCAACTATATTGCGGTCAGCTTCCAGTCTAACCAGATGCAACTGAATACCTATTTCACATGGAGCGACTGGACCTCCATAACTGGTTGTCAGACTTTCGGGCTTCTGACTATAAGTAACGACTGTCAAAGATCCACAAATGAGGCATGAAGGGCTCTTGATATATAATGAATGATCACCCATCCACAGTCTAACCTCGGCAAGCGTAGGTTAAAATCTTGGATCGAACCGTCCGGCTGTTACCAGTGCAACTGTTAATAATTAGCTACCTGTGGGGTTAAGTTATCATGAACATCAAGATGTTTGTCGATTTTAATTATTGATATTTGAATTACTAACCTTATAATGATCAGCACTTTTGCCAGTATTCATGGTATAAATCCCCTTCAAAACTTTAAGGGCATCCTCATCTCTGCCGACAGTGACCAGATACTTGGGGCTTTCATAGGCAAAATAGCTTCCAATGGCACTGATGGCACACGGCACCGCAAAGATCAGGTCTAGGACCCGCCAGGATTTGAAATAAATTCCCAGGAACGGTATGTGGTAGGAGAACGTCAGTGGCAATACTGGTATTGCTATTACTGAAAGAGTTGAAAAATGGTAAGCTTTGAAATCAAATAATAAATAATATAATAAATTTCTTTGAGCATTTTTTTATTGGCATTGAAAAATTCCTCCGCATCGCTATCAATGTAAAAAAGTGCCCGAAAGGCTGATAGCATTGCCACTTTGGATGGCAATGCTGATACTTTGGACTAAAAATAGGCCAGCCCTCTGGTCATGTGAAGAGTCGACAAACGACTTGGCGATATCCCGAAATACTCGATGAGCCCACGGCCCTAGTGTTTTAACCCCAAACGGCTTAAACATATGGATAGCTCCCAATAAGGTTGTTATATTTGCGCCGTTTGAAGTTTTCTGCACCTGCAACAGCAGTCCCAGCATAGCCCGCCGATACAATTTGCATCCCACACCTGAGGCCTACCCAATTTCTCAGGTATTACGGTCATTCCGTCTCTTCCCGTCGTCACGTGCCAAGCCCAGTGGCTGGGCACGTGACGACAGTTCTGAAATAGCTGACACCCCAGCGGTGACAGGAGGAAACCGTCCAGCGCTCTTGCTGAAGCATAGGTCAAGGTGTGCGAGGCAGTTGACTGCTTCACCGCATTGTCAGCGATGTGGAGCTGGGATTATTTAATTGAATGCTACGTTCCTGTCCTTCAAACAAGCTGGTTCAAAAACAGTGAATAAAAGCATATCGAAAATAATATCAACCCTTGAGAGATATCAAATCCAAATCTAAAATATACCTGCCATGACCCCCATAGAAGCCAAGTGGACGCTGGTAGTCAGTAAGACCAGGGAACTCCTCCTGGCCGAGGGCGTGCACTCACTCAGCAGCGTCACTGCTAAAGCATAGCCGCCAGACACACTGTAATACAAAATTATGCTTCAAACTGAACTAACTGTGAAAGGTGATGAATTGCAGATTGATAGTAGTACTAGTACTTTAACTCACGCTGATTCCTACCGTTATAATGTTAGTAATAATCGTCTAACTAGTTCAATATTTGTAAATATGTTAACACCATGTATCTATCGTATCAGTGGTATGTTTCTACAGAGCAGTGGTGGGCCAGTGGTAACGATTCCGACTTACAGACTGGCGGTTTACTTTGTGTAAAATAATTTCATCACCACTGCTCTCAAAGCAGTGAAGGAAAACATTGTGAGGAAACTGGTATGTCCTAGAACCAACAATTCAAAGACATGACATCTACCAACCCACACTGGGAACGTTTATAGGCTGATTATTAAGCTATATAACCATCAACATAATTAATTGAACTGTTAAGGCTTCATTTGCAAATATTATTGTAAGATAATAATTCTATTCTAGGTACATCGTCGTCACATTTGATTATCTAATTAATGTAAACAAAATATTGCAAAACCATTTTTTTTTAAGAGACTGTATAGTTTCTTGCCCATTCTTCTCCATACAAAACTACTTTTTGGATCCCAACTAGAATTTATTCTTCTTTATTATTGTAATTTGTGGTGTTCAAAGGTGCCTTTTAATGACGTAATTGTAGTTTATACGATTTGACTTTAGCTTTTGAAACACTTAGAACATAGCGAAATAGAATAGAAAGTTAATTCTAAATTGATAGAAAATACTTACGAGGCCGATGACAGTAACTTCAGAAAGCCTAACACTATCCAGTTAGGTGAGAAGGCTGCTAGTGTTCCAGCGACGTAGGTCAACGTCATGGAGATTATGAGGATCTTCCGCCTGCCTTTTGTATCTGCCAGGTAGCCCCATACGTGGGACATAGTAATAGTGCCTAGAAAGAACAAAACCAATTTCGATATATAAAATCAAATTAATATGTATAGTGCATACAGATCAAACAATTTGCAAAGCAGCAGCAAATGTAGTATGAAATTTTTGGACTTTTCTTAAGAATACACTCAGACGAGTAACATATCATTTACTTATTGTGCTAGGGTGTTTGTTGCGCCACTTCTTCTTCCCAGCTAAAGCACTAAGAAGTGGAACTTGGCGAGCGTTTTGGGGGACTATCGTAACTTAGACGTTCAAAAAATACTGATTCTTTTTCTAAGGGCCAAAGATGACGATAAATTTACCAATCAAAGGCACACAAGCTACCAGTCCTTGCTGCGTGCTGCTGGTGCCAAGCTCACAGGAACTAGCCGTTACCAGGTAGGACACGGAGAAGATCTCGAAGGTCATGCCGATGATGATGCTGGAGCAGAGCATGAACGTGTACAGGTTGTAGCGACTGAACCCTAGAAGAAAAGGTTACATGAAGAATTAATACGACGTGGGAGAGTTCATTATTCTCCATAAATTTTAGGTTAAGGTGATTCAAGTTTTATAAAAGCTAGGTTGTATTTTTACTACACAGATACTTCTTAATGTTTTTTTAATAGTCTTAGAATCAAATACGATCAGTTTAGCAATAGCTGAGGTCCTTTCGAAGTTATTACCTAAAACTTTTCCCGCCGTCAAACGGCATTGCTATGCTCCGATTTGTAGGTGATATGGGGTTGAGGAGAGGGGGAGGGGGAGAGGGAGGTTTTAGTAAAGCTTCTCACGCACAATCCATAAAGTACAGTGGAGCCAATAGATACGTTAAAAAAAAAAAAAATGCGTGACCGGCAAAAGAAATGTTGTGGATGGTTCCGGAGACCCTCTCAAACCCCCAAACAATCTCAAATTCTTTCTGGCGAGGCGGCACGTTTCTAAACCCATCCCACGATAGCTAAAAGTATCTATCCAATTTCAAAAAGATAAACATTTCATCAGCAACGTGAAATGTACCGAATTTTTGAGCTACCATGTCATTTGTATGACGACTCTTGAAAAGTAAATATTGCAATCAAATGTAACACACTTGTAACATTGTTTAAACATACCTTATATAAAACACACAACGTGTACATATAATTCTTGACAGAATAAGCTAAGTACCTATATTTAATTTTGATAAGAACTGAAAATATCAATGGTGTAACATTAACAACATTAATATAATTATATTATTTATACAAAATTTTTGATTAATCATTGTGACGCTTTAAATAAATTGCGTCGTATTACTTTGTACAAGTAATTATCTGATAAAAAACAAAACACTTCAATGACATAGTATTTGATTTAATTCATCGAGAAACTGTAGCAGAACAAGAACAAAATATAAATTATTGTTTATAACAAAGAAGAAGTATTTAACTGAACCTCTATAAACTATTGATCTTGTAATGACAAACATTTTTTTTTTAAATGAGCCTCTTTTTAACTTTCTGTCTTTTTCTCACAGTTGGTCGCATAATGTAAGCTAGGCCCGACCAAACGGGTTAGGTTAGATTGGAACTGTGACAAACCACGCGCAAGCCGAAAGAGTCCGAGTCCATCCAAGTTGGTCGCAGCTGGCTATTTAATATTTTTAAGACCTCAAAATAGGAATTAATGAGGTTCACAAAAAAAGGCAAATCATTATATTAGAGTGTTCAATAATATTGTGAGGAGCGTAAATAACGATTATTAGAGGATTTAGAGGTTCAATTAAATATCTACATGCCAAGCAACCAAAGAACATTTCAGTGCAGATGAAATGGTCACTCCACCTACCAAAAGCCTTAATGAATTAATTGTATGTAACTACTAACTTTTGCATGCAGCTTCACTTACGTGGGTGTCGAGAATTATCCCACGGGTACGTACCTTGTACTATTAATATGGATTATTAACCAATATCCATTATTTATTACACAAAGACATTTTATTTTTGTGCTTATCAAAATAACAAGAGTATCTATTGAGATAACAAGTCATTGTATAATTACATACGAAAATAATAATAGTATGTAATCTTGTGCAATAATACTTTGCAGTACGCTACAATTTTGAAGTTTCATCTGCAAAATTATTTCAATGCTATTTATTGCTATACTCGATTCGCTTTAGCGTGGCAATAGCGGTCATTGCCCTTTCCATATTATCTCTCCGTAGGAACCCAAACAATAAACTATGTATGGTTTTTCGTTATTGGAACAAAGTCAAAGTCAAATAATTTATTTCAATTAGGTACAAAAAGGCACTTTTGAACGTCAAAAACAAATAAAAACTTTTTACAAAAAAAAAACACTACAAAGTGAAAAATAACTTTAATTTCGGAAGTCGGTGTCTTTGGTTTAGATTTTTTGTTCTTTATCACCGACTTCCGAAATT
The DNA here is from genome assembly GCA_949152395.1 of Agrochola litura. Taxonomy (NCBI): domain Eukaryota; kingdom Metazoa; phylum Arthropoda; class Insecta; order Lepidoptera; family Noctuidae; genus Agrochola; species Agrochola litura. The sequence continues at coordinate 32,377,902 of OX424490.1, read as the reverse complement.
AAAGTTATTTTTCACTTTGTAGTGTTTTTTTTTTGAAGTCGGTTGTTTTTTTTTTTGTAAAAAGTTTTTATTTTTTACTTTTTAGTGTTGTGGTACCTACCCCACACAAATTCAAATACCACTACCTGCTATGTAAATAACAGTGACAGGAAGTTATCATATCATTCACATACTAAGTGGGAAAAAATACGCATTATTGAAGCTAACTCAAAAACTACCCAAGCAAAGTTAATAAAATTTATATGGGACCACCTCTGAAGTATGATCTACCAAACAAAAAAAGAATCATCAAAATCTATTCATAATTGGCGGAGTAATCGCGTAATAAACATACAAAAAAAAAAAAAACATACAGACGAATTGAGAACCTCCTCCTTTTGGAAGTCGGTTAAAAATAGAATTGATTCTAGTCGCCCCTTCTAAAAGGTAGTTTTCGTATGGAGAAGAATGGGCAAGAAACTCCACCGTTACTCTTTTAAAATGTTTTACAATATTTTGTATACATTAATTATATAATTATATGTGAAGACGATGCACCTGGAATAAGATTACTATACCACAATAGGTAAAAATAATTAAAAATGAACCAATGACAGAAAAAATAATTATGTTGTGGATACATGGTGTTCACATATTTACAAGCATGTTGTAGATCCCTATACTGAAATGAAGAATGCAAAAAAAATTAGGTAGGTCAATGACCGCTATTGCTACGCTAAAGTGATTCGTGTATAGTAAATTGTGGTCGTTCAAACAAGTATCTAAGTTTTACCCTACGTAGGTACTGTAAGTGCACTTTTATCATTTTTTACTTTTGTCCCCGGGGCCTACATCCATAAAATGTATGGAAAATACGTGCACGTTATTACGTTATCGTGTACGGAAAAAAAGCGTCTTCATATTTCCATACATTTTACTTCCCCGTGTTATCGTGACGCTGTGACGTGGACGTCCACGATAATAGCGTCACGTTAGAAATTAAAAAAGCGCCCGTATTCCAAATTATTTGTGGTCGGCGCAACATCTTTTTCTTCCATGTTTTCTATTCGTCGTCATCTGGGTAGTCTACCCTAATCTTTCGAACAGGCTATCCATCCGTTTCTTTAGTCTTCCTCTACTCTTAATAATAACCATCCACATTTATACTCAAAACTTAATAATCCTCGCCTTAATAATCGTCGTCATCCGCCCGTTGGTCCTGGGTTCGATTTCCGGGTCGGCAAATTGTTATTGGGTTTTTCTATCTGAAATTTCTCAGTAGCAGCTCGGATTCTGGATTTGTGCCCGGTTGATGGCAGTTTACATTACATAGGACTTAAACATAACTGGCGAAATGTGGATGTACCTGCTACAGGGACACCTCTGCCCAACCCTTCGAGGAAACAAGGCGTGATGTAATGTTAATAAAATATCTGAAACATTTTTATTAAAGTTCTGCTTGTACTACACCGTATCGAATATCAAAAATTGCTGAATAATGTAGAAACCGATAGAATGTGCCACAACGTGATTCTGACAAATATAATATTTACAACAATATGTTAAAAAGTTAAACAGCCTGCTCACGTTTTGAATTAGAATCAATTAGAATCTTTTTTTTTATACAAAAGACATGGATATTTATGTAGAAGTAGTAACCTGTTCCGCTTAGCTATTTCTAAAGAGCCATAAAAAATCCTGAAAGAAATCGACACGTGTTCCACCTCTCAACGAGGCATCCTCAGGATGACGATTGACTTGTCGCGAACTCGAACACGGCGTGACTCACTGACTCGCTGTCTGCGTTCAGCGTTCGGTGTGGCGACACCGTTTAACTATCTTTATTTTTTTCTGCCTCTTTGGTCCAATGCTCGCAAGGGCTACCGCTGAGCATAAGATCCTGGGTTCAATTCCCAGGTCAGGCAAAGTCCTGCCGAGGCTGCGAATATGGGCCGATAGGGAAATCGTGGCCCCCCGGCAACAAGGCAACTGAAGGAACACGGGTGGGTTTTAGTCAGTAAGAGCCAGACACGCCCTCCCGCTCCACCCAGAGCAGTTATTTGATCATTTCCCAGCCAAAAAAAAAAAGGTCGGGTTAAAGTGTTATTGGGTTTTCCATCAGGAATTTCTCAGTAGCAGCCCCGAGTATGGATTTGTGCCCGGTTGATGGCAATAAGCTCGCCCCATAATACATGGAACATAAACATTAGTGGCGAAATGTGGAGGTACACCTCTGTCTAACCCTTCGGGGTAACAAGGTGTAATGTTATGTATGTAGAATCTTTATTGTTGACATAGGTCATGTAATAGTTACTTGAACTAGTAGTAATTCAACTCAGACCAAATAAAAAACCAAGACAGCGCTGTGAACAATACAGTGAAGCATGCCAAAACTACACCTCCGCTCCGTGTATACACGCTCACACGCACACATTTACACCTCACTAAGTGCACACATGTTTACGAAACCGGCCTCACGTCACTGTTGACAACACTATGTCTTGGTTTTTTATTTGGTCTGAGTAATTCACATAAAGATCTGAGAAAAATCAAAGACCTATCCAACTCGCAATGTCTTGTCATCAGACTGACAATTAATTTTATTACTTTTTAAGTCTGCTTAACAAGTAATTAGACTAGAAGTTGGTGGAAATTGGGGTCGTATGTTGCAAATTTTGCAATACCTATTTCAACACAATTTCTTATTTCCACACCGGACACATTTCTTTTCAAAACAAGCCAAAACTTACTATTAAATTTAAAGATATTGCGGAGATAGGCATGGACACCATGTTTTTAGCAATGGGTATCCACACGAAGTGTTGCTCATGTGTTGCCTGCCAACTTTAAAAACAAAGTCAACGATTCCGTTTATCCAAGCAAAAAAATCCACCCTAAGGTAGATTCGCGAAAGGGTTTCCGCGAATTCACCTTAGGGTGAATTTTTGTCCGAGATGTCCAAGAATTCAAACTAGCACTCTAGCACTGCTACGATAGCACTGCTGCGCGGCAGTTTCACCCTGCCGCCAGCCCGCCACGTCAGACCAGTAGTGTAGCGTTCATCACAGCGATAACACGTGAACGTTGATAAGTAAATTACCAACAAAACAGCGAGACACAACGAACAGCAGGTGCTCGAAATCAGCGGGCAGCGGCAGCGGCAGGCAGCACTGCTGCGGCTACAACGCCGCGGCAGCACTGGAGGGTCCGGAATCATACCTTAATCCTATAAATTCCGTTTATCCAACTAGGCTTAGGGTGGATTCTTGGACATACGTTTCCGCATAATTATCCACCTTAGGGTGGATTTTTTGGGGTAGATAAACGAAACGAAAACGGAAATATAACCCAACACAGATGAGATCTAGTACCTATTTAAATCGTTTGCTAGAAACTAGCCATGGTGCATGACAGAAGCCATAGGTAAGGTAAGAGTGTGGATGGTGTGTACTTTGGTGAACAATCTCTTCAAAAAACGAGCGAGCGTTACAGTAGTCACATATGATGAATAAGCAACATTAAAGGGGCGGGAGGGCCTCGTCAAGGTCGTTTCTGACGGCCAACTCTAACACCGCGCGCGCTTATTAATCAAATTAAATAGCGCGCGCTTCCCGGCTTCTTGTGACACACTTCCGTGCCTTTTCACGAAATCACTTCCACAGATTTGGTTATTTAGATTTTTTTAGATTTAGATTTTCCAGGAAAGCGAGGGGAAAGAATGTTACACATCAACAAGAAGCTACTTCTCTTCACCGCAAAGCTTAAATTAATTATCGTCTTACCTGTCATGTCCAACGCCTCTTCAAACGGCACCTTATTAGTCTTCACCGTCATTTTGCACTGTGTTCCACTAACACTATTTACTAAAAGACTTATATTATGTACATTTATTTATTATATCATTATTATCACACCAGCATCGTGGCAGGCACTGCGCCCGCCATTGTCATGGACATGTTTTATAACAAAAACTATTCAAGCCAAGCGTTTCATTTTGTTAGACATTTGGTTCCGTAGGGTTGGACGCCTTGAGCACTAAATAAAACAGTTTCATATTCTATGCTTCGAGCGATAAGACCTCCCATTAGGTATACAATTACATGTTCTCACTTTATTTTTATTTTATTTTCCGTGTTCAATAAAGTGTAATTGTATTGTATTGTTCGTTGAGATTGAATTCACAAGCATGCGTTGGTAGTGTGTTAATACAAAGTACCTATTGCAACAAAATCTGGTTTGAACAGTCTGAAACGATCAGTGAGTGAGAAAGTGTGACGATCAATCAAAATTATAGTTAGTGTCATAAGGAACGGAAGCATTAATTTTTTTTATTTAATAAAATGAGGAGTCGCGCTACGCCTGGCAGATGTGAAACATCGAAATTATTATGAACAGGTAATATGCATAAAAGGATATTTTCGACAGGAAATAAATATGGCGACTGTTGGCATGACGACGCGTCACCACGCCAAAATTCGGTCTGACCCGCCGCTATAGATGTTTCACATAAAAACCGCTGTCATTGAGGAATGCAGTACAAAAACTGATTTTAAAACTAACAACATGAAACAATTTAATCTGATTGCTCAATGACTTTAGAATACCTACTATTTGGTTGAACCATTTCTCATAAACCCACGGAACCCTATTATCCGAGATGACAGTATCATTAGATAGCAATGTTTGCAAACAGTAAATATATTATGTACACCCGCCCAGTGCAAAATATAATGAATAGATAATGTGCCATAGTAATCCCATAAGTGCTACCAATAGGTATAATTAGTTAATTAAGTTTTCCATTCAATACTGAAAATTAGTTCTGCAACTACATCGTGCTAGCTTCCAACCTAGTTGAACACTCAAACTCAAACTCAAAGCATTTATTTCAAGTAAACCAATTACAGGTACTTTTGAATTGTCAAGGGGTCGGTCAGTCAGAAAAATGAAGCTAGTTGCCCATTCCAAAGCGTAGTAGGTAGGTACCTATGGAGAAGAACGGGCAAGAAACTCCACGGACACTCTTTTAAATCAAAATATTGTTACAAAATATTGGTTACATCATAATATTTTTAGCCGAATTTACAATACGAAACTAGTTGCATAATATTAGTGTTATGATATTAGTTTGACATGTAAATATCATAAAACAAGAGTGAAATGAATGTCATGAAACTATTAGGTAATATTGCGCAACTTAGTTTCGTAATGTAAATTCGTCTTTAGTTTTGTTTTTTAACTCCCTTCGGAGATGTGTTCCACTTGAATGTTTTGGTAAGGGTTATCAATCAGACGAAACCGAAAGTTAAACAAAACAATTTATTACTCATTTGACAATCATAAAATTAAAACAATTAAAAAAATAATCTCTTTTATCACAATGTTCTTAATAATATAGGTATGTAATTATTACTTAATAATTCCATGTGTGTATTTCAAAACACTAACAACAATACTAGGTATAGTATCACATTTCGTTTATTTGACGGATTTTAAATTAATGTGACATGTTGGCGTCTTTCCATTCTATACAAGGCTAAAACGCAGCCATAGGAAACTGCTCGCGTATAGATTGGAAATCACTTTTTTACTAAGGTCTTCCAATCTATACAAGAGTAGTACGCAAATACTCGCGTATACTTCGTAGTGACCAAATTAACTACCTCGTTCCATAGTATACAGTGCCAGTACGCATACGGACTAATCGAGTTTAGATTGCGAGAAATTGTGAACAGGTAACCAACTTGTTTGCGAGGTAATGCACCTTGCGCTAATATTAAATAGCCTGCCTGGCTGCAAGCAACTTGGAAGTAGCGCTCGCCGGCCGCTGCCGCGGCACCGCTCGCTTCGCTCGCTCGGCTCGCGCGCGGTTGGTCACAGTTCTAACCTAACCTAACCTAAGCCATTTCACCCAGTTCACACTTTTGTTCTTATCTTTTTTTTATAGACTATTAAAACTCTTATCAGGCATAAGTGATGTAGTATAGTTTGGAACCAGAACGCGCTTGTCCACGTTACAAACTACACACCAGCAATACGCAAAATTCGTGTATACATTGTAATCACAGATTTAAAAATAGCATTACAATGTATACGCGAGCAGTTTCCTATGGCTGCGTTCTGGCCTGGCCAACCAGTATTAACCTTATTTTGCAATTTTATCATTTTATAAAATAAATTCAATTTTCATTGATTTAGCTATTAACTGTAGGAAATGAGTTGTAGCGACTTTTCCATCTATCAGAATCACCCTTAAAATCTCGAAGTACCAAACTTAGAAACTTGGTAGAAATATTAACTTGTTTTTTTTTAAAAAAACAAAAAAAATGTATTTCTTATGTTCACGTGTTCAATTTCTTTTTCTGTTCCCTGATCTTTGCGTCCGAAGGCAGAAGAAATCCGAAAAGGCCACCAGCTGGAAAAAAATTGTAGGTATAAGTAGTTAGAAATTGAGTTTTTCTATTACTTCCTTCAAAAAACAGCCGATCTATTCCATGTGAAGTGGGCTTGAAGTGAGCTGTCAATCCCTAGCATCAGCAGCATAAAAAATTCAGCGATGATACGGATATCAAATAAAGCCGTACAGTACCTAATGATAAATCAGAATACTCACCTAAACTAACGGACCCATAAATGTAAAAAGCAGCTTCGCAGTTATCGTCGAGGAGTCGTTTGAGGATGTTGATGCCGATGACCGCACTACCACGACCAAACATCAGGGTGAGGCACACGGCCATGGCTCTGAAAGAGAAACAGAGAATCCATACTTAATTTACAAAATGTAATAATATTATAATAGGCAATAAATAGGCTCGCCCCCTATTACATGGGACTTAAACATAACTGGCGAAATGTGGGTGTACTATAGGTACACCTCTGCCTAACCCATCGGGGATTAAAGGCGTGATGTTATGTTTATATGTAATTATATTATTATAAGTATGAAAATAACTCTCATCTGTTTTTCTGCTACCTTTTTATGCCTAAACCTGAACCAATCATTATGAAATTTGATAGATAGGTAAGTAGCCTAAAGAAGCATATAGGCTACATTTCGTCCTAGATAATTGGAATTTTGTATTATACACGTAGATGAATTTACAGGTAAACGTTTGTAATGCATAAATATGATTTATTTTTGCCTATTTGAAGATACCGTGCTTACCGTGGGACGGAGACACTCGGCGTCAATTAATCTTCAAAAAATCCATCAATTTAGATAATCCATTTATCAACGCATTACACGAGATTATCGTCAATTCGACAATAGTGTCGGATCAAATTGACACTACTGAGATATAAATGTGATTCATCAAAGTTCACTCAATCGACAGCCAGCTTCAAGTATCACGTCGTGAATTTTCGACTTTATAGTACCATTTTTCTATATTCCTTTCTAATGTAGAAAAGAATGCACTTTTCTATAATTCATGTTCGATTTTAATTATCATCGAAGTATTCACTGTATTTGGTCAATTCATCCGTAGTAAATTTTATTTATTTTGACTAACCTGACATAAGTTGGGAAGACATCGACGCTGTAAGAGTTAAGGAAGCCAAAGTTGAAGATGGCGGACAAGTAGACCATGAACATAATGGCGCTCAGGATCCAGTAGGGGCTAAAGTTGATGAACAATGCTGCCACTCCAGCGACACACTAAAACAAAATAGTCATTGGTAGTTTTTCAATACTGAGAATTGAAAGCTTCCTGAATTTAAGGACCAGGCACAAGTTATACCAGAGAGCCTAGACAAATAGGATTTCATATAAGTTATTATGATTATTGTGAATGTGAAGACTATGTGGGTCATTCCGTTTTGTTTTGTTTTTAATTTTTTCTCAGTTAGTTCTAATCATGGTCTGACAGTTTGAGTAATTTAAGTGGCCTACCCAAATGTCCTTTTTTTGGTATTGTTCGTCGAATCGTTGAGCTCCTTAAATTCTGAGTTGAGCTGCACGATAACTGACAAATGTGTGCACTGACTGGACAGGCCCTCTCAATCTGTGTGGTGCTTTCCTCAAAAGACCACTTCAGACACCAATCCACATGGCCTTTACATGATCTGACCAAGATTATGTCTGGACTTTAAAAGAGACTGAGACCTCTGAGTTTGTTTCGGCCTTTCTTCTCAGAATAGTCAGATAGGAAACGCCGACCTCATCTAGTTTTAAAATATGATTGACGTGTAAAAGTGTTTGTACAAACATACTTACAGAAATAAAATCATTTATCATTTAAGTATTAGATTTATGTATGGAGCATATTGCCTAATGCTTATGCCTAGGAATTGTAACAATTAAGAAGGAGATACATACCTGGATGGCTATGAAGAGTGCCTTCCTACCAATGCAGTTGTTGATGCTACTCATCAAGATATTGCCGACAGCCAAAACCATGCTGATACCGAATACCAGGGTCATTGCTTGAGTGTTCATAGAACAGTCATGCGTCTGAAAAAAGAAACCTAGTTTTTAACATTGATTGTGGTAAAATAATTCGAGGAGCTCGTGGCTAAGTAATAACAGCCGCAAGGGTTGATTCATCAGGTTAAGCTACACTTGCCGGGGTTGGTCCATGTATGGGTGACCTTCTTTACACACCGAGACTCCTCCGTGCCTCGGAAAGCACGTTAAGCCGTTGGTCCCGGCTGTCATTCGTGGATCTTTGATAATCGTTACGGGTCATCAGAAGCCCGAAAGTCTGACAACCAGTATTACCTAGTATTTCGTATTACCCAGTTACTGGGTTATGGAGGTCAGATAGGCAGTCGCTCCATGTTAAATACCGTTATTCAGCTGCATCCGGTTAGACTAGAAGCCGACCCCAACATGATAAAATTAAATAAATAAATGATTGGGAAAACGCTAAGCAGATACTTTTTGTTATGGTAAAATAATTATTACATTAAAATAACGCTCTTTAGAGCTTATTGTACATCCCTCTACACGTGCAGCCTGTGGGCAAAGTATACTCGTGCGGCATACAGCGCCCTCTGCGTCCAATTCAATAACGCGTTCAGGGCGGTGGTGCGGCTGCCCCTACACTGCAGCGCAAGCGGTGCGCGTCTCTGGTGCGCAGAGTGCGGGGCAGCCCCAACACCGTCCTGGCGATGATTGCCAACAGACTGGATTGCCCTTATATCCGGCCATGCTATAGCTGACATATTGTTACTGTGTGAGTGTTCTTTTTGGCTGTGCTTGTTATGTATGTAATATGTATTTATTTTTGTTATATTTGATTTATTTAGTATTAATTTCTTTAATTGATTTCTTTTTTTTGTTTCGATTCAACATAATTTATTTTCATTTTATTTTATTTTAATTGATATTTGATGTTATTGTATTTTATTTTATTTTATTGATCTTATTTATTAATTTGTGTTTGGCTATGGGTGTTATTTTTTACCTGAAATCAATGTTTATTTTTTATTAATATCTATATTGCTATGACCAGGTATTTCAACAAATCTGAAAGTTTTTTTAAACAGTCCCATGGATCATAATTACCTCTGCCAAAATATGATAATCCTTACCTCTTGAACAGATGTAGAATTTGCAGAAAATCTGATCATCTGACAGATGGTAAGATGCCTCTCTCCCCCCACTACCGACATCATGAAGGCATTTACTATGTAAGGCAACCATACGAAGAAAGCGTTCATCCTGAAAATAAAGATAGTGGAAATTATCAGGTTTCAAGGAATATTATTTGTGATACCAATGAATGCATTAAAATAACTTTAAACGATACTGATAATAATTTATCAATGCTCTATGGCAAAATAAACAACTTACGTAATATAACAGATGATATACAGAAAAGATAGGAGTACAGTATTCTTCAGCAATGGCGGCTTGATTACTGGAACTATCTGCGACGCTACGGTTTGCCAGAATCCTTTGTTGTACGAAGATGACTGATCTTCATCTAATTCTAATGCATCAACCTGAAAACCAGCCAGTTATTTAAGCATTTTAACGATAAACAAAGTTAAAAAATCTTCATTCTTTAATCGCACAATAACTAAGTTTAATTAATATATCAAAGTGAAGTCAGATCTGGATAATACCAATCACAGACACTTGCAAATTAATATACAAAGATAGAGAATCTCCTTATCCAAAACCTAGTTTCTAATGTAAAATAATAGCAAAAATACTTCTTTGCTACTCACCTTATAATTATCAGCACTGTTCCCAGTATTCATGACATATATCTTTTTCAAGACTTCGAGAGCATCCTCATCCTGGCCAATACTGGCCAAGTACTTGGGGCTTTCATAAGCACAATAGCAACCAATGGCACTTAGAGCACATGGCACAGCAAAGATCAGATCCAGGACACGCCAGGAGTTGAAGTAGATGTCCAGGAATGGTATGTAGTAGGAGAACGTCAGCGGCAAGACTGGTATAGCTATAACTAGAATATTTAAAGTTGTTTAGATGGAAATCCAACTGATTTCATTTTAATATAGGTAAAGCGAGAACGTGCTTCTTTACCTATTGAAGAAAGTTGTATGAAACATATTGAATAATGTATTAGGTATACCCAATAGCGGACATAATCCTAACAGTTTTGGAATTAGAACCCTCTGTCAACTAGGAATACGATGGTCATGAAACATCAGGAAAGCATGATAAAACAAATAATAACAAAATTTGTAATCATCATATGACCTTATTTCATTTAACATACTAAAATGTAACCATGAAATTATATAATGAATTATTCATACAATTTCATTTTACCTAATTTTATATGGTATACTGAACATTTTCCATAATGCACATTTGAATTAATTCAGTTACTACACTATTCAAAATTTATAAGCAACATTTAATATAATTTAGAAACATCGTCATTTGGGGGTGTGTAACATATGGCATAATAACAGATAGTATAATATCACTTGAAATAACGTTCACATGATATAATTTTCATATGCTATAAAAACAAATAACCTAATTTCATGTGATCTAATGTTATATTTCATATAACTTTCAATTTATATAATGCTCTTTTTATATAACGTTCAGTTGACCTAATTTTCTTATTACCTACTCATTTTCAGCCAAAATTCTGTAATGAATAAGTAAATATCATGAAACATCATACTGTTATAACCTCACCTAACCCAAATGATTCACGAACAATAAAGAGGATCTGGTGTTCGGTGGCCGCTACCGCGGCACGCTCGCTTCGCTCGCTCGCCTTCTAACCAAACCTAACCCAAATGCTACCCAACCCAAACCCAACTAACCTAACCCAAATGGCAGGCGTTTAAAATCTAATCAGTTTTTACAAAAAAATACAAAACAAAGTACACGTTTCTAAATTATATTAAACGTTACTTATAGATTTTGAATATACTAACTACACTATATACTAACTGAATATTATAATATTCAGTTACTATGTACAATATTCAAAATCTGTCGAAGCGAGCGTGCCACGGCAGCGGCCGCCAAACGCCAAATCCCCTTTATTATTCGTGAATCATTTGGTTTAGGTTATGTTATAACAGTATGATGTTTCATAATATTTACTTATTCATTACAGAATTTTGGCTGAAAATGAGTAGGTAATAAGAAAATTAGGTCAACTGAACGATATATAAAAAGAGCATTATACAAATTGAAAGTTATATGAAATGATCGTTATACTAAATGTTATTAGAGCAAAAGAAGTTTACATGAAATATAACATTAGATCACATGAAATTAGGTTATTGGTTTTATATTACCTACATATATGAAAATTATATCATTTGAACGTTATTTCAAGTGATATTATGCCATATATTCCACACCCAACCTAAGCGCAGTGCAATGGTAGGCCTCACCCTGGGAGAACCGCCTTCTTGATCACAGTTTCTCCTTCGCCAAATACTTACCTAAGTATGAATTTGCTACAAAACGGTGCGAAGGTCGTTCAATAGCGGACTTTCCACCGCGACTCAGAAAATGGACTGATCGGTACAACGTTATCTAGTAACATAGTCGGAACTAAATTCACCCCTCAAGCAGTCAATGCAATGTTTTTTAATTCGACAAAGCCATACCTGCCATTACTCCTATTGATGCCAAATACGCACTCGTGGTCAATAACACCAAGGTACTTCTCTTTGCAGCCGGTGTACATTCACTCAGCAGAGTCACTGATAACGCCATGGAACCCGACACACTGAAATAAAGACATGATAAAATATATATTTCATTTATTGCGGATCACACATTCAAGTAGGTATATACAATTCATATGTATTAGTAACAACGATCTAAAAACTATATTAGTAAAACTTACAAACTAACCTAACAAAAATTTATAACTACGTGGCTCAAAACATGTTGACACGTGCCTCCGTAATAAAGTGGCTATTCACCTTGTCGAACAATGTTTTGAGGATGCTGTTGCAGCTTCCGCGCAACCTACCCATTATTGCTTTCTTATTATGGCATGAAAATCGTCAACACGGGCTTCCGCGAACATCTGTGAAGCGGTGCAGAAGCACGGAAGCCCCATCAACATCCTAAATCCATTATTATACTGAACGAGTAGGAAGTGTAAGCCCTTTGCGTATACTTCACCCACAAGCTGCACGTGTAGAAGGTTTGGCAGTAAGCCTTAAAAAGATACATTTTCACATCCCTACTACAACGTGCAAACCTGCGGGCTAACATATTGCACCGAACCGCGAACGCCCTACGCTACCTGTCCTCCGTGACCTCATGTCCTAGGTACTTAACCTGAGCACCACACTGCAATGGTGTTCCGCTTATAGTCACTGGAGGAAGTTTACCAAACATGAATCGTTTCGTCATTTCTTGACGTTGCATGTTAGCCCATGCGTCGCCGCATAAGACTCACATACAACAAGTTATTTCCGGGGTGCACTGTTTGATGGGCTCAGCAGCACCATATCGTCTGCATAGTTCAAATGGTTAAACATTACGCCATATATTGAACGGCCGACATTGGTTCTGCTGAGCCCATCAATTTCATGTACAGGTTAAATAGAGCAGGCGATGTCAACCCACCCGGTCTAACACAACACTCCATCAAATACGGCTCGGAAGATACATTATTCCACCTAACGTGATTTGTATGCGAGCTGTACCAGAACTTCCACAAGTTAACTAGCTCTGTAGGCAAATTTAAACTATGGATCTTAGACCATAACTTCTTATAGGAAACGAAGCCAAAAGTGTTGGAAAGGTCAAGAAAGGCAGCATAAACTGGCGTCTGTCCGTCCGTATAATACCTTACAGTCTGCTTGAGCACCAGGATAGCACTCTCCGCCGACAGTTTGCTTCTGAAGCCAAACTGAGCATCATTTAATGTTAAGCTGACGCTCAAGCAGACCATCAAATACCTTCCTTAGGGTACTACCACACTTTCTACTAAATCCGCTGGAAGATAGGTGTGACGGACACAAAATGTAAAAAGTATCACAAGTATGCGGTATATATGAGGTCCAGCATACTGCAAGTGCTCAACAGCTAATCCGTCATGCCCCGGAGACTGCCTCTTTGATAAATTAGTCACTACTTGCTTAATTTCCTTAATAGTGAAACCCCGGGGAGCCTCCGAATCAGACAGATCTACTTCTACCGCACCTTGCTCCTGAGGCAACGCGGACTGCACTCTAAAATGATCATTCTATAAAAATATTTTCCATACACTTTAAGCCCGTCACCCCATCCACACTCATAGGAGAGCCCGGTTTTGGATTTAGCTTATTAGTCTGTTTCCAAAGCTTTCTAAACATTTTCAGAGAATAATTTAGAGCTATGTTTATCCATCTTTAACTGATCTTTGTGATTTTGACAATATTTTAACCTAACTACATTTCTTATGTAAGTAACTAAGTCCTGGCCTTGGCTTGGCTTGATAATAATGTGATATTGTTATACTTTAAAAATACCTGCAAAGAATATCTCTTGGGTAATAAAATATCAAGATTAATTAACATCATTTTTAAAGAACATTGCTCTAAATGCATTATGAAATCTGTAAAATAATTCCTGATTATATTTGACGCTTTAGATATCAATTATTATAATCGCACGGACACTTCAAAATCTCGTAAACATTTTAAAGAGTGGTATTACGATTTAATTCTTGATCTTGTTTTTCAAAGCCATATTTTTACATTTTCATGCAGCATCTCTCTCGTCTATCTCTCTTTTAGGGCAACTGGACAACCACTTATTCGATACAATCGTTTTAGTCTGTTTTTAGTAAAATTATAAAAACTTTATCTAGGTTTCATTGTACTTGTAAACAACATAAAGGGCACAAACTATGTGTAATAGGTATATTATTTACTTAGAAAAAAGTACGTCCTTAGAATCAAAGGTAAAGTATGCAAGATACTAACGAGGCTGACGAAAGCAGTTTGAGTAAGCTCAGCACAATCCAGTTGGGTGAGAAGGCAGCAATGGTTCCAGCCACGTAGCTGACGGTCATGGAAATTATAAGAATCTTCCGACGACCCCTCGTGTCTGCAAGGTAGCCCCAGATGTGAGATGATGTTATGATACCTGAGGCAAATCAAATCATAACATATTACTACTTCTAGTTTATAGAATATTTAAGGTATTGTAGTTATGGAGTTTAGAAAAACTGACATCAATATCTAAACACATTAAAACAAAAATAAAACAGATTTTTTAAACTCATACTTCAAGTACCTACACTACCCGCATGCTTAGCACGACCACAATAGAAACGGGTTTTGTCGACGGAAGAATAGACAAAATTACAGACAAACAATCACAATCTGTCATTTTGTCTATTCTTCCGTCGATAAAACCCGTAGAAAACGTGTTTCTATGGTTGTCATACTACGCGTGCTACGGTCGATGACACAAAAAAAATCACCTAATCATATCCTTTGTCGTTTCATCATGTTTAGATATCTGTACCCATCGAGTCTGCTGAATTTCGCTAGCTATTTTAATTTGACCCTGAATATACAAAAAAACCTAAATATTTTCAAGTAGCAGCGCCCCGCAGTTTCACCCGAAGTCTCGATCCCGTGGGAATATCGGGATAAAAGTATCCTATGGCCTAACCCAGGTCATGGTCTAACCACGTTCAAAATTTCATCCTATTTCCCGCGACTTCATCTGCGATCTAGGATGAAAAGTATTCTATATCCTTCTCCAGGTCATCGTCGACCTATGTGCCAAATTTATACAAAATTTATATAGTTTATACAAAAATCAAATCTGTTCACTTTATAATATTAGTTTAGATATTTTAATAATCAGTTGTATTTCTTGAGGTAGGGTCTCAAGAAATACAACTGATTATTACAAATTTATTTTCATATTTTCTAGAGCAAACTTGTGATGTTGGTAACTTAATACTGAAAATGACCTCTCTATGTCAACTGACGTTACTGGACAGAACTTGAAATTTGGCACCATTTCTGCAGAAACTTCTTCAGGCAGAGTAAGGCCGATACTGTTGATAAATGCGTTAACTTTCTTTATTACTTCAAGACCCGGGTTTTTATATAGTTGACAACATTTATTTAGCCGAGTGCGTGTGAGGCGCCCGCGCAGCACGTCACGTCACTGACTGTGGCCCGTCACTGTTCCCACTTAATACAATACGTCTAACACATTTAACTACTGAAATAAGCATTATTAATGAAAAAGTACTAAAATAGGCAATGTCGCTATAAAAATAGAGTTTTATGCATTTGCATATGCAAACGTGCAAATGCATATAATCCGATGTCTAGATAAGAATATAATAGTAGATAATATATAGGTAAATAGGTCATTGAAAATATAACTATACTATATCAGTGAATAAGATGTTTATCAGCAAAATCAGCCGTGTAATATTACAGGCAGAGCAACGGCAAGACGGTCAAAAACGATCAAGAAGGCTCTTGACGGCAGCATGTACCGAGCGGTTCACACTGCAGAAGACCTTATAGCTTGGAGACGAGTCGAATGTGGTTGCGATGAAGATCGAAAGAACGGCAAAGAAGAAGAAGAGATTTTCAAGGTACGTTTACTAACCAAGCAAAGGCACAGAGGCGACCATTCCCTGCTGGATGCTGCTGGTGTTCAGCTCACACACGCTGGCTGGCACCAAGTAGGACACGGAGAAGATCTCGAAGGTCATGCCCACAATGACGCTGGAGCACAATAAGAATATACCCACATTGTACCGGCTGTAACCTGCAAGGAAGACATTAAACTAAATGTATGATAGTTTAGAGGTAGGCAAAGACAGTAGCATTATAGTCGTTGTGGGGGCAATTTACTGATCCATGGAGTTACAAATTGCTGCTGTGAAAGCAAAGAATTCACTCTTGCTTTGAAGCAGGGTTTTAGCTGAGAGTTTTACACTCTGGCTGCTGGGATATTTAATAAGTACACCAACAGCATAACACCAAACCGAAAAATTTAAACAAAAATCGCAGCAAACATTGGAAGCTACTGCAAAGCTACCAATGCCCGTCTACAATAAGACCAGAATAACCGCGAAATATAGCTTTGTTGGATAACTTATTAATTAGTCGAAATTTTTAATTCATATTCTTTATACACCTCTTTAGGACATGAGCTTTCCGAATATCCAAAAGTATTAAATTGGCGTGGGTTTTAAGCGGAGGCGTGAAAATTTATTTGCTGTTACAATGTACAGTACAATTATGTCCCTCGGCAAACCTAGTATTTCGTCAGTCGTTGGATTTCTATCAGTTGCCCTTTGCAATTGGTGCAGACCGGACGCCCTCAATCGACTTGAAAGTATATAGAGTTGTTAATACTCTTGTAATTAATGTAATTTATTTAAAAAATGGTAGAAAAGCTGCTTAAGTTGCAGGCAGGAAAATCAAAACAAATCAACAATAAAGCACTTAGTTCTGAATTAAAATTATTATACAATATAAATAAAAAAATTGATAAACAAGGAAATTAGCATTCGTTTGTATTCGGAAACGCGATGATTCCCAAGGCACATTAAGAAAATAGAAATACTGTAGATAAGTTCTTGTTGTTTCAGGCCAACACACAACAGACGAAAACCATAAGAGCATTAAAAGACAAGGAAGTTTGGCAATAATTCCTTCTGCACATGTGGCTACCCAGTTACCTCAACCTCATTAACGGCATAAATAAGTAAGAGTCTATTAACTGCTCCCAAATTACCATGTTTATTTTAATCTTTATTTTTTTTTTTTTTTATATTCGTCCTTGACATATTTATTTTATTATTTGACATTATGTAGCGATTTAATTTCAACTCTTTATTTGTCAATTATTCAGATTGATTGCAGTTGTAATAGCAATCATATAATTGCGTTTTATTAAAATAGGTTTTTACTTTTATTAATTTATTTATCTTTAGTATAGATTCTTTTCTATTTTGTGAATGTGAGAACGCTGTAGGCTTAGTGGATTGTAGACCTGTCGACCATTTTCTATTTTGTTAAGTACTTGGTACTTATTGAAAGACCTACACTGTCCTCCCATACATAGTAACACTGTTATTTGAAAGTATTGTAAAAGCCAATTATTTTTAAAAGAGTAACCGTGAAGTTTCTTGCCGTCTCTTCTCCATAGGAAACGACCAATTGGAGCCGTGTACCCAGCTTCTGATGTTTCATAAGTGCCCATGTAGGTTTATGTGAAATAAAATATTTTGAATTTGAATTAAGGATGTTAGAAAAAATATAAAGTTGCGGAGAACTTACCGGTCATGTTAAGCGCCTCTTCAAACGGCACCCTATTACTCTTGACCGTCATTATAACACTATTTTACACTGACACTATTAACAAAAAAAGGTATAATAAATTACAGATGCAATGTTGATGTTATTCTCACACTAAAACTTGCGTATAACTGCCACGGCCACTGTCACAGACGCATTTTATAATAAAAACATATTGTCAAGCAGTTTCTTCTTCGTTGACGTTTGGTTCCGTGCTTATCAGTCATCTAATACACCGGTTTTGGTGGTTTATTGTAGATTATTCTAACAGAACTAATTCGTATAAAAAGGTGAAAGCAGAAAACCTCGATCCGCAACGCCTTAAGCAATTAGCTTCACTACTATCCTACTGTCTGGCTAACACTTGTAACTTACGTTTACTTCTGCGGAGGTAAACGTAACATTACAGTAACGTTACGTTTACCTCTACGGAGGTAAACGAGAGGAGTTGTAACTTACGTTTACCTCTGCGCCACAGCATGAAATATTTAGACGGTGACACGACGCGGGGAGCAGTCATGAAAACATTTTCTACTGTAGAGCAGCATTGTTATGGTCCTATTTGAAAGGTTTTTATGCCGATAAAATTACAATACACTTAGATCGTCGACTTTTTTTTTCTTAAACATAAGCGAAGCTCACTATTTATTAGTTTCTGGTCTTCATGTCCCAACCGAGGTCAAAAATGTTGTTTTCTTTCTTTCAATATATTTTTTTCTTTAGTTGTTTTTTCTCTTGGTGTCTTATTTATTTAACCATTTATGTACACACAAATAATACACAGACAAGACAAAAGGAACAGAAAAATACGTACAAAGGTGATGCTTATTTCTAATGAAATCTCTTCCAGCATACCTGCGATAGGACAGAGGATAAAAAGAGATGTAGACACCGTGTGTAAGAGTAAAGAGACCTTTTCTTCGTCGTATATTTGCAATCTTTAAATTTTCCCATGGTACAGCAAACCTCTCTTTAACTTATAATATTTTTAGCTGCTAATGTGGACCAATCCCATCCCAGTCAAGCTCATCCCGCCATCTTCGCGTTGGCCTGCCGCGGTGTCATCTAGTGGTCTATAGGTTCCAAACGAATTGAATCACGAAAATCTTAATGACGGTTGTTGTAGAGAATAAAATAAAAATACGGTACCCTAATATTTAAGATGGTGTTATCATTTGATAGACATGTTTCAGCATAGTAAGCGTTATAAAAAGTTTGTAAATAAAATGAAATGTAATCGGTAGTTTTTCTAGTCATCGTTTTTTTGATATCACATATAAACTTAACATCATGATAACAGATGGCATTAAAACAAAAACCATAATAATTTCTTTAGATTAGGATAGGTAAGAAACCGCACTTTTTGAATAAGTAATAAGAGTTACGAAAAACCCTTTCCCTCTTCGCCATCCCCTCAATAAATTGAGAAGAAGAAATTAAGGCAAACCTACACTGTTTACTTTGCGATGGCTAAAGATGCTAGACGTGTGTGGCTAAGGAAGATCTCTAAGAGGCCAGAGTCTGCAGTGCTGGATTCACGTGACAACATGATTTTTTGACATAAATGATTTTATTATATAATTTCGTATTTTGAATTTTATGAATAACATAGTTTTAATTACGACCTTTGTAACTTTTATTTATGGACAAATCAATTAGTCTGAATTTAATTTATTTTATTTAAGTACTCTTTGAGGTTTCTAATCATGCCATTGTTGCCAGTCTTACTAAGAGCTATCGTGTTACCCAGTAACTGGGTTGTGGATGTGGAAGTCAGATTGGCAATCACTCCGTGAAAAAAAATACTGGTGCTCAGCTGAATCCGGTTAGCCTGGATGCCCACCCCACATAGATAAGTATAATAAGTACCTATAATTTATTTTCAAAAATATACATCAGTTTAATTATTATGGTAATACACTCTAAGACACTTGTTTGTACGAACAGATTTTGAACATCTGTGTCTGAACTAGATATATAATATCTGTATTTCAGACATCAGCGCTCTCCCCTGTTGTAGGCGACACTTAGCAAATAACTTTGTTTGACCTCTATTCACATCTTATAAAACACATAATTTTTGATTAAAAAGTAAGACAAAAATAATAATAATAAAAAAAAAAATACAGTTAGGAAAAGGCTGATACAAGATAGGTGATGAGTTGCTATCGAAAAATGACGGCAAAGCAGTAACAGAATGAAACAGCCATTACTTCCGAGATCTTAAAATAGACACGTATCTAGACAAGAGATTGTCACTGGATCAGTCAATAATCTCTACTTATCTGTATCAAAATTGTAAATTGTTGACTGATCTAGCATTTTATTGACTATAAGTACCTACTCTGCGCTCAGCAGGGCAAAAGTACCTTCTCTTATTGTTGATCACTATAATTATCTTCTAATTGCGTGCTTGCAAAAAATCGCACTTATATTGTTTGTTAATTAGGATTCCAGGTATGTTTTGTGTGTTTGAGAGGCGCCACGGTGTTCTCACCTTCCGCCTGACGCAGGCTCAGACTCCTACTGCGAAGCAGTAATACTCGCGAAGGAGGAGGCAGAACGCGGGAGACGCCCTGGACATCGGTAATCTTAGACCGATTCCTAGCCACCGTAGGCGCAGGCTTGCGGACGGTGAGCAATGGGTAGCTCGCCGTCCGATAAGGACAGGCTCGGGTCGACGGCACGTTGTTTTTCACGCGTGCCTCAAAGAGATGTCAGCACAATCGAAGGGGTCCGCTAGGGCCGATGCCTGCAGGGGTTGCGGGAAAGTCCGAAAGGGATACCATGGCCCCTGGCAACGTGGCAACTTAAGGAACACAGGTAGGTTATAGTCAATAAGAGTTTGACACGCCCTCTCGCTCCGCCCAGAGCGGGAGAAATTATTTGACAATTTCCAACCCAAAGAAAAAAGGTATGTTTTCCATTAACGTGTTTCAGCGATGTCTTGTGCCGTTACGAACGAGCTCTAGGGTGCGAGTACAATACCCACCAAGAAAGATGAGACTTGACCGCGCCTCCCGCGCTCTTTCCGCTGCCCCGATGACACCCCGGCGCAGACCTAATACCGCTCTTTAGCGGAGGATTTATGGGTCTTTAGTCTTTACTAAAGACCCATAAATCCTCTACTGCGCAAGTCAAACCACGTGGTGTGTCAAGTTAGTGGCACGTATTGTACTGTAAACCTTTCTTCTAACATATTTTGTTTTTAAATTATTTGTAGGTAAACCAGCGACCCGCCCCTGCTTCGCACAGAAAACATAAAAATTTCCTTATTTATTATTTCTAAGTTGAATAACAAACCTTCCGGAATAATTTCTCTAAATTATGGTGAAAATTACATCAAAATCCGTTGCATGTTTAGACGAATAACGAGGTCAACAAAGAGACATGAAAACCTTCTCCAGTTAACATTTACATTATATCTTTAACCGACTTCAAAATAAAAAAGGAGGTTATTAATTCGACACGTATATAATGTAATATTATTGGAAATGCAATATATCCACATATGATAATCTATTAGGGCTTCCAAACAAATTTACAAAATTTTATAGGTGTATCCATGTATGTATGTTTGTTCACGCATTTCTCCGAAACTATTAATCAGATTGTGACCATTTTTTTTATTGATTCTTTACTTCAATTTAGGGAACAAATGCGATCTACGGGTGTAGTGTCAAAAGAAAAACAACTCAAAACCTTGATCAACCGCAATTAAAAAGCGAAAAATAAAAAACTTTGTTACAACCTCCTTATGAAAGGAGATCTTCCAATTTGCCATAAACGTAAATTAATGGACATGTGCTTTCTCCCTATTCTTATATACGGCGCTCAAACCTGGTCTTTGACAGTTCAACAGAGGACCGGGCTCGAGGTTTGCCAGCGAGCGATGGAGCGCAGTATCCTTGGAGTTCGACTTACCGACCGGATACGGGACACGATACTGCGCTCAGACACAAATCGCTGACGTCACCCAAAAAGCAGCCAAGCTCAAGTGGGACTGGACACGTTTGCCGCATGTCGGATGCATTGTGGGCTAAGACCACTACAACATGGGTTCCTGAAAACGTCCAGCAGCATCGTGGAAGACCCAGGCGTAGATGGCGGGACGAACTTGACGCTTATAGGAGGGATTGGTCCATATTGGCTCAGGATCGGGTTGGGTGGAATAAGGATAGGGAGGCCTTTGCACTACAGTGGGACAATACGGGCTAATTATTATTATTACAACAGAAATAAAGTTTTAATCAATCAAATCAACTTCTTAAAATATCTTCATCTTATCATGTTCTTTAAGAAAGTAGGTAGTTTATTTTTAGGATCTGACATACTGATTTTACTCAAACTGTAGACATTGCAACTAACATTATCTTCAGTTCGGGAATATACGCGGTTAAACATTATCATGACTTTGTTTATAGTACTTAGTTTAAAATAAATATTTTAATGTATATTTGTTTATAAGCCTATTTTAGCCTCTGTGTATTTTAGCTTTGTGCCTAGCTTGGAGAAAAATAAATAAAATAATTTAAAAGTAAAAAATGCGTCATGGAAATTGAGAAAAAATTGTAACGAGCGCAAAATTTACGTTACTACATGCTTTTACTTACAATAAGATAACACTTAATGCTGATCATATAAAGCTATCTTAAGTGTACATTAAACCTGACCCTGGTTTTATCGGGATCGATTGCTTTCTTTAGTTTTTCACCACCGTCCTGCCTTTATCCGAATTTATATCTATGGGGGTCGCAGCATTCTTTTTCCATATAATATTAACTCATCTCAGTAGTCGGGGTGACTACTCTAAATATACATCATTTTCACATTCTTGATTTCTCCGAATCACACGCCAACTTCTTGATCAACGTTAGTTTCAGATAATATCAGACTTTCTCTGTAACTCTCCTCTTCATATTCTTCTCTTCTCTTCTCTTCTCTTCTCATTCTTCATTCTATAATGTATAGAGTAGAGGAAACACACAGATTCTTAACGTGTGTCCTCCCACTCACTGGCCAACCGTCTAAAGACTAAAGCTGCTGGCGAGAAAGTGCTTCCTTACCCAACCTGCTGAAAATCTCCCACCTAGACGTTAGATGTCTTGGCTGACATGGAAGTCTCTAAACAGACTCCGTATCCCGGTTGATCGAGCAATGAAAACCTGTTCAGGTGGAGATTCAGGAGTATAAATGTGGTGCTGTTCCACAAATGATGGGTCCCCCCCGACCCTTGCTCGAAAACGAGGTGCCAGCAGTTGTTGCAGCTGAGCACGTAGCTTTAAATACCCCGCATAATAATCATGATGAAAATGTAAATTTGATCCAGCCTGTCCCTTCTTGCTGTCCTCTCATAAGCCGAGGTTCGTACCCCACAGGGGGTGCCAGTAGCGAGCATTTGCTTTAAAAAAATTATGGGACACTAAACATCGTGTCCTGCTGTAGTCTGCACGTTACAGGAATTGAAGGCCGTCACTCAAGGCGCCAAACTCCATCGACACGCCAAGAAGAAGATATAACGTAATTCTGAAATCTTGGTCGTTTTCAGTGCATCGCAGTATTCTCAGTATTATCTTCGATAACTAGTTTATTTTTGTGCAATTGGTACAGATTTTTTCTGACAGTCGCACATACGAGTATTGGCATAAAAAACCTGGCCATAAGTTGAATATTCAAAGTATGGATTAATTCAATGCAACCATCACTTTCTGACAGCTAAATAACCTGTTCATAACGTACCGCAGCCCCCGCGCCCTTATTCCTTCACCGTGCGGCACACAGGTACTCGGAACTCAGTCGTCGTCCAGTGCGGTCCATTGTTTTCTCGGTAACATTATTTTTTGTGCAAATAACATTTGCTGTTTTAGTAGTTTTGTGAAAAGCTGGTGGAATAAATACGACGAATATGGAAGCCCCAGGTATGTAACAACATAAATAATATAATTTCATTTAAATTATACACTCACAAATGTTATTTTTTTATTTTCGCAAAGAATACTAAAATAATCTACTTGTCCATTAAAAAATAAATATACAAAAGCGTTTTTGTATGTGTTCCGAGCATTTCCGAGTAATGATCCATTATTTTAAACAAAGTTTAGACTGTCCTAAAGACCATTGTGAAAGAAAATGTTCCGCTTTGTTCCGCCATTTTGTTTAGCACACTTGCAAACAAAATGGACGGTTAATTTAAAATAAGATTAATTACAGTAAATTCTCTTTTTATTTTTAGATTCCACTGGGAATTTCAAGAACGTGTCAAATAAGCAATTATAGGATATTGTGTAAGAATGCCCTGACAAGAAAATTTATAGTAAGATGCTATTTTTGGAGAAAAAAATTATACAGATAACAAAATTTCCTGAAAGTGAGCTGGATACATTAAAACATACTTTGAGCCATTTCAAGTGTGAATTTAAACGCAAATGGGTAACAGCAAACAACAAGCATGACCGCTTTCTAAAATACCCTTAAATTCGCCCTCTGGACTATAGGAAAACCGGGTCGTCCTTCAAAGGAATTCGGGGAATCCAGTGATAGATCCAAGCGAAGAAAAACAAGATCTGCGTGATACTGTATCGACAGATGAGTGGACTTATGCTGCTCAAATGAGTCAACGTGCTGGAGGAAATAAGGATGCATTTAAAATAATAAAAGATATCACTTTGACTCCAACAAGAGCTACAAAGTTTCGAAAAGTAATTTTTTAAAGTAATGAAAATAAAAGAAAGAAGCATTCACCATCTGAAGCCTTATCTATTTTCGTCAAAGGAGATTTTAATAGAAGACAGTGGGACATTTTACACAGCGCTAATAAAAATATATACCCTTGCTACTCATTGAGACGCACACCGCACCTTATATATTTAATTATTCCAAAGTATGTCATAATGTCACTCCATTTCTACACTTATGTTTCTTTATTTTATTTTTTTTACATTGGCATCTTGTTTTTATTTAATTTGTTATAATTTAATTGTGTTTACGTGTGTCTTTTGTGTGCACTAAATAAATGTTTTATCTATCTATATATCATTAATAAAAAGGCAAAAACCGATTGCTATCCAGAAGAACATTCAGTGTGAGTAACAGAGACTTGTGCGGAAGTTCTCTTACAAGATTTACTCAACCACACATGTATACGGTTGTGTAAATATTTGGATGAAGTTATATACAGCTGTACTGAAGAAGAAAAGAATTTTTTTCTTTTAATTATAAAATGGGGCTGCGATGGTTCTCAACAATCGCAATACATTCAAAAATTTCGATGATTTATTTTTTGTTTTGTTATAATAAACGTTTGAAAACTGTCTTAAATTATTTATTTAAGAATTTCCACGTAAAAAATGTCACAAAATAATATTGGCCAGGTTTTTAGTATAAATACTCCTATGTGAGTCGCAGCGTTGACAGGTATCAACGTGGAATATCGAATTACGAAGGCTAAGGATTTCTAAATAAATAGTTTCACGGTAGAAATACAGGCTGCTATGGATTCCGGGGTCGCGGAAAAGTCCGTAAGGGATAAGTACCATGGCTCCTGGCAACATACAGGCAACTGAAGGAACACGGGTGGGTTTTAGTCAGTAAGAGTCTGACACGCCCTCCCTATTTATTTCTACTATTATATACCTTATTTATTTCTACCAGTGAACATCTTTTCTCTGACATGATAATGACAATAACGATAGATATCTTTTGCACTTCGCTCTAAATCCTTGATACATTTTATTGCTAAATCATGATGCAAAGGAAACTTTCCACGCTATCTCCATAAGTATCTACTCGTATGTTTTCGACTGAAACATGAAACTGTAATGTGACTGAAAGATAAATAAATTCATGATTATATTCTTGTCTCGTGAGAAGAACCTGCTTCAGTTTGCGCAGAGAATTGTAGCAATGGGGTAACGAGGGTGAATTTTTTTTAATTTTTTTTTTTAAGATATGATAAGGTGTAATTTATTTCCAAGTACATGGTACATTAAGATCTTAATATTAAAATGTTTCACAAATACTACCGTTGCCGGTGTAGAAATGTTAAAATTAAAGTACAGTTTATTTCATTACATAATAATTATAAATTAGTTTGAAATGAAAATAGTTAATTTTGAATACAATGTCAATTACAATTTTTTCTTATTATTTATGAATGAAATGTCAAAATATACCAATCATAATAATGTCAAAGATAAAACAAATTATATATTAAAAGTCAATAAACACACAAAATATTGATGAAATGTAATGTCAAATTTTGTAATTTAAAAATTCATTAACCGAATAGAAACATTTGTCTAAAAGCCAGGCAAATATTGTTTTCCTGAATTTATAAGTGTGCAACACTTTGATGCCTGAGGGTAAATTGTTAAAGATTTTGATTGACATGCAATTGGAATTCCTGCTATACAAATGTAGTCTCTGCCTAGGTGCGAGTAATTTATTTGGGCTTCTCTCATTAACTCTTTTAGAAATGTATTCATACAATTGGAACATGTGCGGATACCTTTTTATAAATAAACAAATTTCAAAAATGTAAAGGCAAGAAAGTGGAAGAATTTTTAGTGCTTTAAATAATGGCTTACAATGCTCCAAATATGCTGCCCCATACACAGCTCTGACACATTTTTTTTGTGCAATGAATGCTCTGTTCACGTCTACTGAATTTCCCCATATAACAAGGCCGTAACGCAGCACTGACGAAAAATAGCCATGATATGCATTAAGGGCTGTTTCTTTACTGGCTATTCGTCTCAGTTTTCGAAGAGCAAAAAAATTTGTCAAGTCTAGTGTAGACTTTTTTTACATGTTCTTTCCAATTAAATTTTTCGTCAATAACTATTCCCAAGAATAAGGTTGATGGTACTGGTTCCAAAATTGAATGATTGTATTGTATTTGCGGTGGTTTTACTAAAGAATTGTATGTTTGGAATTGTACTAATTTTGTTTTTTCAATGTTTACACGTAAATTATTAGATTCCAACCATTTCATTGCTTTTAGTATTTCATTGTTAGTGTCAGTTTCTAGGGCATTTCTATTTGAAGTTTTTATCGTCAAAGTCGTGTCATCAGCAAATAGTGTACAATTATGTTTTAGGCTCTTGCAAAGGTCATTTATATATATTATAAATAATGGAGGCCCTAATACGCTTCCCTGAGGAACACCACAACTATTTATTTTTAACTCTGAACCATATGTTTTTATTGTGAAATCGTCCAGCTCTTGACCGTAATGATAATGTTGTCCTTAATCATAATCCTGGGTCATCATCATCTTATAGCAGAGCACTGCTGGACATAGATTGTTCCACTTCCTCGTCACATGTCATTTACCTCGGCGCTCATAATTAAGAGCAAAAAGCATAGCATAATAGGCCCATGATGTTCCCAATGCTGGGGCACAGGTCTCCGCTCTGTGAGATGGAGGAGAGGGCCATAATCCACCACGCGGGCTCAGTACGAGTTTTTAGATTTCACATTTCTTCGAAATTTTGGTTCTAGGACATGGTGTTTTCGTTCAGTGTTTTGAGAGAAGTGGTGATAAAATTGAGAATTGAGATTGAACCCAACACTTAAGTCGTGGCCGTAACCACTGGGCCACTTAAAGTTATCCACTGTTTAATTGTGCGGGTGTCTGCTCATAACTTATTCAATGAGAAAAGAAGGAAGAAAAATAAATGGAGGAAGGAGAAATTAAGGAGTCGGAAAATTACTTCCAAGAACATTACTTGCAGATGTCGCGCAAGCCGTCACCACATAACCAACGAAGCAGTGACAATTCTGGGTAAGTCCACCTAAACAATGGGAATTGGTATTCCCTAATTCTCTATTATACTTCAATCTAGAGCTTACTTCCAAGACAATGCCACTACGTCATAGACGGAACACATGTGTGAATATTTCATCATTTCTATATATAATTACAATAATAATTATCTGAATATTTACTTTCGTAAATCAACAAAAGTATTATAATGTTATGTACCTAAAGAATTAGACATGTGCACAAAACTCAGGTAAACTGAGGTATCTTTTTAGGTAAACTGTTTTTCTAAGTTTATTGTAAAGAACAAACGTCGTAGCGGTTTTGTCTAGTTTAAAAAAGGGCGCTTCATAAATATTTATTATCTATTGTCTAACGTAGTTCTACATTAGTGATTATTATAGGTACAACATGTAAAAAACCCTGTCCGATCCGTGAGGGTGTTGTTCATTAAGTATCGTACTGAGAGTCTATTTATTTGGTAATTTTTGGAAAAAAGAAAAAAAAGATGCGCTGCATTTTTTTTCAATGGGGAATTTTATCGGGAATTAAATGGGGCAAGGGCCATGGGAGAAGAGAGGAGGTGGGTAGCCTCAATAATATAACCATTCAATGGATCAAAGGACACAGCGGTTCGCGGGGCAGCGACGCAGCTGACGAACTTGCCAGAAGGGGATCGAGCATGGCACCAGTGGGGCCTGAACCTATTGCACCAATGCCCTTCGGGTACCTACGCACTCTGGTAAGGAAACGAACCAGGAACCAACATCACAAACTATGGTTGGACCACGATGAATGCAGGCAGGCCAAGGAGGCACTCCCTGTTATCGATGGCCGCCTCACAAAACAGATTCTCCGACTAACGAAACAGCAGCTGCGTACAGTTACAGCAGCTGTAACTGGCCATGGGTCATTTAATAAACAGCTCTTTGTCATAGGAGTCACAGATAGTCCTCTGTGCAGAGCCTGCATGGAGGACGACGAGACAGCATCTCATGTGCTGTTAAACTGCCCGGCGGTCGCCACATACAGGGCAAAGTACTTCGGTAACCCAGGTACCCTACGTGAGATTATCAGTGACACCGACCCGTTGCTGGCCTTCTTTGAGGAGCTGGGGTGGATCGAATAACCAATTTTCCCACCCGTACGCAAAATACGCACTTTGACGTGGAGTTGCGGATACCAGCCCGTATTACCTATGGGGCAAGGGCGGCCGTCGTTAAACGGATGTCTGTCTACAAGTCATAACTTATGACCCGTGTTGAAAATTTGCTAATTTTTAATGGAATTGGGTCTTGGTAGGTACAAAAAATGAGAATTTTAAAAAGAAAAAACTTTTTCATTTCTTTAATAATGCGACTTTATATAAAACTCAAACTCGAAGCATTTATTTCAAATAAACCAATTACAGGTAGGTACTTTTGAATTGTCAAGGGGTCGGTCAGTCAGAAAGATGAAGCTAGTTGCCCATTCCAAAGTGTAGTAGGTTCCTATGGAGAAGAATGGGCAAAAAACTCCACGGACACTCTTTTAAATCAAAATATTTTTGTATTGATTCCATGACGCTGACGCTGCACCAGCTTTGAGCCAAGCATTTTTATCAGCGATGTAATCTCCAAACTTATAATATGCTTGACAGCATAGTGTGCGTTTTATACGAGATTTAAATTTCGTTTCATTCAGTTTTAGAGTAAGTAGGGAGGTATTTTATTGTTACATTTTACTCGTAATCAGTACCCCATGAAGGATTACTTTAGCCAGTCTGAAACCCGGTTGAACTAATTGATCCCTATTTCTAGTCCTATAAATTGTGTCTATCACCTCTTTTACTGAAAAGACTAGATTTTTCCTTACGTGGGTACATGATGTTTTCATAGATACATTGACAAGGTACCGTCATGATGTTAATATCTTTAAACAGTTCCCTTAGAGAATCGCGTCTGCAGAGGCCATATTATATAGCTCTGATGGCTCTTTTCAGCAGAATAAAAATAGACTCGATATCTGCAGCCCGTCCCCACAGTAAAATACCGTAAGACATGATACTATGAAAGTAACTGCAATAGACTAGCCTCGCGGGATTTAGTAATGCTATTGCAGTACCTATTAGACAGGGTCTTTTTTACATATTGTATAATATACTTATTTTAAATTATGATCCGTACCTAGATGTAAATAATTTGTACTACTTGGCGCTATCTCAGGTAATGTCCAGGAAATTATTTCATTGTAGATTTTTTCATAATAATCTAGCCCGCCCACGAAAGTAATTAAGTTACTCATAATTTAACGACCACTTATTTGGTACCTACCACCTTAGTATATTATTAATCGTTTTAAATGCTTATAAGTAGGTAAGTACGTAATTTTTTTTTTTTTATGGACTTTATTATAAACAGACCACTGGCTATAGAACAAAAAATACAAATTACAAAATATAATTTATTTGTAAAAAATATCACAATTTTATCACAAATGCACAAAACTCAATTTTTAAACCGATTTTCTGTCTGCCGGCAAAAACAGTGCCACTATGACACCACCTGCAATAAAAAAAAAATATGTAGGTCCTATAAACACTTTATTTTCTTTCACATTTAAATAGATAAAGTAGGAGCACTTGTTTTTATTTCTACTCAGTGTTATAATATAGTAAAATATATGTCTATAAAGGCGTCTTTTACACGGGGCAACAAAAAAAAAACAGTGGCACTCCGGGAGTGCCGACAGAAGTGAAAACTTGAAAAAAATCGGCACCGCGGTAATCAATGCGTTGCTGTCTTTTACTCCACACACCGCGGTAATCAACGCTGGTGTCGTCACAGTGTCGCGAAATCAATGGTTTAGTCCCATCTCAAAAATGCCGAACGCGCCTAAAAAAGTTTCACTTCAAAAACTTGTCTATAAAAATCGGGGAGATGATGATTCATCTCAACCAAAAGACGTCCACGGCTGGACATAGAACTTCCCTTGGTACGTATTTCCACAACGACCGGTCCGCGCCGGTCGAATCAAACTGATAGTGCAGCTCATTCAATTTTACAGGAGACACATATTTTCAAAATATTCTTAATTACCTATATAATTAATGTATACAAAATATTGTAAAACATTTTAAAAGAGTAACGGTCCACCGTTACTATTTAAATTTTTTTAAATTTGCAAGAACCCCCAGGTTTTTGCAAATTTTGACGTTCAAAAGTGCCTTTTATGTGCCTAATTGAAATAAATTATTTGACTTTGACTTTCTGAAAAGGACCTAGTTTGCTAATGATGAGGTACTTACTAAACCCAAGTAGAGAGAAGCAGTAGAAAGTCAGCTCGCAGTGGCTGGTGATGACCATCCCGATCACGTTGACTCCCATGAACGATAGCAGTCTAGCTACCATCATACCCAGACTGGTTACTAGGCCCCTGGAAGATATTATATTTTTTATTAATATAAGAAGAGGAGTCTCCTCTATAATCTATCTATATACATAAAAATATATGTTTGTATCTTTGTCCTCTATACGTTCCTAAACTATTGATCCGATTGTGATGAAACTTTGTTAGTGTTCTGAGGACGCCTGCGAGGGTTTCTGGCCCAAAAAAAAAAAAAATTACAAATAAAAAAATGGCATTTCAACGCAGCTAGTATATACAATATAAAAATAGATACAAGACGTTTATTCTAATTGACGAAAGGCCTGAGGTTTGATCCCTCAATATCTCCCTCATGTATGTCCAGTATGCGGTATTATACGGTAGAAGTCCGTATACCTCCCTAATCTTCATCAAATTACTGAATAATCATTCGTCCTATTTCGTCCCGTTGGTATTCGGGTCAACATTTTAAATTTTTTCAATGTTCAACAAAATATTACCTTACCTTTGACACGTAGGATACAGATCCACAAAATATGCAGCCACACATCCAATCCCCAACGCAGTAGACTGGACCAGAGTAAAGAACACCATATTAGCCACCGGGTCCTTTAGGTTGACCAAGGTTGAGCTGACTCCGGAGACTATCAGCGTTGTTATGAGCACCAGGCGAGGCCGGGAGGCAACCTTGGAGATGGCTAGGTTGATGAGGAAGAAGAAGAGGCCACAGGCCATTCCAGAGTAGATTGTGTTGGTTGAGATTGAGTCGTTGCAAATGTACTGAAAGAAAATAATGTTATTTCTGGCATCTGGTAGTATGACATCATATCCTATTAAGGCAACGATAATCGACTTTTAATGATTTTATACTGAAGATCACGTCTAAACGAGTAGTGTTAATGATTTGGAAAATATATATGTTAAATTAGAGCATTTTCTCAATAACTTAATATTTTAGATTATGTTTATATTACATAGTGAAATTAATTTGTAAAGTTATGTCTAACGCGGATAAAAAACTGAGAATCACGCAAAAACTATCAATCGCATTTTTCTAAAACCTTCATCATTTTAAAGATAATTTAACTATTGATATTTTAGTATAGAAACCGCTCCTTGATGGGCGAGTCCTATTACTGGCTGGACGTGCGACGCGTTTCATGAGCTCAGATCAGAACACGCAAGCTAACTTAAGGTTGCTGGCATATATCTGCGTCTGCATCTATTTGCGACGTTGCCCAATATAGTATATATGGTAGATAATAGTTTTTTTTAAGAATTTGTGTATTTATAATATTAACTTAGATTTTCATCTATAAACGCAGGCCAAAAGGAGAATATAGAACTTTGTAAAAACAAACCGTTTCAGTTTCAGGTGATGCATTCGTTTGGCTGTATATCCTGTCGCAGAAGCTCTGAGGCGTCTTCTGATCTTCATTAAAAGAGTTAAAGAAGAAGTTCACCATCGTCGGGAACCACATCATAAACGCGTTGTTCCTGGAAATCATTGTTTCTGATTAAAAAAGTATAAGTACAGTCACTTAGACAGACGTTTAGAAAAAAATTAATAAATATATTTTATTTGGGACACGCACAGGAAATACAAACACTAAAAAGAACCACCTAAGACTAACAAAAAAAATCGAATAAAAAAAACGAAAAAACATAAAAAATAATAAGGACCTGTGCGAGGCCAAAAAAGGCTCCTTATCTCAGCATATTTATCCCGCAATATTTAAAAAATAAATACCGCAGCGCTTGTATTCTGATAGGGCCCGTTTTATAGATCATCGCGTAGTTTTCATGACATTCTAAATACAGATTTACTTTATATAAGTGTTGACTGGTTCTTTGTCGTTATAAGCAAATCTGCGGATGCTGTTACCAAAACTCTGCAACTGTTCCCGAGTCACCTTCTATGTTCTGTTCAAAAAGTACTTATTTAGTGAAAGTGTAAATAAACTCTATTTAGGTTCAATTCTAATGGTAGCCATTCATATACCCATGACGATGTACTTGCGCAAGTTTAAACTTGTACAAGTCTGTTTGACACCGAATAGCTCAGATATTATTTTGTACTAAATCATCCCACACTTAATGTATACTTGAGGTAGGTACGTATAATTAGAATAGAATAGAATAAATTTATTGAGCAAAGTTTACATGCAGGTGGATTGAATTCCCAGACCTCACACTAGGATTCCCTGTGTTGTGAGATCTGAATTGAGGTTATAATATTTATTTATTACAGGATGGAAGACTTACAGCTAAAAAAACAACAAAATGGGAAACAATAGTCGACAGAAAGCCAATTACAAGTCTTCACGGTTAGATTTATAACAGAATTTGTGTTGTGAAATTAATTGTCTCAAATTGTCAAATGAATAACATTCTTATTTTTAGACGATTGAAAATAAGTTTTCAAATAATCAAATCACAGCACTCAATTTGTAAATGGCCCTACAAATTGGCATCCACAGGTAGGTACGTTTGCTGATCGATTTGTTTACATTTTAATGACATACTTTTGAAACAAACTATACGTAACCAACGGGCAGTAAAGATGAACTGCGTCGTTTTGCAGGAAAGAAACCTACCCTAAATGTTTATTTTTTATTTTTTTATACGACAACATGCTCCTAACAATTATAAAAAAGCAATTAATTCACTTACGTGCTGCAACATAGTGCTATTAGAAAAAACAGTTGAACCGTCCTCCAGAGCAGTGGTGGTTTGAATATCGGCGCTGTATGCTCTGATATTGATGTCCAGAATGAACTAGCCTGCTTCACTTCTGAGTCTAAAATCAGTATGTGTTTTACCTAAAAGTAATTAGGTATCAAACAGATTGTGATTACCTATGTGTTAAGCTAAAAAAAATCAGTTATGCGCCTTGCTTGCAAATTGCAGAATATTTTCACATTGAAAACATTGCTAACAATTCTGACAAGGCTCTCAAGAGAATACAAACGGTAGCCTAGATTTAAATGAGTACAACATCTACTTACACTTACAATTTTATTACGTGGCAAAGTTTCAGGAACATGAAATAACTACTTTCTTTCCATTCCTTTGCAAAACCCGTTAAAAGCTACCTAGTCGGATTATTATATTAATATAGGGAAAATATACAATGCCGCCCATGGGTATGTGACCATGGGTAAGTTTTAATTTTTCTGAATATCCATGAAAATATATCTAAAATTTAGTTTAAAAGGAGGGGGGTTTCTTTTTATACACTTTTATTCTAAATCTTCCTATGATTTTTTGGACTTAGACTTGTGTGTTTTTAAATAAATACTTACAGTTTTTTTTTTTCATAGTCGTATATTATTATTTCGTATAAAATCATATTTTTTTTTTTTTTTTAGTTAGTCCGATAAAATAACTCATAAGCTTTTAGAAATAATAAACAGAATCCGGACTCAGCGATCATTGTGCCGATAGTTGTGACAGCCAATGGCTTAATCGCCAAGAGCCTCAACCAACACCTAAAGAGGCTCTCGTTGGGCAGCTGGATCAAGGGCTTGATTCAGAAAGCGGTACTCCTGGACACGGCTCGCATTGTCATATTATTAAATGTTTCTATATTTTTATATTATAATATTTAAAAATGTAATTTATAAGTATTCTAATGAAATAAAAAAAACAGAATCCAAATCGAGCCAATAACATCGGAGATATGGCAAACGCTACTCAAAAAAAAATAATGGAATAACATGAAAAATATTAAAGATAGACTTTATACGGGACCCCCCCTTATAAAGTTAATTCTCGACAATTTTTCAAGAATATTCAGAAAAATACGTGCGGTCACATGCCCATGAGCGAAATTGTTTAATAGTTTTCTCAACATTCTTAATATGCAGCATCAGAGATTTTAAATTACATAATAATTACATTACACGCAGCGTAAATAAACAAGCGTTAACAGGAATAAACAAATACAATAATATGAATATTTCAACCTACTAGATAACCATCTTTCTTTCCTCCATTAAATTTATAGATTTTCTCCAGCACCTCCAAAGCCTTGACATGGTGTCCTCGACTGGCCAAATACTTAGGACTCTCCTCCAGCCAGAATAAGAAAAAAGCGCCTATACCCTGTGGCAACGCCAGGACCAAGGTGAAGAGGCGCCAGGGTCGGAAGGTCATTCCAAACCATGGCAGTGGCAGGTTGAAGGTTAGGGGTAGAATAAAGTATGCTAAGCCTGAAACAAAATATCTTGAAAGTTTTGATCATACTCATAACATAACATAATAACGCCTTGTTTCCCCGCAACATATAACCTCCTCCTTTTTGGAAGTCAGTTAAAAAGCGCAGTGTTGCCCGCCTTTAGTGGGCACTGCGTTTTATAGACCAGAATTTGAAAGCGAGGGCTAAACTCTGCAAGCCTGCATGATTGAACTTACGAATAAAATGAACTACTTACGACTTTAATTAAAACACCAATAGTACTTACTGAAGGCAACCAACTCGGAGGCTAAATTGAAGGAGTTCATAATATGCAAGAACTGGCTTCTATATCGAAGCACAGTGCACTCGCCCAGGATTGTCATACTGAGAGTGAAGCTTGCAGTAGAGCTGAAACGATAATAGCTGATTAACATGATTTTATGAAGATATGAAGGACTTACAGGAGACCAGCTTATGCCGTAGCGGGAAGACTCGATAGTCAGTGCATGCCATGCTTTTCTTTAACACTTTCGACTCCACCCACTTTTCATAGAACTCATACACCATGTGATGCCGCCATACATATTAGAAGTGAACCCTCCGGGAGGGTTGCCAGCATTACGTTTGTGCTAAAATTAACCATCGCAGAAGGTCAACGGCATTAGGTTTACAACCGTGTTTTAAACATTGTAAAACGAAGTAAAATAGTGTTTTCAGGGAGTCTTGTCGCTATTAGTAGTTTCCAACCTTTTAAATTTTTAGTGATATTTGTAACCGCGAACAAAAAGTTTAATTAAAAAACATAAAATGCTTGGATTTTAAAACCAACACATATGTATAGTAGTAAATCTTATTAAAAATACATCAGATTTTATTTTCACGGTTCATAATGCTGTATTCGCTAAGAAAAACCTACATTTAAAATAAAATGAACCCTCCGCGAGGGCTCCCGGCATCCCATATGCGACTAGGTGAACCCTCCAGGAGGGCTCCCGGCACTGAACGTGTTTAGTAATGGGGCACTAAGCTACGGTGTCCTAGAAGAGCGGTGGACGCCATATTACGGCCGCAGTGACAGATATCATGAAAAAGATGGCGGCGGGGTTTGACTTTATGGTGTCCAAAAAGGCTCTTTAGGAAAACACACCAACTTTAATAAAAGTATTTTCTTTCAGTATACTTCTTTATATATATTTAAATATCTCGGGACCTTAGGGTCCCGGTCTTTTGGAAGGCGTACGAGGGGCCGAAGCCAACTCGCAGAGGCCCCTGAGACAATTTTATATGGAATGAGGCACCAACCGACGATTATCCCAGTATGCACTATGCAAGTGCACCCAAGGACAACCCCCGGTTAGTGTAGGACTATTGCAGAATATGGAAACATATCTATTGGACTATGGGTTTGGGTGGCTTAAGTTGACTGGTAACCTAGAACTATGGAAGGACTATGGCCCCTGCCTAATCAATGTTTTAATGTACACGGATAAAATGGCAGGGGGTGACTTGCATACTCAATAATGGGCCCCCGAAAACGAAATTGTATTTCTAGATCGAGTTGTGTTTTTGGGTTTCAAAATAGAAATTCTTGCAAGCTTATGTTTCATTGTTTTTAAGTGGTTGACATGGATAACAATCAATCTGCCTAGCCTTTTCCTTTATTATTTAGACCTACATTTATATCAAGTGTAGCGATTTTGGCAATAAGACCGTATCTACAACATGCAGCCTACCCAAATGTCCTTTCTTTGGTATTGTTCGTCGAGTTGAGCTCCACGATTACTAACAAATGCTTGCACTGACTGGACAGGTCCACTCAAATCTGTGTGGTTCTTTCCTCAAAAGACCTTTTCAGACACTAATCTACATGGTCTTCATATGGCCTGACCAAGATTATGTCTGGACTTTAAAAGAGATTGCGACCTCTGAGTTTGTTTCGGCCTTTCTTCTCAGAGTAGTCGGATAGGAAACGTCGAACTCATCTAGCTTATCTTTAATAAAAAAAATTATATGACATGTAAAAGTGATTCTGATATCCTATTTATAGAATAAACAATTTCATTTCATTTAATTTCATAACAACAGGTCGATGATCACAGGCTGATTGCAAACATACCATAAAATAATTATTGCACATGACATGGCGCATATATTCAAACACGTTTTTAGCATAATCACAATATACTTACTAAGTACCTATTGTAAATACCGATCATTATGAGATTGATCGCAGTGACGTCTATGAGCAATTAATCTGTGACATAGCATATATTTCTGATAAAACCATAATATTCTTATAATCTCTAGACAGACATATAATTTTACAGTGCAATAAATTCCAATATTTTAGCTGTCAGATATAAAATCATGGTCTGCCCAAAGTGCTTTTACATAAAGTAGATTACCAATTTTGCTTGAACTAAAATCTATCTTCCCACGATTTGGTAAAAAAGGGGCACACCGTAGCCAACAATGAGCTAAGCCCAGTGCAAATTCACTAAGACATGATCTAATCCGAAGCTTCTTTGGCCACTTACCTATAGGGCCCAAGAGCCACCATTCATGGCGACGTCGCCAGGTTGCGGTGCCAACTAAATGTATACTAATACAACTATATAGTGGGTTGCTCACTTGACGTTCGCTTAGTTACGCAGCCAACCATGCATTTTGTTGGCGACGTGACCAGTACCCTAATTGCGTAACTTATTTTCGTAAACGATTTTAACAAATTTGTTTAATTTTGACAGTTCAACAACATTCATTGCGTTACTTACGTTATTGAGCAGATTTTTTTTCCAACTTATGAAGCAATGGATTAGCAATCTGTTTCAATTCGAAACAGATTGTGATTGATCGTGTATTACGCAATTAGGGTAGGTACTTGTTGCGTCGCCATGGCGTCCCGGTGAGGTGAGGTATGGCTCTAAGTGTCTTATTTACAGAAATAAATTTCACTACCATTTCTTCACTTAGTTGAGCTGAAATGCCGTGGAAGTAACCCTAAATTATTTAAAAACCGGAGTCTTTATTTAACAATATCCAATTAAAAGGTTCTTGGTTATGACTGTCCCGGATCTCGAATTTTTTTGAGGCGGGGCAAAAACTGCCGTCTGCCGCCCCCCACCAATATTTTATGGGGATGCGCTAAGTTAGCCCCCACGAAATTAAAATTTTCTCAAAACGAAAATTTTGGCAGCCACATATTAATCAAATTGTATCGATCGATAATGCGCCAATTCAACAGGGGCGCCAAAACTGTTGTAAAAAAGAAAAAATAAATAGAAAGATTAATTATAAATGTGCTGCGCGTCTCATTTATTGCAAAGTTGCTGTGTGCTATGTGGTGCACTTGTCTGCTACGCTTGAATTTGTCGCCCCCTAAAGTTGGCGCCCCGGGCACGGGCCCCGGCTTGCTCCCCCCTAGATCTGGGGCTGGGTTATGACCAGAGGAACCCTAAAACTGCATCTATTTTTGTCAATACAGAGATAATAATAAGTACTAGGCAATTACTTCTTTATCAACATGATATACGATACCAATCAATTGGTGATCAAAATATTTAAATAATGTCATACATTATATTATGGACAGCATCATATCCGAGCACGTGTCAATTTGCTGATGAGTGCGTGTACAAAACTGTCGTCTTTTGGACACAAAGATAGAAAGAAGCGCACGAGTTGAGGGGTAGCAGAAAAAGCAAAAAACATAACGAGAAATGAGACAGAAGGGATTCCTTTACAGCCGAGACTTAAATATTGGAACGTACATATAATAATAATAACCCACCGCCGTTTCTCTACGTTGACATCGTGGTGGGGCTTGCACGATCCGAACTCTGGGTCTGTGCTGGTAGAGTTTACTTTGCCGGAACAGGTCTGGGATGAGGAGCCAGACCAAGAGAGATACAAAAACCCGCAGGGCAGCATGTGGCAAGCTGTTGGGCAGTAGCGACCCCACGGACCCTATCTCCCGAGAGAAGTCTTGTTCCTCACCTCTGACTTGCCTTTATTGGCCAGCTGGAGTGAACACTGACGAGGAACGGAGCTCCTACCTCATTCTGGCCTTAATTGGCCGGTTTGAGTGGAGACTCGCAAGAGCAAACGTGCTCGTAGGAAGGAAGTATTCCAGAAAGATGCTGGTAGGGATCTTGACCGTACTTCCGGGATTGTCCTGATAGCCGTGGAATACCTCTCCACTCCTCATAAGCACCTCAAGACATGTTGCCCCCTTGTCGCTACGACACTATGTGCTAGCGACCGTTTTCGAGGGCCCATTATTAAGTGTGCAAGTCACCCCCTGCCATTTCATTCGTGTGCATATGAACATTGATCAGGCAGGGGCCATAGTCCTTCCATAGATCCAGGTAACCAGTCCACTTTAGCCACCCAAACCCACAATCCAATATTTTTATTTCCATTTCCTGCCATAGCCCTGCACAAACCGGGGGTTGTCCTTGGGTGCCCTTGCATAGTGCGAACAGGGATAATCGTCGGTTAGTGCCTCAACACTTAAAAATGTCTAAGGGGCCTTTGCGAGTTGACTTTGGCCCCTCGTACGCCTTCCAAAGGTCCGGGACCCCAGGGTCCCGAGATATGTTAAAGAAATTTAATAATAATAAAGCTCTTTTTCAGACCATTTCAAACTTATGCTACTAAAATAAAATTATTAACAAGTTGTAAATAAAAAGTTAAAAATAAATTAACATAATTCTGTTGTTGACACCGGCTGTCTTATTCTGTGTGCCTATTGGCAGAGGCCTCCTCCGTCTCCTTCCATTTTTCTCTATCTATTGCTAATCGAGTCCATAATTTTCCCCCTGCATTCTCCAGCTCATCAAGATGATCATTCAGATGAGCTGGAACGTACATAATGTAAGGTAAAGTAATAGAACCCACTGAAAGTAGAGGTCACCTATCTCTAACGCTGGTCAAAGACGCCTTTTTTTTTTTTTTTGGGTGGGAAATTATCAAATAACTTCTCCCGCTCTGGGTGGAGCGGGAGGGCGTGTCAGACTCTTACTGACTAAAACCCACCCGTGTTCCTTCGGTTGCCCTGTTGCCGGGGGCCACGATTTCCCTATCGGTTTTCTTCGAACCCCCGGCAGGCATTGGCCCTAACGGACCCCGTCAATTCTGCTGACATCTCTTTGAGGCGCGCGTGGAACACAACGCGCCGTCGACCCGGGCTTGGTCCTTATCGGACGGCGAGCTACCCATTGCTCGCCGTCCGCAAGCCCGCGCCTACGGTGGCCGGAAATCGGCTCGCGATTCCCGCCCCGGGCGTCTCCTCCTGCGGCGGTTAGGGGCGTGAGGGCGCGAAATTTGCCTCTCCCTCACGCGTTCCGCCTCCTCCTTTGCGAGCATTACCGCTTCGCAGAAGGAGGTGACGGCCTGCCATTTCCTCTCGCTCCGTACCATGGCCTGAACCAGGGCCGGACGCGAGAGATCATCGCCGCCGATCGCCTCAACGAGGACACGGCGTTGCTCCGCCCAAGCCGGGCAGACCTCCACCGTATGCTCCACCGTGTCCTCAGGCCGATCCACACAATGGTGACACCCGGGCGTTTCCTCCCGCCTTATCCTGAACAGGTACCTCCCGAAGCACCCGTGTCCGGTGAGGACCTGCGTCAGGCGGAAGGTGAGGACGCCGTGACGCCTCTCAAGCCACTCCTCAAAGAGGGGTCTTATCGCCGCAATTGTGGCGTGCCCATGGTCAAAGACGCCTTAGACGACTATTACTGCAAACTATAAATCTCTGGTCAAACTGACACGAATTCCGCGTGGGATGTGGGACGAAATTCGCTCGGGCCAATTGCATCAACTAACTTGTATGGATATGTTCAAACTAGCGCGAAAAGTCACGTGACTTCCTAATCATTAAAACAACTGACGCACACAGTTTAGTGCCCCGCATCCCGCGCGGGGTTTGGGACAGTTTGAACAGTCCTTAAAGCTGTAAATCACATTCAGGCAACAACATTATTCAATTACTATTGGGGCAAATACGGGAATTGTGTCTACTGAAACAGGAGCAGCAGTAGCCGGTGCATTAACTCCTAGTGTAGAAACATAAGTATACGTACAAACTGCAGCCAATCAGCTTGACGACCAGCATGAACTGCCAGCTAGGAGCGAAGCTGCTGACAGTTGCGAAGAAGAACCCGACAACTGTGGACAGGAGAAGGGCACGACGTCGGCCATGCGTGTCTGCATAATAGCCCCAGGGAAACGCAAAGAGAACACCTGGAATATACACCATATGAAACATTGTTATCCAAAACTTACCACCACTCTTTATTGTACAGAAATCGCCAATAATTATTGCCAAGGTAAAATACTCTATGAAAATGATACGGAATTTATTCGGTACTAGCAACCCGCCCTGGCTTCACACCCAGCAGAGCATATGTGTCTACATTTTTTTATCTGTTGTGGTGTCGTATCAGCCTGTTGCGTCGAACATGTGGGGATTAAAATGATACTGACTAAAATGACTGAGTTCATCCTACTTGGAGTATTTTACATCGTCATATTTCAGCCAATTTACACAAAACTTTAATGAATTATACACCTAAACCTTCCTCATTAATCACTCCGTACATTAATGAAAATCGTATGAAAATCCGTTTGGCAGTTTTTGAGTTTATCGCGTTCAGACAGACAGAAGCGGCGGGGGTAGTTTGTTTTATAACAAGTAGTGTTGATTGAATACGGTATTTAAAACACAGAGTGGTAGGGACATCGACGCGAAAACTGTTAACCATGGATTCAGGACATGATTCTGAACCCCATTGAAATTTTTCGTCAGTTATTTTTTTTTAAATCTGCTGTTCCATACATTTTGACCGCGTAGGTATTGCACTTTTCTATGAAACAGCTGATTTGTTTTTAAATAACAGACGAAAAATTCAGGGGGTTCAGAATCATGTACTGAATCCATGGTAATAGTTTTCGCGTCGATGTTCCTGCCACCCTGTATATGAATTTCAATTGAACAAGACAACAATCGAAATCATAATGCAGAGAGCAAGTTTACAGATGTCGTGTCACGCTTTGTAGGAGAACAGGCTGTTGCAAAGCGGCACTGCGACAAGAACCTAAAGCTGAAATACTAAATATAAAAAACTTTTTACAAAAAAAAACTACCGACTTCCAAAAACAACACTACAAAGTGAAAAATAACTTTCGTTTCGGAAGTCGGTGTCTTGGGTTTTGTGTTTTCGTTTTTTGCCACCGACTTCCGAAATTAAAGTTATTTTTCACTTTGTAGTGTTTTTTTTTGGAAGTCGGTATTTTTTTTTTGTAAAAAGTTTTTTTTTTTCACTTTTTAGTTGTGGTACCTACCCCACACACATTCGAATACCACTACCTACTACCAGTGTCAGGAACTTATCATATCATCTACATACTAAGTGGGAAAAAAATACGTATTTTGTAGCTAACTCAAAAACTACCTAAGCAAAGTTAATAAAATTTATATGGGACCAATTTGGGAGCATACTCTTTCAAACAAAAAAAGAATTTTCAAAATCGGTCTACAAATGACGGAGAAATCGGTGGACATACATAAAAAAAAAAAAAAAACAAACATTCGCGTCGAACATATAACCTCCTCCTTTTTGGAAGTCGGTTAAAAATGGGTTATCAAATCTTACCCGCAAAAGGTGCTGAAGCCAATATCCCAATCTCTTTTAGCCCCATCTTAAGGTCACAGCTGGATGCCGCCACCACCGTCGCAAACCCAAAGATATCCAGAGCAAAGGCATTGGCAATGATGCAGCATACTGCCAGGAGAAGGTAGTTGTAGCGACCATGGCCTGGAAGTGGAAATAGGAAGATAAAATGCAAGGTGTTTAGACAGTTCTCTTTTTAGGGTTCCGTACCTAAAAATTAAAAAACGAAACCCTGATAGGATCACTTCGTTGTCCGTCTGTCCGTCAGTTCATCTGTTAAGAAACTTTTTCCCAGAAACGCATGGAGGTATCAAATTGAAATTAATACCAAATACGTGGGTCTACAGTCCCTTGGAGCTCTA
This sequence comes from Agrochola litura, assembly GCA_949152395.1. Classification (NCBI taxonomy): domain Eukaryota; kingdom Metazoa; phylum Arthropoda; class Insecta; order Lepidoptera; family Noctuidae; genus Agrochola; species Agrochola litura. Next base: position 32,334,834 of record OX424490.1, on the reverse strand, counting down.
AAAAAATCAAGCTTCTAAATCAACGCAATAAAAAAATACGGCCATTTATGTGACATATTTTGGTAGTTGCAAATAAATCAAAACCTACAGTGTACTTCTCGTTGACCTAGAATCATGAAATTTTACATGAAGCAAGGTCTCACAACACAAGTAATGGATAATTTTCGAAAATCGCTAATTTGTAGTTTTATCACTTAAAATATTTATTTTTTGCGATTACTAACTTACATTTGCAGTTGGAGAATTGACCGTGACGTATATCGATCTATGGGAGAACATGTTTTTCATGTTACGTTTGTTTTTGGGATAAATTCATCCCAAACGGAACCCTTCATTATGCGTGGTCAAACAGTCAAGCATATCCTTAATATTATGTTACAGTAAATTCTGCCTATGACCACTGCAATACATTGTGGGTCACAAGTTCACGACGTTATTACAAGCACACGTGAGTATTTAAAACAAAGTCGAGAAACAAAGAAAATTGACGGTACCTTGTCAATATATATCTATGAAAACATCATGTACGTAAGGAAAAATGTAAGTCTTTTCAGTAAAAGAGGTGATAGACACAATTATAGGACTAAAAATAGGGACCAATTAGTTCAACCGGGTTTCAGACTGGCTAAAGTAGACTCATCCTTCATGGGGTACTGTTTAAAATGTTATAATAAAATACCTCCCCACATACTCCTACTAAACGAAACGAAATTTAAATCTTGTATAAAACGCACACTATTAAGTTGAGGGATTACATCGGTGATAAAAATGCTTGGCTCAGTGCTGGTCCAGCTCGACAAGGGTGCATAAACTAATTCATTAGCATTCGAAAGTATTGTTGCAGCTGCTGAAGATTGTAAAAACTATCTTTGATTTGTATAAATTCACATAACATAACATCACGCCTTGTTTCCCCGAAGGGTTGGGCAGAGGTGTCCCTGTAGCAGGTACACCCACATTTCGCCAGTTATGTTTTAAGTCCCAGTCCCAGGAGGCGAAACGCCGCCGCCGGGGCTTAACTCCAATGCCGCAAGAAATCGCAGCACAGCAGACAGAGCTCCGGCGGGATCTCATGGCGTCATGGAGGGTGCGATTGTCGCAACCCCGCGCTGGGCACGCCACAATTGAGGCGATAAGACCCCTCTTTGAGGAGTGGCTTGAGAGGCGTCACGGCGTCCTCACCTTCCGCCTGACGCAGGTCCTCACCGGACACGGGTGCTTCGGGAGGTACCTGTTCAGGATAAGGCGGGAGGAAACACCCGGGTGTCACCATTGTGTGGATTGGCCTGAGGACACGGTGGAGCATACGGTGGAGGTCTGCCCGGCTTGGGCGGAGCAACGCCGTGTCCTCGTGGAGACGATCGGCGGCGGTGATCTCTCGCGTCCGGCCCTGGTTCAGGCCATGGTACGGAGCGAGAGGAAATGGCAGGCCGTCACCTCCTTCTGCGAAGCGGTAATGCTCGCGAAGGAGGAGGCGGAACGCGTGAGGGAGAGGCAAATTTCGCGCCCTCACGCCCCTAACCACCGCAGGAGGAGACGCCCGGGACGGGAATCGCGAGCCGATTTCCGGCCACCGTAGGCGCGGGCTTGCGGACGGTGAGCAATGGGTAGCTCGCCGTCCGATAAGGACCAAGCCTGGGTCGACGGCGCGTTGTGTTCCACGCGCGCCTCAAAGAGATGTCAGCAGAATTGACGGGGTCCGTTAGGGCCAATGCCTGCCGGGGGTTCGAAGAAAACCGATAGGGACATCGTGGCCCCCGGCAACAGGGCAACCGAAGGAACACGGGTAGGTTTTAGTCAGTAAGAGTCTGACACGCCCTCCCGCTCCACCCAGAGCGGGAGAAGTTATTTGATAATTTCCCACCCAAAAAAAAAAAAAAAAAAAAAAAAGTCCCATGTAATAGGGGGCGAGCCTATTGCCATCAACCGGGCACAAATCCAGACTCTGAGCTGCTACTGAGAAATTTCAGATAGAAAAACCCAATAACACTGCCCGACCCGGGAATCGAACCCAGGACCTCATGCTCAGCAGTAGCGCTTGCTACCATTAGACCAAAGAGGCAAATTCAATCTTTTTGTATTGTATAATTGCATATCACATGTGTGAGCACTGTAACCATGTACATTCCTTAAAGCTACCATTTACTGGGTACATCTTTCATTTACTTGAATGTGCTCTGGCGGCTGAGAGTGTCATGCTCACTCTAATGTCTCGCTGACGGTGACGTGTGTGTTGGATCATTAAGTTCCCCTCAAAATGGTTGAGCTCTTAGGTGCCACGTTTTAATTTAATTTATTTAAATTTTTGAATTGTTTTTGTTTTATATTTTTATTACGGACGCTTTTAACGTGCACGTCTTTCTACATTGTTCTCACATGTATAATTTCAACACGAATGATGTAACCAATATTTTGTAACAATATTTTGATTTAAAAGAGTGTCCGTGGAGTTTCTTGCCCGTTCTTCTCTATAGGTACCTACTACGTTTTGGAAAGGGCAACTAGCTTCATTTTTCTGGCTGACCGACCCCTTGACAATTCAAAAGTACCTGTAATAGGTTTATTTGAAATAAATGCTTTGAGTTTGAGTTTGACAAATACTTATGGCTTCAGTAGAGACATTCCAAATTTTGAATTTAAGCCCATTTCAATTGTCACAATTAAAAAAGCATTTAAAAGTCTTAACATAAAAAACACTGAAGACTTATGGGGGATTTCCGTTAAGGTTCTTCAATATATCATTGACACAATTGCCCCTGTCCTAACAGGCATATTTAATCAATGTTTAGATAGCGGTATGTTTCCTGATTTAATGAAACATAGTAAAGTAGTACCAATTTTCAAATCGGGTAGTAAGAGTGATCCCTCTAATTATAGACCAATATCTGTGCTACCAGCATTGAGTAAAATATATGAAAAAATCATGCTAGACCAGATGTTGGCACATTTTAATTCTAATGGGATTTTACATAGTCACCAGTTTGGTTTCACGAAAGGTAGGTCGACGACTGACGCAGGAGTTAAACTCATCAGTCACATTTTGGAATCCTGGGAGAAGTCCCAGGATGCAATTGGCATTTTTTGTGACCTCTCAAAAGCGTTTGACTGCGTTGACCACAATACACTGATCTGTAAATTACACCACTACGGAATTCGTGGACAAGCTGCTGATCTTGTTCTTTCCTATCTATCAAACAGGCAGCAAAAAGTAAATGTTAATGGGGCGATGTCTTCGGGGTCTCTAGTGAAAATGGGCGTGCCTCAAGGTTCAATTCTCGGCCCTTTCTTATTTCTAGTTTATATAAATGATCTTCCTTACATGATGACTAACTTATCAGATATAATTCTATTTGCTGACGACACTTCTCTTATTTTTAAAATAGACAGGAAAGATACAGATGTATTACATGTCAACGATAGTCTGGCTGTACTTTCAAAATGGTTCGCAGCTAATAATCTTTTACTTAATGCGAACAAAACGAAATGTATTAGGTTCTCATTACCAAATGTACCTCAAGTAGGTCTAAATCTAAAACTTGATGGCAAAAAACTAGATGCAATAACGGAAACTATATTCTTAGGAATTACTTTAGATTCTAAATTACAATGGGGCGCCCATATTAGAACTCTTTCAGGTAGATTAAGTTCAGCTGCATATGCAGTAAGAAAAATAAGGCAGTTGACTGATATAGCCACAGCTAGGTTAGTATACTTTGCTTATTTCCACAGTATTATGTCTTATGGCGTCCTGCTGTGGGGATCGGCAGCTGACGTAGATTCAATTTTCATTTTACAAAAGAGGGCAATCCGCGCGATCTATAAAATGGGCCCTTGCGAGTCCCTTAGAGACAAATTTAAAGAAATTGATATACTGACTTTGCCTTCACTTTATATCTTAGAAAGTATTATGTATATTCGCAAAAACTTAGGACTTTTCAAAATAAGAAGCGATTTCCATAATATAAACATGATACACGTAGTCGACATGAAATTGTGATACCCAAATTTAGATTAACTAAAACAAGCAAGTCATTTCTTATAAACAGTATCCGCTTTTATAACAAGTTGCCAAAGTCTGTGACAGAACTTAGCGATGGGAAGTTCAAAACCCACATCAAACGTGTCCTTATCAAGAATTCATATTATAAAATTAAAGACTACGTTGGAGACAAGGAAATTTGGCAATAATTCCTTCTGCACATGTGGCTTCCCTGGTACCTCATTAACGGCATAAATAAGTAAGAGTCTATTAACTGCTCCCAAATTACCATGTTTATTTAAATCTTTATTTTTTTTTTTTTTTTACATGGGACTTAAACATAACTGGCGAAATGTGGGTGTACCTGCTACAGAGACACCTCTGCCCAACCCTTCGGGGAAACAAGGCGTGATGTTATGTTTATGTATGTTTTATTTATTTTTACATTCGCCCCTGACATATTTACTATTCTATTATTTGACATTATATACTTTTTTTTTGTGGCTTTTGTGGACATGATAATTATTCAGATTGATTACAGTTGTAATAGCAATCATATACCTAATTGCGTTTTATTTAAAATAGGTTTTTTACTTTTTTCAATTAATTATTTTTTTTTGTATAGATTCTTTTCTACATATTTTGTGAATGTGAGAACGCTGTAGGCTTAGTGGATTGTAGACCTGTTGACCATTTTCTATTTTGTTAAGTACTTGGTACTTATTGAAAGACCTACACTGTCCTCCCATACCTAGAAACACTGTTATTTGAAAGTATTGTAAAAGCCAATTATTTTTAAAAGAGTAACCGTGGAGTTTCTTGCCGGCTCTTCTCCATAGGAAACGACCAATTGGAACCGTGCACCTAGCTTCTGACGTTTCATAAGTGCCCATGTAGGTTTATGTGAAATAAAATATTTTGATTTTGATTTTTTTTGAAGAAATTTGGCACATGGGTAAACCATGACCTGGGTTAAAACAGAGATACTTTTTATCCCGTTTTGTCCCCGGAATCGAGACTAACGCGGGTAAAACCGCGGGCGCAGCTAGTGAAATAATATTAGTAATTAGGTATTTATTGATCAAATCCTAAACTGGAATAAGGAAGAGTGCCATAGAAAGTTCAATTAGTTCAGCTTGCTATGCCTTACATTACATTTATTAAATATATATTACATTTCGATACACTGTAATTTTCGTTCTTTTTAAAAAAATCAAAAATCTAAATATTTTATTTCACATAAACCTACAAGGGCACTTATGAAACGTCAGAAGCTAGGTGCACGGTTCCAATTGGTCGCTTCCTATGGAGAAGAGCCGGCAAGGAACTCCACGGTTACTCTTTTCAAAATAAATTGTTTCTACAATGTTTTCAAATTACAGTGTTAATAGGTATGGGAGGACAGTGTAGGCCTAACAACAAGTACCAGGTACTTAGTAAAATAAAAAAATGGTACACAAGTTTACAGCCTACAACGTTCTCACATTCACAAAATCTAAAACAAAAGAATCTATATAAATGATAAACAAAATAATAATAAAAACTTTTTCCAAAAAAAAAAAAACAACCGGCTTCAAAAAAAAAACACTACAAAGTGAAAAATAACTTTAATTTTGGAAGTCGGTGTCTTTGGTTTTGAATTTTCGTTCTTTGTCACCGACTTCGTTATTTTTCACTTTGTAGTGTTTTTTTTTTGAAGTCGGTTGTTTTTTTTTTTTGGAAAAAGTTTTTTATTTTTCACTTTTTAGTTGTGGTACCTACCCCACACAAATTCGAATACCACTACCCCTGCTATGTGAATAACAGTGACAAGAAGTTATCATATCATCTACATACTAAGAGGGAAAAAATACGTATAATTGAAGCTAACTCAAAAACCACCCAAGCAAAGTTAATAAAATTTATATGGGACCACCTCTGAAGTATGATCTACCAAACAAAAAAAGAATCATCAAAATCTATTCATAATTGGCGGAGTAATCGTGTAACAAAAAAAAAAAAAAAAAAAAAAAAAAAAAAAAAAAAAAAAAAAAAAAAAAAAAAAAAAAAACGTACAGACGAATTGAGAACCTCCTCCTTTTGGAAGTCGGTTAAAAATTAAATAAATAAATAATAATGAAAATTCCGCTTTGCTTCTAATGGCAATACACCTTTTGCAATGCCTGTGGGTTTTGCAGATTTTTCTACATATAGATAACCATAACCACATCAGACACCACCACCATATAGCATCCAAAATCACTAAGTAAGCAAAGACTCATTAAAAACTACCAACATTGACATTCACAAAAGTCAAACAGTAAATTAAACAAAAAACTATCCAGTTTTACAATACCTTTTTTTTTTTTTTTTCGGATGGAAACCTTCAAAAGGCGCCCGGGCTTTGGGGATAAGACCGGGGAGTGTGGGATTTTTACCTCACTAAAACCACCCAACCAAAGGAATCTCCCCGAAACCTAACTGTACAAGGCTGTGTGCAAGGCAGCACGTGACCACTGTGCACCGTCTACCCTGAGGTCACTCAGTGGGCGGACAGAGTCCCCACTCTAAGCGCCCGTGATCCCTCATTCCCGCCTGCCGTAAAGATTGCAGACGGGGTTTTGGCGTGTTAGCCGTCGAGGTGGTTGCCTCCCCGACGCCTTCTCCTACGAGCGGGATCAGCTCTCTCACGATCCCGCTCGGCAGCCTCCTTCTGAACCATCACGGTCTCACAGAAGTTTTACAATACCTACTTATGTAATTCCTTCGTAAGGTGACAGTTACATGAAACACGCAATACTCTTAGTGTTAATTTGTACCTAAATCGGTTTGTATTCGCTTACCGTGAACCCTCGATTCTTGAAGCCTTTTCTAATAAACCTCATGTAAAATTTCAATCAATCTGCCTAGCCTTTTCCCAACTATGTTGAGGTCGGCTTCCAGTCTAACCGGATGCAGCTGAATACCAGTATTTTACATGAAGCGACTGCCTATCTGACCTCCACAACCCAGTAACTGGGTAATACGATACCCCTTGGTAAGACTGGTTGTCAGACTTTCGGGCTTCTGACGACCCGTAACGACTGTCAAAGATCCACGAATGACAGCCGGGACCAACAGCTTAACGTGCTTTCCGAGGCACGGGGGAGTCTCGGTATGTAAAGATGGTCACCCTTCCACGGACCAACCCCGGCAAGCGTAGCTTAACCTGATGGATCGACCCGTGCGGCTGTTATTATTTAGCCACGACACACATAATATAATAGCCACGAGCTCTCAAATAGAATTTATTAAAAAAAAATTAGTCGACTTATCACAATGGGTCTTAGACAGAAACAAAGGTATTTCTTAGCACAGATAACACCAGTTTCCAAATATTTTCAAGGTCTCAAGATTTACATTAACTTCTACATCTGTCTCCTGTCTTGTCTTTGATCGGACAGGTCGCTACATATAGTTCTATTTTCGAGTTATCAAACCCTGGATCGGCTTTCCGATCTAGGTTTATTCAAACTGATGATGACAGGTACAGACCTGTCATCAACAGCCTATAAATGTTCCCACTGCTGGGACACAGGCCTCCTCTCCGTGAGAGGGAGAGAGCCGTAATCCACCACGCGGGCCCAGTGCGGGTTGGTAGATGTCACATGTCTTCGAATTTTCGGTTCTAGGACATGCCGGTTTCCTCACGATGTTTTCCTTCACCGTTTTGAGAGTAGTGGTGATGAAATAATTTACACAAAGTAAAGCGCCTGTCTGGGTTCGAACCTACGACCTACAACTCGTAAGTCGCGGCCGTTACCACTGGGCCACCACTGCTCTCTGTCTCTGTACCAGTACTTAATATTTCAGATAAGCAATCACGAGTTTTTACTCAGGCTCTAAAAACAAAGTAGTCCACTTAGAGCACCCGTCCGAATAGCACCTGCGCGAATAGCACCTAGCCTAGTCCACGAAGAGCACCCAGGTGCTCTTTGTGGATTAAAATTAATTTTTACATTTTTGTCCACGAAGAGCACCTATGACTCAGCAGCCTACTGGTGGGATGTGTTTGTGTTATAGGACGTTATTAAATGAAAGATATCGATAAAATCACTAGAATGTTTATTAATTACAGATATGTACTTACGTACAACTACGTACGAAATTTGTCTAGACGACATTTAAAAATGAAAAATAATACAAATCACTATGACAATAATTATTAATCTTACCAAATAATAACACTCATAATTCTTAATATAATATCACAATCAGTCTCTACATATCACTTTTATTGCAAAATCAGCCTTAATTATTTATCTTACTTAATAATAACACTTTCTTATTTTTAATATATCACATCATAATCAGTCTCCACATATCACATTTATTGCAAAATCAGCCTTAATTAAATGTTACCTAAAACACAGGTAAAACAGGAGTATAATTTAAAAACTAATTATGTTATAATTATAAGATTGCACCAAGAGAAAGGGAAAAGAGTAATCTGCTAAGTATAGGTCCCCATAGCCCATTATTTTTTTGTAAAAAGTATTTTTTTATTTTTTTTTGCTGTGGTACCTACCGCACACAAATTCGAATACTACTATCTGCTATTAAATAACAGTGACAGGAACTTATCATTATTATCCACATACTAAGTGGGAAAAAATATGTATTATTGAAGCTAACTCAAAAACTGTCAAAGCAAATTTAATCAAGTTTGTATGGAACTACCTCGAAAGCATACCCTTTCAAACAAAAATAATTTTTAAAAGCGGTCTACAATTTGACCGAGAAATCGGTAGACATAAAAAAAAACAAACATACGCTACGAACATATAACCTCCTCCTTTTTGGAAGTCGGTTAAAAATAAGAAGTGTTATTATTTGGTAAGATTAATATATAATTATTGTCATAGTGATTTTTTTATTTTTCATTTTTAAATGTCGCCTAGACAAATTTCGTATGTACATACATAAGTATGTGTAATTAATAAGCATTCTAGTGATTTTTATTGATATCTTTCATTTAATAACGTCCTGTAAAACAAATACATCCCAGCAGTAGGCCGTTGGTGCTCTTCGTGGACAAAAATGTAAAAATTAATTTTAATCCACCAAGAGCACCTGGGTGCTCTTCGTTGACTAGTCTAGGTACTATTCGCGCAGGTGCTATTCGGACGGGTGCTCTAAGTGGACTACTTCCTAAAAACTCGTATTAGTCTGTAACTCTTTGTACTACATTTTACTAAAAGATTTTAAATAAATTTTATTATTTTATTTTATTCTCTGATACAATTGTGCGAAAACAGTTCAGTTCATCTACCGAGCCTTTGAATCTAAATTCTGACTCCCCATTCGAAAGCTTAAAGAAACCAAAATCTAGCTCAGCCCAAGCGCGAACCGTGTCATACGATGACACGCGGTTCGCGTTTGGGCTGAGCGATTGACTTCTACGCTACGTGTCACGATTCGAATCCCGTGATGTGCAGTTAGGCACTTTGAGGTAATACCGGATGGCTTTTCGACTAGTTGAAAGAGTATTGCAAAATCTTTTTTTCTCGTCATCAGCATACTTACTTTAAATTACTGAAATGTGGCGCAAATGGTGACCGGTTTCTAGTTTGCACGTATGTAAAGACAAGACATAGGTTTTTTAACACGATGTAGAATTTAACACAAGGGGTAAGTCCGTACTTTGTTAAAAAAAACTCTTGCTTTATTGCTTAGAGAGAAACGGTCTATAAAAGGAATACATCCATTTATTTCCATTTTTTTCTTTCAAAAATGCAAAAACTGTCATATTTTTTCCAATCGTGCGTAGCACAAGTCAACTTGCCGGAGTGACTGGACATACAAAAAATATTGGTAATTTAGCCGGGAATTTGATGTTTACGGGCTTTATCCCAACGCCGAACTTACCCCAACATACTGTAATGTATTTTAAAGGAATTTGTATTTACCAGTCAACTCCACAGCTTCATCGTAAGTGTATGCGTCTCCACTCTTAACAACAACGGTGTCTGTTCTCTCCATCTTGTGATGTGTTTCTTTCTCTCTTCATCTCGCGACACTGACCTCTGTTATCAAACACTGCCAGCATCTTATCTGTTATCACACGTTTAGATATTTGTACCTTTTCTAATCTGTCACATCTATTATGTTTAGTTAAGACTTTCGCGAGATAAACATCAAGAAACGGGTTTGTCGATAAATAAATAATTCAAATATTTCTAGCCATTTTAATTTTTAAGAAACACCATTTGCATTTACACAGCATACTCGTATATTAGAAAGGTGGTCACTTACCAAGGGGTATCGTGTATCCTAGTAACTAGGTTATGGAGGTCGGATATCCAGTCGTTCCATGTAAAATACTGGTATTCAGCTGCATCCGGTTAGACTGGAAGCCGACCCCAACATAGTTGGGAAAAGGCTTTTCCCTTTTTTCTGCCTAGGCAGATGATGATATCAGAAAGGTGTGGGACAGAGTCAGACCATCAAACTGAACAACTTTCTCTATGGATGGGAGCAACATCGTTATCGCGAAACAATAATAATTAGCCGTCCCATACATTTTGAAAACATTTGGTCGAGTAGGGATTCAAGTTTTGTATGGGACCAGCGTTTCCCATTTGCCGGGTCGCGACCCGGTACCGGGCCATCAAAATAAAATACCGGGTCGCAACATTCCCGCCTTATTTTAAAAAAAATAGCTACTATCGATCGACGCATCGTAAATATTCGTGCGTGAGCTGGGTTTTCAACACTAATATAGAAACTGACTTGAAATGGAACGAGACCTTAGGATACTTTCGTCATTTTCCGCGAACTTGGATTCCTTAGTGAAAAATAAACAGCAGCTCCATTCTTCGCACTAAAATTTAATGGCTTAAAGGCGATACCAAAATATGTAGTATTAATAAAATATTTTTAGTACCAAATGGAACCAGCTTGGGTTTAAAAGTACTTATTAAGTGGGTCACGAAGGGGCAGTGTGAAAATTACCGGGCCATGGCAGAACAATGATATTTTTTTTCGAGATTACGTCGTAGATCCCATATAGAAAGTTGTTCAGATTGATGATCTGTACCACCCCTTTAAATATGACCACACCTTTCTGATACTTGCTGTAGATACTGATTTGACAAACCGTTCAAAGTCAAAGTCAAATCATTTATTTCAAATAGGCCCATGTATGGCACTTTTGAACGTTGCTTTTATTATGTAAAATCCAAACCATATTGTATAGATTGGCCACTCATAAGAATATGGCTAATGGTGAAGCTATCATCATATCATGCCATTTTGTAGGTACTGCTTATTAGATATATTTTCTAAAGACAGATTTATGTCCCATCCCTGCTACATTGTGAGAGTGTAATTGCGCTAAAACAAATTTCAACTTGTTATCAATGCCTTAAAAGCCAACAGTGAAATAAAGATAACATGTTTTAAATCAATTCAACAATAATTTATTCTCTCTTCACAAAGCTGACTTAAAGTTAATGTGTACAAAAAAAATTAATGTTTCGGCTGTATTCCACCTTTGTGAGAGACTGGTGCCTGATATAGGTTTTTGGGAAAAACATGTACAAAAAAAAATACTGTAAATCTATACTTATATATTATACCTACCACGCAAAAAATAATTACGCTAAACGAAAACGAATAGCGCGAGCGGGCGATGCGATGCGACGCAGTGGGTCGGGGGTCGAAACACGCGGACGAAGCCGCGGGCAGAAGCTAGTGTTTTATATTCTAGGACCTAGGTTCCGAACCTGGGGGTAATCAGCTATTCTGTGGGGGTAACAAAGAACCTAATCTGGTGGGACGAAAGCAGGTGTCGAATATACTGTTAATAGCTAACAGAGCTTTAATAAAAATGCTTATGAGTACCCTTTGCCACCACATATAGATGTGAGAGTGCTTTTTGAACTTTGGTTACACTGAAAACAAAGGCCGCCACCATTTCAATGTGGAACATGACTTAAGATGCGCTATAAACGAAACTAAACCTTACATAAAAAAACTTGTGAGTGCAAAACAATACCAACCATCACACTAACAATTTTTATTTAATTTATTGTTTAATTTAAATATAAAATACGTAAGAATTATAAGCTTGTCTTGTTTGTATTGATAACATTTTAAGATCGGGGTAAAATCAGTTTTCCTAATAGGTCACAGGGGTAATAATATTGAAAAGGTTAGGAACCACTGTTCTAGGACTTTCTCAGTAGCAACCCGGAGTCTAAATTTGTGCCCGGTTGTGGGTGTACTATAAGTAGGTACCTACACCTCTGCCTAACCCTTCGAGGAATACTGGCGTGATGTTATGTTATGTTATTTACAAATGTAATTTATATGTGTTTGAATCAATAAAGGAAGATAACATTGTTCTGTCTTCCTAACTCAATTTATGTTTACCTTAGTTCTTTATTGTGAAAACAGATGGCGCGATGTGTTCCGGTTTATTTTATAACAGTAGACATGACATTTTGCCGACAAAAATCAGAATGATTGCATGTTTCTTTTATGGTTTTAAATCGTTAAAATAAACTTTTAGAGGTATATCTATGATTTTTTTCTATCGTATCAAAATAGTTGTATTATGTTTTCAAAATACATTCTTTTTTTTTTTTTTTGCATTCAACGTCGTGTTTTCAAAATAATATCTAACTAGTATACAACACAAATTCGTATACCACTACTTACTATGTAAACAACAGTGATAGGGATTTTATATCATCATCAACGTACACAAAGCGGATTAAATACGTACTTATTATTATTGAAGCTAACTCAAAAACTACGAAGCAAACTTAATCAAATTAATATGGGCAGAGGCGGTTCTAGCCCATATAGCGCCCGTATGCAATCAATATCCTGGCGCCCTCTAGCAGTGGCAAACTAAGCCTGTCGGGGGCCCGGGGCGGCAAAACTAAATGTCCCATGGAAATGAGAATGATTTAACACCCTGCCCCGGATAAGTCAGTCTTTCTTATGACCATTCATAAATAAATATGAATTAAATTGTCGATTTACGCAGAGAATTCTATGAAAAAAGAGAATGTTGAGGTTGCAAGAGCGAGCGAAGTGAGCTCGACATTTTAGCACCCTACGTTTGTATTTAGCGTAGGCCCCCAACTACAAACTGCCTTTTTACTGAACATGTTTTGGTCTTGTTTGGGATTTGATTAAAAAACTTTTTACAAAAAAAAAACAACCGACTTCCAAAAAAAAACACTACAAAGTGAAAAATAACTTTAATTTCGGAAGTCGGTGGCAAAAAACGAAAACACAAAACCCAAGACACCGACTTCCGAAATTAAAGTTATTTTTCACTTTGTAGTGTTTTTTTTTTGGAAGTCGGTTGTTTTTTTTTTGTAAAAAGTTTTTTTTGTAAAAAGTTTTTATTTTTCACTTTTTTGTTGTGGTACCTACCCCACACAAATTCTAAAACCACGACCCGCTATGTAAATAACAGTGACAGGAACTTATCATATCATCCACATACTAAGTGGGAAAAAGTACGTATTATTGAAGCTAACTCAAAAACTATCAAAGCAAAGTTAATACAATTTATATGGGACCACCTTGAGAGCATACCATTTCAAACAAAAATAAATGTTTCAAAATCGGTCCACAATTGACGGAGAAATCGGTGGACATACATCAAAAAAAAAAAAAAAAAAAAAACAAACATTCGCAACGAACATATAACCTCCTCCTTTTTGGAAGCCGGTTAAAAAAGTAGTCGCGAGCGACCCTCGGCGCCTCCTAAGACCCTGCGCCCGTGTGCGCTGCACACCCTGCACCATAGCTAAAGCCGCCTCTGAATATGGGACCACCGCGTGAGCTTTCTCTAGCAAAACAAAATACATTTTTCAAAATCGGTCTACAATAGATGTAAATAATACATTATATTACATTTAAAAATACATACAGACGTACATGACCTCTTCCTATTTTGCAGTCGATTAAAAAAGTACAATCACATTATCCACACCACTGATGGAATGTGAATGTACTTAGTATTTATAAATAAGCGTCTTCTTGTCTGCAACTTGATCAAGAGATTGTTGCTACGGAAGTCGACAACATTTACAAACTGGTATTTTGTTTGGTTATTTATAATTATAACCTAATTATATTATGTTTATTGTCTGTAACGTCGATTAGTGATCGATGGTCTGTAAGCATTTTTAAAAGGTTGAGATATTGACTTTGACTCTTATCTCAACATGCATAACTTTTGTAATTGCTGAAGCGAAAAATAAATGAGATGTCTTATGGAAGCTCCGTAGCCCGTTTTCAAGAGAAACCCTAAATATTTGGAAAATCCAAAAGTGCACGCCTCATAACGCTCATCCAAAAACAGAAAAATAATTAAATGACTCATGAAGTATGTTGTGATTGCTTTTTTACCCATCAATATGGGTAGAATTTCTCACCTCGCAATCTTTACGTACTGTCAAAGACTATTTAGGTTAACTTTGTTAGTTGCTAGGCAACGGAAGAGAGTCGAAGTTGGAAATATCTTTAAACAAATTATAATTAAACTACTTTGAATAAAAGAGCCATTTTCGATAGGGCTACTCCTATGGCGGAAACGAATCAATAAAAAAAATTACACAATTAATTTGTTTTTTTAGCAAGTTACAATGTTTTCAGGTTTCACACTTAATTGACGGGATTTAAAAAAAACTATGTTATTGCTTTTTTTTCGTTTCTGCTGCATTAAATAAATTTTTGAAAGTACAGAATTAATCTCAATTAAATTATCTATACAATGGTATATGAATTAAGTAGGTTCTGTGTACTAACAGGAGTGTAACAATGAAAACAGTTGCAGAAAGGAGGAAAAACAAATTTTTCGATCGCAGAGCACTCTCTAATGAAACTGAGTATTTTGTAGAAAAAAGGTGTTTACTAAAATGGCGTTGGATCTGAAAAGAAATATTTTTACTCATCATTATGAACAACTTTTGAACAAACCTGACATTGCGAAAGAAAAATCAAGTGACTTTTTTACACTTATTTACGTTTGTATTTAAACGTAGGTACCTCAAATACCTAATTACCATTTGCTTTCCTAAAATTATTACTACACACTCTAACATAATGAATGCGCTTCTTTAAGTGAACCTCTAATAATTCCTATTTTGGGGTTCTTAAAATACAAAGTAGCTAATTAATTGCAACCAAGTTCGAAGCGCGGTTGGTCACAGTTCTAACCTAAGCTAACCCATATGGTCGGGGTGCCCTAGCTTAGTTACTGCGACCAATTCAGGTCGCGTATGATTGAACACAGTTCTAACCTAACCAGTTTGATCGGTGTATCCTCTAAGCTTAGTTACAGCAACCAACTGTGCGAAATGGCCAGAAAAAAAAAGAAAGTCCGTTATTTCAAAAAAAAATATTTAATTAGAAGCCCAAAAAGTTTTTAGAGGTTCATTAATTTAAAAAAGTGTTCATCATTAAGTTTTTAGCGGATCAATATTTCCCGTTACCTTTTATTACACCTTATAGAATAGTAACTTATCAATCCACGCAGAATATGCACAGCTCAGGTCACAAGATCACAACTTGGAACCATAAACAATAGCTTTTCTAATGCGTGCTCGCCGGATCTAATTCAATGTCAAAGCAGTAAAGTAGGTATACAATTAGACAGTTTATAGCTTAAATTGTCTATTAACTTTCTCTTAACACGATATAACTAGGGTCATAGATGTATTATTAAAATATCCATGTCTAGGGTTACTAATCAATATGTAGAGGTCGTCGAATGTTTCAGTTTGTAAGTTTATTTTCGAACTTGGACAGACAAATTAGAACATTTATTGAATTGACCTCAAATAAGGGTGAAACTAATAATACTTTTAACTACGACATACCAAAAGTATGTGATGAAAATGTAATTGTAGATGATTTTTCAATTACAATTCATTTATTTTATTATTTCCGTACACAATAAAATAAATACAAATACGACATAATTGTAATTTTGAGTACAAAGGTACCTACTGCTTTTTTCTTAACAAATTTCTGAAAGTAGAAATGAAAAAGAAATGTATACAATAGTGTGTAAACAAGAAGGGAAATAGTAGATTGTTAATTTGTTATACAAGGGTCGAAAGGAAGGATTTAAAATTTACACTGTCTGTTTATTAAATACACTCTCAATTTTTATTGTGAACGAAATGTCTGAACAACGGCGACAACGTCTTTTTGATTCAAATTTATTCCTAACGCTCGATTTATTGTGGGCAAAAGAAGTGAAGTGAATCCCTACTATAGGGCAAGGAAAAGAAAAGGCGAGTTTTATCGAAATTATGAAGAACAGAGACAATGTCCTGACAAATTCTACGACTGCGCCAGAATGAGTGTAAAAACTTTTGACTATATTGTTAATAAATGAATCCAAAACGATATAGAGGTACTTATATTTAATTTTTTCCGATATTTAATTTCTTCCCATAACTGGTTAATTACTCTTCTATTTTTTGTTTCACATCTTTGCTGTTCCATATCGGTGTCCTCTCAAAAATTGCTGAAATAATTTGCTCTAGCACGTCCGAGGACATTTCGACACGTCACAAAACTAAATTGCACAACACACGCAGACGCGCGGGCGGTCACCGCTTGACTGGAGTGCACCGCTTGTTGCCCGCCGCCGCGCCGCTCCCGCGCCTCTTTTTTCGAGGGCCGGTGCATTTGATTATACGCATTAGATCCTGCCGCTCCCGCGCCACCGTCGCCGCCGCCCCGCTGCTCGCAAGATTCGAGGCAGAAGCCTTTTATCTTCTGACTACGTTGCGCTCACTGAATTCGACAAGTCGAGCCCGCCGCGTACTACTTGTAGCTTCATATCTAAAATGCAGAGTGTCACATGTATTCATCTATTGCATTACACAACTTTCGATCACGCTACACTGACCTAGGACAACTATTACTTGACTTACGTTACGACAGCTATTAGGTATGTTAGGTAATCTACCTATGTCATTATTTTTTATGAACCTAATTACATAATTATTTAAAAAGCTTAGTGACCTTAGCCTTAACCTAGTCCCAGTTTCCGTCTCGAGATCAATATAGACATTATAATAAAATTACTAGCACCCATAAATATACTACGATCGAGACTTTCAGCAACTTCCTCGGTCCACGGAAGTTGACATTACTCTAATTTGTTTTTTTTTTCTTTTGGGCATCTCATTCCAGGGGCAAGAAACTATGCTAATTAAAACTAGGTGAACGCTTGCTAAGGGCACTCCCTGTGGGGTACGAACCTTGGCTTAGGGCGTCGCTGGGGGGAGGACAGCAAAGATGGGACGGGCTGGATCAAAGTTTTGATCATGATTATTAGTCGGGGAATTTAAAGCTACGTGCACAGTTGCAACAACTTTACTGCTGGCACCTAATTTTCGAGCAAGGGTCGGGGGGGGAGTTTCATTTACTCGGGGTCGCGGTCGCAGACGACCTTGGCATCGAGGTCGGAATATCTGATTTACTTATGTGTTAATAGAGGCCTATTTATATCCAGAGATGATTTGAAGTAGGGCAAACAGGGTTTCGGTAGACTTTAAAAACCGGCCAAGTGCGTGTCGGACCACTCACAATGAAGGGTTCCGTAGTTGGGATGAATTTATCCTAAAACAAACTTAACTTTGTAGTTGATAAACATGTTCTCCCATACGGAATGTATGGGAAAGCATGTTTTTGCAACTGCAAAGTTAAGTAGGTCGATTATTACTCGTTAACTTGTAAAGCCTACTTAGCTGTGATAGTCAAAATCAAAAAATCAAAATATTTTATTTCACATAAACCTACATGGGCACTTATGAAACGTCAGAAGCTAGGTGCACGGTTCCAATTGGTCGTTTCCTATGGAGAAGAGCCGGCAAGAAACTCCACGGTTACTCTTTTAGTTTTCCTTTTAATTTCGTTATATAAACTACTGCTGTGATTTTTTTCACACACCCTAAACCAACCATTTAGCTGGCAGGGGGGGACGGACACTTGACTCTAACAAAAATTAGCACTTTAAAGCTTAATATTTCTCAAACGGATCCCTGAATCCAAAAATGGTTTTCACAAACTCCCAATGTTTTTAAAGGACCTTTCCAATGATACTCCACACCATGGCATAAAAAAAAAAAACATTACCGCTTTACGTGTAGGGGAGGTACCCAAAAAAAATGGTTTTCATAATTTTGTTTTACCGCTTTGTCGGCGTAATTAATATGTATTTGTAGTTGAAAAATATGTTCTCCGATACGAAATGTATGGGAAAACATGTTTTTGCAACTGCAAAGTTAAGTTGGTCGATTATTACTCGTTAACTTGTAGAGCCTACTTAGCTGTGATAGTTTTTCTTTTAATTTCGTTATATCAACTACTGCTATGATTTTTTTCACACATCCAAAACCAACCATTTAACTGGCTGGGGGGGGGGGGATACTTGACTCTAACAAAAATTAGCACTTTAAAGCTTAATATTTCGCAAACGGATCCATGAATCCAAAAATGGTTTCCACAAACTCGCAATGTTTTTTAAGGGCCTTTCCAACGATACCCCTCAATAAGGGTTAAAAAAAATCATCACCACTTTACGTGTAGGAGAGGTACCCTAAAAAAAATGTTTTTAATAATTTTGTTTTACCACTTTGTCGGCGTAATTAATATGTATACCTATACCAAATTACAGCTTTCTAGTACTAAGGGTCTCGGAGCTAGACCGCGGACAGACAGACAGACGGACATGATGAAACTATAAGGGTTCCTTGTTTACTACGGAACCCTAAAAAGGGGTTGAGAACTGCATTAAAGAAAGAGGGTGAGATACACACATCTTTAACTTTCTATACTTTTTTTTTATATATAAAGCTGAAGAGTTTGTTTGTTTGCTTGAACGCGCTAATCTCAGGAACAACTAATTATTTCAGTGTAAGATTGCCCATGTATCGAGGAAGGCTATAGGCTATATCATCACGCTAAGACCAATAGGAGCGGAGCACCAATGACGAATGTTTCCAAATCGGGGATTTTTTTTCCTTTTGAGAGCTTCCGCTGCGTGCGCTGCGTAAACGGTTAAAGTTTTGCAAAAGTCATGTATGACAGAATTGTTCCCTTTTAAAAGTTCTAAAAAAAGTCTGCGACAGCATATATCTTTTAAGGTTGAGTCAACCTTAAAAGATAGACATTATGCTGTCGCAGACTTCTTTTTAGAACGTAACCTTTTTTATGCTAACCAAATTTGTTCTAAAATAATGCATTATTACCCGACTGCCCCAGAAGGAGGGTCATGTTTTTCGAGAGTATGTATGTATGTATGCTTATTTCTTTGGCACGCTCTGTAGCCTAAACGGCTTGATGGATATTAACATGTGAGGTGTCGTTAGATTCAACTTAATTGTGGAAGTGACATAGGCTATATAATATTTATATTTTGCATCTGCAAATACAAAAAAGAGAGGGATAGGTTTAAAATAAAAACTACATTATTAGCATCAAATAAATGCTAGTAATGAGTCAATATATATTATTTTAATAAAACTAAAAAGCTTGAAATAAAAAATAAAAAAAACAAAACCCGACTGCAAAAACACATAACTGAAAAGAGAAAAACAAGCATTATAATCTATGTGTTTTTGCCGTCGGGTTTTTTGTTTTTTAAATAATTTTTTGCGAAGGTGTTTATATAAACATGATATTAATCCTTATCCAAATAAATACGCCCAAAGTAACTATTCCACGCGGACGAAGTCGCGGGCAGAAGTTAGTTTTTTATAAAACGTAAAATCCGAATTATAATACGAACGAAGGCGGTATGCATTTCGCGCGTTTTTTTTTATTTTTACAAACTTTTTTTTTTATTTGGCTCGCGCTTGGTTTACTCTATCATTCCGCCTGTTACTTGTTCATGCAATGTTCGTGATTGATCTCTTTGGTGATTGGAATAGAACTTTTACTGACAAACACATTCCAAATTCAAATCACTTTAGTCAGTATTTCAGTGTGAATTGAGCTTAAGTAATTGGAAAGATTCCAAATGCTTTTTTCGGAAGTAAAGTTAAATATTCAGTCTGACGATATTGCAATGAAAACTGCTTTTATTAATGAACAACTAAACACCTAAAATCAATATAAATTCTATTTGATGACAAAGCACCAGCTGTTCAAAACCTATCTTTCTATTCATCATAATAATGAGAATTCAAATCCAAATGAATAATACGTCACCATGAAATTACAATATGTAAGTTTTTGGCTTAGCTGATAAAAGTCGGATCACCATTTTATCATTATCATCACTGATAAGTAAACGGCTGTTAACACCTTTAACTATGCTATTAATAAATCAATCAATTAGCCTTTCAAAGTCCAAAGCTGAATGTAAGCTTCTAATGCAGAGATAATGGAATATAAATTATTACATCACCACTGCTCTCAAAACGGTGAAGGAAAAAATCATGAGGAAACCGGCATGTCCCAGAATAAAAAAATCGAAGACATGGGACATCTACCAACGTGCACTGGGCCCGCGTGGTGGATTACAGCCCACTCCCTTACAGAGTGGAAGCCTGCATTCCAGCAGTGGGAACATTATAGACTGATTATTTTATCTTAAATGTCGCAGCATATGCTGAGATGGGAGCCTTTTGGCCTCGTACAGGACTTTCTGCTTTTATTTTAATTGTTTTTATTTTTTAATGTTTTTATTTTTTATTAATGTTTTAATGAGTGTATTTTAGTTTAATTTGTGATTTCCTGTGCGAGTCTCAATAAATACTTTTTCTTTCTTTCTTTCTTCTTTCTTTCTATTATTATTATGATAGTGGAGCGTCTTTATATGTACCAGTAAAAAGAGACTTATTAAGAAGCAGGAAAAATGAGGGTACCTATTGGGAAACACCTCTACTTACCGCTTCAGGGAATAAAAGGCGTGATGATATGCTATTAATTGATCCATCAATTAGAGAGTTCTGTTCAGTAGATTTAGTATACTTAACCAAGTTGTGTTTCGCACTAGGCCATGTCTCATTTACTGGAGATTCCGTACATCTGCACTGAACCGATAGGGAAATCGTGGCCCCCGGCAACAGGGCAACAGAAGGAACACGGGTGGGTTTTAGTCAGTAAAAGTCTGATACGCCCTCCCGCTCCGCCCGAGCGGGAGAAGTTATTTGATAATTTCCCACACAAAATAAAAATAAAAAAAAGGCCCGGATTCCACCAAAACGGAGTTGAGACGAAAGGAGAGGATATCGATGTGTTTTAAACAACCAATATAGTTTCGTTATTCACACATCTCGTCTCCACTCAGCTTCAGTGGATGAGATGAGATGGAGATGTATCATATTTATATGGCGAGATGGAAGAGGAGATGTGAGCAAGCTGGTGACCGCGCGCGGCGGAGACGAGAAGAGATGTGAGCGGCGTACAGTGAGCGGTCAACAGCAACGCTCACCGCACGCAGCTCAGTTCCGCTCTAGCCAGCACATATCTCCGCTCTAGCCAGCACCCATTAGAAAGAAATAAAGAAAGAAAAATAGGTTTATTTGTCACAGAAACACGTTCATACAAAAAGACAAGAGTAACCGAAAAACAGAATAGTTCTAAATAGGACCTACATATGAAATCACGAGCATAATACAGAAATAGTCGACAGCACACACTTGTACATCTCCGCTCCAGTCTAGCCAGTACGCATCTCCGCACAGCTTCGGTGGGTACACCCTAGCTGAAAAACATCTCTTTTCGTCTCCACTTCGGGCATCTCCGCACATCTCCGCTTTTGTGGCCTTACACTGATCTCAAGACTGCGACATGGATTAATATGGTCAGTTATTATCACTATAAGGCGCTGCGCCCACTATGGGTGCGGCTCGGTACAGCTCGGGCGCCTTACGGCGGCTTCGGGCGCCTGAGGGCTGTTTCGGGCGGCTTCTGGCGCCTGAGAGCTGCCTCGGCAGTCGTAAGCATGCCTAAGGACGCCGAGGCCGAAGGCGCTCGGGCTATATCGAGTCGCACCGATGCCCACCGATAGTGGGCGCCGCGCCTAAGATGTACATTACGACTCAAAAAGAAGAGTTTAATGCTGGACATAGGCCTCTTCCTATACTGTGTCACATTGATCTTCTGTCTATCGCATCCAGACCAACCTAGAGTATTATTTTACGTCATCAGTCCCTCTGGTTAAAATTTGCAACGACCATCCTTTATTTCATAAGAATGTCGGAAGTCCATAACATCATTTGTCAACATACATCAAACATGAAAATATAATAAATTACTGTTACCTAACGTCGTTCCGGAAGTTCCACTCAAGTGGACTATAGCCACTTGTATAGCCACTTGCAGGTACTGATAAAGATTATATTATATTATAGCCAAGACCTTCACAAAACTCGGTTAATAGAAGTCATTGATCGACATCCGTACCGTGTTATAGATACGGTATTTAACAGATACGACATTTTCAAGTAGGCACATTGTATTGATTCTTCTTTTTGTCCTCTCGTATTGGCATGAACTTCATGTGTTAAAAGCTTCTGCCATAGTAACTTTAGCCAGTCAGTTCAGTGGTAGTGAGGATGCTGACTGCCCCAGAGTTTTTTATTATGCTTATTTTATTGATTTCTATTGACCCATCCCTACTTCGCACGTTTTTTACAGCTTGACAACACATATAAATTTATTTATTATGTGTAAGTTTAATATTAATTTATTTTACACATAAACTTTCGGAATAAATTCTCTGAATGGTGATGAAAATCCGTTGCGTAGTTTAGAAGAACAACTATATGTAATTATAATATGTAGATACCTATAAGTAGTTTTTTTTGGCAATATGACGTTCGATGATTGATAGCTTGAATTCTTTTAAATCTTAGTATTGACCCTGGGATGCAGAGTCGTAACAATATTGAAGGATACTTACTCAATACCTCCTAGAATAGAATCCTGGATGGTCAATATGGGTTCTGAATGTCAATTGCCAGCAAAGAGCTGTTTTATTTTGTATGAAATGTCAATGTTAAAAAAATTCTATTTAAGGACCTCAATCAATGTTGTTTCTTCATTCTTCGTTCATATTTACAACTTCTGCCAATAATTCCAATCTTTAATAATAATAAACCAAAATTGTACAATATGACTTTATCAACACTCTTACAGACCTTTTAAAGTTGAATGAGCTGTCTCTTACAAAATGCTCAAAAAGTCACTTAATTTTACTTAACGGGAATAAAGTTATAGTTCTGACAGGACATACTTAATTATGAACAATGATTGTGACAATCCTCACAAACTTGAAAGGATACTACAAGTACAGCAGGCAAATGTAATAAAAT
Organism: Agrochola litura; assembly: GCA_949152395.1. Taxonomy (NCBI): domain Eukaryota; kingdom Metazoa; phylum Arthropoda; class Insecta; order Lepidoptera; family Noctuidae; genus Agrochola; species Agrochola litura. The sequence continues at coordinate 32,311,524 of OX424490.1, read as the reverse complement.
TGAGCATGAGAAGTGAAAAGTGCCAAGTGAACAACGACAAAATCTACAAAAGATGTTACTTATGAAGTTATAAGTTAAAAATATTATGTGAAATATAATAAAACTGCATGAGGTAAAGGAAAAAAGGAGGTCTACCTACCATTTTTTGAAAGAGACAAAAACGTAATTTATGTTCAACATTGAGATTAGATGAGGGACATCAAATTTTGTTTCCATATTCCCATAACCGTGATTGACCACCACAATGAACTATCATTAAAATATTACCATAAATACCCTTCCACTGCAATTTCAAACGGCTTGGTGAACACACTGATCACAATTAGGCTGCTACTTCTCATTCTCCCATCAAAATTACTCGACAATAGTTCAAAACCAGTTGTCCACATTAGCCCTGGATCGCAAGAACTGGAAGACGTGGGGAGAGGTCCTATGCCCAGTAGTGGGAAGATATAGTCCCGCAGTATGAGGATGTAGGGTAACAGTAGTATAAAACATGTCCCTTATTAAAAGGTCACATTAGCCAAAGACCAGCAAAACCACCAGAGTCCCAAATCCCCAAAATATAGCTCAAAACTCAGTGCACGAAATCCTGCATCTACACGTTCCAGAAGGTCTACATTTTTTTTAATCGTACAAAATTATGTATCTCATCTTTGCGATAATCAATGTCAAAAATTTGTCCAAAATGTAGAGAAATTAGAGGAAGTTTTGACTGTGTGCGATAGATTATAACTCTAACGTTCCTTAACATACGGGAATTGCTCCTCAGCTGTCCAATCTCCGTCATATTAACTTAATCTATGGCTAGAACTAGGAGCGGCCGCTATCTATTGTGAGCAACTGGGCCGCTGTCTATCTGTGTGACGTCACTTATCTGATAGTGTTGCTCGTCAGCTGATTGTGATTGTGTTGGACACTATATACAATCAACAATAACCGGCATTTCTGCTGTGGATGTGATAGATGTACGGACAGACACATTTGTCGAAATATAAAGACTCCTTTCTAATTATTGTAGTGATGTTGAGGCAGACACAGGTCTTGCACAAGCATTTTTTTCCTTTTCTTTTCTGGCGAGAGAAAAAATAAAACCGGCCAAGTGTATGTCGGACCACGCACAATGTAGGGTTCCGTAGTTGGGATGAATTTATCCCAAGAACAAACTTAACTTTGTAGTTAAAAAACATTTTCTTTCATACGGAATGTATGGGAGAACATGTTTTCACAACCGCAAATCTTGGTTGGTCGATTATTACTCGTTAACTTGTAAAGCCTACCAGCTGTGATAGTTTTCCTTTTAAATTCGTTATATAAGCTACTGCCGTGATTTTTTCACATATTTAAAAGCAACCATTTAGCTGGCAGGGGGGGGGGACACTTGAGTCTAACAAAAATTTGCACTTTAAAGCTTAATAATCTCTGAATTCAAATATGGTTTTAACACACTCACAATGTTTTTGAAAGACCTTTCAAAAACATTGTGAGTGTGTGTGGGGTATCCCACACCAAGGGACAGAAAAAAAAAAACGCATCCCCACTTTACGTGTACGGGAAGTACTCTAAAAAAAAATATTTTTCATAATTTTATTTTACCACTTTGTTGGCATGATTAATATGTATATGCATGCCATATTACAACTTTCTAGTACTAACAGTCTCGGAGCTAGACCGCGGACAGACAGACAGACGGACATGGTGACTTGTTGACTACGGAACCCTAAAAAGGGCAAAAAATTTGTAGAATGTTGTTAAAGTTTTGAAAGCGCACATAACCAAAAAGTGAAACTAAAATTTCATTAAACAAAAAAGAAATGGCATAATATTATTATTATATAGGAGATCTAGTTGATTGCCTGCAAACTTAACTCTTGTATTGGCTGTACTGACAACGGGACGTCAGTGGTAGCACTTGCACTACGAATACCGCCCTTACTGCTACGACATAAAGGCACTGTCAATGCCAAACAGTTACCACTGCGGTTGACTGTACCTATAAAATAAAATAAAATTCATTTAATTCAGTTAAGCCATCATATAAAATGCATTTTTTTTTAAATCACAATGTTGCCTTACCTTTGCATGGTTATGATGATTAGTAAGAAAGATAGATGGAACCAGCTCACATAGGAACATTAGCTAGCTAAGTGTTTATTAATAAGCATAGCAAAGCTCTAATCCATTTATCAAAGCGCTTCAAACTGGATTTGATTATCATAGTTTTATCAGCGATTAGAACTAATTAAGGCAACAAAGAGATTATCAAGGTCGTCTTCATTGACGCGATAGCAATTGGCTTTCTTATAGGCATAAGTTATGCCTATAAAGTGACCAGACGTCCCATTTTGAACGGGACCGTCCCTTTTTTCGGTTCTTCGCTCCGGTGTCCCCGACAAAAGCCTAGGGACGCAAAATTGTCCCGTTTTAACAAACGGGACAATTCTGTACCTTTACTGAAAAGTGATGTAACTGGAAAATCATGATTTTGTGAAAATTAATGTTAAAGTTTAAAAAAAATCTGACTCTTTGTCTACTTCACTAAAATGAGTACTGATTACTGACATTGGTAAAAAATATCTTAGAGCACGATTTAGTTAAGAAGAAACAGATTAATTTGCATAGTTTTTACAATTTAAAAAGAAATCCAGTTCTATCACCTAACACAACATAATTATATTAAAGGCGTTTTATGTGTAAATTAATTTAAAATGACTTGAACCATTTTACACATTATTTATTGGTTGGTGTTGGATGATTATGTGTAGGTAAATATATCAGTTTGTACCAATTCACATAGATCGCGTAATAAGAGTCACATACATTTGTATTAATATACATTAAGGTACCTGAAATATTTGTTCAGTTCACATTGATATTATTTAAAATTTATTTTATTACACATTAATAAATGTAAAAAAATGCTTAGTTAGAGCACTTTACACCAAAATAAGCTAGCTCAATTTTAATCTTAGAGGGGTACCTACCAATTAGACCAAAAAATGGCATTTTTTCACTGTTAAACTTAGTGTAAGAATATTATCTACATGGTCCTCAAATGAAATGCTCTGACCAAGATTATTTCTGGGTTTTTATATACACATTGACATTAATGAATTTTATATAAACAATGACATGAATATTTACTTTTAAAGTATTTTATTATTGTAATTATTGTGAATGTGAAGACTCTGTGGGTCATTCCTTTTTGTTTTGTTTTTAATATTTTCTCAGTTACTTCTAATCATGGTCTGACAGTTTGAGTAATTTAAGTGGCCTACCCAAATGTCCTGTTTTTGGTATTGTTCGTCGAATCGTTGAGCTCCTTAAATTCTGAGTTGAGCTGCACGATAACTGACAAATGCGTGCACTGACTGGACAGGCCCTCTCAATCTGTGTGGTGCTTTCCTCAAAAGACCACTTCAGACACCAATCCACATGGCCTTCACATGATCTGACCAAGATTATGTCTGGACTTTAAAAGAGACTGAGACCTCTGAGTTTGTTTCGGCCTTTCTTCTCAGAGTAGTCAGATAGGAAACGCCGACCTCATCTAGTTTTAAAATATGATTGACGTGTAAAAGTATTTGTACAAACCTACTTACAGAAATAAAATCATTTATCATTTATCATTAAAACTGATATAAGTCAAGATATATCACTTTTCACTGAAGGTACAGAATTATGCGTTGGGTGGAAGTGTTCAAACATTTTCACACCAACAACCTTAAGCATGACAGCTTTTGTACTTTAATTGAATATATTCTATGTATGCCGAGTACTTTCTTCAGTGAATAAATTGTGGACGTCTGAAAAAACCCAGTTACAGGTTTCGGTCCTTATGGCGATGTTGATAACTAATAGGTGAATATAAAAAACATGCCAAGAATTTTATTCTTACATAAAATCATCACCAGCTGTATTAAAACTTTGTTCTGCTGACAAATATTACTCAAAATTAATTTTGCATAACTTTTTAAATTTGTAATACATAAGTAGGTACTTACTTAAATAATTTTAATAATAAAAAATAAATGTGTTTTTTATTTCATTGAGAACCTAGGCTGGTACCTATTCTCAAAATTGAGTTTCCATTATGAAGCGGCCTTGCTAATTGAAATAAATAAACCAATGTCCCGTTTTGAGTAAAAAAATAAATGGTCACTTTAGGCATAACCAAAGATCGTGGTGTTCCGCAAGGACAGTTCTCGGGCCTACAATTTTTTTAAACCCGTACGGCGTACGGCCGTACTAAAAAAATTGTAGGCCACGGTGTTTTTTTAATCCGAGCTCCGTGTCCCTGGGTTAATTTTCACGACTAACTGTTTGTTACCCTCGACTTTATTTCCATTTCAACCAACAGTCAATCCCACCCCAGTCTTTTACCATACATTTTGATTTCCATTTCCCTTCCCGTTTGACATGCATTGCACAAAATCTTCTGTAAGTGCACCATTCTACACCTATCTTCCCAGTCATATTTCGTAACTTACTTTGCCGTTGTCAATTCGCGGTCTTTCCGTCAGTCAGTTAAAAATTGATAAATTTTTTTATTTTATTTTTTTATGTGCTCACTGTGATGCCTGCGGATAATTTTCTATGTTATTTAATCACATTTATTCATATAATTGGTTATAAAGTAGCATTGTATTCTAAGTACTATTTATTTTATTTTGTTATCTATTTATATTTAATTCATTAAACGTAACTTGGTTTCCGTACGACTTTTTCGGGTGACCACTGAAAAGCAGCGCTATGCTGTGGGTCCCATAGCACAGCATCATGCTGAGTGGAAGCCTTCTTGTCACAGTCATGACGTGCCAGCAGCTGCCGCATATTTCTGTTCTGTGCTCGTGATTATATTTAAATTTATTGTTTTATTTTATTGTTATCTTCTTTAATGCACGAGTTTCTATGACACATAAAGCTATTTTTCTTTATTTATTTCTTGTTTCTAATGTGTTCGCAATATAAGCGAAATCCTTAGCCACTTTCGTAAAATATCATCCCAAATGCCAAAAAAACTATATAAATCCAGTCTAACTTCGTAAAATGAGAACTGGATATAACGAGCTCCCGTTTGGAGTCTACAATTAACGTTCGTCTGTCTCATAATCCACTTACGTAGATCATTCACACCTGCCTAGATTTAATTAATTCTTACGTAATAGGGAGATGGAATGGGGAGAGCGGAGGCGAGAGCGTTTTGATAGAATAGAATAGAACAGAATATTTTTATTTCCTTGGTATATTAAGGTCAGAGAGTGGTAAGAGCAGTGGTGGCCCAGTGGTAACGGCTGCGATTTACGAGTCCTATGTCGTAGGTTCGAACCCAGACAGGCGCTTTACTTTGTGTAAATTATTTCATCACCACTGCTCTCAAAACGGTGAAGGAAAACATCGTGAGGAAACTGGCATGTCCTAGAACTGAAAATTAGAAGACATGTGACATCTATCAACCCGCACTGGGCCCGCGTGGTGGATTACGGCCCACTCCGAGGCCTGTGTCCCAGCAGTGGGAACACTTATAGGCTGATGATGATGATGATATTAAGGTCTTATTCATAGAATTAATGATCTTACATGTTTCGCCATGGACTGGCATGCAAATATTTAAACATGTTAAATGTAAAAAAATTAAACGACACATTAATTTGTTAAAATTATTATTCCAACATCAAGATCAATAATAGATCAATGATAGACATTCAAGATCTTAACAATAATAGATAGGTACATAAAGTAATATAATGAAAACTCGGTAACCAAATCTGTTTCTTTTTTATCAATAAATATTTTTACACTACAAAAACAATTACCAATAAGCCATATAGTTTTTTGGATTTAAAGTGTTTTAGTGAGAGTTCCCTTATTTCTTAACCAACTTCCAAAAAGGAGAAGGTTATATATGTTCGTAGTGTACGTTTGTTTTTTTTTTAATGTATTTCCACCGATTTCTCCGTTAATTGTTGACCGACTTTGATTTTTTTTTTGAAAGGATATGCTCTCGATGTACTCCCATGTAAATTTTATTAACTTTACTTGGATATTTTTTGAGTTAGTTTTAATAATACATATTTTTTCCCACTTCGTTTGTGAATAATATGATAATTTCCTGTCACTGATAATTACATAACAGCAAGTGGTATTCGAATTTGTGTGGGGTAAGTACCACAAGTAAAAAATTAAAAATTAAAACTTTGTTTAAAAAACAAACCGACTTCAAAAAAAAACACTACAAAGTGAAAAATAACTTTAATTTCGGAAGTCGGTGGCAAAAAATGAAAATTCACAACCAAAGACCAAACGAAATTAAAGTTATTTTTTTCCATATATTTCGATCGTGTAGGTATTGCTCATTTGTATGAAACAGCAGATTTTTTTCAAATAACCGACTGAATTCAGGGAAAGTTTTCGCGTCGATGTCCTTTACACCGTCTGTGGATAGGACCCGCGCCACCTTCTTAGAAATATAATTAATCAAATACACAATCAAAAAACTTTAAACAAGAACGTTTCGTAATAATAAACTTTACTTTAGAATACATCATTTAAATTACGGGTACATAATTCCACTCCGCACATAACACTTCTTTACAACACGCGCGTATACAGGGTGACCCGAAGAAAAACATAAATAAAAAGCCTCTCTCCAAGGGCTTTCTGAAACACCCTCATGTATGTTCAAGGACATTTTTAATTTCTCGTCAGCCAGCCAGCCATTTTTTTAGATTGTATGATGTATATCCATTTTTTATTTCTTTCTTATTTGCAAAATAATTGGGCAAATGTCATCTAAAGCTATTCCAAATTTCAAGCTGATAGCATTAGTAGTTCTTGAGATATCCAGCTGGGACAGACGGACAGACAGACTGTGTCGCACCATAAGGATTTCTTTTTACCATTTTGGTACTGAACCCTAAAAATTTTTTTTTTTAAACATATGATATACACCAATTGAGATTTTCAAGGAGAACCTTTGCTAGTAACTCGACTTTTGCCAATTGTTAGTCAACTCAGAGTTAAAGACCTAAATAGGTGAGTACTTGGCCACCTAAGTTTAGGAATGTTCTTGGCGCTCAATAGCCATAAGTGATATATCAATGCTTTTTAAGAGAAATATTTATTATTAATACGAATTAATCGTTAAACGAATGAGTGCAATAAAAAAAGTTTTTTGTCTTTTTAATTAATCATAGTCTGGCCAGGATTTTTTTAGCCAACCCGCTCGCGATTTATTTTACATACAACTTAAATATATAATACTTTACATTCAAACAGATGGGTGAAGGTCGTTCCTCTTCCGGATCTTAGACCATAAGCAAACCTGTTATCATTTAATTGTGATTTCGTAATGTTTTATTTCTTTTGTGTTCACCAAATAAATGGTTTATACACCGTGAAATTTGAATCACAGTTTTGCTAGAACAAACGTTGTTCAGACCATGGTCTACTACCACACTACAGCATCCAATTTAAAAAAAAACATACATAATTGGTTTTTAAAAAAACACAAAAACAACAAAGTTTAAAATGTCAAGATTATCGTTACTCCCTACAACACAGACACCATACATGGGACACAGCATTGTTTACAGGGAAATGAACCTCCATAAACGAAATTTAGTAAGCAGTAGATAATCTTGACATTTTAAACTTTGTCTTTTTGTGTTTTTTTCAAAAACCAATTTATGTTTTTTTTTTATTGGATGCTGTAGAATGGTAGTAGACCATGGTCTGACCTTTGTTCTAGCAAAACTGTGATTCAAATTTCACGGTGTATATCTATCTATTGTCATACATCAGTGCAGATTTCACAAATAAAATTGAACGAGATCAGCACTTCTAAACTGCGTCCAAGAGCTGTGTAGTGTCAAAATTGTTATGGAATATTGACACTGATAGCTACATATTGAACGCGTTTCAAAAGTGCTGATTACGTTCAGCTTCATTGTTAAAATTCGCCCTATAAATGTTCCAAATAACAATTGCCAAACACGCTTCCCGCATCGCTCATGCACCACACCACCGAGTTTAATGCCGAGTTCATTGCAGATTAGCAACAGCGGACATGGGGCTACCGTGCTACAGTAACGTGATACGGATGTTACGAACACGTCATCCGTGATACGATACACCAGACTAGTGTAATTGTAACTTGCTTCGATTCCGTATATGTGAAAATGGTTGCCTGACAAATGGTTGACGTATCGATGTGGTAAGTTGCTAGGGAGCAAGGATTTTTGATAGCCTGCAATGAAGTTAAAGTTTGAATAAGAAAACAGTGACAGTTGATGGTATAAACCAAACACTGAAAGTATCAACGTAACAACACTTTTGCTTCTTCTTTTATATCAAACTAGCTTTTGCCCGCTGCTTCGCACGCGTAAAGGTTGCAAATATCCCACAGTTACGTACTACCGATATTCAGAGTACTAATCTATCATATGTCCTAACCCAGGTCATGGCCTATCCGTATGCCATTCATCTAAATCTGTTTAGCCGTTACGGCATGAAAAGGTAACAAACAGATAGATAATAAATCTGTTTTAGGGTTCCGTACCTCAAAATGAAAAATTGAAACCCTTAAAAGATGACATTGTTGCCTGTCAAGACACTTTCTCAGAAACGGGTGAAGGTATCAAGTTGAAATAGATATTAAAAACTTTAGGCTAAGCGCGCACTACGGATTTTGATCGTTGCGGATAATATTTCGTGTTGTTCTATCTCCTCTCAGGCTCATTTCCTACGAAACGTATGGAAAGTATCTTGCAATTTCTGAATTTTCTCGTACTCAAACCTCAGTTGGCCCGACATAGTTTTTTGACCCTAGTAATAAGAAATAGGATCGACTGGCATCAAAAAAGTTTTTGTGAAAATTGCCCATGTTCTTGCTGACTGTAAAATTTTTTCAAAATCTTTGAATGCAGATCTAAATGTTTCAAAAAGTTAAGGACCGTCTCCTAAGACCGTTTTCTTGTAGCGACAACGGTTAAGGTACCAGCCCTTATTGCCCCATTTCAACATCCACCCTGTATTTGTTATGATTGACTGCTTAGCTCCATAAAGGTATAGCGTGATGATAATCTTTTTAAATTGGCGATAGCAATAATATTCTCGCAAGATAACTAATGACAGAGCAGTGGTGGCCCAGTGGTAACAGCCGGAACTTACGAGTTGTAGGTTATAACCCAGGCACTTAATTTTTTGTGTAAATTATTTCATTGCCACTATTCTCAAAACGGTAAAGGAACCATAAATTCGAAGACTTGTGACATCAACCCGCACTGGGCCCGCGTGGTGGATACAGCCCACTCTCTCTCACAGAGAGGAGGCCTGTGTCCCAGCAGTGGGGACATTATAGGCTGATTATTGAAGATGACGAATTGGTTCTACTGCGTATCCATCTTACAGAACTCCTTGGCAAAAACATAACCCTGTCTTTGTTGTCGCGTAGTCCAGTAAAATGTCACTTACAAAAAGAGGGATATCTATTTTTAGCCAAACTGTCTACTACTACTCTACTAGAGAAGGATGCAACTGCATCAGATCCTGTACTTAGACTATTTGTATAGAAGGCCGGTGCAGTATCCACTAACTCGGTAAGATTTTTATTAATAAATTAGGTGACCTGCAGGGCTAACATGACAAGCACGAGAACGCTCTTTTTCTCGTTTTATCGTAATTTGTCTACGATTCTGACGTCATTCTAATCCCTAACATGACCGCAAACGACGAGTAAACTCGAAAAAGGCACTTTGACACTTCTTTATCACGCGACGATAGACCGATGTTGCAAATTATTAAAAACAAATTATTTTTGTGATAGCAACATCGGCTTGAAGTTCTGTTTCAATCATTCAATTTTATGCATGGAAATATGTACTTTATTGAATAAACGTCTCTCTCTCTCTTAATTATTCTCTCTTTTAATTATTTATGATTCGTTTTTTATGTAACCGACTTTTTGATTAATTTTAAATGATTTTTTTGGTATGCTGAAATTAAAATACAAAATGACGGAAATTAAAATTAGTGGTATCTATACTCATTAGATAATCACCACAAATGAGAAATCGGCCGACGATCGCAATTTGACAAATCGAAGTTTATTATTGTAAGTCACCATAAAGTCCATGATATTGCAAATTTTGTTAATCACCATACTCACCAAAAGGACTGACGTTCAAATAAATTGGCCGGTGGAGTTGATTCCGCTATTATAACCATAAAAATTGTTAATCACCACCCTTAGGAAATAAACTGGTGATTTTAGTAATTATGTTGCGAAGGTTTGATATTACCATACTGCCATCCCTAGATTTCGTTATTTTATTTATTTAATCACCATAATTGGCAAAGCGACTGGTTATTACTGAAAGTAATAGTCATTTAAGTGATAGTGCTTCCCTCCACTACAGTACACCGGTGTACAACAACATAAAAAAATAATAAAAAAATTGCCTACAATAACTACGATTATGAATCTGCCATCTTTTTATCGAGTTTTTTTTATGTATCATAATTTTGTCTTTTTGTCTACTCTTATAGTCGTCAAAATCGAGGAAGAGTAAATACGACAAAATGACTGATTATCTCGTGTCAACTGTCAAAAATCTAAATTAATTTTGACAGAACGAGTTGAGTATTTTGTATGGCGTAGCTGTCAGAAAACGATAAAACTACAGAAATAGACAAAAATTTGTCGCGCGAGATTGGATAATTGTCGCGTGTGTCATGTTAGGCCTGCTGCGCGCGACGCGAAGTTTAGCTGTGTGATATACGAGCAATGGAACGATGAGCTTGATATTTTTTATAGAAAAAGCTAGTGTTTATTGATGATACCATCCTGGCTCTAAAATGTTACATTATTTCATTGACACTCTTTAAATCAATGCATTATTTTGACAATTTAGTTGTACTGTATGTATAAACAGTACACACATTGCGTACTAAAATATTCCTTATCATATTGCACGTACATTATGTTTTGATGGCAATTTAAAACATAGTTAACTAAGATAATTAATTGATTCAGGCGTGACCTTGCGGAAATCCATTATAAAATACAATAGACGTGAATATATTTAGTAACTTGTTCCGCTTAGCTATTTCTAAAGAGCCATAAAAAACTCCTGAAAGAAATCGACACGTGTTTCACCTCTCAACGACGCATCCTCAGGATGACGATGGACTTGTTGCGAACTCGAACACGGCGTGTTGCCACACCAAGCGCTGCACTCAGCGCTTGGTGTGGCAACACGCCGTGTTCGAGTTTTTATGGCTCTTTAGAAATAGCTAAGCGGAAAAAGTTACTAAATATATCTACGTCTATTGTATTTTACATAGTTATCTGTTTGTAAAACAAAAATAAAACCTCTATAATATAGATTCCATATAAAAAAAAAACTAAAAATATAATATCCTAACCTAACTAAAACATGGCGTCGAAAAATTCCGTGTCGTCGATTTTACTCACAGAAAATCGAAATGAAACAAAAGTGTTGTCATGATGGTTCCCTGTAACTGTCGCATATACCTACCTACCTTGCTGTTGTCGTCGTCCTAAATGTCATTACTCCCCGTGTGACTAGAAGCAGAAAGTATTAATTGCAACAACAATAATCATTCAAAACTGCATTTTATCTCCCATCTCTTCGACTGCAAAGAAGCCATATTAATTCATAGATATTTTCCGATATCATTACATATTCACATAATCTACTATGTGACGGATAAGGTTTACGTGGAGGAGATAAATGAGACCATGCAAATTGTCATGTTTATAGTCACAAAATTCGCACAATACTCTCCTGGCTCAGCCTGGTGTGACCGCATCGGGTGTGCGTCGTTGCAGACGACAGGGATGATGACGGTCAGAGGATGGTGTCGCCAAACCTGTAGTACAGCTCGACGCTCGACTTATTTAACGCGAAACATGAGCACACAACTTCATGTAAGTAGTTCTGCCGTTCAAAGAATTTACCATGGATACCACAGGGCCACAAAACCGGGTCACTACAGTATGACAAGATCCGGTTATCTTTACCAACAACCTGCGTAATCGTTACCTGACATCAGTACAGTTCCAAAAACAGCTTCGTGACTTTCATGGACTGATTGTTTGCACTCGAACTGTTAGAAGGAGACTCAAAAAGCGTGGCATGAAACCTCATAAGCCAGCCAATGGTCCCAAATTGACACGAGCTCATTGAATGGCACGCCCACAGATTGCACGCGAATATTTGCATTGGACTCAACGTCAATGGAGCCATGTTATTTTTACGGATGAAAGCAAGATTATGCTGTATGGCAATGATGGACGTAGGAAAGTCTACCGAAGACAAGGAGAATGTTTTCAGCAATGCTGCATTGAATAAAATATGGGTTATTGGCGAAGGAAAAACTGTCCTTGAGGTTGTGACGGGACCACAGTTGCCACCACTAAATAGTGACCGATACATTCGTCAATGCCTATAGAACAATCCACAGCATATAATAGTGGCATTAATTAATTCCATGCCTTACTTCACGACAGCCGTCTTAAATGCTCTTGGAGGTAACACAAGTTCCTAGATAAACGTTTTCTCTATGTAAATCAGTTTTTTTTCAAAAAGTGCTCGCTATTTTGCCCCTAAGAAACGCGAAAAGACGACTTATTGCGATTAAACTGTTTTTTATTCCGATTTCAAAGGAACACACGGAAATGATAGTGAGTGACTGGCTTAAAAACCACTTTATTTTTATTTTACTACCATTATTTAAAATAGATACAGAGACCGTTAAACAAAAATATGCAGGGTGGCTCAATTCAGTTGTCCAGGAGTGTATTATTATAATTTATTATTTTATAGCTTAGCTTTAAAATTACGTAAATATTATCTTGGAAATTAAAAGCAGGAAAAATATCTTCATAGTGCTTGTTCACGTTGAGTCGCGGGCGCGGTCACGAAATATCAAACACATAGCATAGTATGCAAGTGTTCACCAACAAAACGCAGATGCGGTGAACGTTCAACCAGTTTGAACTTGTCGCTAGAAACGATAGCACGTTTTCATCATGTCGTTCAATACAGAGATCGTCGTCCATCTTTTCAACCTCTGACAACACGTCACACTCGCGCAAACGCCTGGCAGCCAATGGTGCCGATTCCCTTGTTCACAAACTAAACTAAACTTAAGTTCAGTGCATCTTTTTCTTTCTATTTCATTAAGAAAAAGACAGAAGATAAATTTTAGTTTAGTCCTGTCAAATTAATCAGCGCTTGACGTAAATTGACGTAATTTTAGTAGGCAAGTTTTTAATCACGTCTAAACTTGTATGGAGTAGTGACAGGCGCTGATTAATTAGACAGGACTAAACTAAAATGTATCTTCTGTCCTTTTCTTAATGAAATAGAAAGAAAAAGATGCACTGAACTTAAATTTAGTTTAGTTTGTGAACAAGGGAATCGACACCAATGTGAACACAAACTCGCTACGTCTCCGCGCCCGCACCCGCCGCTGCGCCCGCGCGTTTCTACGTGAACAAGCACGAGTCGAGAGAATGAGTTCCTGACACCTGTCAGTTGGACAATTTCTAATAGTAATAAGGATCTAATTCGCAAAACACATATTCCTTACTAGTATAAAACTGACAGGTGAAAAGAACGATTCTTTCGACGGCCGGACTGTAGTACTTGAAATACTAAGTAGGTATTGAAAAATCTACCTACTACTTGAGAGCAGTGATGGCCCAGTGGTAACGGCCGCGACTTACGAGTTGTAGGTCGTAGGTTCGAACCCAGACAGGCGCTTTACTTTGTGTAAATTATTTCATCACCACTGCTCTCAAAAACGGTGAAGGAAAACATCGTGAGGAAACTGGCATGTCCTAGAACCGAAAATTCGAAGACATGTGACATCTACCAACCCGCACTGGGCCCGCGTGGTGGATTACGGCTCACTCCCTCTCACAGAGAGGAGGCCTGTGTCCCAGCAGTGGGAACATTATAGGCTGATGATAATGATGACTTGAAATATACTACTACTTCTCAGTACTACAATAACTAATTTAAAACATGATTGTATGTTTGAAACTATTTTGTTTTCTATAACTAACATATAGCAAAAATAACTGCCTTACAGTACCCATCAATGATTAAGTTATTCGTTATCAACAAAAATATTCTGTGTTCTCATACACACAAGCGGTACGCGTCAACGGCAGACGTAACTTCAACCACCGACACGCGTCGACGGCAGACGCAACTTAAGGTTGAACTAGTCGCGGGCTCGAACTCATTGGTGGGCTTGGTCAAAAAGCACGATATCTCATCTGGCATCGTGTCCGACAGAGATAGTATCAGCGATGAGCAGTTAGATGCTGGTCTACATGCACAAACTCTAGTTCGCACGCACACAAACACCGTTCAGAATGATTTTAGTAAAACGAGCGCGTAAAAAATTACGAAACGTCCTTTGGAAGGTGGAGTTTTATGAAAAAACTACTGCATAAATCAATTACGAATAAAGTTTATTATAATCTTCGACAATTGAGCTTTGTCGGAACGAGCTTTGTTTTGGAGATTTTATACTTCTTTTATTACTTATTTACTCCCAAAGTTGCGTTAAAATTAGCAGGAAAAACGAATCTTTGTTGGCTCATAACTTTTTAATTGCTTTTTTTTTACTATTCTACTTCTGTATAGACAAAATTAATAATAAGGTAAAACGATTTCATGTTTTACTTTGGATGTACAATGTGTAACAGTGTAGTAAAACCCCCCCGAAATTTGTATGCAAAAAGTATCGGCTAGTTGCGCCTTAAGCCGCCCACACGCGTCGACAACGTGTTGCTCGTGCCCACTTAGTACATTGTCGGAATTAGGTGCGGACATTGTTCAAGATAATAAGGTATTGATAACAAATCGTTACGTATGAATGACGAAGCGTCTGTCAACGAATAGTGTTATTTATATCTTTGAAAATTAACATAATATTGTAAAAGCTTTAGGCATACCAAAACTAGTTTGTGGCGATATTCATGTGACCAGGGCCTCAAGTCTGCTATTACAATAGTGTCAGAATGGTCTATCACTGATTTCATAATTGTTGATTTTGATAAGTTTGGTAATCTACTAATATACCTAATGGCGTCATTATGACTTTCCAATGGTCAACCACTGACACTCCATTGAAAGAAATGGCACTTATTGGTAATCTCGTACATAATGACAAATGAATGACTGACTTAGGCGGTATCATTGGTCGTATTGTACGACAATGCCATTATAACACAATTCTATTACGAGACCATTGACCGACCAATGATCGACTATTATGAATTGGCATGTATTTAATGCGGCAACTAAGTAAAATGAATATAGGTTTTAAAAAAAAATAGAGTGGGTACCATATATAATGGGTTGGCAGCTAATAAGGAGTATCGTAATAAGTAATAGGTAGCATATTAATATATCAGTAATAAGCTCCGTTTTAATTTAAACTAGCATTAAGTTTTTCTTTTGGGAACAGAATTAATATCTAAGCGGAAACTTAATGGCGAAAATAAAATAGAAAATGGGCATTCATAAATAATATAAATCAGATTCTAAAACCCGAATTGCGGCTACACCTAGTTTTAGCCGGTTACAACTAGGTGCGGCCGGTAGCAGTTGGTTAAACTCGCCGGCCGCTGCCGCGGCACCGCTCGCTTCGCTCGCTCGGCTCGTGGGGTTGTTATGTGGTCACAGTTCTAACCTAACCTAACCTACCTTTCAGCCATTTTCATTTGCCACAACTAAATTTAACCAACTGCTACCGGTCGCACCTAATTGTAGCCGGCTAAAACTAGGTATAGCCGCACTTCGGGTTTTAGCCGTGACATAGACGGCACGAAATAGTTGGTAATATTTATCTTTGCCACCCTACTAACATTATTAGTCGCCAAGTCATTATTTATAGCTCCTCGCCTAATATTTTATTTGACTGGTATAGTTTATTTGCTACCTAAACGCAGCTGCTAGTTTTTAGTTTTTATAACACCTTTAATTTTGAACCTTACATAATATAATAGTCGCGAAAATATTTAATCGCTGGCAAGTTATTTTATTTGTTGCAAACATTTAGTCGACTTTTAAGTTATTAGTCACTCGGAAAATAATAAGCTTTATGAATTTAGCAGATTACGACCTTTTAGCAAAATGACAATTTGATTGTGTTGGAATGCCGAATTTATAAAAATAGCAGACTTGGGCCCCTGGGCCTCAAGTCTGCTATTACAGTAGTATCAGAATGATCTATCATTGATTTCATAATTGTTGATTTTGACAAGTTTGGTAATCTACTAATATAATGGCGTCATTATGACTTTCCAATGTTCAGCCACTGACACTCCATTGAAAGAAATGGCACTTATTGGTAATCTCGTACATAATGACTTAATGACAAATGAATGACTGACTTAGAGGCGGTATCATTGGTCGTATTGTACGACAAAATGCCAATATAACACAATTCTGTTACGAGACCATTGACCGACCAATGATCGACCATTATGAATTTAGCAGATTACGAACTTTTAGGAAAATGACAATGGAATGACATAGTGTCAGAATGGTCTATCATTGATCTCATAATTGTTGATTTTAACAAGTTTGGCAATCTACTAATATAATGGCGTCATTATGACTTTCCAATGGTCAGCCACTGACACTCCATTAAACGAAATGGCATTTATTGGTAATCTCGTACATAATGACAAATGAATGACTGACTTAGGCGGTAATCTGTTAAAATTTTAACAGTTTCTTTGATCAGTGATCTACCATTAGAACGTCATTGTGCAGTCATTGCTTTTAATTCGTTACGAATATCGTGTTTATGGAATATTTATTGAATGGAGACAATGTATTAATTACGAGCAAATGTTCTCGAGCTAGCCAACGCAGTGGATGCTAGAGAAAGAAGATGGGCGAAATGCAGAAAACGTCGTCGAGCTCGTCGCTTGACGAGAATGAATACGAACCCCTTTATTGATAGACCCGAGGCGAAATTTGTAAAAACGTTTCGCCTTGGAAAGGACTCAGTAAAGGGGTTAATTGAAGAACTCATTCCCCTTATGGCCATATAATGCATACCTAATTATACTGTATTTAGGTACTTACGGTGCGCCACTCTGCCGGCGTTTTATTGGGGCAGTCCACCGATACTGAATTTAAAATTTGGGCGCACTCCATCCAATATCGTTTCGATAAACTTCGCCCTTCATTGGTGCGGCTGCAGTGGCCAAGCGCCAGGTCTTGGTGGTTTTCCAAATAATCAATTACAGCCGAAATTTGCTCAATTAGCACCATTTTGTATAAAATCAATAAATATAGGCTTCTCTAGTAAAGATAATTTAAACATACAAACAAAAATCTAAATAAAACACTCAAATGAAAATAAATACATAACAAAACAGCGTCCGCTAGAAATAAATACAACTGACATTACTTTCCTCTATGCAACTGACTTAAAAAAACCACAACTAAAAAGTGAAAAATAAAAACTTTTTACAAAAAAATACAACTGATGTCGGTTGTATTTTTTTGTAAAAAGTTTTTATTTTTCACTTTTTAGTTGTGGTCCCTACCCCACACAAATTCAAACCTACCACTACCTGCTACCAGTGACATACTAAGTGGGAAAAATACGTGTTATTAAAAGCAAAATTCATAAAATTTATATGGAACCACCTCGAGAGCATACCCTTTCAAACAAAAAAAGAATTTTCAAAATCGGTCCACAATTGACGGAAAAATCGGCGGACATACATAAAAAAAACATACGCTACGAACATATAACCTCCTCCTCTTTAGAAGTCGGCTAAAAAACAGATTTAAACGTCACGTAAATATAAAAAATAATATTGATTGTTAATTGCATTGTGAAAAATCAAACTTCGCGATTCTGAACACAAACCGATTCAACTTGATATAAAAATCCCAGACAAAGAGTTGTTGATTTACAATTAAAAACAGAATAATTGATAGACTTCAGACAAACATTTATCATGAAACAAGTCATAAAGTTATCGGTGCAGCCCATCTTTTTGAAAATGCGTTATTTTTTCAGATTAGTAATGAAAAATAGTCAAACGCAATACCCCTTAAATCGTGCTACTCAGTAACTGGCTTGTCAAGGTCAGATAGGCAGTCGCTCCATGTAAAATACTATTATTCAGCTGCATTCGGTTAGACTGCAAGCCAATCCCGACGTAGTTGGGAAAAGGCTAAGTAGATTGTATTTTGGAAAACAAAAAAAATTGAAGCATGAAATAATTTGACTGGCCCATTTTCTGTAGCTGTAGGTTAGTTCGTTGGTTGGTTGTATGGACACCTCAGGAAGTAAACAATCTGTTTGTAGATGGTGTCCGTATGAATTGAGGAGCCATGTCTCATATTTAAACGCAGGTACTACCAATATTTAGTAGTAAATTAGGCGATTTTGTAGGCCCGATCCTGGAATTTGTAGTAAAACACTTTAAAAGATACACGACTTTTAAGGTGGCTCCTCAATTCAGACGTTTGAATTGAGGTGCCACCTTACAACTCCAAAACTAGCCGACGGATATTTTTGAAAATTTGGTAAGATTTAGTAGTACTTATGCGTAATCTCTACAAAAAAAATGGGTTTTGTACGGCTGAATTTGAGATAGCTACAATGTTTTGATTTTTCACAAAAATCCATAAATTTCACCGGACTGTTTCTCGGAAAGTAATCAACCAATTACAACATACTTTTAGTATAATTTAGTAGTAAATACATTCTAATTTGTAGTATAAAAATAAAATGGAATAACTACATAATTTCGCTAATACAACACATTTTATGTGGCTCCTCAATCCTGACGGTCTATGAAAATAAATGTACGATAGCTACTAAAGTAGTTGATCAAATCGGATAACAATAGCACCAATATTTAGTAGAAATTTCTACTAAATATTGGCGTAATCCAACATTTTGTACATTCAGTATTTCAAAAGATATTAACAAAATAAACATTCCTTAACAATCTAGTGTGGTACGAGAGCCCACGACCAAAACCATATCACATCGTTTTATGGCCAAAACCGTATAAAATCGATAGTTTTGATGATTCCTGAACCCAACTCTGTGGGAAGTACCGGTCAGAAACGTCCCAGTTTTACGGGAGCCCATTTCTACGATAAAAAAAAAACTTGCAGTCGGTTTCATCACAATATGTCTGATATTTAAAATGTACATAGGTTTCATAATTTTATTACGAAAAAGTTTGTTTTCATACATTTTTGCGTGTCAAATGTGGACTGAGCGCATTTTCAAAAATATCAAAAAATTTAACCTACCTGTTTCATAGCAACCTGGTTCAATCGAAAAGTTGTCTGATTAGTAACGTATTTTTTTTTTCTTTTTTTACGTAATCAAAGATTACGACAGGTTGTATCTTGATCAAAAATAACTTTTCCATAAGAGATATTTTTTAATGGAACAAATCTATCTTAGGGAGATGTATTAATGACTCTCCTACAAACTGCAAAAAACGTAGGAAAATTTGGATGTCGGTGGCTACAACTGCAGAAGATACTGAATAAAAAAAAAAAAAACTGACATTTTCCGCGTCACTTCTGACCTAAGCGCATTTGAAATACCTATGTAAAAAAAATACCGAACTGTTTCATAGCAATCTGTCTGATTTTCAGAATGTAGTTGAACGATGGATTTTAGATACTGAAAACACAATATTCAGAAATCAGTAGCATCACACCCAGAAGACCATTTGAGAAAATTTAAAATGAAACAAAAACTAAAACCCGTCTCAAAATCTTGTTTTCAGGTGAACATTGGTCAGTTGATGCGAATAAATCATTTTTCAGAATAAATCGTTTTTACGTACGATTACTAAAGAGCTTACCCGAAACCATCAAACTGAAATTAAAAGGTTTATTTTTAAAATAAATTGGACAAAAGGAAACTGGGATAACGTTTGAAAATAACTATTTATTTAAATAAAATTCATCATTTTTTTTTAATTGTCGGTCTCATCATCGATGTCGTAAGCGTAACATGCACCGCGCATTAGCCGGGCGACTCCGAAACGTTCTTTCTGTTTTTGGTGTTGATGGCAATAGGCTCGCCCCCTATTACATGGGACTTAAACATAACTGGCGAAATGTGGGTGTACCTGCTACAGGGACACCTCTGCCCAACCCTTCGGGGAAACAAGGCGTGATGTTATGTTATGTTATGTTAAATGACATTTAAAATTTCTGGAAACAGGTTTTCAGTAACTATAAAAAAGATTTAAAAAAAATTGAGGTTGCTATGAAACAGATAGGTTAAATTTTTTGTCATTTTTTGAAAATGCGCTCAGTCCACACGTGACACGCAAAATGTCTGAAAACAAACTTTTTTGTAATTGAAATTACGCAAACTATGTACATTTTTAATATCAGGCATATTGTGCTGAGGTATGGGCCTTTTTGGCCTCGCACAGGTCGTTACTATTTTTTTGTTAGTTTGTTAGTTTAAAATGCTCCTTTCTTATTTTTATTTTATTTTATTTTTTGTTACTGTCTATATTTCCTATGCGTGTCCCAAATAAAATATTTTTCTTTCTTTCTTTCTTTTTTTTTTGACATACCAGAAATAGGCTTCCGTAAAACTGAGATGTTTCTGACCGGTACTTCCCACCGAGTTGGGTTCAGGAATCATCGAAACTATCGATTTTATACGGTTTTGGCCGTAAAACGATGTGATATGGTTTTGGTCGTGGGCTCTCGTACCACACTAGATTGTTAAGGAATATTTATTTTGTTAATATCTTTTGAAATACTGAATGTACAAAATGTTGGATTACGCCAATATTTAGTAGAAATTTCTACTAAATATTGGTGCTATTGTTATCCGATTTGATCAACTACTTTAGTAGCTATCGTACATTTATTTTCTATAGACCGTCAGGATTGAGGAGCCACATAAAATGTGTTGTATTAGCGAAATTATGGAGTTATTCCATTTTATTTTTATACTACAAATTAGAATGTATTTACTACTAAATTATACTAAAAGTATGTTGTAATTGGTTGATTACTTTCCGAGAAACAGCCCGGTGAAATTTATGGATTTTTGTGAAAAATCAAAACATTGTAGCTATCTCAAATTCAGCCGTACAAAACCCATTTTTTTTGTAGAGATTACGCATAAGTACTACTAAATCTTACCAAATTTTCAAAAATATCCGTCGGCTAGTTTTGGAGTTGTAAGGTGGCACCTCAATTCAAACGTCTGAATTGAGGAGCCACCTTAAAAGTCGTGTATCTTTTAAAGTGTTTTACTACAAATTCCAGGATCGGGCCTACAAAATCGCTTAATTTACTACTAAATATTGGTAGTACCTGCGTTTAAATATGAGACATGGCTCCTCAATTCATACGGACACCTTTATTGTGACCTTTGGTTTCCATGTTTTTGAGACGTCACAAGATATTAGGAGTTTGATGGCATTCTTCATTTCAGATATTTCTTATTTACAGTTTTATATTCTCCCATTGCATTTTTTGTATAAGTACTGTTAACACCGGTACTGTTAGTTACATAGGTACTGTTATTAAAGGTCATCATCTACTTTCCTAAAATTAGCAGGTCCGAATCCTTTCAGATAGTACACATGGCTACACTTCAAGCTTATACATTTCCAGTTTATGCTGATCTCGCATTGCATAGAATTTCCGTACAATGCGAGGGCAGCTTATTCTGGAAATGTATAGCTTGATCTGTAGCCGTGTGTTCCTATTTGATGGGACCAATTATCGAACGAGTCATCGTCCGATAATTGGTCCTGTTGATAAACACAATTACTGTGATTATTTCCTGGCTTCTGCTTACCTGAACGCTGATCGTAATCTTCCGATACCACATATGACTATCCCTAAATTACCCTAGCCTGATAAAATTTTAGATTTAGCTAATTTTAAGGTCGGATTCCCCCGATCACCGGGCAGAGTCAGAATATCCATAATTACCACACTTGCAAAATATGGTACAATAATAATAATATAATAAGGCTGGCAACACAAACGTCAACACGACTCAAAAGTGTTCTCTCAATTTTCATAATTATATTTATTTTTGACGCAATTTTTAGTAAAAACGTACAAGCGTAAAAGCCTAAAAATCTAACTAAAACAGAAAAAATATCAAAATGACCAGAGAAATAATAGACTATAATCAAAAAATGCCATAACGGAGGTGACATGACACCTCCAATAAAACCAAAAAAAATTGAAATGAAAACTAAATGTTGACGAGATCGGCCGCACATTCAGCACGCCCACCACCTCCGGACTCTTCGCTCAGCTCCGCCTCGCCGCTACCGGTTCTCAGCCCCATTGTGAGCGCTGTATCGACACCGGCCGCGGTAGTTGCGTCGAGCTCGAGTGACGAGTATTTTTCCCCGCCGACGTCGCCAACACCTGTACGTCGGCAGGGGAGAGGCCGGCCACCGAGGAGCTTGGGACTTAGAGGCCAACGGGCCCCAAGCCGGTTCCTCGCTGCCGGTGGTTGTGTGCAGCGCATGAGGACTTAGTCAATGAACGAGAACGCCGTGCGCGCATATTACGGGTCTACAGAGGGAGGAACTAACCTCACTGCGTACCGTGTTAGGATATTGTCTCTGTTCCAGGAACTAGAGCCAACCTTCAACGTCTCGGCCCAACGACTGTCGGATCAGGTGCGTATCATCCAACGCAATCATAGGTTGGACGATGCTGCACTTGATAGGCTGCGCTCAGAGGTATCCATATCGTCTCAACTTGGGCACAAACCTCGGCACAAGCGTCAAATATTGATGCAATCCCGCCGCGGTTCAATCATGTTGTTGAAGAGGAGGATGATAGGGTTGCCACAGTAAGTAGCCAGTGTAACGACCGATTGAGGAGCGTACTGGAGGATGCGTTTCGCGAGTATAGGTACACTCCGACCGAACTTAGACCCCGATTACCACACTTACCCATGCACAAAAAATAAGGCGCTGGTGTGCGTAGCTTACGAATTTTTTCGAGAGCAGCGAGGATCTCATTGATACACACTCGATCCTGTATTGCGCGGCTGTTGCAGCATGTCGTTTAGCTAACGTCAAGTTTCCAAACTGTGACGGAGCTACTCGACCCAAATCAGCCGTACCAGCCTGGCAGTGCAGAATCGAGCGACGTATCGATGGGACCAGGGCACTCATCGGCAAACTATACTGCTTCAGGGAGGGAAATACACGACCACGAGTGATGCGCTTCGTAAGGCGGGCATTCTCGGGGACTGGAATCAGTCCTCAAGAATACATGTCCCGTGTCACAGAGCGCATCCACTTCCTGAAGCATAAAGTTTGTGCATGGGCGAGCCGTATTCGGAGGTACAAGTGGCGGGTTGACCAATACACGCAGAATCGCACGTTCCAGAGCGATGAGAGGTGGGTATATAGAGCTTGGGAGCGACCTGAACAAAATGTGACAGACGTGTGCCGCCCGGATGATGCTGCCACGAGTGCATTCTGGCGCAGTATCTGGTCGGTGCCCGTCTGTCACATTGAGGCTGGCTGGATGCAGGATGTCGAGCGAGTGTGTGAAACTATGCCAAAAATGGATGCTGTACTAATCACGCCATTAGACGTAGGCAGAGCAGTCCGTCCGTTACCGAATTGGAAATCACCGGGACCGGACGGACTGCACAACTTTTGGTTAAAATGGCTGAGTAGTTCGCACACTCGGCTTTTTTTTTTTTTTTTTGGGTGGGAAATTATCAAATAACTTTTCCCGCTCTGGGTGGAGCGGGAGGGTGTGTCAGACTCTTACTGACTAAAACCCACCCGTGTTCCTTCGGTTGCCCTGTTGCCGGGGGCCGCGATGTCCCTATCGGTTTTCTTCGAACCTCCGGCAGGCATTGGCCCTAGCGGACCCCGTCAATTCTGCTGACATCTCTTTGAGGCGCGCGTGGAACACAATGCGCCGTCGACCCGGGCTTGGTCCTTACCGGACGGCGAGCTACCCATTGCTCACCGTCCGCAAGCCCGCGCCTACGGTGGCTGGAAATCGGCTCGCGATTCCCGCCCCGGGCGTCTCCTCCTGCGGCGGTTAGGGGCGTGAGGGCGCGAAATTTGCCTCTCCCTCACGCGTTCCGCCTCCTCCTTCGTGAGCATTACCGCTTCGCAGAAGGAGGTGACGGCCTGCCATTTCCTCTCGCTCCGTACCATGGCCTGAACCAGGGCCGGACGCGAGAGATCACCGCCGCCGATCGCCTCTACGAGGCCACGGCGTTGCTCCGCCCAAGCCGGGCAGACCTCCACCGTATGCTCCACCGTGTCCTCAGGCCGATCCACACAATGGTGACACCCGGGTGTTTCCTCCCGCCTTATCCTGAACAGGAACCTCCCGAAGCAGCCGTGTCCGGTGAGGACCTGCGTCAGGCGGAAGGTGAGGACGCCGTGGCGTCTCTCAAGCCACTCCTCAAAGAGGGATCTTATCGCCGCAATTGTGGCGTGCCCAGCGCGGGGTTGCGACAATCGCACCCTCCATGACGCCATGAGATCCCGCCGGAGCTCTGTCCGCTGTGCCGCGATTTCTTGCGGCATCGGAGTTAAGCCCCGGCGTTTCGTCTCCTCGCGCCACTCCCAGATGTGCGCGAGGACCTTTGCCTCCAGATCCCATGGCGGTAATCCGGCAAGGAGGCTCGCCGCCTCGCAGGAGACCGTGCGGTATCCTCGGGCCAGCCGAATGGCCATGACCCTCTGGGACGCGTTCAACCGGCGGGCTGGCCGCAGTCTCAATGAACGCGCCCACACCGGCGCCCCGTAGAGGGCCATGGACCACACGATCCCCGCGTAGAGCCTCCGGCAGGAGGCGTTTGGATCCCCTAGATTGGGCAGGAGCCGCTTCAATGCAGCCCCGGCCCGCTCCAGTCTGGGAGCCAAACGTCGGAAATGTTCGACGAAATTCCACCGGCTGTCGAGGACGAGTCCCAGATACTTCATCGTCGACTCGACACCGATGTGAACCCCTCCCGCCATTATCTGGGAGCCCGACGGTGGCGCATTCCGAGGACCATAAAAACCCATGGCCTGAGACTTGTGCAGGGCCACCTCGAGTCCCAGCTGCCGGATTCTGTCAACGATCGTCGCAACCCCGCGTGTCGCTAGATCGGCCGCCGCCTGGTACGACCTCCCCTGCGCTAGGACTAGCGTGTCGTCAGCGTAACAAACGACGCTGACGCCGCTAGGGAGGTCGGCGCGCAGCACCCAGTCGTATTCGATGTCCCACAGATGCGGCCCCAGGACCGAATCCTGTGGGACACCGCACGACATCTCTTGCCGGTTCCACTCTCCTTGGTGACCGGGGTAGATGACGGCCCTGTCCGTCAGATAGGCCTCGACCACACGACAGAGGTAGGTCGGCATCCGGTGGTACCGGAGTGCCTCCCTGATGCAACTCCAGGGCAGGGTGTTGAAGGCATTGGCGATGTCTAGAGACACCGCCAAGACGACCCCACCCCGGGCCACAGCATCCCCCGTCGTGAGGGCCCGCACGCGCATGATGGCGTCCACCGTAGAGCGCCCCCTGCGGAAACCGAACTGGCTCTCCGCCAGATCCGGCCCCACTCGCACCAGCTGCCCGACGAGGCGGTATGCAATGACTCTTTCAAAGAGCTTGCCCACCTCATCGAGCAGCACAATGGGCCGATAAGCGGACGGAGAGTCCGCTGGACGCCCCGGCTTCTTGATGAGGACCAGTTTCCCCGTCTTCCAACGAAGTGGGAACTGGCCCCTCTCCATACATGCGCTTAGGAGCTCCCTTAGTCGAGGCCCGAGAGCCCCCATGGCCAGGACCCAGGCTTTTCCGGGTATGCCGTCGGGTCCTGGGGCGGTATTCTTCGCACTCATCTTGCGTACCGCCACTCTCATTTCTACCTCAGTCACCTCCGGAGCATCGTCGTCGTCGGTGTGGTCCGCATCGGGCATCGCAGTAGGCGGAGCCATGGGCGGAGGGGTATGATCCCCTCTAGAAGGGAACAGAGCGCTCACCACGTCCCCCACAAGCTGGGGCCGGAGACTCTGCGTCAGCGGGGGGGGGGG
Organism: Agrochola litura; assembly: GCA_949152395.1. Taxonomy (NCBI): domain Eukaryota; kingdom Metazoa; phylum Arthropoda; class Insecta; order Lepidoptera; family Noctuidae; genus Agrochola; species Agrochola litura. Next base: position 32,285,408 of record OX424490.1, on the reverse strand, counting down.
GCCATGGGCGGAGTTTCTCCCGCACCATCTTGTATGGGCGCCCCCACGGGTCCCTGTTGAGAGTCTCCAGCAACTCCTCGCGGGCCAGCGCCCTGGCCCGCAGGATCTCCGCTTGGAGGGCGGTCTTCGCCGCTCTGTACCCCTCGTACAGCTCCGCCTGTTAGGCTTCCGTATCCGGAGGGCGGATACGGAGCCTGCGATGCCTGGCGTACCGGCGTCGCGCAGCAACACACGCCCTGCGCAGAGCCTCTAGCTCTTGCGACCACCAGTACAGTCGGCGCGAAGCACGTCTAGGCTGAACCCGGGGCATTGCCATGTCACACACATTGGACATGGCCTCCCGGAACCACTCCGCCTCGTCGTTGATGTCAGCAGGCCGGTCCGGTGATGACACCCAGGCCTGCACGATCGAGGCTTCCAGGAGAAGCTCCCGGTCCAGCTGCTTCAGCACCCACCGCGGACCACCCGGGGCCTGTCGGACCGGCGCGCTCGAGGTCTGGGTGGAGACGTCAAACCGGATGTACCGGTGATCGGAGTAGGTCTCCACCCCCTCCATGACGCGCCAGTCAATGACACGCGGCGACAGAGCGGGGCTGGCGAACGAGATGTCCACCACCGATTCACCCCGCATCCGCACGCACGTGGGGACAGAACCCCGGTTTAGGACGACCAGGCCTGTCTCCAGAGCCCAGTCCTCCACCATCCTGCCCCATGTGTCCGTATACCGGGAACCCCAAGCCAGATTCTTGGCATTGAAGTCCCCGAGCACGAGCACGGGGAGGGAACCAAACCCGACGACGACGACTCTTAACTCCGCAAGGGAGTTGTGGAACTCGGCAAGAGTTCGGTTCGGGGAGAAGTAAACACCCACCACGACAATCTCCCCGAATCGTGCTGCAACGCAACCCCGTCCTCTCTTGACCGACTCGAGGGACGGAGTACCGGCGGCGGCCGACGAAATGAGGGTCACTGAGCCGCTCAGGTCCTCCACCCAGTCACCCCTGGGCGGGACAAAGTACGGCTCAGCGACCACCTCCGTCGCACACTCGCCTGGCATCTCAATTTCAATCATCCCTAGAGACTGGGTCGCTACCGCTGTTTCTAACAACAGGCGTTACTCACCTGTTCTACGAGTATAAGTCAGGTAGTCCCGCGGAACCCAAGAATTATAGACCGATCACATGTTTGTCGACGGTCTATGAACTTCTTACATCCATTTAGAGAACGGAAATTAACACACACATTGACAGTAATTCAATCATGTCAGACTCTCAAAATGGATGTAGGAACGGGTCCTGCGGTACTAAGGAGCTTCTCCGACATGGCCATAAGCCAACAGGTTCGTCGATCCTGCAAGGATCTGTCGACATGCTGGATAGACTATAAGAAGGCCTAAGACTCGGTGCCATATACATGGCTCATGAGGGTGCTGGAGCTGTACAAAATAGATGCAACTCTGCGCACCTTCCTGATGTCGTGTATGGGGCAATGGAGGACGGTCCTTCGCTACCTAGGATGTCGACAGATCCAGAAGAATGATGAGCCTGTATGGATTAAACGGGGAATATTTCCGGGCGGCAGTTTAAGTCTACTTTGGTTTTGCTTAGCCCTGAACCCTCTAAGCACACTGCTGGAGGATTCAGGTCTGGGCTATAGGTTAAGGAGAGGAGGTCGGGTCATATCTCACCTCCTCTACATGGATGACTTGAAACTCTTCGCCCCCAACAAATTGCGACTGATGGAGCTACTGAAGGTAACTGAAACATTCAGAGGCGCCATCAGTATGGAATTTGGTGTGGACAAATGTGCAGTCGTGCATGTAAAGCGAGGGGAGATTATGGAATCCCAGGGGACCCAACTCTCGGACTCCATACACCTTAGATCCCTCTCCTCAGCCGAAAGCTATATGTGTTTGGGTATGTCGGAAGCGTTAGGCATCAAAGTTGCTGACATGAAGCAATCGTTGAAGGAGCGCTTCTTTGGTCGCCTGAAGAAGGTATTAAATAGTCTTCTTTCAAGCGGAAACAAGATGCGCGCCCGCAACGGTTGGGTCATGCCGGTTTTGATGTACTCTTTCGGCATACTTAAATGGACTCAGACCGAACTCGACGCCCTGGACAGGAGGGTCCATACACTCCTGACCGCAAACCGGATGCATCATTCACGTTCATCGGTGATGAGACTGTACATCCCGCGGAAGTGCGGGGGTCGAGGCTTTTTAAATGCGAAAACCCTCCACAACCGCGAGGTGTGCAGCCTCAGGGAATACTTTCTTAAAGCCGATGTGGGTATGCACCGTGATGTGGTCGGAGTGGACAACAGGCCCACCCCGCTCTCCATGGCTAAAGAGAACTGGCGCAAACCTGTAGTACTTACTACAGATGACCGCAAGGAGGTATGGCAAAGCAAGGCGCTTCATGGGCGCTTCTATCGGGCTCTTCATGAGCCCGGTGTAGATTTCTTAGCGTCCGTATCCTGGCTACGTTTCGGTGACCTTTTCGGGGAAACCGAAGGTTTCGTCTGTGCAATTATGGACGAAGTTATCTTGACGAATAACTACCGGAGACATATTATGTAGGACGGTACGGTTGACGTGTGTCGGGCATGTCATCGTCCGGGTGTCATCAGACATATTATCTCTGGTTGCTCGCGTCTAGCTAACGGTGAGTACTTGCACAGACATAACCAAGTGGCTAGGATTATTCACCAGCAACTTGCTTTGAAATATAAACTTGTGGACTCTGAGGTACCGTATTACAAGTATGTGCCCGACCCAGTTCTCGAAAAAGACCATGTCACGTTTTACTGGGATCGGTCATTACTGACAGGACTATTGTAGCAAATAAGCCTGATATAGCAGTGATAGATCGATTAGCGCGTCGTGCAATGATAGTCGATGTTACCATTCCACATGACGAGAACCTCGTGAAAGCTGAGAAAGAGAAACAAATAAAATATCTCGACTTAGCACACGAGGTTGTTGACATGTGGAATGTGAGCTCAGCTATCATTGTGCCGATTGTCGTAATAAATAACCCCACCGCCGTATCTCTACGTTGACGTCGTGGTAGGGCTTGCGCGCTCTGAACTCTAGGTCTGTGCCGGTAGAGTTTACTTTGTCGGAACAGGTCTAAGATGAGGAGCCAGACTAAGAGAAATACAAAAACCCGCAGGACAGCATATGGCGAGCTGTTGGGCAGTAGCGACCCCAAGGCGGTCTCCCGGGAGAAGTCTTGTTCCTCACCTCTGGCTTACCTTTATTGGCCGGCCGGAGTGAACACTGACGAGGAACGGAGCTCCCACCTCATTCTTGCCTTTATTGGCCGGCTTGAGTGGAGATTCACAAGAGCATACGTGCTCGGAGGAAGGAAGTATTCCAGTAAGATGCTGGTAGGGATCTTGACCGCACTTCCGGGATTGTCCTGATAGCCGTGGAATACCTCTCTACTCCTCATAAGTACCTCAGGACATGTTGCCCCCTTGTCGCTACGACACTTTGTGCTAGCAACCGTTTTCGGGGGCCCATTATTGAGTGTGCAAGTCACCCCCCTGCCATTTTATCCGTGTAAATAAATAAAACATTGATTAGGCAGGGGCCATAGCCCTTCCATAGTTCCAGGTCACCAGTCAATTTAAGCCACCCAAACCCATAGTACAATAGATTTGTTTCCATATTCTGCAATAGTCCTACACCAACCGGGGGTTGTCCTTGGGTGCACTTGCATAGTGCATACTGGGATAATCGTCGGTTGGTGCCTCATTCTATATGAAATTGTTTAAGGGGCCTCTGCGAGTTGGCTTCGGCCCCTCGTACGCCTTCCAAAAGACCGGGATCCTAAGGTCCCGAGATTTATAAAAATAACAATAATAATATTTAGCCCGTATTGTCCCACTGCAGGGCAAAGGCCTCCCTTTCCTTTTTCCACTCAACCCAATCCTGAGCAAATATGGACCAATCCCTAGTATAATAGTACTGATATTATAATTTTACGCTTATGATAATGATACCACTTTATTTCCTTGCTTTCAACGACATAGGTAATACGGGCTCAATCCGCAACTCCACGTCAAAGCGCGTATTTTGCGTATGGGTGGGAAAATCTGTTATTCGATCCACCCCAGCTCCTCAAAGAAGGCCAGCAACGCCTTGGTGTCACTGACAATCTCACGTAGGGTACCTGGGTTACCGAAGTACTTTGCCCTGTATGTGGCAACCGCCGGGCAGTTTAACAGCACATGGGCTGCTGTCTCGTCGTCCTCCATGCAAGCTCTGCACAGCGAACTGTCTGTGACTACTATGACAAAGAGGTGTTTATTAAATGACCCATGGCCAGTTAGGGCAGCTGTAACTGTGCGCAGCTGCTGTTTTGTTAATCGGAGAACCTGTTTCGTGAGGCGGCCGTCGATTGTAGGGAGAGCCTCCTTGGCCTGCCTGCACTCACCGTGGTCCACCCATAGTTTGTGATGTTGTTCCCTGGTTCGTTTCCTTACCAGAGTGCATAGGTACCCGAGGGGGAGTGGCGTGATGGGTTCAGGCCCCACTGGTTCCAACGACATTCACGAAAGTAACCGACATTCAGCAGAAAACATCAACCTGCTGATTTCAAAACCAACCTCAATTTTTACATTTTAGCATTATTTCTCGCCGCGCATGCCCAGTATAATTGACCAACACCAGTCGTGGCACGCGCCACACGACAGTTGACCGTCGTCCCCGATAGTCTTAAGATCCGGTATAAGAAATATATACCCTCATATGTTATTTAGATAATAAAGAATATATGCTAGATAATGTTTACATTGATACATCGCCAATAGGTTGCCTAGCTAAATCAAGTTCCGATGGTGTTAAACAATAAAATGTTTAAATTAATTTTCTTGATCAACTTCCCTGATTTGTTATTTATGAAAGTCCAGCATCAGCTGAGAGAATATACCCCAAGGAATTGAAAAAATAAGTGTTCCCTACTTTCCCTCTGTGCAACTATGGAGTTGCCAGGTATAAACAGGTAAGTACCTAAGCGTAATTAATATACCCTCATAAGTTATTTAATCGAATTACATATCAAATTAAATCTTATTTTATTCCCAATCCAACCATGTTAGGTTGCCTTATCAAAAAGTTCGTTGAATTCATGGTTGCCTAGATATAAAATGTTAAATTTTCTGCGCGATTGTTGAGAGTGACAGAGAAGCGTTGCGCGCGCAATTCCATTTGAAATACATTGATGCAGCGAGGCAGGTGAGCGCCCGGCAGGTGCTTACTAAAAGAAAGGGAACGCTCTTTATTCTGTTGCGCTGGTTCGTAGTAAATCTCACATTTCGTTGTAAACAAACGTGCTCTCGAGTATTGTGTATTAAAAAACAAATTATTAAAAAAAACAAAAAACCCGACTGCAAAAACTCAATTTTGCACTTATACATAACTGAAAAGAGAAAAACAAGCATTATAATCTATAGGATTTTGGTATTGCAGGCGGGACAAACCAATAACCTGAAATTTTGTTGTAACGTTTGGTTGTCCCCGCCTGCAATATCAAAATCCTAGAGATTATATTGCTTGTTTTTCTCTTTACAACAAATAAGAAAGCGTACGCGCCATCACCCACTATTGGTACAATAGTAAGGTTTATTAATTATTGCTTTTAGCGATAAGACCGCCCATTGTGTCACCCAATGTAAAATTTCTAAATTAATGTCTGTAATTTTTATGGTGTAGGTACATAATAAAGAATATTCTATTCTATTAAAATACCTAAAGTTTGCAGCGAGACATATCATAGAGCTGTTACAACCACTTAAGTTAACCGGTTTTGAATTTTACCGGTTTAGTTTCGGTTTTTTGTTCTACATGTTCTTTACCTTTGAAAAACCGAACTATAAACATTAGCAAGCTGCTAATACAGTTTTAAATTAATTTTTGTTTTGAACTTTTCCGGTTCAGATTCGGTTTTTTAGTCCTAATTGTTCTTTGTCGGTCAAACACAGAATTTTACATATCTGCAAAATGCTAATGCGGTTTTAATTTCTTTTTTTGATCTGTATCTTAAGTTAAATAACAAAAATATCTAAAACTGTATTACAGCTTGCAGATGTGTAAAATTTTTTTTAAACCTACCCCTCCATTTTTTTTGTATTTGCAGATGCAATATATAAATATTATATAGCCTATGTCACTCCCACTATTAAGACGAACCTAACGACACCTCATACGAGTATGTTAAAATCCATCAAGCCGTTTAGGCTACAGGGCGTGCCAAAGAAATAGACACACATACATGCATACTCTCGAAAAACATTACCCTCCTTCTGGGGCAGTCGGGTAAAAAATATCGGTGTTGATTAAAAATATCGTGTAGGTACTCGAAAATTAAAAAGTGTTTTTTATGTGGTTTAGCGGATTCTACTATTGATTTTAATAATGAATCCTTTAAGAATCGTTTTTAAAGTTATTATTTCGGCGAGAAAAAACTTTGCGCATTGTGAAGTTAGGTTAAGCTTGGATTCTATGAATGAAGTTGGTTATCTTATCATTCTACTTGCTAAAAAGTAACCGTTCTAAACAGTTACTTGTTTATAAAAATTTTCGTCGGTTATTAAAAATAAATCCGGGGACAGTAAAGACGCCAATAATTATAGACCCGTATCCGTGTTGCCGGTATTCAGCAAGGTGTTTGAAAAGGTAATGCTTAATCAAATGCTCAATCATTTTAACACAAATAAAATCCTTCACGATCAACAGTATGGTTTCACCAAAGGACGTTGTACGACCGACGCCGGTGTAACCCTATTAAGACACATTTTTAACGCGTGGGAAGAGGCTCAAGACGCCATAGGGATTTTTTGTGACCTCTCCAAAGCATTTGATTGCGTCGATCACGAAACCTTACTCTTGAAACTTGAGCATTACGGACTTGGAAAACTTGCACTCAATTTAGTAAAATCTTATTTAAATGATAGACAACAGCAAGTTCAAATAAACGGTATCAATTCACTAGGTTTAAAAGTAAAAATAGGTGTGCCACAAGGCTCGATATTGGGTCCATTCCTCTTCTTAGTGTATATAAATGATCTACTCCATTTATTAAAAAATCAACCACAAATGGTGTTATTTGCTGACGATACTTCTTTAATTTTTAAGGTAGATAGACGTGCTACAAATTTTAACGACGTAAATAACGCCCTACTGCAGGTCCAAAATTGGTTCACTGCTAATAATTTAGTATTAAATGGAAAAAAAACTAAGTGCATAAAATTTTCTTTACCAAATGTCAAAAGTAGTGATTGTGAGATAGTATTGAATCAAGAGAAACTAGAATTTGTCGACAAAACTGTTTTCCTAGGGATCACGCTCGACTCAAGGCTGCAATGGGGTCCTCATTTAACATCTCTTGCAGGACGGCTAAGTTCAGCAGCATATGCTGTCAGAAAAATCCGTCAATTTACTGATGTAGATACCGCGAGGCTAGTCTATTTTAGCTACTTTCATAGTATCATGTCTTACGGTATTTTACTGTGGGGACGGGCTGCAGACATCGAGTCTATTTTTATTCTGCAGAAAAGAGCGATCAGAGCCATATATTATCTCCGCAGGCGCGATTCTCTAAGGAAACTGTTTAAGGATATTAACATCATGACGGTACCTTGTCAATATATCTATGAAAACATCATGTACGTAAGAAAGAATTTACATCTTTTTAGCAAAAGAGGTGATAGACATAATTATAGTACAAGAAATAGGGACCTATTAGTTCAACCAGGTTTCAGACTGGCTAAAGTAGATTCATCTTTTATGGGATACTGTTTAAAATGTTACAATAAAATTCCTCCCCACATACTTCAACTGAATGAGACGAAATTCAAATCTTGTATAAAACGCACACTATGCAGGCAGGCATATTATACGTTGGGGGATTACATCGCTGATAAAAATGCTTGGCTCAATGCTGGTCCTGCTCCACAACTAATTGATTAACATTTGCAAATACTGTTGGAGCTGCTGAAGATTGTAAGACTATCTTTGCATTGTATAAACTCAATCTCCATTGTATTATATAATTGCATAGCACAGGTGTGAGTACTATGTACTAAAGAGTTACCATTTACCGGGTAATATGTCTTGCATTGACTTGAATCTGCCCTGGCGGCTGTGAGTATGTCATGCTCACTCAAATGTTTCGCTGATGGTGGCGCGTGTGTTGGATCATTTAGCTCCCTTCAAAATGGTTGAGCTGAATGGTGCTAATCCATGCGTCATGTTCGTGAACGGGCGCCGTCAGTTGGGACTGGTCATCTCTTAGCTGCCAGGGCTTATTTTTATTTTTTGAATTGTTCTTTGTTTTATCTTTTTATTACGGACGCTTCTAACGTGCACGTCTTTCTACATTGTTCTCACATGTATAATTTCAACATGAATGATGTAACCAATATTTTGTAACAAATTTTTATTTAAAAGAGTGTCCGTGGAGTTTCTTGCCCGTTCTTCTCCATAGGTACAGTAAGCGCTCAAAAGTGCATGAGCACGCTAAGAGTCGTATTGCTGTGAACACGCGGTATAGTCCGTACATTTGTATGTGTAAACAGTCAGACGTCTGTGGTGTGAGTGCCGTACACACACCACAGAGAACGCAGTTTCGCACAACACACTATCGTATCGTCACGGTTCGCGGGCGCCGCACTTATATTTCCATAACTTTTGTTAGCACGCATCATACTCGTACGCGTGACCTTGGCCAGTGTATCGCATTGCTAAAATTCGAAAGTAAATTATATGTGCAGATAGCAGAAGGCGTTAAGCGTTGGTCTTAGATTCAAGATGGCAAAGGTTCTAATCTCGTAAATCACGGCGCTGTTTTTGCAAATATTATTATTTTTGTTTGCAATAATAATATTTTTAAATATCCTGCCTATTTATTAATGTTGTTATTGCAATAAAGGGTTTAGAATAAAAAATGCGTGATATGTTATAATAAAAAATAAATAATATTTATTCGTTATGTTTATTTTACTTAAGTATAGTTATCAAACTGCTACAATTATTTATCATTACTTCACCTGAATAATATGTGAAATAGATGTCTAGAAACTTAGAAGCAATTTGTATTATTTTGACATATTTAAATTTTGAAATGTTTTAAATTTTAAATGGATTTTTTGCACCATAAATATAAAGCTTTGATCATGGTCTAAGTAATTAAGCAATAAATAAGAATATTAGACTACTTAAAATGTAAAAAAATCTACTGACAAAATTGTTGATTTTAAGGTTAAAGGCAGTTGTTCATATTAATTATTTTAAACTTTATTTGGCTTTAGTAAATATTGGTTGGTATTGAGGTTATAGCTTAAGTATTCATTTTCTTTACGAAAAGAAGATTGAAACTAAACCTCAAATTTTAATCCTAAAATAATACTATTACTAAAATAATATTAAACAATTTCGGTATATCTGCAAGAAATACGACAAACACCCTATTGAAACGTGCTTAAAAAATTCGTTACCATAAATTCATGCAATAACGAATCTGTTGTTTATTAAGTTGGTACGGTCAATATTTTAAGGTCAAAAACGGTTTTCTAGCTGGTCTTCAGTGATGCAAGCCTTCAGAGTGCACGGCGAACGGTTCATAATGACGTGTTTTTAATAATTCAGCAAAATATCTCGTTGGTATGAAACCATTTGTTTCATTCACCATTTGACGTCGCTGCTACTCGATAATAAGCCCCTTCCTCATATCTCTTAACCATCACAGTATTTCTCTAGAACAAAGAAAAACATTGTTTTTATTACACATAATACCTAATTACTTATTTATTATTCACTAATCGAATTAAACCTCACAATGAATTTAAAACTTTAAAGGCATCTTCTGTCTCAACAATACCTCTGTTCTATCAACAATATCCTTGATTAAGATTTATGTTTAGTAAAATATGAAATATATAAATGATAACACTCACACTTAGTCCGGTTTTATTAGATATTCACTTCACTTTTACGCAGCGCAATAATATTCTCTGATCTGATCTGATCTCTTCAATATATTTTATGCCTGCTTTTTGATAATAATAACCACAACACTGCGCTAAATGCTCGTCACCAATATTATCACGGCACGAACCAACAAAGTTCTATTAATTGAATACTTGTAACAAACTGCATCTACCCCACAGAAATCGTAATAATTTACTTAGTTTTTTGTGGTCTACCTGCTAAACTTTAATATTTATGTGAACAAGACGAATGAAACTAAAAACGAATGATGATTATCGAACTAGTCATTGGTTGCAGACAAAGTGAGTGTGTGTGTGTAATGTGCGTGTCTACAGTATTGTAACAACTTATAGAAGAAGGTCGTAAGTCAAACCGAAGCGTCAGTCTATTGCTTTGTGAGATTGCTTATGGACTTTTGGTCGGTACTGTACCTACTACGCTTTGGAATGGGCAACTAGCTTCATACCTATTTCTGACTGACCGATTCCTTGACAATTCAAAAGTGCCTGTAAATGGTTTAATTGAAATAAATGCTTTGAGTTTGAGTTTGAGTTTAAATTTTTGCGGGAGTGCAACAGTATAATAAGCTACCTAAAGAGGTAAAGAATGCGAACTCGTTTGATATTTTCAAAAATAAATTAAAAAATCACATTCTAAATGATCCAACACTACTACCATAAATGGACATGCCCTACTGCTGCGTTGCTGTATTGTGGCACCGGGTTCGCACTCCTTATCTATTTTGAATACTTGCGACCACAGTAATTATTTATTTTGCGGGTGGATCAAAAAGTTTTAAGTTTTGTGACTTGTGTAATGTTATTTGCGTACAAAATGAATATTATTCCGTTAATAATTTGTTATAAAGGAAAAAAAACAATAGCTGCTTAGTTTGTGTCAAAGTTCCTATATTACTATATTTTAAGTTTAAAAAATGTTCTCAAGTAAGTGAAATCTTTGTAATTTCTTATTGAGAAATAAATTTCTTTAACCATAAATAGCTGTTTCATAGAAAAGTGCAATCAATACATATGCGGTCAAAACGTATGGAACAGCAGATATATTTTTTTAACAACCGAATTTCGACCGGGGTTCAGAATCATGTACTGAATCCATGGTAACAGTTTTCGCGTCGATGTCCCTGCCACCCTGTATATTACTATTGATAAAATGTATTAATACAAAAATATTTATGTCATTATGTGATATTTTATTTGATTTTTACCAGTATTTAATCCGCGCCTACACGATCGGATAAATTTTATTTTGAAAGACCATTTTGAACGAAAAAACTTATTATTTCATAATTATGTATTGTCGCTGATAAAAGAATGTGAGTGAAAAAAAATTGATATCGTTGTTAATATTTACACTATCGGAGAAATCTTTAAAAATAACTCGCTGCATCTTTATCTGTCAAATGGAATTGCGCGCGCAACGCTTCTCTGTCACTCTCAACAATCGCGCAGAAAATTTAACATCTTATATCTAGGCAACCATGGATTCAACAAACTTTTTGATAAGGCAACCTAACATGGTTGGATTGGGAATAAAATAAGCTTTAATTTGATATGTAATTCGATTAAATAACTTATGAGGGTATATTAATTACGCTTACTTACCTGTTTATACCTAGCAACTCCATAGTTGCACAGAGGGAAAGTAGGGAACACTTATTTTTTCAATTCCTTGCGGTATATTCTCTCAACTGATGCTCGACTTTCATAAATAACAAATCAGGAAAGTTGATCAAAAAAATTAATTTAAACATTTTATTGTTTAACACCATTGGCACTTGATTTAGCTAGGCAACCTATTTGCGATGTATCAATGTAAACGTTATTTAGCATATATTCTTTATTATCATTATATAACATATACATTTCTTATACCGGATCTCGAACTATAAGTATGAACGTCTGTCAGTTGACGCACGGTGCAAGCGCCCGATAAAAAAACATGTTCAAAGCAAAAAAAAAAATTATAAAACAGGAAGGTGTTCAAATTTCCCTATTAGTCCCAAAGCGTGGGTGTGAGAGTTCCAATGAATTTCAATTAAAATTAATCAATAATTATTTTAAATAAATAGCAAAAATACAATAGACGTGGATATATTTAGTAACTTGTTCCGCTTTGCTATTTCTAAAGAGCCATAAAAAACTCCTGAAAGAAATCGACACGTGTTTCACCTCTCAACGAGGCATCCTCAGGATGACGATGGACTTGTTGCGAACTCGAACACGGCGTGTTGCCACACCAAGCGCTGAACACGCCGTGTTCGGGTTCGCAACAAGTCCATCGTCATCCTGAGGATGCCTCGTTGACACGTGTCGATTTCTTTCAGGAGTTTTTTATGGCTCTTTAGAAATAGCAAAGCGGAACAAGTTACTAAATATATCCACGTCTATTGTATTTTATAATGGATTTCCGCAAGGTCACGCCTGAATCAATTAATTAATAAATAGCAAGTCTAATAAATAATTTTTTTGAAATAATTTTTAATAAAATTTTGAAAAATGTTTGCGTTATTTGTGTTGTTTGTGGTCAGTTTTGCAGGTGGGTTTGCAATATTAGTTTAAAAATTTTATTTAGGTATGTAAAAAAAAAATTACCTGAATATTTAAACAGAAAAAACTTTTACTAACAACATTCAGTAATAACTATAATTTGAAATAAGATTAGACATTTAAACAAACCTTTTTTACAGTCCGTTCAACCAATTTTGACTTCTATACCGTAGGTATAAGGATGGCATTAAAAGCAAAAAAGTGGTTACAATACCAACTGTTTCCTGCAGCTACCATTTGTCATGCCACTAACGCAATAGAAGTCTAAATCGGTTGAACGGACTGTAAAAAGGGTTTAGTTAAATGTCTAATCCTATTTCAAACGGAGTGTGTTTTGAAACCTATATCGACTCAACGTAATAAGTTGTTATTTCGAATTTCAGGAAGTTTTGGCCCCAATCATGGTCATATTCGTTATGATAATTCTACTTATTAAATTGTAATATGGCCCAATACCGAATTAAAAATTATTAAAAAGCACGTGTTAGTTTGTGATTGTTTACAAAATATCCTTCTACACATGCATTTTTTGTAAATCAACAAAGTATCGCGGACATTGAATTTTTTTAATCCTTCTTATAAATAAAGTACAGTGAAAAAAAAAAATCATTCATAAAACAATGTAGATACCTGCATAATTCAATTTTCATTTTCAATATTGACATGTGTTGATTAAAAATTATCTGTTTTCCCGCCTTTACCATTCCATTAATTTGAAAACAGTGCTTTTTGTTTTTTAGTTATAATTTCTTTTCTTTTCCGACATTTAATAAAACTTTTTTTTTCATAAAACTCTTATGAAAATCTACCATTTTATATCATTGTTTCAGACTTGACTCTGCAGTCGAAATGGACCTATAACCGTAAGTATTTTTTGTCATAAGTTTCATAATTATTATAAAAGAGTATTCTTCTAAGCACCAGCGTATATCAATTTAAGTATATCAGTACCCTAATTGCGTAATACAACACAATCACAATTTGTTTCGATTTGAAACAGATTTCTAATCCATTGCTTCATAAGTTGTAAAAAAAATCTGTTCAACAACGTAACAACGCAATGAATGTTGTTGAAATGTCAAAATGAAACAAATTTCGCGAAATTGTTTACGAAAATGAGTTACGCAGTTAGGGTAAAGGTTGGGGATCAATGTTCTATACAAGTATTTTTCTTCCACCAAGGTGATCTTGTTCAAGTTTTCACTTCTGTCGGCACTCCCGGAGTGCCACTGTTTTTTTTTGGGGTCAAGGAACCCCACAAAAACCTTTGTTTAACGTTTTTTCGTTTTGCAAGGGCTTTATTTAAAACTAGCAGCGCCCCGCGGTTTCACACGCATAAGTCTCGATTCCGTAGGAATATCGGTATAAAAAGTATCAAATGTCTTAACCCGCATCAAGGCTTGTGCAGACCAGCGCGACACGCGACGCGACACGCGACGCGACACAAAGACACCGCTCGTCGCGCGACAAGCGGTGCCTTTGTGTCGCGTCGCGTGTCGCGCTGGTCTACACAAGCCTTCATGGTCTACTCATCCAATCTATTTTAACAAACTAGCTGTTCTGGTACTAAAGGTGTACCTAGCCCTGCTGTGACAGACAACGTAACTTAGTAAAGGGATCCCGTTGGCACCCTTTGCGAGCTCAGCTGTCATTAATGACACAAATTAAACGATTTAAAATCTGTATTAAAACCAAACTTTGTAAAAAAGGGTACTATACAATTTCAGATTATTTTGAAGATAAAAAAGCTTGGGATTGAACTGCTCGCTCTGCTAAGCCTTGTGATAAACCATAAAACTAGACATTTTAATTATTATGTAAAATCAAAATAATTACCAGTTATAAACACATTGACATTGTTGAAAATTATATTCAAAATGACATGATGACTTTGTAAAGTATTATATTATTTTAACTATTGTGAATGTGAGGACTATGTGGATATTATTTTTATTTCTCTGCTAGTTTTAGTGATGGTCTGGTAGTTTGAGTAGTTTATGCGGCCTACCCAAATGTCTTTTCTTTGATATTGTTCGTCGAGTTGAGCTCCACGATTACTGACAAATGCTTGCACTGACTGGACAGGTCCACTTAAATCTGTGTGGTTCTTTCTTCAAAAGACCTTTTCAGACACTAATATACATGGTGCTCATATGGCCTGACCAATATTATGTCTGGACTTTAAAAGAGACTGCGACCTCTGAGTTTGTTTCGGCCTTTCTTCTCAGAGTAGTCGGATAGGAAACGCTGAACTCATCTAGCCTATTTAAAAAAAAAAAATATATGACGTGTAAAAATGATTCCGATATCTCCTATTTACAGAATAAACAATTTCGTTTCATTTCATTTCACACAATAGAATTTTAATTGTTATCGATCTCCAGGAGAGCTCTTGACAGCCAAGGGGATAAAGGGAACCCTAAAAATGGGGCGATGGCACGGGCGATGGCACGATAAGTGCTGCACTGCAGCTTACATCGTTTGCGAGATTAAATCAGACAGCCATAAAACTCATCAATTCTAGGTATTTAATCAAATTATCAACTCGTTTATGACCGAAAACATTTATTTCGCTAGCTAGTTCTTCTTCTTATTTTCGTGTGGTTAGTGACTAACCTGGTGTCAGAGTTTTAAAGCCGCCCATGGGCCTTTGACTTGACACATGTCGTCGAGAAATATCTCTCAGTGATGCCGGTTTCCTCTCGATGTTTTCCTTCACCGTTTTTAAAGCAAGTGATAATTATACGATACGCACGTGAATCGGAAAAGTCAGAAGTGCGTGCCTTGGGTTCGAACTCGAGACCTGATTCGAAAATATTTATCATAGTTAACTTTCTGTCCTTACCCAATTGATTTTCTGTCGACGAAACTTGTTTTGGATTGACAACAACTCACTGTTCACAACTTTTTTTTTGGTTGGAAATTATCAAATAACTACTCCCGCTCTGGGCGGAGCGGGAGGGCGTGTCAGGCTCTTACTGACTAAAACCCACCCGTGTTCCTTCGGTTGCCCTGTTGCCGAGGGCCACGATCTCCCTTTCGGTTTTCTTCGCACCCCCGGCAGGCATTGGCCCTAGCGGACCCCGTCAATTCTGCTGACATCTCTTTGAGGCGCGCATGGAACACAACGCGCCGTCGACCTGGGCCTGGTCCTGGTCCTTATTGGACGGCGAGCTACCCATTGCTCACCGTCCGCAAGCCCGCGCCTGCGGTGGCCAGAAATCGTCTCCTCCTGTGGCGGTTAGGGGCGTGAGGGCGCGAAGTTTGCCTCTCCCTCACGCGTTCCGCCTCCTCCTTCGCGAGCATTACCGCTTCGCAGAAGGAGTTGACAGCCTCCCATCACTGTTCACCCCTTTCTTTCATATCATAATCTTTCTCTAAATCCATGCGAACTGTGACTCTACTTATAAGTAGGTACACCTCTAACTAACTCTTCCCTAATTCAACAGATGTGAGCCATAATGCTATGTCAAAATACATCAGTCTATCATTTCTTTGGTCATCCCCTGTCCCTAAGTCTACTTTCTCAAAACTAAAGTTATCAAGACTAACTGCGCCCCCCAGTTTCACCCGCATAAGTTTCGATCCCATCGGAATGTCGGGATAAAAAGTATCCTATGTCCCAACCTAGGTTTAGTTTAGCCGTTTTAGCGCAAAAGCGTAACAAACAAACATGCAAAAATCTAATATTTTCTCTTTATTATTAATACTAGCGGACGTCACGCGGTTTCACCCGCGTAGTTCCCGTTCCCGTGGGAGTACGGGGATAAAATATAGCCTATGTTACTCGCTGATAATGTAGCTATCCATTACTGAAAGAATTTTTCAAATCGGTCCAGTAGTTTTTAAGTTTATTCATTACATTCAAAAATACAAATATTTCCTCTTTATAATATTAGTACAGATATAGATTATTTTAGATAATAAAACCTCTTTTCTCCACACAGAGGAATCGGAATGGCCAGGAGTGTGCAACATCGGCAAGTTGCAGTCGCCTATCAACATCATGACGGAGGAGACAGTGCAGGACAAGAACCAGGTCCACATCCGAGGACCCCTGGTCTTCGAAGGGTACACGGATGTGGAGCTGACTGCTAGTAATAATGGACATACGGGTGAGTTTGGGAACATTGCTTTATAATAAACTATCACTACAGTACGACACAACTTAGATGTAGCATGGGCAAAATTCGTAAAACCGATCACCTTCCGAACTGAGTGCGCCTTCAAAATCACCAATCTTTATTACTGCTTTAAGTAAAAATTATCTTTACGTTATAAAGTCATATAACCAAATACATTCGTAAAATTGAAATGAATGAATGAAAATCTTAAAATTTATTGTACATCTAAGTTGTGTCGTACTGTACATACATATTTATAGCATGTATCTATACTACCACTGTAAATCTAATTTCTATGACAACTTCATGGAAATTGTCCCAACAGAATTGCGTCACACCGTCGCGTCGCGCCTTTCTAATCCCGAGCCTTTAGGATGAATGTCACTTGCATGTCATAAAACTAAAAATATAACAATTGTGAGTAGATAGTTTCTGTCAAAGGTAATGTCTTGTCGTAGCGACAAGAGCTGTCAAAGAGAGTACTAGCTCAGCGACGCTCGAGCGCTCGCTTGGCGGGCAGAACACTCATTGCGAGACTCACGCTTGGTATATACGCATACCAGCGAGTAATCGCTCGTCGCCGCCGCGCACTCGCTGCCCGATGCTCGCCAACTCGTTTTGTAGTTGCTAGCACTACTCACAATCTTGGTGGAAAACTGTTTTCCACCAAATAACAGATCAAGGTTTGCTGGAAAACTTAGAGCTACAGAGACTAACATAGCTAGGGCTAAAGTTTTCAATTATTTTGTGTGGAAAACTACAAAAGTTTGGAAGTTAAATTAAGTAGCTACCCTATAAACCCCCCCCCCCCCCTTCAGGAAAGCAGACCAATATTTTTTTTTGATGAACCAGTAGGTAAGCCAAAATTTATCAAAATTATGAAAACTTAAACCTGCACGGGTACAGGGAAGCATTATTTGGAAGAACAATTTCTAATGTTAGATTACTTAGCATAAGCATAATCAGCCTATAATGTTCCCACTGCTGGGACACAGGCCTCCTCTCTGTAAGAGGGAGTGGGCTGTAATCTACCACGCGGGCTCAGTACGGGTTGGTAGATTTCACATGTCTTCGATTCTAGGACATGCCAGTTTCCTCACGATGTTTTCCTTCATCGTTTTGAGGGCAGTTGTGATGAAATTATTTACACACTAAGGTAAACGTACCAATACTCGTCGGATTCTGAAATTCACTGACTTTAAAGAACTGCTGTGTGATAAGTATTTCACTTAGAATGAAACTTTTTGCATGACTAAATAGGAAATTTATCCATTATTGTAAGTAAGTAGTTAATTCATTTAATTAGGAGTGCTAATAAATACTTATTTAAGCAAATGTAAAAAAAGGGCGATTTGTACCAATAGTCGTCAGATTTGTACTATTACTCATCAAACAGACCCAGTAGTCGTCAATTTTTGATGCTAATTTGAACTCTCGGGTCTTGAACATAAAGTTCAAGGTAAGCACAAAAAATTGTGATCGTCTTTGATATTAGTGGCCAGTCCAAGAAACAAAAGGTGGGTAGAAGACCAAATCCCAAAAAATGACTGAAGCTGTTAGCAGAGCAGGTAGGTTATAAAAACAGCAAGACAAATTAAATTCTAATGTATTTTTGTTTAAAAAATAAGAGATCAGAATGACAAAATCAGATTTATTTGAATCAATTTCGACGTGAAAACGTGTTTCCGCTCGGTGTACTGGTGGTAAGTTCAATATTTCTGACCATCAAAAACATGTAAGATTTGAACTGCTAATAACTACGAGAGTTTGAAAACGTAATGATTGAGCATTCAAAAGGTAGGTTATATATATTTGTACTAATTTTGAGGCAGGATATAATTTGCCTATGGCATTACATCGCGAATGCACGTGCATGCGCGCTAGCCTCTATTTTTCACTATGTATCGCAATTCCAATTTGAGTAGCGCAAAAACTTGTTTAGCTAGAACGATGATTCTAGTGCATAGTCAATATTTGACAAAGCTCTACCACTTTGAGAGAAACAACAGATATCTTTGTTAAAATAGGGTTAAAGCTAAAGTTGACAATACCAAAATAATTTCAGATGTCGTCTCATATCGGCCGTAAAAAACTCAGCAGTGAAAAATATCACTTACGATGAAAAGTTACTTTATAAGGAATGCAGAATGCGCGATAAAATCCCGCCGTGATTTTATTAAGCGTATTCCCGACTCAAGTAGAATTGGTCAACTTGACTTATATTTACAGGCTTAATAAAATCGCGGCGGGATTTTATCGCGCACTGGATTTTCAACTCTCGGTGTTAAGCCGAGCGTTGAGAATCCAACGCGCTAGGACGCGTTATATTCGCTCACAACTAGATTTTTTAGACTTATTATGTACCTTACGATGTAAACTTTCTTCGATTGTCGTTTGAATTTACAACTTAGAGCAGATTTACAGCCGATATAAGGCGAAATCTTTTTTACTTTATAGGCTTTTCTTTTTAAATCTTACGGTTTTCAATAGTACCGTAGCTATTGTATTTGCTCGGCACTGGACTTAGTAGGCTCACTGCATTCCTCATAAAGTAACTTTTCATCGTAAGTGATATTTTTCACTGCTGAGTTTTTTACGGCCGATATGAGACGACATCTTAAACTTTTTTGCTCTTTGCTGCAGATTTTCTTTCTTTCTTTAGATTTCTGATACTGCCGTAGTTAATGTATTTGCCAGGTTTCTGATACTGCCGTAACTATTGTATTTGCCACTGAACTTTTGAGGCTCATTGCTTTCCTTATGATGCGTACTTACTTTTATTGAGACTTTTTTTCATTTCTGGCTAGATTTACGGCCGATATGAGACGACATCTGAAATTATTTTGCTATTGTCAACTTTAAGTGCATCTTTAACCCTATTTTAATAAAGATTTCTGTTGTTTCTCTCAAAGTTGACAATGGCACTAGAATCATCGTTCTAGCTAAACATGTTTTTGCGCTACTCAAATTGGAATTGCGACACATAGTGAAAAATAGACGGTAGCGCGCATGCACGTGTGTTCACGATGGGACGCCATAGGCAAATTATATCCTGCCTCAAAATTAGTATAAATATGTATATAACCTACCTTTTGAATGCTCAACCATTACGTATTCAAACTCTCGTAGTTATTAGCGGCTCAAATCTTACATGTTTTTGATGGTCAGAAATATTGAACTTACCATCAGTACACCGAGCGGAAACACGTTTTCACGTCGAAATTGGTTAAAATAAATCTGATTTTGTCAGTCTGATCTCTTAATTTTTAAACAAAAATGCATTAGAATTTAATTTGTCTTGCTGTTTTTATGACCTACCTGTTATTTCTTGGGATTTGGTCTTCTATCCACCTTTTGTTTCTTAGACTGGCCACTAATATCAAAGACGATTACAATTTTTTGTGCTTATCTTGAACTTTATGTTCAAGACCCGAGAGTTCAAATTAATATGACGAGTTTAGAAGCAACTATTAAGCGTGTCCCAGTAATCGTCACAATAGTACTAAAAATGACGAGTTCTGGGTCAAGTAGGAATTTTAAGGTACCAATAAATGTCACATTCGAAAAAAAATACTTATAAGATAAAAGTGTTCCAAATTCCAAGTTATATCGTTTGCTAATTAACTCAATTAATTCATCAAACAATCGGACTTACCGTAGACCCCACTGAAACTTCACAAATCAAAACATAAAACTACGTGCTGAGTTTCACATTGAGTAGCTAAACTTGCAAAAAAATTAAATTTTTGTGAGACACACCTTTCAAGTAAAATATTTCAGTCCCCATTACAGTTAAAACTTAGGGTTGTTATTTTAATTGTGCAATATGTTATCTTAAATATGTTGCTATAAAAATTGGCCAGTTTTATGTTGAGTAGAAAAAGATATTGATGTTTTTAGATAATTTGACGACTTCTGGGTCACTGACGACTTCACCCGCGTTTACCTTATTGTAATTATCTCTATTTAATTATCTCTATTTAATTATTCACACTTGATGTCAGGCTAATTTATTATCCAAAAAAGGGTAAGGAATAGGAAGGAAGGAAAAGGAAAGGAAATCAAATACAAATCAAGTTCCTCGACAGGAAACGCCGAACGCTGGAACCTTTCAATCCTTCTTAGCTTTGACCCTACTCAAACTTTGCCATGTATGATATTCGTGTGTATTTCATATATCTGAGAGACTTAGTAGATTTCCTACCTTATGTTAAAAGTTTTTCATGTACGTAATTGCAATAACTCGATGGTCCCATACGCCTTTTAATCAGAGAAAAGTCAAAAAGTTTTCTTGGTAGTGGAGCCGGGGTTTATTATTTATTACCTACAACTACATTTCCAGTTATCATGTAATAAAATAAAGTTCAGACTGAACATTATTTAATGAATAACTCAAGAAAAACTGCCGGAGACGAACACACTTCCGACTATTACCGAAATCAACGTGGCATGATCAGTCCTATAATATTTGTACTACTGGGAGAGCGGCCTACTTTCTGTGAGAAGCAATCCACCATGCGGGCCGATTCCGGGTTGGCGAACCAACGAGGCAGACGTGATCAAAATGACTGAAAAACCATCTTTGTTTCAGTTCAATGGGACATAAGTCACAGGTGGTGAAGATCAGTTTCCATGTATGACATATCGAAATATTATTTTGAACCCCCCACGAAAACAGAGGGGTGTTATTATAAGTTTAACGTGTGTATCTGTGTGTCTATCTGCGGCATCGTAGCTCTCAAATGGCTGAACCGATTGTTTTTTTTGTTTTTTTTAAGTTGTCTTTTCGATGTAATTCAATGACTTGAAGGTCGCATTACGACTTTTATTCAGAGAAAAAGTCAAAAAGATTTAATTTTTGAGCAGAGATTTATCCACTTTCACATTCGTCCAGTTATCATATGATACAAGATCACCCTATTGCCATTAACTAGAAAAAAATTCAAGCTGCAAACTGAAAATCATCTTTTTTTTCAGTGAAATGGGTCGGAGTTAAAAGTTCTTCAGCTCCAATTCTATCTGGTGGTCCCCTGACAGGTAGCTACACCTTCCTGGAGTTCCACTTCCACTGGCTGTCAGAACACGCCATTGATGGCATGAAGTAAGTGAAAAATAATTATTTTTAGACCAGTGTCGACCATAATTATTTTGCCACCATTGTAACTTGTGAAAAAAATTACGTAAAAAAATATGCAGGATTTCTGGGCAATTAACTACATATTAAAGCAATATTAGGTATGTGGATGGATTTAATAAGTATTCCTACGCTTAAATTAAGCTTACCTTTGCTAGCATTTCAGTGTTTAAAAAAAATAAAAATATGCAAAGACATATTTAATTTCTTTGTTCTCTGAGCCGACTCAATTTAGATGCCATCAACACTGTAATAATATGTAAATAAATAGGTGGTTATTGTTCTATTCCAAGTAAAGTTGCCAGGTGTCCGGCTTAAGCCGGACATGTCCGGCTTTTCACTATCGTATCCGGCCAAATGTATATGTCACCGTAAGATTGTGAGAACCGATAGTTTATAATCTGTCGGAATTATTTCCGTTAGATTATAAACTGTCGAAAAATTGTGAACTGGGTGAAATGGGTTAGGTTAGGTTAGCACTGTGACCAACCGCGTTGCTGTACTTCCAAGTTGCTCGCAGCCAGGCAGGCTATTTAATATTAACGCAAGGTGCATTACGTCGCAATTAAGTTTGATACCAGTTCACAATTTGTCAGTTTTTCATGGATACATTATAAACAATCGAAAAATTATGCGTTAAATTGTAAATGATTTGTCACAGTTCACAATTTTTCGACAGTTTATAATTTAACGGAAATAATACCGATAGATTATAAACTAACGAAGTTCATAATTATACGGTGACATATACAAGTCTGGTCTGTTCGGCTTTTGTTACGCTTTTGGTCAACCCCGCCCCACCAAAAGATACCGAAATAAAGCGCGCGAGCGACTCACACGGACACGCATGATTCGAGATAGTAAGAAAAAAATGTAATTCATATAATTAAGAGTAGAGTAAATCTCAAATGAATGACAGTAATAAATACACAAATAAAAGTATCTTTTTTTTCTCTTCTTTTGAGACTTTCAGGACAAAACGTTCGGCTAAATATGCATCTGTGTCCGGCTTTTCTATTTTTGGGCCTGGCAACCCAAATTCCAAGTCAACCCACTACATCCATTATACATTGCAAGGTCACAAAATATTTAAAAGCTAACCAATTCAACATTTGAAAGCGAATCGTTCCTCTGAGCAAAACCTTTGCTATAGGTACGAGCTTTTTTACGACTCTTTCACAAGCCTGTATCTTTACAGAAATCTGAGCATGAAAGGGTGACCTTCCCATTTCGCACCTTTTCATTCCCAGCTCACCCCAACCCTTTTCTCTACTAACGACGTGACTTTGCATTCACTGACCGTACCTCCCCCCTATTTTCTGTAACCCTAGTAATTGAATACAATTTTGCAATGCATTTATTTGTGCAAGCCGTTGTATTCATTCAATGTTGTACCCAATTGTTCGTTTTATATTGCTTACAATTTAATAATTAAATAGATTGATAATTATTTAATTTATCAATTAGAGGAGCTATGGGCCGACCACAGTTGTCACAAGTTGACAAATCACTGAGCTCTGGCATCACGACACCACCCACACCCCTCCCGCACCACGCAGCTACCTCAAGCCTAAACCTACTTTAGTATCTTAGGACTCAAAAGAAACCTATCTGACGTACAGGGCCGTCATCTACTCCGGTCACCAAGGAGAGTGGAACTGGCAAGAGATGTCGTGCGGTGTCCCACAGGGTTCGGTCCTGGGGCCGCATCTGTGGGACATTGGATACGACTGGGTGCTGCGCGTCGACCTCCCTAGCGGCGTCAGCGTCGTTTGTTACGCTGACGACACGTTGGTCCTGGTGCAGGGGAGGTCGTACCAGGCGGCAGCCGACTTAGCGACACGCGGGGTTACGATAATCGTTGATAGGATCCGGCAGCTGGGACTCGAGGTGGCCCTGCACAAGTCCGAGGCCATGGGTTTTCATGGTCCTCGGAATGCGCCACCGTCGGGTTCCCAGGTAATGGCGGGAGGGGTTCACATCGGTGTCGAGTCGACGATGAAGTATCTGGGACTCGTCCTCGACAGCCGGTGGAATTTCGTCGAACATTTCCGACGTTTGGCTCCCAGACTGGAGCGGGCCGGGGCTGCCTTGAAGCGGCTCCTGCCCAATCTAGGGGATCCAAACGCCTCCTGCCGGAGGCTCTACGCGGGGATCGTGCGGTCCATGGCCCTCTACGGGGCGCCGGTGTGGGCGCGTTCATTGAGGCTGCGGCCAGCCCGCCGGTTGAACGCGTCCCAGAGGGTCATGGCCATTCGGCTGGCTCGAGGATACCGCACGGTCTCCTGCGAGGCGGCGAGCCTCCTTGCCGGATTACCGCCATGGGATCTGGAGGCAAAGGTCCTCGCGCACATCTAGGAGTGGCGCGAGGAGGCGAAACGCCAGGGCTTAACTCCGATACCGCAAGAAATCGCGGCACAGTGGATAGAGCTCCGGCGGGATCTCATGGCGTCATGGAGGGTGCGATTGTCGCAACCCCGCGCTGGGCACGCCACAATTGCGGCGATAAGACCCCTCTTTCAGGAGTGGCTTGAGAGGCGCCAGGGCGTCCTCATCTTCCGCCTGACGCAGGTCCTCACCGGACACGGCTGCTTCGGGAGGTTCCTGTTTAGGATAAGGCGGGAGGAAACACCCGGGTGTCACCATTGTGAGGATCGGCCTGAAGACACGGTGGAGCATACGGTGGAGGTCTGCCCGGCTTGGGCGGAGCAATGCCGTGTCCTCGTAGAGGCGATCGGCGGCGGTGATCTCTCGCGTCCAGCCCTGGTTCAGGCCATGGTACGGAGCGAGAGGAAATGGCAGGCCGTCACCTCCTTCTGCGAAGCGGTAATGCTCGCGAAGGAGGAGGCGGAACGCATGAGGGAGAGGCAAATTTCGCGGCCTCACGCCCCTAACCGCCGCAGGAGGAGACGCCCGGGGCGGGAATCGCTAGCCGATTTCCGGCCACCGTAGGCGCGGGCTTGCGGACGGTGAGCAATGGGTAGCTCGCCGTCCGATAAGGACCAAGCCCGGGTCGACGGCGCGTTGTGTTCCACGCGCGCCTCAAAGAGATGTCAGCAGAATTGACGGGGTCCGCTAGGGCCAATGCCTGCCGGGGGTTCGAAGAAAACTGATAGGGAAATCGTGGCCCCCGGCAACAGGGCAACCGAAGGAACACGGGTGGGTTTTAGTCAGTAAGAGTCTGACACGCCCTCCCACTCCGCCCAGAGCGGGAGAAGTTATTTGATAATTTCCCAGCCAAAAAAAAAAAAAATATCGTGTTGTGTTTTGACAAGACGAAACTCTTCTGTCAGGAGTAGGACGCCTAGAGATAGTAGAAAATTAGCCTACTGACTAACAGACTGTTTGTTGTGTTGCGAGTGTGCGTCATTTTTTTTTTTTTTTATTGGAAAATTATCAAATAACTTCTCCGCTCTGGGTGGAGCGGGAGGGCGTGTCAGACTCTTACTGACTAAAATCCACCCGTGTTGCTTCGGTTGCCCTGTTGCCGGGGGCCACGATTTCCCTATCGGTTTTCTTCGAACCCCCGGCAGGCATTGGCCCTAACGGACCCCGTCAATTCTGCTGACATCTCTTTGAGGCGCGCGTGGAACACAACGCGCCGTCGACCCGGGCTTGGTCCTTATCGGACGGCGAGCTACCCATTGCTCACCGTCCGCAAGCCCGCGCCTACGGTGGCCGGAAATCGGCTCGCGACTCCCGCCCCGGGCGTCTCCTCCTGCGGCGGTTAGGGGCGTGAGGGCACGAAATTTGCCTCTCCCTCACGCGTTCCGCCTCCTCCTTCGTGAGCATTACCGCTTCGCAGAAGGAGGTGACGGCCTGCCATTTCCTCTCGCTCCGTACCATGGCCTGAACCAGGGCCGGACGTGAGAGATCACCGCCGCCGATGGCCTCTACGAGGACACGGCGTTGCTCCGCCCAAGCCGGGCAGACCTCCACCGTATGCTCCACCGTGTCCTCAGGCCGATCCACACAATGGTGACACCCGGGTGTTTCCTCCCGCCTTATCCTAAACAGGAATCTCCCGAAGCGGCCGTGTCCGGTGAGGACCTGCGTCAGGCGGAAGGTGAGGACGCCGTGGCGTCTCTCAAGCCACTCCTCAAAGAGGGGTCTTATCGCCGCAATTGTGGCGTGCCCAGCGCGGGGTTGCGACAATCGCACCCTCCATGACGCCATGAGATCCCGCCGGAGCTCTGTCCGCTGTGCCGCGATTTCTTGCGGCATCGGAGTTAAGCCCCGGCGTTTCGCCTCCTCGCGTGAGTGTGCGTCCTATCATTATAATTTTCATAAAGTGATGGTCTGGCTGTCTTGACTCAGTCTGCGCTTAACCTCATTGTTTATTTCATACAAAAAATAATGCATTTACTACGTATTCAATAATCCCGATAATTATTAGGTAATTAATTGATTCAGGCGTGACCTTGCGGAATCACTCAGCGCAGTCTGCACTCAGCGCTTGGTGTGGCAACACGCCGTGTCATCCTGAGGATGCCTCGTTGAGAGGTGAAACACGTGTCGATTTCTTTCAGGAGTTTTTTATGGCTCTTTAGAAATAGCTAAGCGGAACAAGTTACTAAATATATCCACGTCAATTGTATTTTTTAATTATTAGGTATTCAAATTACCAGTGCATTCACCTGCTATAACCGGTATGGAATGTCACTAAAAACCTTGATTTTACGATAAAAATAACCGATAATAATATTATGTAATTAAACTAGATATTTTTGATATTATTTAAATGCAAGGTTTTTACATTGTTTCTATTATATCATTTGCGTAATAGATAATATTAAATTTAAAATAAGAGATAACTTAGATAGTATGATAATGTCATTAGATAGGTAGATTTTAACTTCCACTATATTTTCAAATGTAAGATGTCTACTTTTATAGAAGAGCTACGGACTCTATAGAAGTTGCTCAAGAATTTGTAAATTTATTTACCAGTATCCCACTTAAAACTACTGAAACCTTAAATTCCTCGCCCTCGCTCTCTTTTGATTTAGTAAGGGCCAACGTTTCAGCATGCCCGATTGAATTTAACTTTAAGCATATTAACCCCATAACAGTAATAAAAGCTTTTAAACAAATCAAGATCAAATTGACCGAAGATCTTTGGGGGATGTCCATTAAAGTCTGTACCTCCATAATTGAGACCATAGCGCCTTACTTAGCTTTAATATTTAATTTGTGTGTGGATCAAGGAGTCTTCCCGGATTTAATGAAATACAGTAAGGTAATACCACTTTTCAAATCCGGGGACAGTAAAGACGCCAATAACTATAGACCCGTATCCGTGTTGCCGGTATTCAGCAAGGTGTTTGAAAAGGTAATGCTTAATCAAATGCTCAATCATTTTAACACAAATAAAATCCTTCACGATCAACAGTATGGTTTCACCAAAGGACGTTGTACGACCGACGCCGGTGTAACCCTATTAAGACACATTTTTAACGCGTGGGAAGAGGCTCAAGACGCCATAGGGATCTTTTGTGACCTCTCCAAAGCATTTGATTGCGTCGATCACGAAACCTTACTCTTGAATCAATTTAGTAAAATCTTATTTAAATGATAGACAACAGCAAGTTCAAATAAACGGTATCAATTCACTAGGTTTAAAAGTAAAAATAGGTGTGCCACAAGGCTCGATATTGGGTCCATTCCTCTTCTTAGTGTATATAAATGATCTACTCCATTTATTAAAAAATCAACCACAAATGGTGTTATTTGCTGACGATACTTCTTTAATTTTTAAGGTAGATAGACGTGCTACAAATTTTAACGACGTAAATAACGCCCTACTGCAAGTCCAAAATTGGTTCACTGCTAATAATTTAGTATTAAATGGAAAAAAAAAACTAAGTGCATGAAATTTTCTTTACCAAATGTCAAAAGTAGTGATTGTGAGATAGTATTGAATCAAGAGAAACTAGAATTTGTCGACAAAACTGTTTTCCTAGGGATCAAACTCGACTCAAGGCTGCAATGGGGTCCTCATTTAACATCTCTTGCAGGACGGCTAAGTTCAGCAGCATATGCTGTCAGAAAAATCCGTCAATTTACTGATGTAGATACCGCGAGGCTAGTCTATTTTAGCTACTTTCATAGTATCATGTCTTACGGTATTTT
This sequence comes from Agrochola litura, assembly GCA_949152395.1. Classification (NCBI taxonomy): domain Eukaryota; kingdom Metazoa; phylum Arthropoda; class Insecta; order Lepidoptera; family Noctuidae; genus Agrochola; species Agrochola litura. The sequence goes on along the minus strand of OX424490.1, from coordinate 32,257,457 downwards.
ACTGTGGGGACGGGCTGCAGACATCGAGTCTATTTTTATTCTGCAGAAAAGAGCGATCAGAGCCATATATTATCTCCGCAGGCGCGATTCTCTAAGGAAACTGTTTAAGGATATTAACATCATGACGGTACCTTGTCAAGATATCTATGAAAACATCATGTAAGTAAGAAAGAATTTACATCTTTTTAGCAAAAGAGGTGATAGACATAATTATAGTACAAGAAATAGGGACCTATTAGTTCAACCAGGTTTCAGACTGGCTAAAGTAGATTCATCTTTTATGGGATACTGTTTAAAATGTTACAATAAAATTTCTCCCCACATACTTCAACTGAATGAGACGAAATTCAAATCTTGTATAAAACGCACACTGTGCCGGCAGGCATATTATACGTTGGGGGATTACATCGCTGATAAAAATGCTTGGCTCAATGCTGGTCCTGCTCCACAACTAATTGATTAACATTTGCAAATACTGTTGGAGCTGCTGAAGATTGTAAGACTATCTTTGCATTGTATAAACTCAATCTCCATTGTATTATATAATTGCATAGCACAGGTGTGAGTACTATGTACTAAAGAGTTACCATTTACCGGGTAATATGTCTTGCATTGACTTGAATCTGCCCTGGCGGCTGTGAGTATGTCATGCTCACTCAAATGTTTCGCTGATGGTGGCGCGTGTGTTGGATCAGTTAGCTCCCTTCAAAATGGTTGAGCTGAATGGTGCTAATCCATGCGTCATGTTCGTGAACGGGCGCCGTCAGTTGGGACTGGTCATCTCTTATTTTTATTTTTTGAATTGTTCTTTGTTTTATTTTTTTTGTTTTTTTTTTTTTTTTTTTTTTTTGTTTTTTTTTTTTATTGTTCTCACATGTATAATTTCAACATGAATGATGTAACCAATATTTTGTAACAATTTTTTATTTAAAAGAGTGTCCGTGGAGTTTCTTGCCCGTTCTTTTCCATAGGTACCTACTACGCTTTGGAATGGGCAACTAGCTTCATACCTATTTCTGACTGACCGATTCCTTGACAATTCAAAAGTGCCTGTAAATGGTTTAATTGAAATAAATGCTTTGAGTTTGAGTTTGACCCACTGTGACTCAAGGCGCGCCTTTTTATACTCCTACAAAAGCGGCGGCCGCCACATAACGGCCGCCGCAGTGACGGCCGTGATGAAAATTATGATTCAGATTCAGATTATTTATTTGTAAACATAGGTAACAAATACACAGGTGTGTGAGATGTTACTTTTTTACAGCAGGGTTTGACATTACGTTGTCAAAAAACGCTTTCTAGGGAAACACACCAACTTACTTTCATAAAAGGTTTCAGTGACGTCATTCGACGTTAAATTGCGGACGTTTTATAAGTGCCCTTGTCGGTTTAAGCTTTTTTTTTTTGGACACTATGTGGCAGCCACTGCAGTTTTTAGGAGCTTTAAACTTTTTAGAAAACCTGTATGAGAAAAGGTCATGTTGCGGTAAAGAGATATAAGTACTCAGCAAAGTTGGTAGGTAGTGGGGCTGACTTTCCAAAGTGTGCAGGACGTTTCTTTCGAAATAATTTTAGTCGTGGTGGGTTCTTAAATTCCCACAAAATCATTATACATCATTATCTGCATTTTCGCAACTATGTTGGAGTCGGCTTCCAGTCTAACCAGATGCAGCTGAATACCAGTATTTTAAAAGGAGTGACTGCCTGTCTGACCTCGAGTGGACTTGAAGAAAACGAAATCACAACTTCTGACTTGTTTTGACCGCTAGATACTTTACATCAAAACAGCCACAACGAATGACGAAACAGAAATTAATGAATGTAATGGGGCAGTTACCCACACTACCAACACATCCGCGGGTCTAAAACGGCCACACTAAGCAATTCCTCTAAAAGCAATTCATTTTCTGAATTCCCAGCAATTCCTCTATGGTGACAACTATTTTAGCTGAATCATATTGTCGCTGTTTGTCGACTGAGAGTGCTATCCTCTGTCTCAAGCAGACTGTACAGTACTACACTGCTAGAAATACTCCTGTGTACGCTTGTTACCTAGACCTCTCGAAAGCGTTCGACTTAGTAAATTATGACATGCTGTGGCACAAGCTGCACAGTGAGGCACAGGTGCCGGGTGAGATAGTGTCGATATTTAGGTATTGGTACAGTCACCAGCGGAACAGTGTAAAATGGGCGGGAGTATATTCCGACGTGTACGGGTTGGATTGCGGTGTGAGGCAGGGGGGGTTAACATCGCCCCGCTTGTTCAACCTGTACATGAACCAGCTGATCGGCGAGCTCAGCAGTGCTAATGCGGGTTGCTCAATAGGCGGAGTGCCTATTAATAACATCAGCTACGCGGATGACATGGTGCTGCTGAGCCCGTCGGTTGGGGGGTTGCGAAAGCTCCTGCGCATTTGTGAGACATATGCTGGGACTCATGGGCTCAGGTACAATCCTAAGAAAAGTGAGTACATGATTTTCAAGGCTGGTACCAAATGTTACTCTTTTATACCTCCTATCAATCTTTGCGGTGCTAGTCTGAATAGGGTTAGCCATTTTAAGTACCTGGGCCACTGGGTCACAGATAACTTGTCTGACAATGAGGATATCGAGCGGGAACGTAGGGCGCTGTCGGTTCGCAGTAACATGTTGGCACGTAGGTTTGCACGCTGTACTCGACAAGTAAAGGTGACCTTATTTAAAGCCTATTGTCAGTCTTTTTATACGTGCAGCCTATGGGCCAACTATGTGCAGCGAGCATACAGTGCCATGCGTGTACAGTACAACAATGCGTTTAGGGTGCTGCTGGGGCTGCCACGGTTTTGCAGCGCTTCTACGATGTTCGCGCAGGCGCAAACTGATGACTTTTATGCTATCATAAGGAAGCGGAGCGCCTCGCTACTAAGTCGCTTACGATGCAGCACTAACAGTATCCTGAGCGTATTGTCCGAACGGTGGGACTCGGTGATGTTGGAGAGGTGGATGCACCTGCATGCCAGTTCGTCACCATTTATTAAGTGAACATTGTTTTATAATTGTAATTTAATGTAATCAAATGAATTTTAATCTTGTAACTATATTAATTGTACATTTATTTTATTTTATTTTATTTTTAATGTGTAATTGTTTAATTTTTTATGTGTGGGTTTTAATGTGTAATATTTTAATGAATAATTTTTATGTATAATTTTATGTATAATTTCTATGTACTGATGATTAATATGGGAATAATTTCCTGAAATAAATGATTAATAATAATATTCAATTCAATTCATATCAGAATCATATTTGAAGTAAAAATTGCCGCATGAAAAAATGAAGACCGTAATTTTACCGGATAATATTTTTCTTGTCAGTTTTTATTAATCAAATTAGATTTTTATTTCTACAGTTTAAATGTTATTTCAATATAATACAAAACTGTCAAACACATGAATTGCGTAATATGAATTGAACGCAGATAATATTATGAATTGTCAGTTTGTGATAGTTTGTGTGTAATTCATAATATTATCATATTATGATTCTGCCAAAGCGGCCGTTTTGGGGCCCCTGACTGGCTTATCACCAGCAGTCAGTGGCATGAGAGAATGTGTAACAAAGGAATGTAAATCATCACAAAACTGTCCAAAATACAGTAATCTTTGCACAAATCAAATCCCACAATATTATGTACCTTTTTGTGTGTGAGAAGTTTAAATAAATAAATAAATAATAAGTGGGTATCAGCGGCGTTTGTGTAAGGAGTAGCTGTATGCTCTGTGGCGTGTGAGTGACATTTATTTGTTCCCCAATTTTGGCATGTAGTAGTTACTGCCGGTTACTTTCCTCCGTCGAGAGAGGTTCAACAAAGAATTGTTTGCGTTGTAATTATGATAATTGAACGAGATAGTATTTCTAACCAGATTTTTTAATGCTATGAGTTCAAATAGGCGCTGCAATCCAATAAAGACTTGATTTTATCAACTAAACAAAGGAAAAACCAGAAAAAGAAAACTTATTTTTATTATTTTGTTTTACTACCTAATCAGATAAAAACAGTAAAAGAAATGAGCTACTGTTTCTTCAAACACATATACCTAAGTAGGTAAAAATAGCAAGATATAAATTTTACGACACAACCAACAGAAGATGTTTTCTCATTTTTGGGCCTATTTTCGAAGGCATGGGGAAGAATGCGCGAGACATTTGAACTTTGTCTCAAGTATCGACAAAACGTCTTCGACGCCTCTGATTTTAGAGATGTTCAATTGTCTATAGGCCGCAGTGACCATCTGACCTCCTATCAACAGAAATGCCAGCTTTCTTGTTCGCCAATTAAAAAAAAAACCTGTATTAAACGAAAGCTTCACTGTCGCTGTCACTAGGTATCCCCTGGAAGTCCATATGGTTCACATCAAGACTGGTTTGACTATGGAAGAGGCCGTGCAGAGGGCTGATGGATTGACTGTCGTCGGTGTGTTCTTTATGGTAAGGACTTAAGGAGAAAACTTACTTTCTTCGTTTTAATATTTTGATCAGGATTCCTAAATAAGACTTCGAAATCTAGCAATTCTACCGTCATAAAGAAAGCACAGGTATCATGAAGGCAAACATGACGATAAAAACTGGTCTTAAAGTCACCAACTTCTAGTAAAGAAACTGTATATAAGAACTGTATACAAGAACTGTTAAGAGTCACATTTTTGCCTCTTTTTGCCTGACCTTTCCAGTACCCTAATTGCGTAATACAACACAATCACTATCTGTTTCGATTTGAAACAGATTAATAATCCATTGCTTCATAAGTTGGAAAAAAAAAATCTGCTCAACAACGTAAATAACGCAATTAATGTTGTTGAACTGTCAAAATGAAACAAATTCGGCATAATTGTTTACGAAAATAAGTTACGCAAATAGGGTACTGGGCAGTATAAAATCTCCTGTAATCCTAACAAATGTTTCTTCATTGTAGATAAGCAAAGGGTTCAATAGCGCGCGTGCTCTGCAGCAGCTAATACCACTTGTGCCCCACATCACCAACAGCGCCCAAAACCAGACCGAGAGTCATAATCTTAATATCAAGTAAGTACACACTTGGAAATAATCAGTAAGAGCCTGTTTCACAGTTTCTGCATAGACACTAACTATCAGACACATTCAAATTCTTCTTCATTTTTAATTATTTTTACCTATTGTGGTAGTTTGTGGTATAGTAATCTTATTCCAGGTGCATCATCTTCACATATAATTACATAATTAATGTAAACAAAATATTGTAAAACATTTTAAAAGAGTAACGGTGGAGTTTCTTGCCCATTATTCTCCATACGAAAACTACCTTTTGGAAGGGGCGATTAGAATCAATTCTATTTATTGTAAATTTTTACGTTCAAAAGTGCCATATAAGTGTCTAATTGAAATAAATTATTTGACTTTGACAAAAATGTAATTCTGATCTGACAAATAAGTTAACACAATTTTTCCAGAGCTAATGATATAGGTCTAGGAATTTTGAGCGGGATTACTATTTTCACTTCTTTGACAATCGCAGTACATGCATAAATAAAAGGTTTTGTAAAACGTGAGCCCACCCACGCCAATTAAGGACTCCAGTTGATAATTAAAATGTCTAATGACCTCCGTACAAAATTCGTACTACTACAAACTGATTAAGGGAAGGAAGAGAATTGTAGAACTAATTATTACTGTAAGAGTGACGAAAACGATTGAAGATTTAGGTGTATGAGGAACAGGGTGTAAAGTTCACTCATCCACCATAGAAAAGAGAGGATCCTCCAACCAGACGGGTGTTGTGTCTGGCGGGCAACTGCCCAACGGTTTGAAGTTGAAATCTTGTATGTATGTCGATCGCTCGGTAAACTCTAACTGCGCGATGCAGGATTTGTGTGACGTCGTGTCTATGATGCGTAGTTCGTATGTGGCGGTGAAACCGCTACAAAGACAATAGCAGATAGTTTTAGTTGCGGTTAAGTACTTTAATACTCTGTCAAGGACAAACTAGTCTAAGTATATGGAAAACACAGACTACAGAAAAGTAAACCTTTCTAACCTTATTTTTTCTCATAACAACATGGACTTTATTTGCCATACATACAACATGTAAAAAACCCTATCCGATCCAAAAGGGGCACATAGGTACTGCAATAACATTACCAAAAAGTTTTTTTTTTTTCATTTTTACTGAAACTAAAAAAGTTATTGCAAGGTATTTAAAATTCATATTTTTAGTACCAAAATTACCCCAAATCCATTATAAAATGATAAAATTTTCAACAGGGGTCATAAGTTATAACTTGTAGACACCCGCTAAACGACAACGGCCGCCCGCGCCCCATGTAATAACCCGGTAAAATTACCCAAATATTTTCAATACCTCTTCTTTTGTAACAGGCGTCTGCTGATATATGAGCCTCAGTACTACTACACGTACCAAGGGTCCCTCACCACTCCTATGTGTCAGGAGGCCGTCACCTGGATCTGCATGGATAAACCGCTATTAATCACCGCAGAACAGGTAAGGATTCATTTAATTGAAAGATATTCAGTACTATCGATGTAAATAACTGTCTTCCCTGGATACCCATTATTTCTGGCACAGTTTCGCTGAAAAAAAGGAAAAATTATATTTCTTTATTGTTCTTACTGCTCAAATAAAAGACAGTATAGTTAACATACGCGAGAGATCCACTGCCTTGGAACTATAAATCTCTTTTTCTCCCTCTAGTACAAAATATTCACCAACGTGGACGTTGGTGGTGACTACAACCAAAGGAGCCTTCAGGCACTCAACAACAGGGTCGTCTACCGCTCCATGACCTCGGCTGCCTCTATCTTTGCGCCAACAGTCCCTGGCACCTTGTTCAGCCTTCTCTCCTGCCTCTCCACGACACTGGCTGCAGGAGTCAACAAAGGCGTTGGTGCTGTCTTGAACATCAAGCGAAAACTCTTTAGAGATAGCATCACAAGTGCGTGAAACTTGCATAATTCGATTTGGACTCCAAAGGCCTACTTCAGCACCTCCTAAAAACTCCTGGTTACAAGATCTAATTGAGAATTTCACAGAAATTCTTTTAGATTTGAATTTTTCTGGCGGAAAGTGCTCATCCCGAGGTGATATGATAGGGCCTTATTAATTTAGTGTGTTGACGAAATTTTTAGAACTGCCAAATAAAATATTTGTGATTTATTAGGATGCCAAAAGTTATATGTTTCGGCATATATAGCTTTAATGTATAAATTCATGACATAATCTCCCGGACTATGTTTTACAATTTTGGTACTACCTAATATACAGCGATCAACCTTACAGGTTGAACTGAAGTACATTATAGATCGGTATTAGCCTTACAGACTAAACTCATAAGCACTAGGTACCAAATAAATAAAAATAAGTGGATAATTCAAACAACATGTTTTTTAAGAAAAGTAGGTTAAGGTCGCGAGGTCCGGCTGGTGCCGGTGCCGCACGGCGGTTTTCATTAAGTATTCAAAATTTAAAATGTTCCCGACCTTCGTTTTGCGGAGCCTCCTGCAATGATTCTGGGTACTGATCACTATCAGAATAATGATTCTGTTCAAAATTCGAACTATAGTTTGACCAATACCGCTGTACCGCGCCTTAGGAATACGCGGCGAGGCGGGGGGTAGTGTTGACCAATGACGCCGTGCGCCGAGAGCTTTGACGAATTAGCGGCCTGCACTGCTTCCCTGTCTCGCCGCGCGCCTTCCTAAGGCACGGTACAGCGGTATTGGTCAAACTATAAGTACTGTGGTAACTCCGTTCCCGTTGTTTACGACGAACACGAGACATCTTTTTCTCCAACTTTCTAATTTTCCGAGCTAAATACTTTTCCACGTCGTAGCGTTTTCGTTTTCCCATTATCAAAAACTAAGAAATACACTGAAATACCACTAAATTAATTTACGAATAGAAAATTACGTGCACGATGGCAACTACACAAAACGTTTATAAGATACCTACATTAGGGCGCATAAAATAATCTTTGAATTGTTGCTCTAAAATAGTGTAAGATGGCAGCACATGTCTGTGCTACTACAAGTAATAAGTGTAAATCTCGAAGGGCAAATCACTGAAGTTTAATATTTATTAAAATTGCTGGTTTTACTCGTAATTATAATTTGAATTGGATTTGTTCTAACTTTTACTCAGATTGTGCCACAAATATGGTTAGTAGATTTTTCAGCTTCAGTCACCAGAAATATTTTGTCGAGCGCCACAAACATGGATGTTAAAAAAAATACTACCAGTACTAACCCGAATGAATGGTTCACTCGAGTGAAAGTTAATTTTTGTTCCATTTCACGTTCACATAACACCGTCAAAATTGTAAGAAAAGTTCATTTCGGCATTCATTACGCGACTACGGCGAAGCAAAAAGGAGGGTTTTGATTTTGACCGGTACATATGTATGTATGTTCATCTGTTACCTCATAAATTCTAAACCACCGATCATAATTTGACAAATGAGGTATCATTGGAAGTGTCTTAATCGTCGGCTGATCATAGGCTATGTGACGTCACATTAAATGCAATATGGCGCCCTTTAGAGGACATAAAGGCATAAACAAAAAAAAATTTTTTTTTTAGTTGTGCCATTTTTGGTGTTTTTTTTTTTAATTGTTAAGAACAAGCAAAATTGAGACTGTGCTACGTACGGAGCGACTGTAAAATTAATAGGTACATATTATACAACAAAATCCAAACTAAAAAATTCTAGCTGCTCTGCAAATACTTTATCACGAAATTATAACCCCAAAATAATTTAAATAAAAAGTAAGTTCATAAACTTAACCCGACTACTGAAAAAGCCGTGGTCGCATACCTGTACACCTACAAAATAATAATGGCATGTAACCACGGCTTTATCTTGACCACTTTTTTACCTGTCTTGATTTCTGTCCGAAATATTTTCTTGTTTCATACTTTTTAGTGCGTGATTTTTCAGTAATCGGGTTTTTTTTTTATTTTTGATCATTCGGTTGGCGAGTGAAAAATGCAGACTGCCGAAATCCAACATCGATAGATCGGTTCACTAATGAATTAATTTTTCACTTTTGGTTATTTTTGAGTTCAGACGTTTACTTCAAATGAAAGGCAAAAATGAACAAAAAGTGAAGCGTCTGATATCGGTAAGGCACTAGTTAGTTTGTACGCTACGTTTCGGGGCGCTCAATAAAATTTTATGAATTTCGATGTTAATTATGATCGGTAGTGAGGTAACCGATGAACAGACATACATACATATCGGTCAAAATCATAACCTTCCTTTTTGCTTCGCCGTCGGGTAAAAAAAAAACTCGCATTCAATCAATCTGCCTAGGCTTTTCCCAACTATGTTGGGGTCTCCAGTCTGACCGGATGCAGTTGAATACCATTTTTTTTTTACATGGAAGGACTGCCTGACTGCCCACCACAACCCAATTTAAAAACCCTCATTATCTTCAAGAAATAGTCCCCTGATCTTACAATAGCGTATTTCTATTTATACATATAACCGGATCAGATCAGTAGGTACAAACAATTGCGATTGTCTGCGAGTGCACGGATATGATCTAATGGCGGCGTGGCCAGCGAGAGTGATACTTCCGCTATAACACAACGAATTGAGTGTAGCATAGGTTGGTAAAGGAAATAATAGGTACCTATGTGTAGTATTATGGAAAATAAGACTGCTTCATTTCTTTTTACACAGAATCGAAGGAATTTGCAGCCAGTAAACACCCGAATAATATCTACACTAACTGGTCCCTTTCAAACCCTTGTCTCAAAAGAAATGTCTGTAATAATAAACAAAATGAAAGCTCAGGGAGCCGACCACAATCTTTTACGAAACAATCTTATTCCAAGAGAGTTTTGTTTCAAGCTTATAATAACATTACTCATATTCGTACCATGACCTTCATCGTTCAATATTGTTTTATTCCTGCTTAGTGCTGGGAAAGAACGAACTATTGTTTATTGCCTGCTATAGTAGAAAATAAACAACGCTTAGGAACTGTATAGCGCTGTCCCTTTTTCACACGTTGGTCCGAATCGCTACGTACTACGAAGAGTGTTCTTGAAGCAAATATTATTTTCCTTTACTTATAAAATATTACTTTGCATTAGAATCTAATTTTTACTAACTTTACATGACACGAAAATGTTTTTACCCGACTGCCCCAGAAGGAGGGTAATGTTTTTCGAGAGTATGTACATACATACTCTCGAAAAACTTCCAAACCTTTTACTTTAAAACCTTGAGGTTGCTCCATGTAAACCTTCTCTTGTAGACTTCGATCAACAATACCAACATTGTTGATCGAAGCTTGTAGATCTCCATTTAAAAACGCAGTGTCAACGTCCAAGTGACGCATCTTCAAATCCAATTCGGCTGCGAGAGCCAGTAGAGTACGCAAGGAGAAGTGCCGCACGACAGGAGCAAATGTCTCAGAATAATCTATACCTGGCGTCTGGGTGAATCCCTTAGCAACTAATCTTGCTTTGTACTTCACAACATTTCCTGCTGGATCTTTCTTTAACTTATAAACCCATTTACATGGTATGACTTTCATGTTTTCTCTGTCAACCAATTTCCATGTCTTCAGCTTCATCAGTGAATTATATTCATTCGTCATTGCCATCTGCCACTTCTCAACCTCATCAGCCAATGTAGCCTCATTATAAGTTCTAGGCTCGTCAGGCTCGTCAGACGCTTGTCTAGAAAATTGGTATGAGAAGTAATTAGGAGGTGTCCGGTCTCTTGAAGGATATCTACGTTGTCCATCAGTTTGACTAGTAGAAACTACTGCTTCCTCAATTGTTTAAAAAAATTGATCAGTTTCAGCAGTCTGATCTTCAGGGACAACAGTATGGCTTGGAGATGGTTTAACAGTGACCACTGGAATGTATTCAAAAGACTCTTGAACTGTACTGGTTTCTTCCTGTATAGGGAGACTATTAGAAACTACTAAAGGTTCAGTAGAAATCTTATTATGCTTCAGAATTTCGAGCATATTTTGTTTGTGGTAGCTGTTAGGTAATTGCGTATCATACATAAAATGACGATTGATCGGAATGTGTTTCATTTTGACAGTTCAAACACGTTCATTGCGTTATTTACGTTGTTGAGCAGACGAATTTGTCAAACCTATGAAGCAATGGATTAGCGATATCCTTCAATACTCTCCTTAACTCATAAAATTTTCATAGAAATTGTTCTACTAGAGGCGTATCACACTGTCGCGTCGCGCCTGCCTGCGGGAGCCTAGTTTAATAGTAGTAATAGCATATAAAACGTACGTAGTTGTATTTTTCACATAATTTCCATGAAAAGACTTTTGGCATAATCATTTTACAACACCAAAAAACGTGAGCAGGAATAATTTATAGATGTGATTACATTATTATTTATTGTACTGGTTTTAATTATTGTTGTAGATAAACAAAAAGTTTGATAAGTTTTCCCGTTTCAGAGATATGTGTTATTTATATACTTAAAGAGGTATATTTACTGAAGCAGTTGATGGTATTTCCCAATATTACATATATACGTATTGCGAACTAAGAATCTATGTTAGTTCAGGAACCATGCGTCCTGCCAGTTACGAGTATGACTTACGGAGCCGAAGCGTGGACACTCACGGTTCGCCTGGTTCATAAATTCAAGGTCGCTCAGCGAGCTAAGGAACAAGCTATGCTTGGAAACTCTCTGAGAGATAGAATCCTGAACGAAGTGCTCCGGCAGAGAACCAGAGTTGTCAACACAGCTCACAGAATAAGCAAGCTGAAGTGGCAATGGGCCGGCCATATTAACCGATGACCGTTGGAGTAGATGTGTTCTTGACTGGAGACCGCGTAACGGCAAACGTAAGGTAGGACACCCTCAGGCTAGGTGGAGCGACGATCTTCGCACGGTGGCTGATAGCAGCGGGATAAGAGTTGCCGAAAATTGAGCTGACTAGCGTGCATTTGGAAAGGCCTATGTCCAGCAGTGGACTGCTGTGATGATGATGGTGGTAATAGGAACCGATTGGAGTCATGATTAGATATTTTTTAGGGCACGGGTCGCGAGTTCGATTCCCACTAAAAAAAACATTTGTGTAGAACATTCAGGATTAGGAGGATATCTTTCTGTTTTGTGATAACTGCAGAACAATTAACTCTGAGGTTTCTGACGAACCGATGTCTGCGTTCAGACTACTTCATTGGTCTTGCTAGTAGTGATCGCAAGCACTACTGCTGACCATGAGTCCAGAGTCCGGATTTGTGCCCAGTTGTTGGCAATAGACTCACCCATTACTACATGGAACTTAAACATAACTGGTGGAATGTGGGCGTGGAGGGTGGGCATTTTGGGAAACCGTCTGATGTAATTTAGAAGAATTGGAATAAGAATAAGAATCATTTATTTGCAGAAAATACAAGTGTTACCAGTTCTAAAAGTTTGTGGTTTAATGCACAATCCACATTGTGCCTGTTTAGGGCATGCAAATTAATTTTACTTTAATATCTAATAGTTATCCACTGTTCTAATAGAATTTTTTAATTAAGAAGCATTTTAAGTTACAATAAATACACGCCGCAGAAAGTCAAAGTCAAAGTCAAATCATTTATTTCAAATAGGCCCATGTATGGCACTTTTGAACGTCAAAATTTACAAAATATTAAAATTGATTCTAGTCGCCCCTTCCAAAAGGTAGTTTTCGTATGGAGAAGAATGGGCAAGAAACTCCACCGTTACTCTTTTAAAATGTTTTACAATTGTTTGTATATGCACGTACATTTGTTAAATAATATTACCTATATGTGAAGACGATGCACCTAGAATAAAATTACTATACCACAATAGGTAAAAAGAATTAAAAATGAAGCAACGACAGATAATTTAATATGTGATAGATACATGGTGCTCACATATTTACAAACATTGTAAAAATAGACGATTTTCCTGAAATTTTGTAATTAATAAGTGTGTGAGAAAGTAATCACAGAATGTAAAATCAATGTCATAAAACACAAAATAATCAATTTTACAATTAAATTAGCAACCAGTTTGATTTTGTCTTGATTCTAAATTGTCCTATGGAGCAGGACCAGAAAGTTCAGAAAGTGCTGCTTCTGAGCCTAATTATTTCAATAAATGCCTTTGATTTTAGGTGTACGATACATCGCTGCTTATTCCTTTGGGGATTATAAACGCGATGTTATGTTATGTCAATGCCAAAAACATCTTAATTCAATATTGATTTCTTTATCAATACGATATTAATTGGGAACATGCAAGTCCTAGAATCCTTAGGGTATCTAAGAGCGTAGGTCACGCGGCAGTGACTCTGTTATCAGGTTATAACCCTCTATTACGTCCAACCCAGATTCAGGCTATTAAACCTAAGGCTACAAGGACCTAGGAACTTGTAGATCCAGTACCTACCTATCTAAATTATACCACTGTCTTTCCAAAAACGTATATTACTCATAAGCTTATATATATGTAATGAAAAAAGCGGCCAAATGCGAGTCGGACTCGCACATGAAGGCTTGCGTACCACCTTACAACATTTTCGTTTCTAGTATGGAGACCCCTTTTAATTTTTAAATTAATTTTATTTTTATCAGGGATTTTAAGTAGCTAACGTAACCGTAACCAAAATTATCTGATATCCGAAATGAAAATCTATCCGTAACCGTAACCGAATCCGTTATAAACGTTTCGCATAATTTCGGATTGGGGCGGGGTCTAAATGAGACAGGTTATGACAGGTTTTTCTGCCCGGCCGAGCCGATACAATAGCCGCGCGCGTCACTTGCATGTTTGTTTATTATTGCTATTACTTAGTAATTACTAGTCAGTCATTGCGGGATAATATTATCATCACAATTTCTTAAAAATCTAATAATCCGTAACCGAAACTAACGGATAATCCGAAATAATCTTATATCCGTAACCGTATCCATAACTGGTATAATATCATTTCTATATCCATATCCGTATCCAGATCCAAAATTTCATATCCATAACCGGTATAATATCATTTCTATATCCATATCCGTATCCAGATCCAAAATTTCATATCCATAACCGGTATAATATCATTTCTATATCCATATCCGGAACCAGATCCAAAATTTCATATCCATAACCGGTATAATATCATTTCTATATCTATATCCGTATCCAGATCCGAAATTTCATATCCATAACCGGTATAATATCATTTCTATATCCATATCCGGAACCAGATCCAAAATTTCATATCCATAACCGGTATAATATCATTTCTATATCTATATCCGTATCCAGATCCGAAATTTCATATCCATAACCGGTATAATATCATTTCTATATCCATATCCGGAACCAGATCCAAAATTTCATATCCATAACCGGTATAATATCATTTCTATATCCATATCCGGAACCAGATCCAAAATTTCATATCCATAACCGGTATAATATCATTTCTATATCTATATCCGTATCCAGATCCGAAATTTCATATCCATAACACCCCAAATTTTTATTATGTGTTGTTAGAGCGGCCTTAGTAGTACATCCTCTGTGAAAATTTCATGTGTCTGCCTATACTGGTTCAAAAGATACAACCCTGTGACAGACGGACGGACGGACAGATCGACAGCGGACGTTTTAGTAATGGAGGCCCATTGACACCGTTTGGATACAGAACCCTAAAAACGACTCAAAGATTAACGGGCGAAAATTCAAGCCACAAAAACAAGGCTAAACGCCTAGGAACCTTAATAGGACCACATTATATCGACGAGTTTCTGAAAAAAGTTATGGCCTATATTTCTAAAGCTATCTTTATAAATGTTATTTAATTTAATAATTGCCTATAATGACCTGTATTTTAATTTATTTCTATTTTATTTTCATTTTAGTCTATTTTCAATTAGTTACCTATTTCAATTTCCTTTAAACTTATTTTCAATTATTTATTTTAATTTATATATTTCGATTTTTAAGTTACTTAAAAACATTAATTGATCTCCTCATGACTAACATATTCTAAAGATACAATAAAAAAAAAAATGAGGACATTCAAATAGTCTGAATTAAACTTTATTTTTTATTTTATAAAATGACTAAGAGATTAACACGGCTGAAAACTCAAGCGCAATTCAGTACTAAATCGCCTTTAAGTGTCTGGAAATCTTAAAGTTAAGGGCCTATACTACCTCAAATGGCTTAGCATGATCCTCCGTTATATCGAAAATACTGCCGCATTAATTTTGAAATAAATATATTTTAAATTTAAGGATTAATGTTAAGTACTATGTTAGACGAAAACACGACTCCATAAAATTTTATCGGTAGAAAAAAATTCAAAGTTACCTCCAAACCGAACAATAAACCGCTGGTATTCAAAGAATACTTCAAATTAGATCATGAAACTTTGCATAATAACTGAACTAACTATAAAGCAGCGACAATGTTTTTTTTTTTTTTAAATAAAAAACATAGCCTAGTAAAAAGCAATTACCTAAATTATTGGCGCCTCGAAGCCGCTAGCACCCCGTCTCGCTCTCACTCAGTCCGCGAGCGAGATAAAAAGTGAATTTGAGCTGAGGTAGCATGGGCTCTTAAGCGCGTTTGAGCATTTAGTAGAGGTCTGTCAAGAGGATAGGCAGTAATATATTCCGGTTTGCGAATGATAAATCCACTTTGGTCCTATTTATTTAGTGTTGTTTTTAGTGGAGGTGTAGCAGGTATAAAGTCACTCTCCATCTGGAACTCCATGCAAAATCGAATAGAAGACCATCTGCTTCTTCATGTCTACACTCCACATATTATGACAAATGAGAAAACTGTGGCAGTTGGTGTTATAAACCAAACACAAAAGGTCCTAAAATAAAATATTTTTTCACTCCTCTTGCTCAAAAGGCTGTCATTGTAGAGTACCAGAGCGGGGAAAAAATAGCATTTCTTGCTCTAGGGGAAAATGTATTTTTTTTTTAATTTTTGTCTGTTCCAACGAGCCTTGAAAAACAAAAAAGGCTTTATTCTTATGTAGAATAATCATGACTATGGACTCGACTTATTACTGGTTCACAAAAAAAAGAATTGCGTTGTGGCTACCACAGAGTACTTTTTTATATATTGTGGCTAGAGAAGAAATAAAAAAGGCATTGGCGCGAAGTCTTTAGATTTTTTTTCTAATTACGAATTGAATTGGTGACCGTAATATAATTTACAACAGTGAAAATGTCATTATCTAGTGAGAACATCTTCACAGAGGACTGAAATTAAGTTCCCGGAAAAAACATCTCGATAAATATCCAGAATTGTACAAATTGTACATTTAAATAAAATAAACAATTTAATATTGTATTGGATTATTTTATTTTCTAGCCATCGTAGTGAAAAGTAGAGTGTAACACACGGCGCTAAAACCCATTATAACTCGGTTTCTATTTACTCCCTCGCTAAAACTCGGGAGTAAAACTACCTCGTTACAATGTATTATTTTAGCCCCTCGTATAACAATCTAATATTTTGCCTCTTTTATCAAATAATTAAATAAACATGCTTGGTCAATGAATTGATGACTGGCGATGGCAAATGATTCTCACAAGATAACAAAAGTAAAAGTACTGCATCGTTTTACAGAATCCCTTAGTACACAGGGTCAAATGAAATTAACTAGCAAAACTCAGCAGACGTGACGGGTATCGACAAAGGAAAACAAAAAAGAAAAAAAAAATTGTGTTCTTTGAATGCTGTCATTTGAATTTTTGAAGTGAAAACTTCTTTAGACGCGTTGGGCATTTTTGAGATGGGACTAAACCATTGATTTCGCGACACTGTGACGACACCAGCTTTTGACCATTAAAAAGACATCAACGCGTTGATTACCGCGGCGCATTGAGTAAAAGACATCAACGCGTTGATTACCGCGGTGACGATTTTTTTTCAACTACTGTTTTTTTAAACAGTTTTTTGTGTTTTCTTCATAGACGTATCGATATCTAAACACCACAAAACAAAATAAACATAATTTCCTCAACTCACACTTCAACTAAGAACATTAAAAGGGGTCGTAGAAACCCTAAAAAAAAATATCTTTTTTTTTTAACGTGCCTTTTTTCGATCGGCATCACGACTGCTGAGTTTTGCTAGCTAATTTCATTTGACCCTGTTTAAAAAGAGATCAAGTCTATCTATTTTTAGCCATACTGTCTACTACTGCTCTAATTCTTGAAAAGGATGCAACTGCAACAGATCCTGTACTTAGACTATTTATATAGAAGACCGGTGCAGTATGCACTAACTCGGTAAGATTTTTATTAATAAATTAGGTGACCTGCGCGCGACGCGAAGTTTATCTGTGTGACATACGAACAGTTAGAACGGCGAGCTTGAATATCTATTTTTTTTTTTTTTTTTTTGCCGGAGAAGGCACAACATAAGGAAAAGTGGAAAAGTATGGGGGAAACCTTTGACATATTGTGTCAAGAAACTAAAGTGGAGGTGGACAGGCCACATGATGAGGAACAAAAAGGACAAGTGGGCTAAGGATGTGACCGAATGGTGTCCAAGACAACACAAAAGAAAGAGAGGGAGACAGCGTCGGAGATGGGAAGACGACATAAAAAGAATAGCAGGCGCCACATGGAGAAGGAAGACACAAGACCGCACTTTATGGCAAGCTTTAGGGGAGGCCTATGCTAAGTAGCAAGATAATCTTCGCAAAACTAGTGTCTATGTTAAATATTTAATTTACTATATAAGAAAAATGTGTTTTATAAGATTGTTTAATAAAGGCTTATTATATTATTATATTAAATATGGGGGAAACCTTTGCCCAGCAGAGGAACAACATGGGTTAAAAAAAAAATTGTACTAGCTAGTGTTTTATTGCAGATCCTGTGCTCTTGCATGCTGGTCCTAAAATGTTACATTATTTTGACAATATAGCAGTAGCGTATGTATAGTCGCACATTGTGAACAGAAACGGTCCTTTTCATATTGTAAGTACATTGTTTTGATGGATTAACATAATTATAGGTTAAAAACATATATATAGATATCTATTTGAGAATCAAAATCCTTTGCTTTAGTATCTTATTTATGCGCGAAAAGCTTGAAATACAATAGAGGCTGATATATTTAGTAACAGTGATGGCCCAGTGGTAACTTACGAGTTGTAGGTTGTAGGTTCAAACCCAGACAGGCGCATCGTGAGGAAACCGGCATGTTCTAGAACCGAAAATTCGAAGACATGTGACATCTACCAATCCGCACTGTGCCCGAGTGGTGGATTACGGCTCACTCCCTCTCACAGAGAGGAGGCCTGCGTCCCAGCAGTGGGAATATTATAGGCTGATGATGATATTTAGTAACCTGTTCCGCTTAACTATTCCTAAAGAGCCATAAAAAGCCCTGAAATAAATCGACACGTATTTCACCTCTCAACGAGGCATCCTCAGGATGACGATTGACTTGTCGCGAACCCGAACACGGCGTGTTGCCACACCGAGCGCTGGAAGAAGAGTCCATCTATTGTATTTTATAATAATGGATTTGCGCAAGATCACTCCTGAATCAATTAACTATATCCTTATCCTTACATATTATAAAACAAAGTCCCCCGCCGCGTCTGTCTGTCTGTCTGTCTGTCTGAACGCGATAAACTCAAAAACTTCCAAACGGATTTTCAAACGGTTTTCACCAATGGACGGAGTAATTCATGCGGAAGGTTTTGGTGTATAATTAATTAAGGTTTTGTGTAAATTGGCTGAAATTTGACGATTATTGTTGAAGAAGTCAAAAAAAATCATGCCGACTGGGAGCTTTACTGGCGTGCGCTGCCTAAACCGAAAAAGATACATCAAATTTATGTTCTACGGTATTGTTCACCTTAAAAATTTCAACAAAAAAGTCCGTAATAGCATATGTCTATCTTCTAAGGATGACGCACAATAACCATTTTTATCTTTCAAAATTTGATAAAAATTTAATTGTTATTTCCGAAGCTTTTTTGACCGGTATAGTATTAATCCTTATCCAATAAAATATGTTATTTAAATTGGGCATTTAATTTAGATTAAAATATGCCTTGACATCATATCATTTAAATGAATAGTTTAAAAGATATCACAGTTTCAAAATTACGCGTAGCAACGCGGGCGCAGCGGTAGGAGTCAATGACAATTTCCTCGGTTATTAGGTATGAAATCTCGGTAGTACGTTCCCGTGGGATATTTCCCGACATCCACGCGGGCGAAGCCGCGGGCAAAAGCTAGTTAAATAAATAATATTCAAACAGTCGTTGATTTTAAACTCAGTACCTAAATCAAAATGAGACAAAAGTGCCATCATGCTGGTTCTCTGTAACTGTGATGTACCTAGCTGTTGTCGTCACTCCCAAATGCCATTCTGCCGTCCTTACGAAAAGTGCAATAACTAGGTTAAACCTGATTTCGAAAAAAACGCGAGTAAAGATTTTATTTTTGTTTTGTTTGTAGGTATCTCCAACACTATATATGGTATACAAGGCAAATTCGTTAAGATACGTAAAAAGTGTCTAAAAAGAATATATAGATCTCGTCCTGCAAATTCCGAATATGTACTTATCTCAATTCGGCGCAAAACTCGAGTTATTGCACTTTTCGTAAGGACGGCAGCATTACTCCCAGTACGGCTAGGAGCAGAATGTCTTAATTTCAACAACAACAACAACAATCATTCCAATCTGCATCTTATCCCCCATCTCGTCGACTGCAACGACGTCATGTTAATTCTTCTATCGTCTTTGATCTTGTCCGATATCATCGCATATCCACATAATCACTACTATCAATCATTTTAAAGTATTATCAGTGTTAATTGCATGCACGCTTTCAGCACAATTAACAATCACGATTCATATTCATCATGATTTGATATCGTTTGTCTTTAGCAGAATCGGCAGAATATGTTCACGTGACATTTACATTTATCAAAAATATAAATTTTCTCTCTAAATTATTGCGTCCCACTGTTCCCCTTCATGTCGCCGGCACGACAGTAATTGAAGTTTTGTAGGCCAAAAACTTTGCTACTTCCACAGCGTTATCAGCGCACAGGTCACTTTGGCTGCATCTTTTGAGACACAGAGGTCAAGGTAGGACATGGTTTGAGACACAGCTCCACATCCACATCCTTCTGCCGTTCTGTCCAGGTAGCCCCACTTTACGAGGTTCAATTTACTCCTTCCCACATGGGCTCGGAGACGGTCAGGGACTGTCCTACTGTTGATCAAGTATTTAATTTATCCTTTAGAGGTATGAGAGTATCAGTAGGTTCAATATCAGAAAGTTTCGTGCTCAGATAACGTCGGGATCACCAATTTGGAGGTATGAGGAACAGGGTGTAAAGTTCACTCATCATCTATAGAAAAGGGAGGATCCTCCGACCAAACGAGTGTCGTGTCTGGCGGGCAACTGCCCGACGATTGATATCGGATATAGTCTTATATATGTCGTTCGCGCGGTAAACTCTACAAGATTTGTGTGATATCATATCTTTTAGATGCGTAGTTCCCATGTGGCGGTGTAAACGCTACAATCCTTCCGATCCTGTCTATCTCCTGCTGTTCAGTCTATGCCGTTTAGATAAAAGGTTTCAAACGTTGATTAGCACCAATGCGCTAAGGCAATGAATGCTTGAAGAACTGATTGGAATTACTTCTTGTAGTGAAGTACTATCTAGGTACTAAAATATCTACCCAAAACTTGAAATACTTCTCTCTACTACTATGACTAATTTAAAACAAATGATTGTAGGTATGTTTGAAACTATTTAATTTTCTATAACTCACGCATAGCAAAAAGCCCTGCCTTACAGTAACCATCAGTGATTAAGTAATTCGTTATCAACAAAACTATTATATTCTCTCAGATTAAACTAAGTTAGTACAACGGATATTGTTAAAGATAATAAGATATTAATCGTAAATTGTATGTTTCGTATGAATGACGAAGCGTCTGTCAAATAAAAGTGCTATTTATATATTTTAAAATTTGCATAATATTGTAAGAAGAGCTTTAGGTACAGCAAATGTTTTAACCACAAAAGTCTGAAATAATTTATAACAAAAGTCATTTAGAGAGAAAACTCATTTAGAGAGCGAACCAGAATGTACTGTGGTAAATAAATTGGCCACGCCCAGGGCCTTAAAAGTAGTACAAACACCACTGTTGGGTACCCATAAGTAAAGAACAACAAAACATTACTTCTTTGTTGTTCAGATACTGCTAAATAATTATGTTTACTTTTAATGATTACAAATGGTTTTTTTAGTATCCGACTCGAAGGACCAAAAATTTTCCAATTCCTTCTACTTATAAGTAAATCTCAATACTAATAAGCGCTTATCAACAGGAACCTATAATTTTATTTAGATAAGAAAATAGCCGGTTTTCAATGTATGAGATGAAAAAGTCAATTGATAAGCGAGCTTTTAATTTAAGATTAGTTTAGAGAAATCACACACAATTCAAGACAGAACTGGTAAAAAATAGTAATCTACCCTCAAAGTCGAGGGGGCTTGTGGCTAAGTAATAACAGCCGTAAGGGTCGATCGACCAGGTTAAGCTACGCTAGCTGCGATTGGTCCGTGGATGAGTGACCATTTTTTCATACCAAAACCCCTCCATGCCTCGGAAAGCACGTAAAGCCGTTGGTCCTGGCTGTCATTTGCAGATCTTTAATACTTTTTACGAGTCGTCATAAGCCCGAAAGTCTGACAACCAGTCTTACCAAGGGGTATCGTGTTACCCAGTAACTGGGTTGTGGAGGTCAGATAGGCAGTCGCTCCATGTAATATACTGATATTCAGCTGCATCCGGTTAGGCTGGAAGCCGTCGCCAACATAGTTGGGAAAGGGCTAGGCAGATGATGACCCTCAAAGTCGAATAAAAAAAATTGTGTTTACCGTTAATTGTAGTGAAAGATTTATAGTTAACTGCGCTTTACACAGACATCACTGTGGGCCCTATCAGAATACCAGCGCTGCGACATTTATTTTTTAAATGTCGCAGCATATGCTGAGATAGGAGCCTTTTGGCCTCGTACAGGACTTTCTGCTTTTGGTTTTTTACCTTGTTTTTTATTTTACTTTTTATTAATGTTTTAAGGTGAAGGTGTTTAGTTTAATTTTTTATTCCTTGTGCGAGTCTCAATAAATACTTTTTCTTTCTTTTCTTTCTTTCTTTCTTTACTGTATTTTTTCCCTTTAATTATTATCTTTTTTTATTTTTATTATTTTTGTTATAGCGGCCATAGTAGTACAGTACACACTCTGTGAAAATTTCAAGTGTCTAATTACAGTTGAAAAGATGACAAACGGACGGACAGAAGGGCGGACGGACAGCGGAGGCTCAGTAATTGGCACTCTGGGTTCTGAACCCTAAAAACGACTAAAATATTAAACATCGAAGTTTGCTGTTTCCAAAAAATGTTTTCAATTTTATTTTAATTTATTTGCATTTATTAAAAAAGGAAAATATGGTATATATTTCTCAAAGTATCATTATAAAATGACGAAGGGATTTATGGCTGAAAACTCAAGAGCAATTCAGTTTTAAATCGCTGGTAAGTGTCTGGATGAGTTTTAAGTGCAAATCTTAAAGTTAAGTAGCGTTTGAGTGTTTGAGGGTGACAAGATAAGCAGTAGTACTTATCAGTGTGCGAATGATAAATCTATCAGAGTGTGCTGTTATAGAGAACCCAATAAAACGGTGTAACATGTATAAAACCTGTCATAAGCAGAACCATTCTCCATCTGGAACACCATACAAAATCTAAGAGAAGAATCTAAAGAAGACCAACCTGTCCACTTCGTCAAAATCAAATAATTTATTTCAATTAGGCACTTATATGGCACTTTTGAACATCAAAATTTACAAAAAATTTAATTGATTCTAGTCGCCCCTTCCAAAATGTAGTCTTCGTATGGAGAAGAATGGGCAAGAAACTCCACCATTACTCTTTTAAAATGTTTTACAATATTTTGTATACATTAAATATATTATTATATGTGAAGACTATGCACCTGGAATAAGATTACTATACCAAAATAATTAAAAATGAAGCAATGACAAAAAAAAATGTTATGTGATGGATACATGGTGCTCACATATTTACAAGCTATATAAAAGTACCTATACGATGTTCGTAATTTTTTTATAAGTAATACTAATAAGTCAGTGTGTGAGTTCAAGTAACCACAGAATGTAAAATGTGTTAAATGTTACAACAAAATACCTTGTGACATATTGCAATTAAATGAAAGAAAATTTTAAACTCATATCAAAAGTACACTTTGTAAACAAGCATATTACAAATTAGAGGATTATATCCAAGATAACAGTGCTTGGAAACATGCTGGTCCTGCTCCATAGGACAATTTAGAATCAAGACAAAATGAAACTGGTTGCTAATTTAATTGTAAAATTGATTATTTTGTGTTTTATGACATTGATTTTACATTCTGTGATTACTTTCTCATACACTGACTCATTAATTACAAAATTTTAGGAAAATCGTCTACTTTTACAATGTTTGTAAATATGTGAGCACCATGTATCTATCACATATTAAATTATCTGTCGTTGCTTCATTTTTAATTCTTTTTACCTATTGCGGTATAGTAATTTTATTCTAGGTGCATCGTCTTCACATATAGGTAATATTATTTAACTAATGTACGTGCATATACAAACAATTGTAAAACATTTTAAAAGAGTAACGGTGGAGTTTCTTGCCCATTCTTTTCCATACGAAAACTACCTTTTGGAAGGGGCGACTAGAATCAATTTTAATATTTTGTAAATTTTGATGTTCAAAAGTGCCATACATGGGCCTATTTGAAATAAATGGACTTTGACTTTGTAAAATCTATGTTATAATAATAATAAATTATGGTTGCTGTACACAAACTGCGAATAAGAAAACAGTGACAGTTGATGGTATAAACCAAACACTAAAAGTCTCAATTTAACAGCACTTCGTTGCTTCTTCTTTTATATCAAACTAGCGGACGTCACGCGGTTTCACCCGCGTAGTTCCCGTTCCCGTGGGAGTACGGGGATAAAATATAGCCTATGTTACTCGCTAATAATGTAGCTGTCCATTGCTGAAAGAATTTTTCAAATTAGTCCAGTAGTTTTTAAGTTTATTCGTTACATACAAACATACGAAAATACAAATCTTTCCTCTTTATAATATTATAGTTTAAATAAATAAACATCACCATGCTTGGTCAATGAATAATTGGCGATAGCAATCATATTCTCGCAAGATAACGAATGACAGAGCAGTGGTGGCCCAGTGGTAACAGCCGGAACTTACGAGTTGTAGATCGTAGGTTCTAACCCAGGCAAGCACTTGTGTACATTATTTCATTGCCACTGTTCTCAAAACGGTAAAGGAACAATAAATTCGAAGACTTGTGACATCAACCCGCACTGGGCCCGCGTTGTGTCAGCCAACTCTCTCTCACATAGAGGAAGCCTGTGTCCCAGCAGTGGGGATATTATAGGCTGATTATTGAAGATGACGAATGGGTTCTGCTGCCTATCCATCTTACAGAACTCCTTGGTAAAAACATAACCCTGTCTTTGTTGTCGCGTAGTCCAGTAAAATGACAATGTTAAAAAAGAGGGATCATAGTGTATCTATTTTTAGCCAAACTGTCTACTACTACTCTTCTATAACAGATCCTGTACTTAGACTATTTGTATAGAAGACCGGTGCAGTATGCACTAACTCGGTAAGATTTTATTAATAAATTAGGTGACCTGCGCGCGACGCGAAGTTTAGCTGTGTGACATACGAGCAGTTGGAACGACGAGCTTCATATTTTTAATTTTTCATTGAAAAAGCTAGTGTTTATTGTTGATTCCGTGGCTGCTGGTTCTAAAATATTACATTATTTTGACGATATAGCTGTACTGTATATATAGTGACCATTGCGTACAAAAATGGTCCTTCTCATATTGTACGTACATTGTTTTGATGGCAATTTAAAACAGGTATCTGTTTGTAAAACAAAAATAAGACAAAAAGCCATGATGCTCTATATTTTCCATATTTAAACAAAAATAAAATATAATATCCTAACCTAACTAAAACTCCATGGCGTAAAAAAATTCCGTGTTGTCGATTTTACTCATAGAAAATCGAAATGAAACAAAAGTGTTGTCATGATGGTTCCCTGTAACTGTCGCATATCTACCTACCTTGCTGTTGTCATACCTACCTACCTTGCTGTTATCGTCGTCTTAAATGTCATTACTCCCCGTGTGACTAGAAGCAGAAAGTATTAATTGCAACAACAATAATCATTCAAAACTGCATTTTATCTCCCATCTCTTCGACTGCAAAGAAGCCATATTAATTCATAGATATTTTCCGATTTCATTGCATATCCACATAATCTACTATGTGATGGATAAGGTTTACGTAGAGAAGATAAATGAGACCATGCAAATTGTCATGTAAAACTAGGGAGTAGGTGAGTTTGTGATCACAAAATTCGCACAGTAGTCTCCTGGCTTAGCCTGGTGTGGCAATGACCACAGCAGGTGTGCCTCGCAGAAGATGCCAGGGATGGTGACGGTTGGTGAAAGGACTCGCAAGACCCGTAGTGCAGCTCGACGCTCAACTGATTTAAAGCGAAACGTAAGCGCATAACTTCATGTAAGTAGGGCTGCCGTTCAAAAAATTTACCATGGATACCACAGGGCCACAAAACCGGGTCACTACAGCATGACAAGATCCGTTTATCTTTACCAACAGCCTGCGTAATCATTATTGACATCAGTACAATTCCAAAAACAGCTTCGAGACTTTCATGGACTAACTGTTTGCGCTTGAACTGTTAGAAGGAGGCTCAAAGAACGTGGCCTGAAACCTCATAAGCCAACCAATGGTCCCAAGCTGACAAGAGCTCACAAAATGTCGCGTCTACAGTTTGCACGGGAACATTTGCATTGGACTCAACGTCAATGGAGCCAGGTTATGTTTACGAACACCTTAAGGTTATTTTCACACAGCCGTCTTAAATGCTCTTGGAGGTAACATAAATTCCTAGATAAATGTTTTCTCTATGTAAATCATTGTTTTCTTCAACAATTCCACGCAAATTTTGCCCCTAAGACACGTGAAAAGACGACTCATTGCAATTAAACGGTTTTCTTTATTATTCTGATTTCAAATTTGGAACAAGCGGACATAATATTGAGTGACTGAGTTCAAAACTACTTTTGTTTTCTTTGTACCACCTTTATAATTTAAAAAGATAGACCCCTTTTAACAAAAATATGCAGGGTGGCTCGATTCAGTTGTCGGGAAGTGTATTATTATTTATTATTTTAAGGCCCACTTGCGCGTTCATGGGTTAGTTAAATAACTCGGAGGTAACAACTAACTCAAGGTGAATCCATAGAGAATTCTTAGATTAACCCTGAGTTAGCTGCACGCGTCAACAGCAGACGTTTCAGCCGTCGACACGCGTCGACGGCAGACGCAACTTTAGCTGCCGACACGCGTCGACAACGTGTCGCTCGTGCCCACTTAAGCAAAGTAAATATATTGTAGGAATTAGGTGCGGACATTGTTCAAGATAATAAGGTATTGATAACAAATCGTTACGTATGAATGACGAAGCGTCTGTCAAAGAAAAGTGTTATTTATATCTTTGAAAATTTACATAATATTGTAAGAGCTTTAGGCACAGCAGATGTTTTAACCACAAAACTCTGAAATAATTTATACCAAAACTAGTTTGTGGCAATATTAGAAGACAGGTGACCAGAACACACTGTGGTTAATTAATTAAAAAAAACAGACCATTAATTACTAAATAATAGAAAAGAATAAGAGGGAAATAAATATGTAAATAATAAACAAATAAATTATGTTAACTTTTAATTATTACATAATATTGAAATACAGTATCCGACTCGAAGGACCAAAATCTTAACAACACACTGAATCAAATTTAAAGAATAGTCTCGTCAATACCATTTTTTTTAATGATACGTAACGACGGAAGCACAACCTGTTAAAAAAATACTACACATTAAAAGGTAAATGTAAAAAATATTATTGATGTTAATTGCATTGTGAAAGATCAAACTTCGCGATTGTTAACAAAAAAATGAACACAAACCGATTCAACTTGATATAAAAATCCCAGACAAAGAGTTGTTGATTTACAATTAAAAACAGAATAATTGATAGACTTCAGACAAACATTTATCATGAAATAAGTCAGTAAGTTATCGGTGCAGCCCATCTTTTTGAAAATGCGTTATTTTTTTCAGATTAATAATGAAAAATAGTCAAACACAATACCTTTTATATCGTGCTACCCATTATCCGGCTTGTCGAGGTCAGATAGGCAGTCGCTCCATGTAAAATACTGGTATTCAGCTGCACCCGGTTAGACTGCAAGCCAATCCCAACGTAGTTGGGAAAAGGCTAAGTAGATTGTATTATGGAAAACAGAAAAAATTGAAGCATGAAATAATTTGACTGGCCCATTTTCTATAGCTGTAGGTTAGTTCTTTGGTTTGTTGTATGGACACCTCAGGAAGTAAACAATCTGTTTGTTGACCTATTTTAGTGTGACCTTTGGTTTCCATGTTTTTGAGACGTCACAAGATATTAGGAGTTTGATGGCATTCTTCATTTCAGAGATTTCTTATTTACAGTTTTATATTCGTCCATTGCATTTTTTGTATAAGTGCTGCTAGCACCGGCACTGTTAGTTACATAGGTACTGTTATTAAAGGTCATCATCTACTTTCCTAGAATTAGCAGGTCCGAATCCTTTCAGACAGTACACATGGTACACATCAAGCCATACATTTCCAGTTTATGCTGATCTCGCATTGCATTGAATTTCCGTACAATGCGAGGGCAGCTTATTCTGGAAATGTATAGCTTGATGTATAGCTGTGTGTTCCTATTTGACGGGAACAATCGGACGAGTCATCGTCCGATAATTGGTCCTGTTGATAAACACAATAATTGTCAAATTATTGTGATTATTTCCTGTCTTCTGATTACCTGAACGCTGATCGTAATCTTCCGATACCACATATGACTATCCCTAAATTACCCTAGCCTGATAAAATTTTAGATTTAGCTAATTTTAAGGTCGGATTCCTCCGATCACCGCGCAGACTCAGCATCTCCATAATTACCACACTTGCAAAATTTGGTATAATAGTGCTGATATTATAATTTAATGCTAAAGATAATGATACCACTTTATTTCCTTGCTTTCAACGGCATTCACGAAAATGACCCATATTCAGCAGAAAACATCAACCTGCTGATAACAAAACCAAACTCAATTTCCACATTTTAGCATTTTTTCTCGCCGCGCATGCCCAGTATTGACCAACACCAGTTGTGGCACGCGCCACGCGACAGTTGACCGTCGTCCCCGACCGTATGTCACGAACGTACCTATTATCACTTAACGCTAAGTATGAATGTCTGTCAGTTGGCGGGACGAGGCGCACGGTGCAAGCGCCCGATAAAAAAACATGTTCAAAACAAAAAAAAGTGTATAAAACATGAAGGTGTTCAAATTTCCCTATTAGTCCCAAAGCGTGGGTGTGAGAGTGAACTATAGTTCCAATGAATTTCAATTAAAATTAATCAATAATTATTTCAAATAAATAAACAAATAGCAAGTTTTATAAATACCATTTTTTAAGTAATTTTTAATTCAATTTTGAAAAATGATTGCGTTATTTGTGTTGTTTGTGGTCAGTTTTGCAGGTGGGTTTTTATATTATATACAATATTAGTCTTAAAAATGTCATTTTTATGAGTAAAAAAATTATTAAGTCCTTAAATATTTAATGAGAAAAACTTTTACCAACAACATTCAGTAATAACTAGTGTGTTTTGAAACTTATATAGACTCAACGTAATAAGTTGTTAAAATTTCGAATTTCAGGAAGTTTTGGCCGTAATCATGGTCATCTTCATTATTATATTTCAATTAATAAAATTGTAATTTGGCCCAATACTGAATTAAAAAATTGTTAAAAAGCACGTGTTAGTCTGTGATTGTTTACACAATTTCCTAAACATGCATTTTTTGTAAATAAACAAAGTATCGCGGTCATTGAATTTTTTAAATCCT
This sequence comes from Agrochola litura, assembly GCA_949152395.1. Lineage (NCBI taxonomy): Eukaryota > Metazoa > Arthropoda > Insecta > Lepidoptera > Noctuidae > Agrochola > Agrochola litura. The sequence goes on along the minus strand of OX424490.1, from coordinate 32,228,279 downwards.
TCTTACAAATAAAGTACAGTGAAAAAAATTAAAATCATTCATAAAGCAATGTAGATACCTACATAATTTAATTTTCATTTTCAATATTGACATTTATGTCGACTACAAATTATTTGTCTTCCCGCCAATACCCTTTTAATTTAATTTGAAATTAATTTGAAGACAGCGCTTTTTGTTTTTTAATTATATAAAAAAAACTTCTTTTTTTTAAAATAAAACTTTCATATAAAAATCTACCATTTTATATCATTGTTTCAGACTTGACTCTGCAGGCGGAATGGACCTATGGCCGTAAGTATTTTATGTCATAAGTTTTATAATTATTAGAAAACAGTATTCTTAGCTATGTACCAGCGTTTATCAATTTAAGTATATCTGGACTACACTACATAGAGACGTGACAAAAAAATGGACGGTAGGTTTAATAAACAAAAACATTATAATTAGTTATGAAATATTTGAACAGCTTTTAATAAGATTTTAAAACTATAATTAGAAATTACTAGATAGTTTTTTTTTTCTTTTTTGGAAATCTCCTTACCTTTTGAATTTAACTACATAAGATTACTGACAAATGCTTACACTGACTGGACAGGTCCACTCAAACCTGTGTGGTTCTTTCCTCAAAACACCATTTCAGACACCAATCTACATGGTCTTCACATTATCTGACCAAGATTATGTCTGGACTTTAAAAGAGACTGTCCTCTGAGTTTGTTTCAATTTTTTTCTTAGAGTAGTCAGATATAAAACACCAAACTATAATTTTGCAACAATTTATAATTGACGTGTAAAAGTATTTGTTCCAACCTACTAAAGGCAATAAAATCATTTATCATTAAAAATTATTACTTATTAGTATAAAATAAGACTTTTCAATGAGTTCTAAATTCTAAAAATAGTTTCACATTATGGCGGCGCCAAAAAGATAAGTTGTCATTAATTAAATCAAAAACGGTCAAAACAAATGAATCATTATTTAAAAGTTAGTAACATAAGTAGATTGATTTTATCAAAATCGAATAATAACTTATGTAGATAAGTATAAATTGTATAAAGAAACTGCATGTATAGGTAAATACCTAACGAATTTGAAAGAAAATATAATACCTAACGAATTTGAAAGAAAATATATTGATTTGGGCAATCTAGAACGACATATGTTACACCTATACTGGGTGACAGGGACATCGACGCGAAAACTGAAACCATGGATTCAGTACAAGACTCTTTCACCCTGCGGTGAAATTTTTCGTCGGTTATTTAAAAAAATCTGCTGTTTCATAGAAAAGTGCAATACCTACGGAAAATGTATGGAACAACAGATTGTTTTTTGATAACCGACGAAAAATTTCAACACAGTGGCGTTCAGAATCATGTACTGAATCCATGGTTTCAGTTTTCGCATCGATGTCCCTGCCATGTTTACCAAACTAGTTTCTGTCCGCGACTTCGGCCGCGTGAAATTTCTTGTTTTAACATAAATTATATTCTATGACACTCGGCAATATTGTAGCTTCACATTAGTGAAAGAATTTTCGTAATCGAATCAATAGTTCTGAAGAATTACCTCTTACATACTGACTCACAAAATTTACCTCTTTATAATATTACTAACTTCTGCCCGCGACTTCGTCCGCGATCCTATAACCTTCCTCAAGAATTGAGCTATACAATACAAAAATAATTTTTCAAATCCGACTCGTAGTTCCAGAGATTACCCCCTACATACAAACTTACAAACAAATTTAGTATAGATCACTTTTTGAAGATGATTCTTCAAAATGGGTAATAGGTAAGTACTTACTATTCTTCGTTTGGGATTCGAACCTGCGACTTTTTCACCTAGAAAACCAGTCACAATATAATTTAACACATATGTAACACCTTATCAAGTCCTTCAGTAAAAGTTGTTTAAATTCATGAGTAATTCACCCCCTGGAAGGATGCCCATAAACTCAAAGTAAGCCGATATCTACTAGGGAAAGTAGAAAACCGGGAAAGTACGAGTCGAACTCGCACACTATGGGTTTTCTTGTCTTCAAGAGTTCAAGACTTGACACATGCCGTCTAGAAATATCTCTCAGTCATGCCGGTTTCCTCTCGATGTTTTCCTTCACCGTTTTTAAAGCAAGTGATAATCATACGATACGCACATGAATCCGAAAAGTCAGAGGTGCGAGCCTTTTTTTTTTTTTTTGTTTTAAAAAAAATACCCACTTCATTGACTACGGTAGTTTCATGTATGTTTTTAATTTGATTAAAATGATTAATTTCACGCTGTTCCTTTCTTTTAAAATACTATGTTACTTAAGAAGAGTTATTAGTTTTTGGTCATTCTTTCGATTGGCATCATAAAAGTAGGGGTGTTTTTTTTTACATTTAAGTCGGTTCGATTCCCAGACGAGGCAAGTAATTTTTAGAAAATCTTTGAATGCAGAATTACTAACTTTTAAAAATAACATAAAGTCTTCTTTCAGCAAAATACCCTATCTACGATATTTAAGGTACTTTCCCTTCATGTCCCATAATTTTGGGACACCCTGTAGATATAGATTATTTTAGATAATAAAATCTCTTTTCTCCACACAGAGGAATCGGAATGGCCAGGAGTGTGCAACATCGGCAAGTTGCAGTCGCCTATCAACATCATGACGCAGGAGACAGTGCAGGACAAGAACCAGGTCCACATCCGAGGACCCCTGGTCTTCCGAGGGTACACGGATGTGGAGCTGTCTGCTAGTAATAATGGACATACGAGTGAGTTTAGAAACATTGCTTTATAATAAACTATCACTACAGTACGACACAACTTAGATGTAGCATGGGCAAAATTCGTAAAACCGATCACCATCCGAACAGAGTGCGTCTTCAAAATCACCAATCTTTATTACTGCTTTAAGTAAAAATTATCTTTACGAAAACGCAATAACTTGTAAAGTCATATAACCAAATACATTCGTAAAATTGAAATGAATGAATGAAAATCTTAAAATTTATTGTACATCTAAGTTGTGTCGTACTGTACATACATATTATAGCATGTATATATAGACGACCACTGTAAATGCCCTAATTTCTATGACAACTTCATGGAAATTGTCCCAACAGAATTACGTCACACCGTCGCGTTGCGCCTCTGTGACGGAGCCTTTAGGTTCTATGTCACATGCATGTCATATTTATTAATTTATTCTCTCTTCACAAAGTTAATGTGTACAAAAAAATGTCTCGGCTGTATTCCACCTTTGTGAGAGACTACTGCCTGATATAGGTTTTTGGGTAAAACCTGTGTTACAGGTCACCAGGCCCTCCTCCACGGATAGAATTAGCTTTTGCAGGGATACCGTGCAAGAATCGAAGTTAAACAAAATGCATAACAAAATAAAAACTAAGTAAGAGTTAAAACAATATGCTTAACACAAATAAAAGAAGAAGTAATACTATAAATATGATATTGAGTCATGTTGTGAGACGATGTTGTAGATAGTTTCAAAAGTTTTTGTGATAGTGTCTGATGCCCTTTGAATAGGGCATCAGACACTATCAGTAATAATGACATTACATTCAAGTAATGTCATTACTACTGTCAGTCTGGTGATTGGAATGATGATGTGATCTATAGTTTTACGTCAATATTGGTAGGAATGACAGTAATATTAATGTCAATAGTACTGATAATGTCTGGACCCCTTATAGTCTTGTCGTAGCGACAAGAGCTGTCAAAGAGAGTACTTGCTCAGCGACGCTCGCTTGGCGGGCAGAACACTCATTGAGAGACGCTTCACGCTTGGAGCATACGCATACCAGCGAGTAATCGCTCGTCGCCGCCGCGCACTCGCTGCCCGATGCTCGCCAACTCGTTTTGTAGTTGCTAGCTCTACTCACTTTTCGTTAATCTAGGTGGAAAACTGTTTTCCACCAACTAACAGATCAAGGTGTGCTGGAAAACTTAGAGCTACAGAGACTAACATAGCTAGGGCTAAAGTTTTCAATTATTGTGTGTGAAAAACTTCAAAAGTTTGGAAGAAAAATTAAGTAGCTACCATACAAATCTGCCTACCCCTTCAGAAAATTGTACAATGTGATGTTATTTATGGAAAATAGACCAAAGCTTTTTCTTTTTTAAAGTAGCTTAGCAAAAATGTATCAAACTCAGGCAAACTTAAACATGCACGGGTACAGGGAAGCAACATTTGGAAGAACAATTTCAAATGTCAGACTACTTAGCATATGCATAAGCATAATCACCCTATAATGTTCCCACTCTTGAGACACAGACCTCCTCTCTTCGAGAGGGAGTTGGCTGTAATCTACCACGCGGGCTCAGTGCGGGTTGGTAGATGTCACATGTCTTCGATTCTAGGACACGCCGGTTTCCTCACGATGTTTTCCTTTACCGTTTTGAGAGCAGTGGTGATGAAATTATTTACACACTATTGTAATTATCTCTATTTAATTATTTACACTTAATGTCAGGCTAATTTATTATCCAAAAAAGGGTAAGGAATAGGAAGGAAGGAAAAGGAAAGGAAATCAAATACAAATGAAGTTCCTCGACAGGAAACGCCGAGCGCTGGAACCTTTCAATCCTTCTAACAGCTTCCGATCTTAACTTTGACCCTACTCAAACCTTGCCATGTATGATATTCGTGTGTATTTCATACATCTGAGAGACTTAGTAGATTTCCTAACTTATGTTAAAAGTTTTTATGTACGTAATTGCAATAACTCGATGGTCCCATACGCCTTTTAATCAGAGAAAAGTCAAAAAGTTTTCTTGGTAGTTGAGCCGGGGTTTATTATTTATTACCTACAACTACATTTCCAGTTATCATGTAATAAAATAAAGTTCAGACTGAACATTATTTAATGAATAACTCAAGAAAAACTTCCGGAGACGAACACACTTCCATCTATTACCGAAATCAACGCGGCATGATCAGCCCTATAATATTTGTACTACTGGGAGAGCAGCCTACTTTCTGTGAGAAGCAATCCACCACGCGGGCCGATTCCGGGTTGGCGGAGCAACGAGGCAGACGTGATCAAAATGACTGAAAAACCATCTTTGTTTCAGTTCAATGGGACATAGTCACAGGTGGTGAAGATCAGTTTCCATGTATGACATACCGAAATATTATTTTTAACCCCCCACGAAAACAGAGGGGTATTTAACGTTTTGAACCCCCCATGAAAACAGAGGGGTGTTTAACGTTTTGAACCCCCCATGAAAACAGAGGGGTATTATTATAAGTTTAACGTGTGTATCTGTGTGTCTGTCTGCGGCATCGAAGCTCTCAAACGGCTGAACTGATTGTGTTTTGTTTTTTTTTTAAGTTGTCTTTTCCATGTAATTCAATGACTTGAAGGTCGCATTACGACTTTTATTCAGAGATAAAAGTCAAAATGTTTCAATGTCAGAGCAGAGATTTATCCACTGTCACAAAAGATCACCCTATTGCCATTAACTAGACAAAAATTCAAACTGCGGACTGAAAATCATCTTTTTTTCAGTGAAATGGGCCGGAGTCAAAGGTTCTTCAGCTCCAATTCTATCTGGTGGTCCCCTGACAGGCAACTACACCTTCCTGCAGTTCCACTTCCACTGGCTGTCTGAACACGCCATTGATGGCATGAAGTAAGTCAAAAACAATTCTTTTTAGAACCAGTGACGACCAAATGTTGCCACCATTAAAACTTGTGAAAAAATTACGCAGGATTTCTGGGCAATTAACTACATATTATAGCAATATTAAGTATGTGGATTGATTTAATAAGTATTCCTAACTACGCTCTATCTAAGCTTACCTTTGCCCTAGCCTTAGGGGTTTAAAAAAAAAAGTAGGACATTTAAATTGAATTTCTTTTATAACAAGTAAGTAAATAGCCAAACTCTGAGCCAACTCAATTTAGATTGTCATCGACACTGTAAGAAGATGTAAATAAATGGGTGGTTAATGTTCTATTCCAAGTCAACCCACTGCATCCATACATTGCAAGGTCACAAAATATTTAAAAGCTAACCAATTCAACATTTGAAAGCGAATCGTTCCTCTGAGCAAAACCTTTGCCATACGAGCTTTTTTACGACTCTTTCACAAGCCTGTATCTTTACAGAAATCTGAGCATGAAAGGGTGACCTTCCCATTTCGCACCTTTTCATTCCCAGCTCACCCCAACCCTTTTCTCTACTAACGACGCCAGTACGTGACTTTGCATTCACTGACCGTACCTACCTCCCCTATTTTCTGTAACCCTAGTAACTGAATACAATTTCGCAATGGATTTATTTGTGCAAGCCGTTGTATTCATTTAATGTTGTACCCAATTGTTCGTTTTATATTGCTTACAATTTAATAACTAAATAGATTGATAATTATTTAATTTATCAATTAGAGGACATGGGCAACCTATTGAATCAATATTAGAAGATCCACCTAATGCCATGGGCCGACCGCTTCCGTGCGCGGTACGGGAGGGGTGACAGTTGTCACAAGTTGACAAATCACTGAGCTCTGGCATCACGACACCACCCACACCCCTCCCGCACCACGCAGCTACCTCAAGCCAACCTACTGTAGTATCTTAGGGCTCAAAAGAACAAATGAATGCATTCAGCTCTTCTAGTTAGAGAGTCGAAACAAAACATTTCATCTATCACAGACACAATGAGTTTTTCCGGTCGGATCCCCTGATCTGATCCCCTGCTGGTTATTATTATGTTTTAATTCCTGTCTGATCAACCACAAACTTTGTCATTCCGATCTAATCTCCTTACTCTTTTTGACAGGTAAGTACAGTCAAGACAAAAAAAGTTGTTCATGTAAAAAAAATCGTGTAGTGTTTTGACAAGACGAAACTCTTCTGTCAGGAGTAGGACGCCTAGAAATAGTAAAAAATTAGCCTACTGACTAACAGACTGTTTGTTGTGTTGTGAGTGTGCGTCCTATCATTATAATTTTCATAAAGTGATGGTCTGGCTGTCTTGACTCAGTCTGCGCCTAACCTCATTGTTTATTTCATACAAAAAATAACGCATTTACTACGTATTCAATAATCCCGATAATTATTAGGTAATCAAATTACCAGTGCATTCACCTGCAATAACCGGTATGGAATGTCACTAAAAACCTTGGTTTTACGATAAAAATAACCGATAATAATATTAAGTAATTATACTAGATATTTTTGATTTTATTTCAATGCATAAAGGTTTTACATTGTTTCTGTTATATAATTTGCGTAATAGATAATATTAAATTTAAAATAAGAGATAACTTAAATAGTGTGATAATGTCATTAGATAGGTAGATTTTAACTTCCGCTATATTTTCAAATGTAAGATGTCTGCTTTTATAGAAGAGCTACGGACTCCTACAAAAGCGGCGACCGCCACATATATCGGCCGCAATGACGGCCGTGATGAAAATTATGGCAGCGGGGTTTGACATTACGTTGTAAAAAAAACGCTCTCTAGGAACACACCAACTTACTTTCATAAAGGTTTCAGTGACGTCATTCGACTTTAAATTGCGGACGTTTCATAAGTGGTCTTGTAGGTTTATGTTTTTTTTTTGTTTTTTTTTAGACTGTATGTGGCGGCCTCCAGTCTTTAGAAGCTTTAAACTTTTTAGAAAACCATTATGAGAAAAGGTCATGTTGCGGTAAAAAGATATAGGTACTTAGCAAAGTCAGTAGTGGGGCTGACTTTCCAAAGTGTGCAGGACGTTTTTTTCGAAATAATGTTAGTCGTGGTGGGTTCTTAAATTCCCACAAAATTATTATACATCATTATCTGCATTTTCGCAAATATGTTGGAGTCGGCTTCCTGTCTAACCAGATACAGCTGAATACCAGTATTTTAAAAGGAGTGACTGCCTATCTGACCTCGAGTGGACTTGAAGAAAACTAAATCACAACTTTTGACTTGTTTTGACCGCTACTTTACATCAAAACAGCCTCAATGAATTTAGAACTTTTTGTACGGCACTCTGAAATGGAGCAGTCAGCCACACTACCAACACATCCGCGGGTCTAAAACGGCCACACTAAGCAATTCCTTTAAAAGCAATTCCTCTATGGTGACACATATTTTAGCTGAATCATATTCAATTCAATTCATATCAGAATCATATTTGATGTAAATATTGCCGCATGAAAAAATTAAGACCATAATTTTACCGGATAATATTTTTCTTGTCAGTTTTTATTAATCTAATTAGATTTTTATTTCTACATTTAAATGTTATTTCAATATAATACAAAACTGTCAAACAGATGAATTGTGTAGGTAATATGAATTGAACGCAGATAATATTATGAATTGTCAGTTTGTGACAGTTTGTGAGATTCATACTGTATCATATTATGATTCTGCCAAAGCGGCCGTTTTAGGCTCCTCTGGCTTATCACCAACAGTCGTTGGCATGAGAGAAGGTGTGACAAAGGAATGTAAATCATCACAAAACGGTCCAAAATACAGTAATCTTTGTACAAATCAAATCGTACAATATTATGTCACCTGTGATAACTGGGTATCAGCAGCGTTTGTGTAAGGATTAGCTGTATGCTCTGTGGCGTGTGAGTGACATTTATTTGTTCCCCAATTTTGACATGTAGTAGTTACTGCCGGTTTCTTTCCACCGTCGAGAGAGGTTCAACAAAGAATATTGTTTGCGTACGCGCAAATTCTGATAATTGAATGAGATAGATTTCTAACCAGATTTTTAATGCTATGAGTTCAAATAGGCGCTGCAATCCAATAAAGACTTGATTTTATCAACTAAACAAAGGAAAAACCAGAAAAAAAAAACTTATTTTTATTATTTTGTTTTACTACCTAATCAGATAAAAACAGTTAAGTATGTAAACACGAAATAAAAGAAATGAGCTACTGTTTCTTCAGACACATATACCTAAGTAGGTAAAAATAGCAAGATATAAATTTTACGACACAACCAACAGAAGATGTTTTCGGGTAAGTAATAGATGATATAACAACAAAATCTCTAATATTAACAACTTATAACAACGGAACCGATAATTTTATTTAATATAGCGATTAGTTTATATAATAAACGATTGATATAATTTTAAAATAACTAATTTTTATAAGCATAACATACATTAAATATAACATCGTTTGACATAACATACATTAAATATAAAATCGTTTGACATAACATACATTAAATATAAAATCGTTTGACATACCACTCAAAAGATATAAAACTTATTTGGTCTAATATGATGAAAACGCCTACTCAAAAACACAAAGCAAAATTGCATAACTAGTAACTAATTACCACCTGTGCTAAGATAGGTCGGGGCTCCTATTTCTGGGTGGTTTAAAACAAAATAACCACGAAGGCTAAGGCGGGAGCTCCGCTTCGCTTCGCTCCCGCCTTAGCCTTCTAACCTAACCTATCCGAGTCGGGGTGTTAACCTTAATGACGTTTTTTATATATATTAAACGTTAGACCTAATGATTTTCGATTAAATAAACAATATACATATTAAACGTTAGACCAAATGATTTTCGATTACATAAACGTTATATCAAACAACGTTATACTAATTAAGTTTTAGAATAAATAAATATTATATGTAAAGAAATTATATCAACAGTTGGTATATCTCACGTTGATTATATCTTATGAACGATAATAAAATGAAATTAGACCAAATGAATTTATACATTATGAGACGCACCCGATTTTTTCTCATTATTGGGCCTATTTTCGAAGGCATGGGGAAGAATGCGCGAAACATTTGAACTTTGTTTCAAGTATAGACAAAAAGTCTTCGACGCCTCTGATTTTAGAGATGTTCAATTGTCTATAGGCCGCAGTGACCATCTGACCTCCTACCAACAGAAATGCCTACTTGCTTGTTAAAAAAAAAACTATATTAAACGAAGGCTTTTGTCACTAGGTATCCCCTGGAAGTCCACATGGTGCACATTAAGACTGGTTTGACTATGGAAGAGGCCATGCAGAGGTCTGATGGATTGGCTGTCATCGGTGTGTTCTTTATGGTAAGGAGAAAACTTACTTTCTTCGTTTTAATATTAGTGATCAGGATTCCTAAATAAGACTCCGAAATCTAGCAATACTATTGTCATAAGAAAGCACAGGTAGCATGAAGGCAAAAATGACGATACAAACTGGTCTTAAAGTCACCAACTTCCAGTAAAGAAAATATATGTAAGAGAATGTAAAGATGTCTGCCTTTTCACTGTTAAGAGTCACATTTGTGCCTCTTTTTGCCTGACCTTTCCAGGACAGTATAAAATCTCCTGTAATCCTAACAAATGTTTCTTCATTGTAGGTAAGCAAAGGGTACAACAGCGGGCATGCTCTGGAGCAGCTAATACCATTTGTGCCCTATATCACCAACAGCGCCCAAAACCAGACGGAGAGTCATAGACTTGATATCACGTAAGTATACACTTGTAAATAATCAGTATGAGCCTGTTTCACAGTTTCTGCATAGACACTAACGATCAGACACATTCAAATTCTTCTTTATTTTTAATTATTTTTACCTATTGTGGTAATCTTACTAGAAATAAAGATAAAATAGATCAACCATTTTTCAGATTATCCAAAGTACAAACATCTTTTATGGGGTACTGTGTTAAATGTTACAACAAAATACCTTGTGATATATTACAATTAACTGAAAGAAAATTTAAAACGCATATTAAAAGTACTCTTTGTAAACAAGCATATTACAAATTAGAGGATTATATCCTAGATAAGAATGCTTGGAAGCATGCTGGTCTAGCTCCATAGGACAATTTTGAGTCTAGACAAAATCAAACTGGTTGCTAATTTAATTGTGTAATTAAATATTACAACATTTTTTTTTTTACATTCTGTGATTACTTGAACTCACACACTGACGAATTAGTATCACTTGTAATTTTTTTTAGGAATATCGTATAGGTTTTACAATGCTTGTAAATATGTGAACACCATGTATCCCTTACATAATTATTTTTTCTATCATTGCTTCATTTTTATTTTTACCTATTGTGGTAAGTATAGTAATCTTATTCCAGGTGCATCGTTTTCACATACAATTATATAATTAATGTATACAAAATATTGTAAAACATTTTAAAAGAGTAACGGTGGAGTTTCTTGCCCATTCTTCTCCATACGAAAACTACCCTTTGGAAGGGGCGACTAGAATCAATTCTATTTTTTGTTTTTGACGTTCAAAAGTGCCTTTTTGTGCCTAATTGAAATAAATTATTTGACTTTGACTTTGACTTATTCCAGGTGCATCGTCTTCACATATAATAATATAATTAATGTATACAAAATATTGTAAAACATTTTAAAAGAGTAACGGTGGAGTTTCTTGCCCATTCTTCTCCATACGAAAACTACCTTTTGGAAGGAGCGACTAGAATCTGTAAATTTTGACGTTCAAAAGTGCCTTATAAGTGTCTAATTGAAATAAATTATTTAACTTTGACTTGACTTTGACAAAAATGTAATTCTGATCTGACAAATAAGTTAACACAATTTTTCCAGAGCTAGTGATTTAGGTCTGGGAATTTTGAGCGGGATTATTATTTTCACTTCTTTGACAATCGCAGTACATGCATAAATAAAGTCTTTTGTAAAACGTGATCACGAATTAAGGACTCCAGTTGATAATGAAAATTTTAAATGACCTCTGTACAAAATTCGTTCTACTACCTACCTACTACTACAAACTAATTAAGGATAGGAAGAGAATTGTGGAACTAATTATTACTGTAAGGGCTAAAGGGTGACGAAAACTATTGAAGACAATAGCAGGTGGTTTTAGTTGCGGTTAAGTACTTTAATACTCTGTCAAGGACAGACCAGTCTAAGTATATGGAAAACACAGACTACAGAAAAATAAACCTTTCTAACCTTATTCTTTTCTCTTATCAACATGTACTTTATTTGCCATACATACAACATGTAAAAAACCCTGTCCGATCTGAAAGGGGCACATAAGTACTGCAATAACATTACCAAAAAGTTTATTTTTTTAATTATTACTGAAAATAAAAAGTAATTGTAAGGTATTTAAAAACTTTTTACAAAAAAAAACAACCGACTTCCAAAAAACACTACAAAGTGAAAAATAACTTTAATTTCGGAAGTCGGTGTCTTTCTTTGGTTTTGAATTTTCGTTTTTTGTCACCGACTTCCGAAATTAAAGTTTTTTTTCACTTTGTAACAACAGTGTTTTTAATAACAGTGACAGGAACTTATCATATCATCCAGATACTAAGTGGGAAAAAGTACGTATTATTGAAGCTAACTTAAAAACTATGGAAGCAAAGTTAATAACATTTATATGGGACCATTTTGAGAGCATACCCTTTCAAACAAAAAAATGTTTTTTAAAATCGGTTCACAATTGACGGAGAAATCGGTGGACATACATAAAAAAAAAGAAAAAAAAAACAAACACGCGACGAACATATAACCTCCTCCTTTTTGGAAGTCGGTTAAAAATACACATTTTTAGAACCAAAATTACCCTAAATCCATTATAAAATGATAAAATTTTCGACAGGGGTCATAAGTTATGACTTGTAGACACCCGCTAAATGACGACGGCCGCCCGCGCCCCATGTAATAACCCGGTAAAATTACCCAAATATTTTCAATACCTCTTCTTTTGTAACAGGCGTCTGCTGAGCCATGAGCCTCAGTCCTACTATACGTACCACGGGTCCCTCACCACTCCTATGTGTCAGGAGATCGTCACCTGGATCGTCATGGATAAACCGCTATTCATCACCGCAGAACAAGTAAGGATTCAATTAATTGAAGGATATTCAGTACCATCGACGTAAATAACTCTCTTCCCTGGATACCCATTATTTCTGGCACAGTTTCGCTGAAAAAAAGCAAAAATTATGTTTCTTTATTGTTCTTACTTCTCAAATCAAAAACAATATACTTAACTTTTGCGAGAGATCCACTGCCTTGCATAAACTCTATGGAACTATAAAATTAAACAGTACTCCAAACGCGTATCTAACAAAACTCAATCTCTTTTTCTTCCTCTAGTACAAAATATTCACCAACGTGGACGTTGGTGGTGACTACAACTACAGGAGCCTTCAGGCACTCAACAACAGGGTCGTCTACCGCTCCATCGCCTCGGCTGCCTCTATCTTCGCGCCAACAGTCCCTGGCACCTTGCTCAGCCTTCTCTCCTGCCTCTCCACGACACTGGCTGCAGGAGTCAACAAAGGCGTTGGTGCTGTCTTGAACATCAAGCGAAAACTCTTTGGAGATAGCATCAAAAAGTGCGTGAAACTTGCATAATTCGATTTGGACTCCAAAGGCCTACCTCAGCGCCTCCTGAAAACTCCTGGTTACATGATCTAACTGAGAATTTCACAGAAATTCTGTTCGATTTGAATTCTTCTGGCGGAAAGTGCTCATCTGGAGGTGATATGATAGGGCCTTATTAATTTAGTGTATTGACAAAATTTTAGGAACTGCCAAATAAAAGATTTGTGATTTATTAGACTGCGAAAAGTGATATGTTTCGGCATATAGCTGACTTCTCTCTCTTCTTAATGATAAAACTATTAGTTTTTAAGTGCCATATTCCTATCTAATTGGTAAAGAGGTCAGCAATCATTTTTTGAGCAGTGATTTTAGTAATGTTAGTATCGTACAGGTGCATTAGAAAAACGATTATTCGAAGTTCTCAAAAAATATTCTGCCAGAGTAGGTATGCTTTTGGCTAAAATATTGCGTAATATTATATTTTCTTCTATAATCTATGTAAAATAAGTACCTAATCAATTATTGCCGATCGGTGATAATGGTAATAACTAATGTCAGTAAATTTTTGCCATTTCATTCTATGCGGATAATTTTATCTTTCGCTAGATCCAGGCGAAGATTTTGCATCAGCTATTTATTAATACGTTATCATAATTCTTCGCTAATAATGTCCACTAAAGTTAGGACGGTCATAAATATTAAATATTATGTATTATCGCCGATTTCTAGTCATCAGCAATATAGATTGTTTTACTAATCTCACTTACGTGCACGTGTTGATAAAATATTTGAGATGTAAGATTATGAGATCACATTTTGTGATTGTCACGCGATTTCATAAGAAACAAAAATTAAATTAGTTTTTAATTACTGGATTATTTTGACGTTCCGCTATTGTGACGTAGTTCTGAAATAGCATTATATCTTCTGTGATAATATCCGTTGCTATAAAAAGGATTTTTTTTACACCCGGACAATTTTCTTGTTTTAATATAAAATATATTCTATGACACTCAGCAATACTGAAGCTTCCCATTAGTGAAAGAATTGTATACTAGCTGTTGCCCCCGACATCGTCCGCGAACCAGAATGAAAAGTATCCTATATCCTTTTCCAAGTCATGGGCTACCCATGTACCAAATTTCATCCAAATCCGTTCAGCCGTTTTAGCGTGAAAGCGTAACAAACAAACACAAAAATCCAAATCTTTTCTGTTTATATAATATTAGTTTGTATAAATATTAACGAACCATTTGACATACCAATCGCAAGTTTAGTACATTATTTTCAAAGGCCATATTTTGTATCAACTGAGTATTTCAAAGAATTGTAATAAAAAAAGATAATAATCCGCAAATGAAAACTAGTTTAATTCCCATTCAGCTTATTTAATTTAGATTGTATCGAATTGAATTTTAATTAGCCCTTATCTTACATTTTGACATATCGCGTGCAAAAATATAGCACATGATTGCACACGTGAATACGAGAAACCGTCGAAAAAAATTATCACTTTTTTTTAAATGGATGTCATTTTTTTTCTTAACATGGGTCCCATGTAACTGAGCTAAATCCCCAATTCCCAATACTTTACGCCCTATCATAATAGTATCAAATAATTTACTAATAATATTGTGACATTTCTCAAAATATTATGTTCGGTTATATTCTCGGGTACTATTCGGGTATTGTCACATCTTATTCATGTACGAAATAGCTAGCGGTTACCCATCATAAAGTGATTCTGCTCAACGTCACAGTCATTTAATCAGAATATCAAATTATATCTCTAATAATATAGTTATCTTAGGCTATAGGATTATCCCAATGCAATATAATACTATTATTCCAATAAATATGATTTATTGGTGTAATAATTATTTTAATTTTATTATTAGATTTAGTAGGTGTTTGTGACGTATTTAATCTTAAGTGTAATCGTAAATGTAAATAAATTGTAATCGTAACGGCTTTGTTTAGTTGGAAAATAGTTGACATTTTCGTTATTTCATTTGTAAACATTTGCTTATTTTTGAAAGAATGATAATGATAAGATTTATTATTTTTATAAATCATTGTCACCTATTATTATTTTAACAACTATTACAACGATAATTATTGTAGAAATAAGGTTTTATTTTATGAATTAATACATAATCGGCTGTGAAATGTAAACGATTGGAAAACGAGTGAGTGATAATGTGTTACTATTAAGTTTAAAAAAGTCTTTACAGTATATCGTAAATCATAAAAATATATGACAAATTAATAGAAGTTAATTGGGTATTTTCTTTCTCTATGACTACCTACTTAATTTTCGAGAGCATGGCTATCTGAAGAGTGTGCGTTAGTTGTTTTAACACTCAACTACCCTACATTTCAGGTGATTGTATCAGATAATTTCCCCACTATTATCCATGAATCCATTTATCAATCCTATGTTCTTCAATGGAATATATAATATAATCAGTAGCTTATTATTCTATGAATGGCAATACCAAAATATACGACGGCCAGCGGGGTAATTGCGTAACACACAGTGACAGTAGCAATGGCTTTCATTTTGACAGTTCAACAACATTAACTGCGTTATTTACGTTGTTGAGCAGACAAAATTTTCGAACATATGAAGCATTGGATTAGTAACATCCTTCAAAATCATTGAGATTGTGATTGAAAGTGTGTTACGCAATTAGGATGCTGAACATTCTGCATAGTCAGCCCAAGTTGACTATCTCATACATACGTATACTTATCTTCACCACGACATGGTAATATTCTTAAAGACCTCGAAACAAAGAAAGATGGCGCACTTAAATTCACTAAGCAACTCAATGCTTTTACACAAATCGTCTTGAGGACCTAGACAAGAAGCGCCAAATAGGCAAAAGTTGGCCAAAGCCTTCATATTCATACACATATGTACAACGATGCTGATTGGCTCTTCTGTATACGGTGTGACAGGGTTCGAAACCTTGGTTTTGCTAGTCATCAGAGAGCTCCTGAAAGGAAAGAAAAATAGTCTGGGCCACTATCGCCGGATACGGTGAAGGGAATTTTTTACAAAAAAAATCTGCTGTTCCATACATTTTGATCGCGAAGGTATTGCACTTTTCTATGAAACAGCAGATTTTTTTTTTAATAACCGACGAAAAATTTCAACGTACGGGGGTTCAGAATCATGTACTGAATCCATAGTAACAGTTTTCGCGTCGATGTCCCTGCCATCCTGTGTATTCACTACGACATGGTCTAGATCTATTCTTAAAGAGTTTATACCGATACGAGAGAAGAACACAAATCCTCGTGTATTAGTTATATCATTGTCCTCTTCCTGCCCTTGTTCCAAGTTACGTGGGGTTGGCGCACACTTTCTCTCTTTCCATTCTCCCCTGTCAACCGTCACGCTATCACTCACTCCCTTCGCTTTCAATCATGTATTTATTATGTTTCCTGTGTTAAATACAAACCCAGGTATTTAGGTACCTAGATACATACATCAAACAAACATATACTATCATAATTTTCAATCGAAATTCATCAATCTCTCCTTATCAATATTGATATTGGTTCAATATTTTTGAAGCTGATAATTTAACCGCAAAAGTAATTAAGTTCAATGACTTCTGTAGCCTAATCTGACCTAATAAAAAAGCGGGGGACTAGCACAGAAAACTAAAAAGGGGGGAATGCAAGCACGGGGACAGGCCAGGCAGGAGGCTAGCACAGGGACAAGTCATGGCAAAAGGTGATTGGATTTTGCCAATTTTTCTGTAGCAACCCATAGTCTGAATTCGTGACCAGTTAATGGCAAAAAAAATAAAAAAAAATAACCCTTAACTACTGTTAAGAGGGCCCTTCCCGATCTGTCTATCGTCAACGCAAGCATGGTCAAAAAGCATGTTGTTTCATCTAGCGCAAGTGAGAACTGCTAACAAGCAAGTGAGAACGCGATAACATTGTACGAAAAATAGTGAGCGGAATTTTCATAAAACTTGTTTCAGGAAATACGTGTTTTTGAGTAAGCTTTACTAGTTTGTGAAATAAATTTTGTCATTTACAATCTCCATTACATGTGCAAGGTTTCTATGCTGATGTTTTCTTTACTTTTACAATTTATGAGTATATTATGAACGGCCAAAGATCAGGTAAAAATTGTGCAAAAATGCAGATTTTCGGAGGCTTGTACTGAATTTATTTCTCACATTTTATTTTTTTGGTATCATAGAAACCTAGAAATAGTGCACAAGATACCTATCAGTTTAAAAAATTCAAAGAAAGATGTGTTACGACGCCATAATCACGTACGCGCGTTTGAATGAAATGTATGACGGGTTGGCCGCTCTTAAGGGCTATTTTTTATCAAATCATTTTGAAATGAATACGTCTTTTTTGCTTCCACAGTGGGAGGCAATTCAGAAAACTGATTATAACAAAATCGGTGGATACAGTTTGGTGTTGCAGCTACATTACAATCGTCAGATAAGTTTTATCTGGGGAATAAATATGACAGTTTGACTGTTTTTGTATAGAAAATATATCAAACCGCAATTTTTATTCTTGATAAAAGTTTTCAAGCGATTGATAAATCGGTCCTCAATCGACTTTCTTTGCGACGTACTTACTAAACAAACATCCAGTCTAACCCTTTGGTAATACATAGAAAGGTAGGATACAGTTAGGTATTGTTAAAAACTGTTAATTATTTTTACTCCATCAATTGACTAATCAATTCTTTGAATTGTCAAAGAAAGATAATTATAATTCATCAAATTTATCAACTATTAATTAATCATGACTCAAATTCTGATTATTAGTTTTTATATACACGAGGACTGAATGGTTGTTGAGGAATTCAATCTACTTAATTGTTTTATTTTCTAGAAGTTTCTTAACGATAAAATTATAAAAATAACGCCCCGTGAATTTTTAAATCAATGAATTCTGTAGAACTTAGGTATGGTTAGCAACGAAATTCGATTGATATTTCGGATGTTTAAATCATCTGTATTGAAAACAAGATAATCAAAATTGAAATATATATTAAATGAGGAATCTTCAAGTCAACTCTTAGCTTTACATGAAATGCTGAAAATAAGTGTATCTACTGAATTATGTTGTGTCTATTTGGACGAAATGTAGATATATGTAATCGACTTTCGATGGTGACCGTACCCGCCCCGCCCTTATCACAGCTAATGTGGAGTCAGTATAAATGTACACTTACTGTACACTTAATATTGTTATTAAGGATACACAAGGCTATTTTAAGACCATGTATCTTGGACATCATAATTTGCCTAGCCTTTTCCCAACTATGTTGGGGTCAGCATTCAGTCTAACCGGATGCAGATCAATACCAGTATTTTACATAGAGCGACTGCATGACTGACCTCCACAACCCAGTTACTGGGTAACACGATACCCCTTGAACGACTGTCAAAGATCTACGAATGACAATTGCGACCAATTAGAAAAGCGGCCATGGTTACATACCTGCAACTAAAATTATCTAGATTAATGGATTATACCTATCGGTTATGACCTAATAGTTTATCGCTTTTAATAGACATATTATTACTATCGTAAGATATTATACAATCTCGATTAAAGGTAATGAATATGATAACTGCATGGCCACTGGTCATAGTCACTAAAAGCGATAACGAGCAATCATAGATAGAAGAAATTAGTTATTTTTTAAATAGTTCTTTGCGAACAGTACGAGTCTTTAAAACTGTTCAAACGCATCTAGTATTGATCGTTACTTGTTTTCTTTCCCTTCAAGATGGACACTATCCTAGTCTTAGTTATTAAAATTATTGCTAACTATATTATGCAATGCATTCATAAAATTAAAGATTCCTAAACATAGCCATTTATCTTCAAAGTTAAACGCACCTATTGATAATTCTATTTTTAGTCGCATAAATACTTTGCAAAATAAAGATAAACACTATAAATACATCGATTATCATGTTATGTTCTTTATTATCAGCCCTGAAATATTAATTCATAAACTTGGCCGCCCAATTTACTTCCAAAACATAGGTTATGATTATGAATGAAGGCTCATAATCAGACATTTCGTTTTGTCAAAGGATTAGTAATCGCAATTAAAATTACTATGTCTGATGGGTGAACAACCATAGAAAGGCAATCGCATGCAGCTGAGATGAGAATGCTAAGAGGGTTCTATGTTATGGGGTTTGGTTTCCGCACTTAGTCCGTCAGGTGGACTATTGTGCGTGGGCCATGGCGGCCGTTTGGTGGTTATTCTAACCAGCCCACCTCCCTCCAGAAGTTAATTAAAACTCCTGATCTCTTCAGTACATCAGTGAAAGATCTGGGTGACCCGATGGTTTTTGTTCTAATCTGGGTAACACCTGTGCATTCGAAGAGCACGTGCGCGACGGCTTCCTCAACCTCCATGCACGCCTTGCACAGAGGACTGTCCGTTATGCCTAATGTGTGGAAGTGTTTGTTTAGCGAGCAGTGACCCGTGATGGTCCCCGTTATCAGGCGCAGGCCATTCCTGTCAAGGCTTAATAAACGCCTGGTTAGCCTGCTATCCAAAGATGGTGATGCTAAGAGGGTTGTGTGGTGTTACCCGAACGGATAGAATAATGAGGTCGTCTAAAAATGGCACCGGTGACTGAAACTTGTGTGGAAGTTGATAGTCTTGGTGTGATGCGGAGGAATGAGGAAAATGACGTGAGGAAAGTTTTGAATATGAATTTGGATGGCTATAAGAGTAGGGGAAGACCAAAGAAACGATGTATAGACTGTGTGGAAGATGATATGGCTAGAAAGAGGGTGACTACCAAGATGACGACTGATAGAAAAGCATGGAAGAGAAGAAATGTTGCGCCGACCACAAATGTATTTAGATTAGAGAATTATAATGTCTGGGTGAACACCCATGCAAAGTCTACAATGGTTTAATCTATAGATTGGCCCAAGCTACGAGCCGCAGCAGTTTCAATTCCTACGCGAAACAATAACTTTATTAATTAGACAAAATGACTTCACCCGGGAATGTAAATGTGGTGCTGTTCCACACACAATGGGGCACTTAATATCGTGTCCAGCGGTGGCTGAGGGTCCTGTTGTCTGCACGGTACAGGAACTGATGGACGCGATTGAAGGTGCCAATCTCGTAGCTAATTCTAGACTGACTCTATTTAGATTGCCATCGAAACGTTAAGAAGAAGAATGGCCAAAATACTGCCAGTTGCTTGTTTATATGCTAGATCCAACCACCACTACCATCCCTAGACCTGTGTCTGCGCACACACTTGTGCACTATAATATCTCCCGCGCCGAAGGCTGGTCTCTGCTGAGATTGGTCGCCATGGACGAAATTCTGTCTGGAGAATTACAATACAGTGCGAGTCTTTATAATGTGCATATATCGAAATGAGGGAATCTATGCTTAATTTTATCGATGGAAAAAATATTTAAAAAATCTAAATATCATACTATATTTTTATGGAAATTTTAAACAAAACGGTGTAACTTTAAAACTAAATGATCTATCGCGATGAAACAAACTCCATAATGATTGGAAGTAATTAGGCGTCCTCATAAAATGAAAATTGTGAATAAAAACTTCATCGGTAATTGTGAAAATAAGTTTTTTTTTTCATATTTTTTACAATAATCGTAAAATTTCTCAATAAGACGCCCCATTCATCATCATCATTTCAGCCGAAAGACGTCCACTGCTGAACATAGGGCTCCCCCAAGCACCGCCACTTCGACCGATTCTGTGCTTTCCGCATCCAGCGGATTCCTGCGGCCTTCACAAGGTCATCGGTCCATCTTGTGGGAAGCCTTCCAACGCTACCTCTTCCGGTATGCGGTCGCCACTCCAGAACCTTTCGGCCCCATCGGCCATCCGTTCTGCGAGCAATGTGCTCTGCCCATTGCCACTTAATTCTTTGGGCTATGTCGGTTACCTTGGCTGGCCTGCGGATCTCTTCATTTCTGATTCGATCACGTAGGGAAACTCCAAGCATCCCTCTCCATTGCCATTGGGGTGACTTTTAGCCTTCTGATAAGGCCCATTGTGAGCCGCCATTACGTAACTTAAAAAAGAAATAAAAATTACAATCATTATTATATTTCACGGGTCCCGGACCTTTGGAAGGCGTACGAGGGGCCGAAGCCAACTTTTAGCGGCCTATTAGACGTGTTTTAAGAAATCAGGTACCTACCAACCAACGATTATCCCTGTACGCACTATGTAAGTGTACCCAAGGACAATCCCCGGTTGGGGTTGGTGTAGGACTATTGCAAGTTATGGAAAGAAAGATTTTCAAAGTCTGAGTCAAATTCAAAGTTTTTATTTGTAAACATAGGTGTAAAAATAGGTTTTATAAATAAAGTTGGTAAAGTGATCTCTATGTTTTGCCGTTAAAGGCGTACAAATAAAGAACAATTGAACTATAGTTTTGGGCTAAAGATGGCCTAATCAATGTTTTATATAAACACGGATAAATTGGCAGGGGGTGAGTTGCACACTCATTCTATTATTTTTATTATTAACTATAGTTTTAAAACTATAAAATTCTCAAAACAAGCTCAGTTCATCTGGTTCTCATTCGTGTGCCCGAGACTCACAAAAGTCATCTAATATTTAAACACAATTTGATGCAGGCTTACCCAATGCATATGAGATACCTTTCAGAGTAAAGGGGTAGCTCCATTAAATATTTATTAAAATTGCTGGTTTTACTCGTAATTTGAATTGGATCTGTTCTAACTTTTACTCAGATTGTGCCACAAATATATGGTTAATAGATTTTTACCTGTCGCAAAGAGATATATAAAAAATATTTTTCCTGGGAGCTTCAGTCACTAGAAATATTTTACAGTGCATGTGCTCGAAAAGAGCATTTTCCAAGCAGCTAAAATGTGCGGAAAGTGTCACTTTTTTGACTAGTGCTTTTTACTTTTCAATTTTTTTTTTTTTTACTCCGTCACACAGACATATAAAGAGTAGTTATATGTCTATGCTCCGTCATCAACCCGACGACGCAAAGAGTTTTTATTATTTGAGTTTTTTTTACAAATTAGATGATGATGATGACGATGGCGTCAGTGGCGATGACGATGGCAATGGCGATGACAATGGTCGAAGTCAAAGTCAAAGTCGAAGTCGAAGTGAAAGTCAAAGTCAAAGTTAAAGTCATGACGATGGCGATGATGATGACGAAGAATATTGTTTATATTATTTATGTACGTCAGCCAAGATGTCAGATGTTACACACCAATCACCATATACGATTAGGTACTGTAAAGTTCGCTCGTTTTTTTTATTTCCTCGCACAATGCATAGTAAAACTTTGTATGATACACGTGCGTAAGATGATTTCCGACGCGCTCACTTCGCTCGGTTATAGCATAAATGCTTCGCAGCTTCGAGCTTGGCTCCGCACTTATAGCATAAATAACTATTGTCGAGCGCCACAAACATGGATGTTAAAAAATACTACCAGTACCTACTAAAAATCCGGTATCAGACGTTTCACCCGAGTGAATGGTTCACTCGAGTGACGGTTAATTTTTGTTCCATTTTACTATCACATAACACCGACAAAATAGTAAGAAAAGTTCATTTCGTCATCAATTTTATTTTTGATCATTCGGTTGGCGACGGAAAAATGCAGACTGCCGAAATCCAACATCGATAGATCGGTTCACTAATGAATTCATTTTTCACTTTTGGTTATTTTTGAGTTCAGATGTTTACTTTGAATGAAAGGCAAAAATGAACAAAAAGTGAAGCGTCCTGTTAAGAGCGGCCAACAAATACTTTCCATACAAACGCTCGTACGTGATTATGGCGTTGTAACACATCTTTCTTTAATTCTTTTAAACTAATGGGTATCTTGTGCACTATATCTAGGTTTCTATAAAAGCAAAAAATAAAAATTTGGCGAAACAAATTCAACATAAGCCTCCAAAAATCTGCTTTTTTGCACTTTTACCTGAACTTTGAAAGTTCATAATGTAATTATAAATTGTAAAAGTAAAGAAATATCTTTATAGAAATCTCGCACATAATAATATAATGAAGATTCTAAATGATAAAAAAATATTTACAAACTTGTATGGCGTATTCAAAAACACGTATTTCCTGAAACCAGTTATTTTTCGTACAAAGTTATCGCGTTCTCACTTGCTTGTTAGCAGTTCTTACTTGCGCTGGATGAAACAACAAGCTTTTCGACCATGCTCGCGTTGACGATAGACGGACCGGGAAGGGCCCTCTTAACGGTAAGGCACTGGTTAGTTTGTACGCTGCGTTTTGGGTGCTCAATAAAACTTTATGAATTTTGATGTTAATTATGATCGGTAGTGAGGTAACAGATGAACAGACATACATACATAGGTACATACCGGTCAAAATCATAACCCTCCTTTAAAAAAAAAAACTCGCATTCAATCAATCTGCCTAGGCTTTTCCCAACTATGTTGGAGTCTCCAGTCTAACCGGATGCAGTTGAATACCAGTTTTTTTTTACATGGAAGGACTGCCTAACTGCCCACCACAACCCAGTTTAAAAACCCGCATTATCTTCACGAAATAGTCCCCTGATCTTACAATAGCGTATTTCTATTTATACATATAACCGGATCAGATCAGTAGGTACAAACAATTGCGATTGTCTGCGAGTGCACGGATATGATCTAATGGCGGCGTGGCCAGCGAGAGTGATACTTCCGCTATAACACAACGAATTGAGTGTGGCATAGGTTGGTAAAGGAAATAATAGGTACCTATGTGTAGTATTATGGAAAATAAGACTGCTTCATTTCTTTTTACATAGAATCGAAGGAATTCGCAGCCAGTAAACACCCGAATAATATCTACACTAATTTGTCCCTTTCAAACCCTTGTCTCAAAAGAAATGTCTGTAATAATAAACAAAATGAAAGCTCAGATCATTCTAAAAGTTGTTCAAATCTCACCGAGTTTAATTTCCCCTCTATTTTTGATAACAAAACTTGATGGATCAGCCCGTCCCATATTCAACCTAAACGCATTGAATGAATTTGTAAAGACCCAACCATTTCATTTAATAAACATGTATCGCATCCTGGACTTTCTACAACCACAAGACTGGATGTGCAAAGTGGACCTAACCTCCTTCGCCTTGTATACAACCAAGAACTGTTAAAGATGACCTGCCTTCCATTCACTTTGAGCACTGCTTCCAAAACCTTTTCAATACTCACCAATTGGGTTGCCCAAATATTAGTAATGTGCCGGATATTCGTATCCGTATCCGCGGGTATCCTAGGGAGAAAAAAGATCTGTATCCGTATCCGTTACTTTTTGGCGGATCTTGAACGGATCTTTTATATTAATACATTTCATTACATATATGAAATTTTGAAGATATGAAATTTTTATTTAAATGAAATACTGTTAACTTCAATACAAATTAGTTTAAAAAAAAAAATATGATATTTATTCTAATTCAAGTAGAGTAAGTACCAGTAAATTAAGTTATAAGGTAATAATTAAACTATCTTTGTAGTGAGATCAAACCTCTAATATTTGTGCTATGCTAATTGAAATAATTATGTGAGTTAACAAATCAATTAAAACTATGTTGAAATCAAGAACTTAAAAAAAATACGTCATAATTAATGAGTAATGGTAAATTGTATTTCAAAAAGAGTACCTAAGTAACTTGGCAGCTTTGTCCCTCAAAAGTCAGTTACGATGAGAATCATAAAATAATTCCTACTGAACCTGAAGAAAGTTGAGATCCGTATTCGCGGATCTAGACCCTTATGATCCGTATCCGTATCCGCGGATCACATTTTTAACGATCCAGCACATCACTACCAAATATTACGAGAACGCTGACACCTCCGAATCACAGTGTATCTTGACGACTATATGTACATCAAAATTCAAAATGTACACGTTCTTCGAGATCATGTCGAGCTCACATTAGACACATTACAAAATCTTGGTTGGCAAGTAAATTTCGAGAAATCTGTTCTTTGTCCTCAAAAGACTATTACATTTTTAACCGACTTCAAAAAAAGGAAGTTTTTCAATTAGACCGTATATATTTTTTAGGAATATTGTGGAGTCCCTGGAACATTTTAAAATCCCTGCCAAAAAAAAAGATTTTTCATTGGTCAGAAAAGTGAGTCAAGTTCTCGAGCGAGGAATAATAACTCTAAAGGAATTGCAGAGAATAATAGGACTCCTGAACTTTGCTAGTTATGTTTTTCCTCGAAGCCGGCTCAATCACCGGCAATTATTAATGTTCATGAACTCGCTACCAAACCTTTAATCGAAATCCTACCCATTACCACAAAATGTTCGAAAGGAACTGGAATGGTGGACTCTGAATTGTTAGTCACCAACACCTCTACATTACCCTCCGCCAGTAAACTTCCTGACAACAGATGCATCAAACCAGGGCAGGGGGGCGCAACTGAACAATCTGGCGGTATTGGGCTGTTGGTCGCAAGAGGAACAGGCACTGCACTGCAATCAAAAGAAATGTTAGCCATATTTCGCGCCCTTCGAGAAAACGCTCACCTGCTCTGCAACAGCTCGATCCTGATACAATGCGACAGCAGAACTGCTGTCAGTTATTTAAGGAGCGAAGGAGGCACGAAATCATTACCCCTAATAGAACTAACCTATCAAATTCTGAATTTACTGGACCAATTTCAAATACACTTCAACATACACCATCTCCAAGGCAAGTACAACAATTATGCCCGGGTCGACGGCGCATTGTGTTCAACGCGCGCCTCAAAGAGATGTCAGTAGAATTGACGGGGGCTGGGAATAAGGGCCGAAACGGAAATCGTGGCCACCGACAACAGGGCAACTGAAGGAACACGGGTGGGTTTAAGTCAGTAAGAGTCTGACACGCCCTCCCGCTCCACCCAGAGCGGGAGAAGTTATTTGATAAATTCCAACCCAAAAAAAAAAAAGTACTTACAACAATCATGCCGATCATCTGTCACGCTTTCACCAACCTCCGGCACTCCGGCACCTAATGCCAGCCTGTACGGAAAAAGTGTTTGCAAAGTGGGGAACCCCAATAGTAGATTTGTTTGCCTCAGCGACAGCTCACGTAGTTTACAATTATGTATCCCGAGACCTAAGAGACCGACAAGCACTATTTCACGATGCATTCAGTGTCCCATGGAACTATCCACTCACATGGGTGTTCCCACCTCCGTTCTTAATCCCAAAAGTTCTAACACACCTCAATCAATCAACGGGAATATTTGTAATAGTAGTATCTCGATGGGAGAAGGTATTTTGGCGTGCAGACCTCAAAATCCGAGCGCTAGCACCACCACTGACTCTGAAAAACTTACTGACGCACCTGGTCGACACATCGACGGGACTTCTACCACCACAAGTGGTCGAAATCATCCTCGAAGTCTGGAAATGGGGGGTTGGTCCGAGGCGATAGAAACATGGACCGCTGAACAACAGTTATTGCTCAAAAATTCCTGGGGTAAGTCTACTTTGAAAACATAATGAGGCGGCTTGGAAGCGTTGGACTTCCTGATCTATATCTAAAAACATTGACACGAATTACAGGTCCGCAATTAGCAAAATTTTTAACTGATTTACATCTAATTAATAAATTATCATATAATACAATTCTTTTACATAAATTTGTCGTTTCCACTATGTGTAATGTTTATTTATTTATTTATTTATTTAAAGGCTTACCAACTAAACACATACACAGCATTATCCCAAAGTCTCTGTCAAATGTAGATCTCGCATGTATCTAAATTACAGGAAAGCACGACACTATCAATTAGCATACTACATTAATACACAAACCGCTCAAACGCGCCTAAATAAGTTTAAAAACATCAAATAATATAATAGTAATAAAACAAATTCAAACAATAACAATAAAATAATTACAAAAATAATTTAAAAAATAATCAATTAAGTCAATTAAGTTCACATGTACTTGTAAAACATATTTTAAAATCAATTGCTCTGGAAAAGCCTAAGTCTTCTAAGCCACCAATGTGGGATGTTAGTAAATTAATTAACTTTTAGTGGTATGAGGAACAGGGTGTAAAGTTCACTCATCCACCATAAAAAGGGAGGATCCTCCGACCACACGGGTGTTGTGTCTGGCGGGCAACTGCCCATCGGTTTGAAGTTGAAATCTTGTATGTATGTTGATCGCTTGGTAAACTCTAATTGCGCGATGCAGGTTTTGTGTGACGTCTATGATGCGTAGTTCGTAGGTATGTGGCGGTGTGTAACCGCTACATCACTCCCCTCCGGAGACCGGAGGTCGATAGTGGGCTGAATCTTGCGATGCTTCATACAGTGCCAGCTGTGGTTCCAGCGAGTCGGGGTGATTCCCCAGTGAGTCGGGGTGATAAGGCTGACAGCGTTGATTCCCCAGTGAGTCGGGGTGATGAGGCTGACAGCGAAATGCTTCTATTGCATAAACAAGGAAGCCCCAAACAAGCTATGAGCTAAAGTATAATTAACTGTTGGAGAGTGTGGAATATTATTAAATTAGTACCTACATTCTCTTATACAAAGGGAGGTTGGACCAAGCCAACAACTTTAGTTTTCATTTGATAAAAGACCTAGGTAAATAGGTTTTTAATAGTGATAATTATCAACTAATAACTGTTGTCTAATACAAAATGCCCAAAGCGCCTAAAGAAGTTTTCACTTCAATAAAGCTCCTATTGTTGTTAATCATAATCAACAATGTAAACTATTCTGAAGCAATTTTTATTGCTAATTAAAATGATTTAGTGCAACTTGAATTAAGTAGATATATATTTTTAACCGACTTCAAAAAAGGAGGAGGTTCTCAATTCGACGTTTTTTTTTTTTTTTTGTGTTTGTTACCTCAGTACTTTCGACTGGGTGAACCGATTTTGATGATTCTTTTTTTATTTGAAAGCTGGTGCTTCCCGTGTGGTCCCATATAAATTTTATTAACTTTGCATGGATGGTTTTTGAGTTGGGTTCAATAATACGTATATTTTCCCACTTAGTATATAGATGATATCTTAAGTTCCTGTCACTGTTATTTACATAGCAGGTAGTGGTAGGTATGCGAATTTATGTGGGGTAGATACTACAACTAAAAACTGAAAAATAAAAACTTTTTACAAAAAAAATCAACCGACTTCCAAAAAAAACATTACAAAGCGAAAAATAACTTTAATTTCGGTAGTCGGTGTCTTTGGTTTTGAATTTTCGTTTTTTGCCACCGACTTCCGAAATTAAAATTATTTTTTGCTTACCTAGGTATATGAGCTTGGGCCCTGTGTTGTGAAGCCATTAAATCGCTACGAACTTAATGAAGATAGTTTGCAGATGACGATAGCAACAACAAACAAACATATTTATTTACTTAGCATATGCACATATGCATGTATACATATTTGTAATATGCTCGTCAAGACCATTTCTTTTGATACTAAACATGTCATGATTATCTCAATTTAAGTTTTTTCGAGGTCAGTTTACGCGTAAAGTCCACCATGGATTTAGTACATGGTTCTGAACCCCCATGTGCTGAAATTATTCGTCGATTTTTTTTTTATCTGCTGTTTCATAGAAGTGTAATACATGCGCGATCAAAATGTATGGGAACAGCAGATTTTTTTTTAAATCATCGACGAAAAATTTCAACGCAGGGGGGTCCAGAGTGGGCATGCCACAATTGCGGCGATAAGACCCCTCTTTGAGGAGTGGCTTGAGAGGCGCCACGGCGCCCTCACTTTCCGCCTGACGCAGGTCCTCACCGGACTCGGCTGCTTCGGAAGATTCCTGTTCAGGATAAGGCGGGAGGAAACGCCCGGGTGTCACCATTGTGTGGATCGCCTGGAGGACACGGTGGAGCATACGGTGGAGGTCTGCCCGGCTTGGGCGGAGCATCGCCGTGTCCTCGTGGAGGCGATCGGCGGCGGTGATCTCTCGCGTCCGGCCCTGGTTTAGGCCATGGTACGGAGCGAGAGGAAATGGCAGGCCGTCACCTCCTTCTGCGAAGCGGTAATGCTCGCGAAGGAGGAGGCGGAACGCGTGAGGGAGAGGCAAATTTCGTGCCCTCACGCCCCTAACCGCCGCAGGAGGAGACGTCCGGGGCGGGAATTGCGAGCCGATTTCCGGCCACCGTAGGCGCGGGCTTGCGGATGGTGAGCAATAGGAAGCTCGCCGTCCGATAAGGACCAAGCCCGGGTCGACGGTGCGTTGTGTTCCACGCGCGCCTCAAAGAGATGTCAGCAGAATTGACGGGGTCCGCTAGGGCCAATGCCTGCCTGGGCTGCGAATATGGGCCGAAAGGGACAACGTGGCCCCCGGCAACAGGTAGGTCTACACTGTCCTCCCATACCTATTAATACTGTAATTTGAAAACATTGTAAAAACCATTTATTTTGAAAAGAGTAACCGTGGAGTTTCTTGCCGGCTCTTCTCCATAGGAAGCGACCAATTGGAACCGTGCACGTAACTTCTGACGTTTCATAAGTGCCCTTGTCAGTTTATGTGACATAAAATATTTTGAATTTTGTGGGCTTAGTATAGACCAGTGGTCCGCAAACCGCGGCTCTTTAGCCTATAGAGTGCGGCTCTTTGGCATAAAGAGTGCGGCTTTGTACAAATTTATATGAGTGCGAGAGTAGATACTGGCGGGGGTTGGGTATCATCTTAGTTTTATTCAAAATTCAAACTATTTTTCAAAGATTTATTTCCGAAGTATTTTCACCAAAAATGAACAGGACATCGAAAATTAATCATTAACTGTACCTTTCAAGGTTTTACAAGGTCTAGTAACTTGTTATTAAGTAAGATGCCTTCATCATATTATTATTATCAGCCGTTATGATGATGATGATAATGAAGGCATCCTACTTCTTAGCAAGTTAATTTTAGGAAGCGTCGTGGAGTGAAAGAGGATGGGAGTTTTAAGGATTAAGAAAAGTGTATTGAGACAGTTTGGACACACAGAAAGGATTGGCTCTCATAAGAAATCTTAGTCGTTATAGTATTGATATTTGGCTCTTTTAACTATTAAGTTTGCCGACCAAAAGAAAGAAAGAAAAGAAAGAAAATTCGTTTATTTGCGGTAAACATGACGCAAAGAACCACCGGAATGCCACATCAAAAAAAAATTTTAGGCCCCATCCCCCATATCTCCGCCCCCGTCCATTTGGAGTGCATTCGGATGGTACGGGGGGGTTCGGTATCACTTCAATTCCCAGATTAGCATTCGCCATCCGGTTGACACTCCGATTAATACGTGTCATATTGCTTTAACTATTCTGACGTTTCATAAGTGCCTATGTAGGTTTATTGTGAAATAAAACATTTTGATTTGATTTGTTTTGCACGACCGGAAATCGTCCCCGAACCCTTCAGCAGTTGTGCTTGTCACCACGAAACCAACGTGACAGTTATAAGTATGGCGAAGATTCACACAAAGTCTTACTTAGGGCAAACAGATATCTCAAGGTTTAGAGGTACCCTACTATCCACGTATTTATCCTTCCATAACAAGTTTTATGTGTAATTTCATGTAAATATTTAGGTTCTACGATAGCGAAACTAAAGACCTAGATAAAACGAATGCCAACTGGTTTTTTTAACCTAAATACTTGAAATATATTTCAGTACATTATTTGTACAAGACAGAAAGTTGATAAGATAAGTAGTATATTATTTTCCATCAAGGGCATCAGTAGTTATACCTAGACATAACCTGTCTCACAAGTATAAACAGTGATAGCCTAGTGGTGTGACCGTCGGACTGCCAAGTCATAGGTCTCGAGTTCGAACCCAAGGCACGCACCTCTGACTTTTCAGATTCATGTGCGTATTGTATAATTATCACTTGCTTCAAAAACGGTGAAGGAAAACGTTGTGAGGAAATCGGCATACCTGAGAGATATTTCTCGACGGCATGTGAAGCCAGGTCAGAGGCCCATGGGCGGCTTTAAAACTCTGACACCAGGTTAGTCACTAACCACACGAAAAGAAGTAGAAAACCTGTCTCACCACAAGACAAAGGTCTTCTTCTCTCAAGGAGAACGCTTTAAAGTAGGTACCTACTACTTGATTTAATTTCAAAATAAAGAAATATTTTTTTGATTTGAAGGACTTGGGTGCCAGGGAAATAAGATACTTTCCAACTGTGTCTCGGGAGCACGACCTTCTAACTATTTGGATTGTGTTAGAATCTATCCAAATCTGGATTGTTCAAAAATACACAAGGCATTATCTACTTATGTAAAGGCGAAATCGCCAACACACAATAAGTAAGCCCACGCTCGCACGGACGTAATACAGTCGCGGCGATTTTTTTTCGTGCACTGGATTTTCAACGATCTACTTAGCGCCGAGACTTGAAAATCCAACAGTACGTTTTTTCGAGGCGCTAGGTCGAGAGTGCGTCCCAGCGCGTTGGATTCTCAACGCTCGGCTTAACACCGAGAGTTGAAAATCTAGTGCGCGATAAAATCCAGCCGCGATTTTATTACGTCCGTGCAAACGTCGGCTAAGCGTGATGATCTATGTTCTTTACTTCTCTCTCACAGAAATTGGGCTCTGTATTGTAGAGGCCAAAATATTAACCAACATTTTTGTAATAGTTTTCTTCACCTTGATAACCTCTTTTTAGGGTTTCGTAGAAAACAAGGAACCCTTATAGTTTCGTCATGTCCGTCTGTCTGTCTGTCTGTCTGTCTGTCTGTCCCCGGTCTAGTTCCAAGACTGTTAGTACTCGAAAGTTGTAATTTGGCATGGGTATACATATTAATCATGCCGACAAAGTGGTAAAATAAAATTATGAAAAACATTTTTTTTTTGGGGTATCTCCCCTACACGTAAAGTGGGGATCTTTTTTTTTTTCTATCCCTTGATGTGGGGTATCATTGGAAAGGTCTTTCAAAAACATTGTGAGTGTGTTACAACCATTTTTGAATTCAGAGATCCGTTTGCAAAATATTAAGCTTTAAGCCCCCCCCCCCCCCCCCCCCCTACCAGCTAAATGGTTAGTTTTAGATATGTGAAAAAATTCACGGCAGTAGCTTATATAACGAATTTAAAAGGAAAACTATCACAGCTGAGTAGGCTTTACAAGTTAACGAGTAATAATCGACCAACTTAAATTTGCGGTTGTAAAAACATGTTCTCCCATACATTCTGTATGAAAGTTTTTTTTGTTTTCAACTACAAAGATAAGTTTGTTCTTGGGATAAATTCATTCCAACTACGGAACCCTACATTGTGCGTGGTCCGACATGCACTTGGCCGGTTTTTTCTATATAATTTTACTGACCTAATTCCGCTTAGGTTCCCATCCGTTCATCAACCAGAATCAGAACACAATGCAGTATCTATTCATCTGCTCAAGCATCCGTTGGCCAAGTAATTCTAGACCTAGTCTTGATTTCGTGGCGATTACATCTAATAGCCGAGGGGACGAGATGTATTATCTATTTGTGTAGATGAAGATATGACACGACTGGATAGATGACCGGGATTTAAAATAGAGACGACATCTTAATGCAGTTTTATTGGAAGTAAATTGAAAGATGATTTATTTATTTATTTATTAGTTGCGCCGCGGTTTCACCCGCACAAGTCTCGATCCCGTAAGAAAATCGAGATAAAAAGTATCCTATGTCCTAATCCAGGTCATAGTCTACGCATGTGCCATTTCATCCAAATCTGTTCAGCCGATTTAGCGTGAAAGCGAAACAAACAAACTCACTTTCGCAAATATTATTTAGGACTAGCTGACCTTGCAAACGTTGCTTTGAGTTATAAATGCTTGGGGTGCACCATCTTTATCATTTATTACCTACCCTACCTACCCTACCTACCCTACCTACCCTACCTACCCTACCTACCCTACCTACCCTACCTACCCTACCTACCCTACCTACCCTACCTACCCTACCTACCCTACCTACCCTACCTACCCTACCTACCCTACCTACCCTACCTACCCTACCTACCCTACCTACCCTACCTACCCTACCTACCCTACCTACCCTACCTACCCTACCTACCCTACCTACCCTACCTACCCTACCTACCCTACCTACCCTACCTACTCTACCTACCCTACCTACCCTACCTACCCTACCTACCCTACCTACCCTACCTACCCTACCTACCCTACCTACCCTACCTACCCTACCTACCCTACCTACCCTACCTACCCTACCTACCCTACCTACCCTACCTACCCTACCTACCCTACCTACCCTACCTACCCTACCTACCCTACCTACCCTACCTACCCTACCTACCCTACCTACCCTACCTACCCTACCTACCCTACCTACCCTACCTACCCTACCTACCCTACCTACCCTACCTACCCTACCTACCCTACCTACCCTACCTACCCTACCTACCCTACCTACCCTACCTACCCTACCTACCCTACCTACCCTACCTACCCTACCTACCCTACCTACCCTACCTACCCTACCTACCCTACCTACCCTACCTACCCTACCTACCCTACCTACCCTACCTACCCTACCTACCCTACCTACCCTACCTACCCTACCTACCCTACCTACCCTACCTTTCCTACCTACCCAACCTTCCCTACCTACCCTACCTACCTTAAAACCTTGTCCTAAAAATAACGAACATTTAAAAAAAAGAATTGGCCAAATTGATCTAGGCGTTGTTGAGTTATGCGCTTACCAACACATTGTGCGATTCATTTTTATATTATAGAAGTAAGGATAGTTAGGATAAGGATGTTCACACAAAACACGTACATAATAGATAAAAATACATAGATATAGAAGATCACAAAGGTACTGCTAATTTCAACGGTTTTTTTTTATCCACACCGGGGAAGCTCTTGGATTGCATCTCACCTGAAGGTAAGTGACGATCAGGCCGAAGGTGGAAGCGAGCTTCACCCGGAATCCTCAACCACAGAGGAACCGGCTATCTTACCTCTAACTGCCGAAACACAACAATTGGCGACAGACTTAAATAAGATGGTGGTAGCTAGCCAGGCAGAATTAGAACAAGCCCTACCACCAAGCAAACCGAGCAGAAATTTTTTTTGCTCCAACTGGGAATCAAATCCGGGACCTCTGGGTCTGAGATAGTTGGTGGATTGCACTAGACCACAGAGGCAAAATATTCTTCCAGCTGACCTGCGACAGGAGAGTTGTATAGGAAACATAGACACAGTGTGTAAACAGACAGTACCGGAAATGATGTTTGATTTAAGATACATTGAGTAATTTTTTAGGCATTCTAGATTTATCGTAAAGGTAATGGATGCTGCCAGGATCATAACAGTTGTAACACAAGATTTGTTGCTGTTTTACTAATGTTTTGTTTGGGCTACAAAAGATACAGGTAACAAGCTCAGACCAAATAAAAAACCAAGACATGCACTATCAACAGTGACGTGAAGCCGGTTTCGTAAACATGTGTGCACTTAGTGAGGTGTAGTTTAATTGTAAATGGGTGTAAAAGTAGGAGGTGTAGTTTTGTCATGCTTCACTGTATTACTTGCAGTGCTATGTCTTGGCTTTTATTTAGTCTGAGTTAACAACAAATATGGTGGTGCCAACCCGCACTATCACAAAGAGGAGACCTGAGTCACATCAGTTGGAAAAATATAGGAATATTATGTTAAGTATCAACTTCCAAGCTCATTCATTAATAATCTCTTCCAAAATATAAGAAACGTATCTTGATTCTTGTGACATTTCTCATTTTAATTAACAATGACGATTATCTTTCGTTTGTTTTGAAAACATTATCTTTTAATTCAACGGGGACACTAAGACCATCTCATTCACAATTATCACGTGCCGAGGAGCAGTGTCCAGGTTTTCCACAGTGCCAATATGTTAAGGATTGTCTGCTTTTTACCGTTCTTAGGTATGTACCTACTTTGGTTTTTGTACTTTACTTTGTTGAGCTTTGTCCAAAGGGTTTTGAGTGATTTGGTAAAAATACGAATTAGAGGATATGTTTTTGGAATTGGATAAATTCATATTATCATTATTGATATAAGGGTTTTATTAAAAACGTTATTTAAAATTAAGTGGCGTTCAAACGTCAAAAATGTACGGTAACAGTCGCTAATCTAATAAATTTTTTAAAATTAATTAATTTACGTTTTTAAAGATTCTTTTCTATTTTGTGAATGTGAGAACGCTTTAGGCTTAGTGGACTGTAGATATGTTGACCATTTTTAACCGACTTCCAAAAGGAGGAGGTTCTCAATTCGTCTGTATGTTTTTTTTTTTTTTTGTATGTTTGTTACGCGATTACTCCGCCAATTATGAATAGACTTTGATGATTCTTTTTTTGTTTGGTAGATCATACTTCAGAGGTGGTCCCATATAAATTTTATTAACTTTGCTTGGGTAGTTTTTGAGTTAGCTTCAATTATACGTATTTTTTCCCACTTAGTATGTAGATGATATGATAACTTCTTGTCACTGTTATTTACATAGCAGGTAGTGGTATTCGAATTTGTGTGGGGTAGGTACCACAGCTAAAAAGTGAAAAATAAAAACTTTTTACAAAAAAAAAACAACCGACTTCAAAAAAAAAACACTACAAAGTGAAAAATAACTTTAATTTCGGAAGTCGGTGACAAAGAACGAAAATTCAAAACCAAAGACACCGACTTCCGAAATTAAAGTTATTTTTCACTTTGTAGTGTTTTTTTTTTTGAAGTCGGTTGTTTTTTTTTTTGTAAAAAGTATTTTCTATTTTGTTAAGTGCCTGGTACTTATTGAAAGACCTACACTGCCCTCCCATACCTAGTAACACTGTTATTTGAAAGTATTGTAAAAGCTAATTATTTTTAAAAGAGTAACCGTGGAGTTTCTTGCCGGCTCTTCTCCATAGGAAACGACCAATTGGAACCATGCACCTAGCTTCTGACGTTTCATAAGTGCCCATGTAGGTTTATGTGAAATAAAATAATTTGAATATGAATCATTACTTGACTTTGAGCAACGTTTATAAATAAACCCCAAGATCTCAAGACATCGCTAGATGGAGCGTCCAAAGCATAGAAATATAAAAAACAGGAGAAGTGGCATGGGGGCGTGTCTGTGTCCGCGCGTAATGATCAAAGTGCTCATTGCATACGAAAATGGCCGTCTCCGCGAACTAGTGTGCTTTCGGCCGTGATCGGGACAATTTATAAGAATGCCGTGTTGTTCAGTGGTTTCTTGTAAAAACCGAAGTCAAAACAAAAACTTTGTGAATCATGGAATCACTTACCATATGTAAGTACAAGTATTTTACTATATTTGTCTTTAAAATAATGAAAAACAACAAATCGTAACATATTTCTTGCTTTTACTACGTTATTTTTGTTTTCAAATATCACAGCGACTGTACTATTTTTGCACTACATACATTGCTCATTAACTACTACCTAAATATGTCGCTCAGTGACTCAACAAGCAATGTAAAAATCACAAAACGATACTGTGGACTGCGGATGCATCGCGCAGTACGGCCGCTGTGTCTGGCGACGAGCTAGTGATGTGGTTGTGCAGATCCACTAACGTAGGCTATCGACAACAATGTCGTTTGGCGAATGAATTTATTGCTATTATACTTTATTCTTCAATTTGTCAACTGTTTTACCCGGGTGGAAAATCGATGTGAAATAATGTGTTTTACTTATTTTGATTATTTTACAGCGTGGTAGAGAAATGCGTAACCAACGGTCGTAAAGTAAGTTAATAAAATTTTAGGTGGAGTGTTTTGGGTTTGAATTATAGCTGGTCTATTAGGCCTTATACTCGTGCTATTTCCTTACTTTTTTATGGTTTTGGTATTTTACTTCCGTTAAAGTCTTCAAAAGCTTCGAATGCGTTATAGTAATCGGCATGGTTCAGATGATTGGACGTAGATTAGCAGAAAGGACTCAACCCACACTATAGTCAAAAATGAAAAAGGTCCTAAAAGAACCAATCTTTAGGCTCTTTTAAATTTTTGACCATAGTGTGGGTTGAGTCCTTTTTGCTAATCTACGTCCAATTACAGTGACTTTTGCTTAAAATAAGTCAACATATTCATGCTATTTACACTATTTGACAAAAAATGCCACTCCAGTAATATCAAAGCGTCAAGTGCTGCACAAATACCTCCACTTTACAGGTCAGTGAGTAAACATCATAGCAGGGTTCAACAATATCTACTGTTTCAATAAACTATGACAGGTTAAACCAACGTAACTGGATTTTTTAATTGTTTGAATTTTTTGCTTATTATTTATTTTCATTATAATATTTTCTGGACTTAACGTTTTTATTTATTTTATTTTCAGGACACCAAATTTTTTAAAGTATAACGACGGTGAAGTATCAATATCTAATAAGTACAAAAACATGCTTTTACAGGAGGAGAAAAAAACGTTTAATTTCTATAGTTTTTGACCATTTGAAGTAAACATTAGTAAGTGAAAACCGCCAAAATGTTAGTTATTAGATATTGATACTTCACCGTCGATAATATTAAATGGAAGAATCGATACCTTTCTGATTTAGTCAATCACTAGCGTATATGTAAAATAAATTGTTTCTGTACAGCACAACGATAGAAATGATGTTTTCGTGTGAGTGAGTTGTACGGTGCATGGTAAATGCACGCTGTGTTTGATGGGATAAGGTTTATAATTGATTATGTAGTACGTTCTGATTTATGAATTGCAAGAGTGAGCGCAGCCTCGTATCTATTTGTTTTTCTGATCTGCATGTGTAGTTGTGGCGACTAGTGGCGAGGTAGTGGGGACAAAGTGGAGACATTGGGTTTCGATACATTTTCAACTACCGGGCATATCTCCTTCTTTCCTATATCCTATATCTATGGTCCAAAGTGTCTGTACACCAGCACCTTTGAGAACAATAAAAATGCCAATGATGCCACCCGCCATTAACTTAAGCCAAGAACATGCCTAAATTATTGACTTTAACTCGAAGAGTAGAAGAATATTTGCAAGAAACTTTTGAGCTTGGCTTTAAAGTATAAGGAGAAGATAAAAAGTGGTGTGAATTATGATTTGCTGGTGGACGTATATGGATACAATTCGGGTGAATGTGAAGTGAACGTTAACTTAAGGGAGCAGGATTGGCTTTTGACCACTATCGCATCATGATGAGCGATAATGCAGGCGAAGATGGTGCACGCTTGCTTAATATTGTATTCACAGGACACTTGAAAAAATTTCATTGTTTTCCATCGGGCAAAACAGAGTCTCACAGAGAATTCTCAAAGTCACAAAATAACGTAGCTGTACCTACGCACAATGAATTTTCTAAGAAGGTGGTCCACAAAACAGTAATAATAAAATAGCAATAATAATAAATTAAATAATAATCAATAAATAATAAAATAATAATAATCAATATAACAATAATAATTAAATAATATAGCAATAATAATTATTCAAAAGAAAATAATTTATTTATATGAATAAACAGAATTATAATATATAAAAAATAAAAGGTATATAAAAATAATCTAAATTTAAATACTTTTTACAGATAAAACATAAATAATAATAGTTAAGCGAAATTTTAGTAGGTTTCTTATTCGCAATCTCCTGACTTTTGATTATATGTAAGTTAAAACTTGTTCCCACAAAAACAATGATCTCCTAAAACAGGGCTTCCTCTCTCCTACCCTTTCTGCTGTGCCCTACAGGGTCCATAATGATCTAAATTTTATAACTACCACCTAAGTACACATTATGGTAAAGCAATAAAGATATTGAGTATTGAGTAAAACATTTCGATATACATAAAATTGTTGATTAGAATAATAACAATAACTCAATTTCTCACAATCGTATGCGTAGCGTATCTTATTGTTTACAAGTTTACCTGTTTACAAGTATCTACACATAATATCATTGTTTCGGACAGCGTTTGTCTACGTCTATTAAGTACTTAAAATTGTGAACTTCTAGAAACAACACTTTAAATGAGCCATAGGTTTGAGTTGAGAGGAGTACAAAATAAGGGAAACTGAAAACTTCAATCATACCTTTTATTCAGTTTCTTATTCATCGCATTCCAAAACTGAAATTGCTTATGTACGTCACACTGCTGCCAAGGTTAAATGGAACTGGGCTGGCAAAATCTGTCAAATGCCAGAAGAGCAATGGGCTAAAATAACCACACAGTGTGTCACAAACATCAGCAAATGGAAACGCGGCAGGAGGCGATAGCGGGACGAACTCGACTCTTTTCATAAAGATTAGCCACATAAAGCAGCAGATCGGGATAAGTGGAAGGAGGGAAGGGATTCCTATGCCCTGCAGTGGGACACAAACCGCTGATAATAAATAGTAAATATGTCCGTTTGAACCCGTCTGTCCCAGACGGAGGTTAATGTTTTACAATCGACACATATAGATTTAGAGAAAAAAATACCCAACCTGACGGATTTTGTGGTCGTTATTTCAGAAATCGCGGCAGCGGCTTGCGTAACAACCGTTGCAATGACAACGACTACGGCTTCTACAACGAGTACCAAAGAGACTATCATAGATTATGAACCAGAATGGACTTATGACGGTAAGGGTCAATTTTTTACTTACTTTTTATTGATGTTTTACTGTAAAACCGATTTCTGGCTATTGGTTGCGGCCATGGGGATTTTCAAAAAGACAACTTTTATTTCTTGTTTGTTATTCAATTGGTCAACCGATACCCTGATGAAATGAGACGTACTTACATAATAGCTTGCTACCCATAGATATAAGTTTTAACAATACATCTATTTTGCTACCTAATGCTGGTACAAATTGCTGAACCGTAACATGAAATGTAACACACAAGCCGTTATAATTTATGCGTTGCAACATGAACATGTATCACAACAATGAGGAGAATTTGTTTCAACGTTTAACACTGTCTCCGGCATAACAGTTCCGATGTTGTTAGGCCGCGTTTCATCAAAGTGTAGTCGGTCACCGACTGTGAGCGTCCAGTTCAAAATGTATGAAAAAACAACTTCATCCGCCGACTGTCTTTAGTTTTTCATAAATTATCACAGTTGGCGACCGATTATACCAACATTTGGTGTGAACGCAGCCAAGCCAATTTAAAGTTAGAGGGACAAGTCCTGTTCCAAACCTGAACAGAACTTGTATGAGATTGTCTTCTAGATGAATTGATGAAATTCCATCGTCAGTAGTTGTCTGGCATTTTTGCTGAACTGGGCCTATTTGGCGCAGCCGCGAGGCACACTTTCCTGCTAAGTTCTTACAACGCACTTTACACTTTTTATTTGTTTTCTTTTTTTTTTATTTTCTTTTTTACTTGTAGTATAATAATATAGAACGGAAAATTCGAAGACATGTGACAAATAAAAACAACCCGCACTGGGCCCGCGTGGTAGATTACGGCCCACTCCCTCTTACAGAGAGGAGGCCTGTGTCCCAGCAGTGGGAACATTATAGGCTGATGATGATGATGTTGTGATCCTTTTAGTCTGTCCTAAATAAATGTATTTTCTTGCTTTATTTCTTTATGAATTAACCGAAATCTATCCATGGCTGGTAAAACTGACAACATAAATATCATAATTTCGTCAACAGAAATAAAAACTATAATGTCCAAAGAAATTCTTGGAATGTAATTACTCGTACATTGTCGTATGGCGGTAATTCAAGTTCTTGATCAGCTTTAGTGCCGGTGCTCCGTATCAGGAGTTTTATAGTGCGCGGTAATTATAACCGTTATTAAAATTTTGTAATTCAAGGTGATGGTGTAACACTATTTAATGTATTAGGCTTGGTTTATCGATCGCAAGAAAATGGTTCACTTTCCAGGGGCTGTCGGTAGGAATTCAGGATCATTTTCTCCAATGTATTTCTTACAGTGTTACTATAGCTGCTAAACCTGACTCTGGGATGCTAACAGCAACATAGATTTACATTCCGGGGCTTTCTATCACGAATTCAGGATCCTCGGATCATTTTCTGAAACGTAGGTAGGTAGTAACCCTGTTGGTCCTGCGCCTGATCACTCCCCGGTCGTGTCGGATTGCCGTCCCATCAGACTAATATGAGAGTAAAGGAACAGAGAGTGCACCTGCGTTTGCGCACACACTTTTGCACTATAATATCTTTTGCTTGCTTGTTATTCTCTGTTGAGATTGGCCACCGTGGCCGAAATTCGGTCGGGAGGATTTCTACCCTAAAACTCTGGGGTTCTAGCAGCAACAGAGCAGTTAATTCAAAAATGAGAAATTTCGTATAGGTACGTACGCGTTTCGTAAGCGCAACTACTTAAACCGAATCCTGCCAACGATGATACAAGTGACAAGCGAGGGAGTATATTTATCTATTGTTAAGAAATGTTACTCAGTCGACTTTCTAGTAAATAAATAACTAATTTCCGACTGTTAAAAGTAACAGTTAGATTGTTCTATTACTATTCATCAAACTTTTGGAATTAGCTATGTGGTTGATGTACTATTTTTAGTAGGTATTCTAAATCAACCCGTGGAGCCAAACGTCATGACAGCGACAATTTATAATATCCTCTTTGACATCACCCAAGGAATACTTAACTCCTTCAAAAACTTATTGCCCACAATTTTTTCTTAAACTGTTTTTCAGATGAAACCAAATGGCCAGGCCGCCGCTGCCAAAAGGGCGGCAAGAGGCAGTCTCCTATCGACATTAAAACAAGAGATGTCTTCCATGATTTCACGAAGGAGTTCATTAAGTATGGACCTCTGCGGTTCACGGGGTACCATAAGGTGCTCGTCTCGGGGATCAATAATGGATATACTAGTAAGTGGTCTTCTAATAACCAACGGGTTAATTGCGTAACAAGCCAATTGGGGTGCTGGAGTCTTTTACTGACTCTGAACACGAGGTCATTTTGCGAGACAGTTTAGTGGGTCAGGTCTAGTGGTGGTTAATAAAACGTATAGCGCCAAAACATAACACGCTATGTGTACAAAGCATCTAGCGTTTGCTAGATCGACTATGACTTCGCGCTAGAACTATATTACTTCAACAAACTAAACGTGCACAGCGGAGTCAGAACGGGATAGCAATAAACTTTTTCACTCCTCTTGCTCAAAAAGGCCGTCATTGTAGAGTACCAGAGCGGGGAAAAAATAGCATTTCTTGCTCTAGGAGAAAAAGTATTTTTTTTTTAATTTTTGTCTTTTCCAACGAGCCTTGAAAAACGAAAAGTCTTTATTCTTTTGTAGAATAATCATAAGTATGGACTCGACTTATTACTTGTTCACAAAAAAGAAGAACATTATATTTTTGAAAATGGAACTAAATGCGGCTATCTCTTGGGTAGCATTGCGTTGCGGCTACAGAAGAAATAAAAAAGGCATTGGCGCGAAATCTTTAGAATTTTTCTCTAATTTAATGCTAAACAATTTTATTTAAATTTTCGATTTCTGACATTCGACATATTAATTAATCGAGTCGATCAAAATTGAAAAAAAAAATCGTTTGGCATAATCGTTTTCGCACAACAGTAAATAAAAAAAAAAATGGTCGGCGATTTTTAACACAAATTGAGTAGTGGTAATGAATTTACGTGTTATTGGACCTGTGTTCGTATATTACGTTAAGATCTGGGCATTTTCTAGTTGTGTTTAATATTTGTCACATTTTAAATCGTATCTACATGTGCATGTGTGATATTTGTGAAAAGTTAAAATGTAAACTCGCACGATTGGCGCGAAACTTCGACTTTGGATATCAAAAACTTAATTACCACTACTTTTAACTTGAACAATGGATGAACTCGTCAAATAATTAAATGATGTAGTATTCACTGCCCCTGTGGTGGAGTTTGGATGTTCGAAATCCCCAATTTTTATGTTTTTAGCCTCGACCTCGATTGTCATCAAAATGGCGATAATCGCATATACAGATTTGAATTTTATAAAGGTAAATTAATATTGTATTGGATTATTTTATTTTCTCGCAATCGTAGTGAAAAGTAGAGTCTAACACACCGCGCTAAAACCCATTATAACTCGGTTTCTATTTACTCCCTCGCTAAAGCTCGGGAGTAAAACTACCTCGTTACAATGGGTTATTTTAGCCCCTCGTATAACAATCTACTATTATAAACTCGGGCGGCAGTCGGCCCGCGTCGGTCGTCTGT
Organism: Agrochola litura; assembly: GCA_949152395.1. Classification (NCBI taxonomy): domain Eukaryota; kingdom Metazoa; phylum Arthropoda; class Insecta; order Lepidoptera; family Noctuidae; genus Agrochola; species Agrochola litura. The sequence goes on along the minus strand of OX424490.1, from coordinate 32,184,798 downwards.
AATTCTGCAAAATAAATTCTCTAAATTTAAAAATAATTTTGATACAAGTAAATCGAATTTGACAATCGCGACTCCACACTTGATACCTAACCACGTGAATCTTTTTAGAGCCGGAGGCGCAGGGGGGGTGGCCTCGATGTGTTTTATATGGAATTTTTCACTTTTTGTATGGAAAATAAGAAAAAATATTACCTACATGTAGAGTGTAAGGGGTTTGAGTGTTTTATAAAGGGCGTATATATTTTTGCGATTGGACACACCGTTTTTGAGATATAAGCAAAAGAAAAAAAAAAGTAACATTACTGTTTTTGCACCTGAAGTCCGAGGTGTTGGTGTGAATTTAAAGTTCATGACAACCAATTTTATTCCACACGTTTTTTTTTAAAATCACGATTGGAAATAGTCAGATTTAGTTAGACAATCAAAATTTTTACACTTTTACCTAAATGTTCATTGATTTCTAACGCTTCTTGAGAAAAATATTATATTCTTTCGTGTACAGCGCGTTGTGAGATAACATTCACCGCGCAACATTAAGTCCATCTAGCGTGTTGGCAAATAAAATGATAACGTCTCTGCGTTGAAACTGCGGAAGAGTTTTGTAACAACGTGTTATAATGATAGCGTATAAAATAACGCGCTAGAAAAATATATTTCATAGTCAATAACACGTCTATACTATCTAGCGGTTGAACATCACTAGCAGGTCCAGTGGCTTGTGCCGCTTACTGAAAACTAGTCAGTTCTAAACTGTCTTGAAATGTAAACTAGGGTTCGTTCATTAATTACGTGAGGCGTTTAAGGGGAGGGGGGGGGGGTGTCTAACCGAATCTCACCCAATCTCACGTGGGGGAGAGGTGGATCTAAATATCACGTAATTATTATTTTTTCGCCATAAACAGTGTAGTATTGCGAGAACACTGGGTTAAATTTATTTATTTTTATTCTTTTTATTATTTTGGTCTTTTTAACCGACTTCCAAAAAGTGTTCGTAGCGTGTTTGCTTTTTTTTTTTTTTTTTCTATGTATGTCCACCGATTTCTCCGTCATTTGTGGACTGATTTTGAAAATTCTTTTTTTGTTTGAAAGGGTATGCTCTTAAATTGGTCCCATATAAATATTTATTAACTTTGCTTAAGTAGTTTTTCAGTTAGCTACAAAATACTTATTTTTTTCCCACTTAGTATGTAGATGATATATGATAAGTTCCTGTCACTGGTAGCAGGTAGTGGTATTCGATGGTGTGTGGGGTAGGTACCACAACTAAAAAGTGAAAAGTAAAAACTTTTTACAAAAAAAAAAACAACCTACTTCCAAAAAAAAACACTACAAAATGAAAAATAACTTTAATTTCGGAAGTCGGTGGCAAAAAACAAAAATACAAAACTCAAGACACCGACTTCCGAAATTAAAGTTATTTTTAATTTTGTAGTGTTTTTTTTTTTGGAAGTCGGTTGTTTTGTTTTTGTAAAAAGTTTTTTATTTTGTTTTACTTAAGTAAAACATGTTTCTTCACTAAAATATGGCTAAATCCTACACAAAAACGAGACGTGTCCCACACGAGATCCTCACGGATTGTCACACGTCGAGCTGCTGAACTTTTGTATGCAAGCGACAAATGCTTAGAGTAGCTTAATCAGAGCGAGGTTGTTGGGAAAATCACGTGGACATGTTGGTTCAGGGATTCACTTTTGAGACTACACATGAGTCCCCGTGGACTGAGTTAGAATGGATGTTCTTTTACGAATTTTAGTAGTTCCTATTTAAGTATTTTATTGTTAAATTTTCTTACTGTAATCAAGCACAGATTAACGTATTTACACTAAAAATACGCATTTTGTAAAATCTCTCATGAGTTTACGATGGCGGACAAGGGGATCGAACCACATCTTATGACATCTCATCAAGGGAGGGCTCGAAAAATCGACTCACGTAATTAATGAACGGCCCCTTGGCTAGTCAAAGGTCAGCAACGGACTGAACAGACTCGTAAACTGACCTCGTATCAGGAGGCCATGAGTTAGGTTGATCAAACAGTGTGTCAGTCATTTAGAAAAAATAAAGGTATAAATACGGCTGTTTACGATTTAATGAATAACATATTAAGGAACGTCGATGGAAAAGTACTAGTTTGCGCAATTTTAACTGATATGACGAGGGCCTTCGACTGTGTTGACCATGAAACGCTGTTATACAAGCTAAACATCATAGGTATCAGAGGAAATATGCATAATCTCTTAAGATCATATCTCAGCAACCGAAAACAGCTCACAGAAATTTCAAAAATATGTTTAAAAACTAAGCGTGAGGAAAAATACGTATCAGAGCGTCGACTTATTAGGTACGGCGTACCACAAGGTACTGTGGTGGGCCCTTTGTTATTTTTAATTTATATTAACGACTTGCCACGACGCATAAAACATCCCATGGTCTTATTCGCTGACGATAGTACTGCTTTGATTAAATGTATAGACCCAAAAACGTATGAACATGACATAAATAATACTTTAACTGACATTATACACTGGCTTGATCAAAATAATTTAACCATTAATATACTTAAGACTAATGTTATGCATTTTTATCAACGGATACCACCGCAAACTTTAAATATAAATTACAATGGACAAAACATAGACCAAGTGCAAGTTGCAAAATTTTTAGGTATAATGATAGATAGCCAACTTACCTGGAAGCCACATGCAGAAGAAGTATGCAAAAAATTAAGTACAGCAGCGTATGTGATTTTTAATCTATCCAGGAAAGTGAATATGCCCACCAGATTAGTTGCTTACCATGGTTTAGTGGCATCAATACTCAGATTCGGGATAATATTCTGGGGAAATTGTAGTCTGAGAGAACAGGTATTCAAGGCTCAAAAACGATGCATAAGGGCAATGTGTAACATGAAAATAACAGATAGTTGCGTACCTGTATTCAAGTCCCTAAATTTGCTAACATTCCCATCGCTTTACATTTTCGAAATAGCTGCTTTTGTAAAATCAAATATGCATCTTTTTAATAAATTGTCTGACAATAGAACACGTCCAGTTAGAAAGCAGTATACAAACATGCTGTGTGTTAGTGGTCATAACACTGCATTATTAAGGAAAAGTGTTATATGTATGTGCCCGGTTATCTTTAACAAAATACCCGATGGAATAAAAAACGAGTCAATTCCGCTGTTTAAAAAGAAATTGTCAGTCTTATTAATTGATAAATGTTATTACTCCATTTGTGAATTTCTAAATGATAAAACTTTATAGTTACCAAATGAACTCTAATATCTTTAAATCTTTATTTTATTTTATTGACCATATTATTATAAGAATTTTCATATTGACAGTATATCTAGACTATTAAGCACTTGTACTAAATGTTTGCTTGCCTAATTTAAGGTAGAAAGTATAAGGATCTCTGATTATAAAACATCTGCATTTTTTGTACCTACTTTCTATGCAAATAAATAATTATTCTATTCTATTCTATTCATCCAATACGATTTTGACTTGAAAGAAGGTTAGAGAAAAGCCACAAGACTACAAGACTACAGGAGAGCCCAGCCAGATCGAGATTTGGGTTAGTTGCCTTACCAATTTTTTGACATTTCAAATAAACATTCACAAATAGGTATCTAATTTCCCTTCATCACCATTTTCTGATAACAGTGTCTTTTTGCCTCGCAGTACAATTCAGTACGGAGGGCGAAGATGCCATCCACCCGGTCCTAACAGGAGGTCCTCTCAAGTACATCTATCGTCTGGAACAGTTCCACTTCCACTGGCTTTCTGAACACGCCATCGATGGTGTCAAGTAAGTTGCCTTCAAGTTTTATACCACTTTACACCATTTTACACCATTATAATTAGACTTGATTGTCCCACTAGTGCGCTACTGGAACAGCATATTATTTATTTATACCCGGAGACTTTACATTTTTATTTTAAGACTAGCTGCGCCCTACGGTTTCACCCGCCGTCAAATCGCATCGCCCGACCGCACTTTTACTTCGTTTTCGTTAAGCGTTCTTTCTGGCCTTTTGCTTAACTCCTAAGGGTTGTAGCATGATGTTAAATAGCCTATATCCTTCCTCAAGAATAATAAAGGCTATCAAATACAAAAAGATTCTTTCAAATCCGACTCGCAGTTTCAGAGATTAGAGCCTTCAAACAAAGCAAAAAAACAAACTCTTCAGCTCTATTATTAGCATTGTTTTTTTAGTTCTCGCTAACAATTTAGACATAAGTAGGTAAAATTCTCTTTTTTCAAGAGTGTATTCTTCACTGAATGTAGTACGTGGGGATATGTTATCTATCTAATTTGAACCGCTTTCTATTGCATAAACGTGGATCTCCCAATGACCGCTACATTTTTTTAAAGCCTATAAACTATTGTGTCCTGTCTGTTAGAATTCTGCGTTCACCGCTACCCTGAGTGATCATATTTTTGACATGTAATACCACATTAAACACGATTTGCAGATTTATTGTTGACCGTACGTCGCAATATACCTAGGTAAAAAAGGAAACTGCAGTCAAATTCCCGAAAGTCTGACAACCAGTCTTACCAAGGGGTCGATCGTGTTACTCAGTTACTGGATTGAAGAGGTTTGATTGACATTTTTCAGCTGCATCCGGTTATACTGGAAGCCGGTCCCAACATACGTGGGAAAAGGCTGGGCAGATGATGAGGGAGCTGGACATATTTGGTTAATCTCTAATTGTCTTTAATGACTGCTACGGGAGGCCCATAGCGACAAAACTGTGTCGTTCCATTAAAATGTCATGCATTTTTCAGATACCCCATGGAGCTACATTTCGTCCATGTCAGATCCGATCTGCAGGTAGACGAAGCGCTGGGGAGGAGGGATGGACTGGCCATCGTGTCGGTGTTTGGAAATGTGAGTAACGTCACCAGGATTTAGTACTTATTGATGGTTTTTGAAGGGACTACGAAAAATCAATACTATTGTATTGATTGATAGGCGCCGTCCTAATTTGACATCGGTCGCGCGATGCTGAGATACGATTTCATGGTGCGACGAAATTTGAAAAAAAAATCGCATGAAAACTCAAAGCATTTATTTCAATTAAACCATTTACAGGCACTTTTGAATTGTCAAGGGGTCGGACAGTCAGAAATATGAAACTAGTTGCCCATTCCAAAGCGTAGTAGGTATGTTCCTATGAAGAAGAACGGGCAAGAAACTCCACGGACACTTTTAAATCATGATATTGTCACAAAATATTGGTTACATCATTCGTGTTGAAATTATACATCTGAGAACAATTTAGGAAGACGTGCACGTTAAAAGCGTCCATAATAAAAAGATAAAAAACTATTCGAAAATTAAAATAAGCCGTGGCAGCTAAGAGATTGACCAGTCCCTACTGATGGCGCCCATTCACGAACATGACGCATGGATCAGCACCATTTAGCTCAACCATTTTTAAGGGAATTTAACGACCCAACAAACACGTGATCGCGCGATCATCAATTAGGACATTCAGTAGATACCAGTATGTTCGATCGCACGGACGTGCGAACATTTTCATCGGACGCACGCATCATCGCACAAGCGATGGCCAATTAGGACACGCCTATTAATTTAATATTTGCTCTCTAGTCAAGTGGTACCTAGGTTGACTGCCGACTGTGATGTCCTGGGATCGAGTTTTGCTAACTATCAGCCCGAAGTTTGAAAACGTTCTGGATTCTGACACAAACGTAACCAACAACCAACGTAACGTGTCTAGTAATATCGGAAAGTAGCCAATACGCCAAATATCTTGATTTTGTCAAAACGATCAGATTACTGCAGCTACCAATAATAAATAGGCCTTATTAGAAGGCTAAAAGTCACCTAAAGGGCAATGGAGAGGGCTATGCTTGGAGTTTCCCTACGTGATTCAGAAATGAAGCGATCCGCAGGAGAACTAAGATAACCGACATAGCCCGAAGAATTGCCAAACTTAAGTGGCAATGGGCAGGGCACATTGCTCGCAGAACAGATGGCCGATGGGGCCGAAAGGTTCTGGAGAGCGATCGCGTACCGGAAGACGTAGCGTTGAAAGGCCCTCACAAGGTGGACCGATAACCTTGTGATGGCCGCAGGAATCCGCTGGATGCTGGAAGCACAGAATCCGTCAAAGTGGTGGTACTTGGGGGAGGCCTATGTCCAGTTGTGGACGTCTTTCTGCTGAAATGATGATGATGACTGCCTACTAAGACCACTCAGAAACTCTAACTCATAATCACCAAATGGAGCTTAGAATAAGTCACAGGTGGGGAAAGACTGCTTTGGAAGTACGTAGAACCTTCATAAAACATAACAAAGGTATCAAAGTAATTTTTAACTTTATTGATATCTATATGTGCCAATTGGCGAAGACAGCGATAAAACTTGTGCAAAACACCAATCAGCTAATAAAATTAAAGTTTTATCATGCACATTTCACACAAAAAGTACAAGAATGTTACAAATTATCACAACAATAAATAGTTATTGTCGGTTACGATTGCATATGAAGTGTGGCCTTGTGCCCTTAATTGACACGTTCTTCTTGGGTTTATCAGCTAAGTTGTGTAAGGTAACAAATGTCTTTTTGAAACTTTGTCTTTCTTTAATTTCTCGAAAGTCTTACTTACCTACTTGTTATAGTTTTTGATGTGTAGGTAAATCTTTTCCTCGCGCTTTCCTGCAATGTGTGGGAGCTACTTAGTTTGTGCTGTGGGAGTGATTTCGTGAAAAGGGACGGAAGTGTGTAACAGGAAGCCGGGGAGGACCAAAGAGCGCACGCGGTGTTAGCCGACGTACGCACGGACGTAATAAAATCTCGGGGATTTTTTTTTTGTGCACTGGATTCTCAACGCTCGGCTTAACAATGAAAGTTGAAAATCCAGTGCGCGATAAAATTCCGCTGCGATTTTATTACGTCCTTGCGAACGTCGGCTTAGAGTTGGCCATCGGATGGTACCAAGCCATTTTCCGAGAGATTGGTACTGTCAGCCAAGATGTCAGATATACACATCATAAGCGATTGCTGTAAGGCTCGGTCGTATTTTTTACCGACTAAAAAAAAAGAAGTATTTCCTGCACAATAAAGTTGTTCAAGTTTTCACTTCTGTCGGCACTCCATTTTTTATTTTTTATTTTTTTGGCTTGGTAATTATCAAATAACTTCTCCCGCTCTGGGTAGAGGGGGGGGGCGTGTCAGACTCTTACTGACTAAAACCCACCCGTGTTCCTTCGGTTGCCCTGTTGCCGGGGGCCACGATGTTTTCGGCCCATATTCGCAGCCCCGGCAGGCATTGGCCCTAGCGGACCCCGTCAATTCTGCTGACATCTCTTTGAAGCGCGCGTGGAACACAACGCGCCGTCGACCCGGGCTTGGTCCTTATCGGACGGCGAGCTACCCATTGCTCACCGTCCGCAAGCCCGCGCCTACGGTGGCCGGTAATCGGCTCGCAATTCCCACCCCGGGCGTCTCCTTTTGCGGCCTGGAGTGACACTGTTTTTTTATTTATTTATTATTATTATATTCTATTTTACTACGATTTTAAAATTTGTTGTACTTAATTACCAACTCATTTGTTTATTTTAATTTCATTGACATTTTATTATATTCAAATCTAATCTATTCTATTACATTGATGTTATATCGGTTATACCTGAATTAAAGTAATTTTACTTTTATTTAAGTCTAGTTTCGAATTGTGCTATCAGCGCATTACTTGGAAAATTCACCTTAATTTGTAAAACCTAAAATGTGTGCAGGTACAAGCTGAGCTTGAGGACTATCAGGAAGAGACCTCAGAGTTCATGCAGTATATCCCCAGGCTTCTCAACACCGGGGACAGGATCAGTGGAGTACTCCTCGATATGACGTAAGCATGACAGCATGCCATTATTACAACCATAGAAATATAAAAAACAGGAGAAGTGGCATGGGGGCGTGTCTGTGTCCACGCGTAATGATCAAAGTGCTCATTGCATACGAAAATGGCCGTCTCCGCGAACTAGTGTGCTTTCGGCCGTGATCGGGACAATTTATAAGAATGCCGTGTTGTTCAGTGGTTTCTTGTAAAAACCGAAGTTAAAACAAAAACTTTGTGAATCATGGAATCACTTACCATATGTAATTACAAGTATTTTACTATATTTGTCTTTAAAATAATGAAAAACAACAAATCGTAAAATATTTCTTGCTTTTACTACGTTATTTTTGTTTCCAAATATCACAGTGACTGTACTATTTTTGCACTACATACATTGCTCGTTAACCACTACCTAAATATGTCGCTCAGTGACTCAACAAGCAATGTAAAAATCACAAAACGATACTGTGGACTGCGGATGCATCGCGCAGTACGGCCGCTGTGTCTGGCGACGAGCTAGTGATGTGGTTGTGCAGATCCACTAACGTAGGCTATCGACAACAATGTCGTTTGGCGAATGAATTTATTGCTATTATACTTTATTCTTCAATTTGTCAACTCTTTTACCCGGGTGGAAGATCGATGTGAAGTAATGTGTTTTACTTATTTTGATTATTTTACAGCGTAGTAGAGAAATGCGAAACCAACGGTCGTAAAGTTAATAAAATTTTAGGTAGAGTGTTTTGGGTTTGAATTATCGCTGGTCTATTATGCCTTATACTCGTGCTATTTCCTTACTTTTTTATGGTTTTGGTATTTTACTTCCGTTAAAGTCTTCAAAAGCTTCGAATGCGTTATAGTAATCGGCATGGTTCAGATAATTACAAATATGAAGAAACACATCATTTTATAAAGTATAAGGACAAATGTGGGCTTATGTACCCATCTCCTGATGTCGTCATGATTTGTAAGATAGTGGAAATAATCATAAAAACAGCTTGTCTCACCAATAATAAATTAACAGTTAAAACTAAAAATGTCAAACAGGAACTCATGGCAAAGGCTTTGCCTCACTTCATAGGATTAGATCTCTTTGAAAATATTAAGTTTCACCAATTTGAGCAGTCTCCCTCCGATGAATAATCACATAATATTTCAAATTAAAGCAGTCATGGAAAAATATATTAATTTAAGATAATACTATTTGACAAAAAATGCCACTCCAGTAATATCAAAGCGTCAAGTGCTGCACAGATACCTCCACTTTACAGGTCAGTGAATAAACATCATAGCAGGGTTCAACAATATCTACTGTTTCAAATAAACTATGACAGGTTAAACCAACGTAACTGGATTTTGATTGTTTGAATTTTTTGCTTATTATTTATTTTTATTATAATATTTTCTGGACTTATCGTTTTTATTTATTTTATTTTCAGGACACCAATTTTTTAAACTATAACGACGGTGAAGTATCAATATCTAATAACTACAAAAACCTGGTTTTACAGGAGGAGAAGAAAACGTTTAATTTCTATAGTTTTTGACCATTTGAAGTAAACATTAGTAAGTGAAAACCGCCAAAATGTTAGTTATTAGATATTGATACTTCACCGTCGATAATATTAAATGGAAGAATCGATACCTTTCCGATTTAGTCAATCACTAGCGTATATGTAAAATAAATTGTTTCTGTACAGCACAACGATAGAAATGATGTTTTCGTGTGAGTGAGTTGTACGGTGCATGGTAAATGCACGCTGTGTTTGATGGGATAAGGTTTATAATTAAATGTGTAGTACGTTCTGATTTATGAATTGCAAGAGTGAGCGCAGCCTCGTATCTATTTGGTTTACTGATCTGCATGTGTAGTTGTGGCGACTAGGGGCGAGGTAGTGGGGACAAAGTGGAGACATTGGGTTTCGATACATTTTCAACTACCGGGCACATCTCCTTCTTTCTTATATCTATGATTACAACGGTACAGTCTGACTATTTTCTTAATGTCCCTCGGGAATCATCGCATTTCCGAATACCTAGTCCATTGTGGGACATCGCGTCATCGAGCGCATGATATCCGACCTACGTAATAGGCGGACCGGCATTGGCTGGAGTGAGTTTATGACGACAACCTCGATGCCATAAAATGTCAAACGAATGAACGTCAATAGGATAGAATTAAACTAAAGGAATTTTGTGTAAAATATAATCTATTTTCGCAATCTGTTATTTCACTGAACATACACAATAAGTACCCATATTCATCAATTATTAGATTTATCGTGTATAATAATTTGAATTTAGAACTAAGTATTTTATATTGTTGTTTTGTTTTGATTTCCGTGTAAACTACATAGAGCTGAAAAACGATTTTCGCCCCTGCGACTTTAGCAGCTTTCGTCTCATTTTAAAAATAAATTACATTAAGTTAAAAGAGTATTAACAACTCTATATACTTCCAAGTCTATTGAGAGCGTCCGATCTGCACCAAATGCAAAAAGCAACTGATAGAAATCCGACGACCGACGAAACACGAAGTTTGCCGACGGACATTAAGAAAATAGTAATACTGTACAGTATGTTTTGACGCGTGGCCAAAATCGGAACTAACGCCGCCATCTTATTCTTTCAATCCATTTCCCAAAAAAAATTGCACAAATGTTTACAACAGCGCCGTGATCAACGTCATTCGAGCGCCAAAAGATCCTTGTAGCACGTATTGTTTAACCGAGACCACTGTACCGCACCTCAGGTAATAGCGCGGCTAGACGGGACAGTGCAGGCCGCTCATTTGTCAACGTTGCCCCCCGCCTCGCCACGCATTCCTAACGCGCGATACAGCGCAGCGATCCCGGTCAAACTACTTCCGTATATAAAGACAGGTTGTTGCCAAAGTTTAGGCACTAACGCTTTCATAGGATTCATTTCTAACTATTAGGTCTAGGACTAGCATTCTTAGTTTATCGCTATCAGTAGGTAGCTATGCATGTTTAGATCATAAAACACAAAATTGTAAACTAAGCAATGTAGTTAAGTATTCATAAGAGCGTTTATACAGAAAGTGGGCTACGTCGCAAATAGCTGTCAAACATTCGCTATTTTGATTAATTTGACAATGGTGCCAATTCCCTTGTTCACAAACTAAACTTAATTTAAGTTCAGTGCATCTTTTTCTTTCTATTTCATTAAGAAAAGGACAAAAGATAAATGTTTGTTTAGTCCTGTCAAATTAATCAGCGCTTGACATAAATTGACGTAATTTTAGTAGGCAAGTTTTTAATTACGTCTAAACTTGTATGGAGTAGTGACAGGCCAATTAACTATTGGTCGAAATTAGGAAAGAATTAAGAATGATTAGCCTCAATATTTGGCAAGTTGATAACCCTCTTCCTTTACAAATTATCTTGTTAAGGTTCCTAATTAGACCATCATTTGAGAAATCTAGGGAGAAGGTCCGGCCATTCGGCGCTGAGCCGAGCGCAACGCGCTTTTATACTGGGTCAAATTAATTTAACTAGCGAAACTGATGACCAAACGTTGAGCAGCATCTTCAACTTAGCGTCAGCAACCCATAGCAGACAGACAGGCCGTCGCAATGTTTATGAGACTAGGCACGTGGATGTGGAAATAAATATGAATCCAAATTCGTATGTCTGTCTTTATTTGTTCACCAAATATGAGCACATATACGTCACAATAATCATGGATGAACATGGATTGACATGGATAAAGTATTAAAGTCACAGTACCAAAATATCACATAAGTTTCACAGTAGACGCGGCGCCACCAGTCAAGTCCGATAGACGCGGCGCTAGTGTGTTTGTCAAAAAAAAATGTAGTTCCACAATTTTCCGCCCGACTTCAGTGGTGACGCGGACTTTTTTTTTTTTTTTTGTATAGTTGACATGCGAGATTGAGATTATCAGTCATAGAGCAAAACGTCAAAAAGCACAGACATATCTCAAAAAGGGAAGTTGCCTCTGTCAGTAGAGACTATAGACGAATCATAATGCATACCTACCACAGACCATCAAGCCTTTTTTAACAGAAAGTCTGCAGACGCGATGCTTATTTTATTTGTGTTAATTCTAATTTATTTTTTTAAACTTAACTTTAAGTAAGATAATTATCCTTTGCTAACAATAACACAAATGGAAGAAGTCTCTGGCTCCTGAAATACAGATACTCTAACCTAGCTCTGGAGCCAGGGTCTCAAATTTTTCTGTAACCTTTTATGGCAATTAAGAATTTATTTATATATAATTATCTATATCTCTCTCCCAAATCTTTAGAAATACTTTTATATGTTCAGTAAGTTAAAGGCAGTCTTTGTTGGGCCCCCTACGTATGCTAAATATAAATGTAGAGTGCAAAAATTTTCGAGCTCGCAACGCTTGCTTCTTCTTCGTATCGCTCTTGACAGAGCCAGTCGTGGTCACAATGAACTGTGTCCAATCGCAGGTGTAGTCGTTGCCCGCCTCACGATCTCCCTCCATCTGGTTCTGTTACATGACAGTCTGGCGCATTTATTAACAGGGCCTCCAACCGCGGATTTTATTTGATCGGTCCACCTCATTGGCGACCTCCCGCGTGGCCTATTACCTTCCACTCTGCCCTGCACCACTAGATGCTCTATGGAGTCATTATTCCGCCTAGACATGACCAAAAAACTTTAGCATTCGAGACTGTACTAATGCTGATAGACGCTGTTTGATGCCGAGTTCTTGGAGTATGGAGACGTTTGTGCGGAATTCTGTTCAACGCTTGCTATATCCTCCATTATCTTTTACTCAAACTTTTCTGTGAAAATCGACAAAGTAACTCCTATTTATGTATATATAGTCAAAATAAAACCTTACCTATCCGGGGCGGGGTGCTAAAATTCTCGAGCTCACTTCGCTCGCTCTTGCATTTTACGTTCTCAAACAATTCTGAATACGTCGACAAAGTATCTCCGATTTCTGTATGAATAGTCAACAGAAAACCTAACCTTTTCGAGGTAGTGTGCTAAAATTTCGAGCTCACTTTGCTCGCTCTTATACTCAACGTTCTTCTAGTTCTCAAAGTTTTCTACATACCTGGACGGGCCCCCATTTAATTTGCCGCCCCGGGCCCCCGATTGGCTTTGTTCGTCACTACGTACATACTTTGCTTTCGTTTTCCAGTAAACTGATGAATTCGAGCAACAAAGAGACATACTACACGTACTCCGGGTCCCTGACATCTCCTGAATGCAATGAAGCCGTCATCTGGATCATATTCACTGCACCAATCTTTTTGACGGATGCGCAGGTAACACGCTCAACAAGCAATAAATGTACATGTAACCTTAAGATTGTGAGAACCGTACGATCCCAACCTAGATAAATCATTTTTTTTAAACATAGTCAATGGGCCATTTTAGGAACCTAGTAGCCCAAGAAAGCCCGTTATGAATAAATAAATATCCATGTAATATCAAGACTAGCATTTTAAATTTTGATTTTGATGTCACTGACAATTTCAGTTAGGGTACCTGGGTTACCGAAATACTTTGCCCTATATGTGGCGACCACCGGGCAGTTTAACAGCACATGGGCTACTGTCTCGTCGTCTTTCATGCAGGCTCTGCACAGCGGACTGTCTGTGACTCCTATGACATAGAGGTGTTTATTTAATGACCCCATGTCCATTTACAGCTGCTGTAACTGTACGCAGCTACTGTTTCGTTAGTCGGAGAGCCCGTTTCGTGAGGCGGCCATCAATTATAGGCAATGCCTTCTTGACCTGCCTGCACTCACTGTGGTCCAACCATAGTTTGTGATGTTGGTCCCTGGTTTGTTTCTTTACCAGAGTGCGTAGGTATCCGAAGGGGAGTGGCGCGATGGGTTCAGGCCCCACTGGTGCCATGCTCGACCCCTTTTTGGCAAGTTCGTCGGCTGCGTCGTTGCCCCGCCAGCCGCTGTGTCCTTTGATCTGGTGGCACTCGCATATCAGCCCAGAGTCAACAGTGTGACTGTTTAGCGCTTGCAGAACAGCCATGCTGTCTGAGAATATTCGTATCGAGTGGTCCTTAACTTCCCTGGCCAAGATGGCTGAAGCGGCAAGAGATACACCCATGCATTCGGCCTGGAACACTGTGTTATGGACTCCCAATGGTGTGGCTATGTGTGTGTATGTTGAAGTCCTTCGAGAAGATTCCAGCACCTGTGCCACTACCTGTTTTGGATCCGTCCGTGAAGATTCGTAGCTTTGCGAGGCGCAAACCCTCGCATCGGTGATCCTCGTGAAGTTGGATCCTGTATTTTTTATCAAATTGTTTGGGTACCCGGTCATTTATGGCTTTCGTAATAGGGAACTCATTATTGAGTCCTTCAAGCAGCGCGGTGTGTTTAGTATCTCTCTTACGCCAGAGATTAGTTGCATTAAAACGCACCGCCGCCATTGTCGCTTCCTGCTGTTTGAACAGGTGGAGCGGGGGCAGTCCCAGCATGGCTTCGATTGATGTAGTCGGAGTAATCCTCAAGCAGCCTATGGTCGCCACGCAGGCTAATCTTTGCATGTGTTTTAGTTTGTTGGAAACTGTAACTAGCTGAATGCGGGGCCACCAGACCACGGCCTCGTGAGCGATCATGGGGCGAATCACTGCTGTGTACAGCCACAGTATAATTTTGGGGGATAGGCCCCACTTCTTACCTATTATTCTCCTTCACTGCCAGAAGGTAATGCAGGCCCTATTTAGCTTGTTGTCTACATGACTACTCCAGTTTAACTTACTGTCTAGAATGACCCCGAGGTACTTGACCTCGTTGGCCATCTGACGATTACTACGATACGTAGTGCTTGCTAAGTGAGGTTACAGATCGTTCCCGTCACCTTCCCCGAGACAAGGATTGCGATGTCATCTGCATACCTCTATTGTATAACAGCGGTTGGCATTGAGTTTGGTGATGAGATCATTACCAGATTCCATAGAAGAGGGGAAAGCACCCCTCCCTGGGGGCAGCCTCTGGCTATCATGGCCAACTGCCGCTCATCCTCAAAACGAACCACTCGTTTGCTTAACATGTTTGTAATCCAGTTCGCCAGTACCTGTTCTACTACATGTCTGGAGAGAGCGCTGCTGATGCTGGTGAAGTTGGTATTGTCGAAGGCTCCTTCGATGTCTATGAAAGTGCCCAGGTAGGTGCCTTTTGATGAATCGTGTCCTCTATCTGGCTGACCACCAGATGAAGAACTGATTCGGTTGACTTACCTGAGCTGTATGCGTGCCGATTACCGTATAACGGTATGGTTTTCAGAGCGCCATCCCTCAGCTCCCTATCGCATAGCCTTTCCAGAGTTTTTAGAAGAAAGGAGTCGGTGGGATTTGGCGTTTGTGTAATCACCCTTACCTGACTTGGGGATGAATATTACTTTCACTTTCATCCATCCTTTAGGAACGTATTTAAAGGCCAGGCACGCTCTCATTAAAGGCACCAGTCTTATTGCGATAGAAGCATCCCCCACTGTAGTAAAGCGGGCAACACTCCATCAGGACCAGCTGCCTTAAAAGGATGGAAGCTCCGGATGGCCCATTGGAGTTTCTCCAACGTGATCATCCTGCGTGCGTAACTCCAATCATTATCTGATGGTGTTTGGGTTTCATCTTACCAGTCGATTACCTGCGCGAAGAAGCATCCAGGGAAGTGAGTTTCTGTCGGGGTTGCGAATAAGTCCGAAAGTGAGATCGTGGCCCCCGGTAACATGGCAACTGAAGGAACAAGGGTGGTTTTTAGTCAGTAAGTGATTTTCAATTAGGACGCGTCTTGTTTCTTCAGGCGACGACGTAAGTGTGTTATCAGATTTCCAGAGGGTGGCGGGCCCAGGTGTGTTCTGTTGCGCCAATACTTTCCTTACCCTGTTTGCTTGCTGACAAGATTCAATGCTACCACAAAATGTGCGCCATCCCTAGGTGCTCCTGAATCTGATGCATTTTTGTAGCTGGATTTGGCTGCTTAGTAGTTATCCCAGTTTTCATCCGCACATGTGTTCATGGCTCTATTCAGAGCTGTTTTTACCTTGCCGCGCTTGCGCTCCAGATCAGCGTCCCACCAGGGTTGATTTCCCGGTATGTTGCGTAGCATGGTCTTTGGACAGGTAGTTTGTTAGCTGTCTATGATTGACTTAGCAAGATAGCTTACTTGTACCTCAATCTGTGTCGTATCCGCAAATGTCATCGGATCGCTTAGCGTCGCAAGCTTGGATTCAAGGTTGCGTCTACAGGTGGCATGATCCGTTTTGCGCGGATAACGCCGTGGTGGTATCGGTAGAACACAAACCTGCATGTCGAAGCGGATCCACCTGTGATCGGAGCAGGAGGCTTCCTCAGAGACCTTCCACCCAGTGGTGATTTCCGCCGCACCCTCTGTTGCCAGAGTGAGATCTATGATTGTGCGGCTTTACGGATGTAGGTTCGGAGCCAGTGTTTAGTGTTTAGAAGGGATAGGTTAGTCGAGAATAAGTAATCAACCAAGGCCTTACTCCTCTCGTTTTGCGTGTCCATAGTTGATGGTGAGCATTGGAGTCGGCCCCGACAACGACCTCAAACCCGCATCTCGTAAGAGACGGGCGAGTTCGTGGGGAGGCAGCACCTCCGCCTCGGGCATGTAGACCGAGGCAAACGATCACTATTTCCACGCCACGGCGTTGTCACGCTGTATTAGCAACTTTGCTGCAGAGACATCTCTGCAACAGAAGTCAGTAATAGCTGTGTTTTAAGGTTACCTGTGACATAGATGCACGATCTGGGGTGATCGTGGTCTGTGGTGACCAGGAGCTTACCGCCAAGATTGGAGAGTCCTTGTATGCGGCCTGCCCTAATCCACGGCTTTTGGATCAAGGCAATGGCCGTGTGTTGAACCTCCAGCCTCTTGCGAAGCTAAGCCGTCGCGGTTTGACTGTGGTGGAGGTTTGGAGGACTTTACAGGCCGACGAAAAGGACGTCATCGCTAATAGAACCCTCCCGTCCCTCCCAAGTCTTAGCCCAGCAAACAGGTCGCCCTCGTCAAAGCCGTCCCCTCCCTGGCCCGAAGCCGGAGACAGAATCATGTCGTCCAGCTCCTCGCCCGATGATGGGACGGCGCCTACGGTGGCGGCAGCATTGGCGACCGACTCTGCTACAGCAGGTTCAGCCGCGGATGTTTCCGGATTGTTTTGGGGAGTAGACTCCCTGCTGGTGTCTGCGGCAGCTGCGTCAGCGCCTCGCAAATAGATCCGGTGGCTGGATCCCATCCGTTAGGGACGTCGGTGAACCTGCCGTTCCGACCCTGAAAAATCACGTACACCGCCCAAAACCTATTGAGAGACGGCGCCCGGCCTCCATCAGGGTCGGGATTTGGTCAAACTCAAACCATTTATTACAATTAAACCAGTTACAGGCACTTTTGAACTGTCAAAGAATCGGTCAGTTAGTCAGAAAGTTGAAGCTATTGTCCATTCCAAAACGTAGATCTCTATGGAGAACAACGGGCAAGAAACTAAACATTCCTAAACACTCCTTTAAATATAGAAATTACAAAATCCTGGGTACAATATTCTTGTCACTTCTATATGTGAGAACAATGTACAAAAAATAATCAAAGCAATTAAAAATATATGATTGAAAATAAGCCCTGGCAGATAAGAGATGATCAGTCTCAACTGACGGTGCCCGTTCACGAACATGACGCGTGGATCAGCACCATCCAGCTCAACTATTTTGTATGGAACTGAATGATCCAAAACACTCGCCACCATCAGCGAGGCATTTAAGTGAGCATGACATTCTCTCAACTGCCATGCTCTTTTAAGTCAACATACTAAATATAATATAATAAACGGCTCCGTGGTACTCACATTAACAAAAATTTTAAAAATGCTTCTAAATTATACAAAACTATAGTTTGCAATGTATTTAAGAGATTAATAGAATTTTACTACCAAAAAGAAAGAAAATCATTATTATCTAATTGGAGTATTCAACTATTTACTTGGTAAAATAAAAGTTCGTAATGTCAAAAACAAAATAAAAAAGGGGAAAATATTAACTAGTGAGCCCAAGTGGCTGTGGAGCAAGACCAGCATTAAGCCAAACATTTTTATCTACGATATAATCATCCAACTTATAATATGCTTGTATACATAGTGTGCGTTTAATGCATGTTTTAAATTTTTTCTCATTTAGTTGAAGAATATCGAGTGGTATTTTATTATAACATTTTACATAGTGCCCCATAAAAGAACTGTGACAATCAAGAAGAAGACAATCTAAAACGTGATTGATCTAATTTGTTCCTATTCCTAGTGTTAAAATTATGACTGTCACTTATCTTACTGAAATCTCGCTCGTATCTCGCTTCTGATTTTTTCGAACATACATAATGTTTTCATATTGTATATACTGATAAGGTACCGTCATGATGTTAATTTTCTTAAACAGTTCTCTTAGAGATTCGCGTCTGCGGAGGTTGTAGATGGCTCTGTCGATCCACAGGAACACCGACCACCACGGACCATGCCTCTGCTTGTTGGTCGGCATGCAGAAGTAACCACCTCTTAATGTCGACCCACGGGTTCTAGTATGAGAGAACACGCCCAATATTGGTCACTCTTCAAATACCTCCTACTCGCCTGGGATCACGATGCCACATCGTGCTCGCTTCTGGATCTCCGACTGGCTCTTGACGACTAACGAGATGCTAGTTGGGAGAGATAGTTCGAAGAATGTCTTCCTTAGCCAGGCTAAGGTGTAGTCGTCGTTACTACACCACAGTTTTAGGAGACCCCCAGCAAACAGCGGCTTTTTTGTTGAAGGTCGGCCCTGGAGTATCTTGTTTGGGGAAGCAGGCCTCGAAAATAATCTGCTTCTGGATAGTAGCGAGTACCTGGTCCGATACGTCCTGGCTGAGGAACCCCGTGCGGTCGCAGGTGATCGCGACGTCGAGGGTAGCGCTGGCAGCTTGGGAGTAGCTTCGTTGGGCGACCCGTTTGGGTTGATCAAGTCGCGGCCGCTTATGCTCTCCCCGAGGTGTCAATGTCTCGTTGTGAACTCACTTGGCCGCAGCCTGATAAAAGTATTTTATGAAAATAAAAGGATTAAATCTAGAAATGTATAAAACTTCTAAATATTATTGTTATTGCAATTTATTACATACCAAATCTTATATTCGATAGTCCAAAGAAAGCCCGGGCCTTATTTGGGGGTCACGTAGTGGCCATATTATTAAATTTTGTCATATGGCAGTAAAAATCATGTTAAACTGAAATGACACTAAGAAAATAGTAAAACTAACCTTTAATTAAATGTTAACACTGTTTAATAAGCTTTATCAAGGTGAAACGCGATTACTGTATTTTGCTATAAAAAATAAACATACTTACGTGAGTGATGTGAACACGAGTACTGCTTTCACGCGTCACTGATAACTGACAGCTGTGTTCAAAATCGCCGCGCACGATTGGTGTAATGAAGTCTGCCTTTTGTTCAAAAATGCATTCACACGGTCACCGCTAAATTTTTTAAAAAACTAGCCTCTGAAACATGTATTTTTCAAGTGGGCCATAATAAGAGATGGGCCTTATACGGTGCCTGTACCTTAAATTATCAACCTTACTCGTGTTGAAATAAAGTCAAATTTGCCTCTATGCGAAAAATATGCGTGGATTTTTTAAAGAAACCAGCCAAGTGCGTGTCGGACCACGCACAATGAAGGGTTCCGTAGTTGGGATGAAGTTATGCCAAGAACAAACTTAACATTGTAGTTGAAAAACACGTTCTCCTATACATTCCAACTGCAAATGTAAGTTTGTACACACAATATTGAGAGATATGCCATGTTATTTTAAGACCACAGACTTCTTATAGGTTTTCCTGTAATCTATGAGTACCCAAAATTTTTGAAAAAAAGTACAGTGAAAGGTTCATCTTTAACTGTCCTTTTTTTTTCAAAAATTTTGGATCTGCTGAGATAAAGGGGGAATGGTCAATTTGCATATATTTTCATAAATGTCTTTAAAACTGTTTATTTTAAAAGTATAAAATATTTTTTTTTTTGAGATCCTCATTACAAGTCCTTTCATTTGATATGTCACACGGTACAGTTTGCAAAACTTTTTTTTTAATTTTCCAATTTGCTCCCGAATAGTGACCCCTATATTCAGAAATCATTTATTTACGTTACACGTCCGTATTTGGGTCACAAAAGTTCATATGTATACAAAATTTTAACTAAATTGGTCAAGTAGATTCGGCGCAAATTGGCTGTGACAGACAGACACACGAGTGGTCCTATAAGGGTTCCGTTTTTTTCCTTTTGAGGTACGGAACCCTAAAAACAGTTTCAGTAATTTTAATTTGTATCCTCAGTTAGTTTTGCACACCATATTTGTACGCCTCCTGGCATAACATAGCGCTCTGTTCACCAAACATAAGATCTGTATTTCTTTATACCTATGTTAACAAATAAATAAATAAATAAATAAATAAATAAAGTAATAAGGAACACAAATTGTAGACAATCAAATGAATTCTTGTGGACTTCATCTTTTTCAGGCTGACTGTACACACGGCTACACATCAAGCTATATATTTCCAGTTTATGCTGATCTCGCACTTTAAAGGATTTCCGTACAATGCGAGGTCAGCTTTTATCTAAGGACTTGTTGGTGCCATCTAAAATAACATAATTATATATTTTCCATCTCTGCAGTACCGTCTATTCGGAAAGGTGGGAGTAGGACGGCACAACTTCAGAAGCCTTCAGAAACGAAACCGCCACAAGGTCTTCACGCCAGGGCATACCAAGTTACAGGTGCCCCAGATAGCCATGTTCTTTAAGGATATCATCACAGCATTCGCAGAGTTCTTCAAGAAATTCGGAGCGTAAGTTGATTTTAGACTTTGTTTTTAGCCGACTCAAAAAAGGAGGATCTTAATTTGTGTGTTTACTTATTTTAAAGTTACAAAAAATAACAAACGTCTTAGAAAACACAACTGAGTTTTAAAAAAAGCAATCGCAAAAGCGACTTTCCTCTATAGTCACAAAATTAAAAAAAAAAAACGAAGTAGTCCACTTAGAGCACCCGTCCGAATAGCACCTGCGACTCAGCAGCCTACTGCTGGGGTGTATTTGTTTTACAGGACGTTATTAAATGAAAGATATCGATAAAACAAATTTCGTATGTACAGACGCCAGCACATCAGGCTACTACAATCTGTCAAATTTATTTAATAGATTTTCAACTTTTATCTCTGAAAATTAAGGTTCAAAGTTGATTGGGAAAATTTGACAGTTTTGGGTAGCTTGATGTGCTGGCGTCTGTACGTAAGTATGGGTATGAGTCGCAGGTGCTATTCGGACGGGTGCTCTAAGTGGACTACTTCCGAAAAACGGCCATAAAACTCGGTGTATAGTCGGGAATTGACCACCTAGGTACCTACTTAAATTGTTCGTTTATTTAAACAATAACTGTAATTCTAAACATCCTCCTTTTTTGATGTCGGTCAAGTTTATTTTTATTTTTAAAGAGCCTTCTTTGGTTTTGAGTACCTATTTACCATCAAAATGAACACCTTTGGCGAATAGATTGGTGATCGGAGCCGCTCTGATGTTGTATGGAAGGTGCTGGTGGCTTCATTTTGACATAACATTATGCAGTCAGTTTTAAAGAAATCTTCTGATGCAATTACCGAATATTGGGTTATAGTTCTCTTCGCACAATTTGAAGTATTCTTTCACATAATTATCAATTTCATTAAATCATTATCAAAAATCAATTTAATAATAAAAGTGCAATTTTGAGATGAATTACCAAAATTTTTTTTTTGTTTCAGGTTTGTGACGCAAACTGTCAAGGATCAACAGTGAAGACGTTATTAAATTCAAGTAATGTTAAACAAAAATGAGATCTATTAAGGGATGAAACATCCCATAAGAGCCGGCGCATCTGGCGGTTACCACTGCCAAACAAATATCGCCCTTGCCATTATTGAAATAAAGTTTCAAATAAATAAACTGCCATTAGCTCGAGAGCGTATCTAAGCGGAAAAAGGTGCGCGTTCAGGTATTTTCAACTTTATTTTAAAGCCCGCAATGTTGATATCTGTTTGGCAATGACAACTTACTGCGCCTCGCTAGATGTGCGTCGGTCCTAAGAGTAAACTGTTGTTCTGTAGTCACTGAAACCATATTGCGCTATATTGCTCGAAATATGGTCATCTTAGTGAACTAATCCACTAAGAGCATTGTCCGAATAGCACCTGCGACTCAGCAGCCTACTGCTGGGATGTATTTGTTTTACAGGACGTTATTAAATGAAAGATATCGATAAAAATCAATAGAATGTTTATTAATTACACATACGTACATACGAAATTTGTTTTATCGATATCTTTCATTTAATAACGTCCTGTAAAACAAATACATCCCAGCAGTAGGCTGCTGAGTCGCAGGTGCTATTCATAAGGGTGCTCTTAGTGGACTACTTCATCTTCGTCGGCGAGTACCTAAACGCCAAAAATAAATTGTTCCTCTCATGTTGAGGAGTAATGTGCGATTTAGAAGCAAAAGCAAGTTCAATATACCGACCGATTGCAATAAACCTAAAATTAAGTGTTTAAAACAAAGTTTTTTTATAAATATAGATTAGGTAGCAAGTATTTTTAGAGCAGTAACAGACCGACTTCATTGGCTCCAACTTCGTGAGATCGGGCGGGATCGTGTGTATCCGTTGCACGCGTGGACCTAGCTCAAAGCACAGATTAATAAAAAAAAAATATACAAAAAAAAAAACAACCGACTTCAAAAAAAAAACACTACAAAGTGAAAAATAACTTTAATTTCGGAAGTCGGTGTGGTTTTGAATTTTCGTTCTTTGTCACCGACTTCCGAAATTAAAGTTATTTTTCACTTTGTAGTGTTTTTTTTTTTGAAGTCGGTTGTTTTTTTTTTGTAAAAAGTTTTTATTTTTCACTTTTTAGTGTTGTGGTACCTACCCCACACAAATTCGAATACCACTACCTGCTATGTAAATAACAGTGTCAGGAAGTTATCATATCATCCACATACTAAGTGGGAAAAAATACGTATTATTGAAGCTAACTCAAAAACTGCCCAAGCAGAGTTAATAAAATTTATATGGGACCACCTCTGAAGTATGATCTACCAAACAAAAAAAGAATCATCAAAATCAATTCATAATTGGCGGAGTAATCGCGTAACAAACATACAAAAAAAAAAAAAAAAAACAACATATAGACGAATTGAGAACCTCCTCCTTTTGGAAGTCGGTTAAAAATGGGTCACTCCACATTTTCGGTATGAAGCTACAAGAAGGTACGCGACGGGCTCGACTTGTCGAATTCATTGGGCATAACGTAGTCAGAAGATATAAGAGTTACGTAATAGAAAGAGAGGCAACTGCTAGGTGAATATAACTGTAGCCAATTAGCGCTGTGCGACCTGAATTGCACTTTATTCTCTCGGAGCAAGAGTCGCATTTAACCGACTTCCAAAAAGGAGGAGGTTATATGTTCGTGGCGTGTTTGTTTTTTTTTCAATTATGAACCGATTTTGAAAATTCTTTTTTGTTTGAAAAGGTATTCTCTCAAAGTGGTCCCATATAAATTTTATTAACTTTGCTTGGATAGTTTTTGAGTTGGGTTCAATAATACGTATTTTTTCCCACTTAGTATGTTATGATATGAAAAGTTCCTGTCACTGTTATTTAATAGCAGGTAGTGGTATTTCTACCGACTTCCAAAAAAACAGTACAAAGTGAAAAATAACTTAAATTTTGGAAGTCGGTGGCAAAAAACGAAAATTTAAAACCAAAGACACCGACTTCCGAAATTAAAGTTATTTTTCGCTTTGTAGTGTTTTTTTTGGAAGTCGGTACCTAGATTTTTTTTGTAAATAGTTTTTATTTAAATGATTTTGCGGAGTGAACCATTTGTACTAATCTGTGTTCAAAGTTACAAACGGGCATCCGTATAGATATGAAGCCCCGTTTACTCCTGAAACATTGTTCATGAACATGATTGTGTTGCGGGGAAACAATTATGCTGGCAACATGGAATGCTGCAGTGTTGCTGGCAACATGCTAATGTTCCGTATTCATGCGGAAAACAATGTTTCGCGATTGTTGCACAAGATTATTTCCGGTGTACATGGACTAATAAAGAAGTCGATCTGTTCGCACCCTTATGACAGCAAAATGTGATATAATGATAAAATAAATATAAGCTTTACATATTGTTAAATCTGTTTTATTCAAATGATATTAACAGCCGTATCTACAATGCCACGCTCACAGTCATACATTGTCAAGTTGTTCAAACTGAGTTCTGTATACAATTAATATTCTAGAAATTAAACACATCTGCGATTCCCAAAGGCAGCAGAAGACTTGAAAATTATTTAGAATAAAAAAGAGGGCGTGTGCTGTTTGAGTTTTGTTTGTTTTTTGTTTGTTGATCTGTTCCACTGAAACCGTGTAATACGCGATTCAGCGCAGAGTATACGCGATTCAGCGCAGAGTATACGCGATTCAGCGCAGAGTATACGCGATTCAGCGCAGAGTATACGCCATTCAGCGCAGAGTATACGCGATTCAGCGCAGAGTATACGCGATTTAGCATCATCACCGACTGGAGTCGAGTATACCCGATTCAGCGGCACCTACGCAAGCGTCACGGTTCAGTTACGTTCACTGTTCAAAAAGAGTGCAAAGTGCGCCTAAAGAAGTTTTAAATTTTCTGGAACCGTACTATGAAGTATCAATGTCCCGTCTATTTGTGCTGTATTTCTCCATCTCTCTCTCACAACGACGTAAAATTATTACAGCCAGTGGCGTAGCTATTCTAGTAGTAAAGGGTCCCTATATCAAAATATGTTGGGGACCCTTTTTATCTGTAGCACAGCTCAAAAGGAGGGTTTTATTTTATTATACAAAATGAATAAAATAGCATCCTGAGTTGAGAGCTTAAGCTGTCATTGTGACCTTACTAAGAGAATCCAAGAGCGAGCGAGACGAGCTAAAAAACTGAATCAGATACGTTAAGTTTTCACTGAAGAGAAAATAGAAGCATTCTGAACCGAGATTGTTGAAGATTTCATTGGAATTTTACTAAAACAAAGCAAGAGCGAACGAAGCCACCTATAAATTTGGAGAATCCTGACTCGGATATGTTAAAAGCTGTCAATGTCATTTGACTAAGAGAATGTAAGAGCGAGCGAAGCAAGCTCAAAAATTGGAGCATCCTGACTCGTAGGTTAAATTTTCTGTGTGATTTTACTAAATGAATGTAAGAGCTTGAGAGTCGGACCGTGCCTTTGACTTTAAGCCTCAGCAAGCTACTTTTCATATTTTCCTCATCAATAAGAAATTGAGGTTTTAGATAATATTGTACGAATTTTTGCTTACACACCTGGGGGCCCCTGTAGCTTGGGGGCCCCGTATCATTGATACGGGTGATACGGTGGTAGCTACGCCCCTGATTACAGCATACGCCAACAGCAGCTGCAGTCATGAAATGCGGGAGCAAGATGACACGAGACTATAAAAATATTCACCGACCCACTCGCACGTATCATGACCGCGCTTACCGTGAGTTTTGGCTTTTAGTATAGTCCCCCAGGTCTGCGCAGTTAAAGAACAATATACATACATACATTAAACAATACATTATAGTACATATCTACAATAGAACTTCTACGCCTGCTCCTGATTGCTGACTATTTCCTTTAATCTCTTCTCTATATACTGCACTCTGGAGACCATCTTGTCTTTAGGGTTGAACTCTGTGTATGGAACCTGGAGTACTTTGAAGCTCTGGAATGTAGAAGAACGATATTTCCTTACTTTGAATTGGATGGGTAAGAATGGAAAGGTTGTCGTAAAATACTACTTTTGACCAGAAGAACCTACTTAATTTTCGGCTAAGAAATGTTTAATCGCAAAAACCAAGTTTTTTTTATTGCGTTAAGGGCCAGCTCTTGACTCAATCCCGCCTGGTGGAAAGCGATGGGTATGTAGGTAGGTAGGTGGTAGGGTAGATAGGTAGGTGCCCGTAGATAAATACTTAGTACTACCTGTACGAAGTAAAGCTAGTAATAACATAAATCAGATAAGTGGACCTAAACTTATCCGAAGACCGTGAAACTGGACATAAATGCATCGTATTTTATAGTAAAAAATAAAATAAAATAATCTACTGTGCTACTTGCGCTGGGGCTCTGTCTCGCATAGGGTCTCAGGTCTCAGCATTATGCTGAGTGATGGTCATTTTACGTAAACGTGTCCAATTTCTCCAATTTATTATTTTTAGGGTTCCGTACAACAGGAAAAAACGGAACCCTTATAGAATAATTCGTGTGTCTGTCTATCTGTCCGTCCATCACAGCCAATGCTCCGAATCTAATGGACATTTAAAAATATTTAAAAAATTGATGAAAATTTACCATTCCAAAACTACTATTCTCCAAAACTACTGAGCCTAAAATTAAAAAAAAATACAGATAATGGTTCTTTACACTCATAGAATATAAGAAAACCTATAAGAAGTCTATGGTCTTAAAATAACATGGTAATACTCTCAATATTGTGCGTACAAAGTTAAATTTTCAGTTGGAATGCAATGTTGTGTTTTTCAACTACAATGTTAAGTTTGTTCTTGGGATAAATTCATCCCAACCACGGAATGAAGGGTTTCATTGTGCGTGGTCCGACACGCACTTGGCCGGTTTCTTGCGATCGTGTTCTTCATTTGCGTCATGTTTACCGCAAATAAATGTTTTTTATTTTCATTGTGTTACGGTCTTTATTTATGTATTTTTCATGTAAAAGTTACGCATAAATACACTTTTTTAAACTTATTGTACCTACATACTATGTTCAGCTCGATCACACTTATTTCTGTGGAAAATTATACTTACCCGATTTACTTTGTCACACATTCAAGAGGTAGTTGCTGAAAAACAACGCTGCAGATAGGCTGTAGGTAGATAGGTTCGCCCGAAGTCACAACATTTTTCTGAGC
Source organism: Agrochola litura (assembly GCA_949152395.1). NCBI lineage: Eukaryota > Metazoa > Arthropoda > Insecta > Lepidoptera > Noctuidae > Agrochola > Agrochola litura. The sequence goes on along the minus strand of OX424490.1, from coordinate 32,157,883 downwards.
AACGACCTGTTCTTGCTCAAATGCGACGCACGGCTTAATTTTTCGTGATCCCCTTGGCTGTCGTAAAAATCTATTGTGTCTCATTTATGACAGCTGAGCTCTTGATATAAAAGTAGTTGACTCTGCAATCGGCATTTTGTTTTGATTGTTTGTTGTAATTACGCAATGTAAAGTCATCGCCACCACTCAAGTTCGATAGACGCGGCGCTAGTTAGGTATAATTATGTCTTTGCATCAAATTGCATTAAAAGACATGTAGTTTCACAATTTTCCGTCGGACTTCACGAGGCTTTTGGCTACTTTGTATGTGTGTATTTTTTTATAATGTGCGTTTTTTTTGTGCAGAATAAACAAATTTTCTTTTTTCTTTTTATTTTCTACATAAAAAAAAACAAAGTATAAAATATTGATATCCTGAAAAATTTCGACCCCGCGGAAAAATCTAGTCTCACATAAATTCTTAGCATGCCAGTTAGGTTTTTATTGCAAACTCATAAAAAGTTGATATTGTTAAAACTAATTGACTTCTCAAATTGGCGGTCACTACTTTATGTCCAAAACCGGTTTTTGTAACGTCAATTCCGATTATTCATAAGCCTGAGTTCATTGTGATCTGAATATAATACTGTAGTGTACCCATTGTTGAAGAGCCTAATAATAAATAAATTAATGACGTCTTTGAACAACAGTTATAATATAATTTATTTCGGCGTTGGACTGTCAAGCGGTTTTCTGAATTCCTGTAAGTACATAAATAATCCCACTTCAGGTCAAATATAAGGGTCAGTGACTGCTCGGCCCGAGTCATCTCAACCCGAATATGACGCCGCTGTCATCCGATTCAGGATGACTGCACCCCACTGACTTCAGGTCATTGTCTTGTTGGACGGCCGCTGACGTCACTTACGCAGCAAGTCTACAGAACCACTCCACTGCTTCATTGTAATGTTTTCAACGGATCGAGCAACTACGCCAGCATTTTTGAGCTCATTGGAGTAAGGAATTTGTGTCCGATTTGCAGCAAAGGACCAAGTGGCATACCTGACACGCTAAAGTTGGGTTCTTTGGTCATCACAAAGAAGGACCACCTTCTTCCTCTTAAATGGAGATTAGTAAGAGTCGTCGCCGTCCATCCAGGGTCAGATGGAATTTCGTGTGGCAGACGTCAAAACATCCGCTGGAATCGTCAGAGCAGCCTTTAACAGGATTTGCCCACTTCCCGTTGATTCTGCGTCTGGTTGAAAGCGCCTCTGCTGCTTCCAACGTCCGGAGGCATGTTCGAGTCAACGCCTGCTCGTTTATAATGAGCAAATCAACGTTGAGTAATAATTAGTTTGTAATTGATTGTTAGGATTATCTGTTGAGGGTATGGGAGGCCGTCACCTCCTTCTGCGAAGCAGTAGTAATGCTCCCGGATCGACGGCGCGTTGTGTTCCACGCGTGTCTCAAAGAGATGTCAGCAGAACTGACAGAGTCCGCTAGGGCCGATGCCTGCCGGGGTTGCGGGAAAGTCCGAAAGGGATACAGTGGCCCCTGGCAACATGGCACCTGAAGGAACACTGGTCGGTTTTAGTCAGCAAGAGCCTGACACGCCGTCCCACTCCGCCCTGAGCGGGAGAAGTTATTTGATAATTTGTCACCCAAAAAAAAAAGGATTATCTGTACTTGCTTCTCAGCTTTTCTTCCATTTTTGTTCATCATCGAGGCTTTACCAGTTTGGCTAAATCCTACTTACATATAAATGCGAAAGTGTGTTTGTTTATTTATTTGTTTGTTTATTACGCTTTCACGCTAAAGCTGCTGAACGGATTTAGATGAAATTTGGCACATGAGTAGACCATGACCTGGATTGGGACATAGGATACTTTTTAACCTGATATTCTCACGGAATCGAAACTGCTGGTGAAACTGCGGGGCGCAGCTGGTATCAGCATTATTTGGAGTTTCTTTGAAGAGTCACCTAAAATTCCTCATCAAGAGCTTAGATTCAAAAGCAGTACAATATTCCATCTGCCTGCAACTTCGCAATCACTACACGTAAATACATCAGGTATCTACTATGCTCCATGATATCATGGCTCCATACTATTGTCCATGTATACTATATACGTGGACCTATTTCTATTCTAGTGTCCTATGAAGACAGATTTATGTCCACACGGCTACACATCAACCTATACATTTCCAGTATAAGCTGACCTCGCATTGTACGGAAATCCTACACAATGCGAGATAAGCACAAACTGGAAATGTATAGCTTGATGTGTAGCCGTGTGTCCAATAAAATTCTTACTAAGCCGATTTATCTGCGTAGCCTTTACTTAAGGTAAGCTGGCTGGGGTCGGCTTCCAGTCTAACCGGGTGCAGCTGAATACCCATTTTTTTTTTAACCATGTTCTAACGTGGCTTGTGAACTGGCAGAAATCGTCACGCGAAAAAGTGTTAATACATTACGACTGTCTTCTTCTGATTCAAAGAGAAAGACAGAGAGAGAGTGATTGTGGGAGTACTGTAGGTGTCAACTTGTGGGAATAAAACTGCTGCCGTTGGAATTCAAGTTCAGAACAAGATTGCTACCTTAGAATGACATGGTAGCATGGAATTAGTATGAACTATATTAATGATGGCAGCTATAGGATTTTTCTTGGAACGAAGTTCTATAACGCGGCTTGCGGTAAGAGTGCACTGGCAGAAATTGTTACGCGAAAGGAGAGAGAGAGAGAGTGTATACGCTCACATTTTCTCTATTTTTCTTTCTCTTTGAATCTTTGAATTAGCAGAAGACAGTTGCAAGTACGAAGCTCTCTCTCCGCGAGAGAGAGAGAAAGTATGGATTTGGTCAAAATGTAAATCCAAGATGGCGGCTGCGAAAATTTTCAAATATTTTGTCATGGGTGTCGTTTTCAAAATTTTCGAGGGTGCTAAAGCCGATAGCGAAGTCAAAATGAAAATACAAGATACCGGCTGCAAAGTTTTGTTTTTGTTTTAAATCACACGTGAGAAGGAATTTCTTTCGTGACGGGGTTCCCCTGACCGCACTCGTTTATTTTTGTTTATTACGACAGATATACTCGTATGTTTTTACCTAGACCATTAACCGAATCCTAAAAATATTTATTTTTTATTTTTCAGTAATGTTTCTAGTGAGCTTCGTGCTAGGAGCGACATGCCTTGCGGCAGCCATGTTGACCGTGACAGTGGACCCGATACGACTTATCGCTGTTTATGTAAGTATAGGTACAGCACTTCCGCTGTAATAAATTCAAAAGAGTAAGTTCAAAAACTAAAACTCGACTACTGAAAAATCATGCTCTAAAAAGTATGATATGCCATTATATTTAGTTTTGTAGGTGTACAGGCATGCGACCACGGCTTTACCTTGACCATTTTTGTGCCTATGTCTTCTAGAGAGCGCCATATTGCATTAAATGTGATGTCACATAGCCTATAACCAGCGGACAATGAAGACGCTTCCAATGATACCTCATTTGTCAAATTATGATCGGTAGTTTAGAAGTTATGAGGTAACAGATGAACATACATACATACATACCGGTCAAAATCATAACCCTCCTTTTTGCTTCGCCGTAGTCGGGTAAAAATTAAGTCCCACCTGCCACCACATAATTTGCAAAGGAATTTTCCATTCACAGTTTTAAAATATTGACGTGTAAAAGTGTCTTAAAAAATCTACTTACAGAAATAAACATTGTATTTCATTTCTGTAGGTCGTTAGGAAGCTCTTGCTCATCATGTTCAAAAGTTCGAAAGCTGATACTTCTTCTTTTTCTTCTTCCTATCGATAGCACTACAGTTTATTAAATTTTGTTGGCCCAATAATCCTGAAATTATTATGGCACAAAGTAGTATACAGAGAATATACACGCGGCTACGTACGGCGAGGAATTTTTCATGTGGAACTACATTCCGCACGGTTTCCTGCAAATTTTTCCTTTCAAATCTTTCCTATCGCTTTCCTGCAATTTGTGGAGTGGGAAATCTGTGGGAGTGATTTCGTGAAAAGGAACGGAAGTGTGTAACAGGAAGTCGTCAACGCCGTCAATGGTACCAACCCATTTTAAGGGAGGTTGATACTGTGGCGATGGCGATGGCGATATTCAAAGTCAATCAAATTTAAAAAGTTAAAGTCATGGCGATGGCGATGATGATAGCAATGGAGATGATGATGATGAATATTGTTTATATCATTTATACATGTCAGCCAAAATGTCCGATGTTGTTACACATCATACGCGACTACTGTACGGCACGCTCGTTTTTTTAAATTCATTATTATTATTGGTAGGCCCGCGTCTGAGTACTATCTCACCTGATGGTAAGCGACAATGATGTAGTATACCTACATATTGTAGTCAGCGATGGTACACAATTCTTTACAAGAAATATCTATTCACCTCGACTTGAACACTTCCAAGTTATAGCTATCGAGAAACAGACTCTTGCAGCGAATTTTACTCATAACATAACATCACGAATGTAATCCCAGAAGGGTTAAGTAGAGGTCTACTTATAGCGACTATAATGTAGTACAGTACCCACATTTCGCCAGTTATGTTTAAGTCCTTTGTACTCTTATACTGGTCGAGTGTATTGCCATCAACCGGAACAAATACTGACTCTGAATTCCGCTCCGTGCACGTATTTCGTGCATAAGCTGATTGGGGGTTTATTCCTTCCCCAGTATACCCGCGTGGACTACGGCACATTTGTCCATGAAGCCATGAGCAAGGAGGTGGACAGTATCCACCTCTCTGCCTACCTGTTTAACATCACCAATGCTGAGAGGTTCATCAGTGGTGAAGATAGCAAGCTCAAGGTGAAAGAGGTGGGACCTTTTACCTACCAGTAAGTTGAATCTTGTAACTAAATAATATACAATATTTGAACAAAACATAACATCACGCCTGAACCTACCCCTGAACATGTGAGCAATGCGTTTATTACATCCACATGTCGCCAGTTATGTTAAAGTAATGTTATAGAAAATCAATAAAAATGATGGTGATGGGCGAGCTTAATAGTTAGGTGAACTTTTGAGATGAAAAAAAAAATGAGTGAGCGTTATAATAGTCGCATATGATGTGTAACATCTGACATCTTGGCTGACGTATATAAATGATATAAACAATATTCATCATCATCATCTCCATTGCCATTGTCATCGCCATCGCTATGACTTGACTTTGACTGACTTTGAATTTTTTACTTAGACTTTGACTTTGACCATCGCCATCGCCATAGTCATCGCCGTTGCCATCGTCATGGTCATCGTCATCGCCATCGCCATCGCCACAGTACCAACCTCTCGAAAAATGGGTTGGTACCATTGACGGCGATGACGACTTCCTGTTACACACTTCCGTCCCTTTTCACAAAATCACTCCCATAGATTTCCCACTCCACAGATTGCAGGAAAGGGAGAGGATAATGTTACACATCAAAAATAGAATAAATAAATAAAACAATAATGAATAATTTAAAAAATAAATTAGCTATAATAATGTTACTAATAAATAAACGTATAAAATTTATAAAACATTAATTATGTATAATTCATAAATTGAATTCTGTATTCATAAATAAATAAACGTATATAATTTACTAGCTTTTGCCCGCGGCTTCGCCCGCGTGGATGTCGCAAAATATCCCACAGGGACATGCTACCGAAATTCAGAGTATCCTATGTTCTAAGCCAGATTATGGCCTATCCGTATGCCTTTCATCTAAATACGTTCAGCCGTTACGGTATTAAAAGGTATAAATCTAATACCAAATAACAATAATAAATCTAATGATAATAAATCTGTACTCAAAATGTAAAATTGAAACCGTTATAGGATAACTTCGCTGTCTGTCAAGACCCTTTTTCTCAGAAACGCCTGGATGCATCAAGTTGAAATAGATATCAAAAACTTAGATCTACGGTCCCTTGGAGCTGTAAAGAAAATCAAACTTCCAAGTAAATGCAATAAAAAATACGGCCATTAAATTATACCGCACATTTATATTGACACTCGCAAATAAAACAAAGCCTATATGGTACTTCCCGTTGTCCTAGCAGCATGAAGTTTGGCGAGAAAACTTTCATTACCTATATATCACCTCCTTTAGGATTATTTTTGAGACAAAAAGTAGTCCTACCCTAGGATGCTGTTTATCCCCTTGGCAAATTTGATCGAAATCGAATTCGAATTTGGAATTTGATTGTGGTTTAGGCGTGAAAAGTTAACATACAGACAAACATTCTTGTACTCAAACCTCAGTTGGCTCGATATAGTTTCTGGAAAAGATTTTGTGAAAATTAAGATTGTGTGAAAATTGGCAATTTTTAAGAAATCTGTGAATGCAGATCAACATGTTTCAAAAAGTTAAGGACAGTCTCGTTAGGCCCTTTCCTCATTGGTCGGTACGGTATCGTTTCGGTACCGATTCTGTACCGTTTCGGTACTGCTTATGTTTCCTCACTGGTCGGTAAACCGAAACGATACCGCACGCGCGCACTGCTTTCATTTACAATTCTAAATTCAAATTAATTCTAATGGTTGGCGAGCCCATGACCAAAATTTTTGCCTCATCGTTTTACAAACAAAATCATATATAAAATCGATAGATTTGGTTATTCTGAAATTCAAAAATCCTAATTTTAGAAAATTTCCGCTTTACTTCTGACCTGACATTATTAAATATGTCAAAAAATAATATATTTTTTAGCAATCGTTTTTAGCAATCTGTCTGATTTTAAGAATGTAGTTCATAAAATTAATAAATGAATTTGAATTTGATAGATACCGAAAACACAATTTTCAGAAACCAGTAGCGTCACACGTACCATAATTTGAGAAAATTAAAAATGAGGCGAAAATAAAACCCATAGCATCCCGTAAATCTTTTTTTTATGTGAAGATTGGTCAGTTGATGCGAATGTTGGCAACGTCGCAAATAGCTGTCAAATATTTGCGACATTTTATTTTTTTAGTAGTAGGAGCGTTTTTTGGCTCCGTGAAGTCCAAACCCCGCTGCCCTCATAATTTTCATGTGGCGGCCGTTATTTGGCAGCCGTTATCTAGCGGCCCTTATGTGGTGGCCGTTATGTGGCGGCCGTTATGTGGCGGCCGCAATTAGTGGCCGTAAAGTGGCGGCCGTAATGTGGCGGACGCAATGAGGCGGCCGCTATGTGGCGGCCGTTGTGTTGCGGCCGTTATCTGGCGGCCGTTATGTTGCGGCCGTAAAGTGGCGGCCCTAATGTGGCGGCGGTTGTGTCGGCCGCTATGTGGAGGCCGTTATATGGCGACCGTTATTTGGCGGCCAATTTGGCGGCCGTCAAGTTGTGGCCATAATATGGCGGCCGCTATGTGGTGGCCGTTGTATTGCGGCCGTTAGGTGGCGGCCGTTATGTGGCGGCCGTAATGTGGCGGCCGCTATGTGGTGGCCGTTTTGTTGCGGCCGCTATGCGGCGGCCGTTATATGGCGGCCGTTATTTGGCGGCCGTTATCTAGCGGCCGTTATGTGGCGGCCGTAATGTGGTGGCCGTTGTATTGCGGCCGTTACGTGGCGGTCGCAATGTGGCGGCCGTTAAGTGGCGGCCGTAATGTGGCGGTCGCAATGTGGCGGCCGCTATGTGGCGGCCGTTTTGTTGCGGCTATAATGTGGCGGTCGCAATGTGGCGGCCGTTATGTGGCGGCCGTTATGTGGAGGCTGTTATGTGGCGGCCGTTATGTGGCGGCTGCAATTAGCGGCCGTAAAGTGGCGGCCGTAATGTGGCGGACGCAATGAGGCGGCCGCTATGTGGCGGCCGTTGTGTTGCGGCCGTTATGTTGCGGCCGTAAAGTGGCGGCCGTTATTTGGCAGCCGTTATGTGGTGGCCGCAATTTGGCGGCCGCAATTTGGCGGCTGCAATTTGGCGGCCGTCAAGTTGCGGCCGTAATGTGGCGGCCGCTATGTGGTGGCCGTGGTATTGCGGCCGTTACGTGGCGGCCGTTATATATATTGGGTATTTATTTGGGTTATTCTAACCTTTTGGCTAGCCTTTTACAATTAAACGAAATAAAAAATAGCACGATAATAATTTTTGAAAAGTCTATTCTGACGTTTCCGTTATTTGACTTATTGATTATTTATTTATACCAATTTTAAGTTAACCAAGCCACACAGTTAAATCCTCCCCTGTAAAAATGAATACCCCTTTTCACCCGGTTAGGGGTAAATTTAAAAAAATCCCTGATATACGTTTTTATTTATTTTCAATCTTAAGTATAAATACTGAGTTTCGAGTTAATCAGAACGCGCGTTAAAATTATTCCATACAAACTTTGATACCCCCCAATCCTCCTTTAGGGGGTAGTTTAGAAAAACTAAAAATGGCAAAGTTTATAATTTACATAGATAAATATTCGGGCCAAGTTTCAAGTTTATTAACTCAAGGAATAAGATTTTTCATACAAACAAAATTCTCCCTTTTCACCCCCTTAAAGGTCGAATTTCCAAAAATCCGTTCTTAGCGGACGTCTACTAACTATGAACTACCTCCTTACCAAATTTCATCTTTATACGTCAAGCAGTTTTCGAGATTTCGTGATGAATGAGTGAATGAGTGAGTGACCTTTCGCTTTTATATATTTAGATAAAATAGTAATATTAATTCGTAAACTGAATTCTGTATTAATAAATAAATAAACGTATATAATTTATAAAATAATAATATGAATTCGTAAATTGAATTCTGTATTAATAAATATATAACTTACTAACTACTTAACTAATAAATAATTTGTCACATTAAACGACCAGTGCTCTTCCTCCTCTCTCCTACTTGATCTATGTTGTGCCCGACAGGGTCCATAATTGTGACTTATATAATTATTTCCCTACCAACTATATACATTATGGTATGCAATAAAGAATTTGAGATTTGAGATTTGAGAATAGGTATCCAGGAAATTGTAGTTTCTTAATCATTATTCTTTAAGGCCGCTTTCACATATAGGCGACTTTAGCAGCGCGACAGTCGCGCGGCTGACGCGCGCCTGTCGCGCTGTCAAAATTTCATAGTCGCGGCGGTAGCGCGCGGCCGGCGCGGCCACCGCTTTCGCTCAATCGGCGATGAGCCAGTGTTGCAAGTGTCGGAATACAAACTCAATTTGAATTGATTGCCTATGCGACTATTATCTATTGACATTGTCGATGTTCTTTTTATTAATACTTGTCATTTTTGGTTAATTAATTTAAACATGTCTGTTTTTTCCCTTCGTCAATAAATAATTTGTTTAGAGTTTGAAAATTGACCATTGTAATGTTAATTAGATTAAATTCGGGACGAGAGCCTGGTGATCCGTGACACAGGGTTTCCTAGTATGGACGCCAACCTCTCTCAAAGGGTCATATTTCACATATTTTTGTCAAAACGCTATATTTCTTGTCTCTATGTTTAAAACTATATGAACCTTTGTGAACAGAGAAATAAAGATTATTACTAATAATTGAAGAAAAAAAAAATTAATGTTGAAATATAATTATAGCTATACAAGTAAACCAAGTTATTATTATCACATGCCCCAACAGCAAGCTCACGTGATTAGGTATAGTCCATTTTTGAAATGAAGTGGGCCACACTGATCTAAACTGCGGCGCGGCCGCCGCGCTGCTAACGCGCGGCTGTTCTTATAATGTGAAGGCATGTGCTTCTGCCGCGCCACTGTCGCGCTGCTAACGTCCTAATGTGAAAGCGGCCTAACACTTTCGAGTTCGACTCCACCCACTTTTCATAGAATTCATACGCCATGCCGCCATACATATTGGAAGTGAACCCTCCGGGAGGGTTACCCTCCATCGCCAACGGTCAACGGCATTAGGTTTAAAACCGTGTTAGAAAACACTGCAAAACGGGGGGTCTTGACCCGTGACGCTATAAGTAGTTTCCAACCTTTTAAATTTTTAGCCTCCCTGATAGCTAAATGGTTGGTTTTGGAAATGTGAAAAAATTCACGGCAGTAGTATATCGAGGCGTGAAAGGCTATTTGGTTTAAGCGATATCTTGGGCGATATTGAGTATATATATATATATATACATATTCGGAATCAGCAATTTATATCGCCCAAGATGTCGCTTAAACCAAATAGCCTTTCCAAGATGTCGCTTAAACCAAATAGCCTTTCACCCCTCGAATAATTATGTTTAACGAAATTAAAAGGCAAACCATCACAGCTAAGTAGGCTCTACAAATTAACGCGTAATAATCGAGCAACTTACATTTGCAGTTGCAAAAACATGTTCTCCCATACACTGTAGATTGTGGACCATGTTCTATTTTACTAAGTACCTGGTACTTGTTGACAAGCCTACACTGTCCTCTCATACCCATTAACACTGTAATTTGAAAACATTGTACAAATCATTTATTTTTAAAAGAGTAATCGTGGAGTTTCTTGCCGGCTCTTCTCCATAGGAAGCGACCTGCACCTTGCTTCTGTCGTTTCATAAGTGCCCTTGTAGGTTTATTTAGAATTTGAATTTGAATTCCGTAATGAAATGAAATGAAATTTTATTTGCAAGAATTGTAGTACACTACAGTTGGTCGGGTTTTTAACAAGTTCTAAAACAATTCGCTAAAACTAGCATGCAAAATTACATAAATAAAATAAGAAACTAATAATTGGAACGTACATTAAATTAAGAATATAAATATCAGTAATTTGTCAAATTATAATAGTAAAATGTCAGTGTAAATCTTTAAAATTTAGGTACTCTTTTACAGAATAGAAAGATTTTTCTATGAGCCATTTGAATAACGCTGTTTTAAAACGATTGATTGGCAGTTCCCTGTATGATTTGGGAACTTATTATTTATTTAACATAACATAACATCACGCCTTGTTTCCCCGAAGGGTTGGGCAGAGGTTTCCCTGTAGCAGGTACACCCACATTTCGCCAGTTATGTTTAAGTCCCATGTAATAGGGGGCGAGCCTATTGCCATCAACCGGGCACAAATCCAGACTCCGAACTGCTACTGAGAAATTTCAGATAGAAAAACCCAATAACACTTTGCCCGACCCGGGAATCGAACCCAGGACCTCATGCTCAGCAGTAGCGCTTGCGACCACTAGACCAACGAGGCAGACGAGGTATTTATTTATTTATCACAAACACTGCTATCTTTACAGGAAATTCCTAATGCGGTAGCGTGGTCCTTAATTAAACTATCTTAAATAACATAACACATACAATATTATTTTTGTGAATTCATTCAGAGAGCAGGAAAATAAATTGATCCTGTCAGCCGTGTCATTCAGTGCGTGCAAGGCGCGCGTCAGTGGCGCTTTTCTGAGCAAGTTGGTTCGTGCGTGTGGCACAGCTAGTAGGTAACCGTGGCTTCCGGCGCCGTGATACATAATTGTCAGGCACATTAAGACAAATCTCCTTCAAAACACCGGAATTATAGGTCTTACTACGTAACAGTTTGAATACATAATTATGTCTTTATAGCTAAGTCCCTCCTTGTCTCGAGTTTGTTGTACCCGACCATACCGATAACGAATAAAGTTGGGTACATCAACGGATAGAAGGGGTAGACACCGTATAATTTCATGTACAAAAATCTGGTGAATTTGTTTTGTATGCGCTCTAACATGAGAGTATATTTAGTCTCATGCGGAGCCCATATGACAGCATTATAATCAAGCTGCGTTCTTATAAGCGCATTATACAATGCTGCAACTGCTTTTATATTTGTATAACCCGATGCCCGTCGAAGAACGAAACCCAGACTTCTGTATGATTTCTTACAAACATTTACAATATGGTCACGAAATGTTAACGCAGTGTTCAAGCGCACACCCAGGTCGGAAACCTTTTTTACCCTCTCAATTGCTGTGCCCTCAAGCTTGTACTCGTGATGATGTGGTTCTCTCATTCTGGTAAATTATGACTGAGCATTTTTTGTTATATATCCTTATAACCATTGGAAAGCAACTTCTGTGATAGGTATAAGTAGCTTTTCATTGGAGGAATAATTAGCCTATCAGGATATCTTGTATTAAACGTAACAGTAGGTATCTCCAAGACGTTGAAATAATTCGGAGTGCATTTTAACAAATTTACAGCATTCAAATATGTACATACCGGGAACAGTTAATATTTTTAAATCTTTAAAAAGAGGTTTACATGAAGTCAATGGTGGCACATCACAAAGGGCACGGATACATTCTTTTTGGGCTATAAATACCCTATTAATAAGAACAGAATTCCCCCATAGCACAATGCCGTATCTAATGTTAGAAGCTACGTAACCATGATACGCTTAGAGGGCTGTTTTGAGGTTAGCTATTTTACAAAGTCTCCACAAGGCAAAAGCGAAACGATTAATCTTTTTTGTAACCTTTAAGCAGTGAGGTTTCCTTGTGCAGCCACTGTCCACTGTTATACCAAGAAAAACGGCTTCGTGTGCTTCGTTACTATGTATGAACATGTTTTTCAACTACAATGTTAAGTTGGGATAAATTCATCACAACTAAGGAACCCTTCATTGTCGTACGTGGTCCGACACACACTTGGCCGGTTTACTTGACGACTTGACGACGACGATAGTATTAAACTATGTAAAGTAAGTAAAGAATTGGTTTTTATTGTTGCGTTAATTAACTAATTTTCACGTATTTGTTTGACTATTAATTAATTATAATTGAGTACCTACCCACACGTTAGGCGAAGGCAAAATACACGCTAAAAAGCCCAGTATACGTTGGCCGAGCGACGAGCTCGCCCAGCGTGTACTGGCTGGCTTTAAACCCTATTAGCGGTTACTTTGATAATATTTTATTAACCGACTTCCAAAAGGAGGAGGTTCTCAATTCGTCTGTATGTTTTTTTTTTTTTTTTTGTATGTTTGTTACGCGATTACTCCGCCAATTATGAATAGATTTTGATGATTCTTTTTTTGTTTGGTAGATCATACTTCAGAGGTGGTCCCATATAAATTTTATTAACTTTGCTTGGGTAGTTTTTGAGTTAGCTTCAATTATACGTATTTTTTCCCACTTAGTATGTAGATGATAAATGATAACTTCTTGTCACTGTTATTTACATAGCAGGTAGTGGTAATCGAATTTGTGTGGGGTAGGTACCACAACTAAAAAGTGAAAAATAAAAACTTTTTACAAAACAAAACACAACCGACTTCAAAAAAAAAACACTACAAAGTGAAAAATAACTTTAATTTCGGAAGTCGGTGACAAAGAACGAAAATTCAAAACCAAAGACACCGACTTCCGAAATTAAAGTTATTTTTCACTTTGTAGTGTTTTTATATTTGAAAGTAATTAATTCACTTCATAACAATATTATGAAAAATTTAGTGTGTCACTTTTCGGTTACCAATCCACGTCTTCACCAAATAACTGGCAACCTTATCAAATATACAGATAGACATACACACACATTACCTAAAATACATTCAGTAAGGAATGTCTACTCGTTTATCAAGATATGTTGAATTGAAAGAGCATGGCAGTTGAGAATATGTCATGTTCACTTAAATGTCTCGCTGATGGTGGCGAGTGTGTTGGATCATTCGGTTCCCTACAAAATGGTTGAGCTGGATGGTGCTGATTCACGCGTCATGTTCGTGATCGGGCACCGTCAGTTGAGACTGGTCATCTCTTATCTGCCAGGGCTTATTTGTAATCTTATATTTTCAATTGCTTTCGATTATTTTTTGTACATTGTTCTCACATATAGAAGCAACAAGAATAATGTACCCAGGATTTTGTAATATCTATATTTTAAAGGACTGTTTAGAAGTGTTTAGTTTCTTGCCAGTTCTTCTCCATAGAGATCTACGTTTTGGAACGGGCAAACTTTAACTCTCTCACTAACTGACCGATTCTTTGACAATTCAAAAGTGCCTGTAAATGGTTTAATTAAAATAAATGCTTTGAGTTTTCTGAGTTTCTACCCGACAGCGGCGGACCCCAAAAGGAGAATATGATTTTTAAAGTATTGTTTTTTCAATTATTACCAGAGAAAACAGAACAAATGATGACCTGGAGATAGACAAGGTGGCTGGCGTGATGAGGTACAGTCCTCGGCACAAGGTCACCTTCCTGCTTGAGGAGTCAGTTGGCAGGCCGGAAGACATGATACTTACCATGCCGAATATTGCCATGTTGGTGAGTTTATCATTAGAGCACTCTGGTTTCGTCTTTATCTCAGTGGCCCATAAATACAGCATGCACCAGAAAGGCGTGGTCATATTTAAGGCGACGATAACCGACTTTTAATAATTTTATACTGAAGATGACGTCTAAACGAGTAGAGTTAAAGATTTGGAAAAAATATATGTTAAATAAGAGCATTTTTTTTTATATTTTAAAATAGGCATATTTTGGATTATGTTTATATTACTTAGTGAAATTAATTTATAAAGTTATGTCTATCGCGAATAATAAACTGAGAATGACGCAAAATCTATCAAGCGTATTTCTATGAAACTTACACCATTTTAAAGGTAATTTAATTATGGATATTTTAGTATACGTGCTTTATTAAAATACCTTTTGATTTACGTATAATAAATTAATAATGCGTCTAATTTGGGACAGCGCTCCTTGACCGGCGAGTCCTATTACTGGCTGGAAGTTCGACGCGTTACGTGAGCTCAGTAAGAACACGCAAACTAACCACTCAAGGTCACTGTCATATTATGGTTGTGGTCTAGACCATCAAACTGAACAACTTTATTTTGTTCGTATTTCAAAAAATCGCAATCGCGAAAAAAATATCAGCTGTCCCATACATTTGGGTCGAGTGTCGAGTTGTCCTTCGTTGTTGATCGAAGAGTTGGTCCCATCAAATCAAAATCAATATATTTTGTTTTCACATAAACCTACATGGGCACTTATGAAACGTCAGAAGCTAGGTGCACGGTTCCAATTGGTCGTTTCCTATGGAGAAGAGCCGGCAAGAAACTCCACGTTACTCTTTTAAAAATAAATGGCTTTTACATAGTTTTCAAATTACAGTGTTACTAGGTATGGGAGGACAGTGTAGGCCTATCAACAAGTACCAGGTACTTAACAAAATAGAAAATGGTCTAAAAATCTACAGTAAATATATATATACTTATAATTAAGCTTACAATGTTCTCACATTCACAAAATATAAAAGAATCTATATAAACTATAAGTAAAATTTAAAAAAAAACCTATTTAAACCATTTTTAGGGTTCCGTAGTAAACAAGGAACCCTTATAGTTTCGTCATGTCCGTCCGTCTGTCTGTCTGTCTGTCTGTCTGTCCGCGGTCTAGCTCCAAGACTGTTAGTACTACAAAGTTGTAATTTGGTATGGGTAGATATATTAATCATGTCGACAAAGAGGTAAAATAAAATTATGAAAAATATTTTTTTTTAGGGTACCTCCCCTACACGTGGGGATGTTTTTTTTTCTATCCTTTGGTGGGGGGGGGGGGGTATCGTTGGAAAGGTCTTTCAAAAATATTATGGGTGTGTTAAAACCATTTTTGAATTCAGAGATCCGTTTGCGAAATATTAAGCTTTAAAGTGCAAATTTTTGTTAGAGTCAAGTGTCCACCCCCCCTGCCAGCTAAATGGTTGGTTTTAGATATGTGAAAAAATTTACGGTAGTAGCTTATATAACGAATTTAAAAGGAAAACTATCACAGCTGAGTAGGCTTTGCAAGTTTACGAGTAATAATCGACCAACTTAGATTTGCGGTTGTAAAAAAAGTATTCTCCCATACATTCTGTATGAAAGATTTTTTTTTTAAACTACAAAGTTAAGTTTGTTCTTGGGATAAATTCATCCCAACTACGGAACCCTACATTGAGCGTGGTCCGACATGCACTTGGCCGGTTTTTTAAATTATTACTACCTATTTATTCATTTTCAAGTAATAATAGACTGATACTAATTATCAGTATTGGTATTGTAGGTACATACATATTATGTATGTATATTAAAATTATTAAATCACATTAATGGTCATAAAAATTAATAAAATACAATAATTAATTGACATGATTGCCATTACAACCATAATAAATCTGAATTTAATATTCTGTCCACAAGAAGTCACTAACTTCTATTACGTTTTTATTTTTGAGACTTTAATGATGACAATAAAGACGGTATAGTGCGTGCAATCCACGAAGACGCGCCCCACTCCGCGATTACTGTACTGTAAGCTGAACTCTAGTACGGCACGGAGCGGAGTGGGGCGCGTCTTCGTGGATTGCACTATCTATACGTTGTAGCCATGTTGTAGCCGATAACTAGGCTATTATCTGATTCACTTCACTACGCAGCAATATCTAATTGTAAACATTGTTTGCCATGGAGAGTGGTTTGTCCTACCTCTGGCTGGTTATTTTAAATTAACTTTAATTTTTAATAGGTTTTGTTGGAAGTTTGTACTCAGCGATAGTCCGTGGCTGGCGTGAATACATTGACATCTCGACTTGTCAAGTATGTTTTTTTTTTTATTGGCTTTATACGTTCTACGCATTAGGAATCTATATGAAAAAAATTTACAGCTCAAAATATAAATAACTTTTGGAGCAATCGACTATGGTATTATGTTGACATCTCGCATTTTTACGTGTTTTACTTGATAACAACATGTCAAATTAACGATTCACATGGTTTTGTGAACGAACATTGATATTTCATTATATCAACTTAACCCCTAAAACAACTAAAACACATACTGTAAACTAATTTACCGATTTACCAGAAGAGGTCAAACCTTTAAAATGGCCGTCCTGACAAATTGCCATTTTAGACATGTCAACATATTCACGCCAGCCACGGGTATTATGTCTAGCAACAACCGACTCTTATCGGCGCTTAGCCCACATGACACAATGTTGAATGTGTTGGTATGGCCGTACTATTACAGCTGTTTGTTTTAGCTGAAGAAGACGTCCTACCGAACATTCCACAACTTTAAAAACTATTAAAACCTTCTGTTTTCAGAGCATGGCATCAAAAGTGTCTTACTACGGTTATTCTACCAAGGTGAGGTTCAACGTGCTGACTTCTCGACTGCGAAGCAACGCCACTGTTCAGATCTCGGCCTATGACTACCTGTGGGGGTACGACGAACCCCTCATCAGGCTGGGCAATAACATCCCACTGAGGTGGAGCAACTTTCCTAGCTTGGGGCTGTTGGATAGGGTGAGTTTTTATAAGCTGGTGATTACAGAAGAAGTCGTGGTAGACTGGAGGCTGTAGGTTTAAAGAACTTTCTTCTTAAGCTAGACCTTAAAAAAAAGGAAGTTCTTCAAACCAAGATTTAAAATGGCACTAGTGCCAGGCATACATAAACTCACGACTTCTTCCCATGGGAGTAGGCAGAAACTACAGAACGCCACCTGTTACGATCCATATACTCCTTTTGCCTCGTTTACGCAAATACCTAAACAATCGCAGAATATTAAGAAACGGAGCGCAGTCTCACACGATACTAACGATCGACTGACTTTTTTTCCATAATTTATTTAATTAATATTTTTGATACCACATTGATGTAAATACAGGATTTACAGGACCACCGTTATTTTGCGGCCGTTAAGGTCATCACACACATTTCAGCTCAACATCCACCTTATCAACACGTCGCCAACCAAGCAGTAGATATGAATAAAGTTTCATGGCGATGCCGATCCTGTGCCAAGCTGAAATGCTGCAAGCTTTATTTGACGACACCCTGTAGCGAATCCAGGGAGGCTAAAAGGCTCAAGCCCCCCCCAAAATTCCAACTTCTATTCAGTATAAAAAGAGCTATACAACGATGTATAACACAGTAGATACATCCAGCCACTTAATGATAAGTTTATGTTCCCAGATGTACGCTGAAAAAGCGCCATCCAGAGTAGAAGTAAGCGCCAAAAATGAGGACAAGTTCATGATCAAATCTGTCAATGGTATTGGAGGTCTTCCAATTTGGGGATATCCGAAAACAAGGTAAATAGGTATAGACTTTATTGTTAGCATTCCGTTCCGATCCTCTTCTTCTTCCATCCCATAATCCCAGGTCTATCTGGGGTCGGGTCTTCTTGTCCAGCGGCGCCAGAACGCTCTGTTCTAGGTTGTCATTGGAGTTAAGTTCTGCGCTTTCAATGCCGTCTCGATACTGGACCTCCATGTAGCGGGGGGTCTTCCTCTTCCTAGGCGTTTCGTAAAATTCAATGCTATTTTAACTGAGAAACTGTCATTACGTGGCCATACCACCTAAGCCTGTTTTCTTTTAGTTTTTCCGTTACTGGGGCCACTCCGAAAGATCCTCTCACGTGCTCATTGCGTATTCTGTCCAGACGTGTTACACCGCTCGCGCCCGCCCAGCGCAGCATCTTCATTTCAACTGTGTGCAATTGCTGTTCGTACTTTTTTGCCGTTGTCCAGCACTCCGCCGCTCCATACAACATTGCGGGTCGGACAGCCGTTTGCCCTTAGTTCGTACTGGTATTCAGGTGTCATGTTCGTAAACGGGCGCCGTCAGTTGGAACTAGTCATCTCTTAGCTACCAGGGCTTATTCTTATTTTTAATTTTTAAATTGTTCTTTGTTTTATCTTTTTATTACGGACGCTTCTAACGTGCACGTCTTTCGACATTGTTCTCACATGTATAATTTCAACAAGAATGATGTAACCAATATTTTGTAACAATTTTTTATTTAAAAGAGTGTCCGTGGAGTTTCTTGCCCGTTCTTCTCCATAGGTACCTACCTACTACGCTTTGGAATGGGCAACTAGCTTCATATTTCTGACTGACCGATTCCTTGACAGTTCAAAAGTGCCTGTAAATGGTTTAATTGAAATAAATGCTTTGAGTTTTTTTGACAGAGTACTCCAGTTAGAGATTGCCATTTCAGCCATGCGGTTTTGACTCTATGGCTAACATCTGCGTCGACGCGGGCTTCGGTCGTAAGAACAGAGCCCAGGTTCCTAAAGTGAGTGACTCGGGGAGCGTAGTATTTTCAATGTTAATGTTGCAACATGCCTCTTCATCACTGCCGAAGTCACATTCCATATACTCTGTTTTTGAACGACTGACCCGTAGACCGTGCTGTTCGAGCTCATTCACCCATTTGCTGAACGTCTCCTGCAGATCCCTTGCACTCTTCTCGATGAGGATGATGTCATCCGCGTATAACATGCACTATGGTATTTTGCATTGTAAACTTTTGGTGACGTATTCCATGGCAAGATTGAAGATCAAAAGACTAAGTGCAGATCCTTGGTGGATGCCCACGCCGACTTGGAACGGATCAGGGCTTTTAATCTGAGTCTTAGCATCTAGGTACATATCTTGAACGATGGTGATGTATGTTTCAGGTACTTTTTGAGCGCGCAGAGCCTCCCATATTAACTTCCTTAGGACCCTATGAAATGTCTTCTCCAGGTTGACAAATAACATGTAGAAGTTTTCCTTATTAATGCGGCATTTTTCCATTAGAATTTGGAATGGCTTCGGTTGTTCCTCTGTCAGCCGTGAAACCAAATTGATTTTCGGTTATGCTGCCCGTTCCGATCCTAAGTGAGAATTCAAATAATGTCAATTCACCTTCAATTTCGTAAAATGTGTATTGATGAACCCCGAAAAGTGATAAAAAAACTTTAAATTACAAGGTCAAAGGCAAATCACTGGCTAAAATTGTTACCATGAAATGGGCTATTTAGTTTGACATAATGTAGCATGACACTACCTTAAAAAATCTGTGTCGTCGATCTTATCAGCCGCAGATACCTAGTTGTGTCACCGTTCATCTTTTCAACACCCAAATTTCTGATTTTCCAGCTCATCCTGCAACAGCTTCAACAACACTTTTGAGGGTATGGTCTACCCCTCGGAGATGTCCCCTGACCGGCCCCTGAAGATCTACCGCAAAGAGCTCTGCCGGTTCATGGAGCTGGGGTACGTGGGTCAGAAGACCATGGATATTGGAGTCGAGGGCATGGCTTACAAGTTCACCAACAGGAGCTTCAGCAAGGTACCTGAGAATGAGTGTTTGTGCAGTAAAGGAGTGTGCTATGATGGGATTTCGGATTTGTCGCCTTGTTTTTATGGTGAGTAAAATAATTCGATCTGGTTCATCTTCCTCCTGACCTTATCTCAATTTATTTGGGGTCGGTGCAACATACGAGTATCTCCTTCCTCCATACTTCTCTATTAGTCGTCATCTCGGTAATCACCCCCTTTCTAGCCATATCATTTTTCACAAAGACCATCCATCGTTTCTTTGGTCTTCCCCTACTCTTATAGCCATCCACATTCATACTCAAAACTTTCCTCACGACATTTTCCTCATTCCTCCGCAGCACATGCCCATTCCATGACAACCGATCTCCGCATGACTTTTCAGTCACCGGTGCAACTTTCAGACTTCCTCTTATCTACTCATTTCTTATTCCATCCATTCGTGTGACACCACACATCCCTCTTCGCAATCTCATCTCAGCGACATGCAATTGCCTTTATTCATCTTTGTGGCCCAACATTCTGATCCATACAAGACAGTAGGTCTAACCATTGTTTATATATCTTCCCCTTAAGTTTATGGGGAATGCGGGTCGAGTCGCAGATTGTTCCTGTGACACCTGCCGCCATTTCATCTATCCAGTGTTAATTCTATGTCGAACCCCCGATCTACTTCGCCATCGCTTTACACGAGTGAATCGAGATGAGTACCCTAATTGCGTAACCTAACTTATTTTCGTAAAAGATTATGAATAATTTGTTTAATTTTGACAGTTCAACAACATTTCATTGCGTTATTTACGTTGTTATTTTGCAACTTATGAAGCAATGGATTAGCAATCTATTTCAAATCGAAACAGATTGTGATTGATCGTCTATTACGTAATTAGGGTACAGGTTATATCTGTTAATATATTAATTTCCTCTATGGTGGTAAATGTCACTGGCAATGTAAAACCTCGTCTATTTGACAGATTGTGTTTATAACTAGACTTACTGAATAAATAAAAAACTCTTCTTCCTGTACTTAATGTAAAAATGGTATCCTTATAAAATAAAACTATTATATCTTAAAACCAAGTGTTTGATGCTAGATTCTGTCCGCCCTAACCCTTCACAGGTTATGGGCCCAGCAGCACCAACGCATTAAAAATAAAAGTAAAAACCAGTAAAACTAAAAAACAGTAAAATCACGCAACCTGCATACGGCACGCGGAAGTCTGCAAAATGGCGGAGGAATCCAGCATTGAAAAATTGATAAGTAGCAAAAATTTTCACCTATGGAAGTTTGAAATTTGCATTTTTATGAAAGCCAATTCATTGTTTGATATATTGACAGTCAAGAAAACTGATTTAGAAAAGGAAGGGAATCAGTTGAAGGATGCTAAAGCACAAAAGTTGATAATGAACACAATAGACAGAAAATTAAAATCGCATGTGCTTAGATGCACAAGCGCACGAGAAATGTTTGAAAAGCTCTGTAGTATTTTTGAAGGAAGTGAGGAAAGAAACAAATCCACCCTGCTGCAAAACTTTTTTAATTTTGATTCTAAAAATATGAAACTTGCAGAAATTATTAATGAAATTGAAAACCTAGCCATGCGCTTAAATAACCTCGGTCAAACCATTAACGATGATTTAATCATTTCAAAAATACTTTCATGTCTACCTGCAAAATATAAATTCTTTATAACAGCTTGGGAATCAACACCCGATAACAATAAAACATTGGAAAATTTGACAAATCGATTACTATCTGAAGAAAATAGACATGAAGGAGATGGACAAGAAATAGAACCAGCACCATTTAGAGCTAGTTATCCACAATTCAAAGTAAAAGTAAATAACAATATAAAATGCTTTCAATGCGGAAAAATTGGTCACTTAAAATCTCAATGTAAAGCATGCAGTATATGTAAGAAAATGCATCTGGGTAAGGAATGCAAGGAAAAAGAAAAGCAATGTAAAATATGTAAGAAAACCAACCATAAAGAAGAGAACTGTTTCTTTAGAAAGAAGAGCATAGAAAAGGAATCGTCGGCATTTTTGTCAAAAACAGAAGCAGAAAATATAAAGTTTGTTGTTGACTCTGGTAGCACAACACATATGATAAACAATAAAAACGTAATAGATGATTTTCAGATCCACCGAACGCAAATAGCAACTGCTAACAGCAGCTCCTCAATGTATTCGGAAGGTAAAGGGTCGGTAAAAAGTGATAAGTGTGTTTTGGTAGATGCTCTGTATGTACCAGACTTGACACAGAACCTAATATCGGTCAGTTCAATTACAAAAGCAAATGGAATGGTACAATTTACTGAAAAAGAAGTAAAAATATACAAAGAGAACCAGTTGGTCCTATGTGGCAATAAAGAAAATGGTTTATATTACATAAAAATGAATAAAACCAATGACGAAAGTTCTCTACTGGCAAAGCAAAGGGGAACAGCCATGGAATGGCACAGGAGACTTGGCCATCCAGGAAAACAAGTATTACAAAATCTTATAAAAGTGGCAGATGGAATAAAATTAGAAGGAAATATAAACATAGAAGAAAATTGTGAAATTTGTATAAAAGCCAAGCAGTCAAGACTACCTTTCAACACTCAAAGAAAACGGGCAAATAGAATTTTAGAAATCATTCATTCAGATGTTTGTGGGCCGTTTGAAACAGAAACACATGATGGAAAAAGATACCTTGTGACAATGATAGATGATTACAGTAACTTCACTAAAGTATATACGATAAGACAGAAAAGTCAAGTACCTGAAATTCTTAAGAACTATATTGAAGAAACCGAACGCGAAAAAGCTGAAAAAGTTTCTTGTATAAGATGTGACAATGGAGGAGAATATAAAAGCAATGATTTTAGAACCTGGTGTTCTAAAAAGGGTATACAACTAGACTATACTATTCCGTATACACCTGAATTAAATGGAAAATCAGAACGAATGAATAAAACACTACTCGAAAAAACAAGAGCTTTGTTGTTTAACGCTGAGATGGAAAATGAGATGTGGGGTGAAGCTGTCCTGTGTGCCACCTATCTCATAAATAGATTACCCAGTGATACTATACAGAAAAAGACACCGTATGAAGTATGGTATTCCAAGCGTCCAGACATATCCAACATTCAAGAATTTGGTACATTTGTTTATGCAAAATATTTGGGAAATTTGAAAAAACTAGAACCAAGAGGAAAAAAGCTCAGAATAGTAGGCTACACTAATAATGGCTATAGACTTTGGAACTGTGAAAAAAGGAGAATAGAAGTAAGAAGGGACATAACAATATTGAATAATTATAAAACCAATGAAATAAAACCGGAAGAACAACAAGTAGAAATAACAATAAAGGAGAAATTAAATATAGAACCAGAAAGCAACCAAGAAATAACACAAAATGAAAATGACATAAACACGAGTAACCAAACGATAATATCAGATAACAGTGATGAAGAACTGTTTTACAGTGAAAATGATCAAGATGTGTCTACTGAAAGCAAAGATACAACAGTAACACAATCTGATGATGAGACCATAATAGAAGAAACAAGGAAAAGCAAAAGAATGCGAAAACCACCTGTTAGGTTTAATGACTATGCTTTACTAACCTATAATGAAGCTATTTCAGGTCCTGAGGGAAAAAATTGGGAGAAGGCAATAAATTCAGAGAAAGAATCTCTAGCAATAAATAATACTTGGCAAGTAATCAATAAAGCGGAAGCTAAGGGTAAGAAAATCTTGTCTAATAAATGGGTTTTTAACGTAAAAGGTAATGGAGTTTATAAAGCTAGATTAGTCGTAAGGGGGTTTGAACAAAAATGGGGGGTAGATTATGATGAAATATACAGTCCTGTAATAAGTCAATCAACTCTTAGAGCTATTATGGCTATAACAGTATATAATAATTTTGAGATGATGGTTTTTGATGTAAAAACTGCTTTCTTGTACGGTGAATTACAAGATGAAGTACACATGAAAATGCCTGAAGGTTACGAAAATATAAATAATAAAATATGTAAGCTTAACAAAGCATTGTATGGTTTGAAACAGGCTCCAATTACTTGGAACAAAACATTCACTGAAACGTTGTTAAAACTAGGTCTCACACCAACAAAATCAGATAGATGTGTATTTACAAATCAAGATAAGTCTGTAATTCTTACAATTTATGTTGATGATGGATTAATTGTATCTAAATGTGAACAACAATTGTTAGACATTCTAAGTTGTTTGGAAAAATCTTTTGAAATTAAAATTAGTAAAAATCCTGAACAATACATTGGTTTAGAAATAAATAGAACCAATGCAGGTGTAAAATTAACACTAAAAGCATACACAGAAATGTTACTAAAGAGATTCAATATGAGTGATTGTAAAACAACTAAAATTCCTGGAAATTTTGAGAAAAAGACAGAGAAAACAAATAAAACATTTCAGTGTAACTTTCCTTATCGAGAACTTGTAGGAGGATTGTTATACTTGTCAACTCGGACAAGACCAGATATTGCTCAATCTGTAAATGAAGCTAGTAGGAAATTAGAGAATCCTGATCATATAGACGTTTTAGCTGTAAAGAAAATATTAAAATACTTAGCAGGAACATTAGATGAAGGTATTATGTTTAAGTCTGATTGTAAAGTTTTTTGTTTGAATGCATACTGTGATTCAGATTATGCAAATGATGTAACAACTAGACGTAGCACTACTGGCTATGTAATAATGTTTAATGGACCTATTTCATGGTGTTCTAAAAGACAACCAATAGTGGCATTGTCCTCTACAGAGGCAGAATTCATAGCAGCCGCAGACTGTTGTAAAGAGATATTGTATTTAAAAACTTTGATAAAAGAAATAACTAAAAGTGACATCGAAACAACAATGCACATTGATAATCAAACGATCTAAGCACATTGACGTTAGATATCACTTTATTCATGAAAACTATGTTAAGAAAAATATTACTGTATCTTATTGTCCAACTGAACAGCAGGTAGCTGATATTCTAACAAAACTATTGTTGAGAATTAAATTTGAAACTCATTGTAAGAAACTGCTAAATAAGTAGGTTATTTATATAAGTTGAATTGTTTAAGTTTACTAAAGTAAAGAATGAAACTATAAACTTAGAAAACATAAGAAAGCTTTATTTTAAAAGAAAACACTTGATATAAAACTTTAATATAAAATTTAAGATTAGAAGCGATTTTTGTTTTGTAAACGGTGACATAGAAATTAGATTTTAATTTTAGTAAAACATTTATAAAAATGGTTGTTTTATAAAAATAGGAGAAGGTGTTAATATATTAATTTCCTCTATGGTGGTAAATGTCACTGGCAATGTAAAACCTCGTCTATTTGACAGATTGTGTTTATAACTAGACTTACTGAATAAATAAAAAACTCTTCTTCCTGTACTTAATGTAAAAATGGTATCCTTATAAAATAAAACTATTATATCTTAAAACCAAGTGTTTGATGCTAGATTCTGTCCGCCCTAACCCTTCACAATATCTGTACTAATAGTCTACATATAATTTAGACTCAAAAGCCTTGCCTGTTGAGTCCTTGCAGCATCGCTGCAGTATGACCTCCTTATAATATTTTTTGATATCGCATATCCGTTTTGACCCTGATTGCAGTTAAATGGACACAGTAGCGGCGTTAGGGTAGGGCACGGTTTGGTGACCGCCCAGGGCGCCGGATATAAAGGGGCGCCGCGGGCGCCCCTTTATATCCACTCACTCAGTACCAGCGTTAGGGTACGGCGCGTATGGGTACCCTACCAAGGCGCCAGACATGAAGGGGCGCCCTACGCGAACCACCGGCCTTTTATTTGTCTATCTTTTTTGGATTTTAACCGACTGCGGGACAGCAAAGAGTCAAAGACAAAGTTATGTTTTTCTCTGACTTTTCTGTACAAGTCGACAAAGTTTAGGTACTATTCTTACATGAATGGGCCAAAGAAAAGACACAGCGGGGTACTAAAAAAATTTGAGCTTGTTCTTGCACGTTCTCTGAAGTCTGAATTCTCAAACTTTTCTGCATAAAAGAAATCCTAAGTTTTCTGTGACGGGGTGCTGAAATTTTTGAGCTCGCTTCGCTCGCTTGAGCATTCTGTATTTTCCTATTCCTCAAACTAGAGCAAAAGCTAAAATTTTCGCCCCTCTACTCTCCAAGCGTAGTGAGGGGCGCCACAGAAATCTCGCCCGGGCCCCGGTACCTACTGCTAAAACCGGCACTGAATGGACGCAATTTTTCGGACTCAAATTCGAATATTTCAATAATCAACATGCAATTTTGTTTTTATTTCTCTAATAATTTTATGAACACTGTTTCAGGTCTGCCAGTGGTCTTGTCAAACGCTCACTTCCTGGATACGAACCCGTTGTTATACGAGCACGTCGAGGGTATGACTCCTAACGAGGAGCAGCATGGCAGTGACTTCATCATAGAACCTGTAAGTAATAGCTTTATATTATTATATTCTAAATAGTATGTCCCTATCCAGCAGTGAACTGATGAGGGTAGTTTAACATAAGAGTTGGAATAAATAAACTATATTCAGTCAGTTTTCTTACTCATACTCTTTTTTTTTTTTGTTTTGGGTGGGAAATTATCAAATAACTTCTCCCGCTCTGGGCGGAGCGGGAGGGCGTGTCAGACTCTTACGGACTAAAACCCACCCGTGTTCCTTCAGTTGCCATGTTGCCGGGGGCCACGATTTCCCTTTCGGTTTTATTCGCAACCCCGGCAGGCATCGGCCCTAGCGGACCCCGTCAATTCTGCTGATATCTCTTTGAAGCGCGCGTGGAACACAACGCGCCGTCGACCCGGGCCTGGTCCTTATCGGACGGCGAGCTACCCATTGCTCACCGTCCGCAAGTCCACGCCTACGGTGCCCGGAAATCGGCTCGCGATTCCCGACGCCCAGGGCGTCTCCTCCAGCGGCGGTTAGGGGCATGAGGTCGTGAATTTTGCCTCTCCCTCACGCGTTCCACCTCCTTTGCGAGCATTACCATTTCGCAGAAGGAGGTGACGGACTCCAATTTCCTCTCGCTCCGTACCATGGCCTGAACCAGGGCCGGACGCGAGAGATCACATAATGGTGACATCCGGGCGTTCTTACTCATACTCTCAAGATTAAACTGAATTCATACTATAGAAAGACATATACTTTTTGATAATCCTGGTCAAGCAAAAGTTTTGAAAACATGTGTACTTACATAAATATTGTATAATCAAATGTTTATCACTAATTAGTTTTCTTGTTGAATTTTGTACAAGCTGTGATATTCAAATCTGTCTAGCGTTGTAATTTCCTGATTGTCATCAATTTATTTACTTCTTCCAGGTAATCGGCCTGGTGATGACGACGAAGTTCTCCGTGCAAGTGAACGTGATCGTGAGCAAGGTGGACTTCAATTCCAAGATCAGCAGGTTCTCTGACATGCTCGTGCCCGTCGGCTACTTTAAAATTGTGAGTGTCTACTTGAACTTCACATCAGGGCCGGATTTAAAGGCGTCGAGGCCCTGGGGCAACCAAGAAGTGGAGGCTCCGATTTTTTTTTTTTGGAAATGGCGAATTTTTGGTTACCTACAGCTGTCAATAATTTATAGGCAAGGTGGATTTTTGAGAAAAGTTATCTAGAAGACTGCATAACTTTTTGAGAAACTTTGGTCTGCATTCACAGATTTTGGAACAAAAATACAGTCAGCAAGGAAATGGGCACATAATCTTTTTTTCATGTCAATCGATCCTGTTTCTTATAAGGATCAAACTACTATCGTACCAGATGAAGTTTGAGTAGGTACTAGAAAACTCAGAAAACGCAAAAAAACTTTTCCCCAACATTTTGTAGGAAATGAGATTCAAAGTTACTTTTTCATGATGACTAACGCTGGGCGCTGACATCGAAAAATTTATTTAACTCGGTTTTTGGAACCACAGTAATTCAACGAATTTCATCACCAACAACGTAGGACATAAAAGAAAATGAAAGAGGTGAAACTTTGTGAATGTAAACTTTTTTCTCTTTGATTGACACAAAGGATGTATTTTTTTTCTTACCTAAAAAAAAACAAATTGTGGAGGCCCGGCGCCGGAGCCCCAGTTGCCTTGCCTTAAATCCGGCCCTACTTCACGTTTATCCTAATTCGCAGTTAGGGTTTACCATCCGTCCGGATTTGTCCAGACATGTCAGGCTTTTTGGTCCCCCGTCCGGACTATGTTCGGCCCTCTCATTTGTCCGGACTTTTCGATTTAAGGGAATCCCTTAAAACACAAAAAAAAAAAATTAAAAAAATAAGATAAAAAAGTTAAAAACCCGGACTTTTTTGCAAATGTCAGGTTTTTCGTCAGTAAGACCCCTCTTTGAGGAGTGGCTTGAGAGGCGCCACGGTGCCCTCACCTTCCGCTTGACGCAGGTCCTCACCGGACACGGCTGCTTCGGGAGGTTCCTGTTCAGGATAAGGCGGGAGGAAACGCCCGGGTGTCACCATTGTGTGGATCGCCCGGAGGACACGGTGGAGCATACGGTGGAGGTCTGGGCTTGGGCGGAGCATCGCCGTGTCCTCGTGGAGGCAATCGGCGGTGGTGATCTCTCGCGTCCAGCCCTGGTTCAGGCCATGGTTCGGAGCGAAAGGAAATGGCAGGCCGTCACCTCCTTCTGCGAAGCGGTAATGCTTGCGAAGGAGGAGGCGGAACGAGTGAGGGAGAGGCAAATTTCGCGCCCTCACGCCCCTAACCGTCGCAGGAGGAGACGCCCGGGGCGGGAATTGCGAGCCGATTTCCGGCCACCGTTGGCGCGGACTTGCGGACGGTGAGCAATGGGTAGCTCGCCGTCCGATAAGGACCAAGCCCGGGTCGACGGCGCGTTGTGTTCCACGCGCGCCTCAAAGAGATGTCAGCAGAATTGAGGGGGTCCGCTAAGGCCAATGCCTGCCGGGGCTGCGAATATGGGCCGAAAGGGACATCGTGGCCCCCGGCAACAGGGCAACCGAAGGAGCACGGGTAGGTTTTAGTCAGTAAGAGTCTGACACGCCCTCCCGCTCCACCCAGAGCGGGAGAAGGTACTTGATAATATCCGACAAAAAAAAAAAAAGTTTTTGTCAGGACTTTTCAAATTTCGAAATGGTAACCCTATTCGCAGTCATGTTTGCTCTTGTTTCATTTAATTAACTTAACATAATTTTGCCTCCCATTAATCCCTCTGCCCTATTTGACAATCAAACATAAAATTGTGAAGTCAGGGAAATTTTTTGTTAAGCGAATTGGCGTAGTGTGGCAATTGATTTCTCTGACCGATGTTTAGGTTTTAAACATTTGACATTTTAAACTTTGTCTTTTTTGAGTTTTTTCAAAAAACCAATTATGTTTTTTTTAATATTGGATGCTGTAGAATGATAGTAGACCACGGTCTGAATAACGTTTGTTCTAGCAAAACTGTGATTCAAATTTCACGGTGTATAATGTGTATTATTCCGAATGTTCATTTATAATAAAAAATTTAGTCCTAAAACATTTGCTAAAAATTAGGTTTTAGTGACAAACGAATTGCTGTAAATCCGACTCCACGCAGTCTTGTCTGCCCTACCCCTAGAGTGTAATTTAGAATCGCGTAGGCGCGGAGGGGCGAGGCGGCCCGCGAGTTGAGGAGCAGGTGGTTGTGACGTTCGCCGCCGCGGAAGCCGGCCAGCAAGACGAAGCTGCGGTGGTGAGCGTTAAACCATCTGCGACGATAAAATCGCTTGGGACCGCCGGAGCCCCGCAACACCGGAGCCGTGACAGAAACCATGCCTGCTGCATGTTGCATGCTCGCTTGCATGCTACATTTTGCATGCTTGCTTACATGCATGATGTATGCTTGTTTGCATGCTTCTTACAGGGAAATAAAATATAAAATACAAATTTGTTTTAAAAACATTATTAGTATAAATAAATATTAAATCATTTGAATTTAGGACTTATTGAAAACGGTTTCATGTTTGTATATTTTAGGGCATTTTGTATTTAGGGAATTCAATTTTATAGCATGTTATATTATGTGACATTAAGTTGGGGCAAGTTATCATTCGGACAAAATAATGATGATTAAGACAAAAAAAAAATATGGCACTTTAGATTATGGATAAAAATGTTAGGGAACACAATTGAGAACCAGTTGCGGCTTTAGATAGAATGCGCCAGACTCTCAGGTTTCATAATCATTAAAAATAACTTTCATCACAATTACGAAGCTGATAATTTTATGCATAAAAGTACTACTCATGAAGATTCTCTTGCAAAAAAAAATCTCGACAGTCTTCAATTTTTTTTTTTGTTGGTCAGATCGAACATTCTCAAAAATTCATAACTCGAAAACTATGAAAAGTTGCAGAACATATACATGGGGGTGATTTGGATACCCCACAATACGAGGCAACAATTTTTTTTTTTTTAACTTCTTTTTTCTGGGCACCCTGTATATTATACAGAATGGCATCGACGCGAAAACTGTTACCATGAATTCAGTACATGATACTGAACCCTTCTGCGTTGAAATTTTTCGTCGGTTATTTTTTTTAAAACAGCTGTTTTGCACTTTTCTATGAAACACCAGGTTTTTTTTTTATAACCGACGAATATTTTCAACCCCCCTTGGGTTGAAATTTCATTTTAATCCTAGTTTGCTAGTTAGCCACATTTCTTATTTCTATACAGTAATATTGCCAAAATAATCAAAACAGCGAAATATTTGACATCTATTTGCGACGTTGCCGAGTTTCAGAATAAACGCTCTGAAAATATCACTATGAAAATCTTCCCCTTTTCCAGGTACAACCAAGAATGCAAGATGATCAAATATATAACATTAGGATGATCCACGTCTACGCTCCCTACATCCTCCTGAGTGTACAAGTAGTCCTAGTGGTTGCTGGGCTTCTCCTTGTGGCGCATTCAGCAAGACTTCTCTACTGCTACTGGATGTGTGCGAGAACAAAAGACATCGCTTTTGATAGGGAGATAAAAATGAAAGAAATATAAATAACATCACGGCTGTATTCCGCGAAGGGTTAGGCAGAGGTGTACCTATCGTACACCCACATTTCGCCAGTTATGTTGTCCCATGTAATAGGGGGCGAGCCTATTGCTATCAACTGGCCACAAATCCAGACTCCGGGCTGCTACTGAGAAATTTCAGATGGAAAAACCCAATAATACTTTGCCCGACCCGGGAATCGAACCCAGGACCTCGTGCTTAGCAGTTGTTTGCAACCACTGAACCAACGAGGCAGTTCAGAAATATAAATGTGCAGTTAAAACCCGTTTTTAGTTAGAACGCGTTTTCACTAGTTCAAACTAGTTTTTACTGGATACCTTGTTAATAACTTAATATTAGAATTTATTACAGAAGGCCAAATCTCGTACACAAAAACATTCACATTCAAGTCGTAATCTGTCGAACTTGTCAAAAATGTTGGTAAATAGATTGTATTTTTGACAGATTGCGAACGTGAAAAAATTAAAAATTACATGAATTGCCTCTCTGATCTAAGACAATCAATGTATTTTTTTAAGTGTTCGTAAACAGTCTAATTACTAGTCAACCGTGTTGTCGTCTACAAGTGATTTTTTCATATTATTTTTCTCTTTATCTTTGTACAGACGCCAGCACATCAGGCTACTACAATCTATCAAATTTATTTAATAGATTTTCAACTTTATTGTTGAAAACTAAGGTTCAAAGTTGATTGGGAAAATTTGATAGTTTCGGGTAGCTTGATGTGCTGGCGTCTGTACTTCATTTTTACTTTCTGCAAATTGCCGAAAAACTTGATACTTGTTCTATGTTTAAGTGAGAGATGTTATTAAGAGAAACTTTCAGGGGGAATAAGCTAAATAATTTAGTTTTTCTAGGTGGGTACTTTGTTTAAATTGTTTTAATTATTATTTTTACTTTAATCAACCGATTTCCCTCATCGCTGTTTGTTTGTAATTGTTTTTACTCTTCAGCACATTAAACTATAACAAAATTCTGTGAAAAAAAAGACTGGTTACATTATAGTGTCGCTTTTTTGTTTATTAAATTGTATCTAAACACTTTTTTTATTTACTTTAAAAGCGTAGAAACCAAAACTAATAATGTGAAAACGGGAATTTCTGGACTTTTTAATTAGCGGCTTATTCCACTATTCCTCCCTGAGAGAATCCCCTAAGGGGGAAAACTGGACCCTAACATAAAAAAAAACCAGAATGTCCCCTTTTCATTTTGATTTATTCCACTATTGCCCCTTATTTTTAGTTTTATTCTGATCTTGGACCAACAAAATACTAAATCTATCACTATCCTCACAAAGGCATACCACCATTTAGTACCTGTGGTCGCTCACAGATGGCGTTATATTAAAAAACTAAGAAAAATCCCCGGTTTATAAACTTTATTTTGACCAGTTTTCGCAAGTTCCCGACTCCTGAAACTTATTAATTGATTAACTATAAAATACGATGATTATAATAATATAACGATCATTATTGAACATTGGTTTTGAGTATCTAGGCAATCGTTCATTGCCCCACCAGACATGTCCTTTAAGTGTTAGAATTATTTAGTAGGTATATAAGTTTTGTTATAAATATAGATTAGGTAGCAAGTATTATTAGGGCGCTAACAGACTGACTTCATTGGCTCTAACTTCGTGAGAAATCGGGTGGGATCGTGTTGCCGTTGCACGCATGGACCTAGTTCAAAGTTACAAACGTGCATACGTAAGGCGTATGTAATGTCAAGATATGAAAATGAGTTTACACCTGAAACATAGTTTCAGTAACATATTTACAATGTGTTGCAAGAAAAAAATATGCTGGCAACATGGAATGTTGCAGTGTTGCTGGCAACATGGAATGTTGCAATGTTACTGGCAACATTCTAATGTTCCGTATTCATACAGAAAACAATGTTTCGCGATTGTTTCACAACATTATTTACCGTGTACATGACAGGGAAATGTGATATAACAATAAAATAAATATAAGCTTTACATTTAGTTAAATCTGTTTTATTTAAATAATATTAACAGCCGTATCTACAATTTCACGCTCACAGTCATACATTGTCAAGTTGTCCAAACTGAGTTATGTATACAAATATTCTAGAAATAAAACACATCTGTGATTCCCAAAGGCAACACAAGACTCTAGAAAATTATTGTTCTTTTTTAAACCGGCCATTGCACACTATGGTTTCCGTACCGTATTAAGATCGAGTCACCGACTAGAGCCGAGTGAGTATATCCGATTCAGAGTCACGGTTCAGTTTCGTTCACTGTTCAGAAAGAGCGTAAAGTGCGCTTATAGCAGTTTTCGCTTAAAAATATAAGAAAATCATTATTAAAAAAATATTTGTATACAAAAATCATAAAATTCCTCTCCAAACAGCACGAAGATGCCTTGGCGGCAGCTTCTAGAAGCGGCACTGTCAACACTTTCTATACAAACCAAAAGTGTCAGTGTTTACTCACATAAAGATACAAATGACTTAAAGAAACCAACGGTTTTAATGGCGGTACGTGACAGAAGTAGGCGTTCAACGCACTTTCACACCACGAATTTCATTATAGTCCGCTGTCCCCGTCTCACCACTCACATACCTCTGGCGGTGACTACCAGTCGCGCACGGACTATCGTACTGCCGCCTCTAGAAGCTCCCGACACAGTGATTCCGTGCTCTGTGTCTTCCAACATTAGTTGCCCAATACATTACGCCCAATAGTCTATAACACAGTTTCAACAAAATAAGTACAGGACCTATGGCCATCATGTTGGCGTTGGCGACTAATATTGGACGTAAGGTTCCATATATTCCCAGATATCAATTGAACTAATAAATTACATTAATACGGTATGGTTCTAACACGTACACGTGGTAACTAGACATTTTAAATCATTTGCAAAATGTGAAGATATATTCAATGCTGTTGATTGTATAAAAACAAGTTCTCAACTCCATTTTTTTTAGATTCTTTAATAAAAACATGGATCAATCGCTTTCTATCTATTGCTATCTCGTTTTATTTTAAAAGAAATGACAGTG
Source organism: Agrochola litura (assembly GCA_949152395.1). Taxonomy (NCBI): domain Eukaryota; kingdom Metazoa; phylum Arthropoda; class Insecta; order Lepidoptera; family Noctuidae; genus Agrochola; species Agrochola litura. The sequence continues at coordinate 32,123,797 of OX424490.1, read as the reverse complement.
ACGGAACATTCATTAATAGTTTTTGTCATGACATTACGATAAAGAATGACAGACAGGACCATATTAAGATTGACAAAATAACAATAACAGAATAGAAACATTGCCTGGATTAGCACCGGTCGTTAGAAAAGTAATCAGGGAAGGCGTGATTTTATTTATGGAAGTAATGCTTGAAACTCACTTGGATCTGAGTCATAACAGCATTCTAAGGACCCGCCAATTTTTCGGTGGCGGTAATTTATCAATTAATTATTCGCTATGTGGAAAATAATAATCGTAGGATCCATCTTTTTTTACAAAACAAATTATAAACCAGTTTTTCAACATTTAGATTACTGCAAACCATCATTATTTTTTTCTGCTGACAGTACCTTTAAGTCGTACATCATTTAAAGAAAATATATTTTCACAGTGTCTACGTATTTCTCATCTTTCCGGGGCCGTACTATGAAGTATCAATGTCCCGTTGCGAAAAGGGGATGGTGCTATTTGTCCTGTATTTCTCCATCTCTCTCTCACACCGATGTAGAATTGAAATATTACTACAGCATACGCCAACGTTCGTGACAGCTACGATCATGAAATGCGAGAGCGAAATGACACGAGACTACAAAATATTCACCGTCCCACTCGCACGTTTCATGACCGCGCTTGCCGCGAGTTTTGACGTTTAGTATAGTCCCCCAGGTCTGCGCAGTTAAAGAACAATATACATACATACATTAAACAATACATTATAGTACATATCTACAATAGAACTTCTACGCCTGCTCCTGATTGCTGACTATTTCCTTTAATCTCTTCTCTATGTACTGCACTCTGGAGACCAGCTTGTCTTTAGGGTTGAACTCTGTGTATGGAATCTGGAGCACTTTGAAGCCCTGGAAAGTAGAAGAACGATATTTTCTAACTTTGAATTGGTTGGGTAAGAATGGAAAGGTTGTCGTACATAACCATTAGAACTTACTTAATTTTTGATGAATGTTTAAACGCAAAAAACAAATGTTTTTTATTTTTTTATTGAAGCGAAAACTTCTATAGGCGCGTTGTGCATTTTTGAGATGGGACTAAATCATTGATTTCGCGACACTGTGACGACACCAGCTTTTGACCATTAAAAAGACATCAACGCGTTGATTACCGCGGTGCGTGTTTTTTTTTTTCAAGTTCTCTATTCTGTCGGCACTCCCGGAGACCCACAGTTTTTTTTTTTTTGTTTTTTTTGCTAAATGTCTCAGCTCTTGACCTCGATTTCACCTGGTGGGAAGCGATGGATGAGGTCTACGATGGAACGAGCGTGCACAGAAGATGCCTGTTCACTCTCGCTTTGAAGGCGAACAAGTTATACGTGGATGGAAACAGACGCTAGCAGAGAATTCCACACTTTGGCCGTGCGCATAATAAATGTGGAAAAAAAGAGCAAGTTTCAACAACAATTTTCTGTCGATTCCCAAGGGGCCGTTCAAGTATTACGTAAGCAGATTTATTACAATTATTTACCCCCGCCTCCCCCTTGTCAGCAAAAGTAAGCAAAGCTCTTACCCCCCTCCCATGCTTACGTAAACATTGGTATGTGCATTTTTGTCAAAAATATGCAAAGCATAGACCCCCCTATAGTGCTTACGTAGTACTTGAACGGTCCCTAATGTGGTTTTGAAAACATCCAACTTGATAGGCAAGAAGGGGCATAAAGGCGCTCACCAGGGCACGGCGAGGCATGGCATGATTCTCGTTGGTGGAAATGATTTTGAGTCTTATTTTCATATACTTAGCACTCACATTTCGTGGATATCGTCTCAAGGGGACTTGAGCATACCGCGAGCTGCTAGAGCATGCCGCGGAAGACGGTACTGGGCCGTAAAAATGTGCATACTTTGTCATGCCATACACAAGAGGCGAAGAGCGGGTGAGGCGCGGGCGAAGCGACGATGCGGTGCGGGAGTTGCGCCGCTCCAAACAAATTTATACAAAACTAGCTGTGCCCCGAGGTTTCACCCGCATAAGTCTCGATCCCGTGGGAATATCGAGATAAAAAGTATTCTATGTGTTAATCCAGGTTATAAAGTATCTGTGTACCAAATTTCATCTAAATCCGTTCAGTCGTTTTTGCGTGAAAGAGTAACAAACATCCATCCATCCTCACAAACTTTCGCATTTAACCCGCGCCTAATGAGCGCCTAAGACTGAACGTCAATAAATTGTAAAAGCTAGTTGTTATAATGAAACTGACCTTGAGTGTAAGTAGCCTGGTCTCGAGCTGGTTGATGCCAAGCGGCACGGCCGACTTGCGCGTCATGTCGTGGTAGTCCAAACCTAGCACTGCTATCCGGTACACGCTGGAATAAATACACGATTGTTATAGAATCTATATATAAATTAGCGTTAAGTTTTGTGGCGGCATCTACAACGCCACATGCGAACTACGCACACTGACGTCACGCCGAATCCTGCATCTCGCAAGCAAAGTTATCCGCGCGATTAGCATACATTTTTAAACTGAACCGGTGAGATCCAAAAATTACCTTTTGTTGTTTTCTGCTTTCTCTAAAGGTACAGGATGGCATTTGGCGTCTACTGCAAATTCCGCGTCTGTAAATACAACAACTCGTTACATTAAGTGCTCCCGGCCACTAGACAGCCAAGTAGCAACAGCTAGGCTGCGGCAACCGGAATATTGAGAACATTCTTGACTGGCTAGTGCACCATTTAGACTGATGAGTTTCTTGCGCCACTTCTTCTTCCCAGCTAAAGCACTAGAAAGTGGTGAAGGGTGGGCGTTTTGGGGGACTGTCTTATGTAATTTAGACGTTCGAAAAGTGCTGATTCTCAGCCTACTTTGAATAAATGACTTTTGATTTTGATTTTATCAGACACTTGCTTTCGCCAGCGGCTTCGCCCGTGTGATATCTTTATAAATTATAGCTTATGTTACTCAGTGACAATATAGCATTCTACTGGTTTTTTTTTTTTTAATCGGTTCTGTAGGTTTTTATTTTATTCATTACAAACAAACATTCTCTTCTTATTCTTTCTCTTTGTCACACGATGTCTACATCTCTTTTTATCCTCTGTCCTATCGCAGGTATGCTGGAAGAGATTTCATTAGAAATAAGCTTCACCTTTGTACGTATTTTTCTGTTCCTTTTGTCTTGCCTGTGTATTATTTGTGTGTACATAAATGGTTAAATAAATAAATAAACATACAAAAAATCAAATCTTTTCTCTCCAACATATAATCTAAACTAATATTATAAATTAGTTTAGATTATATGTTGGATTGGCTGCCGCAGCCAGGCTACCTAGTGCGCGCCTGCCCTGACTTGTAAATAATCCCACAATCATAAGATCGATGTGCTTGTTCACCTCTGCCTAATGCGGGTTGCAGACCAAGAGCTAAGCTAAGTTAGTTTAGCGTAGCTCGCATAGATGAGGTAATTTGCGGTTTGCACACAAGTATGAGAAATGACGTCAGGTATGCAAGCTATGCTAAACTAGCTTAGCTCTTGGTCTGCAACCCGCATAACCCTTCGAGGAGTACAGGCATAAATTATTATGTAATGTTACATATGATTCAGAGCTATTCTTGGTGCCAGCACAGAGCCGCCATGTAGGAAAACTAAAACGAATAAATAGTAAACCTTTCGATACAGGATTATTATAAAAAGTTTTAGTTATCCTTACATATTATAAAACAAAGTCCCCCGCCGCGTCTGTCTGTGTGAACGCGATAAACTCAAAAACTACCGAACGGATTTTCAAACGGTTTTCACCTATGGACGGAGTGATTCATGCGGAAGGTTTTAGTGTATAACTCATTACGGTTTTGTATAAATTGGCTGAAATATGACGATTATTGATGAAGAAGTCGGAAAAAATCATGCCGACTGGGAGCTTTACTGGCGTGCGCTGCGTTAACTGGAAAAGATACATCAAATTTATGTTCTACGGTATTGTTTATCTTAAAAAGTTCAACAAAAAAATCCTCGATAGCATATGTCTATCTGCTAAGGATGACCCACAATAACCATTTTTATCTTTCAGAATTAGATAAAAAATTAATTGGTATTTCCGAAGCTTTTTTGACCAGTATAGTATTAACCTTATCCAAAAAAATATGTTATTTAAATTGGGCATTTAATTTAGATTAAAATATGCCTGTAAATCATATCATTTAAATGAATAGTTTAAGAGATATCACAGTTTCAAAATTACGCGTAGCAACGCGGGCGCAGCAGTAGGAGTCAATGACCTTTTCCTATATTATTAGGTATGAAATCTCGGTAGTACGTTCCCGTGGGATATTTTCCGACATCCACGCGGGCGAAGCCGCGGGCAAAAGCTAGTTTACTAATAAAAGCGAAAATAGGGATGATGCCTGAGTCAAAAAATAGAAATTCTATTTAGTCTATGAGTCAGATAATAAAAAATATTAGACATGTATTTTTTGCTTCTTCATATTAATAAAAAAAATACTTAAATAAAACGCATTAATCTTGGGGAGTGGGGGTCGCTACGTCACAAATAAGTATAAAATCTACATACTCGTGAAATTGTGACGTCACGGCACACTTTAACTCAATGTATCGCCGTAATCTTTTGATAACGTTAAAAAAAAAATACGTGTTCAATATTTTTTGATAATAATCTACAAGACGGACAATAGTTTTTTTTGACGTTATAACTTCTTATAAATCGATGAACGGCTGCACGCGCGCCTGAGCCGAGCGTGCAAGCGAGAGCGCGGAACAAGCGATAGAGAGGCACGATCGGCCTAAGAATTCGACTTGTGACGTTATCACGTAAAATTATCGTCCGTAAACCGACTTTATAGACAACCAATTTTTTTATAATGAAAATGAAAAATGAAAATGAAAAAATGTTTATTAGTTTTAACAAGTTTTCTTACATTACTAGGTAGTGATTGGAGCCTCCTTTTAAGCTAATAAAGCCTGTGTTAGGAGACTCCGCTCTTCCATACATTGTTGGTATTAACTATAAACTTGTTTATTAAAAAAAAAAAAAAAACAGTAAAAAATATAAAGGAATCTAATCTACGAAAACTATGGCTAATTTATAAGTTAGGCTAATAAGTGCTTACAGAGTTTAAATTGTGTGTAATAGTGTGATTGTATGTAATTGCGATTGGGTTGATGTATTCAGAGTGTTGTGTTTGTATGTGTGAAATGTGTGTGTTATGTGTGTGGGTGGGAGTACCTATATCATGAGCGAATGAGATTGAGCCTTAGAATACAGTTATATTTATAAATATTATATATACGTTATTGTTATAAATATATTATGCTATATTTATAACAACAACGCCTCTGTTTCCTCATAATTAAGTGGTATTATCCATTCAGCCAATGTTTTTTTAAATTCATTAATTCATTTCATAATCATCCCTATTTAACTTGATTTATTTAGAATTTCAATCTAGGATAAGAAAAAATTCACTCACCATATAAGAAACCCATCCCCGAATTACAGTCCCTCTTCAAGAAAGCTTCAGCAGACACTAGACTCTTGAAGGTATCCATGATACTCTGGACATAGAAGGACTTCTCCTTGGTGTAGACTACGGGTACTCCTACTGATATGTCTTCGGGGAGTCGCGCGGAGCCAGGACTAGTGAAGTTGAGGTAGGCATCTATCATCATCAGCTTTCGACGGCAAGGAATTGATATTTCTGGAGAAGATATCGCAAGATTTAAAAGTTCTGTAATGCAGTTTAGTTAACACTAGCGCAGGAGTCAGGGAATCCAGCAAAACGTTGTAGAAAAAAAAAATACAAAAAATAATATGAAGAATAACTACACCAAAAAGTTTGAGTTTGGTTACACATAACATAACGTCTGTATTCTCAGAAGGGATAGGCAGAGGTATACTTATACAGGGTGGCAGGAACATCGACGCGAAAACTGCACTGCCGCACTGGGCCCGCGTGGTGGATTATGCCCCACTCCCTCTCACAGAGAGGAAGCCTGTGTCCCACCAGTGGCGACATTATAGGCGGATTATGCTTATCATGCTAAATTAGGACTATTTAGCAGGAGTCACATTATTTTTAAGACCAGACGATGTATATAATATACGTATACCTAGTACACCCACATTTCGCATTTCGGTAACTTTTGATAATTTCAGTAATCGCGTAAAAATGGCATTTGCATGAATTGACACAACATATTTTATTTGCAGGATCTTTAGTAGCCACACTGTTACATATTACAATAATACAAGGTGGTGTATTTTTAAATACCCTCTGTAAAAAAAAACCTTTGAAAAAATGGATATTGGCTCCACTTATATTTTTGGATGACTGCATTGAGCCCAAGGTCTTGATCATCCCAATAACCTTTCGCTGCCAAGGTCTATTAAAAAAACTCTTACCACCAGAAGACAGCAACTTGTCAATAAACTCAGGTTGTAGCGTGGACTCCAGGTGTTGCTTCGTGGCCTTGTTCAGCGTCAGGAGAGAGAACACCAGGTCCAGCCACGATGAGGACTTGGTCATCTCCTCCTCTTTGAGAGATAGAGCCGTCTGTGGGTAGATCAAAGTATCTGGTTACTAAAGGAAATCGCTCATTATAAGTCATTCAAGTTAGGATTTTAAATTAAATGTATTAATGTCTATTTTACGATAGCTATACAGAATAGCGGACGGCTCGCCTGCCGCTCAGTGCCCACGAGCCGTCACACGTAAAATAGACAAAAAAAAATCCAGAAAAAAAAAATTGCTATTGGACTTTGGGACCGTTCAAGTATTACGTAAGCACTATAGGGGGGCGGGGGGGTCTATGCTTTGCTTATTTTTGATGACATGGGGGTGGGGGGGTCTAGATGGTGATTACGTCAGCAGTAATTATGTACTTTTTTACACATATGGCAACCCACACATTGTCTATGTTTGAAAACGAAACGCATATTTGGGGATTCCCACAAATAATGAATACGTTTAGGTACTCACTTAGAACCGAGTAGGGGAATTACCGCGTGATATTCACTTGTCTACACTTGTTAGATTTATAACTGCTGCTCATGAATAAAAAATAAAAAAACAGAATACTTACTTACATTAAAAGAAAAATGCATTTACCAATGTTTACGTAAGCATGGGAGGGGGGGGGGGGGGGGGGTAAGAGCTTTGCTTACTTTTGCTGACAAGGGGGAGGCGGGGGTAAATAATTGTATTAAACCTGCTTACGTAATACTTGAACGGCCCCTTTGTCATAAAACACGTTACTTGTGTTGACAAGTAACGTGTTTTATGACAAAGTCAGTCGTTATTATATCGTTTATCTTTTGCGTCCGAGCTTCCAATGAATGAATGAATGAATATTTATTTGTTAAACACAGGTACACATACATTTGGTCTTCAGTTAAAAATTCAGTTGACTCTCTATGTTTTGTCAGTGGCGTACAAATTTTATAGCTATAGTAGGTTCAATTATAATATGACTAGGTACGAAGAATGGTTATAGTTTTAATTTGCCTACTGCACCTACTGGATAGCTTAAGCAAGCAATTCGTCGCCAACACTGCAAAGGGGCGAACCTCATACAAACGGTCAAAAATTAGTTTAGTATACAAAAATGCTCCATTTGTCGAGCTCTATGTCGTCACAAAAGGGCGAAGCTCTAAGACTAATAGAAACGAAAAAAGATTGATAGCGTATCTTAAAATCAGTTGTAGGGATTTTTTTTATTCTAAATTATACCTATATATTTTCATAAATATCATCAAAATAAGCGCGTCATCGGGAGAAAAAAAACGTTTTTTGGCTCTCCTGTAAAATTTTCTTAATTGAGGTTCGCCCCTTTGCGGTGTTGGTGACGAATTATGGGTACAGGTGACAATTTGTAGTTCAAAGAAAGCTTCTACCATTCCTCTACTGGGAGTAAGCCTCTATTTTGCGTAATGTCAACCACGACCCTGCAGTCCATATCATGTCGAATGTAATACTCGACCGTTTTGGATAGCTAGACAGGCAACAGTGACGCCCCCTATTTCTTAATACTGTTTCTTGCCAAACTGTGGGCCATTTAAACTCTTTAATAACTATTTGGGTTATTAACATGATTCTGTTGTCAAAGCAATTAGCAATAAGGTAGAAACTTAAGTCAAAGCTTTTTTTCGAGCCAGTTTTTGTATTTCGAATTTTATTCCGATTAAAGTACTTAATACAAAAATTACTTTAGAACCGAATTTAAGTAGTCAATTTTGTACGCACAACTCATCATTTATCTGGTAATATCAAACCAAACACAATCATGTATTGCTCTAGTGTCTATGGAAGACTACATACATAACAACTATCTTCTCTCTAAACACATATTATTATAAATTAATGCTTTGTGTTTTTTCGAAAGCGCTTTTCGTGTCAGTTTTCACCATCATTTAGAGAATTTATTCCAAAAAGTTTATGTTTATAATACGTTCACATTAAACTTAAGTACAGACGCCAGCACATCAAGCTACTACAATCTGTCAAATTTATTTAATAGATTTTCAACTTTATCGCTGAATAGTAAGGTTCAAAGTTGATTGGGAAAATTTTACAGTTTCGGGTAGCTTGATGTGCTGGCGTCTGTACATATTATACTAAAGAAATGTCGATGTTTTGTAAAGTCTTAAAAATTGTGCGAAGCAAGGACGGGGCGCTAGTTAAATAATATATGGTTTATTGTATTACACTTACTTGAATCAATGCTAGCCCAGAATTCAAAGGTGGCAGACAGTCAACCGTGGCCAAGGTGACAACAGCAGAAGCTATATCAGTGGCCCTGCACTGTTGTATGTGTTGCTGCAGCCAATCAGCGATCGCGGTGAGGACAGGCTCATGTCGGTACTTCATAAGGCCTAGGGAGATGGTGATGGAGTTCACCACAGCAGACTTGTCTTCGTTTGATGGTAGGCATTCTATTACGTCGCTGGAAAGGAGGTTTTATCAGGATTAATTCAGTGGTCCTTTTCTTTTTAATGTGTAGTGTGCCTATATTTCGACTTGGACACATTCTTACTCAAGGAAAATTGCACGACACTTTATCACAACTTTACAGAATCCAACGACAAATAATCTCACTTACATAGCCTATGCTTGGATCCAAAAGAACTGTGATTTTATTTAGTTTGGCAACACCATCCTAGATTGTTAACCTGCCACTGATATTCTGTGGTGTCTTTAAGGTATTTTAGTATGGCAAAACCATCTTAGTCTTTAGTTTAGCAATTAAATTCTGTAATATTGTTATCTATTTCACTTACTTGCATATCCTATCTAATAACACTGGATCTGGGAAGTTGAGTGAGGCCATAGCATACAGGAGATCAGCTGACTTCTTGAGGTCAATGACCTCTGCCTGGTTGGTGATATTGTGTGAGAGTGCGCGAAGGAGTGGTGTGCTGCGGCGGCCTTTTTGTTGGAGAGCTTTCATTACCTAGGAACAGAGGAAGATTGTCCTTCATGATAACTTTACAGTAGAAAAACATAGTGTAAATGTAGTGGAGTTCTAGAAACAATGGGGTAGGGTGGGTATGTTGTCCAGTGTCCTGTCGTCGGCACGTAACAGGAACTGATGGACGCTACTGAAGGTGCTAAATTCGGGGCTGACTCTATTTAGATTGCTGTCGACATGATGAGCAGAAGTAGAAAAATTAGGCTGGAGGTGGGTGTACTCTTCAGGGAATACAAGAGCGATGTTACATTATAATTTTTGGGTTTTAATTAAAAACAAGAACAAAAGCAAGCATATCTTCGTAAGAGCCTGTGCACACAATGCGTTGCGGCGGCGGTGCGGCGTCCTACGTACAAATATCCATGTTATGCCACACGGTACGTTCCGGCGTCGCACAGCACGTACACTGGACTTGCAGCCCGCGAGACCAGGCGGGCTCAGTTGTTTATGCGTTGTCAAAAACACATATATGTTTGACAGATGACAATTTACGCACTTTGCGGCGCGGTGCCACTACGGCGTAACAACGTTACGGCGCCGCAGCACCCATGTGATCGCTAATACGGCGAAATCTTTACGGTGCGGCGCCGCAACGCATCGTGTGCACAGGCTAGACGGAATTAATCAATTAACATTTAAGTGTGCTGTCAACCTATTTCAGACTCATCATAATAAAATTAAAATCACATTAAGGTATGACGAATATTTTCCTGTCTTCTACATACATATATCTAAGATCTTTCCGTGGATATATTTAGTAACCTGTTCCGCTTAGCTATTTCTAAAGAGTCATAAAAAAACTCCTGAAAGAAATCGACACGTGTTTCACCTCTCAACGAGGCATCCTCAGGATGACGATGGACTTGTTGCGAACTTGAACACTTGAGGTGAAACACGTGTCGATTTCTTTCAGGAGTTTTTTATGGCTCTTTAGAAATAGCTAAGCGGAACAGGTTACTAAATATATCCACGTCTATTGTATTTTATAATGGATTTCCGCAAGGTCACGCCTGAATCAATTAATTAAGATCTTTCTTTTTATTTACCCACTACATATGGATTGCTTTAATCCAAATTATAGATAAGATTTTTCATTTTATTTTTAACCCCCAACGCAAAAAGAGGGCTGTTATAAGTTTGACCTCTATGTGTGTCTGTCTGTGGCACCGTAGCTCTTAAACGTGTGAACCGATTTGAATGCGGTTTTCTTTAATTTGAAAGCAGGTGTTCTAGCGATGGTTCTATGATATGTTTTGTCAAAATCGGTTCAGCCGTCTGAAGATTATCAGCCCTTTTCTAGTTGATGAATGGATGTGAGTATCTTCGAATTGAAATTTGGTATTCTGTTACTTCAATGATATTAGAAGAACCATCACCTGGAATTTGCAGGATACCCAACTCCCCTACCGACTTACAGCACAGGTTTCGTGTTTGGGCTCATTGAAATGGTTTCAATGAATAGGTTATAGATAGATGGTGAACAAGGTCTGGTGATGGAAAGAGAAATGAGGAAATGATTGTCGGGGTTTTTTTTTAAATTTTAACTGTCAAAATTGTACTTGTTTTATTTATATCCATACTTTGGCAAAGCAACTGTAAAAAAATGTTGTCTAAATAGTAAGAACTAAAAGCAACTCACTTTAATCATTTGTGGCAGTGTCAAATTCGTTATAAGCCTAGCTGCCTCATCATCTCCAGTGATGCCCAACACAGTGCTTAGATCCTCAGCCATGGTCAAGGAACCTATGGCATGGGTGGTGGTAGACCTGGCCAGGATTCGGCACAGCTTCAGGAACCGAGGGTCTTTCTCAAAGTCTGGTAGCTTGACTTTGTTACTGCTCGTCCATTCTGATAGGATTGACACCATCTGGAAATTGGGAAATAACAAAGCAATACATTAGTTAAAGGAGTATGTAAGGATCGTAGCAGGTGGCGTTCTGTAGTTTCTGCGTACCCCCATAGGAAGAAGGCGTGAGTTTATGTATGTGTATGTACCATCACGGAAAGCCATAATTAACCACTGTAAGGACTATTCTTGCTTGCAGAACTAGGCCGCTATAGAACCTGGGCAGTAACAGATGTGGTCATCATGTGCACAGGATTTTGTTTTCAGTTTTTCCTTTTTTTCCCCTTTTTTAATAAGGACTAGGATTAAGTTATTAATCTCATAGTTTTATAGACTCAATTTTTTTAAAGGTTTATTTAAACCAAAAATATGTTGTTTTGTATGCCATAAATGGCAAAACATACACTACCTGTTATTTTAAGACCTTGCACATATTATTTGATGTATACTCATGTTTTACAATACATATATTCTATTCTATTCTAAAGTAGTTAGTTATGGGCTTCCGCGATGGTACATTAATTTAGCCAGTGCACTTGATGACCTTATGGCTATGTCAGTGAAGGGAGTTCAGTTCATATTCTGGTCCAAAGATATTTGAACTTTAGAATAAGAATAAATATAATATATTATTTTTAGAATGAGAATAAATGTATTTTTGCCATTGATACATTAACAAGAAGAATTCACCTTACAAGGAATGTTGCATAGCTCGTTAGGATTTATAAAATTAGGAGTCTAAAGATAGTATTCTTTGAAACACTTAAAAACCACTCAATAAAATGCAAGGTGAATTTGAACCAAAAGGTTCTTCAGTTAATTAGTTTTAAAATACATGAATAGTGGAGATAGGCAGTATTAACTCAGTACTTAGTAAAATATTACGTAAAAATCAATAAAAAATAATGCTATGGTGCATTATTTTTTATTGATTTTTACGTTTGTCTGAAATTTGTGAAGATATCAAAAATATGCATTCATTGTTTATCAAAACTAACTTTTAGAGCATGTCTTCGTGACACAACAGGGTTCTCAGCAACAACAAGCAAGCTGTTCAGGTCCGTAGCCTTTGTTATCTGTCCGTCTATCTGAGCTAGGCGACTGAACTTTGCAGATTTCGGACTCTGCTTCTTTGTACCATCAACTGTTTCTACATTCTGTAGGGAAGCAAATGCTGCTGCTACTAAACCTGAAAAATTTTGGTTAAGGGTTAGGGAAAAGCAATACTTTAACAAATTAAGAATTAAGTATTCATGCTAGGCTGTTATTTTAAAATTTCTTAAAATATATTTAGCAGGGTATTGATTTTAACTGTTGTATAGGTTGAATACAGAGTTTTTAGTACAATAAATTGTGGATAAGAGAGTATTGGTACAGCAGTAAGCAACTATACAATTGTGGAACAGGACAATTAAACTGATTTATTTACAACAATAATGACTACTTTACCGTTTTCCTTATCTTCTGCTGTGAGTTCTTCAAGTCTCTTATCAGGTAAATTTGTAGAGAGTTCTAGCTTCTCAGTTTTGAATACTGTGGCACTGGGACCTGAATATTTCCTTACGGCTGCCCTTGATCCTAACCTCCAAATCACTAACCCGCTTAATTTCAACATCTATGACGAAAAGAACATTATTTATTAACACTTTCTCATGCAATTTACTTTGCCCAATATCATATCAAACTTTTGTAAGTAAAAACATTGAAATAATGTATCAAAAATGCGTAAAATTAAACTTCTTACATCACGACTTAAAAGTGACCAGAAGTTATTTAGTTTATTTTTAGTATATTAAAGATTTAAAATAATGTGAATGATAAATATACCTTCAAATGTTAAGGAAACAGCCTGAAAAGGAATAAAATATAGTTTTTACAGCATTTACAAAAAGAGAAATTATTTATCTTTTTGACAGTGGAATGACAATGTTGCTACCCTACCTAAAGTATTAACTCGGGGCGTAGTAAACCAAACGTAAATTAAAAAGTGACACCAAACCCATGTTTCACTAGTAACTACTAAACGTTTCCTTCATCGTTGTCTGTGGCATTAGTGATGTCCAGCCGCAATTGAAAACAATGACGTTTTTTCAATTAGTGCATTCGAGTTCTTCTCCAATAAAATATGCATTCAAGACAATAGGTCACAATACTATCTATGAGTTGTTAATGGTTTTCGTCATTTTTCTACAGCGAAGATTTTTATATTTCTTGCTAAAACTTATTCACAATCGAGGACCATTCAATTGAATGTTTATTAATCAGCTGAAATACATCACTAGTCTAGAAAATTGCAAACGGCGGTCGTGGGAGGAAGTTTTGTTGTGATATTCTGTTGTTATTTTATTATAAACAGTGAAACCGATATTGAAAATCATGAAAATGGTAAGTAGACTCATCTACACAACTGAAATTTAAGTTATAAACAGTGTACATGTGAGAGAAACATTAAAATTGTTACAGTTTTAAACCGATGAGTCTGTACAAATTTGAAAGGGTTTCCTTTGAATTTATTTTTATTTTTTACATATGCCATGTTTATCGTCTTAATGATGTGAATTCTTTACCCCCTACACGATAACATCCTCAATTATTGTGTAAATATGGGAAAGCATGGTTTTCGTATCTGTATGCATATATGTAAACGGTAATTTGCCTACCTTCAGTTTATTGATAAATTATTAGCTACCGGCGTTTCGAAGATCTTATCGCGTTTGCCCTTTTGCTACTTTCAACGTTCCATATTGCGATGTCAATAAGTTATGTATTTACGAAGTGTGTTTAACTGTAAAGACAAAGAAATGAGATAGTAACAGATTTATGGAGTGAACTTGAAAACTGTTTATAGTAACAATCAATATGTTACCCTTCTGCATAAAGGAACTGTCCTTGTAACATCATCTTTTCAATTTCAGCAGGTACGATAAAGCTTTTGTTTTTATTCTAAGTTTATGAAATACTTTATATCAAATTTACCAATGAAATACATAAATATTGAATGAGTAATTCAATAGATATAATTATGGTTATAAGCCTTGGAATTTGTACATATTTCAGTGAAATAAATGCCACTTCTATTCTCCGTTATCACACTGATGATAAATTGCCACATTTATAGTTTAATTTTCATTACTTATCAAGTTATCATACTTTTACTTAAATTATCATCTGTCTTTAATTAAACTCGTGTACTGGCTGAGCGCTTTTGGTTTTCTTGATTGTGGGTAGAGGGGAATGTGCTTTCAGTAACAAAAAAATCACTTTAGTTTTTTAAAGCAATGATAGCTTACTGATGTGACCGTCAGACTGCCAAGTAATAGGTCTCGAGTTCGAATCCAAGACACGCACCTCTGACTTTTCGGATTCATGTGTGTATTGTATAATTATCACTTGCTTCAAAAACGGTGAAGGAAAACATCGTTAGGAAACTGGCATACCTGAGAGATATTTCTTGACAGCATGTGAAACCAAGTCAGAGGCCCATGGGTGGCTTTATAACTCTGCCACCAAGGCTATAGTTTTATAATTTTTTTATACTAAACAAACATATTGTTGATTTCCATGCATTTCCTTTCTAAAATAGTCTTAATAACTAGTGTAATAAGAGTCTCCATTTACCTTACAGCTCAATGAAAGATTTAATATCAAGGACCGAAATGATCTTGCTGCGGCAGTGGTTTTCTGGATATGGAACTAACCTTTAACATATCATTGCGCCTTATTTCCCTGAAGGGTTAGACAGAGGCGCTTATAGGCCACCCAAATTTTGTTAGTTAAGTTTCATGTCCCATGTGAACCAGCCTTTCTTGTTACAATAACTTACCAGTCTGATGACCAAACAGTTTGTTGATGAATCCTCATATAATAAACATCTTTTTAGTACAATATTTTGTTGATAAAATCTCAAACATGTCTCGCAAAAATAGGTGAATGTCAAATCTTATCAGTGATGTCAATCAGATACTCAGAATTTCATGTAAACATTGAATTATCTCTATTTTGTTCACAGTTATATCTGTAAGAATCTTGCAATGACTCACAGATTTTCGTTTATCAGTTTTTTTTTCTCACTGCAGTTGTCTTGGTTCTGTCATTATGCCAATGGTTCACCTAGACTTATTTGAAGTTAGTTTCCCACTGGTCCCTGTTTCGGCCATGGCGGAGATCTCAGCGGAGACTAGCCATCGGCGCGGGAGATATTATAGTGCACATGTGTGTGCGCAGAAAACCAGCACCCCAATTGTGTAACACTTCCTTTCACAACCTGAAGGATTTTGAAAGATATTCCTAATCCATTGCTTATGTTCGAAAGATCCGTCTGCTCGACAACGTAAATAACGCAAAATAAAAAAACTTTTTTAAGTATAAAAATACAACCTAAGTAGTAATACTTTAATTTCGGAAGTCGGTGTCAAAAAACTAAAATACTGATCCAAAGACACCGACTTCCGAAATTAAAGTTATTTTTCCCTCTGTAATTTGGAAGTCGGTTGTTTTGTAAAAAAAGTTTTTTTTTTTTTTTTTCTTTTTTTTGTGGGTTGATTTGTAATTTATCTAAGTTCCAATAGCCTAATGTAAACTGCTCATCAAAAATACCCAAATCGCTATAGATGTGCCTATAATATTTGAAGAGTTCCCTCGATTTCTCCAAGATCCCATCATCAGATCGTGATCAAATGACAATGGGACCAACTTGAAAGTATATCCCTTAAAAAAAAAAGAATTTTTCAAATCGGTCCAGCCGTCTTCGAGTAATCGGGGAACATAGGTAATAAAAAAAATATTCCGACGAACTGAGAACCTTCTCCTTTTTGTTTAAGTCGGTTAAAAAGGCATTACTCCGCAGTTCAAAACAATTCCAAAGAACAAAAACATTTAGGGTCATTCAAATATTTCCATTGATTACGTAGTCCTGCGACCCTGAGCACTAAGGTCGATATTCCATTGAGCCATGAAAATAAGTTACCAAGCCTAGATGAAAACAACTAATCTGTACCACCCACTATTAAAACTAGCATGGAAATAATTAAAATATAGATATTTTTACCTGTATTGCCAACAACAATAAATAAAAATAACAGCAACATCAAAATCAAAGGGCTTATTTATTATCCGTCAGGTCGTGCGTCATTCTGCAATCGAAAATAGTCCATGAGCCTATTCTGTAACTTTTTTATTTATAACTGCTTTCTTGAAGTTTGTGTGATAGGAGATGGATGGGATGGGCCAACTAATTAACGGTAGGAACCTTGATTGTCAACAGATGAAGGAATTTGGACAGCTTCCCATTTTGTTTTTTGTAAAAACATGCTTTGATGATGTAAATTCGTTTTAGAATGAAAGATTATCAATAGACATCAAAGCTTATGCTGAATGCAATTAAAAATATCACAAAACGTAACAGTAGACTTCAATAAATCAATGGCCTGGAATTTAAGACCTACCACAGTCTAATGCTGGACATAGGCCTGTCCCAAGTTACGCCATTGACTAATTAATGCGCAACAGTAATCGGTAAGATGTTCCTAGGCGGACTGGCTTTACATTATTATTAACTACATACATATTCAATATCTCTCTGCCTACTAATTCCAGTAAGTAGCTGCGGATGCCAACGACGGAGTATGGTACATAGAACTTTAGACGTATGAGGAACAGGGTGTAAAGTTCACTCATACTCCGTAGAAAAGGGAGGATCCTCCGACCAGACGGGTGTCGTATCTGGCGGGCAACTGCCCAATGATTGATGTCGGGAAAGTTATAAATATGCTGTTCGCGCGGTAAACTCTAATTGCGCGATGCAGGATTTGTGTGACGTCAGGTCTTTGATTAGTTCACATCTGGCGTTGTAGATGCCGCCACAGAACTATTAAAGTTTCGTTAGTTTCCTTTCCTATTAAAAATTATCCGAGCACAAATGCCCTATAAAGTATTAAATAATTTATGATACCTAGGCTCTTTGGATCTATTTGACATTTTATCAGTGGATTTCATGAGTAAAATCATCAGAAACCTATCTCTACAAATGTTTATTTAGATACCTACACCAGCAAAACTACACATGGTAAATAGAATACAAAAAAAAACTGTATGTAGTCCACCGCCCTCGTAATTGCTGTACCATTTTTGACGAAATTGCCAGTAAATTGTAATTTCACTAGGTGAGGTAAGCTTGTGTTCGTAACCTATAGTCGAAAGAAACAGAAAGGGTTACCGTAGTCAAAATCTGCATAGGATGTAGGTACTTAAATATTTTTTATTAAAAAAAAACGTATTAATAATCTTTTATTTCATTTAAATACTTATAAATTATATTTTTAAATATTAGAATAAGGAAAATATAAAAACATTTAAAAATATAAAAAATAGTAGCCCACCGATATCGGGAACAGGGTCCAAGCTACCGGCGGTCAGGGCTCCAGAGAGAGGAACCTCCTGACAATGCGAGCCGTGTCCAGGAGTACCGCCTTCTGAATCAAGCCCTTGATCCAGCTGCCCAACGAGAGCCTCCTTAGGTGTTGGTCGAGGCTCTTGGCAATTAAGCCATTGGCTGATACGACTATCGGCACAATGATCGCTGAGTCCACATCCCACATGTCGACAATCTCGCGAGCCAAGTCAAGATACTTGATTTGTTTGTCTTTCTCGGCTTTCACGAGGTTCCCGTCATGCGGGACTGTTATGTCGATAATCGTTGTGCGCCGTTCTACTCGATCCACCACCACTATATCAGGTTTATTGGCAACAATAGTCCTATCAGTGATGATGGATCGATCCCAGTACAATGTGATATTTCCATTTTCGAGAACTGGATCGGGCACATACCTGTAGTACGGCACTTCCGATTCCACAAGGCCGTATTTCAGAGCAAGTTGCTGATGGATAATCCTGGCTACAAGGTTATGTCTATGCAAGTACTCTTCGTTAGCTAGACGAGAACACCCGGAGATAATGTGTCGGATTGATTCTCCCGGACGGTGGCATGCCCGACAGATGTCAACCGTGCCATCCTTCACAATAAATCTCCGGTAATTGTTCGTCATGATAACTTCATCCATAATTGCACAGATAAAACCTTCGGTCTCCCCGAAGAGGTCACCAAAACGTAGCCAGGTCACGGACGCTAGTAAATCTACATCGGGTCCATGTAGGGCCCGGAAAAAGCGTCCGTGAAGCTCCTTACTCTGCCATACCTCCTTGCGATTGTTAGTGTCAAGCACTACAGGCTTGCGTCAGTTCTCTTTAGCCAAGGAGAGCGGGGTGAGACCCTTGTCCACCGCGACCACATCTCGATGCATCCTCACGTCGGCTTCTAGGAAATATTCCCTAAGACTGCATATCTCGCGATTGTGGAGGGTCTTAGCGTTTAAAAAGCCTCGACCTCCACACTTTCGCGGGATTTACAGTCTCATTACTGATGACCGTGGGTGATGCATTCGATATGCAGTCAGCAGCGTACGGACCCTCCTATCCAGGGCGTCGAGTTCGGTCTGAGTCCATTTGAGTATGCCGAAAGAGTACATCAAAACCGGCATGACCCAACCGTTGAAGGCGCGCACCTTGTTTCCGCCTGATAGGAGACTATTAAATACTTTCTTCAGGCGGCCAAAGAAGCGCTCCTTCAACGATTGCTTCATGTCAGTAACATTGATGCCCAACGCTTCCGACATACCCAAATACTTATAGGTTTCGGATGCGGAGAGGGCTCTAAGGTTTATGGAATCCGAGAGTTGGGCTCCCACGGATTCCACAATCTCCCCTCGCTTTACATGCATGACCGCACATTTGTCCACACCAAATTCCATCCTGATGGCGCTACTGAAAGTTTCAGTTACTTTCAGTAGCTCCATCAGTTGCAAATTGTTGGGGGCAAAGAGTTTTAGGTCATCCATGTATAGGAGGTGAGATATAACCTGACCTCCTCTCCTCAACCGATAGCCAAGACCTGAATCCTCTAGCAGTGTGCTTAGAGGATTCAGGGCTAAGCAGAACCAAAGCGGACTCAAACTGTCACCCTGATATATGCCTCGCTCTATCCTTATCGGTTCGCTATTCCTCTGGATGTATTAATAATATTATTAACATCGCAAAAGTACAACTCTACAAGAATCTTTTGGAGCCTGAATGACATTGACAAGGGGGCGTTGTTGGTTAACATTTGTGAAATTGTCACAGAAATTGTATTGAAAATTCAAGATGGCGGCGTTAGTTCCGATTTTGGCCACGCGCCTAAAGTTCCTTGTACCGTTGTAGACTTTGAAGTTGTATGATGTGCAAGTGACATTCAACCTTGGCGTGGTAAGGGAAT
Organism: Agrochola litura; assembly: GCA_949152395.1. NCBI lineage: Eukaryota > Metazoa > Arthropoda > Insecta > Lepidoptera > Noctuidae > Agrochola > Agrochola litura. The sequence goes on along the minus strand of OX424490.1, from coordinate 32,104,188 downwards.
TACGAGGTAGACTGCATTAAAAAGCTAACATTGGTTGAAGCCGAACAGTCACTTGTGACAATTTAGGTGAGCAGTAATTAGTGTGGTACCTATGTAACGGGATGGTAATTTTCAGGCGGGGGCTGAAGGCGCCGGTGCGGCTCGCTGAGCGCGCCCGCTCCGCGCCCCCTCCCGTCATACAACACTTCAGGTGAGTTTTGTATGCACAGAATTTGATAAATATGGGACTTTCTATCAGAGATGAGCGACGATGCGTAGCGAAGTCAAAGTCAAATAATTTATTTAAATTAGGCACGAAAAGGCACTTTTGAACGTCAAAAACAAAAAATTGAATTGATTCTAGTCGCCCCTTCCAAAAGGTAGTTTTCGTATGGAGAAGAATGGGCAAGAAACTCCACCGTTACTCTTTTAAAATGTTTTACAATATTTTGTTAATTATATAATTATATGTGAAAACGATGCACCTGGAATAAGATTACTATACCACATTAGGTAAAAATAAAAATGAAGCAATGACAGAAAAAATAATTATGTAATGGATACATGGTGTTCACATATTTACCAAGGAATTGTAAAAGTAGGTACCACGGAGTATAGAAAAAAGCGGAGATGCCGCAAGGCAAGTAGGTCTTGCGCCTTCAATTAGGTCCTGACGTCATAGTGGGCGGGGGCCGCAAACCTTAGTTGCGAGTGAATCTTCATCGCGTTCGGGTGCGTTGTATTCTAATCGTTTTTTAATAGTAAATTGTTTTAATAATGAAGAGCGCTGTTGTTGGATGCAAAAATTATTCAGGATCAAAACTGAAACATATTTATGGCATAACATTTCATGTGTAAGTCCCTAAAATGTATATTTTCATTTTAAAACACATTTTCTCGTTCGATCGTCAGATTGTAGCTAGAGACATCTGTTGTCGAGGAGGTGCATTCTAACCAATTTTCACCGATTTCGTATTTTCATCATTATCAATGCATATTATTGTGACTCATTTGCGACTCAAATTACTTTCTTAAGTTTTATTTTGCTCGCTATAAGTTAATTCATAGATAAATACGTTCCTTGATACATGAAATAAGAAGAATTTAAAATAAGAAAATGCGCCATCTGTCGGTAAGTTGCCGGTCCTAACTGTTAAATAAAAATGTGTGCATCATGCTAGCAAGACACTATTTTATCGAATTTGTTATCTTAATTAATAATATCTAATTTTCAACCAAGCTATAAGCCACAAATATTGTAATACGAGACTTAATTATTACAGTAAGCTCGAAAACATTGTTTTGTCTAAAAGGCAGCATTTAAATAAAACTGTTTTGTTTAGTGGCCAATAATAAGCAATGTCCAATAAATATTGATGATTTTATTTTTTTATTTTACTACCTACAGGAAAGACGGATGTGTGTGATACCCTTTCTTTTCATACACCTTGAAATCAGGGATGCGAGTGGTATAACTATTAAAAGTCCTGCCCGTCCTATCCTTGATGTCCTCCCTCCGGTTGACGCTCTAAGCCGAAGTTCGTATCCCACAGGGGGTGCCCTTAGCGAGCGTTCACCTAGTTTTAATTAGCATAGTTGAATAACCCCTGGCTGGAGGTTTTAAAGCTATTTAAAGTGCCGAGCAGAGCTGGGTAGACGGCGTAGTTATGAGCGCGATTACATAGCATCTTTCATTTTTTTATAAAAATTTAGTAATTTCTTTCAAATAAGACCTTCTTCCATCCGTCCCCAGTTTAGTGGAGGATTAAGTATTTACTTAGTTATCTGATAAAATTAATAGCACTAATATTTTCCAACAGGTTCGCCAAAGGCGGTGTTAGTGCGTCACGCATTGCTAAGGAGTTCAGATGGATCACAGACCGGCTTTTATGTATAGGTAAGTTTTTAATGTAACTTTAATAATGAATATTCTGGGCAGGTTGCCCGAAGTTACCAACAGGGAACTTCATACATGTACAGTTATCGAGATAAGCTATAGTTTTTTGGCTTAAGAGCGTTCATTCTAAAAGTTGGCAACGTCGCAAATAGTTGTCAAATATTTATATTACTGTATGGAAATATGAAATATCGCTAACTAGTGAACTAGAATATTAATAATGAACTGCAATTTATAACACTGAATTTGATATTGTAACCGTTTTAGGTGTAAAAAAAACCGGCCAAGTGCTTGTCGGACTACGCACAATGAAGGGTTCCGTAGTTGGGATGAATTTATCCTAAATACAAACTTAACATTGTAGTTGAAATACATGTTCTCCCATACATTCCAATTGCAAATGTAAGTTTGTACGCACAATTTTGAGAGATTTACAATGTTATTTTAAGACCATAGGCTTCTTATAGGTTTTCTGTAATCTACGAGTAAAGAGCCATACTAAGTAGTTTTTCAAAATTTTAGATCCATTTGTTTCGGAGATAGGGGGGGGGGGGGGGGGAGGAATGGTAAATTTTCATCGAATTTCTTAAATATCTTTAAAAGTATTTATTTTATAATTATATAAAAAATGTGTTTAATATCCTCGCAACAAGTCCTTTCATTTGATATGTCACACGGTACTGTTAGCAAACTTTTTTTTAAATTTTCTTGTTTGCCCCCAAACGTGACCCCTATGTTCAAAATTAATTTATTTACGTTACACGTTCGTGTTTGGGTCACAGAAATACATATGTGTACCAAATTTTAACTTAATCGGTCCATTAGATTCGGAGCAAACTGGCTGTGACAGACGGACAGACAGACAGACACAAGAGTGATCCTATAAGGGTTCCGTTTTTCCTTTTGAGGTACGGAACCCTAAAAAGGCATTTTGAAAGTTTACAAATACTTTTGTTACGTTGTTTGTTAATATTCGGTGTTACGATATTAATTATTGCATTTCATAATCATTTCATATTACCAAATTAATCAAAACAGCGAAATGTTTGACATATATTTGCGACGTTGCCCACTTTCAGAATGCACGCTCTTAAGTCCTAAATTGGCCCGACTCACAGTGGAACGAATGTATGGGAGCGGTTGGACGTAGACATTTCCGAAAAAAAAGAGTAAAATTATGCCAAACTAATGATGCCATCTTATTCGATTACTTAATGCCTTCATAACTTGTGGTGATGAATTTCTTCATAACTCCCATATTTCGGGAGTAATTTGAGAAAATGTGAAATTTTACTATGAAAATGAGTGTATCGAGCTCTCTCCCTCCTGATTCCGGGCTTGTTTCAAGTAGCGGTCTCTAATATCATAATGCTAATACTAAGAGCTATATTTAATACTAAGACACATAGTGCGCCAAATGTGCACTTTCTGGGATAAAAGGAAATGAAAATTTAAAAAAAAAAACGTTTTTTCCCCATTTGTATTTACTTTAAACCGCAGACAGACTTATTAAGAGGTCTATAAATATATTATATATATACAGAAATATATATTAACAAAAATATTCACAAGAACTGATGAGAGTATGACTTTTAAGTAAGTTGATAATAAATTACCTAGTTTCATTAAAAGTACAATAAATAATTAAGATGTAAGCTCTAATTTACTAAGTTACACATTTTAAAACAATAACATCATTTAATTATCTTCGTCATCATCATCATCATCAATTAATTCAAATTCAGAATCGATGTCCGCTAAATCATTTATGTTAACAAATTCGATATCACTTTTCTCAGAATCCGTAAGCTCATAAAATTCCTTAAAAGAAGATTTTTTTACAAACTTATTTCCTTTTGGACGGATACTTGTAACAAGTGGATCAGAAGACAGTAAAAGATTGTGCATAATATCTTCATTGCATGAGATACTGCTATGCTTTCGAGAATGCCCCTCTCTATATTTTCTAAAATCTTTATTTCTAGCCTCAGATGCCTCTTCGGATAGAAAACCAATGGGCACAATTGACATGTTCTGAACTATGTCTGGCCCATGCATTAAAATTTTATGAAGTGAAGAAGGCATATAATACCATGGGTATAACTCCACGTAAAGCTTAGCAGTATCAAAGCAGAACTCTCGGAATTTAGTTACGTTGATCTTCTCTCCTGATGAAATACACTGCAAGATCACACAGATTTTTCTTAAAAGCATAGCATCTATTCCGGTCAGTTCAGCAGATTTAGTGTAGTTTTCAAAAAATCTCCTTGCCGAGTTGCCATTGTTGGTGGATCCACTGCCTTGTTTCACAACATCGAGAAGTAAGCCCGTTTCTCTTCTTACAGCCTCTTGAACTCTTTTCTTCCTGTCATCAACTTGCCTTTTTGCTATATCACCCCTTACTTGCCATGATTTTATGTCTAATTTGTAGGAAATGTGTAATAAGCATTCCATTGAGCGAATCCAAGCGTGAAGGGTGCTTAAGCTATATTTATACATGTCCTCGTTTGCGTGTTTATCTTTGATTAACTCTAAATTATTCATTTCTTTAGGACAAGCCTTGCATATGTCACACACTGAAGCTGCTGTATTGGATATAATGGAATGAATTTTACCATCAATCATTGTCAACAGCAGTTGGTGTTTGACACTAATTCCATCAGTGATGGTGGATGGAGTTAAGGCTTCAATCTCTGCTTCGATTTCAGCCATCTCTCTCTGCACATTTTCTTTGGTTTCCTTTATAAACTTAAACAATATTGGCCGGCAAAATGAAGTGGAAGATGGTCGCTCGTTTTCCCAAATTGTTACACCTTTTGAGACGAGCCGCAGTGGTACAAGACTAATCATAAAATTACTAGCAAGATCGATTTGCTCATCTTCACTCGTCCTTTGATGATAAATGCTTTGGCTAGATGATCCGTCAAAACCCCATTTGCTGGTCAATACGAGCTGTTGATTGGGATCAACAGGGGTTTCTAACGACCTAATAAGTCTTCTTGAGGTTAAATCCATCAAGGCTTGTAATTTGATTTTTGCAGAGCTCTCTGTAACTGTGAGATCTTCTTTGGCCGGATAGCACTTAATTTTTTCTTTAACCAACATGTAGTAACTCGGGTATTGAAGAGCTCTCTTCTTGAGTGTTGAAATCCCGAAGAGTGTTATAGCGCCATTTCGATAAGTTCATCGATACATAAAGAGCCAATGCCTTCAAAGGGGATATTTCCCGTACCTGAATTGATTTACCTTCAATGAAGGCTTTGATTTTTGAGGCCTCTTCTGGATTCTCCGTCAAGTATTTCATAACATAAGCTGTATCGCTTTGTCCTGCCTTTTGAAGCGCCCTTTCGGCCGAAAACATAATTTCAGCGCTGCTACTGCTGCATGAAAGACTATCTTCAGTGCGTCTTCTTTTTTGCCGGTTACTAAGGTCCTCAAAAGATTTACGAGGACTAGGATGTGTACAAGTTGAAGCATCAGATTTAGCAGGAGAAATTATGGGCTCGATGACGTCACTTATATTTTCTGTAGAAGGTTCCATATTTTCATTCTGTAATTCCGGCCATTGAATTGCAGCCTGTAGCCAAATCTCATGTTTCTTCCGAAACTTATCTGTGCTTCTTCCAGACTGTGTCCATTTTGCATAAATGCGGTAGCAAAATCGACGACACCAGTCTTTTAAACTTGTTTCAGCACTTTCACATAACTGAACACAACTGTTATCTTTTAAAACACTGAACAAATAGTTAAAGTCGCGTAAATCTTTATGTGCGCGTGCGCATAAAGCAACGTGAATATCAAGATTTGTATTAAAATTTGGAAAATACATTGCGAGATTAGCTTGGATACAACGAGGTGTAAATCAACACTGATTTTAAAGTTACTAATAGTGACCTATTTATATAAAATCCAGGTATCCCAGGTATCCTTTGTTAAATATTGCAAGGTAATTAGTTATTGTGATAATTAGTAAATGATGCATGCTAAATTAGTGTATTAAGAGCCATTTAGTAATTAAATAATAGCAATGTTCTTATCAGTAATCATTAGTGCATCAGTTTTATATGTAAACCTTAAGTCCCTAATTATATATCCTAATTAGCTTATATCTTCTCTAATTGGCTGCTCAGAAATGTTATTGTAATAAGGTAAACCTTTAGAAAAACGGTTTTAATCAACAAAATAAACAAAAAATAAAAAAATTGTGTTATAAAATAAACATCACTCTTTATCCCAGAAAGTGCACATTTGGCGCACTATGTGTCTTAGTATTAAATATAGCTCTTAGTATTAGCATTATGATATTAGAGACCGCTACTTGAAACAAGCCCGGAATCAGGAGGGAGAGAGCTCGATACACTCATTTTCATAGTAAAATTTCACATTTTCTCAAATTACTCCCGAAATATGGGAGTTATGAAGAAATTCATCACCACAAGTTATGAAGGCATTAAGTAATCGAATAAGATGGCATCATTAGTTTGGCATAATTTTACTCTTTTTTTTCGGAAATGTCTACGTCCAACCGCTCCCATACATTCGTTCCACTGTGCGACTGTGGTTATTATTTGGCTGAAACTGTCTCACGATGGCCTTCAGTTGTTTTAAAGCTGTCAAAGTTGCCAAAAGTTTATCCGAAGCTTACCAGACAGGGCCAAAAATTTGGTTAATGTCGACAAACAAGCCCTGCCCAACGCGTCTGGCTTGCAACCTCAGTCATTGTTCTAAAATGTTTTCACATAGAGATTATCTCGGCATTTAGGAGCAAACATTTATCCATCCACTTATAATTATAAATATATGAACATAGTTTATCGATGCAGTATTCTGTAAATAAACGGCCATTATCTACTGGTTACATAACAATATTTAAATTAGTTTCGGATAACGTGAGAGTTATGAAAAACTAAAAATGAATGTAATGTTCGTGTATTATTAATTTATTACATTCCATTGCCTTTAATAAATCGAGGACGAGTAAAAAACAAATAAATATAGATTTTAATAAAAAAATATCTTGAGATGGAAGCTTGGTATATCTGTGAGCGTCTTGAGTTTTCAGAGAGATAAAGAATTCCTATTTATTTAGTCAGTGTAAGTTCAGATGACTTAGCGCCATTTGACACAAAAAGTTAGCTAAATATCTGCAATCTTAGGCTCCTTATATCGAATGTTTTACATAAAAACTCTTTACTTTTATTTTATTTTATTGTTGACATAATCTACTCATTACAATGTTTTTGTTATGAGTTGTATTGCAATTTGTGGTTAGCTAGCGACCTCGACAATTGATCATATTATTTTTTGCCTGAGCAACCGGCAGCAAGTTCGTCATGCTCCCTTAGATGTCACTGCTTGCGGTAGCGTCGGGGGTCGGGTTGCCTCCTTCCCTCAAATATGGCGAGGGGGGTAATGGCTGATCTTTGCGTTATGCTCGTGAACGGGTGCTGCTTGTGGTGACTGGTCGTCTTGCTGATCATGGTTTTGTTATTGTTACTAGTAATTAACTGTACATTTATTTTATCTCGATGGTCCTAGTTTATCATTTATAACTGCCAATTACAGCTTTATGTAAGCGGGCACGCCCTTTATGTCTGGAGGCTTTTATTTAGTTCAGTTTACGTTTAGTTTTATTTTCTTTTTATTTTTTTAAATAATGCTTGAGTATAGTCCTCGATATTTTTGGTTGGTATATTGGCGTGTGCTAGCTGACATATGGCCTATAATTTATCATTTGAATTATGTTTTGTGTTGCATAATGTAAGTTATTTTGTATACTATTGTATAGAATCATTCTCTAACTTGAACAGACAGCTGTGCTGCTGGGGAGTTTGTTGCGCCACTTCTTCTTCCCAGCTAAAGGCACTAGGAAGTGGTGAAGGGTGGGCGTTTTTGGGGGACTGTCTTATGTAATTTTGACGTTCGAAAAGTGCTGATTCTCAGCCTAGTTTGAATAAATGACTTTTGAATTTTGAATTTTTGAATTTTACAAAAAACAAACAACCGACTTCAAAAAAAAATCACAACAAAGTGAAAAATAACTTTAATTTCGGAAGGCGGTGTCTTTGGTTTTGAATTTTCGTTCTTTGTCACCGACTTCCGAAATTAAAGTTATTTTTCACTTTGTAGTGTTTTTTTTTTGACGCCGGTTGTTTTTTTTTTGTAAAAAGTTTTTATTTTTCACTTTTTAGTTGTGGTACCTACCCCACACAAATTCGAATACACTACCTGCTATGTAAATAACAGTGACAAGAAGTTATCATATCATCTACATACTAAGTGGGAAAAAATACGTATAATTGAAGCTAACTCAAAAACTACCCAATCAAAGTTAATAAAATTTATATGGGACCACCTCTGAAGTATGATCTACCAAACAAAAAAAGAATCATCAAAATCTATTCATAATTGGCGGAGTAATCGCGTAACAAATATACAAAAAAAAAAAAAAATACAAAAAAAAAAAAAAAAAAACATACAGACGAATTGAGAACCTCCTCCTTTTGGAAGTCGGTTAAAAATCTGATTACTTTATTGAATGTTGACTGTACCTACATTTACTTGCTAAATCCTAATTGGAACTAGTAGAGGACCCAAGTTATATTAGCGTTATCTCCCCAGTACAACTGCAATACTTTGTAGACTTTTCTTCCCAGAAACATTTAAATGATAATTCTTATGTGCCAAGAAACTGTCTGCTTTTTAACCAACTTCCAAAAGGAGGAGATTCTCAATTCGACTGTATGTTTGTTACGCGATTGATTTTAATGATGATTCTTTTTTTGTTTGGTAGTTCATACTTTAGAGGTGGTCCCATAGAAATTTTATTAATTTTGCTTTGGTAGTTTTTGAGGTAGCTTCAATAATACGTATTTTTTCCCTGATATGATAAGTTCCTGTCACTGTTATTTACATAGCAGGTAGGGGTATTCAAATTTGTGTGGGGTAGGTACCATAACTAAAAAGTGAAAAATAAAAACTTTTTACAAAAAAAGAACAACTGACTTCCAAATAAATAATTTAATTTCAGATTGTAGTGTTTTTTTGGAAATCCGTTGTTTTTTTTTTGTAAAAAGTTTTTTTAACATTTAAAACAAGGCAGCATTTCGGTTAGTTATCATTTCTTAAAGTTACATTTTTGATTCCAGCTAAATGTAGGTATATTCGCGCTCGCTCGCGTTTACACATCTAAAAGCTGCAGTAATTTAACAATGTCTGCAGAGTTCTAAACCACTAACTTACAAAATAAAACACGAACCATCTCCCCCCGTTTCCATTCGCCATGGTGGTTTGCCGGATCGATACCGGCACCGCTTCGATTCCCGACCTACACACACTCGGTTAAACATTCCCCTTAGGCGGACTACGGTCATAGAATAAGAATTTGTAGAAGTGAAAATTCCACACCTAACTTTCAAAATGCCTAAAGTTTCCTACTCAGTGAGGTCAGGTTCTATCGTAGTTTTCCAACTTTCCTGCTCACGTCTCGCTCCGTGCTCGATTATCGGCAATATTGTCAGTGCTGTTTCGGCTTGGGATAACGCGGGTCGCTTGTAAAAAGGTGTTTACAATGCATGTGCTCGTAAAGAGCGTTTTCCAAACAGCCAAACTGGACGAAAAGTGTCACTTTTTTTACTAGTGCTTTTTACATGTTTCTTTTTTTTTAACTCCGTCGTCAGCCCGACGCAGAGTTTTTTTTATTTGTAAAAAGTTTTAGTTAGATGATGATAACGATGCGATGGCGATGATGATGATGAAGAATATTGTTTATATTATTTATGTACGTCAGCCAAGATGTCAGATGATACACATCATATGCGACTACTGTAAGGGTCGCTCGTTTTTTGTATTTCCTCGCACAATGCATAGTAAAACGTATAATACACGTGCGTAAGATGAATCCCGACTCATGTCGACTTATACACTCGTCGGAAATCACCTACTTTCCGCACTTGTAGCATAAATAACTATTTTTTTCATTTTATGGGCCATGTTGCGATAGGTGAGGTCTACGATGGAACAAGCGTACCCAGAAGGTACTTTCTCACCTTCCTTGTGACCCGTTAACCTTCAAAGCAAGAGTTTTGAAGGCAAACGAACGAAGAGTCGTAGGTTGTAAAGGTGGTGGGGAACGGTACGTGATTATTTCGCTTCTATACTGTTTTCTTATTCTATGTACACGTAGGGGAACTTGTGATTGACATTTGGAACTTTTTTATGGTGTTAATAATGTTGGCATTCATTCGAATGCTTTGGCTTCTTGAAATTGTATGGCTTAATTTTAAGGGATAATTGTAAGAAAAACAGATTTCAATATATTTTAAAATCTCTGTTGCGACTAAACGGATATAATAGCGAGTTGGATTCTAGGTTAGAAAGAAAGGTACTTTTTTTACCTAAGAACCTTTACTAAATCTGTGAAAATATTTATTTCAACTTAAGACAACGCACGGACTAAACTGTTGTCAGCACTACGGAAAGATTTTTGTAAATTCACCCCTAAATGGGAAAAATGGGGGGTCAAAGTTTGTAATACATTTCATGATTATAGCCGATGGGTTACCTATCCTATCGGCCACACAGCTTATATTAATACAATATTCAACATTTATACGGAACAGATCCAATCAAAATTATTTCCCTCTCTGCTGATTAAACCTATATTTGCAAAATATATGAATTCAAGGCATTTCATCTAAATAGTCACTCCAAGTACTCAAAACAAACATACATCAAGTTCAAATTAACATCGAACCCCACACTGGCGCGTGTCGAAATAACAAATCCCACGTTTTTGTAGTAAATTAATATTAGGATATCTGCACACGACTCGGGGGTGAATAGGGTCGGTGCAGCGAAGGGGCAATGTTCCTGCAACCGCGTTGAACCCTGCCTTATGTTGTAAGCTGTATTTTTAGATGAGAAATGAAGACACTTTATTTATTTTTTTGCATATTGGAAATGTCAGATTAGGCTCGTAACCTTTTAATACTTGAGGCAACATTAAACATCCTTTATCTACACCCATGCAATAAAACCTCTATAAAAGTTTCTGAAACAGTTAGCTTATTGGCAACATTATAACAGCCAGTGTCATAGTAACCATTACATCATCCAAACGAGTGTTATAATGTTGTACTAAATTTCATTATGCAACTCGTTTCAACGTTCAAACGGGGGACAGCAGCGCCCGCTGCACGCATGTGTGTGTGATGTGCTGCTGCAGGCGACGTACATACGTGCAATTGTACTGAATTGCGTGGGAATTTCTTTATTCTTGATCTTGAATTACAAACACACCCAATGGTTTCAGAAACTGTTATAGAGGATTCATATCATGGGTGTAAATAAATTCTTGTATGCAACTGTTATAATTAGGTATTAAAACACTCATGTGGGCACATTAGTGTTTTAATACCCCTTATTATACAACAGTTGCATAAATAACTATTATGGCTGGATATGAAGTGTAAGAAAGCGTATGTTTTGCATATTTTACGAAAAAAAAACCTAAGTACAACTGTAGTAGGTAGTAAAGGTAACTGTAGGTTTTTTCAGTTCATCTCTGTGATGAATTTTTCTCTATACTACTGTAAAGGTTTTAATATGAGATGGAACCTCATATATATCACAAAATTAAATATAGTCTCTTCAAAAGTATTTTAATTTATACACTAAACGATCCCTAAAGTACTGCAGTCAAGTGAGGCCTCACACTACCTACTTATGAAGAACCTTTCGACATTTTTGTTATTTACCAGTATTTCGATATCTAAACTAATTTATAAAGAGAAAATATTTTTTTTTTTTGTTTTTGTTTGTCGCTTTCACGCTAAAACGGCTGAACGGATTTGGATGAAATTTGACACATGGATAGACCATGACTTTAGTTAGGACATAGGATACTTTTTATCCCAATATTCACACGGGATCGATATGTATGCGGGTGAAATGCGGGGCGCAGCTAGTTATCTATTAAACTCGCTAGTGGTTCCTCTAGACATGATAACACTACTTTCCTGCTGTATAAAAGACTGTTGTGAATGATCACTAGTACTTAAATCCGACCACGCTTTTAGCCAGTCTCCCAATATTGTACAACTATGTAAAAACTAGCTCCCCCTGTCTCCTTTACCAGTGAACCTTCTAACACGTACTCAATAGTTCCCATATATCAACAAAGGGGTGCTAATATTGGGATCGATTCCCCTAGTCGTACGACTGATGACATCGATTCCCCTGGATGTACGACTAATGGCTTTGTTGACAGCGCGAGGGAAATGTACTATTTAATGTAAAAGAGAAATCTGTCAGCAATGTTTAGCTGTTAGCAAGTAATATGGTTAACAGTTTCATAGGCTTTTGCAAGATAACAATACTGCCAATTTTTTTTCCTTTAAAAAAAAAAAACAAAAAAACTTTACTTTTTCAAAGTAAATCAAACTTTAGGAACTTCTCCTCGTTCAAATCAAACTCAATGCATTTATTTCAATTAAACCATTTACAGGCACTTTTGAATTGTCAAGGGGTCGGTCAGTATGGAGAAGAACGGGCAACTCCACGGATACTCTTTTAAATCATAATATAGTTACAAAGTATTTTGGTTACATCATTCGTGTTGAAATTATACATGTGAGAACGATGTAGAAAGACGACGCACGTTTTAAGCGTCCGTAATAAAAAGATAAAAACAATTCAAAAATTAAAATAAGCCTTGGCAGCTGAGAGATGACCAGTCCCTACTGACGGCACCCGTTCACGAACATGACGCGTGTAATGTAGACCCCTCCGTTTCCTGGAAGTTCTGAAATATTAAACAATATTTCCCATTGTTTGGTACAATTTTCCCCTAACCCTAAAAATCATCAAATAATTTTAATATTTAAACGCTTTACTAAACTATTACCCGCGGAAGTCATTAAGTCCCCATCGTTAATATTTCATCCCCATAGTGTAACACTATTCATGTAATTAAGTTATCCTCCGAAATACTGAAAACGCAAAATTGCAGCGCGTAGTAATAGGGAGAGAAATCTAATCTCCGTGCAATACGTTGTAATCCCCTCTAGAGGGATCCTCCGGCTGAGAGTTTTGGTATATATTTTTCTCGTCTTGGCTGAATGATTACTTACTGTCTTAGTATGTTAGGGGAGGTTTGAAACGGTAATGTGTTTCAAATAAGCGGGTATAATTTATTTTTAACCGGTTTCAATAAGGAACAAAGTATAAGTTATCAACACTTTATTTTCAAACAAACGTACAACAGTTTTAGGACAAATATAAAAATGTGACAACCTGGATGTATTTTTCAGATAATTTTCAATTAGCAGGGTCAGACAAATTGTGGGCAATGCGTGGGCTGAACAATTTTGAAGCTGTACCGTAGTCATTGACATTATGACCTAGGTGCTATAACCCACCTGAATCTATCATTTACATCGTGAATGTTGCCATTGTGACCCCAAAGTAGTCTGTCTCCAAACTCATTCTGTTTCACTTCCAGTTTCAGACCTTGTTTGTGATGAAGATTTATTATTAAAAACACCAGATCAGCATCATTTCCAATCAAAGGCTCCAAATAATATTTACATCTATCGTCGTCAGAATCTTCTTCATTCTTCGTCGATCCCCAACATTGTCTGTCTCCAGCATAGTCCACATCGTCATCCATTCGCATAAACATGTTGCAATCAATGTTGTATAGTTGAAATGTGAGATCGTCATTGTTACACGCGGGGAGGAACTTCCAGCTCAGCCTCTCACTAGTTTCGGATAATCGATTGTCACCCCAAATGGCTCTATCATTGTTGGTTGGATTAGTGTCCGAATCTAGTTTCAAAGCTTGTTTGTACATCTTATTGACTATTGTCACAGCGCCTTCAGTAATAATCTGTTGGAACGGATCGGGAAAATGATCGTGAACGACATATTCAGCGCCACCGTGCCACAGTTTATACGCGTATGACATGACGTTTCGTGGAGCTGTGCCGATAAGTTTCATTACTATTTCGCCAATGACTTCATCAACACTGGCGGTAATGAAGGTTCTACTCATATTCACAGCACTTTCATAGTTACCTTTAATGACATGATTGTATAAATCATCCTTTAGCGCGCGTATTTCATTGCTATTGATAAATGCTACGTGACTATCAAAGTATGTCAAGCCTTGAAGTTCGCTGGGCAGGGTGGCATTTTCGCAAGGAAACAGTCCTTTTTTTCTCAATTCGAGGGCGAGCTCTGAGATGTCTCGAGAGTCGCCACGTACTCCGTACACTACCACCTTGCCGTGGTCGTTGTTGACGATGCGCGCGATGTCTTGGATAGCCCAGCTACTGTTGATGTATGATCCCCCGATAGTCACGGTGAGGACAGAGTTCTCTTTGATGTAGGCGCTGGTGTCGCAATTGGTGTAACTGAGAACTGGGATCCTATTCGGTATCTTCTTGTCTCTGTCCGGGCCACTGCTCACCAGACGATACTGATGATTGACATTGTAGCAGTTCGGAAAGCCTCTAATGCCTCTCGCAGAGACAACCCTACCTTCACCCCAGTAGTCAACATGTTTAATCAGGTCGTTGAGGGAAACAGGTATTTTTACCAATTTGTACTCGCCTTGGTGGGGAAGCTCGGAGTAAGGAAACACCTGGTCAATGTTGGTGTTGTAGTTTGGTTCATCGGCAAGCTTCCAGACGGTAAAGGAATGCATTTTGAAGTTAAGTGCAATGATGAATCTGAAAAAAAAAAATGAAGATGCTTAAAGCACTGTTTAATTATATTAAAAAAATAAAACCGGCCAAGTGCCAGTCGGACCACGAACAGTGAAGAATTCCGTAGTTGGGATAAAAATTTACGCATGCACAGTATTACCTAATTTTATCGACCGCAAAAATTAAGTTTGGTTTTCATAGTATTTATAGTTAAAAACCGGCCAAATGCGAAATGTTAAACCACGCACAATGAAGGGTTCCGTAGTTGGGATGAATTTATCCCAAAAACAAACTTAACTTTGTAGTTGAAAAATATGTTGTCCCATACGGAATGTATGGGAAAACATGTTTTTGCAACTGCAAAGTTAAGTTGGTCGATTATTACTCGTTAACTTGTAGAGCCTACTTAGCTGTTATAGTTTTTCTTTTAATTTCGTTATATAAACTACTGCTGTGATTTTTTCACACACCCTAAACCAACCATTTAGCTGGCAGGGGGGGGGGGGACACTTGACTCTAACAAAAATTAGCACTTTAAAGCTTAATATTTCTCAAACAAATCCCTGAATCCAAAAATGGTTTTCACAAACTCTCAATGTTTTTAAAGGACCTTTCCAATGATACTCCACACCATGGGATAAAAAAAAAACATTACCGCTTTACGTGTAGGGGAGGTACCTAAAAAAAATGGTTTTCATAATTTTGTTTTACCGCTTTGTCGGCGTAATTAATATGTATACCTATGCCAAATTACAGCTTTCTAGTACTAAGGGTCTCGGAGCTAGACCGCGGACAGACAGACAGACAGACGGACATGACGAAACTATAAAGGTTCCCTGATTACTACGGAACCCTAAAAAGGTATTTTTATGGTTGTAAACGAAACTATCTCATATATCTAAAACTACGGATATACATATGCCAGTGACGTTGAGTGGTTAACTTGCGTGTTCTGTACGAGCTCACGCAACGCGTCGTACGTCCAGCCAGTAATAGGACTAACTCATAAAAAGCGCTATCCCAAATAAGACGCATTATTAATTTATTAAACATAAAACAAAAGGTATTTTAATAAAACACGTAAACTAAAAGATCAATAATTAAATTATCTTTAAAATGGTGAAGGTTTCAGAAAAATACGCTTGATAGATTTTACGTGATTCTCAGTTTTATATCCGCGTTAGACATAACTTTACAAATTAATTTCACTATATGTAATATACACACAATCTAAATATTTCTAGATTAAGTTATTAGGAAAATGCTCTAATTTAACACATATTTTTTGTTTGTTTTTTTTTTGTAAAAAGTTTTTATTTTGCACTTTTTAGTTGTGGTACCTACCCCACACACATTCGAATACCACTACCTGCTACCAGTGTCAAGAACTTATCATATCATCTACTAAATACTAAGTGGGAAAAAAAAATACGTATTTTGTAGCTAACTCAAAAACTACCCAAGCAAAGTTAATAAAATTTATATGGGACCAATTTGGGAGCTTTCAAACAAAAAAAGAATTTTCAAAATCGGTCCACAAATAAAAAAAAAAAAAACAAACATACGCGTCGAACATATAACCTCCTCCTTTTTGGAAGTCGGTTAAAAATCATTAAAAGTAGACAAAATCTTTTTAAATATGGGATCCAACAATACCCCACATACTTATTAGCATAGATAGTTTTGTTTTTTTTTTTCATCCATTATTTAGACCTACAGTGTACGGGGAGTGCCATCCCTAATTATTATTTTCGTATTTCCACTAGGTACTGTGAGGTTTTAATATGAGATAGAACCTCATATGATAAAGGCTGACTTGAATACTATGTGCTTCCGAATAATCTGTCAAAATATATTTAAAATAGGATTCGTAAGGGTTTTCATTTGTTGAAGGAAAAAACATACTAGTCTGCCCCCGGGCTTCGCGTGCGTGTGTCTTTGTATTAATGATTTAAAATATAGTCTTTACTCTCTTTAAAAGTATTTAATTTATACACAAATCCTATCCCGGGTACCGCAGCCAAGCTGGTGCTTACAGTACTCCGTTGTTTAGCGGTGCAAAGAATACACTTCCAATTTCCATCGAAACATTGCTAATAGTCTCCGATTAAAATGGCTGTCTGTCATCCGGGCAGACGGACATGACGAAAATATAAGGATTCCGGATAAAATAATAATCAAAAATAATTAAAGCAACTCACCAACTTGAAGTAAAACGATGTCTGAATAAATGTTCATTAAGTGTCGAGTCTATATACTAAATGATTTAGGAATCTAGGCATAAAAGTTATCAGTTCTTGTAACCGCAATAATAACACAATACACAATTGAGTTTTTGAGCCGCAAAGTGATAAGATAACATAATACCTAGTCGTTGTAACCTGTAGACTGGGAATTCTTCAGGATAATAGTACAATAATAGGATAAAAATTTAATAACAATAACAGGATAATAATAGTCTACACTGCAGACGGTCTATTCTTAATCTCACAGCTTGACAGCTCACTTCCAAATTCACTTCACCTAAGTTTTCACGGTAAGATTTTTACAGAATAGATCAGCAGGGGTATTGTTTTGATTTCCCGAGTAATACCCACGTACTTCGCTTGTAATGTGCCGAAAAGAAACATTTGACAGTAGACACGAGGCGTATTTACTAGAACAGGTATGCTGACTAGTTATTTGTCTGGACTAGGCCGCACCTAGTAGTAAGTACCTACTTCGAGTATTTTCTATCAAATCGAGAATTTTATCAATAGTGACTATTATTTGTACCATTTATAATGTTAATAATGCTTTACAATGTCAAACCTCAAATATCACACCATTTTCGTGCTTGAAATACGATAAAATCACTTATTTGCTTGAATATGGGTAGATGTGATACATATAACAAAAGTACTTTAAGCCATATCCTACCTTAACAGGGGTTTACTAGCTGACCCGACAGACGTTGTCCTGTCCAAACAATAGTAGTAGTAGATGGTTATAGCAACTATCTTACTGCGACAGTGCGACATCTTTAATAATTCATTATAACGAAAAAACTATCCCGATTTCATATTTCTCCAGTACAGGACGCGGTCCATTAAGTCCGTATAGAAGTATTTGGTGGAGTACGTTCATAACGTACAGCTATCGAGTATCCGTCTATTCCACCTGTCCACGTCAACCAATCCACGAATGGACGTGCGTGAATGAATCTTGACGGTTGTTTGGATTTGATTACTTCACAAAATGTTATTGCATGTAAGTACAAAAATTTATTGGAAGGTTATTAATATTATATAATAATAAAAATTATTTAGAAATTTTCTGTTTTTGACTACAAAAACAGAAAATTTCTAAATAATTTGATACATGAGAGAGACTTTATGCCTCGCAATCGATACGCGGTGGCGGGGACCATACGATTTACTTAGGTACGGAACGAAGAACCATACGATACGATACGTTACGTCCCACCGTACGAGTATCTGAATGAGTAAATACTTCGTTTCTCGGAACAAGTATTTGGACTAATACATAATTTTTGATATTCGTACTAGATGGACCTAGTACGAAAACTACCTAGTAAGGCATACCTCTATTTGACAGTCGGCTAGGTGGGTAGCCCGGCTGACTGCCCAGCACCCTAATTGCGTAACTAACGATCAATCTCAATCTGTATCATTTTGACAGTTCAATAACATACATAATTTTTGATATTCGTACTAGATGGACTTAGTACGAAAACTACCTAGTAAGGCATACCTCTATTTGACAGTCGGCTAGGTGGGTAGCCCGGCTGACTGCCCAGCACCCTAATTGCGTAACTAACGATCAATCTCAATCTGTATCATTTTGACAGTTCAATAACATTCATTGCATAATTTGCGGTGCTGAGCAGACAATTTTTTCGAACATACGAAGCAATAGATTAGCAATTTTACTTTAAATCCCCAGAAGGTCGAAGCGGAGCAATCCCCCGCTCCGTGTGCCGTTTGCTCCGAATAACTACTGGCAGAACTCATTCCTTGTGAGTGCAAGCAGAAACTTTAATAGGGTATGTGTACAGCATGACTTCGATCCGTTTACAACAGGTGTATCTGTGGCCAGAAAGAGCTTGAGCCTTAACTTTTTCACCTGATGCGTGATATTGCTCAGATTATGTTAGCCTCAGTAGCCTAATTTTACCACATAAATTGTAGTATTGTATGTATTCTTATGTATAGTTTTGTATAGCTTCGGCGGTTTATTGTTTTTGTTGGCAGTACCTACTCTGTTAATTATATGTGAAGACTTGTAATTGGCTGTCAGTCACATTTTCAAGCTCTTAGTCTGTTTTGTTTAGCTGTAAGTCTTCCATAAGAAATAAATATTCTTCAAAATCATTCAAATATGATTACTCGTGTATTTCGCAATTAGGGTGCAGGGTGTGCCAAACGCAATCGTCTAGTCTATTTTATTAAAAAACTATAGGTAGGGACTCGCCCCTGCTTCGCACGATTAAAGCGTCATATACATAAACTTACCGGAATAAATTCTCTAAATAATAGTGAAAATCACATCCGAATCCGTTGCGTAGTTAAAAAAAAAAATGAAAAGTGTTTATTCACAACAATACCTACTTGTTTTTACATAGTAAATTACCTCTGCCAAACTGCACAGCAGTTTGTTGGCAGACGTAGCTCCTTTTTAGCACATATTTTTGTTTTTCAAATATTCACTACATTTAGGCTTTAACAAAACACATTTAAGAGATACTTATGTATTTTATTTTTAAAAGAGGTTTTTGTGACAGAACTGTCTATATCGACTGGAAGGTTATTAAAAATACTTGGAACTAAAAAAACGTCTACATCTTCGACCATAATAGTTATTACAAGTGGGCACTACAAATCTTTTCATATTATTGTTCCTTTGAGATCTTGTGCGTACAAAATTGTTTTTAAATTGATCACTACAAAACTGTTCTAAAGCTACTGATAACACTACCCTCTCATGAACCGGTAGAATTTTACATTCCAAAAATAAGTTTTCGTAATCACTACTCTTGCAATGGTTTTTTGTGTTTTTATCTACTAATAGTTTCATAAATCTGATTTATGAAACTATTAGTAAGTAGCAGACTTATTTTTAATTTTTTTTCAGATATTTTTATTTTTTTCAGATTTTTTTATTTTTTTTCTCTTCGTATTTGTCACACAGACAGATACGAAAAGCGACTTTAATTTATAATATTTTAATTAATTAAATAGAAAGTTCGTACAAATTATCTAAAAGTTAATTAAGGGAACACGTGTTTGAGGATTTTCCAAAAAACATCCAGCATTGACAGCTGGCAAAAAACGTCTTCAGGTCTAAAATATTAGATATAATAAAAAACTTTTTACAAAAAATATAATCGACTTCCAAACTATAAAGTGAAAAATAACTTTAATTTCGGAAGTCGTTGTCAAAAATTTCTATTTTTCACTTTGTAGTTTGGAAGTCGATTGTATTTTTTGTAAAAAAAGTTTTTTTTTTTTTTTCACTTTTTAGTGGGTTGGTTTGTAATTTATCTAAGTTAGCCTAATGTCAACTGCTCATCAAACATACCCAAATCGCTATAGATGTGCCCATAATATTTGAAGAGTTCCTTCGATTTCTCCACGATCCCATCATCAGATCGTGACCAAATGACAATGGGACAACTTGAAAGTATACCCTTTCAAACAAAAAAATATTTTTTCAAATCGAACATTTAAAAAAATAAATATCCCGATGAACTGAGAAACTCCTCCTTTTTTTGAAGTCGGTTAATGATTTCGTCTATTATGTTAAACGTGCAACTCAATTTACTCCCGTCCGATCCCCACACGTCTAAAGCGAGGCACATAGTGCGGGGTGGATCAATAAGCCACGTGCTATGTGTTCACGTGCGAGGTGCAAGCCTGCGGCTTCCGACGTGGCCAGCAACCTTTATATCAGTACCTAAAACTAGAACATACTACTGGTAAATGAGTTTAAACCTAAGTGCAGCAGTGTTGAAATATAAACTTTTCTTCGTTTTGCGAATCTTCGTACTTTTCCATTTCGCGTAGTTTTCAGCTGACTGAACAAGTTGCACGTGCGACCTAGATCTGAAGTTTCTCCATTTATATCTGACTCATAAATTGTAGCTAATACAATAACCTTTTTTTTATAATACTCGCAGTACCCCTTAACTATCTATCCTTAAAAATCAGGTTAATTACAAATAGGTAAACTGTTACCATGGATTCCGTACATGATTCTAAACCACACCAACAGTCTGACCCGCCGCTATAGATGTTTCACATAAAAAACAAAGCTGTTTCATAGAAAAGTGCAATACCTACGCTGTCGAAATGTATGGGACACCTGATTTTTTTTTTAAATAACTGACGAAAAATTTCAACGCGGGGGGGGGTTCAGAATCATGTACTGAATCCATGGTAACAGTTTTCGCGTCGATGTTCCTGCCACTCTGTATATTATACATCGTTAGGTCTTAAAAATAAGGATTTAGCATAATAAGCATAATCAGCCTATAATGTCCCCACTGATGGGACACAGACCTCCTCTCTGTGAGAGGGACTTGGCCCTAATCCACCACAAGGGCCCAGTGCGGGTGATTTGATTTAGTAGAAGACACTATTGTTGTCTTCGAACAGTGCTGGTTAGATAATACAATCATCACGCTTCACAGGCTGATTGCTGATTGCTACTGCCTTTTACATCGATGTAATCCTCTTACAAGTCAATTCGAAGGCATCTGCGATTCAATCAAGCAATCAACTGAGCCATTTCAAGTGTTCTAAGCAGTCTTAGTTCCATTCAGAGCTTATTATTCGAGGTTATTTATATTGTCAGCTGCATCACACGCTAGTATAATAAGAAGTGTGCCTGTTTGTCTGTTTGCTAACCAATTTTAAATAATTATGGGAAAACGTCATTTGGCAAAATTGCTTATGGTCAAATTAACCCTCGGGCTTGTTTACGATTATAATCAATTTTCATGGAATCTTTCCCGAGAGCTGAGTTTATTTCTTTCAACAATTTTTCATTGCATCGAAATATATTTCAGTAAGATACGTGACACACATGAGTACAACACATTTTTTTTTACTGGTTTCAAATCTATTAACGTAAAAAAAACTACAAAGTCCGCAAACCCATTGTTATGCAGTTATATCAAAAATAAAATTCAGTATCCCTAGTAACTTAAGTTGCCTTCAACTTTTTCTTTTCGTGTGGTTAATGACTAACCTGATGTCAAAGTTATAACGCCGCCCATGGGACTTGGCTTCACATATCGTCGAGAAATATATCTCATCTCTCAAGCATGCCGGTTTCCTCACGATGTTTTCCTTCACCGTTTTTGAAGCAACAAAAGAGCTATTTTTTCACTGTTCAACTAAAGAGTGATTTATTCACTCTTTAGTTAATTGTTTGCAAGCGTGTCTTCGGCCGCATCATCGTTTTCCATCATGAGAGATAACCTATCATTGCCTATCATCATCATCATCATCATCATCATTCATCATTCTCCTGCCCTTATCCCAATATTCAGTGTGATTCTTTATAATGTGCACATATCGAAATGAGGAATTCATCTACTTATGCTTAATTTTATCGACGGTTTTTTTTTTTATTTTTTTTTTTCTCTTTATCATCTTAATGATAAATTTTACAATTATTGTAAAAATTTATGATTTTTGCTAAAAAAACATGTTTATTTTCTATTGAGGGTAGTTTTTTTTCTCAATTTTCATTTTATGAGGACGCCTAATTACTTCCAATCATTATGGAGTTTGTTTTATCGCGATAGATGATTTAGTTTAAAAGTTACACCGTTTTGTAATACTTAATTATTTTTTTTTAAATAAAAAGCAAAAAAAATATATTTATATTTTTTTAAATATTTTTTATGTCGTTTAAATTAAGCGTAGATACTCTCATTTCGATATGTGCACATTATGAAGAATCACACTGTATTTGTGGTCGGCGCAACATGTCCTTTTCATCCATACTTCTCTATTATTCGTCATCTCAGAAGTCACCCCCTTTCTGGACATATTATCTTTCACATAGTCCATCCATGCAACGTTTCTTTGTCTTCCCCTACTCTTGTAGCCACCATATCATTGCTTACAATGTTTTTTGAAGTGAAAACTTCTTTAGGCGCGTTGGGCATTTTTGAGATGGGAAAAACAATTGAACTCGCGACACCGTTATCGACACCTCATTTTTGTAAACGCGATTGTGTTCTTTATTTACATTACGTTACGGATCAATGTTCTATGCAAGTATTTTTAGGTAGTTGGAAGTTGTGGTTTTGGAAGTTTTTTTTTTGTAAACGCGATTGTGCATTTATTTAGATAAGGTTACGAACCAATGTTCTATACTTGTATTTTTCATTCACCAAGGCGATCTTGTTCAAATTTTCACTTCTGACGGCACTCCCGGAGTGCCACTATTTTTTTTAATAGTCTCGTGCTCTAGGCCTAACTTCGATCTAGGCTCGTGGTAATTGGAAATCGCGCTGGTGTATTGAAGCTCCAAGTTACGTACCTGTTGAAGTATTCATCCAAAGTGCAAGGTGCTTATTAAATTCATTGAATGAACACGCTCGCTTGCCAGCAGGATTAATTAAACCTTATATGAGTGTTATGTGGTCTGGTTTTACATACATACGATGTAGTAGATTGGAATATTGTTATATTATAGAACAAGGCAGTTCTTCTAGGCTACTTATATTGTACCAAATGCCTGGTTCTTCAAACCATCCCATATACATACTTATATTCTTATCTCAGCTGGGAACCGCAGAGCAGCCATAATGTGGAGGGCAGATTCCTCTTGTTAAATATTTTGGTTTGCTTAGACTAGGTATAACTCGGAACTCGGAAAAAAGAGAGGGAAGCCTTTACTCTGCAATGGATAACTACAGGCAAAAATCAAATACGTTTTAGTATCACTTTTATGCCTATAAGACCTGGGTTCCGAACCTGGGGCTAATTACCCCCGCGGGGGTAAATCAGCTATTCTGTGGGGGTAACAAAGAACCTAATCTGGTGAGACCAAAGCTGGTGCTGAATATCCTGTTAATAGCTAACAGAGCTTTAAAAATGCTTAGAAGTAAACTTTGCCACCACCTATAGATGTGAGTGGTTTTTCACCTTTGAAACATGACTTAAGATGCGCTTTAAGCGAAACTAAACCTTACATAAAAACTTTTGAATGCAAAACAATACCAACCATCACACTAACTATTTTTACTAATTCATTGTTTATATTTAAATATAAATTAAGTAAGAAAAAGCATAACACATGAAAAAGCATAGCATGTATTGATAACATTTTAAGGTCGGGGTAAAATCAGTTTTCCTAATAGGTCACAGGGGTAACAATATTGAAAAGGTTAGGAATCACTGCTATAGGACCTCAACATCGGTAGATATTGCAAAATAAACGAACCCAAACATAATAAGTAAAAAAAAAAATGACGCCATTTCAAAACACTAGGGGCAAAATGCCTTATTATGGTGGATTTGTCGATAAAATTGATCACATTGCTTCGCCTTAACGGGTCAGACACCGGTGACCAGACACTGTATTTGTATTTACAGAATTAAAGTCATGAAAATCACCAATACAATCACCGATTTCATGAAATAGTCATTCAATGGTGATTTAGGGGCATGAGGAACAGGGTGTAAAGTTCACTCATCCACCATAGAAAAGGGAGGATCCTCCGACCAGACGGGTGTTGAGTCTGGCGGGCAACTGCCCATCGGTTTGAAGTTGAAATCTTGTATGTATGTCGATCGCTCGGTAAACTCTAACTGCGCGATGATTTGTGTGACGTCATGTCTATGATGTGTAGTTCGTATGTGGCGGTGTAACCGCTACAGTGATTTGAACTCTAGAGTTGTAAGATTTTAATGTTTTTAATTCTGCAAATACAAATATGTTACGGTCGCAAATTTCGTGGACTTCCCTGGCGCTTTCGCCTTAAGCGTTGATTAGAACCTACTCATATTATAAATTAAAGACAAGCAGTTCCTTTATGCAAAGTGGTCCTTATTAATAGGCCGGGCATAACCTCCAACGACTCAAATAGTTTCTCACACCCACACATCACTCGCGAACCCTATCACTTATGCAGTTCGTAACGTTTACGCCAACTAGCGACAAAGTGGGGCAGTGCTTCCGTTCCTAACATTTTGTTCTGTTAATTTTGAATGTCTTTTGATTACCCGCTAACTTCCACTTCTAGATTTTTCCATTATGGACCAGAATCAGGAACTTGATGAGCACTGTCTACAAAGAATGCTCTCAGAGCTTGTGCCGGGGTGGTAGCTACGGCCCGAGGTGTAACAAAAATTCTAAATGGAGGTAGAAATTGCTGCAGTACTTTTTACTGCATTTGCGTAATGTCTATTTGACGCGTTAATTTACACCTAACGACGCAGGTGTGGTAGAAGCATTATGAAAGGCATACTTAAACCAGGAAAATACTTATCTGGAACCTACAACTATCTAAACCAATATTTCCACAGCGACACACACTATGTCACCAACCTCGCGAGTCCCATCAGACACGCAGATGGCAACATTTTACACCACCTCGCGAAACAGTGGGGCCAAGCTTCCGTTCTTAATATTTTGTTCTGACACATTTGTATGCGATGCCTGCTGCTTCCTTCGGGGCACGTGTTGTGAATATATTTACTTTGTGACGTATGATCGCACTTTTGTTCTTTGTTTTTACTTTGAAATGGTCTGTAAGTATTCAGGATACTGCAACAAGTTTGTACCTTTGCACTTTTTGTTGCCGTCTACACTCTCTACGAAAGCTTCAGTGGTCCAATCGGGTTTTTTTTAGCCCCTTTCTTTTTCATAATAAAAGTCTGCAGCTCCAGTAACCTTCATAAATGTAAATTCCTAATTTAGATTATCTTCTTCTTACGTCTTCTATAATTATGTCCTTTTGTTGAAGATGCAAATCTATGATCCTATTAATATGTTGTTTTTCACCGGTCTCCATCTCAAAGATACGCTCACAGGCACACATGAAAGCGATAATAATACGAGTTTTTTATTGAAAGACCAGAGCCAAACTATCTTAATTTGTATTAAAAAAGAACAACTACACTTAACTTTACTAACTTAAACACACAATGAGCAGCATAGCTCACTATTCTCTACGACCACAGGTCCGCAGCTTCTAATTAAGATAAGCGACTGAAGCTCTCAGCTTTTCTTTCATTCGGATAAATTAACTACAACAAAGAAAAACTCTGATTACCCTCCACACAATAATCTTTTCTCTTTATTGTGGGTATTTGTGAAATAACCCAACACCATTGAATTATTTGTTTATTTATCCTTATACTAACGTTTTAAGTATGGTTTTCCTTGCATTCATTATGCAATAATAATTCATTTTATCCTTTGATTCAGTACATATTAATCACTGTTATGTTTTGATTTTTATTGTTTTGTTTGTGGATCAAAACTAGCTCTGATTTTATTTACTATGGTCACATATCAACAATCAATGTCTTACTTATGTACAACCCAGGCAAGGTAATTCTTTTGACGTTTGAATGGCATTGACAGGGCGGCGTTATTGGTAAACATTTGTGAAATTGTCACAGAAATTGTATTGAAACAACAAGATGGCGGCGTTAGTTCCAAATTTGTCCACGCGCCAAAAGAACCTTGTAGCGTAGTACTTCCATGAAATGCTGTACTGGAACAAAATAGATTCATTAAAATGTTAAATGCTTTATTTATTTGCATATAGATTAGGTGAGGAATAATCATCCTCCTCCCACCATCAGAATTTCCCATATCAATAATGGTGGTATGGATACTTAATATTTCACAGTAGTAGTTAATTAATCCATTGCCTACTCTAGGATGCATATCCGGTACGGGTCGCTAATCCTTCCTTATCCTAAGGGCACGTCTTCCCTACTATTACCGCACCCCCCGGTCTACTCCTTGATATGCAATAGCCTCTGTAGCCCCACGAACCAAGAGGCTCCAAGGGCTAGTGCAAATCTTGGGGTTCATTCAATTTATCGAGTCTGGTTAAACCACGCTGGGGTCGGTACAATTCGTTCATTCATTCATTCACAGTAGTAGTTAATTAATCCAATTCGCAATCACTCCTCTCTCTCTAACGTCGTCAAATAACGCCCTTGTCCAAACATTTGCAAAGTCAACTCAATCCCAGTGTTTGTTCAAACATTTGTGTATCCTGCTCTAATCAGAGTACAGATAGAATTATATCTAGTCTACCTGGTACAGTAGTCAGTACCAAGACGGTAATATGGCACTAGCACATAAAGTTTTAGAAAGAAACTGCCTCACAGGAATGACTGACAGAGCGACGCTCTACAAAGCCGAAGTTTTCTGATTTTCGTTATGCCACAAAACGTCCATAAACTTACTGTACCTTGAATTTATTGATTGGGAACGAAATCCCACTCACGTGGAGGCTGCATCTGACGGCATCACGTGTACCATGGGGGTTTGGGGTGAGATCTGTGGTCAGACGGGAGGGTGGAAAATCCCAACAGGGAGGTGACTACTTTGTAAACAGTGGAAGGCAAAATAGCGAATGTTTTGGGGAGATCCCACATTTTAAATGAGCTCCTTGGCTAAGATAAGCTCTTGAATAGAGCAATTAAAAGCTTTGCATCATCCATTGCGTCATTTGGAACAGCAGGCAATTTGTTATTCAAAAGAATGCTGAACAAACCGCAATTAGACTTTTACCTGCTACAGAACACTGATAAAATCCTAAATGGTAGTGCCCTAATTGAAAATATACCTTGCTGTTGAATATGTGAACAACATATGACCCAGAGGAGTGCTAGAACATATCCGGATGGTTATATTGACGTGATAACAAAGTGAGTTTAATGAAAGCGCCCGGTAACAGCTCTCTAAGCGAAACAACGCCCACCCCGCGTTTATACCCCCATTCAAGCTCACTGCGACCGCGCCTCATCCCTAGCGTTTCCCTAGAATTTATGGCCAAACTAATTTCCACTTTATGCTTTCAAAATAAGCTTGATTATTGTACGTGTGCCGTAACTTCTTGCGACGTTTTACAAATGAAAGGCACGTGCTTGGTGAATAAAAACTGTGTGGTGGAATTACGACCTTATGTGGCTAGATTGGAGGTGGAAAATTGTTCGTCTGTCGCGCGCACTTACGCAGCCTCCCCTAGGGTTGGCACGGTCGATCCTTGCAGTCGCGTCGCCGGCTCGGTCCGGACGTGTCCCGGAGCTCAACACTTTTATTTTCATAATTAAACAACAGTAACAAAACAATCCACTCTTTCCTTTCCCGTGGAAGGAAAAATGTTGGATTTCTATACAGCAAAATTATTTCGCGTTTTTAACTCGCGCAGTTAATTTCGTAGAGAAGCAATTTTTTTAGTATTTTTTCGTGGTGGCGATGAAAACTTGATCAGTGAATTTAACTTTCGTGGAAGTGATATGTGAAGGATGTGATGTGCTCTGTGCTAAAAGAAAATATAAATTAATGTGACGTCGATGGTGTTCGCGAATTTTCTGCAATTATATTCGAGCTTAGTTTAACAGGCTTAGTAATTAGGGAAACAGTATTATTTTTTTATTGAGGAGCCTTTTACAAAGAGGTATTGTTTGGTGATTTTCATGTATTGGATATCGTCCTGTGTCCGCTTGTAGTTAGGAACGCATTATGTGACAATGCTTTTGTCTTTGTTGAGACAAATACGCTTCGGTACTGCAAATGACTACAATAGTTTGCAGGGTGACAATTTGATGCACTAAATTGATTGCATACAATTCAATTGGCCTAGAACTGAACACAGTAAATTCACTTCAAATCCTGTTATGAAACGCTTGCAATGAATCATTTTCTAAATTGAAACACAAAATAAAGTCAATTTGCACCGTGAATAGACCGAGGTTTAACTAAACCAAGATTAATGGTATCAGTAATAGATTCAGCTATGAAAGTTCGCGTTATAAATCGCTGACGTAATCGCTGTCTAATGGCAGTGTCAAGATAATGACGTCATGAGGTTTATTTTGATAAACACGAATAACGGTGAATGGTACAGCACACAGCACGGTAAAGTGAATGCCTACATTTTGGTATGAGCAAATATTTGTTCTAGTCATGCACTGAGGTTGTATAAACTGAGAATTTTTGTACAATGATGGAATTTGATATGACACGCGATTCGGCGATTAGATATAATATTACAGAACCTTGGTGTAATTGTTAAATTAACAAATAAGAACTAAATCCTCTAGTTATATTGTTATGATGACTGTATGTAAAATATACGAAGAGATCAACATTTCAAATGGTATTACGTTGTACAGTATACGCTTGAACATAAACAATTTCGAACATATGAATGGTTCAACAATCTAAACTAGATAATCTGATAAGTCTACTACTGGAAGTAGCGTTACATAACTCCTGCACGGTGCAACCGGCACCCAACACTTTGTTCATCGGTTTCACCAAATTAAATTACTTATGTGTATTTTCCCATTCTTATTCCGGCACTATAAGTGTAGTCGTCACGCCCTTTTAACGTACAAATAGAGTTTAATTTAATACAATGCCTCCACAGAATATGTCAAAAGACGCAGTATTTATTAGCTACAAGTATTCCGTGGGTGTTAACACCATTTTAAAGTGAGTAGGAGGATGGTATGTCAAAGCCTGATAGTCTACCTTCACTACCCTCGCTGAGTCATAAAGGCTCCAAGATTCCAGAAATTCTTAGCTGTTTTATTGCATTAATGCACAATTTTTCTTAATTAAACGCAAACACGATTCATTCGTCATTATGCAACTAACCAGCCATGTTTAAACCTGTATGGTGCATTCAACCCACAGTATTCAAGAAGGTAAACAGGACTTCCAGAGTGAGCGTCGAACGAACGATTTTTACTTCTGGACAAAAATATACTACTTTTTATTAAAATTTTCTATCACCATTATTAGCTCAACCACAACCACCATGTAAATATTATTAACTCACCATCCTTGTTCGTATCCTTCAATGGCAACAATGACTAGTAAACCACAAAAACTTACCATACACGTTTCTACCCACTAAATAATGTTGCCATAAAAAAATAAGCTTGTTGAACATCGCCGCTCCAGGTTTGTCAATACGAGACTGTTTACCGACGCAATGCGCAAGTCTACCGACGACCCTGGCTGGGCGCCAGAATATCAGCTGATTTGGACTCCGGTGGCTCGGTGGTATTTTTCATCCATTGTGGTGGTTATTAGTTACAGACTTATTGTGTGGAATTACGTCAGATTATATCACTTGATTTGGAGTCATTGGTTCCTAGATGGAGGAATTTTTATATCCATTGTAGTGGTGGATAGGAATTATTTTATTGGTTATAAGCTTTGGACAGATGTCTGGAATTTAAATACCCAGCGCCTAGGGAATTATGTCAGATTATATCACATGATTTGAAATCATTGGTAGTCGATGGAAGTTTTACGTTCCGTGTCGTGTCTTGAATGACTAATAATGTATTACATATGCTAAATATTATTGGTGTTTTTGGACTTTTTCACGGCAAGATACTGTAGTTCATAACTTGTAATCCTATATATATAACGGGGTTACGGTGAAAGGTTTAATTTGCAATTATATAAGCATTTAAATCTCAATATTTCAGTAATAAACAAAATCTTTGCAGAGTCAATGATTGGAAACTGATTCATATCTTGGCTTCTTCCTCCTTTCTCTGAATCATTGCGTTCGAAGCAATATTTTCTATTCTACATTAGATTACTTTCTACATCTAGTTGACGCCATTTTGCTAACCACTTTGTCGTCTTCTTTTCCATTTAGCTACACATCAATTTCCTTTTTAATAGTCTTTCAGAAGTATGAACAAGCTGTATTTAAGTAGACTTGCTTCATCATAAATCGTTTTCCCCCATCTATAAAAGTGCGATCGTCTGTCTGTAGTTTTTTACTGCAGCCGCGGTAATACTTTACGTCTAATAGCCATTAGTTCAACGCCCCTTGCGGGGCGCGCCCGTGCCTTGTCGTAATTAAAAGTGCCTAATGTCATTATGATCGTCCTTTACTGCGATAAAAGTTTTGTGTGTAGGAAGGCTTTTACTATAAGGTATTTTTAGAAAAGCCTTTTTGTGAACCTGAAACTTCCTCTCCCCTTTTCAACAAACCATTTATAAAACTTGGCAAGTGAAAAACTGATGGCAGCTAACTGCCATCAGTTTCACGAACGAAACTCTTGGCACATTCCAACTTTTATCGAAAAACTAAACGAAGTTCCATTAAGGCTTTCATGCCAAAAAACTGTTAGATTAGATTTTCACACAAACTGCTTCCTAAACGCGAAATGCGAAATTTGGTAGCTAGTTTAGATTATCTCCAAAACTAAATTGGGTTAACCTCATATGTTCAGTGAGTCAAACTTTGTACCATTGCATGTTATCAAACCTTATACAGATTTAGTTATTGCATAATTAGAAACAACTAATACGGATCATTCAGAACACTTGATGATTGACATGCTTCAATACTTCCTTATACATTCCAACCCACAGACTTTTTTGCTTAAGAGGCCGAATAAATACCAGCTAATTATTCAATGGAAAATAATCATATAAGTACATAGATAGATAGAAATACGTACTCAGATAAATGAAGACTAGAAATAAGCCAGCGAACCAATAGCTGTATCGTCCATTCAAAGGATAAGCTGTCCAAGCCTCGAGCCAAAGGACACTTCCATTATTTTCAACAATCGTAAAGATCTTTGATATCCTTTAGCTTGAAGACGACAATGATGACCTGTACCCTAATTGTGTAACTTATTTTCGTAAACAATTTTGCCTAATTTGTTTAATTTTGACAGTTCAACAACATTCATTGCGTTATTTACGTTGTTGAGCAGATTTTTTTTCCAATTTATGAAGCAATGGATTAGCAATCTGTTTCAAATCGAAACAGATTGTGTTGTATTACACAATTAGGGTACTGATATGTGCTGTAAAGAGCTGTTTAAAACAATACCGTGTTTATTTTAAACATCCGATTTTTCAATGCCTTTCTCGTGGAGTCAGGGTTCACATAATATACAAACAGCAGTATCACATGATGAATGTTTACCAATAGCCGTAAGATTCAGAGCGTGGCGTTGTCGCGCAACCCCAATACGCGATCCACTTTGCACCTGTACTGCAATCGTCTCGGCTATGGTAATGAGATACAATTTAAGAAGGAAGTAATAAACTGGAGCAGATTTTAACATCAAAGAGCATTCTGATCAAATAACTATAGAAGAAGACAGAATAGATGGAAGAAAAGAGCACAAGCAAACCAAAAATACAAGAGATGTTGATGATGACGAATTTCAAATACCAATATGGTTTTCAAAGTATGCCTTTGTAGGCAGCGTAGGCACTTGGGCAGTGACAGTAACATTCATTTACAAATTTATAAAGGTATACATTCTAATTAACGTTGTGACTGGCTCGCTTCCCGAGTTTACATAAAACAATTTTAGAAAGCTTTTTATATTCGCTTTGTGCTTTTTGCCCTTGATTGAGCGAAAGCTTCTAAAAGTAAAATTCCTCTACTAGGTAAATTGCAAAATGAAAAAAATAAATGGATTACTTAATTTCAATTTATTACGTAACTTTGCCGGTTTTATTTCTTCAAACAGTATTTTCCTTCTAAATTAAGCAATTTTCTACGAGATCCCATGTCACGTTCCGTTTCAATTTCATCTAACTATCGTTAGCTACCACAACTCCCGTATCACGTCTTGTCACAGAGAAACCGAACAGATTCATTCTATATTACAATGTAAATAACTCATTTTTAATCCAGTCACTTCTCTAATAGCAATCGCTGATTGCATAGCAATGGCACTTGCCTTTAATTTGTGTCCATCGATCGCTTTCTCGTGTTACCTTACGTTACGTGACAGATACTGATCATGGACAATATGTTTAATTTAAATAATCGTTCTGATGTTAATTTTATTTACTGAAAGAATTTGATTAACAATTATTATGCTTTCATACATGCAAGTGCTGTGTGCTTGCATATAGCGTTAAGTATTTACGCCTGACAGGATGAAAGGGTTACATTACACACCCAATCAGTAAGCACGTCTGTATTATTAATATCATCCAAGTTTATGTGAGCTATGTGATTACGGGTTCCAAGTAAGCCTCTCGACTCTGTCTTCTGTTTCTATTTCGATTTAATACTGTACAGATGCACTGGTAAACGAACCCGCGTTAAGTAAACATAATTATATCGGCTGAAACAATATCCCACCATATCGGCTTGCGCATGCGGTTGCATGCACGCACGCTGCGTACGCGCCGCTCCGCGCTCAGTCTGCGCTCCACGCGGCCAATGGGCGCACAACCGCCGACATTACTTTCTACAGTCAAATTTCGATGCGCGTTCGCGAATACGAAATTGTTTTGTGTATTTTTTTTAGTTTTCGTTTTTTTTTAATCTGTGAACATGGAAAGTGACTAGACTTGTGATTTTATTCTCCAGTGTTTTTTTTATTTTTATTATAACTTTTCGCAAACAAAGCCCCCAGGGTTTAATTGAATAGTAAACGGGCACGGAACGCAACGTTATCGGCGGAATGCGTAGAAATCGTTCCGCATGAACGATCCAATAGAAGACCTATCATGGAGGTAACCATCGGATAGTGAACTAGTGTACCTTCGTCGATTTCAGGCATCGCTGGCTATTGTTTCATGGCTGGTGCGTCGGTAGCCGTTAGTACGCTTCTCTATTTTTTTTACCACGCACTCGTGTTTACTAACAATTATTGTAATGGTCCACCGGTCCATCTTACCATATTAATGTTTAACCACCGTAATGTACGTCATTATGAACACTCATCAAAGTAGCGAACACTTAAATTTCCACAAAAGGGTCTTTTCCGGAAATTCACGACATTTTTCTAACAAGAAAAAGCACTTTATAGAATGAAGACATCTCGAACACGGGTTTAACTACCGGATGTTTACTGTGGGGGTGCATCTTGACATACCACCTTCCGTCTGCGTTCACCTTGTACCTTAACACATTAACAATACGGTGTATAACTCACTAGCAAGAGTGTTTTATGGGACGTCAGTCTACTCACTTCTAAATCCGTACTTTCAGGAGTTGGATATTCGGTAGTTAGGATCTATATTTGTTTCGTTCAGGAGTGTTAATGAGTCCCTTATTGTGGGTGGTAGCCGTGAAGCCAATGTTTTGAATGAAAGCGATGAATAATTTATTGATTTACTTTATGTATCTGCCATTGAACGGCTTCCAAACAGTCTTAAAACCTTTGTAAATGTTCAAAACTTTATTAAATGGCATTAATTTGATTGAAATTGATTATCCACGGGGTTTATGATAGTTCGAATCGTTTATGATCATAAGTGACTAACTTGGTATAATGTTTCTCCTCCATTTTCGTATTTCAGTAATCCCTTTCTTCCATAAGTATTCAGTCTGCTATACAAATGACAACTTAAATGTGCCTTAGAATGTTTATTCGATAACATTAATCATTAATATTTTCAAAAGAAACATAATTGTTATGTTGTAACAACATAATACAATGCCTTCAGATTGAAGAGGTAACGGTTGAAAAGAACAACCTTCAAACATCGCACCTGCCCACGTCTCCACCTTAGTTGGAACACATTATGAGAACATTAAGCCTGAATCATTGTCATGAATAATAATAAATCTTACAATGAATGTTTTACAAGGATCTTCAATGATCACGAAGATTTGTTCAGACAATCCTTTAGGTGACGCTATAGTCTTAGTCATAATTTTATAGCTATTGTAAAATTATAAAAGAAAGTTTGACAGGCCTATAGTCAATTAAGAAAATGGAGAATACACGTTTAAAGAATTAAGGTGACCGTTAAAACTAACGTTCATTTGAAAACGGTAAATACAATATTTAATTGCAAGGACAAGTTACAGATAATAGACGATCCCCTCGATGAAATAGAAGACAATCAAGATGATCCTAACGACAAAAAAGTCTTTGAACACAATGCTTTGAACCGGCAAAACCGTTTCAGAAAGTGAATGTAGTACCGAATATCGAAAACCTTTGACACGGAAAGAAAATGAAGACCATTACAAGAAGTGGTTAATAAATCTCAACCATAAGGGTTACTATCTACTTAAACATGAATAATAATGTACTGTAAATATTTTGGATTGTAGCTGAAAACAGTTTTCGTTGCAATACGGAGAGGTGTTATCTAAACAATATCCAAGGTGTTCAGTTTAGACAATCGATTGTAATACTATCTCCTTAAATGAATGAAACTAGACCGGATTTAAATCTACATACAATCCGATTTTGTTCTGTTAATACTGGCCAAAATTGGATTGAAAAAAGCTGCAGCTGCAGCCTGATGTAGGGTTTCCAAATTTTTCTTTTTGCTGGTAGTGATAAAAGCATCAACATTACGAAATACCTTTTATAATATACTTATTTTTTATCTAGTTCTATATTTAATCTATCATCGATAAATAATGACTAATTGTTATTGTTTTCTTTAATTTACATTGGCATCGTACATTCTTACATCTACTGGACCATAAAGCCTACTTGCATCACGATCACTTAGTTTCTCAACTTGTATTATTCTCAGTATTACTGTTTATGGTGCATTTGGAATATGAATTTGTAATCGTCGTCATTTGAAGCGGTGATTGAGAGAGCAGTCGCAAAAAAATATTGATTTATTCAAGTAGATACGGTTACGAATTTGAACGAATAGGGCAACTAGTTCTTTTTTAAAATAATAATCTGACTATTTCTGTTAATTAAAAGAAAATAAATCAGTTAATTAAATATCTGCTACATAATGGCTTGGGAGAGGCCTATGTCCAGCAGTGGACATCTTTCGGCTGAAATGGTGATGATAAATGTATTCATTGAGATTAGTTACTGTTCCAGTAGTAAGTTTGCAATAAGCGATGGGTTTATCAGTATCATTAATATTATAAAGTATCCTCAGTATAATGTCATGTCATCTATCACATAATTTACATCCTCTCTAATGTTTATTTTATTGGTTTATTGTGCTTCTTAAGTGTCTCACTATTGTTCCATACAGTCAAAACATGGAACTTACGTCAGATATCTGTCTTACGGACTGGTGTCGTCTTCTCCTATATCATCATCGATCGGTGCTATGTCCAAAACATCTCTTTTACAGCGTTCTTGACCTACGTTCACCTAAAAATAAATACTGAATTACCTAACTTGTTACAACCGGTCGGTGGAGTAACGACCGTGTTCGAGTAATTTTGCTTATAATTAGTACTGTGAGTCAGCCTCGGGAATAGAAGCGTGGCGCTACATTAAACGGGTCAACGCTAGTGAACAAGGAGTTATTACTTGGGAGAGTGCACATCTGTGCAACAATTAGTTATGTGCTTCACGTTTTATTAACGCATCATTTAAGTTTCAATTAGGAGTTGTACCATTACTATTTAACATGTGGCTCAAACTAATTTATGAGGCTGGAGAATTTCGTTGGCGTCTTTGTTAATAATTATGTTGCTTGGTTTCCGTTAAACGCCTCATTAAAAACTGATCAGGGTTAGATAGAAGACCATGGGTATTAAAACTATTACATGGTCATAGCTGTATTATTTATATCTTCACCACAATGGAATATTGCTATGTACCTACTTTCTTTGTTCTTGGATCAAAAGAAAATCTCAAGTGTGCTAGTTAGAATGACAAGCAAGTGTAGGAAGAAAGTGGGTTATTGTGGTGCTTGTTGACAATGAGCCAGAGCAAAATCTCATATATTAGTTACCGCTACGTTACTTTCTGCGTAAACGTATATTGTTACCATTTGGATTACCCTGATACCTGAGAGAAAAACAGTAGATCGAAATAATTACGATTCCTAAGTCTGAGAAAGTAACCCTTACTTTCATTATTTTATTTTTGCCAAAATAACCGTATGTCTCGCGCAGAGTCATACAGCGTTTCTGCATTTAGAGACCTCCGTAAAAAGATTTGATATGTGTATACCGTGCAAGCTTTTTGTTATTTTCTTACTAATGTGCAATTATGTGTGCTGTGCGACTTACGCTGTTGAAAGGTTGGACCTTTCAACAGCGTAAGTCACACAGCGACATCAGTTGAAATAATTTGTATGAACTAAAATTGTTATAAGCTCACATTATCGTCGAGAGCAATAGCCGCGACGTACTCCATCTGCTTTTAATTTTCATTGAAACTTGTGATCTAAATACAGTGAAGGCCATCCATCATCAACGTGTTCTTCAAAAGCGTCCAAAACGGAGCGGAACACACTGATGATTTAAATAAAATTCTCTACAATATCACTTTTGGAAGAATAGTTTTTCTGTTCTATATTTCGCTTAGGATTTTAAAAGGAGCATAGAACTTCCCCGTCTTTATACTAAACTAATGAACCACAAATGTGACTTGTCGCGAGTCTTGCATCATCTCCTGTATCGCGGACAAAGGAAGCTTACCGTTTGATATTTTCATTTCTCTTTGCATTTGTCGCGCCCAGATCGTTCGGTACTTCACAAAGCTCGGGCTTGTACCAAACTGCACCAATGCATTCATTTACATTTTGATTATTAACTTCGTGATTTATGGTTTGTAATGGTGCAAGAATATTAACAGGTGGCTGGGTTAGATAGGAGCTAGTAACTTGGTTATTTGCATCCCGAACTGCTATATTATGTGTCTGTTCTTTTGAATATATCTGCCTATTTCTGATACTACCTCTCCCCAACCCTTGGGATAAAACAGGCTTGATGTTATGTTATTTCCTTGCTTTCTGTCTTTAAATTTTTTTGCTTATTTTGTCTTCAGGTATTTTTAAGTTACTACCCAGAACTATACCAGAATTTACATAACTATTTAGTTGTTGAATCGATAAAACATAAAAGCGACATTGGCAATGAAAGCCGGAATAAACGACAGCCACATTTCCATCGAACGATCACGAAACATGTAAAATATGTAAATCAGTACATTTGTACTTGTAACTTTTAATTCCGTCTATTGGCTTTCTACTGATTAGAAAACTATTAGTTTTACTGTTTCTTTGATGACGGCTGTAGATGTACCATTTGCGAGTTTAATTGCGCTTTCTTTCTGCGGTACTACATTTTTATTTTGCACTTCGTGTCCCTAAGCCTGCGCCCGCATCTTACATTCTTCGCTTAATGGTTTCACCTTTGTTACCAGTCTTTATATTTAAAGGCTATTAGCATTAACATGACTATGAAGCTAAAATGCAGAGCATTTCCTGAACAACCATCATCATCTCTTTTCTTTTACATTTATTTAAACTTCTACCCATACATACACAACTCGATGAGTCATATTTTAAAGCCATTAACAAACAGGTGCATTCGCTGTTTAATTACTTCTTAATTGAACGCTCTAAATATATCAGACAGCAATCTTAACACGATAAAAGGATTTTTTAAACGCATTACAGATGCAAAAAATAAAGCTAAAAATCTAACGATGACTCACGCGCAGGTGAGTGTAGCGTCTGTGCGTCTGCGCAGACCGATGACACACAATCGTGTCAATGGACATAACTTTTTAATCATCATTGACCTAGTCCTATAATCCAACCTCAAGCCTATCAAGATTAACTTACTACAAAAAAAAAACAGATACGATGCTTATGCCAATTAAAATTTTGTGCTACACAACGGAAACACAAATTAATATCAATATTTTAAATAAAGATTTTATAGATCCTTCAATAAGGAAATGCACTGCTTCTGCGATCGAGTTTGATAGGCGACCATGACGAGCTCCTGACCCCTCCGCAGCTCTTGTAGATACCGTTTTAAGGGTAGCCCAAGATAAACGGGATGAACACCCATTTATACCTAACTAGTGAACCCGACAGACGTTGTCCTGTCTTAGCTATGTTTGCAGCGCGCATTCTGTTAATCGCGCCAACTGTCAAACGATTGACGGTTATGTCAAAAGTGCTAAGGTTTACATTAGAAAAGTTAATATGGTCGTTAAGTTTTCTTAATTTTTTTAATTTTCCGCGCATCTTTCTTAATTTTTTAGAAGGTTCTTATAACCTTCTCCTGACAATAAAAAACACAAAAAAAAAGAATTAGAGAAATTGGTCCAGCCTTTCATACGTGATTCCGTGACCAAGAGAAATAGAGATTCATTTTATATATATAGACTAAGAATATGAAAAACATACGTCTTCAAGTAGGGACAGTCATTGTAGCCATGTGAAAGACTAGCCTCATTTTTTTGTTACATTTTAAAGTGGTTGTAGTGAACTCTTGAATGTCCGTCGTAAATTCTCGTATTTGTTTTACGATGTCTGCAGAATGTTAGTGTGCAGTTTTGTTTATTATGTGCCTATAAAATGTAATGACTTCTTGGCCTGTAATTTTGACCTAGTAAGATTTTAGAGTGCTCCTCTGATTCAGTCATTGCTACTGAGATTTGGTGAACAACCCTGATAGCTGATAGACACAAAATATATATTTTTTAACATAGATGATCATTAGGTAGAATTTACCCGTGATTCTGTGGAAAGTGTTCTAATAAATTGTTAAAAAAATGGTCATGATATAAATAACTCGAAATATTATTAACCGAGCATTTATTAAAATGCTGAAATAAAACAACAACTCAAGAACCGGCCGCTATTAAGCCATTAAAAAATATCAGACCAGAATCGATTTTAACGGTCTTCCATTCAAAATATAAAAACTATTCAACTAAAACAAATTAACATTTCTATACTTCGCAGCCGATAACAGCAACATAACTAAAATTCTCCTAGATTCCAATGAATAAATCTTTGTTTCTACGTCTCCGGATCTCCTGCGATCATTCCTTACATACCTAGGAGATCAACTGGCTTTGGTATGTCTTCTAGGCGATCGTAACTCATTCATTTAGGTACTAGCATCTTTGAATACGAAGTTAAAATGTATTTTCTTCTTGTCAGCAAGTAGCAGGATCCGTTGTTTACTGTATACGTCACTGCAAGTCTGTCACGTCTTTCAGTCTGTGTCAGTAATAAAGGTCCATCTTAGATCATATATTCTAAACATGAATGGTTCATGAATTTTTAAAGGGTTGGCTTCCTATACAACAACTTATACAGAGTTTAAAAATAACACTGCTAGATCAAGCCAACCGAAATAGAACCTCATCTCCGCAATGCAACCCTCGGGTTGAAGTACACTGCTTTCTCTCACTTAACCAGTTCAGAGAC
The DNA here is from genome assembly GCA_949152395.1 of Agrochola litura. Lineage (NCBI taxonomy): Eukaryota > Metazoa > Arthropoda > Insecta > Lepidoptera > Noctuidae > Agrochola > Agrochola litura. Next base: position 32,064,252 of record OX424490.1, on the reverse strand, counting down.
ACGTGTAAACGGTGTTATATTCTGAAACTTGCAGACGATGATCACATTCTATTATTATTTCAGTCCTAGGTTTGCTTGAGCTGGCAGCCTGGCACTACTATTAATGTAAGACAATAACTCTTGCAAGATCAGAACAGTTTTGCCCTCAATCTGTCTGAGAATGAAAACCGGTTCAACATTTGGGTCAGTGTACCTAAGTGTTTAGATTATTTCAACGCCACGTTTATTTAAATGTATCATAGTTATTAGGTGCTTTGGATTTCAACATTATTTTTGTAACCTCTAGTCTTCATCAAAAGTCTGCAGTTTGGATTCTCCTGGCTTCTGAATTCTGTTCCTTGTTCATTAGTATTCTCTCCTATTCTTGTTATTGTTCATCTTACATCATTTCTTCTCTATTGTGGATCTTGTTATTTCGATCATCCATTATCTACACCTCAAATGAAAGATGAGTTTTCTGTGTCGGAGACTTGATCAGGAGCCTAAGTCCATGAATTTATAAATGTTGGAATGGTCTCTGCATTGTAATTTTTGGCAAATTCGTCAAAAACTCAATTGAGAGTTGCAACATTTATAAATTAGTAGAATTGGCCCCCAGGCTTTCAGCAGCACCCAGTGGTTACTGGTTAGTCCTCTCTACTAACCTCAGTGTTGCGCGTCATGAGCGGTCAAATAGTTGGCAAGCCTGTGGTATGCTGTCGTAATTAGTCACTATTACTATTGTGATCTATATTCAGATATCAGTAATGCATTGATAAGCGATATCAGTCATACTTTGTTGGTATTAGTAGATGGTTCATCTTTAGGTTTTGCTTGCAACTTACTTGCTGACAAGCTTGCATTGCCTTCAGCTTTTAACCACCCATTAATCTGCGAGTTCGTCTCAAATCAACACCAATGTCCTGTCTCGACGAGTTCCAGGAAAGTAAATCATGAGAACCAAATATTTAATCATCACGGTGAAAATATTGTGTGGTTCCAATGTTATACCTACTTGACATATGAATGAGTTGGTAACAACCATTACCACCATTGTAATAATCGGTGTGAATTATTCTAACAGCATTTGCTGCAACACTGCCATGTATTTGTTACATTGACTGACACATCGTTGTTTTTCCGCCCACCATAATAATGTACTACGTCTAATATAATTAGAAACCTAATGCCTAGCTTGCTATAATATTGTTTGCATAAACCCAGTATTTAAATATTTTGACGAAAGTTACCAGTCTTGATTTGACTTGGATGTAGGCGTGTTTCTATGAACCATACGTTAAACCAACTAGACCAAGGACCTAAGATTACATTGAATTGGAAGTCTATTTGCGCGAATTTATCAATTTGGTCCGTTTTAGATCTATTGGCGACTGCAGATAATCGAACAATTGTCGCTATTTACTGTAGATACCAGATAAGACTTATGACTTTAATTGTCTTGCTAACATTCTCTATTTACAGAATAGTCACACCCAGGACCATTAACAGTATCAGTAACAGAAGTAAATAATTAATTGGCCTTTCAATTTAAATTTCTATTCGATTTGCAAAGAGCTATAGCTAAGGAATTAGTTCTATTAACACTTTAATCCTAAGTACTTCGCTCGATACTTGGCTAGTTAAACCCTGTCGTATAAAGAAGCCCACGACACTTCACTTAATCCCTTAAAAGGCTTTACGATCCCATTTAAAGTACAAGTACTTATTCGAAATATAGATCGGAATCGATGCATGGCCCACTCGTATCAAAAGCCTTTTCCTTAAGAAGTTAGTTGGCTTCCAGATCAACTAGATGCGATTGAATTTTATAGATCTGTCGTCTGCTGCCAATTAGTGTTGAAAGTAGGTATTCTTATCTGGTGAATCATTTCCAGGTTTCTTGTCTGCTTGTCGCATCATCATCCGCCATTATCCCAATTTATTTTACATCTTTGCTGTTACGTCAGTGTTTACTTCCTTTCTCGCCTTACCATCTTTCACAAAATCCATACTTCTGTTTTTATAGCCATCCTCATTTTGATTACTTGTTATAACTGTCACAGTTATTCGCAAGGAACTATGTTGTAGTGGCCGATCCGCCCACTCGGTGTTGTAATCGAGACATATCTCGGATATCGATAACCACAAGGTGTCGTGACCATGTCGTTAGGTTGATTGGCGATCATTGAGCGAATCGCTCAGAGCATCGACCGGCTTCTATAACCTGTTACCTACATGAGCTACATAGAATGGAAGCAGGCTGTAATCTAGTTTGCAGCAGATAGGAATCGATTGTTAAGTGCTGGTATCAGGTGGTCGACCGGCGCTAGGCGTATTTTGTGTTGATATCTTGTATTCACTTTAAGTGCTTCCTACGTGACTGAAATACAAGATGTTTGACGATAATGTTAGAAGACTTTCAGTTCCAATCCAACTTCTTTTCAAAAGATAAGTACCTACCATCAGTGATGAGGATCTGATACACTGTGCAGATTTAGATGAAGTGACAAATTTCAGAAACGAGGATAAACAAAGAATGTTGCTGTAGTTGTTTTTAAAACCAGGTCACTCAATTCATTACCATCAATTACTGTAAAATAACAGCGAAGTCCATTCCCATATAACTGCAACACAAGAAACGTAATATTAGGTCAACTGAGCAACATTAGCCGCATGCACCTGAACGCGGATGACGGTCAGGCGACCCACTGTAATGGAAACCTTACACTGCTTTTATATGGCGACCCATTTTACTATGAAACTGTTTTAAATAAGAAGATTAAAGAAGGTTTTGGATTTGGGATTATATTCCACCATTTTGATACGATTTCCGTATAAGAATCATGTTTCGTAATCCAATAGATTTTCTGAGAAATGAATAAAAACTGATGAAATGAGTGCTCATTTCCGCTTTCCTGGATGAACACTTAAAAGAAGCCAAATGGAAACACTTTGTTTCTAGTAGATTCTTTTAAAGTTTTAAACTTTTATAGTCTTATTTTTTTTATCCTAATAAAGGATAATAAAACTAGTTTACGGCACGGATCTTTCAGACGATAGTTCACCCAGGTACTTGTAGATAAAAGAAACCACACAGTATCCTACTAGCAAATGGAAGCAACGAGATTAGAATATGCATTAGTAATGATAGCAAGTCACACAAGCGCTGTGGTGGCCTATAACAACCACGGCTTAATAAGAATCTGCAACTAGCTCTCGGAAAATACTTCTTGCTGTTCATATTTTCTTAAGAACGTTAGTCTGAAACTGGTCCTAATATTTTCATGTTAACTGTCGAATTGTAACGTCAAGTTATCATTTGATGTGCGCTTTTCGATTGCAATGACACCACATTGTTTTATTTGAAACCTTATCAATGGGGGGGCGACTCTTGCAGAAATTTCGAGAAGGCTTTGACCTTCTCGAAATTTCTGCAGCACAACATAAAATTAAAACCTCATTCTGTCTTAACTTCAAACGAATGACAAAAATGCTATAATTTCTTAAGACTAACGTAAATTTTATTAAGTGAGGTGTCGTGCAATACGAAGTTCTCGACTGTCAACTAACGAATTTTTCCAATAACTTTCGAAACGATAACAAAGAACATTCCGTATTGAACCTGACACCTCTTCTCAAAATTAAACTTAATGTTCTTCACGTCATGCATGACCAAAGTATGTCGGGTATTGTTTTAAGCACTCCGCTACATTATTATTTATAAGTGAAGTGAAGCGGCGCTTACAATGAGCTATTGATTGTGTTCGGTTTTTTATTAATTGATATGTTACTCAGGTTGTGGACTTCGTTTTATTTTTCGAGGTCGTGATTCAGAGTAGCACTGTACTGTGTAATACACTGATAGATTAAATAGAGCCGGTTCCTCTTTCGCCTGTACATCGGCCCTGGTGTTAAGCTCAATTCTGATCCCAAGTGATAATTTGCCGGGCCTTTAAAAAAATGCAATTCTAGTTTCCAAACTATTATCGACTGGAGCAACTATTACACACAGATATACATCTTTCTGAGAAAAAGAACATTGAATTGTTGCCAATTTAAACTAGTGCACATTGCAACAACCAAAACAATTTAAACGATATTATCTGTCCATTACGTTCTAAAACAAACTAGTATAACAAGCATCGAATGCAATCATTTGGCTCATCCCAAAGTCAAATTCAATTTACATATTGCATACTAAATGCATCATCGCACACCTACGTGCCGACGACGTAACATGCAGCTTGGCCTATCATTACATCATGCGATCCAACCTGGATGACTCACGCAGTGGGCGATGGCAACCGGTCCCAGGTAGAATGTAGACCGTTTTTACCGGCCCTATTGGGAAAATATTCTGCACGTTTTGTAATTTGCAGCTCTCTAAAGTAACTTGTTTGGAAGTCTGTACCCTTATTTGTGCCGATGATCAATCAATGTTGTGCCATCAAAATTGTTTAATATGTATATTCCAAGTAAAAAAATTAAAAAAAAAATTCGGGACTGATGCTCTTGAAGATATCTGAAGTGGATAATTATATGAGCACAGCTTTCTTGCTATGCCTCTTCACCTTGACCAACAAGCTCGTGTTAAAATATTCGACAAAGTTATCTTTTTTTATTGGTTTGGGTCTAGAATCAGATGTGCAATAACCCTGCCTGCTGCGTCGGGTACGAACAAAATATGACCTCTGTGTCTACCCATCGAGGTGTTATTTAGCCGTGTTTGGTAAGGTCGTCGCTTCAAGACGTATCCAATCCATATACCGCTTGTGATTCATGCGAATTCTTTGTGCTTGCGAATTTTACTTTCTAAACGGCTTCAGTTTCTTTTTTCGTTTGCTTTAATTTCCAGTCGCAATGTTTCCGTACAAAATTTCATGCTGATAAGTATTCACGGTCCAATTTTAAATCTACATTATCTCAGCTGATTCTGATTGTGCTATAGAAACTGATATTTGCACCATGACAAATAACTTCAGTATTGTCTGCCTTCGCGTATTGTCTGCGTATCTTTGATTACATCTGTAATTATTACGAATTCCATTCTGATTTTACTTTTTGTTACACTTTACTTTCACTAAGCAATCAATTATTCGGAACGAAATGCTCGCGAAGGCCTGTCAGAATACTATGATTTATACCATCTCCGTTAAGTGTTACTCGAATTGTGTATTCCTCTTGCATTTTCATTTAGTAGGTATCTCATATATTTTTGGCGACTACTTAATAACACTGTCACACATAAGATTAATCCTTTCAAGTAATGATTGCCTTGTGGACAAGTCCATATCAGTAATACAAGAGAGAAACTTGTAAAAGTAGATAACCACTTATCAAATAAAGATTATCATAAAGGATATGACAGCTGTTGCACTGTCTATTACGAAACGGACGAAGAATATTACGAAGGGGAAATAGATAAAGTTAGCTACTAAGCTGTTTGTAATGATGGTCTAACGACCTGGCACACTAATGAAATAGTTAACAACAAGAAATTATTACTGCCGCTCCTAAAGTTCTTGTTTAACAACATAGGACAGTGAAGTTACATAAAAGAAAGTCAGATAAGCATGTTGAAGGCTGCTAGTAGTGTACATCTGAACCACTAAAATCAACGAATGCACCAATTATTGGGTCGAGCACAGAATGATAATAATGCCCTTTGGAGGCATGAGGAACAGGGTGCAAAGTTCACTCATCCTCTATAGAAAAGGGAAGATCCATCGACCAGACAGGTGTCGTGTCTGGCGGGCAACTGCCCAACGACTGATGCCGGAAAGTTATCGATATATCGATCGCGCGGTAAACTTTGTTAGCGCGATGCAGGATTTGTGTGACGTCAGGTCTTTGATGCGTTGTTCGCATGTGGCGGTGTAGATGCCGCCACAGCCTTATTCTACGAAACACTGGCAACAGTCGGGCATATATGATTGAGGAATACACCAATTGACCTGGACGCGAAATCTAGACGCAATCTCTACCAAACCGGCGCCACTTAAGCATTTACTGCACTTAGTAACCAAATCCTGGCCCTTTCTATATAATTTGGTCCTATTAGCTTTATCGTTGGTAGAGTATGGTCCTTTGTGATTCGCCCACGCAGTCTTGTCTACATTAAACCTAACTAAACAGTGTCTTGGTCATCCCACTCCAACAATTTGTATGCTACCAAACCTCCCATTGCCTTTTACGGGGCTTAGATGAAGGCGTGCGGTCAGTTATATTAATATTTGCATACAAATACGTTAGGTTTATTTTTCCGTTGGCATTGTCGTTACCAAGTGGAGAAGAAAATTTTATAGCTTTTTTTTATTGGCTTTTTGTCATAAAAGTTACAACGATGTCGCTGTCGTGAAAAGCTTTGTTCAGAATATCGTGTCAATTAAGACTATATTTCTATAACTATAAGCATTAGTTATGGCAATGTATGATGTGTTTGAAAATATGGGAAAAGTACCGTAAAGATTATTCCAACAAAACATAACATCACGCGTTCTTTCCCCGAAGGGTTGGGCAGAGGTGTACATATATTAGATACACTCACATTTCGCCAGTTATGTTTGAGTCCCATGTAATAGGGGGTGAGCCTATTGCCATCAACCGAGCACAAATCCAGACTCCGGGCTGCTAGAGATTATTCCAACTTGTTTGTTTATTACTTATTAATGAAGTGGGTGTTAATTTTTAGGGTTCCGTAGTAAACAAGGAACCCTCATAGTTTCGTCATGGCCGTCTGTCTGTCTGTCCGCGGTCTAGCTCCGAGACTCTTTTTTCTATCACATACTGTGGGGTATCATTGAAAAGGTCCTTCAAAAACATTGTGAGTATGTGAAAACCATTTTTGGATTCAGGGATCCGTATGCGAAATATTAAGCTTTAAAGTGCACATTTTTGTCAGGAGTCAAGTGTCGTCGTCGTCGTGTCCCAACCAGCTAATGGTTTTGGATGTGTGAAAAAAATCACGGCAGTAGTTTATATAACGAAATTAAAAGGAAAACTATCACAGCTAATTAGGCTCTACAAGTTAACGAGTAATAATAATCGACCAACTTATATTTGCAGTTGCAAAAACATGTTTTCCCATACATTCCGTATGGGAGAACATGTTTTTCAACTACAAAGTTAAGTTTGACCGAACTCTTCATTGTGCGTGGTCCGACACGCGCTTGGCCGGTTTTATTTATTTCGTTCAAGTCATCGCTGTTGAGAATTGTTCTCTTGATATCATCCTATCAATGTGCCATTCACAATCTTGACAACAATAGTTACAGCTTCGCATTGGAAACTAGCTGCGCAAAACAAACGAAACGTGTCTAATTCACAACAGGAAAAAACTTAAAAGCGTTATACAGCAAAACAGTAACTTATCTCCGCCCATCGATCAGCGACTTCCGAAGTCTCGAGCCCGAAATTCAGGCCGTGGTTTCCTTCCAATCTTCACAGCACATCATCGTGATTGTCCCTTGGGTACTTGACCCCGTCCGCCTCGGAAATTGCTAGCACTTCCATAGGAAGTTAAGAACTCAGGAACTGCCAACCTTTTATGGTTATTAATGAGCCAGTCTATGGTTGTCGAATTTTACTAATATTGGTTGTTCAAACTTCCTCTGACTCAAGGTTAGTTATAATGTATTGTTTTAGAACGGGATTATGTAAGTGTTTGATGTTTATGTAAGGTTGGTTATTAATTGTTTGTGGTACGCTTAGTGCGTTTAGAAAAATATTCATATTATTATTACATTATGAACTTTCTTTTTACTGTTCGTATCATTCTTTTCTCATATACAATGAAGTAGGAATTTTGAATTAAAAAAATTACGAGTGTGCCAAAGAGTTATCACACCGAATGTGACTTGTAACCTTTTTTTATTATCTGTCAAATATTTCGTAATGGAAAGGTTTAATTTGATTTTACCCCACGTTTTATTTTAACCCTTTTCAATACCGTGCCTGAACTTTTTAAGCTCATGGTCACTGGGGTGGGGATAGCACCTACGTCACATTTGACTTTACACGTAACCGTGATATTAATTCCACTGATAAAATATTAAATAAATACATATTGTTACGGGTAGTCAGAAGCCCGAAAGTCTGACAGCCAGTCTTACCAAGGGGTATCGTATTACCTAGTAACTGGGTTGTAGAGGTCAGATAGGCAGTCGCTTCATGTAAAATACTGTTATTCAGATGTATCATGGAAGCCGACCACAACATAATTGGGAAAAGTCTAAGGCAAATGACACATAAACGCACGTCTTTTTCTACAGCTTGACCCATACACCTGCTGCTACTATCAATACATAATATAGTTCAGACAGGAATAATTACGTCTAAAAAACAAACAAACTTTCAAATAAATGACATACAAATCATACAATCACAGATACATACATCTTCATCATGCGTTTATAGTAATTGCTGCTATTACTCTGAGGCTTCCATTCCATTCTATGATGTCGGTGAGGTCATGTGGTACTATCTTACTCTCACTTTCATTCTATACCTAAATACTGATTTTATCATCATCTACAACTCGTACATAATTGACATCTTTATTTAAGTAATTAAGTTTATAAGTGTCGATATAACTTTTAGATTTATTGCAAAATTGTGAATGAAAGTCACCTGTACTAAAGGACCATTATCTTACAATTCGGAATTCATATACTGTGCAATTTTGGTGATATTAGATTTATAAAAATTGTTATGACATTGTTGTTAGGTGTTACATAATTTCAGTGCAAAGTTTACTGAAATACATATTTTTTTCTTCTTATATCTTATCTAACGGAAAAATTTATGTTCATTCAAAATATTTGTTACGTTAACACTTGCATGAATGATCACGTCTTGTCAAAACTAATTCGAAAGAACATTCCTTGTGTAGTCTGTAAAGCGTGGGAGCACTTATCTACTTATTATACATACGTAATACTCTGGTATTTACTTTCATTCTTAATAGCAGTGCTTACGATGTTCGTCTCGAGATACTTTGTCATCTCTCATTATGAGTTTTCTCTTGTTAGTGCTGATTAACTGGAGTGATTGTAAATAAGATGGGTTGATGACCTGCACGAGCATGACCACCATAGAAACGGGTTTTTTTTCTACAGAAGAATAGACAAAATGACAGATTGTGATTGTTTATCTGTCATTTTGTCTATTCTTCCGTCGACAAAACCCGTTTCTATTGTGGTCATGCTAAGCGTGCAAGGTGAATTATAGGAGCGATCTAAATAGTTGCTCGGATACCTGATGTAAGTATATTAAGGTTATACAATATAGCAGAATTTCATCAACCGAATGTTAAGAAGGGCGTTTCTCCGGGGAATCTTGGAAACAAAAGACTTTGCTCTTCACAAAGTTAGCATTACTAACTTTCAAGCCAAATATTATGACTTGGAAAACCAAAACAGCGATACGAAGGGAAATGATGTCGGAGACAATCTGGTAACTATTGAACTAGCCATAAAAAAAATGTTAATTCTAATCAACTAGGTCTATAAAATTAAACTACACCACTGCAGCACTGTGGGTGGACACAAGGCAACCAATATATAGTCCTTGGAATTCTAACATAGTTTTTGCCGATAGTTTATAAAGTATCATTTGCAATTCTATTTCTTAACTACGCAACTAATACAATTCGTAATTAGTTTGACAGGGTTACAAAAAAATTGTCTTTATGCACACAATAGAAAATGACTAAATACGTGAACCTTTATTTTTTGCTAATAATCCGTACAATAACTTCTAATATGAAAACTCTTTGTCGCCTTCACAAAAACTTCATCATCTTTCGCTTTCTCTAAAACCAATTTTTACTATAAAGAAAGGACTCCAATTTGAAGATAAAAATCGAATCAAAAAACTCTATTCCTATTCGAATAACTTCTCATCTGAGCAACGAAAATAACTTTCCTCTATTCCCAAACAAAAAAATGAATAAATCCACCTCTCAAACGGCATCACGGAACTTGTAATATTCAAAGAATCGCTTGTCAAACAAGATTCACATTCACACAGATAGTTTACACGTTACAGAGTCATTGTTACACTTCTTATGTATATGACAACATTGACAACTTCCTCTACATAACATTTCGTAACTTCATCATTGTTATGTCCTATTAGGTAATTCATTGTTTTCCTGCCATCTTTTTTCGGCTTTAGTACGACCGTTTTGATTTTATGTGCTTTTGTTTGGCTTCGCTTACGTGTTAGTTAATTATCACCTGATTCTAGGTGGTTGGATTAAAATATTCATGTAGGTAACGTAACGATTTCTTATTACTAATGAGGACTAAACATACTAGTGATCTACCAACGTGGGTTTTCAATTGTCATTTGTGCCATCACAATGTGATTTGTCGTGTTCTTGCTTATCGTGATGTCGTCTTGTCTGTTCATAGGCATTTCCTGAGTTTGATTTACAAGCCGTGGTGTCGTCATTACCATTTTCAAAATATTTTTCTGATATAGGCTCGCGATCAAACAGTGGCGAAGAATAATGTGAATCGTCTTTCTGACCTTATTATTAAAACCTCAAAGCATTTGTTTTAATTCAGTAATTCATTATAACAGCCCTATTTTCAGTTTCTATTGCTGAACTGATTAGTACTAATGACTTGTTTGCGTGAAAATGTTCTCTAAGCTATTTATAATTTGGATTTTTGCTTTGAGAAAATACTAGTAGTAGTAGTAGTTTTATGACAATGTCTTCAATTAATTAGATGTACAAAACAGTATTAATTTCCATACTGAAATGAAGCTTCTTGTGGAGACGTATAAAATTTTCATTAAGTACCTATTTGCTTGAATTTTAATACACCCTGTTTATGAGTCTTTACATCGCTCGCTTATTTGAACCACTTAACTATAAATATGAATATGGTAATAGCAATATTTATGAACTTGAAATGAGATCAACGAACCTTAGGTTTTTTAATTTACCATATTTCATCATTTTTCGCCACAAAGCTCTTGATATTTTTTCAATTTATTACAAAGTTAAATGGTAAATTAAGCAAATAAGTGTTACAAGTACGAAACAAGTTGCAGGTGAAGCCGACCATGACTTACTGGGCACTAAGCCCTTGACTTTTAAAACTGCCCAGCCTCCAGAGGTCAATTAAACATAAACATATCTATCACAACTACCTCGTAAAGACCACCGCTATCGGAAACTCGTAAAATTTAATTATTTTCTCCGCTGAGCCGAAAACATTTCATCCGGGTATGTTCAATGACGTACGATGTCGTAAAATTCCATGTATTTCTGTCAAGATTAAATGTTTATTGGATTTTACATGAACGCTATTCGAAATTGGTTTTGAAATGAGTATTAATGAATGGATTGCGTTGGAAAATGAAACATGAGTCGCGAATGTATGATCTGCTATCAAACAGATGAGTCTGAATGTTTCATTTACTACCAAGTAAACCAATAGTAATAGTAGATAACAACAATGTAACCTTTCAACGGTCATTAATGAGACACAAGATACTACGTATTAATTCTATAATAAATTGGTTATAAAAATAATAGGCACCTTTGCCAAAATAAAACTAACAATGAAACGCAAAAGTAAATAAACCGTCACATGTACAGTACCGACCAAAAGTCCATAAGCAATCTCACAAAGCAATAGACTGACGCTTCGGTTTGACTTACGACCTTCTTCTATAAGTTGTTACAATACTGTAGACACGCACATTACACACACACACTCACTTTGTCTGCAACCAATGACTAGTTCGATAATCATCATTCGTTTTTAGTTTCATTCGTCTTGTTCACATAAATATTAAAGTTTAGCAGGTAGACCACAAAAAACTAAGTAAATTATTTCGATTTCTGTGGGGTAGATGCAGTTTGTTACAAGTATTCAATTAATAGAACTTTGTTGGTTCGGGCCGTGATAATATTGGTGACGAGCATTTAGCGCAGTGTTGTGGTTATTATTATCAAAAAGCAGGCATAAAATATATTGAAGAGATCAGATCAGATCAGAGAATATTATTGCGCTGCGTAAAAGTGAAGTGAATATCTAATAAAACCGGACTAAGTGTGAGTGTTATCATTTATATATTTCATATTTTACTAAACATAAATCCTAATCAAGGGTATTGTTGATAGAACAGAGGTATTGTTGAGACAGAAGATGCCTTTAAAGTTTTAAATTCATTGTGAGGTTTCGATTAGTGAATAATAAATAATTAGGTATTATGTGTAATAAAAATAATGTTTTTCTTTGTTCTAGAGAAATACTGTGACGGTTAAGAGATATAAGGAAGGGGCTTATTATCGAGTAGCAGCGACGTCAAATGGTGAATGAAACAAATGGTTTCATACCAACGAGATATTTTGCTGAATTATTAAAAACACGTCATTATGAACCGTTCGCCGTGCACTCTGAAGGCTTGCATCACTGAAGACCAGCTAGAAAACCGTTTTTGACCTTAAAATATTGACCGTACCAACTTAATAAACAACAGATTCGTTATTGCATGAATTTATGGTAACGAATTTTTTAAGCACGTTTCAATAGGGTGTTTGTCGTATTTCTTGCAGATATACCGAAATTGTTTAATATTATTTTAGTAATAGTATTATTTTAGGATTAAAATTTGAGGTTTAGTTTCAATCTTCTTTTCGTAAAGAAAATGAATACTTAAGCTATAACCTCAATACCAACCAATATTTAGGTACTAAAGCCAAATAAAGTTTAAAATAATTAATATGAACAACTGCCTTTAACCTTAAAATCAACAATTTTGTCAGTAGATTTTTTTACATTTTAACTAGTGTAATATTCTTATTTATTGCTTAATTACTTAGACCATGATCAAAGCTTTATATTTATGGTGAAAAAAATCCATTTAAAATTTAAAACATTTCAAAATTTAAATATGTCAAAATAATACAAATTGCTTCTAAGTTTCTAGACATCTATTTCACATATTATTCAGGTGAAGTAATGATAAATAATTGTAGCAGTTTGATAACTATACTTAAGTAAAATAAACATAACGAATAAATATTATTCATTTTTTATTATAACATTATCACGCATTTTTTATTCTAAACCCTTTATTGCAATAACAACATTAATAAATAGGCAGGATATTTAAAAATATTATTATTGCAAACAAAAATAATAATATTTGCAAAAACAGCGCTGTGATTTACGAGATTAGAACCTTAGCCATCTTGAATCTAAGACCAACGCTTAACGCCTTCTGCTATCTGCACATATAATTTACTTTCGAATTTTAGCAATGCGATACACTGGCCAAGGTCACGCGTACGAGTATGATGCGTGCTAACAAAAGTTATGGAAATATAAGTGCGGCGCCCGCGAACCGTGACGATACGATAGTGTGTAGTTCAAAACTGCGTTCTCTGTGGTGTGTGTACGGCACTCACACCACAGACGTCTGACTGTTTACACATACAAATGTACGGACTATACCGCGTGTTCACAGCAATACGACTCTTAGCGTGCTCATGCACTTTTGAGCGCTTACTGTACAAAGACGAACAGGCACACAGTAAAATATTATATTCTACCATTCAGTTGAACAAAATTCTATTGTCAGATCACAATTCGTATCAATTAGCTGAATAATCTTCATCTTAAAGAATGTTGAATGGCGTGCTCTGTCCATACAAACCTGCTTAAAATTCCTCCATCTACGACAGACGACAATGCTTTCAGTAGTAGACCATCTCAAATATGCTCTTCAGTGTGTCTTAAAAACTAATTGCTGTCGGATTGTTATTCGGTATTGACGTTTTTATGATGATGTGGAAGCATTTCAAAATGTTGGCTTTATTGCAATGAAGAAGCATTTAAAATGTTTTTGTAGATGTAAAATCTGAAATATAGTCGTCTGAAAGTCACTGCTGGAAGATTTTTCTTCAAACTCGTCAAAGTGCTCTTAAACTAATTGAAGCGGGGCTATCGCTATACTTTTAAGCTAAAATACTTTTGGGTACACCTACATCACTTGTCACAAAAGAGGTTATAACAACGTCAATTTTAGGCGATTTCATATTCGGCTTGTGGCACACAGGTGTACTAGTATTTCATGCGGTCACCATCTGCGTAACCTAGTTATGACGGCAATAACCCGCCACGAAGGCTCTTTGCGGAGGTAGATATGGCCCAGGGGACGTTTACGGACCCGTGTTACGTAGATATTAGGTTACCCTTCCATTTCAGACATTGTTATCCTAAAACATTTTCTGTAGACGGCGATAATTCTGGAAAATGTGAATCTACAAGAAGACATGAAAAACTTTATCTTTATTTAAATACGCACATCTATAATTTACTGTCACCACGATCAATCATGCGACCACACTGCGCGGGCGCTCCAAATCTGCCTCGATGTGTGGTCGCTAGACCACTAGCTATTCTATATAAATTTGTTAGCTCTAATGTGATTGTTGTGGGAGGCAATAGCATTGGCTTAATATAGCCAGTTATTTTCTTCATATTATCGACTCTTCCATTTGTTAAATATTCTGCGTACGCATAACGCAGAATATTTAACAAATGGAAGAGTCTTTCAGAGAAGAGTTAAGTTTATATAGAAAATCTTACTGCAGTTTCTCTTCTATTGATGGTTTTACTAGATCGCGATCATCATTAACAGTAAAAATAGTAACATATGCATTTTATTCGCTAGCTTTAAACTAGATTTTTGTATCTGCTCCATGATATTCCAGAAATTGAATGATCATAAAATGTAAAATATGATCATCCACCAAAAATATAAGCTTGCGAGTTTAAATTCTGATGCCAAACATGTATGTAAACTCTGGCTATAACATTGTTTAGTTGCACGAATAAAGAATTAAATTTTGCTGTTATTGCGAAATGTTTCCCAGTATAAAATGGAGATAGTGTTCGTTTTGAAGGTCGTCTGCCGGAGCCAAGAATACGAGTGCCGCATTGCAGCCTAGATGCACTGACCCAGCCAGTGCATTCTCAGAATTATATATAGGCTAACTGTCGATTACCCGTGTAACCGTGTCGCAATTACGCAATACTAGTCATCAACATTTGAAAACAGGTGGGATGGATCTTCCCTAGTTTTGATAAACAGCCAAAACCTATTGTTAATTCCAATTTCACGAGAAGTTATGTCCAGTTGTTTGTCAGTGTTAAATCACGCCGAAATGTCTACTAATTTTGATGATGCTAAACACAAAAGTGAGTCACTCGACCGAATTGTTATTGTGAATTTTCGAGAGTTGTGTGTGGAACAGTGAACTTCTAATAACGTTGAAATCTGAACTCGGATAAAAATAAACATAACAAGAAGTTGATTGACATCTCCCAGTCATTGACACTAGCTTGAAAGTTTTTAGGCTCCTAAATATAGTCTCAAGTGGTTGAATGGTGACTTTCATCGTATGGTGTGGTCGTCCTTAGTACCACATCATGAACGGTTTCTTTATAAATACACTTGAATATCCATACAGCACTTCGATCATATGTTGTAGACAGAAATGCCATAGTTATATATTTATTCACACTTAACAAAGGAGTAATGTTTCTGCCTTTCTATTATACAATAAATAAATGGGAACTGCTTTTCCTTATTGCCGTCTAATAACTATGAATTAATAATTATATTGGTTCTATTTGAAATACTGCTACGGTTTATTAGTTATCCAACACCACTTAGTTTCCACTTTCCACGCTGAATCGTAGAAAAATGTTGTTATAACTTGTAAAAGTGAACTAAGAAACTATCCGTTGCATTGTCTGTAAAATGTTTATATTGGATGACAATGCACTTAGTTCTATTGCTATCTTTAAACTTATTGTAATGGTACAATACAGTTCTGGACTAGCACTCACCTAAATGGGTATTGAATAGACCTTTGTTTGCAGTCCTTTATCGTTATCTTATTTAATTAAAATTAATTCAATACAGAGTCGTTTTGTTGAACATTACAGATTATTTATCTATGAAGTAAATGTGGAAATGTTTCCCTTTGGATTCTTCTATTTCGAATTTATGCAGGACCTTTACCAACGGTCCCAACGGTTATGTTATTTGCAGGCTGAGCTAGATAAGAAATGTTCTTGAACTTTATCTGGTTCTCTCCAATCTAGATGTACTTCTACCACTATTCTTACACTTTCTCTTTCCTATCACTTTGCAAGTTGCACTACTCGTGTTTAATTAGCGTGGTAAAACGCTTTGAGAATATTTTTCATTTGATTACGTAAAAGTATTAGTTTGGCTGAATTAACTACTGGTTTGGCACTCTGGCCAACGCTATTTTAAAATATCAAACGTCCATTCAGAAAATCTAAAAAGCAGCAAAAAGAAAAGATAAATGAAGACTTCAAAAAAATACGATAAATTATCGCCCGTGCTAATACAAAAAAATCTAGATTATTCCGCATCGTGCATTCAATGCATTGTAGAATTTAACTTGTGTTCGGAGATAAAATTACGCATAGCCTTTATCGACGTTATCTATTTAGCTGACATAAGTCAAATAACTTGGCCATAATGTTAACATTGTGGAGAAAATAATTTTATTGCATGTGACCTCGAGATTACAACTGATTAATGGAAAGAAAATGAGATTCAATAACGAAACGATAACGTAGAAGTCAACGTTTAACCTTTTAAAGAGAAGTGTTACAAATATTGCTATCATTTTATAGTTCGAAATGAACTAGTTTGAAGCTGCCAGCTGGTAAATTCATTAGAAGTAATTAAGCATGAAATGTAAGACGTAGATAGACTCGATTATAATCGCGTTGATTTCTAAGCACCTACTATGTCGGTGAACGTCCCCGAGCGTTGCACTCCAGCCATCAAGCTGTTCTCTGCCATCTCTGCCGACTCTGCCATCTCTGCTGGTCTAGACGCACCGTCTCACTCCAATTACAATAATGGCTGGGTGCATCGCGAAATTCCATAACACTTTCACCGCTGTAAGTGGCTTTGCTTTCATGTGCCTAATGGCTAGAGAGTATGCTCTTGTTTTGTTTTTCGAAATGATTAATGGTTGAATCTTTTTTCGCTACTCTGTGTTACTTGGTGTTACGTCTGCTGATGAAATTATCTTTTTTTCTTTACCTTATGCGAGAATTGTTACGATGTGTTGTGTGATACCATAATTATTGTGTCGTTACATGCAAAGATTTCTCACGTTTGATTTACATCAATCATCCGCAGTACCATTTTGAAAGATTCCAAATTGCATTTAAGAATTTTATTTCTGAATTCATCTTACTAGTAAAGCCATTTGAATCCTCAAGGCTCAAAGGACCCTCATTATTCAACCTTATTTACAGCTTCCACAAATGCATCGTTTAAATCGTTAGCAGTTTACTTTGCGTCTTCGAAAACTAAACTGCGTTCTATTTTTAACGTTCCCTCTTCCGGTACGGTTGTCACAGATCCAAATCTGTCATTTGTTCTCATACGTCTTCCTCTGTCACAATGTGGTTTTAGAAACACACCAGGAGTTATTCTACGATTGTTTGTTAAACCTTGGAGGGTTAAATGACAAAAGCTATCAATTTCAGTCGTTAATGATTATTTTTGGACACTCCGTGATTGTTCCTCGCTGTTGAATAATTGGATTTGGCATTTATAAATGTTTGCTGTTGTCCGGCTTCCAGTGTGTTTAATCGCGCAATGTTACTGGCCAGATTAATCAATGCAAATGAGTAAAACGGTAAAACCGTTGTTTAATCATTACTATTTGCAGCTTTGCAGTGTTTTTTTTGTGACTGGCAGTTTTATCGCCCGGTTTACCATCGTACGTAACTACCAAATCTACCAATGCCATCTTCTGTTATAAAATACAAATTTATCATATGCAGAACGTCCAAAAATAGCTACTTATTCTAATAAATCTCGTTTAATAATGTAATTTATTGCGATAGGTTTCCATAAACGTGAAATTATGATAAAGAGTTGCAAAACTGCAGTTACCGGTAAGTTCCAACTTCCCAACCTATTTGTGTATAACGGGTACATTGTTGTTGCCGAGATTCGGGTTTTGCGGCCACTTTACAGCTCCTACACATGTATACAGAACCTCGTGAACGTAATCGCTCGGAACGGTCTTCGCTAATGTTTTCACTTACACAACGCTAGTTCGACGACCCAAGCCGTTTTTGGTCAACTGTTTGTTTATGGTTTTTGTGTATGGGTCTCACCTTGAATTTTACGGCTGTCTGTCTTTTTAGCCTAAATTTTTATTGGAAAGCAATGGGTTTAATCAATTAATTGGTAAACCCTCGCCCACCATGGTAGAAATACCGTATTTAGTAAACGCCTTGTTCGTTTTATGACTTGACTCATCCTTCCCCATTTTGGTCGGTGTCATTAGATGTGCTAACAGCAATTAGATCAGTGTCTGCTTTGATCAATGTATACCTAACGTTTTGTTTGTGAATCACAAAATACGCTGCTTCTTTAAGTACCTTTAAGATTTTCAGGGAATATTCTCTTACTCAGAGATTAGCTAACATCCTGCCACTATTTTCACTGCCACGCGATCTTTAAGCCCAAGTTGTTTCTATACATAAAGCATCATCACTTCTTATAACTAAGCTTTCAACTTCCGAAGAAAAACGAAACGTTTCCAAATCACTTGTAAACTCGGAATTTGCATCATCATCATTGATTTTCCGAAGGGGCTTGAGACCGCGAAGTAAAGAGCCATCGAAAAATCGTCAAAGCTGCTCGGGAACTGGGTCGAGGGTGGTTGGAATAACTACCAAGATCTTAGCTTACGTGATGTAACCCTTCACACTAGAGAAATAACTCATGGATTTGTTAGTTCTTCAAGACCCTTTTGTTATGAAAACAAAATCGTCTTATAAGTCGAAATTGTTTTTGTAATTCTTCAATTTCTGAATGAATAACATTATCTTATCAAAACATGTCAAGGTTTACTTTTATTTCATGCAAAACGTTTCATTCATGAATTTGCATGTTGAAGAAAATTTCCGAATTTCTAAGTGCAATACCTACTATTATTCTGGTTGGCTCGTTGCCAGAGCTCTGTTTCAACTGAGTCGTCACTTATCTCGTGCTGTGCATCATCGACTGCCTGTCGGATATTGTATCCTCCTATAGTGGGACAAGAAGTAATTTCAATTTATTTTCCTGACTTTATATAATAAATATTGGTTTAGCTTTCTACGCAATCGTAACAATTTTATGAATCACCTATGTACTTATTGTGTTAAAGACACATTTCAGTAGCATTGCTCAGTATCCCAAGGTTTCTTAGTATAACTACCGATGCCAGATGCTCTATTTTTATTATTGTAAAATAAATCAATGCAGGAAATGAGTTTAGTATCCATGTGTTATTTACGATCCCTCCACAATGTTTTTTGAGATTTTCTTTCATGTGTTATTTATCATCTCTGGTCGTCGATCCAAATCCGACCAATTACGGCCAAATAAATAGAACCCAAACTTACAAATTAATGTTAGAATCAATTAATCCTACATCTATCCGCAAGGTTATCAAATTGCACGCACAATTGATTCTTACTGTGTGTTATTTTATTGCACACAGTGATAGATAAGGCTGGCACTTTTAAGTACCTACTACTTGTACATCGTAAAGTAAATCGCCATATATACTGGGTAGATAGGTACTTATTTTTAATACCATGCTAAAAACCTCTCCCTCTCTGTCCTCTCTCTCTCTCTCTCTCTCTCTCTCTCTCTCTCTCTCTCTCTCTCTCTCTCTCTCTCTCTCTCTCTCTCTCTCTCTCTCTCTGTCTTTCTCTTTCTTTCTTTCTATTTTGCTGTGCCCGACAGGACTTAATGGTCTCATTCAGTTTTAAGTTACACACACACACACGTTGATACACATTGTGGAATGCAATAAATTATTGAGTATTGAGAAAATAGTACATGCAGTAAAAATTTTAAGTTACAGGAGTCCTTGAAATAAAAAAATCAGACCGCTTAGGTAGATTAGATAATTTCTTCACAATGTTGATTCAGTTTATCATAATAAAAGCACAGTATAAATATTGTCTCGTTCATTTTTCTTAATGCATCTTATTCAATTTAGCCTTGAGTAACTCCAATATAAACAGATAACGTTATTTCCACAAGACATTTACGAGCTGCGTGTACTTCTGTGCGCCAAAATTTACGAGTCCAATGTTAACGTGAAATGTTTATACTACGCCCAGTTTCATCCGCTCACCATCACAACAATAGAATGTAGGTAAATAATCACATTACGGCGCTCCTAATTAACTTTACCATGACCCAATTAATACGCCACCAGAAATTCCACATTTTTCTTTGTTACTACTGTATAAAATTTTCATTCACAAGATTATTTTGAGAGGATGCGTGAAAAACATCGGCTCAACTTGTATACTATACAATGATCGTCACGATCTGGCTCGCCTCCAAATAAAAGAGCGGTAAAATTACAGACCACTATAAAAAAAAAACTTGCGCCTCCCATGAGAGCCCTTCTAAATTCGCCATACAGCTGACCTATTTCGCGTTCAATCTGGACCGATCCAGTGCTGGTTTGTTTATTCGAGGGCAATGCTTTTATAATGGGATTTTAGTGTTCGCTACTATGATTTACGAGTACTATATTCTGTGCGAAAAGTACACTGACTATTCGGCACACGGTGGTATCCAATACATGGTATTTTCGGCTACCGACGCCAACATACTCTAATTTCGAAACATTTTAGGAGCTTTTAAACATTATGAAATAAACGGTAAAACAAAGTGATATCAAAATGAGTTCACGGGACTATTACAAAGTGTCTTACATGAGCAAAGGGGCTGAGCGCTCCAGGCACTCGATGGACCATGACGTTTTGGACAACGACACGGAGTTCAACGCTAACCAGTTCAAACTATACGATGACTTCACGACAGACCTTCGCATCGCCTTCAACCCTCTCAGGCGGAACTTCCACGACATCACCAGGACTGATATGATGAGGAGGAGGGGAGACCCCAACGATTCTGGTGTCGATATGGAAAATGGCAACCCTCTTGAAGATGTATCAACTTCTAATGATAGTGACTTGGTAAGTATTCGTAGGAGTCGTCTAGTAGCCATAATTTTAATTATCTTTGGATTTTGTTTTGAATTATTCAAAGTGTTATTTACCATAGTTAATTATATCGATGAATTTAATACCAACATGCGTATCAAATTATGCAACCACTCTATACGCTTTAGATCATACTGCGTGAAGTTTCTCGTATAACTTGTTGTTGCTTTATCTCGCTTGGGTTACAATAATTGAGTGTATAAAATTTTGCAATTGGCTGGAGCTTTCGAACTGAAATATTTTTTAACGCGATCCATTTTAACAGGATTTTTATTTATTTTTATGTTCATGAATTCAAGATTACTTATGGCTTTGAAATCTCGCCTTTAGTACGAACATATACAAAAAAAATCTGTATGCCGAAGTTAACTGTGCGAAATAAAAATGATTTGATTTTCGCGTTATTCCAAATGATATCTGGTGTGATCATAACATTACATTTATTATGACAAATCTGGATTTAAACATCCAACCAATAAATACAACAGCAATATATAAAATTCAAATCTGTGTCGTCCGGGGCAACGCGCGCCGGATCGAATACTACAAAGTACAATTAGAGATGGCCGGTGCCATTCATTGTGTCCGGCCGGACGGTAGCGCCTCGTCTAGCCATTGTCCGGCCTCTGCGCCAATCGGCAGTGGTAACTTGAGACAATGCTCTATGACACAATCACTTGATTTGGACACAAGGAAAGGGGCAATACTTTGTAGGGTTCGTCATGATTCAGGCAATTGAACTTTAAATTTGAAGTTTTTAAAACGCAGCAAATTAAAGACTCATCAAAGAAAACAAATTATATCGTCCAAGTGAAGCTCACTTGTAGCATAGATTCATCTCGACCAAAAATAAACAAATACTTTATCCGAACACTCTTTACACACAATTTAGAACATGCGTTATTGGCAGCCGTTTCTTCTAACTCGGTGTTTGTTTTACCTACGTAAACTTCCTCAAAACAAATATCAAGGTACAAACCACCCCTCAATTAGGTAGTCCAATCAAAACAACAAACTGGCATATATATGACGATCCCAAACTTCCGTGTTATAAATTCATATACCATGTCCAAACTTGTTATATTCCCATTTACTGACCTGATTCAATCATTCTCATCTTACGTTTCATGAAACTTACCATCCAAGGGGAACTCGCTAATAGGACGTTATGACGTAAGCAGTAAGACTATAACACTATTACATTGTGACTGTGACTCATTGCAATGTTATACGCATTAGCCCCATACGGGTGGTCATACGTGACACACAGACATAATGCGACTCCATATTTGTACTAGTTAATTAAGAATGATGCTTTTATTTCGTAACATCATCCACAATGTCTGCGCGATGAATCTTGTCAAATAACAAACGTACGTCTTGACAAACGTACAAATTTTTCCTTGAAATAAATGATACATTTTTCCTTTAACTGCCCTTTATTGAAACGCATCACATTACATATTCAAACTCCGTTATAACTTGCCTTGTTGACTGTTAATGTAGTAACCGTAGCATTTATGATGAAGGTTCATTTAATAACTTGGCACAATGTCGCCCCTGCCTTGCCACTCTGGTAATTAAGGATATTGCACGCATGGTCTCGCACCGCGCACGCGCTTACTTTTTTCAAGCCGAGGTAACCGGTAATTTAACCCGTCCACAAATAAATACAATCTTAAGTACGCCACGGTTACACTGCGACCGACTGGCCTTGACCATACGTGTAATTTAAGTGTACTGCACATTTTGGGCAGCATTCGTCTTAAGCTGATTACATCATTACTAG
Source organism: Agrochola litura (assembly GCA_949152395.1). NCBI lineage: Eukaryota > Metazoa > Arthropoda > Insecta > Lepidoptera > Noctuidae > Agrochola > Agrochola litura. The sequence goes on along the minus strand of OX424490.1, from coordinate 32,041,368 downwards.
GTCCTTAACCTTGACTTCTTTAACCTTAAACGGCCTGACATTTAAATGACTATTTTTCCATTTGTTGCAGTTGGAGAACGAAGTGATGCTAGATCCTTGGAGCAGCATGGACTCCTCGAATTCACCGTTAACTGACTCCGGACCCTCGGCAAGTGAAGACTGCACACCCTCCACTTCGAGCGAACCCCCTCGCGGGCCTCTAGACGCATCCTCCCCTCTTTCGCCCGACTCGCGCCGCTTACCCGACCCAAAAGACACCAAAACCAAGATCGTCCCCAAACACATTCCCCCAAAGTCATCCGACAAAGCGCGCTCGCGAGACCTTACCCTTGAACTAGAGACCCTAGAGCCCGACCTTCTCTCTCGCCGCCCGCATTTTCTTGACGAAGATTACCAGCCGCCGTCCAAGTCCAACATCGAATGCCGAATCCCCAAGCCGCACTTCCTCGACCACTCGCCGTCGCCCGATGAATTCGACGAACGCAGTGACATCACAAACCCGAACTTCCTGGACGATGATGTCGAAGGCGACGACAGTCAAGTACAAAAGAAGGCTGGCGCTCTGCCAAAGCGGCCACAGAAAAACCAGGTTTCCACTTACTCCAGTTCAGAAGATCGACCACACAGAACAAGTTACCGAAGTACTCTACATTATGGGTTAGAAAGTGCGGCACGATCGAGTGAGCGAGACAAAAGAGCTTCCCAACTGTACCGGGGGACCTGGCCAGGAGAACGCGATGTCTGGACAGGTCATGACTCCGCCAGCGTTCGCAGTTTCTCTAGTAACGGTTCCGCAGAGGGAACGAGACCTTCGTCTAACTTAGAAAATAAGATGGAATGCGTTTGTTCCTTAATTTCGCTTTTAAGTTTATCACCAGAAAACAACGCAGACTTGAGTGGCCCTTTATTGGATATGAGCAGATCTGTTGAAAGTTGCATCGCCATGCGGCAAGCAGGATGCATTCCGTTACTAGTTCAGTTAATACATTCGAAGGTCCCTAGAGAAACTCGAGACCGCGCGGCGAAGGCGCTTCGTAACATAATCCACACACAGACTGACGACAAGGCAGGACGAAGAGAAGCCAGAGTTTGGAGATTGTTGGAACAAGTTAGAGAATACTGTTACGTATTAGAAGACCTTGTGGAAATGAGAAAAGAAGGAAAGGAGGTAATAGAAGATGATGCGACTAAGCATCCGAGTCAGAGCGTCGCAGCTCTGATGAAATTGTCGTTTGATGAGGAGCACAGGCATGTGGTGTGTCAGTTGGGAGGACTGCAGGCGCTGGCTGCGCTAGTGAGCGGTGACCAGGCGGCACACGGCAGCAGAACTGATGACAATACGTGCTTGACCATGAGGAAGTACGCCGGAATGACATTAACGAACCTCACCTTCGGAGATGGCAACAACAAGTCATTGTTGTGCTCTTTCAAAGACTTCATGCTAGCTCTGGTTGAGCAGCTGGAGTCACCCAACGATGATATGCGACAGGTATGTAAAGCAATATTTTGTAAAGAATTTATTTCAATATGAATTGGATATAAAAAATAAGAACATTAACATTTTGACATAGAACATAACATATAATCTACTACTTTTACAGGTAACAGCAGCCGTGCTGCGAAACCTTTCCTGGAGAGCAGATACCAACAGCAAACAAGTACTAAGAGAAGTAGGAGCTGTCAAAGGTTTGACAAAAGCCGCGATGACGTGTCAAAAGGAGGCCACGCTAAAGTCGGTCCTCTCCGCCCTCTGGAACTTGACAGCTCACTGCTCAATGAACAAAGTAGCCTTGTGTTCCGTTGAAGGAGCGCTAGGCTTCCTTGTTGATATGCTCAGCTACAACTCACCCACAAAAACACTAGCTATAGTGGAGAACGCAGGTGGTATCATGAGGAACGTGTCGAGTCACATCGCCGTCCGCGAAGATTACAGGCAAATTCTCCGGGAGAGAAATTGTTTGAGTGTCTTACTGCAGCACCTCAAGTCTCCGAGTCTCACTGTGGTCAGCAACTCGTGCGGCACGCTATGGAACCTGTCCGCGAGGTGCCCACAAGACCAGCAGTTCCTATGGGACCACGGCGCGGTGCCTATGCTTAGGAGTCTTATCCACTCTAAGCATAAAATGATAGCGATGGGCTCAAGTGCCGCCCTCAAAAATTTGCTCAATTCCAAACCAGGTAAAACGCACATAATCTCCCTGGATACGACAGCTAGAAACATGAATCTACCAGCTCTACCAACATTAGGAGCTAGGAAACAAAAGGCTTTAGAGCAGGAATTAGACCAAAACTTGGCCGAGACTTGCGACAATATTGAACCAGCAACGTCTCCTTCGACAAGTAACAGAGAAGAGAAGAATCTCTTCACGGCCACGGAAAGACAAATCGCCATGAATTTAGAAAGGCATAGGATGACGTCGAGTTCACCTCTCATGGGTACATTAACATCACAAATATCTTTAAGTCACAGCGCACATTTGGCAAGCTATTTGAGCTGCAGTAACACTTTGCTGAAGGGTGCTTTGGTCACCCGTTCAAACACAGGCAGTGCGGGTAACGTCAATAGATCAGAGAGCAAGGACTCGGTCACCAGCACTCATTCAGACTCTGTGTTTGACCGAGTAACGCGCACCGGCAAGGTACCTGTACCCACACCCAGAAATAAAGACCTGGTGAAGAGTGAAATGACAGGCGAATCGTTCAAAGTTACCTCGAAACAACACAAAGACAACTTCCTTCTTTACCCCACGCAACCTCCAATTCCTCCGCCAAGAAGTACCACAGAAATGAGAACAAATTATACAGAATCCGGTTTTGACGTCGACCAGGATTCTTGCGACCAGCCCATAGACTTCAGCAGGAAATACTCGGAGACCAAGAATACCGAGTCCGAGGTTGAAAAGCCAAAGACTGAAAACAAAAAGTATTCGAAGAAGGACAGTCCTACGACCTATGGGGATTACCAAGAGACTGATTTGGATCAGCCTACGGACTACTCCCTACGTTACGCTGAACATCAATCAGAAACTGGGTCCGATATGTCAGAACCTGCAGGCCCATCAGTTCACGAGGACACCATCAAACACTTCGCCACAGAAGGAACTCCTTACGAGACACCAGCGATATTCTCAACAGCCACCTCAATGTCAGATCTTAGGGTGATCGGCAAAGACAATAAGAAAGCAGCGGCGACCGCCAAACCAAACCCCGAAGCGATGACGCATTCAGACGAAAAGGACACTTGTTCCATCGAAGACCCTCCGAACCATGACAACGATAGGGCTGCAACAACTCCTCAAACGTCAGGACCGGAACCTATTCCCGAAAAACGAGGAGTTTTCGATACCAAGTTCAGTTCAGGCATGATAAGCCCCGAGAAACCAGTGAATTACTGCGATGAAGGCACTCCTGGGTACTTCTCGAGAGTCAGCTCTTTGAGCAGTCTTGGCGAACCGACTGAGGAAGACAGTCTAGCTAAAAGAAACGCTATGGCGACCATTAACGTGGACCCGAGCCCTCCCGAGCAAAGTACCAGCAGTTCTGCTAAGGACAAAGAAGGTAATCGATTGTTTTTCATCCCAAGTAATAATGAAAATGATGTTAATGGAAAAATAAAGACTCAACGGGATAACACAAAAATGTATCCATCCTAACTTTTTCTTAACTTTCTCTAAATCCAATGCTTTATTCTTCTAATCCACATCATCATCATCTTATCTTAAACTTGAATTCAGAATCTTAGATTTATCTTAACTACAATGTTTTTTAATCACAAGCTACGTCATATACAACCAATTATTAGTTCAACCAATTATTCAATTCCATTTCAACCAAAATACATCTAGGTATTTTTTATTATTACAAATGTTCACTCAAAAAATAACTCTGTCTACATAACGCTAAAGAAGATAGTTAAATACGTGACTATGAATGTAAATTATCTAAGATTCTAAATTCAAGTATAGTACAAAAACTTTCACAATAACTAACGCCATCCAAATCTTCCCAGGTTCCAAAGCAGTAACATTCGCAACTGAACCCGCGTCAGTGTGCGAGGGCTCCTCGCCCGCGTCGGCCAGGGCGTCGCCCCCGCCGCAGCGCTTCATAGAGGACACGCCCCTCATGTTCTCTCGCACCAGCTCGCTCGGTTCCCTGCCAGAGTGTTCCCAGCAAGATGACCAGGGATCTGTGCTGTCTGAAGTTAGGTAAGCGATGGTTCAGTTACATTATTCTTTAGAAAAACCTATCCAAATTGAGATGCTGAATGAAGATTTTTGGGTATATTTATAATTATAATAATAACTACAAGCAAAGTTTATAAGTTATCGCGATATATATTGCTCGCATGTGCCCGAAAGTAATGAACATATTCATTACTTTCGGGCACATGCGAGCAATAAAGTTGGAAGTTTATAAGAGAGAAGCCACGTAACAGATGGCGGGTCGAGCTGGACAAAAACAACAAGTTATGACCTGCGTACACTGGTGGACGGCAGGGGAGAAGATTTTAAATTTATCAATTGAATTTAAGAGGGTTTATCCTACAAGTTGGCAACGTCGTAAATAGCTGTCAAATATTTACCTGTTTTGATTAATTTAGCAATATTACTGTATGGAATTAAGAAATGTGGCTAATTTGGGAACTAAAATATTGATTATGAAATGCAATAATTTTTATAGTAAAAAAATGTATTAAATTATTTAGTTTTACAGGTAAAAAAAGTATTTGGAAAATTTCCAAATGCTTTTTTTACGCCTAAAATTGTTACAACATCAAATTTAGTGTTATAATTGCAATTCATTATTAATATTCTAGGGAACTAGTTAGCCACATTTCTTATTTCCATACAGTCATATTGCCAAATTATTCAAAACAGCGAAATATTTGATATCTATTTGCGACGTTGCCCACTTTCAGAATAAACACTCGTAATACTTATCCAATCAAAATAAGGTATAAATTTAAATGCTCGATGATCGAGCTTGGAGCATCGCAGCGCAGTTTACTCTGGAGCAGCGAGCATTGCAATGTATACCTTATTTCCTTTTGATAAGTATTCAATTGAATTGATAAATTTAAAATTCTCTACGGTCCCGTCCGCCAGTTTGCGCAGGCCCTAATGGTGCTCATTAGCAGAAATAACGGAAGTCGTAGGCCTTTGCCTAGCTATGGGACGATGCAGGCTGTCAGTAACCAGTAAATCTCTCCGCAACAACACTGTTAAGCATAAACTTTCGCCTTTTTCCCATGGAGGAAGTCAGAGACAGAATACCACCTGTTTAGGCGCGCCTGCTAAATATCTGCTAGCAGCGTGGGCTAACTATGTGCATTACCTGCAGCTTTCGGAAAGGCGCAAAGTTCGTGGCGGTATATGTGAGAACATAAAATGACACTTCGGTACTTGCCAACCGCACGAGCGGTCGAAAATTTTTTCTGTCCTATGTTAAAAAAAACGAAATTAAAGTAATCTCTAAAATTAATTGTGTCATTGAAGAACCAAAAATTCATCCTTTATGTCGTAATAGACATAAAAATTGGCGACCGTGACAGGACAAAAACCAAATTATCAAAAATCGGTTCGTTGAGTTGAGGCGTGGCGTGATCATCGAGACCACAAAAGGCCGAGTTCCCGTCGTGAAGCTGAAGCCAACGAACTTCCTGAAACCTAAGCATCGATGCAGCTAAAGTATCGACGCAGGTGTACGGAAGAAAAATCAACTGCAGAACGTTCATGTGAACCGGATCATCACAAGTTAAGTGCCCTTCCTTCCTCACTCTTACCTACCTACCTATTTTCTAAATCTTATCATCAGCTATCCTAAATCCCAGTGAAAGGTGTGAAAAACGTGCCATACACTTGTGCAATAATTTGCAATAAATTCAAGGTCAAAGTTTTACTTGATCAAACTTAATTGTAATCCTCATAATTCACTATAATATCAGCGTATATCAGTAAAGATCATCATTATTATTCCATATCAGCCAGTTGGCACGAAATTTATCTAAATAATCATCATAAATTGCTATTTTAAAATAATTTTTCACTAGTTTTTTCATCTACCTACATCGTGTATTTCACATCCCATTCTAGGAAAAGATGACGTAACGTTCCCAATCAGCTTTAATATTGTTCGCCGAACGTTCCAGATACCTCGGAACATCACGCTAGCACCATTGGTACGAGCAGAGCTTGCATTCCGTGCTTGGCAGCGTGGATCCGGTTTCCTGGTCGGCGGGTGACGTCGAATTGAGGGGCGTGAGATTCTTTTATTTAATTTACAAAATTATTGTTTTATAAGCTGCAACGTAGTTGAGTTACTTGTTTGATAGTCTGTTATACTTAGCATAATATTTTTCTTTGACTTAATTGTAGTTTTAAAAAATGTCGCAAGAAGCCGATTTAAAGAAATTACGCGAATTGACTGTCAGGCGTAGCTCAATTAAAGGTCAAATTACCAAGTTTAAAAACTTTGTGGATAAATTATCGTCTTCGGACTCATTGACAAATGTAGAAATAGCTGAATTAAAGATTAAACTTGGTAGATTTGATCAATTATCAGCTGGGTTTGATGAGTTGCAAAGTCAGATTGAAGTCTTGAATAGTGGAAGCCTGTCCTCGGAGCTTGAGGAGCGGGACAAAATTGAAGTTGATATGGTGAGTGGGCTTGCCATTGCAAAGGGTTTGTTGGACAGCTATGTGCAATCATGTAGTCATGACTGTCATGAATCCCGTTCTGAACCTCGTGACGCTGGTATCAGGTTACCACGTATACAAATTGCAAAGTTTGACGGTGCATATTTTAAGTGGCTCGAGTTCAGAGACTCTTTTTTGAGCTTAGTTGATCATAATAAGCAACTATCGCCGGTGCATAAATTTCATTATCTAATGTCTTACCTTGAAGGAGACGCGGCACGCATAATTTCCAATCTAGAAGTATCATCTGAAAATTCCAAGGAAGCTTGGAAGTTGTTGTGTGATCGTTACGATAATAAAAGACTTCTGATTGATCATCACATGAATTCATTGTTTAACATACGTTCATTTAGCAGAGAAACTGTAAAGTCATTACGATTTTCAGTTGACCATGTTACAAAAAACTTAAGAGCATTATCTAGTCTAGGAATGCCCACAGATAATTGGGATATGTGTGTCATATGTAATTTAACCTCAAAATTAGACAATAACACACTTTTAAAATGGGAGGAATTCAGAAACCAGCTTGGTAACGATATTCCAACCTTAGCAAACTTTAAACAAGTTTTGATAGATCGCGCTGATGTGCTTGAAGCTTTAGATAGGAATAAAACAGATAACAGCCACCAAAATGGTTCACAGTTTCAAAATAATCAAATTCGTTCAAATAACAACTCACAAAATAATAACAATTATAAACAGGATAACTATCAAAATCACTACAAACTACAGACTCTTCAAGTTCATTTGTATGTATAATCTGCAATCAAAATCATAAAATATATGAGTGCCCTAATTTCAAAAACAAAACTATACAAGAAAAATGGGCAGATGTAAATAAATATAAACTTTGTTCTAATTGTCTTAAACAAGGTCATCCAGCAAAGGCTTGTGGATTTGGACCATGTCCTGATTGTAAACAAAGACATAATCGTCTCCTGCATAACCCTAACCCGGCAGTTAATAATAATCATGCACATTCAGAATCGGAGTCTATAAACGTTAACTCAGCGGAATATCAATTCAATCATGTTCTCTTATCTACTGCTTTAAATGAAGTTCATAATCCTAATAACAATAAATATGAAACAGTACGTGCATTGCTCGATTGTGGTAGCCAAAACAGTTTTATTACCAAATCTTTAAAGGATAAACTGTCACTTGATTCCATTCCAATAACTAGTATTAATATTATAGGTACCTATCGGAAACCACTTGTCTACTAGGGTAGAGGAGAGCTGTATTGTTAAATTACAATCTATTTATAAACAGTTTGATGTTACTTATAATATGCTTGTCATGAATGAGTTAACGGGTTATTTACCGAAAAGCCACGTTAATATTAAATTTAAAATATCTAAATATATAAAATTAGCCGATCCTAATTTTAATGAACCCTCTCAAGTTGATATCTTGATTGGATGTGATCTTTTCTGGGATATCCTAGGAAATGAAGAAATTTCCATAGGCCCAGATAACCTAAAGTTACGAAATTCCAGATTGGGCTGGTTAATAGCAGGTCCGATAAATAAAAATAATTTGAATAGCATATATTGCAATAATAGCATAATTACAAAAAATAGCAAGATTCAAGAGTCTTGCATTGATAAATTACTTACCAAATTCTGGGAGATTGAAGAACTCCCAAACAAACCCATTCTCAGCGAAAGGGAAAGGGCTTGTGAAAAGCATTTTTTACCAAATACGGTCCGTTTGAATGACGGACGATTTAATGTTAAATTACCTCTAAATAGTTCTCCAAGCTATTTGGGTGAATCCTATAATACTGCCAAAAAAATATTGTTTCATTTAGAATCACGGTTTAGAAAAAATCCTACACTAAAACCACAATACGTTGATTTTATGAAAGAATATGAAGAGCTAGGACACATGTCTGTAGCACCTAAAAGTAAACCATTTCCCTCATACTTCTTATGCCACCATGCGGTATTTAAGGACAATAACGAATCAACCAAGGTCCGTGTTGTTTTTGATGGATCCGTCCCCACCTCCTCGGGTATATCTGTCAACGACATTCTGATGGTGGGCCCAAATATACAGTACTCATAAGAGCACGTCAGTATAAATATTTAATTACTGGTGACATTGAAAAAATGTACAGACAATTGAGAGTAGATGAATCCTGTAGAAACTTGCAATTAATTCTAAGGAGAGAAGATGAGTCCTTGCCCATCAGAACGATGCAAATGAATACTCTTACTTATGGCACCACAAGTGCGAGCTATTTAAGCACTCGCTGTCTGTGGCAGGTGGGCGAGGAGTGTGGGGACGAAACTATAAAAAACATAATACAACACGACTTTTATGTCGACGATTTAATCACTGGTTGTGATAGTGAAAAACAATTAATTAATATTCAAAATTCCATATCCTCCGCTCTAAAATCAGCCTGTTTTAATTTACGCAAATACAAAACTAATTCTAAAAATCTATTCAAAAATTCATCTATAACTACTCAAGACAAATTAACTATAAGTGAATCATCAAGCACGCTGGGTTTAGGGTGGGAGCCAAACACTGATAATTTAAACTTTCCTGTACAACCATATGACAATCATGATAAAATCACAAAAAGACGCATATTATGAAATGCATTTAAGATATTCGATCCTTTAGGGCTGTTAAGTCCATGTATAATTTTACAGCAAAAATGATACTACAAAATTTATGGCAAAAAAAAATAGCTTGGTCCCAAGCTATCCCTCAAGAAATAGAGGAAAGTTGGTTAGAATTTGCGAGTAATTTGAACTGTTTAATGAATTTATAAATACCTAGAAGAGTGTTATGCGATTCACCGAAAATAATAGAACTTCATTCATTCAATGACGCTTCACAGAAGGCATACGGAGCATGTGTATACATGAGAAGTACGAAAAATAACCGTGACTTCATGGTACGACTACTAATTGCTAAACCTAAGGTAGCTCGTATAAATCCTATGACAATACCGCGATTGGAACTTTGCGGTGCGTTGTTAGCTGCTAAACTATGCAAAAGTGTCCTTGAGTCTATTCGCTACAAGCCGTCACGAATCATTCATTGGTGCGATTCAAGCGTAGTGCTAGCATGGCTCAGAGGTGATCCGTCCAAACTCAAAACATTTGTCGCGAATAGGGTGGTTGAAATAACCGAGCTCACTGACGCATCTTCATGGCGATATGTTCCCACGGACATGAACCCAGCCGATCTCATTTCTAGGGGTATGTAAATGCCAATCAGATCATAAGTAATAGCCTGTGGTGGTCAGGTCCAAATTATTTAATGAATAGTGAAAACGATTGGCCAGTTCTAAATTCCGTTGATATCAGTAATGTACCTGAAACTAAAAATATATCTAATTCTAAAATTACAACTAAGATTACAAATAAAACCAAATACTCACCCAAGACGGTCTTACATACTCCGGTCGGCTCATCCTTGACACCGACTAAGCAAACGGATCAATCAGCATCTGAAACAAAAACTCATAAAATACAAATTACATTAATTACACCTAGTAAAACTTTATCAGATCAAAATGAAATAAATACTTACCTTAACATTGACGCTCAGCAACCTATAATAGATGTTGAAAAATATAGCAAACTGAACAAACTTATAAGAATAGTCGCCTGGGTTAAAAGATTTTGTTTCAACATTCGTAATATTCATAACAAACAGGTTTTAAGTCTCAGCGCTAATGAGTTAGATGACTCATTTCATTATCTATGTCGTGTTGCTCAGTTCAAATGTTTTTTCTAGTGAATACAAAGCGTTATCTAAAAACTTACCTTTGAGTGTTAAATCTAAATTACTATCTTTGTCACCGTTTTTAGACGACAACAATTTAATTAGAGTTGGAGGACGAATAAGTTCTTCACCTTATAGTTTTGATAAAAAACATCCAATACTACTTGATTCGTCCCATCATTTGACAAAACTTTTATTTGAAAGAGAACATTTACGGCACATGCATGCTGGCCTGCAGTTGTTGTTATCAATGATAAGGGAATCAGTATGGCCGCTAAATGGCAGAAGGTTAGCTCGGCGCACAGTTCATAATTGTGTGCGATGTTGTCGTGTCCGAGGCAAAACTTTTTTTCCTAAAATGGGTGATTTGCCATCACAGCGTATGAGTGCAGATTTCCCATTCAATTCAGTGGGCATAGATTTTGCTGGACCTTTTTACATAATTAATCGTAAAGGTAAAGGTGCAAGGGTGAACAAATGTTACCTTTGCATATTTGTCTGCTTGCGTTATAAGTGTGTTCATTTGGAAGCGGTATGTGACCTTACCAAGGACGCATTTATAATGACATTATGCAGATTTATTGCTCGTCGTGGCAAACCCAATGAAATATTTTGTGATAACGGGGGTAACTTTGTGGCTCCTGCTAAAGATATAGGGGCTTTTCTTAAATTACATAATAGGGACTTAGCTGAATTTGCAACTCATGAAAATATAAAATTTAGATTCTCACCTGCTCACGCTCCTCACTTTGGCGGCATCTGGGAAGCCGGAGTCAAATCTGCAAAATTTCACATAAAAAGAGTTATGGGAAATACCCATCTTACCTTTGAAGAAATATCTACACTTTTTGCACAAGTGGAGGCTGTTTTGAACAGTCGCCCCTTGTGTCCTTTGTCCTCATCTCCTGATGACTACCTCCCTTTGTCCCCAGGGCACTTCCTCATTGGAAGACCACTGAAGGCACTGCCTGAACCTAACTTCGAAAACTTGAAAGAAAGTCACCTGCAACGATATACTCGACTGCAACAAATTCATCAGCATTTCTGGTCACGCTGGCAGCGTGAATATATACACGAGCTACAACAACGACTGAAGTGGAAGACGAATACAAAATCACTAAATATTGGAGACCTCGTGCTTATACATGAAGAACATGTACCTCCATTGTGTTGGTGCCTTGGACGGGTTACTAAATTATACCCTGGTCTGGATGGAGTTTCGAGAGTGGCTGATTTGAAGACCACTAGAGGCGTTCTACGTCGGCCTGTTGTCAAATTGTGTCCGCTGCCCACTGCTGAAGATTTACTGTTGAAAGCCAAGCCTTTCAACGGGGGGGAGGATGTTTAGGCGCGCCTGCTAAATATCTGCTAGCAGCGTGGGCTAACTATGTGCATTACCTGCAGCTTTCGGAAAGGCGCAAAGTTCGTGGCGGTATATGTGAGAACATAAAATGACACTTCGGTACTTGCCAACCGCACGAGCGGTCGAAATAGTTTTCTGTCCTATGTAATAAAAAACGAAATTAAAGTAATATCCAAATTCATTGTATCATTGAAGAACCAAAAAATTCATCCTTTATGTCGTAATAGACACCACCTGTTACGATACTTAAATACTCCTTTTGCTTCGTTTACGTTCATACATCAGGTCATACATGCACGCCGATTGCGAGCAGTACGTACCTGACCATTCTGAAGAACAACACCAATAAGGTCACTGTAATAATGTGTCCTTCTAGAGCGTCCCCTTCTCCCGGCATAAAAAATACGTATAATTCTTATCATTAATGAATTAGTTGCGTTGTTCCAGCCGGCTGACGTCAGGCTGCATATCTCCGAGCGAGATCCCCGACTCGCCCGGCGCCAGCGCGCCGCTGTCGCCGCGCGCGCGGCCCGCGCCCGGCTCGCTCACCGCGCTGTCCACGCCGCCGCAAGGTACGACGGCAAATCATACCATTATAATATTAAAGAAGTATATTAAATAAAGAGCAGTAAATACTTCCATTTCATAAGAAATTTTGTGTTCCTTCTAGAATTGGGGCCTAAAGTTAAACATATAATCTGAGAGTGAATATGACTACGCTTTGGAATAGGCTAACTTCATATTTTCTGACTGACCGACTCCGTGACAATTCAAAAGTGCCTGTAATGTAAATGGTTTAATTGAAATAAATGGTTTGGGTTAGAGTTTGAAACACAGCTTTAGAAAGAAATTATCACAGCTACGAATGACAAAGATGACGGTGAAATATGGTTCAAATGTAAATGTAACTTATACAAATAGTAATTGCTATAAGCTACGCATATTACGACACTGACCTTTCAATTTTCGCGTTCACAATTAGTAGTAATAGTAATTTAGTAGTAATAGTAATTTTATTTCTCTCAAAGGTACTGGTACAGGGTATATAGGTTACAGGCAGATTCAAACCTTTGTGAGAACTGGAGTCTATACTGGGTTCGGGACCTGTATGACAGATCTCCAGGCTCACACTCTTAAAATTACAACATTAAATTGCACTTACGTACTACATACAACATTGAAAAGTTCCAAGTAATGAGAGGAAGGGAAATTAATTTACTAAACAAAAGATGTGCTATGTGTGTCTTTGGAGAGAGTTGTGTCCGTGAGTGCAATATAAGTCCTCGCACACAGCACCCACGAAGGGCACTGTGCAAATTAACAATTGAACTGCGAGCATACAATACAAATTAAATATCTAACCTTTTAATTCTATTCCTCAGAGCCCGCATGCGTCGGTTCAGTGTTCGAAGAGCGCGTGTCCCGGTTCCTGGTCGAACATACTCCAGCTCAATTTTCTGCAGCCACAAGTCTTAGCAGTCTCACCATTGATGATGAGCCTAAGCTGCCCAAGGTAAATCAACAGTCTATAAAAGTCCATTGGTGAACGTAGGCGTCGTGAAATACGTTTACGAGAGAACGGACCTTATCAAGTATGCTAAAACACTGAATCTCTTGACTTTGTACTACTTGACAAAGTTCGATCCTTGATGGGGAGTTAACAGTTCGGCTTTATCTTCTCAAAGCTGAACTTAAAAACTCACTCGGGTACGAATAACAGAGACGTCAGACAATCTCTTTTCAAACTGCATTGAGCCAGTGATCACGACCAGTGGTCGCACCGACCAGGTAAAATATAGAAACGTGGCCGTTGCGACCAAGTACGCGTTTCGTATCGGTTTCCATAGTTTACCTGGTCGATGCGACCACTGATCGTGGTCTTGGCCGTCTAGTGCGCGAGTCCCTTAACGCCCAAGTACTGTGCCTTGCCCTGGTAAACTGAACAATGATGGAAATACTTCAGTGCGAAACGACAGCCATTGGGGTGAAGTGGTCCTTAGCTTCACATTCCTATTTGACTGACCCGTTTTTGTGATATCCAGTTTTTGTTTCTTTTCAGCAATCGCTGAAATTGCTACCAAGAGTTACTCATCTAGAAGAGATCGGCAGCTCATCGCCCAGCAACAACCCTGATGACGTCTTACAGGATAATAGAAATAGGTGTGTACATATTTTATCATATATACATGCAGTTAACACATAATATAGTTTAGCAGTAAAATGTTGTACTAAGAATGAAGGGGAGAGCTGACTCCAAGTAATGGGATAGGGCCTGGCAGAGAGATAATAATAATTTTGGATTGTTTTTTCAGAGACCAATTCCGGCCATTACCTTCAGCGAACCTCATTGCTAATGAACCTATGAAAGGTAAGGTTTTACCTTATAAATTGAAACAAATATTATTTCACCTTCACTGATAAAACTATTATTACCAAAAAAATTAAAACAAGAATAATAACGAATTTTCAAATTCATGCTATTTCAGGAAATCAAACCCCAGGCGAGGTGTGCAAAGTATACTTCACAGAAGACACGCCCGCCATTCTATCGAAAGCGGGCAGCAACTCGAACCTGTCCGCGCTGTCCATCGACTCGGCGCCTGCGCCGACGTCCAACGACTTGAACGACACGCACGACACGTCCGACAGTTCGAATTTGAGCGACGCGGGGGACTTGCTGGAGGAGTGCATACAGAAGGGCATCGCTAAGGTATGTAGCGCTTTATTGTTGTTTGTTGTACGACGAATGCGACACGTCTAATAGAAGGAATCGATAAGTATGTCACACAATATATGCGACTTTTATGAAATACTAGCTGCGCCCCGCGGTTTCTCCCGCATAAGTCTCGATCCCGTGGGAAAAGTATCCTATGTGTTAATCCAGGTTATAAACTATCTGTGTGCCAAATTTCATCCAAATACGTCCAGCCGTTTGAGCGTGAAGAAGAGACAAACATACACAAACACTCACAAACTTTCGCCTTTATAATATTAGTGTGACTAAACTAAATAAATTTTGAAAAGACAAATGCTACTATACTATTGACGAATTCCTAGTTGACAAAATTTCATGTGACTGACCATTTTACGTATTTATGTTTTATTGTAATATCCATATACAAAATTATGTCTATTAATATTACAATATCGTCACTGGAAAGGCAAAATTACTTAACCGCCATATAAATAGTATGGCGGTTAAATAATTTTGCTTTTCCAGTGACGATATATTTTATCTTGTTTTTAATTTCTATTGATATTACTTAATTTTGTTTCATATAATGTTTAACTTAATTTCTAATATTGTAATTTAACAATGCATGGTAAAGGGTAGATTTTTGAGCTACTATAAAATATTTTTAAGACCCTGTTTTTAATAATGCTCTTTTTATTAAAAACTTTGAACTTTTGGCTATGTGACCCCATTGGGTCGTACTACATATTTCTCCCTCCTAAATAATTTAATGCCAATTTTAGGCATTTTAGCAGTAGCCTTGAAGTTTTTAATAAATTAATAACAATGAAATGTCTTGTTTTCAGGTGGTGAAGAACAAAGGTCCGTCATCTGACGTGTCCTCCATCAATCCGTACAGAGATGAAGTATACGTAAGTAAACTAACTATTGACATAGATGAATACTGATGGGTCTTGTCGAATTCAGTGGGCGTAACGTAGTCAGAAGATGTAAGAGTTACGTGATAGAAAGAGAGGCTACTTCTAGGTGAATATAACTGTAGCCAATTAGCTCTGTGCGACCTGAATTGCACTTTATTGTGTCGTAGCAAGAGTCGCTTTTTATTTAAATGATTTTGCGGAGTGACCCCTCTGTACTAATCTGTGGTATTGATAACAGAATATATATTTATCTTTCATAAAATGGCCAGGCTGCGTAAATACAAAGGTGGATGCAACAAAGACACCCATAGTCTGTGCTAAAAAAATGGATTCAATGCAGACACTCGTAGTATTATTTCCCTTAGATTATAAACTGTCGAAAAATTGTGAAATGGGTTAGGTTAGAGCTGTGATCAAAAGCGTGCGCGCCGAGCTAGCGGTACTGCGACAGTGGTCGCAGCTAGGCAGACTATTTAGTAGTTTTAAACCTTTTCTTTTTTTTTTGGGTGGGAAATTATCAAATAACTTCTCCCGCTCTGGGTGGAGCGGGAGGGCGTGTCAGACTATGCTGACATCTCTTTGAGGCGCGCGTGGAACACAACGCGCCGTCGACCCGGGCTTGGTCCTTATCGGACGGCGAGCTACCCATTGCTCACCGTCCGCAAGCCCGCAGTAGTTTGATACCTGCAGTGTAGACAGAGCGAGTATAAGCTGTATTGCAGTAGTTTTTGTTAAAACAATGTCTTTCGGAGCCGATCACACAGACAGTTTTCAAATGTCTGTAGTGTCACGATTACACTACTAATACGCAGCTGCGTCCGTATGATTAATACTTAATTCATACGGATGCAGCTGCGTTACAGAACAGCTACGGTCTGAGTTGCATCCGCCTCTGTATTTACGCGGCCAGGCCATTAAAAAGGTTGTAGGTTAATCGACTCGACATAGGTCAATGGTGTATGCTATTTTGATCTCTGTTATCAAGTAACTAAGTATAAATTTCTATGCAATAGTCCGCACAGTGCTGTAGCTTGTAAAGGTATTATGTGTCCCGACTTGAAAAAAAAAAGAAACTGACAAATATACTAAATGAAAATTTGTATTTACAGAGATCACTGCCGCCATACTTGCGTTCGTCTACGGAGACTGTCAGAATGTCTCATGAATTCGCCAGGAACGTCCGTGACAGGTGAGAAACAAGGAGACAGAACTAATTAAATAGAAAGAATTGTGTAGATAACTAAATGGTTACATAAAGCTTAGCACATAGAGAGACATAGTTGTCTGTCGAATGTATTGTGTAACTTTTTCGAGCTGGCATTTATATTCTTATTGGTAACAGTATACAGTATGAAAAATAATAAATTCGCACTAATGGTGCTTAATATTTATTTATTTATTTAAGGAAAAACAAACAGTAGCACAATAAAAAACAGTCATAATATTTTAAATGTAACATTTTAAACAATTATGCTACCCACAGATTAAAATATGAAATATTTAAAAACTAGCTAGTAACACAGATACAATACCTACACGACTGGCATTATCCTGGAACTCATATCTGGATTTTTTTATTTATAACAGAAACAAAAAAATAAAAAGTAAGTTTGTGAGCGTACTAATATCAAACATTACGTCATTATACAATACTTTGTAGATCCTTTAGGGTTGCTTGGATTTGCTTCTTAAATGCATTTTTACTAAGAAAAAGAATGTCGATTGAATTAAACTCATTGTTATATGTCTCAACTAAACGATGAAGTGGCGAACGCGAGCCAGCGTTGGTTTTACAAAGGCGAGTAGCAAATAGACGTCGAGAGCGTACCTCTCGTACATAAACCGTTCGAGGAATCAGGTAACACAGACTCCCAACTAAGTCCGGACAGTCAAAATGATTGCGGCAAACATTGAACAGAGTCATAACTTCCAGAAGTTTTCGTCTTGATTTTAACCCCTTACCGCATAGCTACCCAAATATGGGCACTTATTTTCAAACGTTCAGAAATAAAAAAATAATGTTAATTTACCCTTACAGCCTAAAAAGACAGATCTGGCAACGACCAAGCTTCAATATAAATACAAGTGCTACCATCTAGTGTACCGCGTAACGAAACTATAACCTGTCAAACCAGTCGGCGGCCGTTGAAATTTGTCGTTAGTGTGTGCTAAGTTTTTAAAATTTGTTTTGTAATCGTGTGTTGTTTTTTCGTTTGATCTTTATATCGTGGTGCTAAGAAGACTTGTCAAAGGTCTCAAAACACTGAAAACATGTAAGTAAAAAGTAATAGTTTAGCGACAATCATGCCAAACATTAGCATGACAAATATGGAATATTATGCAGTAACGTGTTAATTATTTTTCCATATTTGGCATTGTATGCATTACTAGTTATTTTTGCATTCAACCAGATATGGGAATTTATGCAGTGAAGCATTATTTGATATTTTTTCAGAAAAATGGATCCAATACGATTCTACGGTCTTGATATACCGAATGATAGCGAAGATGATGACGAAGAACTAGCGGGGGATGATCTGGATGATCAAGACTATGAACCCAGTGGGAATTCTACGAGACGAAGAAACATAATTATTTATCCTTCTGATTCTGATGAGGATTCTTCGTCAGATGAAGGTCAGCAGGCTTCTGTTGATCCGTTAGCTGCTGGTCCATCGCATTCGCGGGCCAAACCCAAAAATAAACCTGTTTGTTTAAATTGGCAGGAAAAAGCTCTAGATTATAATGAAGCTGATTGCGCCTTTTTAGGAGACCAAAATATTCCTCAAGAAATTAAAGATTTAGATACACCTCTTCAGTTTTTTTTACATTTATTCACCCCAGAAACGATTGAATATATAACTCAAGAAATGAGTCGTTACTCAGAGCAGACGCGGGGGTCGGCATTAGAAATAACAGGCAAAGAATTAGAAAAGTTTATAGGTGTACTAATTTACATGTCTATCATGCATTTCCCCACTACTCGACATTACTGGAATAGCGGTTCTAACTTCACACCAATAAGTAATGTTATGACTTGCAATCGCTTTGAAGAATTGAAGAGGTTTCTTCATTTTACTAATAATGAAAATACTGTACCGATTAATGACCCCAACTATGACAAGCTGCAAAGAATCAGACCGCTTATAAACAAAATTCGCGAGAGATTGTTACTTTTACCAAGAGAAGAGTACTTGGCAATTGACGAGCAAGTAATACCAACAAAAGCAAGGTCTACTTTAAAAAACTACAACCCTAAAAAACCACACAAATGGGGATATAAAGCTTTTGTTTTGAGTGGTGCGTCAGGGCTGACATATGACTTTGAGCTCTATGCAGGGGCACAGTCCAATGTTGTTCTCGAAGGCCAACCTGACTTAGGAGTGAGCAGTAATGTAGCCATGCGCTTATCAAGCAGTATTCCAGAAAATATGAACTATAAATTGTTCTTTGACAATTGGTACACAAGTTTGCAGCTTATGGCTGCATTACATAAAAAAGGTATATTTCCGTTAGGTACTGTAAATCGGAAACGCCTTCCTAACCATGATCTACCAAATGCTGGTCAAATGACAAAAAAAGGAAGAGGTTATAGTGTTGAGAAAGTCGTAGAGGTAGAAGACGTGGATATATCCGTGGTTACATGGCTGGATAACAAAGTTGTCAACTTGGCATCAACCTATGTTGGTAAATATCCAGAGGGAGAGGTTCAGAGATTCAACAGAAAGAAAAAAATATTTCAGACTGTGCCTTGCCCAAAAGCTGTGCTAATATATAATCGATACATGGGAGGTGTTGACCTTTTAGATTCCATGCTTGGTTATTATCGTATCAAAGTGAGGAGCAAGAAATGGTATCATAAAATATTTTTCCATATAATCGATCTAACATGCGTAAATAGTTGGATTTTGTGGCGTAAAACGCATGAAAACTACATGCCATTATTGGATTTTAAGTTAGTATTGGCCGAAGCACTAACAAGAGCTAACCAAGCATATTACACGCCGACACGAAATCGCGGAAGGCCTGCTGCCGAAGAACCTAAAAGAAGAAAACGACGACGAATAGATTTACCTCTCCCCGAAATTGCCAATGACGGTTTAGATCATTTGCCAGCATACACACAGGACCGACAACTCTGTAAGATGTATGGTTGCTCGGGTAAATCCTACATCAAATGTGAGAAATGTAATATACACCTTTGTCTTAATAAAGACAGGAATTGCTTTAAATCGTTTCATCTTACATAAGGTGAAATGATGAGACTGAATCCACAATATTGTTAGCCTGTAAGTCGATATAAGATACTAAGTGTAAAATGTGAAGTTCCTAAATGCAACAGATCTCATTAATTAAATTTTATATTTTCATTACGTTTTGAGTTTTATTTTCTAAAACCTTATTTTGTAGTAAGGATTGATTTAAAATTACCTTTAAAGCATGCGATGCCAAATATGGCAATTAGTTTCAGTCGCCCTTACTGCAATGCATATTATGCCATTTACGTCAAATTAGTTTTAATAGCTTTTACTGCATACTATGCCAATTATGGGAAATATAGGTTTTTTATTATATTTCGAAAAGTAATAGGATTTTGGAAAACTGTCTTAACTAACTTAATAGTACGTGTCAAGGACTATCAAATATATTTTTTCTGGAAAAAATAAAAAACACATGCGGTAAGGGGTTAAGGTTAGAAGATCATACTTTTTAAGAAGTAAGTGGTATAACATTTTTTCCGATAACATCTAAAATTCATTGCACGAAGGTATTTACGTTGTACTAGTTCTAATTGTTCACTATATTTTACGTAAAGAGGGTCCCAAATAGGTACTGCAAACTCTAACTGTTCAGAATTAAACAAACAAGTTTTTGTATAAAAAATCTTGGTATAATTAGTAAAACTTTTACAGTAATGGTTGCACGTTGCACTGCACTTTATTGTTATGAGAGTTTTTAGATACGGTCGTCATGCGTTCGTCGTTTGCGGAGCAGTGGCGGCGTGGCGCGGCGGTCTGCTGCGCTCGCGTTCCCGTCTCTCGTCCCTCTCTTCCCCTCGCTCGCCTGCTTGGCATGTGTATCGTGTACGCGCGTGTGTGTGTAGCGAGGGGCGCATACACTAACTGTGGCCTAATTATTGATTTATATAAGTGCAAGAAGGTGGAAGGTCGATGAAAATCCCTGGAAGATCTCATGACAAAGCCAAATATTTGGTAGGCCTTGTTAACAATTTTTTCTATATGAGCATCCAGATGGAGCTTCGAATCTAGCAGAACACCAAGATCGCGGAGAAAACCTACCTTACTAATTGGCGTATTGGCTAGACGATAGTCGAACTCGGTAATATTTTTCTTTTTGGTAAATGTTATAACGTGACATTTTGGATCTTATTTCTATCTTTATTCCTTGACTGGACACGAAAATCCGAAAATTTTGTGTGTCGCACACAGGTGAAATTTACGTAATTTATGGCCAATATTGATAAAAACCGGCTTTTTTTAAATAATATTTTCGTATTAATATGGTATTAATAAAATTTTATATTTCATAATACACTTTTAAACTATTATATTTGACTAATTAAAGCAATATACAGACATAAACACACTTCATTCAAGTTGAAAATAAAAAAAACAGTGGCACTCCAGGAGTGTTGACAGAAGTGAAAACTTAAAAAAAAAAATCTATACCGCGGTAATCAACGCGTTGATGTCTATCACTCCACGCACCGCGGTAATCAACGCGTTGTCTTTTTAATGGTCAAAAGCTGGTGTCGTCACAGTGTCGCCAAATCAATGGTTTAGTCCCATCTCAAAAATGCCCAATGCGCCTAAAGAAGTTTTCACTTAAAAAAAAAAAACTGTCCGATAGTTAATTGATTCAGGCGTGACCTTGCGGAAATTCATAATAAAATAGACGCAGATATATTTAGTAACCTATTCCGCTTAACTATTCCTAAAGAGTCATAAAAAACCTTGTAAGAAATCGACGCGTGTTTCATCTCTCGATGAGGCATCCTCAGGTTGACGATTGACTTGTTGCGAACCCGAATACGACGTGTTGCCACGCCGAGCGCCGGATGCAGAGCTCTACTCTTTAGGAATAGTTAAACGTCTATTGTATTTTTTTATATTCTGTCCGTGTGTAGTTTTCTGTGATCTCTCCAAAGCCTTTGATTGCGTGCACCATGACACACTTTTGCGTAAACTACGTTACAAACACCGCGTGCACCATGACATTACGGTGTCCAAAACGAAGCTCTTAAAGTACTAAATTCTTATTTACATAATAGGTTCCAATGTGTAGATGTTAATGGTGTGAAATCTTCCGGGCTACCAGTTCAGTTAGGTGTACCTAAAGGCTCAATACTGGGTCCATTCTTATTCTCAGTATATATTAATGACTTACCTTTTTATTTAAAGGATATCTGTAACGTTGCACTGTTTGCAGATGATACCTCTCTTATTTTTAAAGTAGACAGGAATAGACAAGATATTGACGACGTAAACAGTGCACTCTCAATGGTTACGGATTGGTTTACGACAAATAACCTAGTTCTCAATGCCAAGAAAACGAAATGTGTAAAATTCGCTCTACCAAATGTTAGAAATCTAGGACCCAACATCGTCTTAGAGAAAGAGGTGCTTGAAACTGTGAACTCGGCAGTATTTCTAGGCATAACAGTAGATGCAAAACTTCAGTGGGGCCCACATATATCAAGCCTAGCGAGAAGGCTCAGTTCGGCCGCCTATGCTGTCAGGAAAGTAAGACAATACACTGACGTTGATACAGCTTGGTTAGTCTATTTTAGTTATTTTCATAGCGCTATGTCCTATGGTATTCTGCAGTGGGGTAAAGCCGCTGACATTCAAAATATATTTGTTTAAAGATGTTGGTATTCTCACGGTGGCATCACAATTCATTTTCGCCAACATCTTATATATTAGGCAAAATATACACTTATACACTAAAAACAGTGATATTCACAATGTTAACACTCGAAATAAGGACAAACTACGAGCTCCCTTTCACCGGTTTCATAAAGTTCATAACTCATTTGTTGGGCTTGGTATAACCTTTTATAACAAGCTACCCTCTTCTTTGCTAGATTTGCCTTTTAATGCGTTTAAAACTAAAGTAAAATCCAACCTTTGTTCAAAGGCATACTATTGTATCAACGACTACTTAAATGATAAGAATAGTTGGTCGCTGTGATTGACTCAAGACATTGGTGTCGATTCTCTTGTCACAAATGCCTCTAAACTAGACTAAAAATCACCAAAATTTAGTTTAATCCTGTCAAACGACGATTTCCCATTCTGAAATAGACTAAAATGACACAACTTAACTATATTTTAGTTTGGCAGCACTAAGATGGTACTGAGATATTAGTTTAGTAAAAATGGCAATTTTGCTATTCTGAATTTGACGTTTTTCAACTAAAATTTAGATTTTCTAACTAAATCTGACTATTTTTAATCGCGACTAAAAACGTGTGGAATAAAATTGGTTGTCATGAACTTTAAATTCCAACCAACACCTCGACTTCAGATGCAAAAACAGTACTGAATATTTTTTTTTCTTTTGCTTATATCTCGAAAACGGTGTGTCCAATCGCAAAAATAATGAAAATTTCGACACCCTTTATAAAGCTCTTAAAACCCTAACTCTCTACATGTAGGTAATATTTTTTCTTAGTTTTCATACAAAAAGTAAAAAAAATCCATATAAAATACGTCGAGGCTGCCCCCCTGCGCGCCTCCGGCTCTAAAAAGAGTCACGTGGTTAGGTATCACGTGTGGAGTTGCGATTGTCAAATTCGATTTAGACACGTCAAAATAATTTTTAAATTTAGAGAATTTATTTTGCAGAATAGCTTTGAGATTCTCATAGTCCAAAGTAAGGAATTTTAGTGATAGTTTAGTTAGTTTAGTTCGGTGTACAAGAGAATCGGCACCAATGTTTATGTTCTTTCTCCAGAATTAGCTTACCTACTGACAGTTTGTATGAGTTTATATAATTGTTTATTTTATTTGAATTTATGATTCAATTTTTTATTTATTTTTTACGAGTCAATTTATTACATGTGGAAACTTGTAATTGGCCATATTTTGTTTAAAATATTAATTACTGTGTCTGTTTAGCTGTAAGTTTTCCAAAAAATAAAATAAATAAATAAATTTTTATTTTATTTTATTGTTGACATAATCTCCTCATTACAATGTTTTTGTTATGAGTTGTATTGCAATTTGTGGTTAGCTAGCGACCTCGACAATTGATCATATTATTTTTATTTTTGCCTGAGCAACCGGCAGCAAGTTCGTCATGCTCCCTTAGATGTCACTGCTTGCGGTAGCGTCGGGGGTCGGGTTGCCTCCTTCCCTCAAATATGGCGAGGGGGGTAATAGCTGATCTTTGCGTTATGCTCGTGAACGGGTGCTGCTTGTGGTGACTGGTCGTCTTGCTGATCATGGTTTTGTTATTGTTACTAGTAATTAACTGTTAATTTATTTTATCTTGATGATCCTAGTTTGTCATTTATAACTGCCAATTACAGCTTTATGTAAGCGGGCACGCCCTTTACGTCTGGAGGCTTTTATTTAGATATTTAGTGCTGTTTACGTTTAGTTTTATTTTTATTTTTTAAATAATGCTTAAGTATAGTTCTCGATGTTTTTGGTTGGTATATTGGCGTGTGCTAGCTGACATATGGCCTATAATTTATCATTTGAATTATGTTTTATGTTGCATAATGTAAGTTATTTTGTATACTATTGTATAGAATCATTCTCTAACTTGAACAGACAGCTGTGCTGCTGGGGAGTTTGTTGCGCCACTTCTTCTTCCCAGCTAAAGGCACTAGGAAATGGTGAAGGGTGGGCGTTTTTGGGAGACTGTCTTATGTAATTTTGACGTTCAAAAAGTGCTGATTCTCAGCCTAGTTTGAATAAATGACTTTTGAATTTTGAATTTGAATTTGTGTATACATACATTTTAGCAAAAGAATATTCGCCACAATGTATGTATACAGACGGGTTTTTTTATATATTAATGTTAAAATGTTTATGATGTTTTTGTCCGCAGCCGCTCGGGCAGCTCGTCCCGCTCGGGCGCGTCCCCGCCCCGGCCGGGCGCCCCCCCGCCCCCGCCGGGCGCCCCCCCGCCCCCGCCGGGCGCGTCCCCGCCCCCGCTGCCGCCGCGCGCGCCGCGCCCGCCCGCGCCGCCGCGCCCGCCGCAGCCCGCTGACGGTACCAGACATTACATTACCCGCCCGATGTCACACATCGAGCTTACGATAGAGCCTCACACAGATCAGTGAAAGAAATATCGCTTTTTTAACTGAAAATTTCATACTATTTGATTTCACACTAGCTTTTGCCCGCGGCTTCGCCCGCGCGGATGTCGGAAAATATCCCACGGGAACGTACTACCGGGATTTCATACCTACCATAGCCGAGGAAAAGGTCATTGACTCCTACCGCTGCACCCGCGTTGCCGTCAACCAAAACTACTTTGTTACGCGTAATTTTGAACCTATGTTATCTTTTAAAGTGTTCATTTAAATGATAAGGTGTCAAGGATTATCTTAATCTATATTAAATTTCCAATTTAAATAACATATTTTATTGGGTAAAGATTGATATAATACCGGTCAAAATAGCTTCGGAAATAACAATAAATTTTTTATGAAATTCTAAAAGGTAAAAATGGTTACTGTAAGTCATCCTTAGAAAATAGATATATATTATGCTATTGCAGACTTTTTTTGTTGAACTTTTTAAGATCTTCAATTCTGTAGAATATTAATTTGATGTATCTCTTACGGCTTACACGGCGCACGCCAGTAAAGCTCCCAGTCAGCATGATTTTTTCCGACATCTTCGACAATAATGGTCATATTTCAGACAATTTACACAAAACCTTAATGAATTATACACCAAAACCTTCCGCATGAATCACTCCGTCTATTGGTGAAAACCGTTTGAAAATCCGTTCGGTAGTTTTTGAGTTTATCGCGTTCAGACAGACGCGGCGGGGGACTTTGTTTTATAATATGTAAGAATAAACCTATAAGGGCACTTATGAGACGTCAGAAGCTAGATGCACGGTTCTGTCGTTTCCTATGGAGACGAACCGGCAAAAAACTCCACGATTACTCTTTTAAAACTATGTAGTAGTTCTGCGAACAATAGACCTCTCGAGCACAAACTACTAAACAGGATATTTACCATGTTATTTTTTGTTTTAAAAATATGGTAAATATCCCCTTTTAAATAACTTTAATAGTATATTATAGCACGATCTAGCGGTGCACAGTAACTCCACCAAGTGACCTTATTGTAAAACATTCATATTGGTTTTAAAGCCTAATCTAGAAAAGCGAAGCGTCGTCTAGTTTTATAATGAGAAGGTGGTCCCAGGTGGTCCATCAATCCCTACCTAGTAGTAAAAGTGAGCAATTTACTGCATTTTGAGGTGCTATTCTGCTCATCACGCCGAAGATCCTCATCAGATCTTCTCCAAATTTTTATGAGACCAACTTAAAGTTACTACCTTTCAAATAAAAAAGAACCATCGAAATCGGATCTCATAAGGCGGAGATATCTAGTAGCCCCCTTTTCGGAGGAGTCAATCAAAAATTTCCGACGGCAAAAAAACATCTTTAAAGTCGTAAAACCTGTGTACTAAATTTCGTCCAGATCGGTTGTAAAATACGATTTGTAGAAGAGTACCAACAAACTGACACATGTAAGCAAAGGAGATGTCCGCTTTTTGTAGGGACGTTGGTTTTTTATTCCAAGAAAAATCTAACCAGCATCAAACTGCATCTAAATAAAACGACAAATTATGGAACTAGGAACCACTGAAATAATATTTTTAGACCCCTCCATTTAAGAGAAAAATTATAAATTATTTGTAGTACAAATATTTTATTTGTTGATGGTAACTATGACAAATATTATGTAAATTTGACAACAGTAATGACAGTACTATGTGTCAATTTATGTCATATTGACATATTCAAATAGTAAACTTGTCAAAATTGACACATGTAACTGTCATCACTGTCAATTAATTGACAGTAATGACAGTAACATGAGTCAATTTTGGCAAGTTTACTCTTTTATGAGGTGTGTTCACTATATTATTCTAGATAATTAGAAAGGTTTGTTCGTTTTAGGAGTAAATTCTTACTAAAATAAAAACGATTTTTCTCAAAATTGGAAGTCTTTAAAAATGTATGATATAGTTAGGAACACTAGTTTTTAGGATGTCTATCCAAATATATTTAACTTATCCTGGTTAGAATTATTGAATAATAAAAAACCATTTTAGGACATGTCCTTTTGTCAGACTTGAAGCAGAGTCGCTACACTCGCTCGGTCAATAACAGGATTTTACAATATTTCTACATTACAGTTATAATAGGTATGAGAGGACAGTGTAGGCCTGCCAACAAGTACCAGGTACTGAAAATCAATGTGCCATTATCTTTATCACTCTTGTTTATTACGTCGTGGCCGCGTTTTGATGTTGCTATGTGCTTCGTAAAATTTCATAAGGTCCGTCAAGGTTGTAGAATGTGTTATGGTATAAATAAAAAATACTATTGAACGGGAACTACGTACCACGGTGCGATGTCGCGAACGCGACGTCTGCAAGGTGGCTTTGTATTGACCTAAGTGAATCTGTACTTTATAGCTATGCATGACATTGCAAAAGTGAGCGTTTTTCATGCAATGTTTTATCGTCACTGAGGCTTGCCACCCTAAGTTAGAATATCATTTTTAATTCAGAAGAAACCATTTGTATTCAATACAATTTTAAATAATTTGTCTTTGTCATTTTACAGGTCGGAGGTACGAAAGTCGTCTGCCAGTCAAGGCTGAAAGACGAGACAAACCGCGTCCTACTGCCGCTGCCAACCTTGCGCGAAACGACTCTTTATCATCACTCAGTCTCGACTCTTTCGGCTCCACCGACCGCGAGATCTTCGAAGAGACCGTGAAGGCTGGACTGTCGAGTGTCAATCCTAGAGCTAAGTATGCGATTGATGACAGAACAAGAGCTCATTCAGCTGAGGGCGTTGCTGAGACTATAAGAAGGGATCGTGTACCACGTTCATTGGACCGTGCTCCTTTAAGGTCCCGTGATACCGAGCCAGAGTTGCCGGCCCTCGCCCGCAACAGTCGCCCTCGCCGGCGACGGTCGCGCGACCCGGACGTGCGCACGTCTTTGTCGCACGCGTCGCCGCGACTCGAGCGCAGTACGTCGCTCTCGTCGCTTAGCAACGACTCCTTTGGGTCTACTGACCAGGAGGTGTTTGAACGTAGTGTGAGAATTGGTATGTCAAGAGCTAGTGGAAGTGCGCATAGTTCTGGGGCAAGGAGACGAGGGCGTAGTGACGACAGACTTGAAGCGTCGAGACGTAGACGTGGCGGCGGAGGCGGAGCTCTCGCTCGCATGGGCCCCGCACGTGCGTTACTAGAAGAAGTGATAGCGCGCGGGGCCTGCGGGGCCCGGGGGGCCGGCGGGGCCCGCGGGGCGCGGCGGCCGCCGACAAAAAACGTGTCCCCGCCGTCTGCGGCCCGCGCGCCCGCAGGCGGGGGGGGACCCATCACCCGCGCCACACCTGGCTCTGACGGCACCACGCGCGGCCTAGGCGATCGTTCTAATGACGTCACGCCCGACCCCGCACCCGACATGGCAGCTTCGACCACGTTGCACCGCTCCAACGAGTGCCTCGCGCCGCTATCAGCTAACACGACGCTTGAATCGGAACCGCCTGACGAACTCAACCGCTCCAATGAGTCCTACGCCGAAGTTTTAGACGGAGAATGGAGCGACGGCGATCATCCGCGCGACGCGTGCGACGGAGGCACTCTGACACGCCACAGCAAGAACAAGAACAAACTCGAATGGACTGACATCAAGTGCACTGAAATAAAACCACTAGAAGACCTTCCCTTACACATCGACGACGTATCTAAACGAAGCACCGACACATGGAACGACAACACATGTCCTGATGACGTCACGTTCCCTACCATCAGCGGTTCCGTACACATGGTGTCCTCAATACGCAGTGAGATAGCCGACCATGCCATGATGTTACCCGATCTACTTGAAAAGAGCGAAGCACCCACCATGTCGTTCTCACATCCAGATTTAACGAACAAATTGGAACTAGACAGAAATATGCCACAATCTCCGCTAGTTATGATGATGGATAGCAGATTAGAGGCTGAACGATTGATGCTAGAAAGTGTACCTGAACCGAGCTTCACATCTTTAGTGGACGATGGCCAACAGAACTTTGACTCGATCCTTTCAGCTGCTATAGAGAAAGAAGCTGCTCGACTCGCCGCGCAGCTAAAGAGTTCACACTATGGCATGGAAGCTAGCGTGACGTCTTTAACATCTCTTGACCTCGATAATGTCAAACCACCGTCAAACCTTGGCAGCTTGCTATCGCTCAGCGCGTCGGGACACTGGGATGAGACATCCCAAGTCTCGAAGAAATCACAAAAAAGTAGGAAAAAGTCGCTTCCCGTCGCATTGATGGTCAAACGAGCTCTAAGTAACTCCATGAACCAAGGCAGCTCTGAGCACCTGGACAGCAATCCAGTCAGTTTCCTCGATAATGTAAAGCCTCCTTCTGAAATGGACAACATTGACATGGAGAGCAGCATGATATCCGTCTCCAGTATAGTGTCGGAAGTGGCAGAGGTCAGGGATCGTATACCCATCGTGTTTGACTTTAAGCAACCGGTTCAAGACTTCCCTCTCTGCAGCACCTTCACTAACGTCTTCCATGACCTCGACAAGGTCAATCCGCCATCTTTGTTCGACGAAATCGCAGAATCAACGATGGAAATTGAACCAACTACTGCACAACTGATGTATGACGATTGTGTGTCGAATACTTTGAATGTAGTCACCGATATTCCGTCGGGATCTGAAAACTGCACGCCCATACCTTCCGATATCAGCAGTGTGGAATCAACACCAAAGCGACAGAGAGATCCGAAATACTTGACGCCCAAAGAAAAGAGACATGTTTCTAAGGACAGATATCAAACGTATACGATCACTGATACAGTAGCCGAGAGTGACGTTGTACTCGAAGTAGAAGAAGAATTCGTTACGTGGACCAAGTCAGAAAGCGACCGATCTGATGAGTACGTCACGGCGACCGCTGAGATAAAGTCTAGAAGGAAACTTAGCGCCAAACAGAGGAGGTTGGAAGATAGAGCTAGGTACCAAACTCAAACTGTTGACGTACACACCATCTTACCGCAAGAACCGCAGAAAGTCGTCGACCCGCACTTGGAGAGCCTAAAACGACGACTGGCCGCCAAAAAGACAATGAAACAAAAACGAATGGAGGATGCCGAGCGATTCCGAACGCGGACACTAAGTGAAGATATTCCTCCTTCACCGACGTTCGTAACGAAAGACGCGAATTTCGAAAACGTCGAGACTACGACGGGCTACGATAGCTTGTCATCCAACGAGCTGAACCACCAACAGATATCAGACGACAGGCAGGACGATGACGTGTTCTCACGGGAAACTGACAGCGGACATAATGAAGATGACTTCGAACTGAACTCCACTCAGATGCAAACTTACACAAAGAGCTTCAGGAACTACTTGCCTGTCATCGAAAGTCCTGCCGCAGTCGATATGTGCGTCGTATACAATCTTAAGAATATTGAAATGACGGCCTCCTACAAACGTACGACGCAGATGCAGTGCGATAAGAACCAGAACCCAAGTAGCAGTGACTTCGCGAGTTATGAGGGAGATAGTAATTCTGAAGATAGGGCGCAGTCTGAATCAGACCCGGAGACTTCTCGACCGAAGCCGAAGATAATCAAACCAGCTCGACGCGATGAGAGTCTTGACTCTAATGATTCTTTAGAAAAGGAAAATGATATCCCTAAAGCTATTAGAGGGAGAAAGAAGGCGATGTATGTGTCGCCCTACAGGCGAAGCGTACCCGCCGCTACCAAAAAGCCCGCAACCCCTCAAACTAAAACAGCACCTAAGAGTGCTCCTCCTAAGCTTACAAACCCCGTCAAAGCCCACATAAGTGCCAAAACGCCAAAACCTTCAGTTTCTAAGGCTTCAAGCGCAAACACTTCCCCTAAAAAGTCTCTTCCAAAGTCTCCCACGAAGTTGCAACAGAAACCGATGTGTATTCCTCCTGTTGCCACAAAAGCGATACCTCTAGAACGTCAAGGAACCTTCACAAAGGAAGAGAGTTGTGTGCCGGTTAAGGACTTACCAGTCTCTGTCCCTGATAAAAAGACTACTGTCCCTCAGCCATCTAAGGCTCCCGCACCGAGCAAAAACAATACATCTCCTTCAAGATTGCCACAGTTCAATCGTACTCGACCACCTCCGGCTAAACAAAATCAGCCCAAGCCTTCCACATCCAGGGTCACTAAGAGATCAGAGCCGGTCATGAAGAACTCTCCTTCAAACCACAGCTTGCAAAGCAATGAGAGTGGAAAGACCATCACAATAGCATCGAGAAGTTCTCGACAAGGCAGCACATCTAGTGTCAACTCTATACAATCTTCTAAAACGAACTCCAAAGACATAGAAAGCAAAATAGCTAATCTGTGGAAAAAAGTAGAACAAGCGAAAAAGTTGCCAGCCAAAGCTGAAAAGAAAGTTTGGATAGAACCTGATAAAACGGAACCTCCGAAACTTATTAGGAGTTCTACATTCGAAGGGCAGCCGAAGGCCCAAGTGTCTTCAGCCCCTAAGCAGAAAACTGCTATAGGTATTAGAGTGTCACAAATACCTAGTTTGAGGCCAAAAGCTGTGCCGGGTAAGGCCGCAGGGCCTGTGAATAGTGCTAAAAAGACGAACACAAGAGTCTTTACTAGGAAGCCTGCCAATGGACAGGTCACATCGTAAATAATAAAGAAATTTTATGAGATTTTAATGTTCTAATGATGTTATGAGGTCCTATCGAATGTTATCAAGACCATTCTATTAATTACGCATGAAATACAATCACGAATTTTGTGCAGAAACTCAATGATATGTCCCTGAATCAGTGTTAAACTAAAAGACAACGTACTATCAGAGAATGGTTCATAAAATAACTTTGACCTCATGACTCGAAAACCAGTGACGAATTATGAAAACGTATTACAATTTTGGATTATTATTGTAAGGCCTAGTACACACTGTTGTGTAAAAGACCGGTCAATTACGAAGTAATTTTGTAATATTAAAAATGTATTGATAACTACTGCAGTTTTGTCAACGTAATAGGAGCTTTGTAAATGTTTGAGAAAGAGAATAGAGGTACATCTAGTTTTTGAAGGTCTAGTTAACACAAGATTAACTAACAAGCTGTCAAAACTCACGGTAAGTAATTTGATTGACTGTTGTTATTTTAGACGGCCAATCACAGCGGTTAACAAGATTTTGACAGTCTGTTAGCTAGTTTTGCTGTAGTTGCCTTTCAAAAACCGGGTGATAAACTCACATATAAGCAAAGTTAGTGTTTCGTCACAGTTTCAGTCAACAATATTAATTTACTTAGCTGGCTAAGTTGACAATGATGATTGCTACTGATTAAAGATAATTAATTTGATTTGATTAATTATTAAAGTTAATAGGCGAACAGATCCAGACCACGCCGAATACCACATCTTACAATTCTTGTTACTATAGATGGTTATCATTGCTTCAAACTTTTGACAAATAATATTCTTATACTAGCTTACTTATAAACGTTGTCAAAGGTTTGGGCGTACTGCAGTGGTACTCCGTTAGCCTCCTTAGCCCTTGATAGAACTAACATAGCGAGGTATGATGTCAGAAATATAAGTGCAATATTGATTAAGAGCTAAATTATTAACCAAACTTCGGGTTAAATCACATATTCGACGTAATGCGTGCACTTTGAATGACATTTGGAGTACCACTGGTTAAATAAATATTAGAATTAAATAATTTCTTGATTGTGAACTTGTTCTTGAGTGAAAGTCCAGTTAGTGACCTCTTTTCATTTTCTTTTGTATATTTGTTGCATTTATTCATATTTTAGAGACTATGTTTGGATAACCCTATTTCGACTGCAATTTTAGTTTTTTAAGGAGATGTATTGAAAGACATAGTCACAATTCTTTTTCTACTGGCAAAATATTTTTATTTACTGTAAAATTTTCGAGATCGATAAATAAACTATACAAATATATTTTAAAGTAAACTAAGACATGACCCTAGTTGGAGTCAGTTTTATTCAAATCTATATAGTTTATTGATATATCTCGATATATATTAGCATTAGTCGCGTTTTAACTGCCCGAAAGCAATTTCTTTCAATCAATGTAATCTTCGGAAACCAGTTTCTTCAAATTCTTGTTCTCAGTCATAACACTGGAATTTTAGTAAAAACATGATGTTTTCTCACTATAAATACTATCGTGTATGACAGTTAATTGTAAATATATCCCCGCTAAATTATAGTTAAGGTTACCGTTATCCAATTTGTATATTTTTTCATAAAATTCACATCGGAAATGTCATGTTCGCTTTGGAGTAAACATTGAGACCAGATGGCGCCGTTCCTTCTCCAGGGCTCAGTGCTCAGCTTACCCTGCCCGGTGTGCATCGTCTCAGTTTTACGTCTAGTCAGTTTTAATGTTAGATAAGCGGGATTATTAAATTTGGCGTAAGAAACGTAATTTTTACACATTAAAGTGGATCGCATCGATTGTAACAGTTAACTGTAGGTTATTATTTAACTGGCTTCCTGTAGTTAGATCGCGTTTACGATTTTTACTTATGAAATATACATCTTTTCTGCGGAAAAATCGTACGATACCTCAAACTTGCGGATCTCTATTTGTATGCCTAAATTCTTGTAATCAAAAGATTATAATCGTCAACTGTTGCTTTTCTTCCATTCAGAATATTTTATCAATAAATAGTTTGTACAAGTTAACATATTTAAGGCATCTAAGGACCCGTTTCCATGACCGCGATAGCTGAAGAATTGTTCCATTATCGGGCACGGTGGAAACGCGACCTGTATCTACCAATAATTATAGTAATACATTATTACCTAAATAATCATGTTTAAATATCATGATTAGTACTGATTCCTTTATTATATAGATTTAGTAGTCGCATAGATAATTTTCTTTATACTATCACAAGATGTAGCGCCATCAATTTCATGAAATAAGCCAGTTTTATATAGTTAAAATAAAATAGCTTTAAGGTGCATAATTTGATGGTAAATAAAGGATACTTACCGCATCTCTTTGTATTATTTTGAAACCACAGTCTCCCTTTTTATTATGACAACTAAAATATCCTATAAGGGTCAGCGCAGACAGCTGCAAAATACTCGAGCAGTTTTTCAGTAATACATTATAAGCCTTAGGGTGGTCGAACATCTGACGGAAGATGCGTCGGGCGTAACTTCGTTAGTATCATCGGTTGAGTGTGTAAGATTGTATGTTTAATTATCTACTTGTCCGTTCTGACGTTACGCGACGCCTCTTCAGTCAGATGTGCGACCAACCTTAATCGCAACTTAAATAGAGTTCAAATTAGCGTGCCAGAGATGCCTGCGCTGCGTTCGAGCATGTTCGCGCACATATATTCACTAAAACAGATAGCAAAGAACATGCTCGACCATAGCACAGATAATATAATACTACGTAACCATAGGTAATGCTGCTCAAACTACGCTGACCTTACTGTAACTGAAAACTCGCATTAGAAATAAGCCTCCTACAAAGTACTTACATGCGAGGAAAGACAGTGGCTTAATCTGAGCTATCTTTCCTTCACATCGCAGTTAACCCCACCGATGGCAATTTGACTCACGAATATATAAACACCTCAGCAAGAAACTACAGCACTCCATACACATTTAAAACAGTAATTTGGTGCTCATAAAGGTACCTGGAAAGTTTTCGTGAGTTTTGAAAATTTATGATTTTATTGATTTCGACGTGCTCTTTTCGAATTTTCACTTTGCCACCACGATCTTTGAAGCTCGCGCCGCGCCGCCGCGCACTGGTCGGAGATTTTTCGTAAGTCAAGTGTTCAAAGAAAGGACAACAAGGGCAAACTCTTGGAGAGCAACATTCTCATTCAGAGATCATTGTTTTTTGTGCGCTGTTGATATAACAGCAGAGTTTATAGCGCGCTTGGGTGATAGTAACGTCGTTTATAACGTAGGTAAATTATCGATGAATAAAAGTCAAAATATTCAGTCAGAATGAAATATAACGATTTTTGTACGAACGATACAAAAATCGTTTTATTGGGCAAAAGGTACAGCAAAGAATGAGTTTGATATGAAGTTCAAAGCGGCAGATCTGTTTATCAATAACGTAGACAAGGTGCCTCGGTGAGCGACATAGCAAGCTATATTTTTTGTAAAATTCCGCCCGTGCCGTTGGAAAAGGTTACTATGAAACAGGAAAGGGGCACATTTTACCAGTCTTCATGGACGACAACCTGTGGCCCGATGGTGTTAATTCCAGGAAATTTATTCAATTCAAGAGGTAAATCTACTAAAATATTACGAGTAGGTACTCACACCTTGCAGCCATAATGGAACAGTCTAGTTAAATTCGTAAGACTCAATTGTAGATCTATTGAAGGTGTGAGATCACTTTACCAATCGGCTGATATAATTGACTTCAGGAGACGTAGCTCCTGCCGCACGACAATGGTGCCGATTCCCTTGTTCACAAACTAAACTAAATTTAAGTTCAGTGCATCTTTTTCTTTCTATTTCATTAAGAAAAGGACAGAACATACATTTTAGTTTAGTCCTGTCAAATTAATCAGCGCTTGACGTAATTTTAGTAGGCAAGTTTTTAATCACGTCTAAACTTGTATGGAGTAGTGTGTGGCGCTGATTAATTTGACAGGACTAAATTAAAATTTATCTTCTGTCCTTTTCTTAATGAAATAGAAAGAAAAAGATGCACTGAACTTAAATTTAGTTTAGTTTGTGAACAAGGGAATCAGCACCATTGTCTACCTAGGAACTATCCTTATAGCGAGTTCGCATTTGCGGGCAAGTCAGCTGTGGATACGTCGTCCAAGATACTACGAGGGCGGCCGTATGGTGGAGTGACGCTTATCTGGAGAAGGAGTTTGTTTACAAACATCGGCATCCGTCATTGAATGCTAAAGTGTGCGTCTAGTGGCAGCTAGTTTTTTTCCGTTTAGGTACATGCCAACGGACTCAGTGGACAACCTTATTGAGTTTACGGAATTTTTAAGCGAAGTAAGTCCAATTATTAAGAACAAGAACGTTGAAAGTGTATTTGTGTTGGGAGATTTTAATTCACACCCAGGTCAGCGTTTTGGTATCGAGTTAGTTTCTGTAATGAGCAAAACTGGCCAAGTGCATGTCGGACCACGCATAATGTAGGGTTCCGTAGTTGGGATGAATTTATCCCAAGAACAAACTTAACTTATAGTTGAAAAAAAAAATCTTTCATACAGAATGTATGGATGAACATGTTTTTACAACCGCAAATTTAAGTTGGTCGATTATTACTCGTTATATAAATAAGCTACTGCCGTGAATTTTTTCACATATCTAAAACCAACCATTTAGCTGGCGGGGGGGGGGACACTTGACTAACAACAATTTGTACTTTAAAGCTTAATATTTCGCAAACGGATCTCTGAATTCAAAAATGGCTTTAACACACTCACAATGTTTTTGAAAGACCTTTCCAACGATACCCCACACCAAGGGATAGAAAAAAAAAAAAAAATCCCCACTTTACGTGTAGGGAAGGTTACCCTAAAAAAAAATTTTTTTCATAATTTTATTTTACCACTTTGTCGGCATAATTAATATGTATACCCATGCCAAATTACAACTTTCTAGTACTAACAGTCTTGGAGCTAGACCGCGGACAGACAAACAGACGGACATGACGAAACTATAAGGGTTCCTTGTTTACTACGGAATCCTAAAAATAGTTATGTGAGGATAAAGACTCGGACTGAATTCTGATACATACACATACGTTAGTGACGCTCAGGATAACTGTCGTAGCCTCGTAGGTGGCTTGACAACAATAGGATGCCTCTGTGTGGTCACTCAGGCCGAGTGACCACACAAAGGCAACCTATTGTTGATGTTAAGATTATGTGTTTTCTGGTCAGACCACTTACCCTTAGAACTGACATGCAACTTGAAAGTATTGCAGCCAAAACTTGTTAGCAGCTTATGTAACAAGATTAATTGGGGGGTTTAGAGAAGTTAGTCAGATAAAAAGGTAGTAGGTACCAAGAATTGCAATCAGTAATATTGCCAAATTAATCAAAACAGTGAAATATTTGACAGCTATTTAGACGTTGCCCACTTTACGTATAAACGCTCGTACGCGAGCCGTCCACTGCCAGCTAAACTAAGTTAGTTTGCCAGTTTTTCATACAGTACTTACCTGGTCGACCGAGCTCTGCTCGGGTGCAAATAGATAAACATATCGTCGAGATATACCTTGTATCACATTCCCGAGGCTCTGAAAGTAGAGAAAACGCATTTTCCCAGATATAAGACCTAGCTAGATCGATTTTTCACCCCCGTAAACCCCTATATTGCAACTTTCATCGAAATCGTTAGAAGTTTTCGAAAACGTGATTACAAATATGTATATACATATTGCTCGTTGAATAGTACAGGATGTGGGTAGACGCACATGAAAAACTGGCGAGCTAAACTAAGTGCAAACTTAGTTTAGCTGGTCCACAATGAACCAAGCGCGACTAACCAATCATTCAATTTTATCAATTGGACGTCAATTCTGATACTTAGTGATCGAATCTCGTAAGCATGTTTAGTATTTGGTGGTGTTTTATTTTAAGCATAGGTGCTCAATACAAAACCGCCCGGGGGGCCGATCTACCCTACGCCGCCACTGAACCTCATCTATGCGCAACAATGTTGTCTTGAATGAATTACAATTCCATTACCAAACTTTACTTAGCAAAGATTTGAAACCAATAAAAATGGGTAAATCAGGGAAACATAAAATAAAACATCATTTTGAACTAGTCAGATTGTATTATGTAATGAATAAGGATCAATAATTCCATTCAGATTTGAGTAGCGTCCTACATAAAACGGAAAATTATCTTGCAAACATCAAATAGTACATCTTGATTATAGCAACTCTATAACTGTAAAACCTATTTCCCTTAGAATTATCTGTTTAATATAACGTACAAAATATATCAATGTGTAAATGTAAAGTTACTTCGCAATAATAACAAAAAAGAAATCTATAATTACTGTTATCCATGGAGGCATGCAGAGGTAGTTCGGTACATTACTTATAAACTGAGCCGAAACAGAAAACTGTACAAGTTCAGGCGGCCGCCATCCGCTGCTGTAGTACATTCCAACTTCTACATTTGTCTGTTTTGGTTTTTAGTGCTAAATATATGAGCCTACGTCTTAAAACAAATCCCGTACAGTTATCGAATAGTAGAAAAAAATGTAACAGCGTTTTTATTTACAATTAGAAGCTTGACGCACAAAAAATACAGTTTCTTAAAAGTATACATATGTCAAAAGTTTAAAACATCAAATTGAAGAAACTGTATTTTTTGTGGGTCAAGTAGATTGACGCACAAAAAATACAGTTTCTTAGAGTAGATAATCATCATGTCAAAAGTTTAAAACATCAAAGCGAAAAAAGCTGATTAACATTATCCTTTCCACCTAAAAACGCGCAGTAGGCCATGATTTGGCTAGAAATCACTAATCCCGGAGTTTGCCATCATTAGCTTGATGGAATCATGGCCGACTAGTTCGTAGCCTAACATCAACATGTGGTTTAGGCCGCTTACATATTTAGACGACAAGACTTGGCTTCAAATATAATATTACATCATTATTAAAGCCCTAAAAGGATAAAAGCTTTAAAATAATTAAAGTGTCAAAACACTATTTTAAAAACCACGTCTGGTATAAATATGAGTCGATAAAAATTGATCAAATAGATAAAAACAAATACATAATTATATCTTACAATCCATTATTAATAAAAAATAGTCTTGCCGGCAAAATAAGTTCATAAAAATTTTATACATGATGAAATAGGTGTCAAGGATAAAATTGATTATAGAATTATGTACAAAATATTTTCACAATACCAAAATGCGTCGCCAAATAAACCAGTAGGTACGTAACACTATGTATACTTATTATGCATTTTTACTTCTTTATAAATCTCTAAAATGAAGAATTTTGAATGAAAACGTAATTTATTAGCTTACTACATGAAATATCGACCGGGTTTTGATAAACTTCACAACTGTGCCTTACTTTACATATTTCGAAACATTTCTATATAATATTTTTTCATTAAAATATTTATTTGAAAAATATCTGCTATTTAACTTTACTACCGGCGAATACGTTCATATCAAAATTGGCCAAACCTTAACACTTTCAGTAAACACATCGCAGATGTCGTCTACTCACAACTCTTTATCAATACGATTCGTTACATTACCTCCCATAATTGAAATGAACATAGTCTGCAAAATCTGTTACCATTTTATTACAAAACGAAGTTTAAGGAATTCGTTCTACTTTATCGTAATACGTTTAGTATTACATTTTACACACAATTTTATATTTATTTTATACGTATTTCTCAAAATTCGTTTTAGATAAATCCCTGTAAGTTAAATCGTAACCCGGCCTGAAAACCTTACACTTTAAGACAGATTTAGAACGGTACCTATATTGTACACAAGTTGGGTATTGGGGTAGTATTATGTAGCCATCATGTTTTGGGTGCGATGTGACGCTTACTAATCGTTTTTAACACTTCCGTTAAAATAGAACCACAATACCCTGTGTTCGACTATAACCTAACAACTAAAAGCTAGGGACAAATACGGTCGCAAAGGGTACAATGAGACAATTTCAGGATAGTCTGATGAACCGCTGGGCTCGCTCCGACGATCGGACGAGTTGCAGGCTTACTCTAGCTGGACCAGCGTGTTGTTTCGAGCAGGGTTGTAACAGATTAGGTTATCGAGATAATCGGGTTTGAGGATGCGGATGAGGACACGAATATTGGACAATTGCGGATGCAGATGTCGTATGAAAAATAGCCCTTGTTTTTGACACCTGACACAGTCAAGCAACCACTGCCTCTTGCGGCCGATCGTCTGTCATAGGACAGGGACACTGCGAATTCAGACAACAGCAACGCGTCACTCACACTCCGGCCCGCACATTTGGCTCGGAGCGAGTTTAACAAAATTCACAATTTGAGCGAACAACTTGGGGTCACATTCCCATAGAAATGATGAGGATGCGGAGCTTTTGAAATCAAAATTTGAGGAAGCGGATGTTTTGCGGATATCCAAATTTATGTGGATGCTCCGCAGTTGCGGATATCCGTTACATCCCTGGTTTCGAGCCCGTATTTTTCCTTACTCACTTTCAGACACTGGTCGGACTACGGTTTAGTCTGCCAATGTGCAAAGTGAATGCTTTGTTAACGCAGCTAGTTTGAGCTCCCTCCGGGTTACAGAGCAAGAATAAGCCTAGGTGTGTTCTGCCAATGGCAGAGAAGTATTGGAGCCAATACATTTTAAGCCATCGACCGAAGTTGATTGAACAACAGTTCAAAAACATGGATCGTGGGATTGAGTCCTTGAGATTTTCTGCTTATTTCTATTAACATGGCCATATTAGGATCTAGAAACGTCTAACAGTAACAAGCCTCATAAATACTTGCAGACAGTATACCATGGGAGTGCAAAACGAGCACTACGCCATGCGTCTTTTAAAGGAACTCATCACACTCATGTAAGTAAACTACCTAATGTTACTAGACCCTAATATTAATATAATGTACTTGACTGATTTGTTATGATACCCAGCCTTTTATTGTTTATTTATAACACAGTACGGGTATGTTTTCCACGAAAATATACAATTGTCCCCTTTGCAACAAATTTTAACATCAAATGGTTTTTCATGATTATAGAAGTTCGAAATAAGTACTATTTATATTGAAATAATGAAAGCCTCAGGTGAGGTTTAAGACATCCTTATATTGTATGTGAGTTAATGCTATGTATATTATAACTGTCACAAGCTCGCTTTGAACTGACAGCGTTGAACCAACCGCGCGGTGAAGACATTTTTTAATTTTTTTTTTATTTATAATTTAGACATACAGATTTACAAACACCGACCACGACAAAAAGACATAGAATACTGCTATCATCGACTTGGCAAAACTTGTACAATTTAACGCCACATGAAGATTATTTAAACTATGTTTTTTTTTTTTTTGTTTGGTCCACCGCGCAGCCGCCAATTGAGGAACCAATCTAGCGTGGTTATTGGTCGCGCCACCACCGGCCGGACAGTTCCACTACGAGTGAAAATGCAGACAAAAATAATTTACGATCCTTGTCCGGTCGGCGTGTGCGCGTTTAATTTTCATTTTTGTAATTTTCCGAAGCATGGGATCGTCTGATCCGCTCATGCCGACTCCCGGGCGCGGCCGAGAGGTCCAGCTCGTGTGTGATCGATGCAACTCTGCCCTATACCTTCTGCAGGTAATTCGAGGCGCCAAATACTTGATTCATTGTTAATTTAGTCGTTTTCTTGTCAAAGCCTATGATTATCCGATAGCTACGCCGTTGTCTATTACATATTTTGCTTTCGTTACTTCTGACTTTATTCCGCATAAATCCCTGACTTATAAGTCGAATTTCAAGTTCAAAGAACTCATAATACCTAGCAGTCTTTGGATATCTTTATCACTAAGACCCCTCTCCTTCACACTTGTAAATAATTCTCTCCAAAATATATTTCGGAGTTAAATATTTTTTTCTCTTTTTTTTTACATTTACATCAACATTTTAAGTTTGCAGCTTGATTCTGCTTAAGTAAACATTGTCAAGTTTTTTTTTGCTTTTGGTGTGGCAACACCTGTATCCTTCAATTTATTTAGAATGCTTGCGCATCTATTGTTTGTACCAACATCACTTCTCTATTTCTGTACTGCGTGCGGCCCGCCCTCCCTGACATTCCGAGCGCGCGGCGGTCAGTGCGATCGTATGATCGCGCGTCTAGATCACGTTCTTTACGGGCGGGCCGCGTGTGTTCTATCTCCGATCGCCGTTAACTCGCGATGTATAACATTGTTTGTACTCACTCGTTACGTTACACTCTCTAATCTTAACACTAAATATACATAAAAAATATCACAGCACTATCGATTCACTTACACTAAAATCACGACGCTTGGCGTCGCGACTTCCGAATAAAAAAATAACAATAATAATAAAGGAATCGAAATTCAAATGCATGAGCACACCGCCGTTGGTCTCGACGCGATACTTCAACGACAGTAGACCTTTGGAACCAGCCATCGATACGTCTCACTCAAGTAAATGCTTGTTAGTTACTAACATATTATAGGTCTTACACAAAACCCTGTACAAAGGTACGCAACTATCATCAGTCGAAGAAGGATCTCCGTGGAACGTGAGGCAACACACTGATGACTACTAACTCATCTGGACTAGAAGTGACTTCAAATGTCTTCAGTGAAGTCACACGATTACATAATTCGAGCTCTAGCTATTCAGCTGATATCCAACAAGCAGTCGAGATACATTACATGCCTTATATTCCACTCACTCTTATCCCCTACATACGACCAACGGCGGCCTCAAAAAGCGTCGAAAATGCAAGTGCCGCAAGTACCAAAATATTTACAAATTTAATGCAAATAATTTGTTCACCAAAATGTCTTACCCTAACTTTGGATCATATCATCGAATATAATACAATATTGGAACCGAATAGTTTAAACAGCAATTTAAATATTTTACGGGCGTCTGTCGACCGTGAGACGGCGAGACGTGGGATAAATACAACAAGATGACGTACAGCGGGCTTGAGAGGAGTCGATGTCAAATATTACTTTAATATTCGAGTTGGAGGCTTTCAGCCAGATTTAACGTCAATTTAAACAATTCCTTTGTGGCTTTGACATAGGTGTAACAAGGAAATAATATTTAAGACATCAAAATGCTCTTCCCTCCACATTTAGACAAGGTCTCAAAACCATGAAACTTGCTCGCAGCACGTAAGTCTATCCCAAGTTCGCCGGCTCTCATAAAATGGCACATATAACTACATTGTGTTCTACATCTGAACGACGAGGCATACGTTTAAGCAACAATCTAAAGCGATAAACTTAACCAACTAAATGAGGTAGCATTATTATGAATATGATTAAAGAACATTAACCAACTAATGTTTGGTGGGATCTATGTTATATATAAATGTATATATCAACAGTTACATTAAAATATTTCCTATGGATTACTGAGGTATATAGTCGTTTGCCTGAGGTAGCTGTGTGGTGGCCAAACGGTTTTGATCGAACACTGGTGTAACATAACGAACAGAGCAGTGTTTATTTTTAAAGGAATACTATCTATCCAACGCGATCAAATCCGTTCGGCCGGAACAAAATACTATTTAATTATTAAAATCTACGATTAATATGGTACGCACATTGATACAAGTGTAGTGCGGAGGAGCGTACAGTTTATAAAGGGTGCAAAAAGAGCCATTACAAAGCCGTTGTCTGTGCATTATGTACATCAAACTATGTAACTTTATGCAAAAATAATTACTAGGAATCTTTTATTTTTGGCGTTTTATACAAAAATTTGCTGTTAACTGTAGTGCACAATGCACGCAAAATATTGTGCTTATGGGTGCATGCACGGTACAAGAATTTGGTATTTATTAAAGTTAAGTTCCAACATTTAAAAATTGTTTTCGTATAAAAAATTGGAACTTTGACCTTCAATATTTAACCAGATGGTTCCCAGGTATGGTCCAGTCCAAAAATCATAATAACGGGATGAACAAGTGCGTCTCGGCTTCGTTAAAGGTATTTTTACACCTGTTATAACATGTTTAGTATATGTCGGTGTTGATGATGGAGAGTCTGTTGAGTTCAGTGTCGTTGTATACCTTGGTGATGATCGGTTCCCATGCTGGTGCTAGCTGGGCAGGGGGTGTTACAAAGTGGTCGCGGCGGATGGTGAGGAGCGGGTCGATGTGCGGCAGGTAGTGGTCGTCCAGGTCGATGCAGGCGCCGCCCAGTGCGTCGGGCAGAGCGCACACATTGAACTCCGGCCCGTACTCGCGCGGCACGCCCGTCGGCTGCGACGATAGCGCGCTATCTTGCTGAGATACTTCTGTAACATTTGGATGATTATTCGTTTTTTTTTTGTCTTCAATAAACATCTGTTTTAGCCCTGGCTCTTGTACTATGAATTCCTGTATAACGAGAGCTAGACCTCTCAATTAACAAGGGATATAAAGAAGCGTTAGCAAAATTAAATAATTGATAGTTATGGCATTAGGACACTAGGGAGCTTTTGAAGAGAATCATCTTAACCAGTGTCAATCAACAAATCGCATAGTTCTTTTGGACTCTAGTTTTCTGTTGCTCACTACCTTTTCCAAATACATAAACACTATACAGCGGCACTAAAAGACAAGTTATTGAGATATACTAAGAGAGTTAATGGGCTACAATAAGAACAATGAAAGCCAACTTACCAAAATCAAACGTAGTGTTGTTAACTGGCAGCATATCTGTATATTGCAAACTAT
The DNA here is from genome assembly GCA_949152395.1 of Agrochola litura. NCBI lineage: Eukaryota > Metazoa > Arthropoda > Insecta > Lepidoptera > Noctuidae > Agrochola > Agrochola litura. The sequence continues at coordinate 31,997,234 of OX424490.1, read as the reverse complement.
TGTCTAGAAAAGAGTTTTCATTTGAGATGCACCAATCTTTCTCTATGACTGACGGATCAATACTATCCATCGTACTGTCATCCGACTCTACGAAACAGTATGTGTCTAGTGACATTTCCGAACTTGTTGAATCGATTCCAGATTCGATTTTCATTTTGGTATCGTGTTTATCGATTACAGTAACAGGTGGTGGTGATAGCTCAGGGGCAATGACAGCTTTATTAGTCTTATCCTTTTTGTCTTGTTTTTCGATGTTGTGCATGCGACGCATATGTTTATGCCAGTTCGGGTAACTGGCGAAGGTTTTGGAGCACTCGGTGCACTTGTACGGTCTGAAGCCGGTGTGTATGTTGAGGTGTTGTTGAAGCATGGAGGCTTTCATGAAGCCTTTGTTGCAGACGTTGCAAATGTGTGCGCGCAGGTCGGAGTGGGTCTTGGAGTGCTGCACGAGGCGGCTGCGCAAGTTGAACACCTTGGTAGAATAGATGGAGACTCTTTATTGTATGTAGGTACACCATATAAATTACAAATATAACGTTTTTATTTAAGAGGCCTGCAAACACAGTGCTTGGAATTGAATTTTGCAAACATTTCGATTTGTAGTTGTGACAAATCGAGATGTTTGCAAAATTCAATTCCAAGCACGTTGCGCTAGTGTGAGTGCCTGTCAGAGCGATATACACCTACAGTGAGCAATACTACCACGCACACATTGACAATTATTGATTGACGCGATAGCACTACTAGCTATCGAAAATTTATTATAAATTTGGATGTGTTCCGTCCGTACTACCAAAAATGATGAATAAAAACTTAATATTTTTCAATTATTTTTTTTCGATAATTTGTAACTTGATAATATAAGCTATGCTTCTGCAGATACAATATTATAAATATTGTTGTTTATAATACAGAAAAAACAATATGAAGACATGTCATTTACGCTGTAAAAATGTGCGAAATTAAATTCGTTTAAACTTCATTTTAGAAAAGGTTTTTGGAAAAAAAAAAGATGTAGGAGCCTAGATAAACACTGTCTAAATCCGAATAACAACATAATACAGTGGAAATATGCCCAAATTGCAAATGATTTAGGTATTACGTTTGTATAATGTTTTGTGTTGCATAATGTAAGTTATTTTGCATACTATTGTATAGAATCTTTTTTTTTCTAACTTGAACAGACAGCTGTGCTGCTGGGGAGTTTGTTGCGCCACTTCTTCTTCCCAGCGAAAGGCACTAGGAAGTGGTGAAGGGTGGGCGTTTGTGGGAGACTGTCTTATGTAATTTTGACGTTCGAAAAGTGCTGATTCTCAGCCTAGTTTGAATAAATGATTTTTTAATTTTGAATTTTATGGACAATTCATGCGTCTCCGCGTTCTTAAGTTACAGAGCGATCTTATCGCTAAAAGCGATTTTTAAAGACAACTTTCAAGTTTAGGCTTGGAGTTACCAATCTTTTTGTCTTGAATCCGTCCAAAAAATCGCTTACCTGTAAACAATCGCTTTTTATTATTACCTTGCCGCAGACTTTGCAGACATGCAGCACACACTCGAAATGAGTCGGTATGTGTTTGAGGATGAGGTACTTCTCGCGGTAGGCGCGCCGGCACACGGGACAGGCGTAGTGCTTCTTGCGGTGGACGTCGAGGTGGCGCTCGCACGACGCGAGCGACACAAACTGCAGCCCGCACTGTCGGCACCAGTTGTCGCGGCACGAGCGGTGCGAGCGCTGGTGTAGGAGCAGCTCCTTTAGAGACTCGAATCTGAAGAAAAGGAGGCTCGCTGTCAAATGAGTTACGCATGGATAGCGAGTATTCGCGACATTATTACAACCGTCAATTTATTTGGGTTCGGCGGTTCTTTATCAGTCGTCATTTCAATAGGCTTGCTCTTTTTTCTAGCCTGCATTTGTGACCCTCAAGTTACAATACGGCCGATGAATGATGGCCGGTTCGAACTTTGCGCAGAAGGCTGCGCAATAATATTTTTTAGGAACCCAATGGTGACATGAGGCGAGTGAGAGAACATGCGAGAAAGTTCAGACCGGCCATCATTCATCGGGCGTATTGTAGTGTTATTAGATTTCCAGCAACTCAGCAGGACAAATTATTGTCATCGACCCATGGAGTAGAAGTACTTCCCTAGAGCAGACTCTAAACCTATTATTGCCATAAATCAGGCACAAATCTCTGGATTTGTGCCTGATTTATGGCAATAATAGGTCCGCCTTAATGGACTGGCGAACTGTGGGTGTACTAATACACTTCTGCATAAATCTTTAGGGAATGACGTGAATAGTATTACAAATACTCACAACATATCGCAGCCGTCCTCCGTGCAACGCATGGTGCTGGTCTCATGCACGACGCGCGTGTGCTCGCGCAGGCGGTTGGGCGACTTGAAGCCGCGCCCGCACTCGCCGCATAGGAACGGCTTCTCTACCGCCACCGACGAGTGGTAGGCCTCTGTGTGCGTCACTAAGAGCGACAGCCGAGGGAACGACTTTCCGCAGTCTGTGCATCTGTAAACGGTCTACAAGTTAGAGTGCTACAAGGATCTTTTGGTGCCTGAACGATATTGAAAGTGGGTGTAAACAACAACAAACGATGGCGGCGTGAGTTCCGATTTCGGCCACGCGCCAAAAAAAAAGCTTGTTGATAAAACAAAACACCTTTTGACTTGTCGGGCCTGATGTGACAATTATTTTTTAAGTGGTGTCTTTTCAAAATTCGCTAGCGCAAAAGTTTGATGAAGTCAGTTCATATTGTCTCTCAATTTGTACCACATAAAATATTTTGGCATGAATGAGACACAGGAATGGTTTATCAAGAATTCAAGACAAGACTTTTGTATGGGCACTTAATTATGCATTTTATTTACTATGACATAGGCAATTGTATGTAGGTGAGACGAGAATGCTAAGAAGGATGTGTAGAATTACACGAATGGATAGAATAAGAAATAAGTACATATGAGAAAGTCTGAAAGCAGCACCCGTGACTGAAAAGTCGTGCGGAGATCAGTTGTCATGGTATGGGCATGTGATGCCAAGGAAAGAGGAAAATGTCACAATGTGGGGAATGTTTTGAGTATGAATGTGGACGGCTATTAGAGTAGGAGAAGACGAAAGTGAAAGGTGATATGGTTAGAAAGGGAGACAACTAGTATGGAAAAAAGGGACATGTTACACTGACTCCAAATAAATTGTGATAAGGGCAGAAGAATGATGGTTTACTCTGACATAGGGATCATTATGTAAAATGCAGAGCCTATTGCACTATTGACTTGGAAAAGAGAAATTGTACAAAATAATATTCAGTCAAAATACTCACTCGAATCTACCTTTGGTCATGTGATTGTAGCAATGGTCACCGAACAAATGATATTTATCATACTGTTTCCCACAGATGTTGCAGGAGTATACCAGCGGTTGGTCACCATGTTCTGTTGCAAAGTGTGTGTCAAACTCTATTCTATTTTTGAATAATTCATCGCAGTAATTACAGAGGACTCCTCCAAGGATGTCTATGGAGCAATCTTCACCAATTTTGGAATCGGAAACGTATTCGTCAATAAGTACTTCGCCGAAGTGTTTCGTGAGATGTTTGGCAGCGTCCAGCTTGTTGTTGGTGGTCTCGTCGTTGCAGATGGGGCACGAGTACAGAGCCGTGCAGTGCTCGTCGATGTGGTACTCGCACATGTCAATACTCTCGATCGTCTCCCCACATTCTTGGCAAGGGTACGGAGGTTTGTCCTTGCCGTGGATAACTTGATGTGTGTGTAGTTCCTTTTTAGATGGAAATCTACAAAGTATTAAAGTTAGTTATTCAAAAATTATTTTAAAACTAATTTCACAAAAGAAACAAGTTGTTCATAAACTTACTGTTTTTGGCAAGGTTCACATTTGAAATTGTGAGTTGTGTCAATGTGACTGTTCAGAACTGACTGTTTTGAAAATGTTTTGGAGCAATGTATGCACCTGAAATAAAAGGCAATGCAAATAACAAACACTAAATATGCTGAACTTTGTTTGAAACAAACAAATCCAATTTAGAATGCTTAATGGCGAAAATACACATGCCTGTAAAATGGTGGATGTCACTCTGTGGATACGTTAAATGTACACAGTGTGACATCCACCATTTTACAGGCATGTGTATTTTCGCCATTACATTATACTTTGCAACACATTTTTAACCACAGTCAAGGACAGGCCTCTACAATTAAACAAACATTTGAAATGTGTTTTGTGCACTCAGCATCTTACATTATTTATCGATGTCCAGTGTATATATGTATGTAAATTGATTGTTGTACAGTTACAGTTATTGCTTGATGCTTTTTGAAAAACTGGACTAAGTTAAAAAATCATTAATTTCAGGAATCATAGATTAGTTTAGAGGACAGACACTTTCTTTCTGTTCTAAAGTCGTCAGCATGAATCATGCTGTAAGAATCATTGGGTGATTCAGATACTAGCTTATTTATTTATAGCTGAATTTCTATTTGTGTCTTTATAAAGATTCCCAAGATTATTCTGCTTATGTCAAGTCACATGGATTAAAGTTATAAAACTTAACTGCTTTTATAATTCATGCTCATACAAACCACACTTTTGTGTGAGATCATTTCAGAGATCAGTCTTCACCAAACATATTTTCATAGTGCTGCAGCAAGTCATGGCAAACTTACTCATGGTGCCCTATCCTGATACCAGCGTTCACTATGTTGAATAAATCATACTCACTTGTGTTTGTTTCTAGCAACATGAATTAAGTAGCAATGGTTGCGGAAGCTTGGGTAGCCGGTGAATTGTTTGCGGCACACGACACAAGTGTAGCCTATGTCTGCGTCTCCTATGTCGTGGTCCACGTAGTGAGAGTCGTAATCTTTCTTGTTACCAAATGTTGACTGACAAATGCTGCAGTATATGCCGCCAACCAAGTCTATGGAGGTGAGCTTGCGGCCCAGCACGGTTTCCGCCTGCTCCAGCCAGCCCGCGCCGTCGGGCTGCGGCGGTGAAGCCAACCCGTTCGGCTGCGACGGTGAAGCCATCACTACCTCTAGGTGCTAAGTATGATCCATCTATTACGTTTACATCGGTGTCAAATGGGTGTTGGGAACGCTGCTATTGCAAACATCGTATTGTAATTTAATTTGCGGCTACATGTTTGATGTACTGTATGTTGCCTGGAAAAAATGTCGGCATGAGCGATCGCTGTGACCTTGGGCTTTGTGTGACGGTAACATCTTGCTCTTATTAGAACGATAAAAAATATCGCATTCTAGATAAGTAGGTACTTAGATAATTCAAAACTATTATATTCGCAGCGTCTACCTTCATCGACAAATTCTAGGTTGTTCAGCCATTAGCACTAAGGAGTGAGGAATCACTAATCTTCTTAGCAATGAAAATAACATGCAATACTCACAAATTTTGGATAAAAACATATAAATGAGCATCGGACAGTTGCCCCACACTACATTTTATTTTGTAACAGCGGAAATAAACGATAAACTTTAATAAAAACGCAACGCCGGATAACAAACAACGCCAAGAAAACGTGTGGTTTTTGATTTTCTCCGCGTTCCCATAAAATAGTTTATATTATTTAGCATTACTACAGGATAGCTTTATTCATTTTTCGCAAAGAAAAGTGAAACGAGCAATGAAATGTTTAAAGTATATCTGCGTTTTCTCTGGAATGAAATGCAACAGACTGCCAAAAAATCAATGAATGGAAATTCGTTCAAAAACTATTTCGAAAAACCAACAAAATTAAAATACAACGAACATTAAAAAACTTTACAATCATACAAAAATATAAATATACCTAGATAACTGTTATTAAAATAGAATGTCGTTGGATTATCCTAAAACAATAAAATTCATTCATGAATATGTTCAATGATAATTTCTGACAAAGTGAAGTTGGTCAATGAAGTGGTCAGTGATCAATGGTCCTTCTAGTTTCTTGACATTTGATTATTTTTATCAATTTGTTTCATTTGTCAACTTTTACTATTGTGACTCGAAATGCGAGATTAATTGAGAGGTTTTAACATCAATTTTAATTAATTTGAAGTGGTAGTGTATGTTTAACAATATCATTGTACAAGTCAAGTGATTTATGAATAGACCGCAATAATTTAATTCTGTGTTTATCAAAGAAGTGATACGCTATGCTAACGATAATTATTCGCGACGGTGATTGTAAGTTTTGGAGTACCGACTTAATGTGAATGTTTACTATTGATTTTCTTGTATTTATCAGTAAAAGACTTAAGATATTATTAACAATAGTCTTTCAATGTAAACGATGTTTTCACGTAAATATTACCATTTGTGCGACTATATTTCAACGTTTTTTAAGTGATGAATTAATGGATGTTATTTTTTTCTTTTTCTTAGAAGATGCTTCATTTAAATCATACTTATCGTAACCTAGAGTTTCACACCGTATTGTTTTGTAATCAATGTCAAACAACACTATTGGCTCGATGCCAGCACTAGTCCCGAAATAGTTTACGCCGGCGTGACGATATATTCCGTTTACTCCACTCCCTGTTTTATTTAACTTCAGTAATATATTATGGATCGTCACCACCCACTTAGCGCGAGTTTCCACGGCTCCATGAGGAGTCGAGACTCTTCATCAACTGTTGGCAGCGATGCAAGAGAGAAAATAAAAGACTGTTTCAGAAAATTCATAGCTTTTATGTTTACACAAGTGGGTGTCGGCGCCCTTGTTGTTTGTTACGCGATCCTAGGCGCCGCGGGCTTCATGCACATCGAGAAGGACAGCCCTGATGAGCAGCTGGAGCAAGTGAGGCAGCTCAGACGGAACTGTGCAGAGGCTCTCTGGAACATCACAATAACTGACAACCTATTCAATGAAACTGCTTGGGTGTTCAAAGTGAATGAAGTTCTCAAAGTGTTCCAAAACAATATCACAGCTGCTATTCACACTGGCTATAATGGCAGAGCAGCTGAGGATATATGGTCGTTCCCAGCAGCTCTAATGTATTCCCTTTCAGTGTTCACTATGATTGGATATGGAAATATTATCCCCAAGACAGTTTGGGGCAAGATTGTGACGATAGCCTATGCCTGCTTTGGTATACCAATCTATGTTTTATACTTCTGTAATATGGGAAAAGTTTTAGCACAGACATTTAAGTGGTTATATATAACTGCACATGAATGTAGCCGAAGAGATGACACTTTATTTGAAGATGGGGAAATTCAGCCTGTGAAACGGAAGATTACAGTGCCATCAACAGCTTGTTTGTGGGTGATATCTTTTTATATATTGACTGGGACGATCATGTTCGGAGCCTGGGAGAAATGGAACTACTTAGACTCAACATACTTCTGTGTGATAAGTTTGTGTAAAATTGGGTTTGGTGACTTTGTGCCAGGTGCTAATATTGCTGATTCCGCTGGAGGTTCTCACTTGAAGCTAGTCATAAACTTTATTTATGTTCTGCTGGGGATGGGTCTTGTAGCCATGTGTTACAATCTTATGTGTGAGGATGTCAGGGTCAAGGTTAGGGAGTTACGAGAGGACCTAAAGAACTGTCTGGATGATATCACTCTGAAGATCACTGTGTGCATGAATGATACAAAGTATTACCATCAAAAGAATAGTAGAAATGTCAAATGACATGTAATAGTTGGAGATTTATTTATTTGTATTATTAGGTATTAAATCTAGATTCTAAGTCCGATGTAATATTTTATTTTAAAAATAAATGCATTTAGTATTATTTTGTGTTTTCTTTTATCAATATTATCATTTATCTGGATTTTCAACATAAAGTTTTCCTGAAACAGACTTTAATACAAAAACTGGAAAGATAGAACCCTTGATATGACATATTTTTTTTTTTTAATAGAACTGACATACGAATTGCCAGCTATATGCATAATTAATACAAAGCATATTCTTGTACAGAATATTTTATTTCATGGGCACCTAGCCTTAACTCAGTCAACAAGCATGTTATTAAAGAGTCAGTGTAGACCGACGAGTGGCAGCGAAGTGCAGCTAAATACTATTTTGACTGTTGATTCACTATTATCCTAATACCGATAAATATTTCGCAACAGTGGAGCCGCAGCAATTAGTCTAAGAAGCCGCATTATGCTGCCGGTGCGTCTACGGCGCGTGACCGGCTACGAGGGTCGCGCCAACGACGCGTTGTTCCAGCCGGCTGCGCGCGCACCGCCCGTTTCTCAACACACGCTGGTGTTTTTCGGCGGGGACGTCCAGGTGTGTATGTGTACAAGCACGAAATAGAAAGCGAGAGGTAGTGTTAAGACAGCCCATTCCTACTTTAATTTTAGGTATGCTGTATGGGGACTTTACACAAATGTTCGAGTCGGTATGACTCGGCACAGCCGGCCGGCAAAATTAAATATCCTTATCCTTACATATTATAAAACAAAGTCCCCCAGCCGCGTCTGTCTGTCTGAACGCGATAAACTCAAAAACTACCGAACGGATTTTCAAACGGTTTTCACCAATGGACGGAGTGATTCATGCGGAAGGTTTTAGTATATAATTCATTAAAGTTTTGTGTAAATTGACTGAAATATGAAGATTATTGTTGAAGAAGTCGGTTAAATCATGCCGACTGGAAGCTTTACTGACGTGCGCTGCGTTAACCGAAAAAGATACATCAAATTTATGTTCTATGGTATTGTTCATCTTAAAAAGTTCTACAAAAAAGGCCGCGATGGCATATGTATCTTCTAAGGATGACCCACAATAACCATTTTTAACCGACTTCCAAAAAGGAGGAGGTTATGTGTTCGTAGCGTATGTTTGTTTTTTTTTTATGTATGTCCACCGATTTCTCCGTCATTTGTGGACCAATTTTGAAAATTATTTTTTGTTTGAAATGGTATGTTCTCAAATTGTTCCCATATAAATTTTATTAACTTTGCTTGGGTAGTTTTTGAGTTAGCTACAAAATACGTATTTTTTTCCCACTTAGTATGTAGATTATATGATAAGTTCCTGTCATTGGTAGCAGGTAGTGGTATTCGAATGTGTGAAAAACTTTTTACAAAAAAAAAACAACCGACTTCCAAAAAAGAAGTTTTTTTATCTTTCAGAATTTGATAAAAAATTAATTGTTATTTCCGAAGCTCTTTTGACCGGTATAGTAATAATCCTTATCCAATAAAATATGTTATTTAAATTGGGCATTAAATTTAGATTAAAATATGTCGTGACATCATATAATTTAAATGAATAGTTTAAAAGATATCACAGTTTCAAAATTCCGCGTAGCAACGCGGGTGCAGCGGTAGGAGTCGATGACCGTTTCCTCTGTTATTAGGTATGAAATCTCGGTAATACGTTCCCGTGGGATATTTTCCGACATCCACGCGGGCGAAGCCGCGGGCAAAAGCTAGTACGTAGATATTATGTTCGGGGAAAACCGAGGTTAATGAATGATTAAGCGAGGGTAGATGCCGAACCAAGTTTGCCCATCCGAAAGAAAGCCGAATATGTGGAATAATTGCTTTGTGATCGCTTTGCTGTTCAACAAATATTGCCGAATTAACCTCTCGAATGTCGTAATTACAGACACAATTAAAAAACCATTGTGTCTCGCGTGGATCCACGTTTAGGCATACGAAAGGTTATATGTGCCGAACCGAACATGTGTGTAGCACAGCACCCCTGATGATCGCCACAAACGGCGGTACTCTACAACGCTTTGATACATTTAGATGCTCGGGCCACACCAACGGGAAACGCCGTTAATTATCACGATGATGGACCTTAACCCGTCGGAATAAAGTCTATCATCGCGATAATTAACGGCGTTTCCCGTTGGTGTGGCCCCAGCAAGACAAGACTATCGCAGCTGTCGCCGCTCATAGAGCTCACACGACTCCATAGAGCTCACACGACTCTTCGATAGATACTCTTTTATATTCTTTGCCTTGTTCAGATTGCCCGAAACTAAGGCCTAGCGTGCACTGCGGTGCGGTGACTTGCGATGGGTTTTTTCGCCGCAACGAATAAAATCCTGCTTTGTTTTCAGATGCGTTTTTTGCCGCAGTGCGCCCGCTTCTTCTGTGTTTCATACTTCACAGATTTTGCGGTAGCAAAACGCACCGCAGTACGCGCAAAGACCAACGTCGCGTTGGTACTTCGAGTCAACCAGTGTCACCAATAATCAAGAAAGACTTCTTCAAAGACTTTTATAGCCTTCATCAAGTCTTCTTTCTTTTGCATGTGGTTAGTGACTAACCTGGTGACAGTGTTTATGCCGCACATGGGCCTTTGACTTCAATCAAGATTCTCAAGACTTAATCAAGTATCTCTCTTCTTTATATTCTTTACATAAAGCCTATTCCCCTCTGTTCAGGACTACCCAGAAGTGATGCAAGCCCACCGAGATAACCGGAACTACATGAAATGGAACTTAGAGAATATGGTGCGGATGCTGGGAAACAACTTTCCGACTAAACATATATTGGTTGTGAGACCTTCTAGGTAAGGTGTATTGTAATAAGGTAGGCGTATACTACAGACAGGTCGAGCCGCAACGGTGCGGCGAGCATTTTTGCAATGCGGTCCGACCTAGTGGACGCTATCCTTTACAGAACTTTAATACGCCAAAGCGACTGCCTTCAGAACTCAACAGTGCGCAGTGTAATAACTACGGGTTAATCTTAAAACCTTCAAATTTTTCTGAGTAGATAGAATATAACCTCCTTTTTTTAAGACGGTTAAAAATACTCTGTTATGTCAAAAAAACCTGCCTGCCTTTTCCCAACTATGTTGGAGTCGGCTTCCAGTCCAACCGAAGGCAGGTGAATACCAGTATTTCACATGAAGCGACTGCCTATCTGACCTCCACAGCCCAGTTACTGGGTAACACGATACCACTCGGTAACACTGGTTCAGAATTTTGTTAGTTCTTGAAATTAAACTTCGAATACTTTATAATAATTATTTTGTATACAAAGAAACAACACATTACTCTGCAGCGTAATCATAATCATAATCATTTATTCGCTTTGAGAGTAGGTACATAAATAAAGGTGTTCACAAAATGTTGAGATCCCTGTACAATCTACCAATTAGGCATGCAAACATTAAAAGAAAATTTTATTACAATAAAAAAAACAAATGAAAATCAAAGAGTCAAATTAAAATTGGCAAAAAAATAAATTAATCAAAAATTATAGAATTTAAAACTAGCATAAGAAATACACAATGTCAATAATTAAATCTAAAGATTAGGGTCATTTAAAAAATCATTAATTGAATAGTAACAATCAGTCAGTCAGTTTCTTTTTAAACATTTGGATTGGGTATTTTTTTTTAATATTTGGTATTTTATTAAAAATGGTGGGACCCATGTCGAATACACTTTTCGTTAGTAAAGCTGTATTGTAACTACCATTTTGTAATAGGTTCTTATATTGACTTCTAACAGGCCCTTTTCTAGTTTCTAACACTGTTAGAAAGTGAATGGAAGTGAATGTTGTTAGTTAATATTAGTGTCGTCTATCGACCACTTCGTGCCGGTCGCTAGTGCTGCCCGGCCTGGTACACATAGGGTTGGGACAACCATTGGATAGTCTTTATCAGTTCGACCTTCCTGACTCTCCTGCGTCCTCGTAGGAGTCTTCAAGTGAAGTCCTAGCTCGTCGGTCTTTATCAAAACGTGTCTTCATGGCAATCTAATTATGCTCAATTCTTTTGGCTGCGTGTTCTCGTAAACTTTTCAAATCTGACGTAAGTATATCGTACACCTTGTAAATCACCTGCCAGTCGAGGTTTTAAGCCACAGAGTAGTTCAAGAGGTGACTTTCCAGGAAGACTTTTGGGCTTCTGACTCCCGTAACGACTGTCAAAGATCTACTAGTGACAACGGGACCAACGACTTAACATGCTTTCCGAAGCACGGAGGAGTCTCGATATTTAATAATGGATGGTCACAAAAATCAGCTGTTCCATACATTTTGACCGCGTAGGTATTGCACTTTTCTATGAAAGAGCAGATTTTTTTTTAAATAACCGACGAAAAATGTCAACGCCCCCTGCGTTGAAATTTCAGAAGCATGTACTGAATCCATGGTAATAGTTTTCGCGTCGATGTCCCTGCCATCCTGTATAGGTACTTATTTCTTATTCTATCCACATCACGTTTACAAGACCTGCCGCCATTTCATCCACCCAGTGTTAATTCTGTGCTTAACAGTCGCTACTTCGTCATCGCTTTGCACTAGTGAACCAAGATACCGAAAGCTGGAGTCTTTTTATTAAGAGGAGGCTCCCTGGATTGTACTTATGTTAATTTACATTTTAATATTCTGAAAAAGTAAAATGGAACTTTAGTATATGATTTATTGGATCTTTTTCTTTCCATATTACTAACAGTTACGTAATTGGAACATTTGGGCTCGAAACATTTTTTATTCGAAAATCATGTCTTTTTTATAGATTATGTCTAAAATAATTATTGACAGTAAGAAAATATTTATTATTCAGATATAAGATATTTTTTCTCTAGATCAATTTATTACTTTAGTTAAAAACGAATTAAGAATTGAGACTTACGACATTTAGTTCCGTGCTTGAAAACGATTAAAGAGCGCACGCGATATTCAACTTTATTACTGAAGTGTTAGCGTTTAGCACATAATAATAGAGTAGCGGGGTGCATGGGGGCGGAGTTTGCGTGGAAATTGTCTTTGGAGTGCCTGGTCTTAATAAACTGGCTGGAAACCGTTCTAGCATTGGGAAAAGGCTAAACTGCCGAACAAAATTCTAAGATTGAAATCATTTGGAAAACAACGGACTTTTCACTGCTCCTGACTTCTCTGTCTCTCATTTGAGATGGAGCGTGAGCGATGTATAAATCCATCTCTCTCTAACAATCCCGTAATAATTACTATCGGTTATGTTTCTTAGTTCAATGCTCATGACTTCTCTGTATGAGAAGAGACCTTTGCCCAGCAGTGGGCCACTAAGCCCACGTTCGGTCAAAATATCGCGGCGGGATTTTATCGCACACTGGATTTTCAACTCTCAGCGTTAAGCCGAGCGTTGAGAATCCAACAGAGTGCATCCCAGCGCGTCGAAAAGACACACTGTTGGATTTTCAACTCTCGGCGCTAAGCAGAGTGTTGAAAAGCCAGTGTGCGAAAAAAAATCGCCGTTGCGCACCTGGGCTAATAGGCTGGTATTATTAAGTGTCTTAGTAATCATATAGTGATAGCAAAGAGTCCGAAGAGAAGAAGATTGTTCTATTATGTTCTATATTATAGAAGTAGGTACATCGGTGGTTCCAGGATAGAGTACAAGAGTTTCAGCTGCTATGACAACTTCGTGCCCAGCAACAACGCGGGCGTACCCGAACATACGCCGACGCATGGTGCGCTGCTTCACTTAGAAAGGTAGGAAAACCTTCTTTAGTCTTTTCGTAGAAATACTTTATGAGCTGTACTGCCTAAAATCTTTCATAAGTATAATTTCTGTTACACTAGCTTTTGCTCGCGGCTTCGTCCGCGTGGATATCGAAAAATATACCACGGGAACGTACTACCGGGATTACATACCTATAGCCGAGGAAATGCCATTGGCTAATACCGCTGCGCCTGCGTTGTCGTCAACCATAATTATGTAGTTCCGCGTAATTTTGAAACGGATATATTTTAAACTATTAATTTAAATGATATGATGTCAAGGCATATTTTAATCTAAATTAAATGCCCAATTTAAATAACATATTTTATTGGATAAGGATTAATATAATACCGGTAAAAAAGCTTCGGAAATAACAATGAAATTTTCATCAAATTCTGAAAAATAATAATGGTTACTGTGGGTCATCCTTAGAAGATAGACATATCGCGGACTTTTTTGTTGAACTTTTTAAGGTAAACAATACCGTAGAACATAAATTTGATGTATCTTTTTCGGTTTAGGCAGCGCACGCCAGTAAAGCTCCCAGTCGGCATGATTTTTTCCGACTTCTTCAACAATAATCGTCAAATTTCAGCCAATTTACACAAAATCTTAATGAATTATACACTAAAACCTATTGATGAAAACCGTTTGAAAATCCGTTCGGTAGTTTTTGAGTATATCGCGTTCAGACAGACAGACAGACGCGGCGGGGGACTTTGTTTTATAATATGTAAGGATTTCTGTCCAAAATCGTCAAATTCGGCTTAGTAGTTTTTCGGACATTCGCCTATCGTCACAGATTAGTACAGCAATAAAGTTCAATTCAGGTCGCACAGCGCTAATTGGCTACAGTTATATTCACCTAGAAGTAGCCTCTCTTTCTATCACGTAACTCTTATATCTTCTGACTACGTTACGCCTACTGAATTCGGACAAGGCGAGCCCGCCGCGTACCTACTTGTAGCTTTATACCTAAAATGCGGAGGGACCCTTCTTCGTTCATCTGTGCTGTTCGTTTTGGATCTAATTGCCACTATGCTGAACTTGATTTTCCGCCATCTTAGACCCACCACAACCAGTTACTGCTACCTTGTGATCCTTATAGGTACTAAGCATAAAGCATTTTTTAATTTTATATTATTCAATAAAGGTAATTAAAATAACCACTATCTAAATTAACTTCTGTTTTTATTGCAGGCTTCTACAAGGAGTTAGCAACAGGATAAAAAGCTTCTCAACATCAGAACTGATTGAGGCTTTCTCTCCAGTCACTTTGCCTGAAGACATCGATATTGAGGATTTGCATGTGAGTTTTTTTAAAATTATAAATGGAAGCTGAAGCTGAAGTTTAGCACGTAAATGTTGAGAACATTGAATAAGCGTGTATGATCTTCTTTTTAAACAAATATCACCTTCCTGCCCTTGTCCCATGTTACTTAGGAATAGTAATTAATACAAATTATTTTACTGAATAATAATTAATACAAATAATTTTACTGAAAAATAATTAATACAAATAATTTTACTTAGGAATAATAATGAATACAAATAATTTTACTCAGGAATAATAATTAATACAAATAATTTTAATACAAATATCTAGGATAAAATAAGTAGCTTATGTCTTTCTTGCATCTGTCAATTTTTATGACGATCAGTTCAATGGTTTAGACGTGAAAAGGTAACAGAGAGACAGAGTTATAATACTAACTTTTGCCCGCGGCTTCGACCGAGTGGAGGTCGAAAATTATCCTACGGAACGTAGTACCGGGATAAAAAGTATATGTCATAATCCAGGTCATGGTCCACCCATGTGCCAAATTTCATTCAAATCTGTTCCGCCGTTTTAGCGTGAAAATCTAACAAATAAACAGGGCAGGGCACATTGCTCGCAGAACGAATGGCCGATGAGGCCGAAAGGTTCTGGAGTGGCGACCGCGTACCGGAAGAGGTAGCGTTAGAAGGCCTCCCACGAGATGGACCGACGACCTTGTGAACGCCGCAGGAATCCGCTGGAAGGACAGCATCGGTCGAAGTGACGGTGCCTGGGGGAGGCCTATGTCCAGCAGTGGACGTCTTTCGGCTGAAATGATGAAATATATAAACTTATTTTCGCGTTTATAAGTTAGGATAGCAGGTGTGCAAAATTAATAAGTATATTAGGTACTAATCGCAACATTAAATATACAGAATAGATTATAAATTGAGTTACATTAAAAATATAAATTTCAAAATAAAAAAATACACAAGTCAAATAAAAATTTAAATAATCATTGTATTTGTCATTATAAAATCATTATAAGATCAGTCATCTTTCATTTAAATAATCATTAATTGAATAGTAACATTTGCAACTAGGAATTTGTGCAAACCTAACTTGAATTGGTCCATTTTGTGTAGGTCTGTGATAGTTTTTGGCAACTTATTGTATATTTTGGGTGCCATGCCCAAAATGTTTTTATTAAATACTGTTTTTTAAGACGTCTCGCGCATATTTTATTTTTGTGTCGTGTGCTTCTTGGAAAAGATGTAGATTCGCTTTGACAAAGATCGCCACTTCATAAATATAAAGAGACGGGAATGTCAATAACTGGAACTGTTGAAAATGTGGCTTACAACTGCATGAAAAAGCTAACCAAAGCCACACAATACGTGGACTTTGTCTCTCAGGTGCATAAAAATTAAAGTAATCATAATGGCATTTCTTTTACTTTATCAGACGTTTCGATATTTACATCGCTTGATATAAATAAACGATTGTGTTCCATGCAAACCACCTTAGCTTAAATCACTTCACAATAGCCAGCGATTAAACCCGAGTCGTTATCGGTAATCGCATATTAGCGTGAAGTATTTAGTGATTATCGATAGCTACGGACTACGGTGTTTGAGCTCCATGTAGAGCTCTTTTTCTGAGAATTTTTTTTTTGTGTAGATATCTACTTCTGGGTGATCGCGGTATCGAAGAGTGTGGATTGTAATACCTTAGAATTAAATTAAAAAATATGTGCAGCAACACAATCTGACAACGTTTTAAAACCTATTGACCGTTTGTTTTATATCAATTGCCGTACCCCCAACGCAGCTCATAAATCGACAAATAAATATCTACGACGAATATAGGGTCGTAGATATTTATTGTGTATTTCCCTATGTAATTTACTGTGTGTACATAAATAATAAAATAAATAACATAGGTTCTCAGTCGTATAAATACGACTGAGGCGGCACGAAAACATTTGTCACATTTATCATTATAAAATAAAATGTTAAGGACATTCTTCGATACGACTACATGATAAGAAAGAGAAAGGTCGGTAGAAAATAGAGAAAACATAGGACCTAGTGATGGATACTGCTGAAAGAAGTAAAAACTTGAAACTAAAACATGCTTTCACAGCTGGCCAAGCGCAACACTTCATGCTCATAACTACACATACATATACTGTTAACATTAGCATGTCGGTAACGCGAACCTATAAGATTTACCCCTACCATAATCGATTAACGCGCCTAAAGAAGTTTTCACTTAAAAAATAAATGAATGGAGGAATGAAAATATTACTAAAATTTTTCTTACTTTGGAGTTTGTCATTTTGCCCATGGATTAATTTGCAGAATATGCTGATGCTTAAAAGTACTCTAATATCATGAATTTTAGGAGCTGATGCCACCTTTTTCATAACCCAAAAAGCAGTCTCATAAAACAGACAAAATAAGTCCGGGAACTGTAGCGCAACTGTCTTTCGAATGCAGTTTTTTTGTTGAAATGCATGAAAACTACCGACTTCCAGTTCAATTATGATGTAAGTAGTATTAGTAAGTATTTACCCTAATTGAAAATTGCGTAGCAGTTGATCCTTATTTACTTATTTAACATTTATTGGATCTCCAACAGAGACTAGACAATTACATGCAAGTTTACAAGAAAAGGGCAAAATACTAGAGTACGCTTCCAAGTACATATCTAGGTACTAAGGCCCTAAAACCAAGGACTGAAACGGGTATGATCAATACTGGATTTTTTTCGGTTACAACAGTTATATTTTATAGATATACGTTTTAAAGGTTACCTTATATTGAATACAATAAGTATTTACACCGGTTACCGAAATAAAAAATCCCTCTATCTTACACGAATCGTCGGCATTAGTCATAGGGTTGCGCATCGCCTTTGTGTTTGTAACCGGTATTAAAATGGTAACCTAAATAGAGTAACATGTTTCTTCTTCTTGTCGTAGAAGTAACCAAAATTCTTCGATACCTGTACCGTAATTTATAAAGGTTTTCGGTCCCTGCCTAAAATTATAACCCATATATACTACAGAACTCAGCAATCCACCCGACCGAATCCAGCAAGTCGAACGGCACGAAGGCGACGGCGGGCGGTTCGCACGAGCCGGAACCGGACCTGCCCTACCGGGACTTGACAGAGCACAAGCCGTGAGTAGGTTTAGTTCCAATGGATGTTGTACTGTACATATTACTATATTTTATTAAGTTTTGGGCCAAGAAAATTTAATTCGCTGTCGTACCATCGACACGGCGTAGAAGAGGATTGTTCTTATTGCTATTCAACATTTCATGCTTAATTTTTTTAATGGAAGACTAAAGAACATCGCCCATTATAACAGCACCGCTCCAGCGCAGTAACGCCCCGGCACCGCCTTGAGAAATCTAGTCGCCAACGCGCCGTAAGCAAAGCGATCGCTAGTCGCCAACGCGGCGTAAGCAAAGCGACCACTAGTCGCTAACGCGCCGTAAGCAAAGCGATCGCTAGTCGCCAACGCGCCGTAAGCAAGGCGATCGCTAGTCGCCAACGCGGCGTCAACGTGGCGTAAGCAAGGCGATCGCTAGTCGCCAACGCGCCGTAAGCAAGGCGACCGCTAGTCGCCAACGCGCCGTAAGCAAGGCGACCGCTAGTCGCCAACGCGCCGTAAGCAAGGCGACCGCTAGTCGCCAACGCGCCGTAAGCAAGGCGACCGCTAGTCGCCAACGCGCCGTAAGCAAGGCGACCGCTAGTCGCCAACGCGCCGTAAGCAAGGCGACCGCTAGTCGCCAACGCGCCGTAAGCAAGGCGACCGCTAGTCGCCAACGCGCCGTAAGCAAGGCGACCGCTAGTCGCCAACGCGCCGTAAGCAAGGCTACCGCTAGTCGCCAACGCGCCGTAAGCAAGGCGACCGCTAGTCGCCAACGCGCCGTAAGCAAGGCGACCGCTAGTCGCCAACGCGCCGTAAGCAAGACGACCGCTAGTCGCCAACGCGCCGTAAGCAAGGCGACCGCTAGTCGCCAACGCGCCGTAAGCAAGGCGACCGCTAGTCGCCAACGCGCCGTAAGCAAGGCGACCGCTAGTCGCCAACGCGCCGTAAGCAAGGCGACCGCTAGTCGCCAACGCGCCGTAAGCAAGGCGACCACTAGTCGCCAACGAGCCGTAAGCAAGGCGACCGCTAGTCGCCAACGCGCCGTAAGCAAGGCGACCGCTAGTCGCCAACGCGCCGTAAGCAAGGCGACCGCTAGTCGCCAACGCGCCGTAAGCAAGGCGACCGCTAGTCGCCAACGCGCCGTAAGCAAAGCGACCACTAGTCGCTAACGCGCCGTAAGCAAAGCGATCGCTAGTCGCCAACGCGCCGTAAGCAAGGCGATCGCTAGTCGCCAACGCGGCGTCAACGTGGCGTAAGCAAGGCGATCGCTAGTCGCCAACGCGCCATAAGCAAGGCGACCGCTAGTCGCCAACGCGCCGTAAGCAAGGCGACCGCTAGTCGCCAACGCGCCGTAAGCAAGGCGACCGCTAGTCGCCAACGCGCCGTAAGCAAGGCGACCGCTAGTCGCCAACGCGCCGTAAGCAAGGCGACCGCTAGTCGCCAACGCGCCGTAAGCAAGGCGACCGCTAGTCGCCAACGCGCCGTAAGCAAGGCGACCGCTAGTCGCCAACGCGCCGTAAGCAAGGCGACCGCTAGTCGCCAACGCGCCGTAAGCAAGGCTACCGCTAGTCGCCAACGCGCCGTAAGCAAGGCGACCGCTAGTCGCCAACGCGCCGTAAGCAAGGCGACCGCTAGTCGCCAACGCGCCGTAAGCAAGACGACCGCTAGTCGCCAACGCGCCGTAAGCAAGACGACCGCTAGTCGCCAACGCGCCGTAAGCAAGGCGACCGCTAGTCGCCAACGCGCCGTAAGCAAGGCGACCGCTAGTCGCCAACGCGCCGTAAGCAAGGCGACCGCTAGTCGCCAACGCGCCGTAAGCAAGGCGACCGCTAGTCGCCAACGCGCCGTAAGCAAGGCGACCGCTAGTCGCCAACGCGCCGTAAGCAAGGCGACCGCTAGTCGCCAACGCGCCGTAAGCAAGGCGACCGCTAGTCGCCAACGCGCCGTAAGCAAGGCGACCGCTAGTCGCCAACGCGCCGTAAGCAAGGCGACCGCTAGTCGCCAACGCGCCGTAAGCAAGGCGACCGCTAGTCGCCAACGCGCCGTAAGCAAGGCGACCGCTAGTCGCCAACGCGCCGTAAGCAAGGCGACCGCTAGTCGCCAACGCGCCGTAAGCAAGGCGACCGCTAGTCGCCAACGCGCCGTAAGCAAGGCGACCGCTAGTCGCCAACGCGCCGTAAGCAAGGCGACCACTAGTCGCCAACGCGCCGTAAGCAAGGCGACCACTAGTCGCCAACGCGCCGTAAGCAAGGCGACCGCTAGTCGCCAACGCGCCGTAAGCAAGGCGACCGCTAGTCGCCAACGCGCCGTAAGCAAGGCGACCGCTAGTCGCCAACGCGCCGTAAGCAAGGCGACCGCTAGTCGCCAACGCGCCGTAAGCAAGGCGACCGCTAGTCGCCAACGCGCCGTAAGCAAGGCGACCGCTAGTCGCCAACGCGCCGTAAGCAAGGCGACCGCTAGTCGCCAACGCGCCGTAAGCAAGGCGACCGCTAGTCGCCAACGCGCCGTAAGCAAGGCGACCGCTAGTCGCCAACGCGCCGTAAGCAAGGCGACCGCTAGTCGCCAACGCGCCGTAAGCAAGGCGACCGCTAGTCGCCAACGCGCCGTAAGCAAGGCGACCGCTAGTCGCCAACGCGCCGTAAGCAAGGCGACCACTAGTCGCCAACGCGCCGTAAGCAAGGCGACCGCTAGTCGCCAACGCGCCGTAAGCAAGGCGACCGCTAGTCGCCAACGCGCCGTAAGCAAGGCGACCGCTAGTCGCCAACGCGCCGTAAGCAAGGCGACCGCTAGTCGCCAACGCGCCGTAAGCAAGGCGACCGCTAGTCGCCAACGCGCCGTAAGCAAGGCGACCTCTAGTCGCCAACGCGCCGTAAGCAAGGCGACCGCTAGTCGCCAACGCGCCGTAAGCAAGGCGACCGCTAGTCGCCAACGCGCCGTAAGCAAGGCGACCGCTAGTCGCCAACGCGCCGTAAGCAAGGTGACCGCTAGTCGCCAACGCGCCGTAAGCAAGGCTACCGCTAGTCGCCAACGCGCCGTAAGCAAGGCGACCGCTAGTCGCCAACGCGCCGTAAGCAAGGCGACCGCTAGTCGCCAACGCGCCGTAAGCAAGGCGACCGCTAGTCGCCAACGCGCCGTAAGCAAGGCGACCGCTAGTCGCCAACGCGCCGTAAGCAAGGCGACCGCTAGTCGCCAACGCGCCGTAAGCAAGGCGACCGCTAGTCGCCAACGCGCCGTAAGCAAGGCGACCGCTAGTCGCCAACGCGCCGTAAGCAAGGCGACCGCTAGTCGCCAACGCGCCGTAAGCAAGGCGACCGCTAGTCGCCAACGCGCCGTAAGCAAGGCGACCGCTAGTCGCCAACGCGCCGTAAGCAAGGCGACCACTAGTCGCCAACGCGCCGTAAGCAAGGCGACCGCTAGTCGCCAACGCGCCGTAAGCAAGGCGACCGCTAGTCGCCAACGCGCCGTAAGCAAGGCGACCGCTAGTCGCCAACGCGCCGTAAGCAAGGCGACCGCTAGTCGCCAACGCGCCGTAAGCAAGGCGACCGCTAGTCGCCAACGCGCCGTAAGCAAGGCGACCGCTAGTCGCCAACGCGCCGTAAGCAAGGCGACCGCTAGTCGCCAACGCGCCGTAAGCAAGGCGACCGCTAGTCGCCAACGCGCCGTAAGCAAGGCGACCGCTAGTCGCCAACGCGCCGTAAGCAAGGCGACCGCTAGTCGCCAACGCGCCGTAAGCAAGGCGACCGCTAGTCGCCAACGCGCCGTAAGCAAGGCGACCGCTAGTCGCCAACGCGCCGTAAGCAAGGCGACCGCTAGTCGCCAACGCGCCGTAAGCAAGGCGACCGCTAGTCGCCAACGCGCCGTAAGCAAGGCGACCGCTAGTCGCCAACGCGCCGTAAGCAAGGCGACCGCTAGTCGCCAACGCGCCGTAAGCAAGGCGACCGCTAGTCGCCAACGCGCCGTAAGCAAGGCGACCGCTAGTCGCCAACGCGCCGTAAGCAAGGCGACCGCTAGTCGCCAACGCGCCGTAAGCGTGGTGACCGCTAGTCGCCAACGCGCCGTAAGCAAGGCGACCGCTAGTCGCCAACGCGCCGTAAGCAAGGCGACCGCTAGTCGCCAACGCGCCGTAAGCAAGGCGACCGCTAGTCGCCAACGCGCCGTAAGCAAGGCGACCGCTAGTCGCCAACGCGCCGTAAGCAAGGCGACCGCTAGTCGCCAACGCGCCGTAAGCAAGGCGACCGCTAGTCGCCAACGCGCCGTAAGCAAGGCGACCGCTAGTCGCCAACGCGCCGTAAGCAAGGCGACCGCTAGTCGCCAACGCGCCGTAAGCAAGGCGACCGCTAGTCGCCAACGCGCCGTAAGCAAGGCGACCGCTAGTCGCCAACGCGCCGTAAGCAAGGCGACCGCTAGTCGCCAACGCGCCGTAAGCAAGGCGACCGCTAGTCGCCAACGCGCCGTAAGCAAGGCGACCGCTAGTCGCCAACGCGCCGTAAGCAAGGCGACCGCTAGTCGCCAACGCGCCGTAAGCGTGGTGACCGCTCGCTGCCGGCACGCCACCGGTGAGGTGACAGCTTATTCACAATCGAGGCATCACCGCGCGGACGGCATGCATACCGCCTGCAAGCGTTTCTTCGCCGAGGAGCCTTGCTTGAAGCGTGCTGTCGGCGCGACGTGTGACGGCTCGCGGGCCACTCGCTGCCCGCGAGCCGTCCACTGCCATCGTAAAATAGACTAATGCATTTGGTTTAAAATCCTATCTTGAATGACAAGTTATTTGCCGTGTCGGAGCGGTGCTGCTATAATGAGCGATGTCCTTTACAGCTTATAAAAAACAGAAAGCGTAAGGCAGTTTCAGAAATTCACTTATAAAATACCTACAGTACGGCCGTTGAATCATGGCCGGTCTGAAGTTTGTACAGAAGACTGCGCAACAGCCCCGGATCTTGATTTTTTTTAGGCGGTGCAAAAACTGCCGTCTGCCGCTCGTTTTGGGGATACGGGAAAATTTTCTCAAAATGAAAATTTTGGCAGCAACATATTAATCAAATTGTATCGATCGATAATGCGTCAATTCAACAGGGGCGCCAAAACTATTGTAAAAAAGAAAAAAAATAGAAAGATTATAAATGTGCTGTGCGTCTTATCTATTGCAAAGTTGCTGTGTGCTGGGTGGAGCACTTGTCTGCTACGCTTGAATTTGTCGCCCCCTGAAGTTGTTTTGTTTTATTAAGTGTTATGTGACCTATTTCTATGATTGCTGGTTATCCTGTAATTGGCGACTGTATAAGTCCAAGGCTATTGTTAGCTATAGTACTTATAATATATTATATACAGAAGCTGTTGGTGTACCTTTATTAATAAATTAATATCTTTTAAATTTCGCCCCATACATCCCATTATTTATCAATCTTTTCCATCACTTGCAGTGAGGCGGATCCACTCTGGTGGCGGGACAAGTTCGCCCTGGACGAGTCACAACTGACTCTGGTGGGCTTCAGTAAAGGCTGCGTGGTCCTCAACCAGCTTATCTACGAGTTCCATTACGTCAAGACCTTGACGCCTGGAGACGCCCATATGATGAGGTAAGGAACAGAATAAAACCTAAGATCCAAATAAACATAGTGTAGTGTTTCGGCAAACGTCATGTAGGATGCCCTCAACCTAGGTGGAGGAATGATCAAACTCAAACACAAAGCATTTATTTCGGGGGTCGGTCAGTCAGAAAGATAAAGCTAGTTGCCCCATTACAAAGCGTAGTTAGTACTATGGAGAAGAACGGGCAAGAAACTACACGGACACTCTTTTAAATGAACAATATTGTTTTAAGGATTATTATTCTGGGATTTCAGAAACTGGTATTATCAACTCTATGTTACTTACATCTTTGACGTTAAGGCAAATGTACTCTACCTATTCCGATCTCTGACTACTCTCTCTGATTTACTTTTCAAACTCTTCCATTAATCTATGATAATAACCTCATATTCTATGTTTTAGGTTCATGTCCCGCATAGTGGACATGTACTGGCTGGACGGCGGGCACGCGGGCGGCAAGAACACCTGGATCACGTCGCGCAGTCTCTTAGAAACGCTCACGAGGCTCAGTAAGTTTATCACTTTATCTAACTTAGCAGTCAACAGTTTATAATGCCAATGGTTTCTTGCCCGTTTTTCTCCTTAAGAACCTACGCTTTGGAATGAGCAACTAGCTTCATCTTTCTGACTGACCGAGTAGGCGGCTCCTTGATAATTCAAATGTGCCTGTAATTGGTTTAACTCTTTCCGGATTAGTGTTTAGTGTCACTCATCACCTCTTTCAGTTTTTTTTATTATTAAGATCATCACTAGATGGCGCGGATCTTAATAAAAAATCTGAAAGGGGTTGTTTTGGGGTTGTGCTTATTTAATATATACTTTATCTTCTCCTCTTCCCTCTACTTTATCTTTCTCTTCTTTTTCTTTCTTTTGCTTCTTCTTTTTATTTATCTTTTTTTTCACCATGTTTTTTTTTTCTCTGCACAGCCATGTAATCTACCAGAGTTCTCCATATTTTATCAAAAATACCTAGTGTTTCTCCCTAATTACTTCTGGCAAGACCACCCAGTGGTAGGAATAATTGTGCAAAATCATTGACGTTTAAGTTGTTTAATCTGTAGTGCCTTCCTTCCTACTGTTCTTTTAGTAATTTTACCTTCTGACAGCAACTTCATAGTAACGAGAATTAAGCCAAAATTACATTACGAATTTAGTTACATGAAATGAAATAAAATTATAGGGCGACTTTTTCGTTGGTGACAGTCCCATGGTTCAAGCGAGCGAGCGACTGACGCTATCGCCAAGCGGTCTCACCGCCCGCACACTTGTACTAAAAAGTCGCACTTTAATTTTATGTCACTAATTCCGTACTATAATTTTGGCTTTAATATCACTGTGATGCCATAACAGAGGTAAAATAACTGTGAAAGGATTGTAGTGTAGAGTGCTACAAATATCTTTTGGCGCCTGAATAACATTGACAGGGGGGCGTTGTTTGTAAACACTTGTGAAATTATCACAGAAATTGTATTGACGAAACAAGA
This sequence comes from Agrochola litura, assembly GCA_949152395.1. NCBI lineage: Eukaryota > Metazoa > Arthropoda > Insecta > Lepidoptera > Noctuidae > Agrochola > Agrochola litura. The sequence continues at coordinate 31,972,286 of OX424490.1, read as the reverse complement.
TGGCAGCGTTAGTTCCAATTTTGGCCACGCGCCAATAGAACTTTGTAGCGTTGTACTTTCTCCATCGTAACTAGTACCATAGGTAATTAAACAATAATTTAATTCCAGATGTGAACGTGTTCGTCCACGTAAGTCCTTACCAAGTACAAGACGAGGGCAGACCCTGGATTGGCAGAGAAGAGAAGGCTTTCACGGGTCTACTTAAGAAACTTGGCGCTAAAGTAAGAATCGTAATTTAGTTAGTCGTCAAATAAAATTGAACCTTAGGGACCGTTCAAGTATTACGTAAGCACTATAGGGGGGCGGGGGGTCTATGCTTTGCTTATTTCTGATGACATGGGGGGTGGGGGGATCTAGATGGTGATTACGTCAGAGGTAATTATTTTCTTTTTTACACATATTTCAACCCACACATTGTCTATGCTTGAAAACGAAACGCATATTCGGGGATTCCCACAAATAATTAATACGTTTAGGTACTCGCTTAGAACCGAGTAGGGGAATTACCGCGTGTTATTCACTTGTCTAAATTTACACTTGTTAGAATTATAACTGCTGCTCATGAATCAATAAAAAAAACAGATTACTTACATTAAAAGAAAAATGCAAATACTAATGTTTACGTAAGCATGGGAGGGGGGGGGGGGGGGGTAAGAGCTTTGCTTACTTTTGCTGACAAGGGGGAGGCGGGGGTAAATCATTGTAATAAATCTGCTTACGTAATACTTGAACGGCCCCTTATGCTTGTGTAATAAAGGCTAAACTACATAATTATTAGTTAATTATGAATCGTACATGTTTTGTATCCAGTGTTGCTAACACTACAGAGAATATTAACAAAATAAAAATCGCTAATAAGTCTTGAGCAAGTGTGGTGATCAAAGCTCGTGCCTTCTCTGTAGAAGAGTTCTGTGCCCTGCAGTGGGCCAATAATGGGCTGGTATAAACTATTAACCTTTCTAAGCCTTAAACTGTTCACAGCATTTTCCCCGCATCACCGCAGTCTTTCCTGTGACCATATATTATATCTCTTCCAGGTAAACAGATACCTCCACGACCAACCCGGCATGGCACACTCGCTAAACATGCACTTCGAAGTCCTGGCCAACTTCAAGAGCATGCAGGACTGCATACCAGAGGGCATGCCTGATGCTTCTGATGAAGAGGCTTAAGAAACCTCGAAGATGGTTTAAAAAAGGGGCTTTTATAGAGGGATATTTTGGTGGCAATATTTTATCTAGACTTAAGCCCGGTTTACAAGGTGCAATATAATTGTCTGTGGCATATCATAATTTGAGCAATAATAAAAGTTACACCGTCTAAAAAAAAACTAGTTGTAACCAGGGACAGAAATAGGTATTATAAATACGGGTATTTTTTCGGTTTTAACATTTACGTTTTATACAGGTATTTTTAAAGGTTACCTTAAAATGAATAAAACCAGTGTTAATACCGGTTACCGAAACAAAAATGACCTTTACACGAACCGTCGGCATTAGTCATAGGGCGCGTATCGTCTGTGTGTGTAACCGGTATTAAAACGGTAACCTAAATAGGGTAACATGTTTCTTCTTCTTGGTTGCTCAGATAGCGGTAAACTTAGTAACCAAAATTCTTCGATACCTTTACCGTAATTTATAAAGGCTTTCGGTCCCTGGTTTCAACTATAGATTGTGCAATCCACGAAGACGCGCCCCACTCCGCGTTTTCTGTACTGTAAGCTGAACTCTAGTACGGCGCTGAGCGGAGTGGGGCGCGTCTTCGTGGATTGCACTATCTATAAACACGATGTAAGTCATTGTTTTATTTCATGATTATTGTATACTACAGGCAAGGCACTTGCATTATGTAAACACGGCTTTAGGGGTCGGACAGTGCTGGATGTTTTTTTTAATTCAGAAAATAGACACTTTTAACGCGCTTACGGACACTAAACGAAACATACACGTAATAACAAAAAAACTCATTTTGTGTCAGTATTCTTCAACCGATTAAAACGCGTTAGCTGGTGTCCCGCTAGCTATTTTGTATTTTTCGTCCGTACTGTCCGTCTCCTGCGTTAGCTAACGCAAAACAAAACTCGAAGAAGTCTCCATGAAGCAATACAAAGATCATAATAAGTACAGATAGTGCCATCCACGAAGACGCGCCCCTCTCCGCGATTACTGTACTGTAAGCTGTACAGTACGGAGTGGAGCGGAGTGGGGTGCACTATCTGTACTTCGAGAGTTTTATACACATTGGTTTCAAGTTTTTTTTTTGTTAGAAAGTTTTTACAATGTGAAAACTAGCCCTCTTTTAACATCCTACTGAGAATTAACGGAATTGGCCAACTGGCCACTGGACCAAAGAGGTTAATTTAACGCTGCCTTTTCTACGGGATTCCAATGATGGAATATTTGCGCTGGAATTATATTTTGGCTTGTGATAAAGAGGAGGTCAATTTCTGGACGAAGTTGAATAGTTAAAATGAAGAAGGTTGTGGGGAAATTTTGTGAAAACTCAAGACTATGAGACTTGAGAAAATATCAAATATAATTTATTTCTGATATTTTTGTGGACAGGCTTTTTTTAGCCCAGACAAGCCTAGAGATAAGATTATTTTTTTAAAGTGTTGATACTTTTAATAACTTGACTATGATAGGTTTTAAAAAGAGTTCTAAACTCAAGTACTTGTTTTGCGAGATATCCTCTCAAGAACTGAATTTTCGTTGATTTATTTATTAATATTTTATATAATTATGTATTATTGATGTTATAGTTATTGACAGTATTTTGTGAGATTAAGTTATTTATGTGGGTCGAAATTGGACTTTGTCTTGTCAATATTCATGAATTTTGTTATTTTAAGCCATTTACCAGTTGCCAATAAATACATTTTACAGTATTTAAACCGTAGTACTTAGTAGGAATATAATAAAGCTAACTCTCCGCTTTTTTAATGATTATGATTTATCGCACCCTCTCCAAGAGTCGCATTGTGGCAATCTTAGATGTAATCATTTTGTAGGGACACGTGACCTTCACAATACATGATTTTGATGTATTGGAGGTAATAACATTAGGAGTTCGGGAGTTTACTTACCGATGGTAACCCCACTCAAAGCTATCTATGTGTCTACAGATAGTGCCATCCACGAAGACGCGCCCCACTCCGCGATAACTGTACTGTAAGCTGTACTTTAGTACGGAGCGGAGCGGAGTGGGGCGCGTCTTTACGCATGGCATTATCTATAACTACGAATTCTCAAACGACGCTAAAATGCATCTTATTTGAATGTCTTAAGGTATTTTCTGGCAGTCAACCTAGACGGTGACTGTTGAATTTACAGCGTGAAACATAGCGGCGACTTATATTTTTTTGAATAACCTTTGAGAATTCGAGTGTAAATTTAATAGGTATGTGCAATAAATGTTTTTTTATTTATTGACTTGTACTGGCTGCAAGAAAGCAATATTAACTGTATGACATGCATGTGTACTGCTATATTTACCCTAGACGTAAAGGCTCCCGCAGACAGGCCGGACGCGATACCGGTAGAACAATTTCCGTGTAGTTTTCATAGACAGCCTTTACTTATAACCGGTGATTTTATTGTGTACCTACTCATAAAATACAGTGATTACAAGAAGGAAACTTATGTTTTGTGGTTCGTCAATCTTTTGAACTTCCAAAATTAAAATTTATTTTCGAGTATTCTCCCTCAATTTCGTTATTTTAAGGCTAGGCTGGGCCTACAGTCATGATTTAACAATTAAAAGACAAAATGTTTAGAATAAAACAAATTCGTGTAATTCAATGTATAGTGTAAATAAATTGCTTTAAAATCTATATTTATTTGGATAGAATGAAATTGATCTCAATTCAATGAATAAAATTATTTTTAAAGCAAGCATTGTGGTTTTTCGTTTTGTAAATACAACCAAGTCTTCCCCTTCCTAAAGACTACCTACATCTTCAGATCCATTGAAATTTTTGTCACGTAGGCGTGTTTCACACCTTGTTCAGGTCGGCATGATTCAGTACAGCCGGGCGGCAAAATATAGTGTGCGTTACCCCAGCCAAATAATTTCGAAAGAGTCATTTAAATCTTATAGATAATTAGTTGCCCAGCTTCTGTAATTGTTGCGCACATTTTTTAATTTGTTGCATTTATAGTTTTTTAGTTATTTCACAAAACCATTTCCTGCTGGGGTAATGTTACCGCAGCCAGTTTTTTGTGTGGGTATATTGAAATAAATATTGGTGCCGATTCCCTTGTTCATAAACTAAACTAAATTTAAGTTCAGTGCATCTTTTTCTTTCTATTTCATTAAGAAAAGGACAGAAGGTACATTTTAGTTTAGTCCTGTCAAATTAATCAGTCGTCTTTCAAAATTAATTAGTCTGTCGATTGCCATACAAGTAAAATGAAAAAGATATTGCAGCTTTTACATTATAGGCAAACGTAGGACGCCAGGCGAAGTTAGAGCAGTTGACCGGTATTACTTACGCTGAAATTTTACAGGTATACAACTGAACTAAGCAACTAATTATTGGTATAACATGCAGTTTATATATCCACATACAGGTTTATCGGTGGCCAAATAACGCGCATTGTGACCGTGAACGTGGAGAACTGAATATCATCATAATTCGTTAATTACTTACAGGATACTAATGAAACTTCACATACATTTGAAGGCAGTAAAGTAAGTCTTTAGAGCTCTTATTCAAAGTGTTAGGACCTTTTGAAGTGTTTTTAGATTTATTAAATAACCTTTAAATGGTGCATTATTTTGTTTTTTTTTTTATTGTACAACAGGATCTCGATTAACTTCGCAGCCGAAGAAAGAACAAATACAAAATAAGGTGCAACATTTATTCGTCTAGACAACTAATCATAAATATGGCTAATATTTTTATCAATTTACCCACTAAAAAAAATGTCCGGCTGCGGTAACGTTACCAGCAGGAAATGTTTTTGTGAAATAACTAAAAAACTATCAAGTGCAACAAATCTAAAAATGTGCGCAACAATTACAGAAGCTGGGCAATTAATTATCTATAAAATTTAAATTACTATTTTCGACATTATTTTGCTGGGGTAACGCACACCAAAATATACATTTGATTTTGGCTTTTGCCAAATCTAAGAACACTATTACTCCTTGTCGAATCAAGTCGACGCTAAAATGTGTACACACCCCGACAGGCACACCCATACTATATATATTACTTTCCTCTATGCCCATACCTACTGAAGGGTGTTATGTAAAGGCACAGATAATATAATACTACGGTAAAGGCGACACACACGGCGATATAAATTCAAAATTCAAAAGTCATTTACGCAAACTAGGCTGAGAATCAGCACTTTTCGAACGTCAAAATTACATAAGACAGTCCCCCAAAAACGCCCACCCTTCACCACTTCCTAGTGCCTTTAGCTGGGAAGAAGAAGTGGCGCAACAAACTCCCCAGCAGCACAGCTGTCTGTTCAAGTTAGAGAATGATTCTATACAAAAGTATACAAAATAACCTACATTATGCAACACAAAACATAATTCAAATGATAAATTATAGGCCATATGTCAGCTAGCACACGCCAATATACCAACCAAAAACATCGAGGACTATACTCAAGCATTATTTAAAAAAATAAAAAGAAAATAAAACTAAACGTAAACAGAACTAAATATCTAAATAAAAGCCTCCAGACATAAAGGGCGTGCCCGCTTACATAAAGCTGTAATTGGCAGTTATAAATGATAAACTAGGACCATCGAGTTAAAAAAAAAAAAAAAATGAACAGTTAATTACTAGTAACAATAACAAAACCATGAACAGCAAGACATACACGTTCCGGTCCATCCACAGAACATTATTATCTCTATTATCTAAAGAATTGACTTTCGTTCTTGCACCGGTCACCTATACGGGTTCAAAAAACTGCACAGGTGGATTCCAATCATAAATATTTTATGATTCCAATACTCGCTTCGATCTACCTGAGCAGGAAAACTGCAGCGTTTATTTGAATCAAATCGTTGCAATGACATTCTTCGAGCCCTGGGCAAGGCTCGCTAAATCTGAAGGTGTTTACAAAAATAAAACAATTAAGTCCTTCTTAACAGTTTAATAAGTAAATTCATTAGTATAACTAAATACAGTAACCAATGCACTACAATAAACCCGTTCGTATCCAAAACAAATATTATGCTACAAATTAACATTGAAAGGTTACACGTCATACTGCTTACAGTGTAACCCTAAAGAAAAGGTTACAAGTGAAATAAATGTGATTTCAAAGCTTTGATTTAAAATGCATCACACGTAAAATTAAAACTTAAAAGAGAAACTACTCTTAACCTTTTTACAAATAAAGATGGAACTTAAAAGTTAAATTGTTTAGATTTTCTTTGAAATAAATATCACTGGCCATATTTACACTGGCGTCATTTTATTATAACTGGGTTACACTGCAAGTAATAATTGTTAAAATACCTAACACACAATGAAACAAGTGGACGAACACAGCCTTACTGACCTACACATACATACACATAGAGAGGAATGATTTAGTCCATTGATCAGAACAAAATTGATTTACAAACAGATTTCTATATAAAGTGATATTCGTGAGTACTACAATAAATTTGTAATATGAAAACTAAACTACAGTATCCAACATTGAAGAAGGGTCGTCGCACATCTATCAAAGTGCTGCGAAGCAAGGTTTACGATGCCAAAGAAATATCAACATTGTAGACTTTGAAATAAAGTCGAAACTTACTAATCCGATAGCGTGGAAGCGGACAGAGGCGAAACGCATACGGTAAAGTTATTTTCAACTGTATTTCAATGTATGTAATGCCGATATTTGATTGGCAGTCAATTGCCTTTGGCAGATGTAAGTCGGCCCTATGAAACATCTGACAAAAAAGAAGTTCAGCTGTTCCGATATTATGATTGATTAGTTTCTATATACTATAGTTTACTGGGTGAAGAGATCTATCGGGTGGCTAGCAACACCATAGTCTGATCAGAATATACACTAATTAACATAATGCACTTTCGAGGCAGAATGCTGTATTTTATAAATGGATGCTTACACAGAAAACCTAGCTAAGTTATTTATATTAATAAATAATTTTAACACCTCATTAATATTCTCTTGCGCTCCCAGAGCCATGAAAATTATCCTATTACAATGTTATACTTTTTCGCTTCAAGTGGGGCATCTAAATACTAAATTATTAAAATTTTAAATCAAAACTGAATTGCACAATTCAAAGATATCATTCAATTGATTTTAATTCATAGCAATATACCAAGTTAACTATCCGTTCTGAACGCACTATTAGTAATTATACAGTACCCGGGCAAAAATATGACAATGTTTGAAAGACACTGTCAGATAGGCAGTAGCTCATGTAAAATACTGGTATTCAGTAGCATCCGGTTAGACAGGAAGCCGATCCTAACATAGTTGTTACTTTAATGCACACACTGGTGCCGATTCCCTTGTTCACAAACTAAACTAAATTTAAGTTCTGTGCATCTTTTTCTTTCTATTTCATTAAGAAAAGGACAGAAGATAAATTTTAGTTTAGTCCTGTAAAACTAATCAGCGCCTGTTACTACTCCATACAAGTTTAGACGTGATTAAAAACTTGCCTACTAAAATTACGTCAATTTACGTCGAGCGCTGATTAATATCATTCCATGTATCACATAATGAATTTATCTGTCATTGCTTCATTTTTTCTTTTTACCTATTGTGGTATAGTCATTTTATTCTAGTCATCGTCTTCACATATAATTATATCATTAATGTACACAAAATATTGTAAAGCATATTAAAAGAGCAACGGTGGAGATTCATGCACATTTTTCTCCTTACGAAACTACCTTTTGGAAGGGGCGACTAGAATCAATTCTATTAATTTGTAAATTTTGACGATCAAACGTGCCTTGTATGTGCCTATTGGAAATAAATTATTGACTCACACAGGTATGAGCGACTACACCACCAAACATTTGCTAAGACTCGCATGCCATATTTACGTCCAGATACTGTATTTCATTATACAATACCATTAAATCTACTCTACCTACCATATCCCTATGTAAGCATCTACTTAAGACCATCGCTAGTCACCTCACATGTTCTCAAACTGTCCGTCCTTGTCTAACAACAGGATGTTAGGGTTTTCCTTCTCAAATTCCGTGGGTTTCCTTAGTCGTTGCTGGTCTGTCCACTCGCCTTCCCCTGCCCCCCACTCTCCCACCTTCTCTCCTATTACATCGATCTCATCTTTAGCTCGTTGCTTCTCCACCTGGAGAGAAATATTGTACATTTTAGGAGTTATAAAGTTTGTGTGGGGTAAGTTCATTAAGCATGGTTAGATGAGGTTGGTGTGATGAAAACTAAAGAATTTTCTAGGTTAAGCTGCTTGATGCAAATATTGAGAATAATGGTTTGTTGAATCAGATTGGCCCAATTAATTACATTCAATACACAGTTTTCATAAAATGGAAGAAATCTGAGTACATTACAAAAAGTGAAACCATAAGTTAAGCCGTAACAACAGATCTAGAAGAAGTCCACCGAATCCTAGCCATTTCTCGTAATATGACAAACTAGTAAGTCGCCAGATAGAAATGTTAGGGCAAAAATTTATTGGACAGACTTCCTCTAGAATAGTCTAGAACATGCTAGTATTGCTAGTCTAAGATGAATGACAGTGGTATGGGAATGTGCGGTGTATAATAATCTCGCGGACCTGTTACCTCCGTGTCGTGTTTAGCGAATTTGTCGAACATGTTCGCGTAGAGCTGCTTTTCCTTCTGCTTCTGTTTCGCGATCGTTGACTTGCAGACAATGATCTGGTTGGCGGCAGCCTGCGGAACAAATGGATAAGATTGTATTCTTGGCATTTATATTTATCATTGTAAGTTTTAAAGTGATGAGCTGATTAAGATAAGTAAAAAAAATACCAACGAAATCAAAACTGTAAAATAAAAAATAACCTTTTAAAGTAACAAAGCTCCTAAACTTAAGTAAGAAATTTTGAGTCGGCGTCTCCTCGCTCTTCCTTTTTTTCATCGGTTAAAAATAAACCGAAAAGTAGAAAGTCAAACGAAAACCAATATGAAAAAATTAACTGATAAATATTTAAAACATCAAAATGTGTGACTGCAAAACATTTTGTCCATATGGCATTTTTTTATTGTCTGCCAGATGGTGGTGCCTAGACGTATGTCTAAGTACTAGTAGCAAGCAATTCACACATCACAAGATTCGTATATTTTTTTCAATAGTTTTTTTGCCAAAAATATAAAATATTCAATCACCTTATTCTGTGGTTCAGCCTCGACAATCTTCTCGAAATCCTTCATAGCCTGCTCAGCTTCCCCAAGCCCCAACAGAGCCTGACCTTTCCTAAACAGTCCCTTGACATTGTTCTCGTCAAACTTCAGGGCCTTGAGCGCGTGTTCCTTGGCCTCAAAGTAGTGAGGTGGCGTGACCTTCAGGTAGACCAGGGATAAGTTCAGATAGGCTGATAATAGGAGCTCCTTAGCTTGGTTCCGGTTTTCTTCAGTTTCAACTGTGTCTTCAGGCAGGTCTGGAAAATTTTTACAAGTATGTTACATAAATTTTTCCTACATACACACTGCTGCATGTCAGATGTACTGTCGGGTAACGGAACCACGCTAGGCAACACCGCAGCAAAACAGTGCGAAGATGTTTAGAGAGAGTTCTAAAGCCGCCCCTTAGGCATTTGACTTGGCTTCACATGCCGTCGAGAAATATCCCTCAGGCATGTGTTCCTCACGATGTTTTCCTTCACCGTTTTTAAAGCAAGTGATAATTATACGATACGCACATGAATCGGAAAAGTCAAGAGGTGCGTGCCTTGGGTTCGAACTCGAGACCTATGACTTGGCAGTCTGACGGTCACACCACTGCGATGGATCACTGCAGCTGTCCTTTACTGAAAGGACTGGCTGGCATTAGTTACAGACAGAAGTGAGTTCTAAAGGGAGAGGGAGGGTTTTGCCCTCCATTGTGACTATACAGATAGAAAGATAGACGTCATCCACCAGCTAAAATTCTCTCTATAAAACAAAAAAACACAGACACAGACTCACCTTCAATTAATGTAGTAACCCTCTTATACATCTTGATGGCCAGCTGGAACTTACTTCCCTTGAAGTAATTAGTTCCCTTCTCCTTGAACATCTTGGCTTGTTCTATCTTCTCTGCACCATCCATGGACCAAGAGTCTTTGGTTTTCTCGAAACTGTTCAATTTCACTATATATTCTACTGGAGAGTTAGGTGGTACTCCTAGTTCTGCATTTCCTTCAGATTTGAAGGCGTATTTCGGCTGGATTGATAACCGAGACTTCTCTCCTTGAGCGAACTTTTCTAGGGCTCTCTCAATGCCCTCGCATACCTTGTGTTCGCTTCCCTCTCCTAGTGGGAAGGTGACTGTTCTTGTGTCGAAGACTTTGCCGTCGGCTTGCAGTCTGCCTTCCAATTCGACTGTTGAAGAAATGATTGTTTTAGTTAACTGAATTAACCAAAACACGCTAAAAACCAGTCGGTGATCATTTTTTTCTATATCAGTATGACTTTTATGTCATCGACGTAAGGTTTAAATTGAGCTCATGAAAAGCAAAAACTATGTAAAGCCACCTGCGCGTGTTTTTACACAAAAACATCGCAACAAAGAGGCGTGGTCATACACATTTGTCTAAGCTTTGTTTGAAAATAAATGTTTATGTGTAAGCTTTTTTGTGTAATGTTTCCAAAAAACATGCGCAGGAGACCCGGCTTTACTTACACTTTCAGTAATTTTATGTTACTGAATTTATTTAACTCCATATCAAAATTCTAGCTGGCTGTCATCACATTCACAATTACATTTCCTTATGATAATATTATGTATCTCATTTCATTCTATTCAGACCGTCAGATGCGAACCTAACAATAAAATATCATGTTACGGCAGTGAAGAGAAATGCACCTTTTTTTAGGGTTCCGTAGTCAACAAGGAACCCTTATAGTTTCGTCATGTCCGTCTGTCTGTTTGTCTGTCCGCGGTCTAGCTCCAAGACTGTTAATACTAGAAAGTTGCAATTTGGCAAGGGTATACATATTAATCATGCCGACAAAGTGGTAAAATAAAATTATAAAAAATATTTTTTTTAGGGTACCTCCCCCCCTATACGTAAAGTGGAGATATATATATTTTTTCTATCCCTTGGTGTGGGCTATCGTTGAAAAGGTCTTTTAAAAACATTGTGAGTATGTTAAAACCAGTTTTGAATTCAGAGATCCGTATGCGAAATATTAAGCTTTAAAGTGCAAATTTTTGCTAGGGTCAAGTGTCCCCCCCCCTGCCAGCTAAATGGTTGGTTTTAGATATGTGAAAAAAATTCACGGCAGTAGCTTATATAACGAATTTAAAAGAAAACTATCACAGCTGAGTAGGCTTTACAAGTCAACGAGTAATAATCGACCAACTTAGATTTGCGGTTGTAAAAACAAGTTCTCCCATACATTCCGTATGATTTTTTTTTTTTTCAACTACAAAGTTAAGTTTGTTCTTGGGATAAATTCATCCCAACTACGGAACCCTACATTGTGCGTGGTCCGACATGCACTTGGCCGGTTTTTTATTTATAGCATTGAAAGCAAACCTACCTGTTAATGGGAATAAAACTTTTTACAAAAAAAACAACCGACTTCCAAAAAAAAACACTACAAAGTGAAAAATAACTTTAATTTCGGAAGTCGGTGTCTTGGGTTTTGTGTTTTCGTTTTTTGCCACCGACTTCCGAAATTAAAGTTATTTTTCACTTTGTAGTGTTTTTTTTTGGAAGTCGGTTGTTTTTTTTGTAAAAAGTTTTTATTTTTCACTTTTTAGTTGTGGCACCTACCCCACACACATTCGAATACCACTACCTGCTACCAGTGAGAGGAACTTATCATATCATCTACATACTAAGTGGGAAAAAAATACGTATTTTGTAGCTAACTCAAAAACTACCCAAGCAAAGTTAATAAAATTTACATGGGACTAATTTGGAAGCACACCCATTCAAACAAAAAAAGAATTTTCAAAATCGGTCCACAAATGACGAAGAAATCGGTGGACATACATAAAAAAAAAAAAACAAACATACGCGTCGAACATATAACCTCCTCCTTTTTGGAAGTCGGTTAAAAATAAAGGGGAGAGAAAACAGTGTAGCTAGTAGGATTTTGTACCTCACGCATTTGTGATAAAGTCTATTTTCAATTTCTATAGTGTAACCAACTGCTTATTTTCTACCCGACTACGGCGAAGCAAAAAGGAGGGTTTACACGTAATCTGTTCTATTTAAACACGTGTGACTCCGGATTGTTAAATTAACAATCCGGAGTCTGTCTGTGATGTCTTGTTTATACCTTTTTAGATGACTTTTTTGTCGTAGTTAAACATGATTAGGATAGGACACTGCTCGACAAATATTTGAAAAAAAAAAAAGGAATAATAAAAAGTCGGCCAAGTGCGAGTCGTACTCGCACACAAGGGGTTCCGTATCACCGTACAATATTTAGCAAAAAACCCGAAAAAAAATACGTTTCTTGTATGGGTACCCCCCTTTAATTTTTAACTTTATTTAATTTGTTGTTATAGCGGCAATAGAAATACACAATCTGTAAAAATATCAACTGTCTACCTATTACGGTTCATGAGATACAGCCCGCTGACAGACAGACGGACAGCGGAGGCAGTAATAGGGTTTCATTTGGCAACCTTCCGGTACGAAACCGAAAAAAACTATTAATGAAAGCAATAATAAATAATTTTGAAAAACCAATAATGCAATCGTATTAAATGCCTTCAAAACTTGTACTCATAATTTTTTTTCTATCTCTCGTATTTCAGGAGTTAATGGACAAAATGTGAAATTTTACTATAAAAATGACTGTATCGAACTCTGAAAACTATTGGTGAAAGTGATAATAAACACAACAAGCAATACAAAAACCAAAGGCATATTAAGGTCTTTCGGCTTATCTTCGTAAGTAATAGCGTGACTATTATGAACACAGTACTTGTGACTAGGCGACTAACAAAAAGTATTTACAAGGCAGATGTGAGTGGAAACGCCGAAAGGAGAACCCCTAGAAAGACATACAGTGATTCTTCATAATGTGCACATATCGAAATGAGGGAATCTATGCTTAATTTTGACGACAGAAAAAAAATATTTAAAACATCCAAATATTTTTTATACTTTTTATGGAATTAAAAAAAAATTGTAACAAAACTGTGTAACTTTTAAACTAAATCATCTATCGCGATGAAACAAACTCCATAATGATTGGAAGTAATTAGGCGTCCACATAAAATGAAAATTGAGAAAAAAAAACTACCCTCAATTGAAAATAATCATGTTTTTTAGCAAAAATCTGTATTTTTTTTTTTTTCATAAATTTTTACAATAGTTGTAAAATTTATAAATAAGATGCCAAAGAGAAAAAAAATACACTAAAAAATTAAAAAACTTTATTTTTTATTTTTTTTTGTAGCTAAATTAAAAAACTTTATTTTTTATTTTTTTTCCATCGATAAAATTAAGCATAGATTCCCTCATTTCGATATCTGCACATTATGAAGAATCACACTGTAAAGTGACCTTATTGGTGATGTTCTTTAGAAAAGTAAGGTAGACTGCGTAGTACTCGCAACCGACATGCGTGTATGACCACTTGATCAAATGTATAAACGTAATCGAAGCAAAAGGAGTATGTGAGAATCGTGGCAGGTGGGGTTCTGTAGTTTCTGCCTACCCCCATGGGAAAAAGGCGTGAGTTTACGTATTTACAAGTCCGTGACTTCGTCCGCGAGTCTATTAACCTTCTTCAAGAATTGGGCTATCCAATGCAAAAATTTTTTTTTCAAATCCGACTGATAGGTCTGGAGATTACTCCCTGCATACAAACTTGCAAACAAAGAAATTTTACCTCTATATATAAATTATTAAATGCTAGCTTTCGCTCGCGGCTTCGCCCGCGTTGATGTCGGAAAGTATTCTATAGTAATATGTTAATGCAGTACCCTAATTGCGTAACTTATTTTCGTAAACAATTATACCTAATTTGTTTCATTTTGACAGTTCAACAACATTCATTGCGTTATTTACTTTGTTGAGCAGATTTTTTTTCAACTTATGAAGCAATGGATTAGCAATCTGTTTCAAATCTAAACAGATTGCGATTGTGTTGTATTACGCAATTACGAAACTGGTTATATACTATCTGTGAGCCAAATTTCATCCAAATCCGTTCAGCCGTTATTGCGTGATTGAGTAACAAACATCCAAACACACAAACTTTCACTTTTATAATATTAGTAGGATTATAGTAGAATAGATGTACCTGTGACCATGGCGCCGTCATTGGGTGCGTCGGTTCCGGTACCCTGCTCGATGATGTGACGCAAGATGCCCTTGTTCTTGCTAGGAGAGAGGTCTTCCACCTTCCAGTCTATCATCTCGACCTAAACAAGTCAATGTAGATGCTTTTTTATATATGCCTTACATGATCTTACTTCTTATTAATATTTGAATAAAAAAACTTTTTACAAAAAAAAATCAACCAACTTCCAAAAAAAAAACACTACAAAGTGAAAAATAACTTTAATTTCGGAAGTCGGTGTCTTTGGTTTTGAATTTTCGTTTTTTGCCACCAACTTCCGAAATTAAAGTTATTTTTCACTTTGTAGTGTTTTTTTTTGGAAGTCGGTTGTTTTTTTTTTTGTAAAAAGTTTTTATTTTTCTTTTATTTGTTGTGGTGTTTACCCTACACAAATTCGAATACCACTACCTGCTATGTAAATAACAGTGACAGGAACTTAACATATCATCCACATACTAAGTGGGAAAAAATACGTACGATTGCATTCAATAAGTACCTAGCCTCATCGCCAGAGGGCGCTGTAGTTTCAAAAGAGTTTTACCACAGTGTAGCACATTCTTTTTTAATTCTTTTTTCAAATTTTCATTCCAATCCCTTCATTTGTTTTAATTTGACAACTTATGGAAGCGAACGTGTCGATCGGTTTTACAAAAATGGAAAAAGAGCAATATCATTCGGTGATTCGATTCCTATTTTTGGAAGGGAAAACGCGCATCGAAATCAAAGAGCGCTTGGATGCTGTGTACGGTGACTCTTCTCCATCGATGGCCACCGTCAAGAATTGGTTCAACGAGTTTGCACGTGGCCGTACGTCGGTTTTTGATGAACTACGTCCATGTGCACCGAAAACAGCTGCTACGGAAGAAAACATTTAAAAAATCCATGATCTCGTATTGGCAGATCGCCGATTGAAGGTTCGGGAGCTAGCTGAGACTGTAGGCATTTCAGAAGGAACAGTGTATCATATTCTTAACGAGGAACTCGGCATGAGAAAGCTGTCGGCGCGATGGGTGCCGCGTTTACTCACACCAGAAAACAAGCGCAACCGTGAGACCACATCGGAGACGTGTTTGGCGCTGTTTAAGCGGAATCCAGCGGAGTTTTTGCGTCGTTTTGTGACCGTCGATGAAACCTGGATCCACTGGTACACACCAGAGACCAAGGAGCAATCAAAACAATGGATCCAGACCGGGGAACGTGCTCCAAAGAAGGCGAAAACTGTAAAATCGGCCGGAAAAGTTATGGCCACCGTTTTCTGGGATTCACAAGGTGTGATCTACATCGATTACCTCGAGAAGGGTAAAACAATTACAGGGCTTTACTATGCCGATTTATTGGGCCGATTCGACGCCGAATTAAAGAAAAAACGACCCCATCTGGCGAAGAAAAAAGTGCTGTTTCACCACGACAACGCACCGGTTCACAAGTCTGCCGTTGCCATGGCCAAATTGGTCGAATTACGCTACGAATTGCTGCCCCATCCACCGTATTCTCCAGATTTGGCCCCTTGTGACTTTTTTCTGTTTCCTAATCTGAAAAGATCACTCGCCGGGAATAGATATGGATCGAATGAGGAGGTAATCGCCGCCACGGAGGCCTATTTTGCAGAGTTTGACAAAAACTATTTTTCGGACGGGTTAAAAAAGTTGGAGCATCGCTGGGCTAAGTGTATCGAACTAAAAGGAGACTATGTTGAAATATAAATTGCCACTTTTCCAAAATTTTCGTTTACTTTTTGTAGGCTAAGGTATTTATTGAATGACCCTCGTATTATTGAAGCTAATTCAAAAACTACCCAAGCAAAGTTATAAAAAATTATATGGGACCACCTCTGAAGTATGACCTACCAAACAAAAAAAGAATCATTAAAATCAATTCATAATTGGCGGAGTAATAACGTAACAATCATACAAAAAAATAAAATAAACATACAGTTGAATTGAAAACTTCCTTCTTTTGGAACTACAAAATAAAAGGATTTCATAATTGACTAGCTTTTGCCCGCTGATGGCTTGCCCACATGGTGGTCAGAAATTATTCCATGGGAACTTACGACTGGACTAAAAAGTATCCTGTCCTAACCCAGTTCATGGTTTATCCATGAGCATCCAAATCTATTTGGCGTATATATAAGGCGTGATAAGATAACAGACAGACAGTCACTTTCATCAGTAATTTCATCAGTATGGATGAGTTCACTGTTACATAAAAGAGTAATTATTAAAATTTGCATACATTAATTAAGGAAAGAGGTCATAGGTTACATTATAATACATTCAAGGAAGTTCCTGCTACAAGTGTTGCACTGTAGTCAATAACTATTCATATGTGGTCAATGCTTTTAGGGTTTATTATAATTTTGGCAAAAAATCAGGTCACAACTGATTTAATTATTACATTGAATTAAAACCCTAGCAATACATTGCATTAATGAATTGTGATATTATGTTGATTAAAAGGCTTTTCGGTGTTCTGAACTGTGGTCACCAGAACATATAACTTTATTTATTCATTTCCTAGCTAAATAGATAACAATTTCAGGATATTGTGGTGAAAAGGAGTGGTGACCAAAACCACATTTCCTGTCAGAATTTATATCACCTAATGAATACAAATTTGTGAGTCTAATTCTGGGTATATAACATTGTCACTTAAAACATAGTCTAACAAGTTCTTATTTGAAAATTAAAAACTTAACATGACAAACTGTTGATCAAATCAAATAATTATTTTCAATTAAACACATACAAGGCACTTTTGAATGTCAAGAAATAGGTAGGTAAAGTAGGGTCATGCTCGCTCAGTATTGGTTTTAGATTTTTAGACCATGAACATAAGACTTATATATAAATTACTTGTGGGCATCATTTATATTGAGGATTTTATGTTAGCTTACCTCAAACTGCAGTGTGGAGTTAGGTGGAATCTTGGGTGGACTGCCAGCAGCACCATAAGCGTACAACGGAGCACAGGTCAAGACGCACACCTCCCCCTTCTTCATCGTTGCCACTCCAACGTCCCATGCTTTAATTACGGACCCTGACAAAAGGTGAAATGTGTTTTACTAGATTTCTAGAGAAAAAATGCAATTTCATTTTGAAGACAGACAAACTAACAGAATTATTCCGCCTTTTTCATTGAGTAGTAATATTAGCATCTTCACTCATCATCTCACTTTTGATTTTTGGTCAGGGTTATTTTCTTCGGGGTTATTCATGAGCATACAATGACTCAACATTAAATTTTAAAAACATCTATGCAAACATATTTCCATTTATAGTGCATATTTTTTTTACCAAAAGGCGCTCATAAATAAATTCGTTGATAGATTCAGTAACTAGTGATAAAAAAATATAAAGGGGTTTGAATCATAAATTTATTGATCAAGAGCACGTTTAGTAGTGTATAAATGCGGACTCTAATTATAGACTAGGTTAGAGATAAATCGATCAAGGCACCTAGTCAAGAGGTCAAGAACTAAACCACTATTGAATAGAATATTAAGTACCTTTTCCCAAATTGAACTCGAATGGCTCGTTCCTGTCTCTGCTGGAGTCGAACTTGGTGCCATCAAGAAGTGTTCCTGTGTAATGCACCGTGACTTGACATCCAGGGTTGGGAGTATCAGTCCCTGTACCCTCCTTGATGATCCTCTTCAACACACCGCGGTCACCGGTCTTTGTGATATCTACGCCTTCATCGACAGTCATGTCGGATGATTTTACTTTATTATTTTAAAATAATTAGGATTAATGAAAACTGCAACGTGACCAACGTGTTCGTTGTTAGGACAATTTTTTTAAATTGATTATTTTTCTCGATAACTCAGAATGAGTCGCGCGCCGGTCTATCTTTTGAATGAATTGCGCACCACAGATAAAACACAAGGAAGCGTGGTTTTTGGAATTTTCTAGATTGACTGTGTATATGTCTATCTCATGGTCTATCTCTTTTGTTTGTTTAGAAAGAGATATTTCATATATTTTTTTACTTTATTTTATTATACAGCGAATTGTTTAAGACGAACCTTCTAAAAATCTTCTCCTTCTTAAAAATGACAGCTGTATTAAAAACTTAAAAATCAGATCCTTTCTCCTGCAATTTTTTTTTTAGTTTTGTTTACTTTTATTATCTGTTGTCGTTCGTTTCTTGTTACGCATTTAAAATGAATTTATGAGAATTTATGAAAAATTAAAACTAAATACTCCTTGCTCTGTGATACCCCTCAAACTTTCAGTATATTAGAATGTACTCTGTGCCTCAAACTACCCTACAGATGTGACCCTGACCAGACCACAGACCCTGACGGAAGGTCACAGAGTACATTCTAATATACTGAAACTGAAAGTACCGCAAACCATCATCAGTTCATCACCATCACAGAACACTATTATCCTAACGGACTATCATACTGTTTCAATATATGAAGCGATTTTTCTGAGTTTGTCTACAAAAAGTCTTACAAGGTTATTCATAAAAACATAAGGATGCCTTTCATGCAGTTGCTAAATTGCTAGGTTCTGAACCACCTAAAATAGGGCACTGCCATTCGTTTGGTTTCTAGACTTTTTGTGCCAAAAAATCTTATGTTTAGGGGCTATAGTGAGTCAGAGTTCTAATGAAACAGGGAAATAATAGTATAGCAACGATTCATATTTACAATTCATTTATTATAAGGTTTCAGTCTTTAGAAGTTAGTTTTACTGATAATGTAAGTACCTGAAGTTATACATCATTTAAAACTTAAGACTGATAAATTTTAAGCATTATGTATGTTATCTAATTATCTTGCATTGTAAAGTGACTACACTTATTATAATGGTATTTCTTTTACAGATAATAATAATAATATGTACACCTGAATAAATACAAGCTGCCCGCACGCCTCACCTCACCTACTTGTTATAAGTAATGTAACTTAAACCAGAAGAATTAAATTGTTCTCTTTATCAACTTCTAGAATTATATAGACTTCTTATCAGCACTTTTACATTTAAGTCCTTTTTATTACAACCATAAAGAACAAATCTATTAACAATTGTTAGGGCATTTGGTGACATAATATCTGTAAAACTTTGCTGAACTTTGTGATAACAGTTTATGGGCTGGGTCATTTTTCCACTCATCTGAACCATCACAACAATCACAAATGCCATCATTTACTTGACTTGATGGTATTTTGTTGACGGTCACTGCCCTGCTTCTGTACTGTGTCTCACAATAGAAAGTTCCGTTCACACATGCACTTGTGCTGGGCTCGTCAGTTCCATCCTCACAATCACAGTACTCATCATTCACTTGCTCGAAAGGTATTCTTTGGTCGAATTTCAAACAAGTGAATTCGTTCTGATGATTTGGTCTGTATTTCGACATATGAGAGTACAATACACCATGAATTATGCCATTTGTGTTTATAAACTTATCAGCTTCAGAACGTAAGTGTGTGTAGGTTTTCACTTTCACATGATCTAGTTCCAAATCCAACACTGGTGCAACCCTGCTATTATTGCCGGCTTCCGACGTTATAGCCAAGAAAAAATACAGTTGATAGAGTATGAAACATATGACCATACACATAGTTAGGATTATGATGTTCTTCTTCTTTTTAATTCCCATTATGCTGCTCAGATACACGTCCAATCACTGCACTCTTGTTTCAGTTTTTTTTCAGTAATTTACCGATATTAATAAATAAACACAGAAGTCCAAGACAAGAAACCAGTGAACATTTACATTACAAACGGTAACACCGGTAACACAAAATCACAAATCTTCCGTATTCTATCCTTTTCTTTTCAGATCGGAAAGACGTGATAGAAACAGTAACTAATGCAATTTATAGGCAAAAGATATGGAATGTGCAGTCAGAAGACTGCTGTGAAATGTCATGCAAGCATTGACATATTAGACGTTTCTATTCACAAGATCTTATTGCGGTTCCTGATTCAATGCAAAAGAAGGCTTCATGAGTTTTTTACAGAAAATCAAAACTCACTAAACCTGTGCACTAAACTCACTATTTAGCTTGCTTCTTTTTTGCTTTTTACAATTGGGTTATTGGAAAAAGGAAGTGCATACCATTATAAATAACAAAACTTTTTCTAAAATAATCTAATTTTCCGTGAAATGATTTTTTTGAAAAATAAAACATTTCCCGTCATTCATTCAGTCAAATGTCATTGTCAATCAAAATTGACATGTTTGATTTTAAGTTACGTCACAAACGGGTAAATAAAAAGTGCTTTTATTGACGAAGAATTTCTTTTTGTGCAGTAAAAAAAATAGCAAATAAACTAATTTTTACTTGTGATGTCTAAGTTATAAGAAATTCACCATGGATTTCTTGACGGTGGACCGTCAAGTATCGTCCTCCGATAAAAAGGGGGACGAATCTGAACCTAATGAAGATCTTGAGGTAGTTTCTTATTGGTTTTATAAACGTAATTGTAGTGTATATTTTTAGCAGTGTTTCCTCTGAAACCCAGGTCTTAAAGTTTTAAAGTTGAGTTTCTCAAACTAACGGTGCTTGTTCAATAAAAAATCCTTTGTTTCATACTGTTGGAATGTTTGTGTAAATGCTAATTTTTTTACAAGCTCAGCCTTTTGATCGATTTATTGTATCCACTTGTTTATTTGAAGATTATTCAATCATGAAAGACAGCTTGATTAATAAAAAAATTATATTTTAGTCAAGAATCATTGACTATTTTAGTGTGCTTATCACTCTACATAACAAGGCTACTATGACTATGGACTAATTACTTGAAACAATTAAAAGGCAGAACAATGTCTGTCAAGTTCAGTAATCATTGTATTAATTTGACTCATATTAATTGCATGGTACCACATTGAATGCCATGCAGCAAACATGTTGAATATAGAACTGTAAGGGGTTTGCTTGTGAACCACACTGCTTTCGATTACTTTGCCAAGCATTCCTTCTAATGATATGTTACAATTGTTACAAAAACGTTTTTTCTTAGTTTTGAGACTCGGCATGCCCTTTGGCAAAGGCCTCCATCCCCTTCCAAATCTCTCTGTTCCTTGCTTGTCTAGTGACTTCATCCTGCCATCTTTTCGAAGGTTTCCCTTTCTTTCTCTTCTATTTTTTTTCCTTGTAATGATATACTAAATAATTATTAATGAATGCAGGGATTTTTTGTATCCAAAAAAAAAAAAATATTCTTCTCTCATCTAGTTTTTCAAATATTATTGGTGGGTAAAAGTGTTTGTATAAACATTCATATAGAAATAAACATCATTTATCATTTTCCTGCAATCATTTTTAAGGTGGACAATTCAAAGAGTGTGCTGTTAAAGATAGCAACACTATACGCTGAGCAATTGATGAGTGACCTGATCTTGGAGGTTGGAGGTCACGGGTACCCAGCCCATCGCCTGATACTGTGTGCTAGCAGTGAAGTGTTTCAGGTTTGAATTAACTTACTGTAATCATCTCATTATCCCAATTTATTGCTGCACTAACAATCTTCAAGTACATTGGATGCCTATATACTGTCTGCGACTTAGCCCGCAAGAAATTTATTCTTTTAACATATAATATTTATATCATTTGACAATCGGCAATGTAATACTGTAGCTTCCCATTAGAGAAATAATTTTTGGAATCAGATCAGTTGTTCCGAAGATTACCCCTAGTCATTTTACATAAAAACTCGCAAATTTTACCTCTTTTTATTATTAGTACAGATGTTGAATGGTTTGGAATATAAATAAATTCAATCTGCATCATTCCACAAGGAATGCATCGACACTCTTGCGCCATCCCACCTTCCTAGCACGGCGGGCTGTGCTGGGGCTGCTGCTACAAGTGCGGAAAACCTCAAACGTCGCAAATACTCTAATCTTATTGGGACTTATATGGTTGAAACATTAGGGTCATGGGGTCCGAGTGCCCACTTAGTTTTTCAAGATATCACCAATCGGTTAGTCGACTCTTCACGTGACCAGAGGGCTGGCCTATTCTTTGGCCAAAGAATCAGCATTGCCATACAAGGTGGCAATGCTGTCAGCCTTTTGGGCACTTTTCCTGTTGACAGCGATGCGGACGAATTATATGATGCCCTCCCCCCCCCCCCCTTTTATATACTTGTACATATTTATTATTGTTATTATTTTATGTCTATCTGTTAGTTCTTAAAATTATGTATATAATGAGAAGTGAATTCCGCAAGCAATATTAATTATTTGTTTGATTTTTTGCAGGTCATGTTGATGAACCGTGAGTGGAGTGAATGGAGGGAGAGCCGCATTGTGTTGCAGGAAACTCCCACAGCCGCCTCAGTGTTCCCACACTTCCTAAAGTAAGTAGACTGGAGAAGTATGCAACATCAAATGAAACTGACCTCATGATAATTCAGTAGCATACCATCACTAAGCTCTGGCCAAACTGAGACGAATCCCGCGTGGGGTCACTGTTGGTACAATAGAATCTGTAATTGAGTTAGATTAATTGACATTACTGATTGTGAATACATTGCCCGCCATGTTATGGCAGGATATGCTGAAACAAATTTACTGTAACACCTTATGTACCATATTCTAGCAAATAAATATTTTTGATTTGATTTACAAAATTTGCTCACACTGATTGTGTCATGTAACTTGTGTGGAGGTGTTCAAACGGGCGCGAAAAGTCGTAATTAGAACAATTGACGCTCGCAGTCGCATCCTGCGTGTTTCACCTCAGCGTGGCCAGAGCTCCATTCTTATTATTTTTCAAGGGTGTAAAGGTTTGTTTAAGCTATCAACAGATCAAGCAACCTTTGATTCGCTTTTATCCGCTTTTCTAGAAATATTTTAAAGAACAAGCCCAGTTACTTACAATGTTTACCTTGTTCCAGGTATTTTTATACTGGGCAGATTAGAATATCTCATCATACCGTGTTACCAGTGCTTTCTCTTGCTGATAAGTATAATGTTAAGGTAAAATACTAATAACATTAAAAAATTAATTGATACTAATGTTTGAAATTAAAATTATAACTAGCACAGTCAAATCTCTTTTGTTAATCACATAGATTACATGGTGACCTCTGTCATTGGAACCATCAGGATTTTGTACTATTGTATTCATACACTATCCATCCAACTGACCTGTTGACATCTTAGGTCTCTCAACCTCAACTAAAAGTATAGTGTTAGTTACTGTTCTTTTGGCACGTGGCCTAAACCGGAACTAATGCCCCATCTTGTTTTTTCAACACATTTCACAAAACCATAGACATAGAGAATTGAACTGAGCTGTAGCCTTACCAAAGTGACCACTCTCTAGAAGGAGACAAAGCGACTGTTCGGCGAATACCTGCAGAAAGACAACTACAGCGCGCACATTCACTTTGTCTCTCTCGTACTTTTTTTTGGTCTGTATTCACTTCACAACTGAATATGGAACACTCAGTCCATTCTCTATGTCTCTGCACAAAACAATCGACATACAATGTTTGCCTACAGGCAGCGCCCCCCTATCAACGTCATTCAAGCGCAAAACCATCCTTGTAGCAGTATACCTGAAACTCATTACTTATTCTCAGGATCTAGTCGCCCTCTGCCTGAGCTACATGTCGCAGCACATCGCGCAAGCAGCCAAGCGCGCTCAGCTTATCTCCTGGATGCAGTACACCATGGCATGTGGACACAATGACGTTGCTAAGGTACTACAAACTCAAAGCATTTATTACAATTAAACCAATTACAGGCACTTTTAAATTGTCAATGAGTTGGTCAGTTGGAAAGATGAAGCTTGTAGCCCATTCTAAAGTTTAGTAGATTCTACCTCTGATTGTGTTGCGTTTCATATATATATATTCAGACTGCTGCCAGCTAGTATTAGTAAACTGGTTTTTTTTTTGCCGGTACGCTTGTTAGCTTTGATAATTACCCATATACCACCAGCGGAAAAGCCTGGGTTGCTCAGGAGGCTGAATGTGTGAAAGGTACTAAAGACCAGTTCCAGATAGTAAGCTAAAAACTGGCTGATATTTTATATGCACTCCTCCATTTGAGTGTCTGATAAGATAACTGACAGTTATCTGTGAGTTATCTGGAAGTGGGAGCGGCGTTTGTATGTGAATCCATGAATCGTGATTAGACTGATATAATACGTTGTCTAAAATGTAGTTACACAATATTTTTACCGTTTATACGTGAATAAGTTGATGATTTTGTTCTTGAAATCTTTTTTCGATGTTTACTGAGGTGTCTAATGGAGTGAAATTAACAAAACGGAAATTCCGTGAAAAGAAACGCAGAGCGACGCTAAAAAATTGACATTTGACATTGACAGTGACACCTGACTGTTATTGTTATGTCAATCAGGTGCAAAATAAATTTTATTGACGAAATTCACGAGATTTTGAGAGAAAAATTGTGATTCTTTAGAAAAAAGTTCAAGTGATGTGGAAATAACAACATGGAATCCAAAGCGGAAAGAGTAAAAACAAAACGTGAGCGGAACGTAAACTATACTCGCGAGGAGAATGAAAAACTGGTCACTCTCATAGAAACTAAAATAAATATTATTGAAAATAAGAAAAATGATGCTGGAACCTGGCACGAGAAAGAAAAAGCTTGGAAGGCTATCGAGATGGACTTCAACCGAGTAAGAAATGGTACAGTATATAGGGATGCCAAGCATCTGAAGTTAAAATATGAAGCTTTGAAGAGGGAGATTAGAAAGAAGTGTCGTATGATGTGCACGGAAAGCAATCATACTGCTGGCGCTGGTGGTGTGGGCCCTTTGACGCCAATAGAACGGAGAGTTAAGGAAATGATTCTATTGACTTTTGAAGGGAATGAGAGTTTTTCTGATCCGGATCCAATGGGTGAGTTTTACTTTATCAAAACATAGCAAAAAGCATTAAGACTGTATGATAGACCATTCTACATTTCTTGGTTTGTTATAGTAGATATGTCATATTGGTGATATTGAGGAAATCTTAAAAAAAAAGCCATTTATCAAGTTCAATGATTAAACACTAGCTTCTGCCCGTGACTGTCTGCTTGAAATATCTTGTTTTAACATAACATTATCTTATGACATTTGGCAATACTGTATCCTCAGAAGACATAGCACTGTCAACAGTGACGTATAGCCGGTTTCGTAAACTTATGTGCACTTAGTGAGGTGTAGTTTGATTTTAAATCTGTGCATGCAAGCGAGTATGCACAGAGCGGAGGTGTAGTTTTGGCATGCTCCACTGTATTGTTCGCAGTGCTATGTCTTGATTTGTGTATGTGTCTGTAGCTTCCCATAAGTCAAAGAATTTTCAGAATTGGATCAGTAGTTCCGATGAATACCCCCCTACATACAAAATCACAAGTTAAACATTTTAATAATATTAAAAGTATAGATTATTTGTATTATTATCATTTGCTATTTCTTTTAGAGATGGCTGTAAACCAGGACCCTGACTCAGGTGTTATTACAAATAACATTACAGTTTCAATCAAACAGGAAGAAAGCTATTCAGATACTGATTCAGCTGACTGTAAGTATAATTAAATAACTATAAATTTGTATCCAAGATACAGACTCTGTCTAGTTTGGGGGTCGCTGTCAACTAGTGATGTGCCGGATATCTGTATCCGTATCCGCGGATATCTGAGGGAGGAAAAGATCCGTATCAGTTACTTTTTGGCGGATCTTGAACGGATCTTTTATATTTATAAATTTTATAACGTATTTGAAATTTTAAAGATATGTAGCAATGAAATACTGTTAACTTCAATCCAAATTAGTAAAAAAAAAAACATATTAATTATAATTCAAGTAGAGTAAGTACCAGTAAATTAAGTTATAAGGTAGTAATTAAACTATCTTTGTAGTGAGATCAAACCTCTAATATTTGTGCTATGCTAATTGAAATATTTATGTGAGTTAAAACACATCAATTAAAACTATTTTGTTTTAATAAAAATTATATGTCATAATTAATATTAAGTAATGGTAAATTGTATTTCTAAAAGAGTAACTTGGCAGCTTTGCCCCCAAAAGTCAGTTACGATGAGGATCATAAATAATTCCTGCTGAACCTGAAGAAAGTTGAGATCCATATCCGTATTCGCGGATCTAGACCCTTATGATCCGTATCCGTATCCGCGGATCACATTTTTTAACGATCCGGCACATCACTACTGGCAACCAACACTAATGTTACCTAGCTGTAGGTAATACAGTAAGTTAATTTATTTATTTATTTTATTTTTTGGAAAACTTACAGCTAAACAGACACAATAATTAATATTTTAAACAAAATATGGCCAATTACAAGTTTCCACATGTAGTTTATACTAATTAACTCATATGAACACGACAAAAAAAAAAAAGACAAATACACAACGAAAACAGAAAAAAGACTATTTACGCTCGAAGAAGCCATTAGATAAAATTTTCTTCAATTTAGCAATACTAGTATAGAAAATGTCGATATCAGCTTCCTGGCAGGTTGCGTTGTACATGCGACTGGCTCTCATCATGTACGAGTTCCGTCTGTACGTAGTGGCTACCACTGGGGTGTGCAATAAATGAGGTCTACGCAAGAACACAGACGGCACTCGCAGCTCGATTCTGTGTAACAACTCTGTAACACCAGTTGTTCCATTGGCAATCTTGAAAAGAAACACAAGATCTGATATTTTTCGCCTTTCGTAAAGTGGAAGGATATGAAATTTTTTGCAACGGTAGGTATAATTCGTTGAAAACGTTTTAGACCGATACTGAATGTGCCTTAAAAACCTTTTCTGTATGCTCTCAATACGATTTATATAGACATTATAATTGGGGTTCCAGACCTGAGAG
The DNA here is from genome assembly GCA_949152395.1 of Agrochola litura. Lineage (NCBI taxonomy): Eukaryota > Metazoa > Arthropoda > Insecta > Lepidoptera > Noctuidae > Agrochola > Agrochola litura. The sequence continues at coordinate 31,945,002 of OX424490.1, read as the reverse complement.
GCATACTCCAAATGACTACGAACAAAGGAACAGTACAATATTTTAATAGTCTTTATATTTTTGAACTCAGAGGACACCCGGAGAATGAAACCTAGTGCCTTTGATGCTTTCTTAACTACATTATCTATGTGTGCATCAAAGAGGAGCTTAGTGTCAAAGGTAACTCCCAGATCCCTGATAGTGTTGACTCTAATTAGTGTTGTATCCAAAAGCGTGTAGTTATGGACGATCTGGATAGGTTTCCGTGTAAAGGAGCAAACATAACACTTGGAAACATTCAAATCCAACTTATTATTAATACAATAGCCTTGAAAACTATTTAGATCTGCCTGCAATAGAAGAGCATCTGCCACGGTATTTATTTGCCTCATTATCTTCATGTCATCAGCATATAAAGCCATTCCCGTTAACCCACAATAGTTTATCGTCCATAGTTTATGTTAAAAAAACATTACCATAAAAACAAAAAAAGTTTTTTTTTTTTAACTAGCTTTTGCCCACGGCTTCGCCCGCGTGGATGTCGGAAAATATCCCACGGGAACGTACTACCGAGATTTCATACCTAATAACAGAGGAAAACGTCATTGACTCCTACCGCTGCGCCCGCGTTGCTTCGCGTAATTTTGAAACTGATATCTTTTAAACTATTCATTTAAATCATATGATTAAAAGGTATATTTTAATCTAAATTAAATGCCCAATTTAAATAACATATTTTTTTAGATAAGGATTAATGCTATACCGGTCAAAAAAGCTTCGGAAATAACAATTATTTTTTAATCAAATTCTGAAAGATAACAATAGTTATTGTGGGTCATCCTTAGAAGATAGACATATGCCATCGCGGACTTTTTTGTTGAACTTTTTAAGATGAACAATACCGTAGAACATAAGTTTGATGTATCTTTTTCCGTTAACGCAGCGCACACCAGTAAAGCTCCCAGTCGGCATGACTTTTTCCGACTTCTTCAACAATAATCGTAAAATTTCAGCCAATTTACACAAAACCTTAATGAATTATACACTAAAACCTTCCGCATAAATCACTCCGTCCATCGTTGAAATCCGTTCGGTAGTTTTTGAGTTTATCGCGTTCAGACAGACAGACGCGGCGGGAGATTTTGTTTTATAATATGTAAGGATAATACAAATATTTACAGAAAATATCAAATTGATAAGTAACTTGCCGCACTTGTCGCACTTGTTTTTCCATGTTGAAATTGTTTTGTATTGTATTGAGGGCTAACGGGAATACCTGTCATTAATTAACATACTTCATATTAATCCACTTATGACATTTAAATATCTTACCTGGATAACAGACAATTTCTATCATGACCCAAAAATTCAACAGATGTCACAATCCAACCACCAGCAATGGGCCAGCATGGTGGATAATAGTCCAGTCCCTCGCATATGTGCATAGAGGAGACCTGTGTCCCAGCAGTGGGAACAGTATAGGATGATTATGTTATGTGGGTAGATCTATTTATACATTAACGGCCAAACCCAATTACCATTTTCAGTAAAAGATAGGTCGCTATTGATGGTAGACAGTATAATTTTATCTGTCATTGAATGTGAACAGGTAAGATTCCTTATTGTCTAACAGATTATTTGGATGTTATAACCTTAGATATATAGGCTTTTCTATCTCCAGTATGCCAAAACTGGTGATAGATAGGTTATTGGTTTCGGCCGTTACTCAACTACAGTATTTCTATTTTCATAATGCCCCTCTGGTATCATCGCATTTCCGAATACAAACGAATGCTAATTTCCATGTCCATCAATTATTAGATTTATCGTGTATAATAATTTTAATTCAGAACTAAGTATTTTATTGTTGTTTTGTTTTGATTTCCGTGTGAACTATAGCTGTAAAACTATTTTCATATCTGTCGTGTCTGCGACTTAAGCGGCTTTCCTCCCATTTTTCAAATAAATTACACTAAGTTAAAAGAGTATTAACAACTCTATATACCTACTTCCAAGTCGATTAAGAGCGTCCGTTCTGCACCAAGTGCAAAGGACAACTGATAGAAATCCGACAACTGACGAAACAAAGTTTGCCGAGGGACATTAAGAAAATAGAAATACAGTACATGGCCGGCCGTCAATACAATACGTTCTAGACACCTGTCAGTTTCATACTAACGAAAATGTGTTTTGCGAATTTGATCTTTATTACAACTTGAAATTGTCCAACTGACAGGTGTTAGGAATGCATTCTTTCGACTGCAGATTCCACAAACTCAAAAAAAGAAAAAACTTTCAGATTCCAATAATATTATGTATGAAATGCCTGTGGAAGAACCATTACCTAAAAAAAGATGTTTACCATATGAAAATGGTTTCCCCATGACACCAAAAGAAAAAGACCAGGATGAAACTGAAATAAGTAAGTGTTTTTATTATATTTTCTTTAAGCTTTGTTTTTAAAGAAATAATTACTGCCGACTGCCTTGTTGGTATAGTGGTCGAAAGCACTACTGCTGAGCATGATGTCCTGGATCCAATTCCCGGTTCGGGCAGTGTTATTGGCCTTTTCCATCTGGAATTGCTGAGTAGCAGCCCGGAGCCTGGATTTGTGCCCGGTTGATGGCAATAGACTCGCCCCCTATTACATGAGACTTAAACATAACTGGCGAAATGTAGGTGTACTATATAGGTACACCTACATTTCTATGTATGTATTACTACAAACTAAATTGCATCTATACTTTAAAATCCAGTCCAGGTGGTCCTTTTTTGGAATACTCTACCTTTGAAAATCAGGATGGTAACCAACCGGTTGTCTTTTAAAGTGAAGGCAAGCATGTACGTAAGAAGTTGGCAGAAACATCACAGCGCTGATTTACTGGATTCGTTTTCTCCTCTACCGATCGCTATTTCTCCTGACAAAGTTTATTCTGTTTATATGTATGTACGTAGGTATATGTGTATTTATTCTTGTATTTTATAGTTATTTTCGCGTTATCAATCTCTTATGTTGCACCTGCCATGTTTTTTCTCTGCATCACCCTAAGGTTGACTGGTAGAAAATGCCTCAGGCATCAAGTCCGCCTTTGTACGGTATTTTTAACCGACTTCCAAAAAGGAGGAGGTTATTACTTGTGCATATAGTTATTATAAATAAATAAATAAAATGTTTATTTTTTGTTGTTTTAGGTGAACCAACAGAAAAAAGACCTTTACAACAGATAGCGGAAGAACAATTAGAAATAGTTAATCTACAAAGACAGTTAATTGAAGAAGAACTGGAAGAAAGAAAATTAAAAAAAGAAATACTAAGAGAAGAATTAAAACATAAAAAACTAATGTTTGCTTTAGAAAAAGAACAAATCCTACTTAAAATAGAGATATTAAAATTAGAATTAGGAAATAAAAAAACGTTATGATATTTGACTTTTTCATTCTGAAATCATCATCACGACATCAACCACTGCTAGACATAGTCCTTCACCAAACATCGCCACATCAACCAGTCCTGTATTTACCGCATACAGCGGATTCCCGCGGTGCTATTCTATAGTCCGTGCTCTACGACTCAAAAGTAACTACTATAACTGGACACACATTGCCGTGGCCGCCTTGGAAAACTTTAAACAGACTCCGCACTCAGGTCAGCCGCAGCAAACAATCTCCACAGGTGGGGTTTCTCGGATGGTTCCGGTCTTCTATGTACATACGATGTCTCCCCGCAGACCATGGCCCGCCTTTCATCTTGTGCCGCAAGTCCTGTTACCTGTACACGTCACAGTATTGTTATCGTAAAAATCTGAGCTGCCGTATGTCACAGTCTGATTTGCCGTATTTTAAGGGAGAAAATACTAAATTGCCGTATTTATTTAAAAAAAATATATTTGTCATTTGTTTCTTCTCCATAAAGGCTTTTTTTATCGTTTCTATTACTTTAGATTCATGTTTGTCGAGAGTGTACTTATCCTTGCTTCTCGCACATGTCACGCGACACCTAGGACTTGGTACAGTATCCTTGATTTTGAATCAGTTGTCATCGATTTTTTGAAGGTCATTTTTAGTTTTGACAATTGAAGCATTGGGTGCAACAAGGGCGTTACACAAAAAAGCGAGTTTTGAGATAATTGAAGTTAAAGTTTTAGATGTATTATAAATTCTAAATAAATTAAGATAAACCTCTAGCACTTTCAAAATTTAAGGGTGCCATGAGTCAGTTATCAGATTCTAGTATTATTACTATTTTAAGGTAGTTAGAAACTTCAAAATAACATATTTTTTTAATACATGTTATCCGCCCTTGTTGCATCCAACCCGTAAATTAATTGGGCGTTCATAATTTAAAAGGTTTTAAGGCATAAATAATAGCTTTGGGTGCTTAAAATAATCATTTTTATTTAAAAGTAACTCACACAGCTGATGTGTGTACTCTTCACCCAAAGTTCTCTTAGCCTTGCGCACATTTTTCTTCCACAACTGTATATTCTTCAACTTCTTTTTTCCTCCATTTTTTGGGGGAACATAATCAGTCTGATCATCATCTGCACTAAAATCACTGATTTCACTGACTTCAGACATGTTTCCATTAAAATAAATTTCGCAAGCTGCAGGTCATAACGTGTTTGAAATTCAAACGCTTGCAATGCAACAACGGTGTAGCGAAATCCTCTCAATAAATACCTATCACGTCATCTAGAATCAATGAATCAAAATGAGTTTTTGATATATGAAACTAGATGGCCCAATGCTTAATTTGATGCAATAATATCAAAACGGACCTTGCGTGCCGAACGCCCTTGTTGCTCCCAATGCTTCAATTCGTGGTAGTTTCTGGGTTAGTGGCAACATTGACGAAAAAATATTCTAATATTGTGGCGCACAGCCTCTTCAAGTTACAGATATTTGAATTTCATTTTCGTTTCATTCACTAAGCTTATGAAAAAACGTTTCGTTTAATCTTTAGTCAATTGCCGTATTTTGTGATACGGCAATGAGAGGCCTACTGTATGCCGTATTATCCGAAAAAAATAATCGTGGATTGCCGTACCTATCAATAACAACGCTGACACGTCAGGACCTTATGTCTGCGTCAGTGAATGGTGTTAGCGTTGCAGAGTTCTGTCTGCATGACAACCATAGAAACTGGTTTCGTCGACGAAAGAATAGACAAAAAACAGATAAACAATCACAGTGTGTCATGTTGTCTATTCTTCCGACGACAAAACCCGTTTCTATTGTGCACATGATAAGCGTCAGGAAATTGAAATTATATTAACCATGGACACGCTGAGACTATAAGTTTTTTCTGCGTTCACCTGGGGCAAATGAATAAATAATACAAATAAATAATATAAATAAATAAAAAATGATATAAATAAATAAAAAATAACATAAATAAATAAAAAATGGTATAAATAAATAAAAAATAATATAAACAAATAAAAAATAATGTAAATAAATAAAAAATAATATAAATAAATAAAAAATAATATGAATACACTTATTTTCTTTCGGTTTCAAACTCAAATCACCAATCAGTAGCCAGAATATTACAGCACTAGAATTTCAACGGTACACGACGTAACAAATCACAAAATGGTTAATAATGCGTTAGTATGTCGCGTTGTGTACGGACCACCATTGAAATACTAGTGCTGTAACAATAAAGTTACAGCACTAGTAGCACTAAACACCAATGAGTAGCCAGAAAGCTACTCATTGGTGTTTTGATTGAATTTGTGACACGTTACAGAGCAGCGTCAAGTACGATGCAAATTTTTACAAAGTTGTGTGTAGCCAGTGTTTTCAGAACACGACAAACAAAGGGAAAACGAAGTTGTGTAAAATCTTTGTTTCTTATCACATGTTCAAACGAACTCCAGTCCCCTTAAAAGCTGTTCTTTACCAACGTAACCCACGTTGATAAAGAGTTCTAAGTCATCACAAACATGCTCTTTACTGGTATAGTTCGTGAAGCATTGCATTTTTATGAAGACCTGAAGTTTAGTCCTGTCAAATGAATCAGCGCTTGACGTAAATTGACGTAATTTTAGTAGGCAAGTTTTTAATCACGTCTAAACTTGTATGGAGTAATGACAGGCGCTGATTAATTTGACAGGACTAAACTAAAATTTATCTTCTGTCCTTTTCTTAATGAAATAGAAAGAAAAAGATGCACTGAATTTAAATTTAGTTTAGTTTGTGAACAAGGGAATCGGCACCAATGTCTTGTAAATTTGAAACAACAGTATTTTTTAAACTGGTATCTGCTTTTCCAGACGCAAATCAATCTATTGATGATAAAGTTCTCAAAATATGGAATAACATAAAACATTTTGTTATCTGACAGATAACAATAACATTAACAAACAACCACTCGATTAGGCTAGCTATCTCTTAGATAGATAGATAATAGCAAATTGATATGGCTGTTAATTTATCGGAGATATATCTGTAAAAAGTACGATGAAATACTATTAATAGTACACCATATTATATTACAATAAGTAGGCCTAAGTGTGGAACTCCCTGCCAGCGACTGCGTTCCCTCTCACATATAACAGTCAAATTCACAATAAAAAAATAAAACATACTGTAAATTGATACAGCTGTCTGTTTATTACAACTGTCGTACGAAATGGCGTAGTATGTGAAACTCTGCTTATCATAGTTGATTCGGCGTGACCTTGCGGAAATCCATTATAAAATACAATAGACTTGGATGTATTTAGTAACCTGTACCCTAATTGCGTAACTTATTTTCGTAAACGATTATGACTAATTTGTTTAATTTTGACAGTTCAACAACATTCATTGCGTTATTTACGTTGTGGAGCAGATTTTTTTTTCCAACTTATGAAACAATAATCCATTGGATTAGCAATCTGTTTCAAATCGAAACAAATTGTGATTGATCGTGCATTACGCAATTAAGGTACTGTTCCGCTTAGCTATTTCTAAAGAGCCATAAAAAACCTGAAAGAAATCGACACGTGTTTCACCTCTCAACGAGGCATCCTCAGGATGACGATTGACTTGTCCCGCACTCGAACACGGCGTGGTGCCACACAGAGCGCTGAACGCAGAGTGCAATTAACAGGTTACTAAATATATCCGCGTCTATTGTATTTTAATTTATGACGAAAAATGCAATGTATTCTTATTTGTTTTTAAAATTTTGATTGTATTTTAATTTTGATTTTAATCTTATTTTATTGAATTTTACATTATTTTATTTCAATTCTATTTTAATTTTATTTGTAAATGTGTATTAAAATATATTATGAGTATATTCAAAAATAATATGAGTCCATGTTACTCGAAATAAATGATTTGAATTTGAATTTATCAGTAAATTCCCCTGACTGTACAACTCGCCAGTTCCTTCAATTTATTACACACTGACTCAGTAAAATTGGTCCTTGTAAAGATGAGTTTATAATGTATTCTTGAACTTGGCAGGAATGTCAGAACTTCGTGAAGTGGAACTTGGAGTGGGTGTGGTCTGACAATGACCTCAGCGAGCTCGAGGGAGAGACGCTGGTACAGCTGCTGCAACAGAGTGACCTAGTGCTGCACAACGAGATGAGTGTGTACAGGTACAGCTTTCCAAAGAAAAGTATGCGCTTTGGGAATACGAACGCGTGTACAGGCATGCAACCACGGCTTTACCTTGACCATTTTTGTACCTATGTCTCGATTTCTGTCAAGTCTCTTCCAATGATAGCTCATTTGTCAAATAATGATGGTTAGTTTAGACGTTATGAGGTAACAGATGAACATACATACATACCGGTCAGAATCATAATTCTCATTTTTGCTTCGCCGTAGTCCGGTAAAAAAAAATGTTAAGCAGATTGACTCAATACTTCAACTTGCTGATTTGATCCTTAAGAACCCTATCAATACGTGCTATAATTGCAAGGCGGATGCAAGCAACTTTTTCAACCAAAAATAAACCATTATTCTTATCTACAAAAATCAATATTCAGGGTACTTTGTCTTTCCCTCCGAACTTTCCAGTTTCCACCCTGTAAATTTCTGAACCATACATATAGTTACTTTTTCCCCAGGTTCGTAGTACGGTGGCTAAACAAACAACGGGAGCGATTGACCGCGAGTGACCTCACGGAGGCTGAGTTTAAAGTGCACTGGGAATCTCTTGTCGCCGCTGTCTTCTCGCATGTCAGGTCAATATAACTATTATTATCCTCACATATTATAAAACAAAGTCCCCCGCCGCGTCTGTCTGTCTGTCTGAACGCGATAATCTCAAAAACTACCGAACGGATTTTCAAACGGTTTTCACCAATAGACGGAGTGATTCATGCGGAAGGTTTTATGTAAATTGGCTGAAATTTGACGATTAATGTTGAAGATGTCGGAAAAAATCATGCCGACCGTGAACTTTACTGGCGTGCGAAATCGTAAAAGTTACATAAAATGTATGTTCTACAGTATTGTTCATCTTAAAAAGTTCAACAAAAAATTCCGCGATGGCAATGTCTATCTTCTAAGGATGACCCACAATAACTATTTTTATCTTTCAGAATTTGATAAAATTTTCATTGTTATTTCCGAAGCTATTTTGACCGGTATTATATTAAACCTTATCCAATAAACTATGTTACTTAAATTGAGCATTTAATTTAGATTAAAATATGCCTTGACATCATTTCATTTAAATGAATGGTTTAAAAGATATCACAGATTCAAAATTACGCGTAACAAAATAATTATGGTTGACGACAACGCGGGCGTGGCGGTAGGAGTCAATGAGCCTTTTCCTCGGCTATTAGGTATGTAATCCCGGTATCGGTAGTACGTTCCCGTGGGATATTTTCCGACATCCACGCGGGTGAAGCCGCGGGCAAAAGCTAGTTCTCTCATAAAATATGGAATATGGTTCGTCGAATATAAAGTCATCGTTTTGACAAGACGAAAATCTTAAAAGCTGGTTGAACCATACCAATTAAAGTATATACCCGGCAATGGTCCGTGGCTAAATAATAACAGCCGCACGTGTCGATCGATCAGGTTAAGGTACGCCTGCGGCGGTCGGTCCGTGGATGGGTGGCCATCTTTTTATACCGAGACCCCTCCGTGCCTTGGAATGCACGTAAAGCCGTTGGTCCCGGCTGTCGTTCTTGAATCTTTGACAGTCGTACCGGGGTGTCAGAAACCCAAAAATCTAACAATCAGTGTCACCAAGGGGTGTCATGTTACCCAGTAACTGGGTTGTGGAGGTCAGATAGACAGTCGCTCCATGTAAAATACTGGTATTCAGCTGCATCCGGTTAGACTAGAAGCCGACCCCAACATAGTTGGGATAAGGCAGGCAGGTGGTGACCCGGGAGTTTATATTTATAGCCCATCGAGCTTTAGAAGTACTGTTACACAGATTTGGGTAACAGAGACTACGTTCTAAAAATACAGACTGTTTACAAAACATTCATGTGGCGCTTCCAAGCGCCATATGAAACCAGGTACTGTGGTAAAGGTGAACAGGTAGTTACTGTAACACTGTTATTGAGAAATATTGATGCGACTGTACTTACTTACAATAAAATATGGTTCTCTTTGTAAATGCTATGAAAAGACGATAAGTACAGACGCCAGCACATCAAGCTACCCGAAACTGTCAAATTTTCCCAATAAACTTTGAACCTTATGCTTCAGTGATGAAGTTGAAAATCTATTAAATGAATTTGACAGATTGTAGTAGCCTGATGTGCTGGCGTCTGTACATAAATCTTTTTTAGTTCTGAAATAAAACTTAGCTTAGATATACTTACAATTTATTGTCTTTTATTTACAGATTTCCGATGATGTGTCCAAACCAGCTGGCGAAGCTCCTCCTATGTCCACTCACACAGGAACATAAAGACTTCTTCATGGAGAGGATGGCCATCGCCATGAGCTATCAGTCAGGTAATTGAATTCAGCTTATTCTAAACTAGCTGCTGCTCGCGGCTACGCCCGCGTGGATCCTAATTATTTTTCTAATATAATAGTAGCCCAAGTTTCTCCTTATAACATCAGCTATCTACCAGTGAAAGTCCCGACAAAATCGATCCAGCCGTTCGGAGATTAGCTGGAAAAACAGACAAACAGACAAAAAAATATATATTTTTCCTTTTGTTATAAGTACTGTATATACTTTCATATGCATTTCGAATTAGCTGTTATTTTGACATTAAAAACAGACACTTCAACTTTATTTATTTGTATGTATAGATCAGACATTGGTGCCGATTCCCTTGTTCACAAACTAAACTAAATTTAAGTTCAATGCATCTTTTTCTTTCTATTTCATTAAGAAAAGGTCAGAAGATACATTTTTGTTTAGTCCTGTCAAATTAATCAGCGCCTGTCACTACTCCATATAATTTTAGACGTGATTAAAAACTTGCCTACTAAAATTACGTCAATTTACGTCAAGCGCTGATTAATTTGACAGGACTAGACTAGAATTTATCTTCTGTCCTTTTCTTAATGAAATAGAAAGAAAAAGATGCACTGAACTTAAATTTAGTTTAGTTTGTGAACAAGGGAATCGGCACCAGTGCCTCTCTAGGAAACGACAGTCAGTCGAAAACTATAGGTCGCCATTCTTTCATTTTAATCATTATCATCGAGACTGTATTCCTAAAAGTGGCGGTCAGTCCTTTAGAGCGAGCCTATTGCTACCCACCGGGCACAAATCCAGATTCGGGGCTCAACTTAGAATTTCCTGATGTAAAAACCCAATAACACTTTGACTATTATGCGAATCAAACGCAAGATCCCACCAATTTAGCCATGATGAGCTAATCATATAATGGTGTGTACACATATAGAACAGTGGGTGGACCAGTGGTATCGACCGCGACTTACGAATTGTTGGTTCGAACCTTGAAAGGCTCTTTACTTTATGTAAATTATTTAATCTTCACTGCACTGCTCTCAAAATGGTGAAGGAAAATATCGTGAGGACGGCATGTCCTAGAACCAAAAATTGCAAGACATATTATGACATCCACCAACCCGCACTGGGCCCGCATGGTACAATACGGCCCACTCCCTCTCACCGAGAGGAGGCCTGTGTCTCAGCAGTGGGAACATTATAGGCTGATGATGATCATGATTTGATGACACATGTGAAACGTAACATGCCGTCCAAATATATGCAATGCAACATAAAATGTAACACACGTGGAAACAAATTCGCCTAGTTGTGGTGTTACATTTCCACCGTGAGGCTTTATTTATTCCTAGCCATATGTTACGAATGTTACGATTAACTTAGATATACACACAAAAAGGACCCCCCGTTTAAAAAATGCGTCCTCCCCAGGTCAATACGAACGCGTTTCCGAAGTCCAGCAAACGGAAGCAGGGCGCATGCTATTCACCCCTCGCCTCTACACGGAAGACACTTGGGGCTCAGTCCTGGCCGTGGACAACTTCCACTCGCTCCCCTGCTACCACACCAGAACCTTCATCTTCTCCACCAGACCTTCAATAGCTGACGTGGCTCCTCAGGACAAACTGACGGAGTGGACTGTGGACTTGTATCCTAAAGGCGTCTGGTTCAGGAAGAGTTTGCTGATAGTTTGGGCTGGGACTTATGATGTGAGTATGAATGTTTGATGTAGTAGCTGGCAGCTTTTTATGGCATCTCTCGCACTAGACCGCCTCAACTTTGGTCATTCATGGTCCGTGGCCCGGTCTGCGGCTAGTTGGCCGTTGCGACCAAGTGTTTCTATAGTTTACCTGGTCACTGCGACCACAGATCGTGGTCGTGGCCGTCCTAATGCGTGAGATCCGTTAAAGTGGAATTCTTTGAGCTGATGCTCTTTTTCGTGCACCTTTCGTCCTTACATTTTTCTGTCTTGAGGACTAACTCCTTGACTTTTTATACTTGGCGAGCGATCTTTGCTTTAAGTGATGTTTATTGATTTAAAAAAAGAGTGTCTGTTGAGTTTCTTGCCCGTTCTACTCCATAGGTACCTACTACGCTTTGGAATGGGCAACTAGCTTCATCTTTTTGACTGAACGACCCCTTGACAGTTCAAAAGTGCCTGTAAATGGTTTAATTGAAATAAATGCTTTTAGTTTGAGTTTGTACGTGATGTTACTCTGTCACGTCTGACAAACATCTTCTCTTTTATCGTTTGTTGACATATTGGTCTAAACTTTTAGATTAATTTTGAGTGTTGAAATCGTAATTCAATTTATGGAAATATTTTCCTTTATTGTTAGCTGTTGTGTTGTTTGTTTTATCTTACGACTGTATTTATTTCTGCGATTACACTAAAGTTTTCTACTTGCAATTTTAAAACGGACCTAAGAGCCCGATCACACGTTCCAGAACCACACCACATCGCAGCGACGAACTGTGGGCAAGTAGTGGTTACGTGTGGATAGTGTCGCTGCAGCTTCTTGCAGTTGCGTTGCGGTAACTGCAAATTCAAATCAAATGGTCGACGCAACTTTGTGTTTGCGAACTTCTAGTGCGCGGTTTCGCTGGTGGTTGCCTTGTGGCTGCGATGTGGTCGGTATCGCCCACACAGTTGATTTTGGCGGCCAAATGTTATCCGTGTGAATAAACTATTAATTTTCAAGCGCCCGTCCACGTGTTGTCGTCGTGGTGTGGTTCGTGTGATCGGGCCCTAAATGTTGGATAAAACGCAAACCGGTCGCTTGCTCTTTATTTATTTTGCATTATGATTTAATTTAATTTGTAATAAAAAATAGGAGTGAACCAAACGATTTATTATTCTTCAGTGTAAAGGTAAATTTGTTCGCATTGAAAGAATCCTTCTTATACGAGATAAGTTATACTAGAGTATGTGTAAATTAACCGGTTATTTCGTTTTCTTGCCCTAGCCTTTTTTCCCCCGAACGCGTCGAGGCTCAGGGCGGGTACGTACGGTCATCACAAGTAATTGTTGAGCCACCATTTTAGAATACACACTCGTGAATGACACATGCCGCTTGCCGTACGAACTTTTTATTCATAGAAATTACTAGTCGCGTCTTCAAAATCTTGCTAGTATAAAGGGCCTTATTTTTTTAATTTTTGCTTTGTCCTGTACTTCTTTATTGATGCAAAATTACAAAACTTCATACTTACAGTCAAGAGCATAACTATAGTATTAAAGACAGCTCTGCAAAAATATATGATTTGATTGATGATTCATCCATTAATATCTGTCGTCAAGATGTATGAGAGACAAAAATAGTGACATTGAAGGAACACTAAAACTATCTAAGTAACGCCAAATATATAGGAATGTGATACCTCGTTGTGATCAAAAATATCTGATATCACTTTGGCAGCATAAAAACCTGACAGTATAATGTTTCAAGTTTTCTTCTATATTGCAATCAGTGCCGCTCGTATTGCAAAAAAATATGACATCCCACTGGCAGCATAAATATCTGATGGTAATGTTTGACAGTAGAAATGTCAAACATTACCATTACCATTGTCAAGCGTTAACTGAGCCGATGTCGGTTATTCTGCCAGTCATCATTTCAGCCGAAAGACGTCCACTGCTGGACATAGGCCAAGCACCACCACTTCGACTGGTTCTCTGCCACTCGCATCCAGCTAACTCTTGCTCATCATTTCTATTCTGCCAGTATCTAGTATGAAATTGATATTTACCAACTTTAAGATAGATCATTGATACTAGCAGAATAGTCGACATCGGCTCAGTTTTCAGTTTTCAGTATTCTAAGAGGTGACACATATTTTTGAAGCCGATGCAGCATCCTATATTTTGGCATCGCTTGTCTCGTCAGATATTTTTGGTGTTCCTTCAATGACATATATTTGTGCTGCTACTTGTATATGCCTTCCACAAATGATCACATATATTTGCCGTCATCTTAACGACAGATATTAATGTATGAATCATGAAATCAGATATTATTGCCGAGCTGTTCATAGTAATATATTTATGCTTGTGATTGTACATTAAATTCATACATTATTTAGAAATCGTTCATTGTTTTGGCATTTTACATTGGATATTGATGTACCTATACCTATGGTGAGTCGATAGGCGAAACGCGAATGAACTTTGTGTCGCGTCAAAAGGAGATTTTTTTTTCTTTCTCCGAAAAAAACAAAATAACAAACTTAATTACTAGAGGAGGATACCCGTGGAGCGGATAACTGGTTTTTGTAGGAAAAATTAAGCCTTTTCTTATTTATTTTAATTTTAGAATACAGAAACCATCGATTTAATCAATGATAGAAACACATGAAACAAGTAAAGTCGTATTTAACATCGGCACATTTTAGAAGAATGAATGTTGGCTCAACGATTATTTGGTTCGATTGTATGTGAGGTTTTTATTTTATAGGAACCAGAGGCGCAGGGTGAATTTGAAGAGGTAAGCTGGGGCAGCAAGGAAAAATAAAAAACTTTCGTCGTGGCCACGAAAAGTTACTTCTTGTTTACCCATCAAAATAACGGTGTCAATAAACCGTTTCATTAAATTTCGATCTACTTTTCTATTATGAGCTTCATGCAAATTAGTCAAAATAATTTCGAACTCATGAAACAGCTAGGTAGGTACGAAAATGTCTTTCAGTCTGCACATCTTTTTTTAATGAATTCGTCAGATTAAAATGTAAAAAACCCTATATTCCATAAACACCTAGAATCTAAGAAAAGTTAACACGGGAACAATACATTTCATTAAATTTACGACTGCCAGTCAGTCATTGATATTTATCGTAAAGGGAAACATTAAAATGTTTGAAAAAACCATCGCGGCGTTTGTAATTTATAGTCAAATCGGGGCCAGCACGTATTTTCAAAACTTAACCTTGAAAAGCACAAACATTTTTCTTCACAAAGTAAATAATCTGTCAAACAACATTCTAAAACTATTAATGCCGCCATCCTAATAAGATCGTACTAATTACTTTTCAAATCTACTCTATATAAATATAAGTAATTTCAACTTATTTAACTATCTACTTACCCCAAAATACCTAATTACAACGTATTTTACTTTAACATTCACTAAACTCAAAACACTATTTAATCACTGTCCTGTATCTACAAACAAATATAGTAATGATAAACTAATGAATTCAATTAATACTGAGCGAACAAAATGCAAATTATATGGTTCTAATGCGATTACGTCAACAAACAACCACACATTGTCGTTCGAATAATGAAATAAATGGCCGCATTCCGAGTTACGCTAAAAGTGATAATATCGCGAATCCGACCAAAGTCCAGTCACAATTATTACTCAGTAACCCTTATATTTTGTGACTATTAAATTTGGTTGGATTCGCTGTATTATCACTTTTAGCATAACTCGGAATGCGGCCAATGTTTACGAACGAACTCCTAGCCGAACGTATTACGAAATTCAACAAAAACATCCGAATCAAATGCGTGTGCCAGAAAGAGGTGGTGCAATAGCAATAATTCCTTCTCGTTCCCGCGCACACGTTTCTGCTACTCTGTGCCTACCGTGACTCGTTACAGATCGGCTTACCCGGCTCATAGAAACCGCGGTGCCACGTGACCGAAGTGACGTCATGATAGACTTTATTTTGTAAGGAAATTGAATTCACGATAAGCCGAACGCGTCTACGAGTTATTTTAGTTTAGCGCAAAGTGTTTTGTTGTTGGGATATTAAGACAATTTGTTTTATGTAGGTAGGCGTTTTGTAATGTTTTAATTTTACGGTGTATCAAATACTTATAGTTTGATTATTCAATGACGATTAGAGTGGTTGTGTTCCGAATTTCCGAAGGGAAGCTGGTAGGAATCGGCTTATATGGACGCGGCACCCCTGATAGGGACAAATCACATTTCATTTAAAGGGGTCAACTAATTTGGGCCACCGACCAAGGCGATATTATTGATATCATAAATAAACCATCAATAAATTAGTTTTGATACATTATATACAGACATACTAAATTACCGACATAAGACGCATCTTCTAGAACTGTTAAATCATTCATTTACTGGACAGGCAACGCTCAGCCTAAACTGCTAGGTCTAGAGCATTATATTTTGCACAAGAGTTCCTTATACAGGGTCAAAATTAGCTAGTGAAACTGATAAAACAAAAAAATAATAATTTGCAAGGATCTCAAATATTGTTGGAAATTTTAAAATAAATACAATTAAAGATATTTAAGATAATTGATGAAAATTTACCATTATCTCCGAAACTACTGAACCTAAAATTTAAAAAAATACAGATAGTGGTTCTTTACTCATAGATTACAGGAAAACCTATAAGAAGTCCATGGTCTTAAAATAACATGGTAAATCTCTCAATATTGTGCGTACAAACTTACATTTGCAGTTGGAATGTATGGGAGAACATGTTTTTCAACTACAATATTAAGTTTGTATTTGGGATAAATTCATCCCAACTACGGAACCCTTCATTGTAATAGCCATCAGGTCTGCGTAGTTCCGCTAGCTAATTTATTTTAACCCTGTATAACGAAAGTGAACACTAAGATTATTTTTTAATTCACCACCACCCCTGGGGAAACCCATGACAGTTTGTATGGAAGTTCGTAATTTTTGCCGATTGGAAATCTAGTAAAAGAAATGCCGTCCAAAAGAAACACGAAACATAGAGTCCGCGCCACCACTGAAGTCCGGCGGAAAATTGTGGAACTACATTTTTTTAAATGCAATTTGATGCAATGACATGACACTAGCGCCGCGTCTATCGGACTTGAGTGGTGGCGGGGACTCTAGATAAAGTTTACCCAGTAGCGAAAAATCTAGAAGTTAAAAATAAAACAAAATGTTTTCAGTCGGGGATAATACCTCCAACTGGGTTTGATTTCTGGTTTAAATTAGGCATTGCCAAAAAAAAAACTTAAATACAATAAATCGAGTGTGAAAGCGAAATAAAGAGATGGAATAAAAGATAACATTTCTTTTTTGTTTTTAGACTTTTTAGATGTCAATAGATTTCCAAAATTTTCGAAAATGGTGAATTTCTATAGGCACAACAAACCAACAATCACGACTGACTACTCCATACCTTGTAGGTTCCCGAGGTGGTGTTGAGAACGGTTCGCATCGCGATCACGTGTCAGAACTGTCCCGAGTACACTATCAACCAGTACGGGGAGACCGAGCAGCTGGAGCCTGACGTCAGGGTCAAGGTGAGAAGTCTTTTAAATTATCTTAAGGCATCTGTCCCACCAACGATTTTTTCGTCGATTTTTCTCGATTTTCCGTGTAAGTAAAATATACGGGGTGGCAGGGACATCGACGCGAAAATTGAAACCATGGATTCAGTACATGATTCTGAACCCCCCTGCATTGAAATTTTTCGTCGGTTATTTTAAAAAAAATCTGCTGTTTCATAGAAAAGTGCAATACCTACGCGGTCAAAATGTATGGAACAGCTGATTTTACTGTATACAATTTTATTAACACCCTCCCGCCGTAATGCAAACACGTATTTGCAATCACCTCAGTGTTTAAAACTGTGCAAAAAGTGCTTTAATTTGCTATAAAACTAATTAATTACTAACAATTACCTGTGAAGTGACAATTGTGTGAAAAAATTCAGTGAAACGATAACTCTAACACTAAATGAGAACAGTTTTAAAATCTGAACGAACTAAAAATTTATAAAAAGTGCAATTTCGCGTGCTCCACGTAGTGTCGCCATAGCGCGCCGAGAGCACTGATTACAAATTTTGCAGTTTTAGTCGTATTTTCTTTTTTATTTTGCAATTTTCTTGTTGCTCCAAAATAATAATAAATCGAGCGAACCTTACATTAGTAGCATATGATGTGTGACATCTGACATTTTGGTTGACGGTACCATCTGACGGCCAATTCTAGAACCGCACGCGCTCATTGATCAAATCAAATGGCGCGTGCTTCCCCGGCTTCCTGTTACACACTTCCGTCCTTTTTCACGAAATCACTCCCACATATTGCAGGGAATTGATAGAAAAAATGTTACACGTAACAAACTTTTACTTTTTATTAATAGTTGATTTTTGACTGTTCACATCGCCGGCGAGTACTCGTTTGATGCAGCGACAAGAACTATCAAAGAGAGTACTCTGTCTGCGACGCTCGCTTTGCGGGGAAAAACTCGCCGAGAGACTCACGCTTGGTACATACGCATACCAGCGAATAATCGCTCGTCACTGACGCGCACTCAGTATTTTTTAAACCACGCTGACTTAAAAACTAACTCCTTAAAAAACCGGCGAATCGTAAATTTTTTTTTTTTTTTTTTTTTTTTCCTTTATAAAGTTTCACAATTTGTGATACTTTATTCACATTACAATCTAGCCTATTAGCTAATAAGTAATTTAAATATAACTTAAACTGCTATGTAACTATAAAATTAAGAAGTCGTCCAATAACGTCTTTCTTATTCACTATAAGTTAAGGGGAAGACACTTGATTCACGTGTTCTTTGTAAGTCAGCACTTGCACTACAGTTTAAGTTCACTTACTCTGCACTAAACTAACTCAAAAGGTTTAACCCTTTTTAGTCTTCGCACTAATTCAGTGTTGTCAAGGAGTTGGATCGCCTCAACATTCACGTGATGATGAAGTCTGTGTTCATGAGCTTCTGCATATTTTTGTATAACTATGTTTACGACATCCATCTTGAGGTCCCGGTGGAGGTCACTATTTCTAATGTACCAGGGCGCGTTGACTATATCCCTTAGTACTTTGTTTTGAAAACGTTGTATGATTTGACGATTGCTTTGGCTGGTGCAGCACCACAGCTGAATACCGTAGGTCCATACAGGCTTTAAAACTTGTTTATATAACAACAATTTGTTAGGTATTGACAATGGCGACTGTCTACCAAGTAGCCAATACATTTTTTTGTACCGAATATCTAATTCCGATCTTTTCTTTTTGACATGCTCTTTCCAGCGCAGTTTTGCATCCAGGGTCAGGGGCCGAGATACTTAGCAGTATTCGCGTATGGTATTTGTTGGTTATTGATGAATACCGGGAAGTATTTTGGCTTTTTATTCGTGAAGTCAATGTGGATAGACTTGCTTTCATTCAGTTTGATACGCCATGTTGTAGTCCACTCATAGATACGATTGATGGAATCTTGAACCTTTTCTACAGCTTCCTCGTGACTACTTCCAACAGCCATGATAGCTGTGTCGTCAGCAAAGGTTGCAATAAAATTATTTTCTAGCTCAGGAATATCGCAGGTGTATAGTAGGTACAGGACCGGACCAAGTACACTTCCTTGTGGTACTCCAGCTTTTATCTGCCTAAGGTCTGAATAGGCGTTTCTCTGTCTTATCATAAACAATCTGTTTGTTATATACGACTCTAGGATGTCTGAAAATTGTTGAGGCAGTATCGTTCTTAGTTTATATATGAGGCCTTCATGCCATACTTTATCAAAAGCCTGGGCTATATCAAAGAAAACCGTGGAGCACACCTTCTTCTCCTCTAGTGTTCTTTCAATAATATTGGTAATTCTTTGTACTTGGTCGAGCGTGGAGTGTCTTTCTCTAAATCCGAACTGATAATCGGGGATCAGATTTTCATTTTCGATTAGGGGCTTCAATCTCTTTAGAAATAATTTCTCAAATAGCTTTGACAACACAGGCAAAAGTGAGATCGGTCTGTAAGATGTTGTTTCATGAGGTGGCTTCCCAGGCTTGGCTATCATTATAACTTCAGCTACTTTCCATAAGTCAGGAACGTGCTTTAATCGAAATGCAGCATTAATGAGCGTGGTAATCTTGACTATGGCTTTGCGTGGGAGATTTTGTAAAACTTCCCCTGTAATTAAGTCGTAACCGGGGGATTTTCTCCGATTAAAATTACTCTTAATTTCTCTAGATATTTCTCTTGGGGTAACCAACTTAATGTCTGAACTAATTTGTACACTCTGTATTACCCTCGCATTGTGACCCAGGGCTTCGTTTGGTTGGAATATTTGTTCTAAATGGTCAGCGAAACTTAAGGCCTTTTGTTGGTCCGTCACTGCCCACTTTCCATTTGGTTCCTTAATAGGAGGAATTTGTATGATCGGGCGTTTCATGTACTTTGTAGCCTTCCACAGCGAGTAGCCTGTTTTGGTATCACTCGTCAATTGGCTAAGGTAGTTGTTTGTTAAGGTGTCGTTGTAGTGCTCAATTTCTTTCGTAAGACGCTTACTAAGCTTGTTTAGCAGTCTTTTATCTTGTGGACATCTGGTCTGATGCCACCTATTTCTTTGTTTCCGCTTTTCGGTTATGAGACACCTTATTTCTGCAGGGTAGGCGGTTGCTTTGACCCGGTGTGTTTTTTCCGGTGTGTTGTTCCAGGCAGTTTGCTGTATAATAGTTGTAAATTTATTTAGTTCCAGATCCAGCTGTTCCGCAGTTTTTAATGGAACTCTTAATTGTATTGTATTATCCAAGTCTATTCTGAAACTTTCCCAGTCTGTATATCTATTTACAAGTGTAGGACTGCTCTCTACGCGTAAGATCTGATGCCATACTGATAAAATTATAGGAGAATGGTCTGAATTCATGTCAAAACATTCATCGATGCTTAAATAATTACTAGATATATTTTTAGTAATAAAAAAGTCTATCGTTAATAAAATAAAATTAAAACATTATTATGTTTTTCAGATCGGTATCCTGGTGTGGGGGGTGCAGAAGGGAGTCGAACACGTGTCCTCAGTTGTGGAGCGAGTGCATCGTTTTTCACCACAAAACAGGTCAGTTTTTATTTATTTATTATATATGTACACACAGTAAAATAGATAGAGATGGTGATCCTCCTTCTGAGGATTTTTAGGCAATGCGCGTATCAACAGCAACAAATGAAGTTTTAGTCCGATTTAGACACATAACACAACACCTTTATTATTGATGTTGACTTAATAAATAAACAAAATTATAGATGTGCCATCCACGAAGACGCGCCCCACTCCGCTCCGCTCCGTACTAAAGTACAGTTTACAGTTTTTTTTTTATAGGTAGGTCCTCTCTTAGTTGACCTCTGAGATCATGACTACTTAACCGGGCTTTCCTGTGGATGCCTTAAGCTTAAACTTAAAACCTCCAGCCAGGAGTTATTCAACTATGCTAATTAAAACTAGGTGAACGCTCGCTAAGGGCACCCCCTGTGGGGTACGAACCTCGGCTTAGGACGTCAACCGGAGGGAGGACATCAAGGATGGGACGGGCTGGATCAAAGTTTTGATCATGATTATTAGGCGGGGAATTTAGAGCTACGTGCTCAGCTGCAACAACTGCTGGCACCTCGTTATCGAGCAAGGGTCGGGGGGGAGTATAATTTACTCGGGGACGCGATCGCGGTCGCGATCGCAATGGAGCTCGGCGGCGAGGTCGGAATGACGGGAGGAGTCTGTTTTTGTATACTGTGCTGGTTTCCCTACTGCTCTCCTGGAGGAGGGTAATGGGGTCGTCAGGGTCGGTAAAGATACGCTTAGGGCGGCGAGTTCGATTGATACTAGAGGGATTGTAACTAGCGGCCTCGACCAGAGGCGGCGTAAGGCGTGGGCGACGTGGGCCACCGCCTACGGCCTCGCGGTCCGAGGGGCCTCGCACCTCGAAGGTTTATGCATTACATAAAAGCCGTGAACGCGTCGAAAACATTTTACTCGTACTAAAACGATAAATATATTGACATGAGCCCTCCGGAGAGCTCCTGGCACTAAACGTGTTAAAGCTTAATATTACGCAAACGGATCCCTGAATGGTTTTCACAGACCCACAATATTTTTGAACGGCCTATCCTATAACTCGACCTATACCTAAAAATTTGACAACTGTTCAACTGTATTTTTTTTTTTCGTTTTCTTGCTCCACCAGAGCTGCCCCCTATAGAAAAAAGACGCATCTAACATTTTTTCCAGATTTGAGTTATATATCAGGCACATGCACCTTTTTGTTTCTGATTCTGGCAATGTATATAACTCAAATCTCTCAATCTCGTCTTTTTTTCTATCGGGGGCAGAAGGGCCTCGCGAAATGTACCTCGCTCACATCAAATTTTGGTCTTGCCCCGCCACTGGCCTCGACAACCAGAGGATTGCGATGTTTGGCGGCAGTATCGAAGTAAGCAGCTTACATTACAGTAATTGCGGAGTGGGGCGCGTCTTCGTGGATGGCACTATCTGTAGGGTTTTAAATTTTAAGATGTTTGTAATCCTTTGCCTTCGCCTTTGTACAACTTCATTGTTTGATGTTTTGTCTTTTTCGTCAATCTATCTTAGCAGCCGTCATTTCCGCTTCTGATGCATCAAATACTGCAGGTCCACCTCTAAAATCCGGATCCGTTATAAGTACCGGAATTCGTGACAGGAGCGAATAATTTCGACGGCCATTTTGTTCTGTTTGTTAACTCTTGAGGAAATCCCCAGGGTGTTGAACATAGACGGCGCCCTAGACTTCGACGAGCTGAACACTCCGCTGTACTCGCCCGCGCCGCCCGCCAGCGCCTACACGCGCGACGTGTCGCCGCAGCCGAGCGGGAAGTACGCGCACGGGAACAGGTACGGCCACACTACTACACTGGCAGACGACACGAGGTCATAAAATGTGCGAGTACAGAAATTAAATTCATTGATAATATCAATAATATCTAAATGTTTTTTGAAGTGAAAACTTCTATAGGCGCGTTGATCATTTTTGAGATGGCAAAACAATTGTGTACGGTGAAACCATACACTATCGACAACTAAGCATGTTTACATAACTTTATAAATTCATACCAATTTAGCAATTAGTACTCGATTAGCGGTCATCGCGTGTGCTCCCTCGCTCCTTTATATTATAGCTTTTGGTCCGTTAAATACATTTATTTTTAACCTCAAACGCAGCAGTATCATTGACTATCTTCCCAACTTCTACATGGTCCTTCGAGCTACCGGGCGGGACCTCGCGAGTTATAGTATTTGTTTTTCTTTAGGGAGTTACGTATATTTAGAACCTTGTGAGTGATCTCGTTCGGAAATCAGCATATCGGATAACAGTGATACGCGTGAACTGTGGATATAGTTGAACAATCGCAGAACTTTAGCAAAGTATTTGTAGCAAAACCCTATAGCAGCACAGGGTGGAGTTGCAATACTAGTGAAAACGAGCAAATTTTCCTGAGCGCCCTGAGCAACGGAAAATCAGCGCTTCAAGCACGAAGCAATCAGCATCCGGCGTAGCAAGCAGCAAATCGGTATTTACAACAGCAGCACTCGGTATCTACAGCAGCAGGACGTAAGTGTGCAGTCATAGCAGAGCATCAGCATTCGAAGTGCGACAACAGCAAACCAGCAGCAGTCAAAAGCCAGGATTGTTCAAGTAAGATCTTTCCTTTTTATATCAAAACCTAACTAGCAGCAAAATGGAGGATCTTTATTTTCAACAAATTGAACTTTGCGAATTAATTCGGAAAATACCGATAAACATAAAAAAGGATAGCGTCGATAGGAAATCTGATGACTATTTCAAAAGGCGATTAGAGATGTTAGAGAAGTATTGGTCAGATTATCAGAATAATCACTTAGCTATGTGTGAATATGGGGTTAAAGATCATACTTACTTTATAAATTCTGAGCATGAAAAGGTTAGCAAGCATTATACAGCCGCCAAATCTCTTATCAGCGAACAACGCCTGCAGTTATCGAGCAAGCTAATGCCTTTGAGAACCGTTAGGAGTACTCAAGCGACACAAGAGGAGCAAAAAGAAGCCGAACAAGAAGCAGGGCCATCGGGTTATGAGCAGCCAAGAAAAGTCAGCAGTTTACGTACCATGGAGTCAAGAGGCTCCACTAGCAAACTAGATGAGATGATACGTAAACAAGCAGCGAATTTTAAAGCGTTCAAGAGATCAGCGGGTTTTATCGACCTAGACTCCATGTCAGAAAAGTGGGAAATGGAGGACGCTTTACGAACTCTACAAGCACGCTGGTCACAAATTGACTCTCTGCATTGGGAGATTGATAGCGAGATAGGTGGAGAGGACGATGATTACGAGGCAGCTTATACACAGCATGAGCGATCATATATCCATTTAAAGAGAATGATCAACAAAAAGCTTTGGAGTGTATCACACAGAGAGCACTCCACACCGAAAATGGACATCCCTGTATTTTCAGGAAATTATCAGTATTGGACGTCATTCAAGGACCTCTTTACTGAAGCTATTCACAGCAACCCTACCTTGTCGCAAGCGCAAAAAATGCAATTTTTGAAAGGAAAGGTCAAGGGCGAAGCAGAAAGACTTATTCAGCATCTTCCCATAAGTTCCAGTAACTATGATACCTGTTGGGAAATCTTAAACCATCGGTATAACAATAAAAAGCTCATCTTTTCATCAATCATAAATACTATGCTAGGTTTATCTAATATGCAACATCAAACAGTAGGTCATATTAAAAAACTGCATGACGTAGCGCTGGAAAGCTTACATGCCATACGGAACTTAGGGATTGATATCAGCACCTGGGATCCGCTTCTCGTGCATTTATTGTCACAGAAGCTTGATAGCGAAACCTACGGAGATTACATAGACTCCCTTAAAAATTCTAGAGAGCTACCGGTTTTGCAGGATTTTTTGGACTACTTAGAAAGTAAATTTACGAGCCTGGAAACATCCCGCAGAAAGCTAGATCAAGCATCACCGAAATCAAACAATCATACAAGTAACGATTTTCCTGAAAATCTAAAAGCAAGACGGCACAACTTTGCCAATAAGTTTAACAAGCCGCAATTAAAAGCCTTACACGTGTCAACCAACAAATGTCAATTTTGCGGTCAACAACATGCCATGTTCAATTGCGAAAAATTTTTGCAGTTGCCGAATGAAGCGAAATTGAAAACAGCCGCAAAACTAAAATTATGCCAAAATTGTTTATTTGACCATAATGGCAAGCAATGCATTTCCGTTAGGCGATGTCGCAAATGTGACGGAAATCACCACTCCGTTTTACATGACGCCTGCTCAAAAAATATATCGCAATCAAATAGCGTTGCAACAACATCAGCTGACCCAAATCCGCAAGACAATGCCGCAATTATTGCGCATGTGACACAAACTGATCCAGGAACGAATGAAGTTTTGTTAGCTACAGCCTTGATTAAAGTCGCAGCGATTGATGGATCTTATCATATCTTAAGGGCTCTCATTGACCCTGGATCACAAGTTTCTCTAATAAGAGAAAGTGCAGCGAAGAAGTTAGGATTACGAAGATCGAAATTCAACGGATTGATATTCGGAGTAGGAGAAGTCGAAAACAACTGTAACGGTGTGGTCACACTAAGCTGTTTCTCTACACATAACGACTTTTCGTTTACTACCGACGTACTTATCATGAGCAACCTACTAAAAGATATCCCGTATAAATCCTTTGACACATCGAAGTGGTCCTACATAGAAAATCTGAAACTAGCTGATCCATATTTTAACCATAGCCGTCCAGTGGACTTATTATTAAGCGCTCAAGTGAATGGCTTGATATTATTAGGAGGATTGATTAAAGGAGAGAGCTTATCGCAACCTGTGTTACAAGAAACACAGCTTGGATGGATCATATACGGCGGTGGCCAAATGTCATCACTTCAATGCAATGTCGTCATGAATAATATTCACGATATTCAGCAGTTTTGGGAGATCGAGGATATAAGCGAAAATACGAAATTATCATTGGAAGATCAAGAATGTGTTGACTTCTATTCATCTACAACAAAACGTCGTGAAGACGGGCGGTATGAAGTAAGATTGCCACTAAAATCCGATATTAATGAAAAATTGGGTTCATCAAAAGAGATGGCCGTAGCACAGTTCCAGAATATGGAACGAAAATTTATCAAACAACCCATTTTAGCAGAACAATATAAAGCATTCATAAGTGAGTACATTGCCTTAGGACATATGGTACCTAGTAACGGCAAAAATAACAAACAAGCGCTATCATGTTACTTACCGCACCATTCCGTGCAACGAGCAGAATCAGCAACTACGAAGCTACGCGTAGTATTCAACGCGTCAGCAAGGACGTCAAGCGGATATAGTGTTAATGACCTGATGAATAAAGGCCCAAATTTACAACAGGACCTACAAGAACTGATTTTGAAGTGGCGTCAATATCGTTTTGCTTATACATCGGATATCGAGAAGATGTACAGGCAGATATTGATGAGCGAAGAAGATCAGCAATATCAGCAAATCGTATGGAGGTATGCATCAAATCAACCTTTGCAAACGTACAACCTTACCACCGTTACATACGGAACGAAATCAGCACCATTTCTAGCAATGATGACTCTGAAACGTCTAGCCTCGGATGAACGAAGAAACTTTCCGGAAGCGGCGAAGATACTAGAAGAGTCATTTTATATGGATGACCTGGTCCATGGGTCACACTCCATAGAAAAAGGAAAGCAGCTTATCGATGATCTCAACAGATTATTGAAATCAGGAGGTTTTACACTAAGAAAATGGTCCGCAAATCATCCAGAACTCCTTCAAAATATAGAAAAAAGCAGCAGCAGCAACGGCGATATAATTTTTAACTTTAAATCAGAAAGTACATCAAAAACATTAGGTCTTCGCTGGAATTCCAGTGATGACATGTTTACTTTCAAATACAGCATAGCTAAGCCGAACGCAAAAGTAACTAAACGTCTACTTTTATCGGAAATATCAAAAGTATTCGACCCGTTGGGATGGTTGTCACCACTCACAACAAAGCTAAAGCTGATATTCCAAAAGCTATGGTTTAACAAAATGCATTGGGATGAAGAAGTTCCTGTAAATATCAAAGCGGAATGGGTAACGATTCAAGCGGACATGGAATACTTAAATCAATGCAAAATACCGCGCTGGATAGGATATCAACCTAATGACGTCATAGAACTGCATGGTTATTGTGACGCATCGACTAAAGCCTACGCAGCAGTCATTTACGCACGATTACGGAAAGAAAATGAGACATCAGTAGTACTAGTTGTTGCTAAAACTCGATTAGTACCTGTTTCTAAGAGCATATCGTTGCCGAGATTAGAACTAAGCGGTGCCTATTTATTAGCGAAATTAATGGACAAAGTTATTAGTTGTTATAGTGAGTTAAATATTAGTATTTATGGATGGACGGATTCCATGGTGGTCCTAGGGTGGCTGCAAGGAGAATCAAGCCGATGGAAACCCTTTGTTGCGAATAGGACTAAAATTATAACAACAATAATGAAACCAAGCTGCTGGCGATACGTTAAGTCTGAGGACAATCCAGCAGATGCAGCCAGTAGAGGCATCTCCGCCTCACAATTAATTAGTCAAACGCTTTGGTGGGAAGGACCGCAGGTCTTGAAATCGTTTGACGAAAAATTTGAAGCCAAGCAAATCATTTTTAGCACTGATCAAGAAATCAAAGGAAAATCAGCAGCAAGCAAAGTAAATGTTGTCCAAAATGATAGCAAGGACCACATCATATTACAACTGTTACTTAAGTACAGCTCACTCAATAAAATTACTAAAATAGTAGCATGGCTTTTACGAGCAATCAAAACAATACAATTCAGCAAGAAGGCAGCCATGTCAAGCAAGCATAGTAGCTTACCCGAATTTCTTACCTTGTATGAATTGAGAAAATCAAAATTGCTCATTATAAAATACATACAACGGACAGAATTTGCAGCGGAAATAATGTCATTACGGAAACACAATAAATTAAGTAACAGAAGCAATCTATTAAAGCTTAATCCTTTTATTGATCACGAGGGAATTCTACGAGTTAAAGGCCGGTTGAGCAAAGCAAACATGAGTATGGAAATGAAGCATCCTGCGATATTACCTCATAACAGTCGGCTTACTACTCTAGTAATTCAACAAGCTCATCAGCTCACCTTTCATGGTGGACCGCGATTAACTTTATTTAACCTTAGACAGAGATACTGGATTCTTGCTGGAAATAAAGCTGTAAGGAAAGAAGTGAGAAACTGTGTTACCTGTAGAAAACATGAGCCCAAAATACAGCATCAATTGATGGGAGAGTTACCCGCAGCTAGAAGCAACCCCGCCCCACCATTCTATCACACTGGAGTGGATTATACAGGTTATGTAGATGTTAAAAGTAACAAGGGACGTGGAATTAAGACCACTAAAGGATATATTGCACTGTTTATTTGTCTAGCGACCAAAGCTGTCCATTTAGAGCTTGTATCCGACTTAAGCAGTTCTGGGTTTTTAGCAGCATTACGACGAATGGCAGCCAGAAGAGGAGCGCCTCGTCATCTTTACAGTGATAACGGGACGAATTTTGTGGGCGCCAATAGAATGCTACAGGAAAGCTATCACGATTTCGAAAATGAATATGATCGTAACTTTTTCGCGGAGCTATCAGATTTAAATATAGAATGGCACTTCAATGCCCCATCTTGGCCTAGTGGCGGGGGTATATGGGAGCGAGCCATTAGAAGCTTAAAGCATCACCTCAAGCGAGTAATAGGAGAACAAAAGTTAACCTTCGAAGAGTTCAGTACTATTTTAGCACAGGTGGAGGCTTGTTTGAACTCTAGGCCTTTATGTGCCTTATCCGAAGATATCGAAGATTTAAATGTTCTGACTCCGGCTCACTTCTTGACCGGAAGGAGCGGAACTGCCATAATTGAAACTGATACAGATGCTCGAACTAGATGGTATTTATCAGCTAAAATAGTAAACGACATATGGAAGAAATGGAGAGCGGAGTATCTAACTCAGTTATCCGTAAGAAGCAAATGGCGAAGCATTGAGCGGAATATTACCATCAATGATTTAGTGACCATCCAGGACGACAATCTGCCACCTGGAAAATGGATGATGGGTAGAGTAATAGAAACTCATCCCGGTCAAGATGAATTAGTTAGGGTAGTAACCCTAAAAACAAAAAGCGGAATAATTAAAAGGCCGGTTGTGAAACTGTCAATCTTGCCGATACCGCCTGCTTCAAGTAACACGGAAGACAAAAATGTTAGTCAAGCAAATAACATCACCTTGAAAGAGCCTGACGTGCGGATTAGAAGCAGCAAATCCAAATCTAACTTTGTAGCGTTAGCAATGTCGTTAATCTTTTTTATTTCATTGATAGCATCGACTCAAGCAGCTTTTAACATATCAGCATTGCCAAGCAACAATTCGCTGTATTTCGAGTCGGTAGACAACATGCAAGTTATTCGAGACAAATGGAATCTAATTGTTTATTATGATATGAGCCCTTATTGGGAAGGGAATACTGCTGCCACGAAATTCTTGGACTATTTACAAAGGCTCTGTGCATCCCTAAACGATAAGAGTCACTGTAATATGATAACGCTTCAATTAAATCACGACTTCAAAGAAATACAGCATTATAATCAACTTATGAAAAATCAGCACTTTGATGTGAGCACCAGACAGCGTCGCGGACTCATTAACGGTATCGGTTACGTGGCCAATAGCTTGTTCGGAGTATTAGACGAACGATTCGCCGAACAGTACAAAAAAGATATACAGCTTGTAAAACAAAACCAGGGGCATCTTAATAACTTGTTAAGAAATCAGACCTCTATCATTGAGGCTGAATACAACGTTTTAAAAAGAACCGAGCACACTATCCAATTACAGCATAAAACAATAAACAAACATTTGAATCAATTGGATAATGCTGCCTTTGCTATTAAGCAAGAAGTTGAAGGTTTAGCTAAAACGCAAGACTTTGCTCTGTCGGCAGTCACAACTATCAACTTGCTACAAAACCTCAAAAGGATCCAGGATACTCTGTTAGATATTATCACGGATATTTACCACGGGAAATTCAACCCTCACCTGTTAACTCCAGATCAGTTACAGCGTGAGTTACAGTTCATTTCTGGACAACTAACAAAGGATACTACCTTGCCCGTGGACAACCTACAATCTGACCTAAAACATGTTTACAGGATGCTGAAGGTAAAAGCGAGAATGATGGAAGAATACTTCATATTTGAGATTACTTTTCCATTGACCAGCAGAGACAGCTACAAGATTTATAAAATCATACCAGTTCCTCAGCAGGTTCAAAATGATATGATTAGCGTCCTACCAGCTGCGGAGTTCGTGGCTATTAGTTTGAAAAAAGATGCTTTCTTCATAATGTCATTTATGGAGCTCCAATCATGCCTGCATAATGATCAGTCATATTTATGCCAAGCTAACAAACCAATTAATCACTTAAGCATCGATGAAAAATTCTGCAAACGGGATAACAAATTAAAGCAATGCGTTGTAATTAAATCCCCTTGCCAAGACAGCTGGCGCGAACTAAATGACCCATCGAGGTATATGTATTTTTGCTGCAATACCTACTCAGTGAGGATTATATGTCAAGATCAAGTTTCCTTTAAACAGGTGACTGGAGTCGGAATTATTGACCTAGGTCCGAAATGCGTAATAAAAAGTAAAGATTTTACTTTGTATTCTCATGCCCTATCAGCCAACACAATTAAATCAAACTCTGAAATTCCGACCCCTCAGATAGCAGAATTAAACCATATGGTTAATATATCATTATCTCACTACATCGCATATGAAGATCCACTGAACAGCACATTAGTGGATCTGGGAGAACGAATAGAACAACTGAAGTCTGCCAATACTAACTTACCAGATTACTCTCTGTCTACACATGACATTCATCAGTATATTATTTGTTACGGCTTGCTGGGCGTAGCCGTCTTATTGGCGTCATACTTCTTATGGAGAAAGTGCCGTGCAGTTTCTTCCGTGGAACTTCTATCACAAAGTGTGGCAAATAGTGTTGTGTTCTCGCGAAAGCAGAGTACGGCTGACCGTCAGCCCAGTGAAGTGAATATAACTAGTGAGGGCACTAACCCTAAACGAGACGTATCTACGTCACCTATGTCTAAAACATGTCGCTTTAGATTAGAAGATGTGTAACTTTTTGGCCCGGGAGCATGTACGGTGAAACCATACACTATCGACAACTAAGCATGTTTACATAACTTTATAAATTCATACCAATTTAGCAATTAGTACTCGATTAGCGGTCATCGCGTGTGCTCCCTCGCTCCTTTATATTATAGCTTTTGGTCCGTTAAATACATTTATTTTTAACCTCAAACGCAGCAGTATCATTGACTATCTTCCCAACTTCTACAAATTGAACTCGCGACACCGTTACCGACACCTCATTTTTGTAAACGCGATTGTGCTCTTTATTTATGTTACGTTACGGATCAATGTTCTATGCAAGTATTTTTACTTTAAAGGTTTTGGAAGTATTTTTTTTTTGTAAACGCGTTTGTGCTCTTTATCTAGATAAGATTACGGACCAATGGTCTAAACAAGTATTTTTCTTCCACCAAGGCGATCTTGTTCAAGTTTTCACTTCTATCGGCACTCCCGGAGTGCCATTGTTTTTTTTATAAAATAACTACTGTATAAATAAGTCTTGCCTCGTTGGTCAAGCATGAGGTCCTGGCTTCGATTCCCGAGTCGTGCAAAGTATTATTGGGTTTTCCATCTGGTATTTCTCGGTAGCAGCCCGGAGTATGAATTTGTGCCCGGTTGATGGCAATAGGCTCGCCCCCTATTACATGGGACTTAAACATAACTGGCGAAAAGTAGGTGTACTATAGGTACAATTCTGCCCAACCCTTTGAGGAACACGGGCGCGATGTTATATTAAATAATATGTAGTTGATATATCAACTGAATTGTCAAATAGAAGCCCTCTTCCTCCTTTGCTGTGCCCGACACGGTCCACAATGATCATGTCTTTGTAAACCTACATAAGGTCACTTATGCTGGGGTTGCACCTGCGGCTATCGCGACTAAGCAATGGGTGCCGAAGCGTGCGTGTTATGCTCGCTAAAAAGTTATCGCGCTAATGCGTTGGTCACATTAACGACTTCATAATTTTAACGAATTATCGTACAATAATCCAAGATGGCTCTCCATTATTTCGGCAGAGTGTCTACGAAGACCTGATACAACAGTCGAAATGACTTTCTGTCCGAACACGCGCCACGCTAATTAGCGCGCCAAAACCCTTTGATGTAGGTACCTCCACCGGCGATAAGTGCTACGCAGCCTGAACTATCGCGACGATAAGCGATAATGGTTGGTCACATCTGCGTGTATTGTATCACTGTGCGAAGCTTCGTCACGATAGACGCAGGTGCGGCCCCAGCATAATTGGAATGTAATAAATTAGTAGTAATTAATAGATTCGAACACACAGTGAATCTCGTCATCTCGATCCCATGTTTTATGACCGCGACTGCCACTAACATAGCGAGTACTCAGGGCTTGGAACCGGTATCAAAAGTACAGGTTCTGTATCGGTATTAGCGGTTCTTGCCATTTCAGTACTCGGGTACCATTTCCAGACGGGCATCGGTACTCCATCTAACAAGTACCGGTACCAAATTCAGGTACCCGGCGCGTACCACATATCTCATATTTGTACCAAGAACCTCGTACGGTTGGCAACTTTTGAAGTTATTTTTCTAATGCCTATTAACTATCCTTTTTACGTACTACATCTGTTAACTCACTCTAACTTACGGAAATATTTGTTTGGTACCGGTACGGTACCGATTAGAAATACCGGTTCCCAAAAATACCGGTATTTAAAGACCTGCGTATTTTAGGCATTTTTTTTTTAAATAATCTGTTATTCCTCTATCTAAGCTGTTATTAACCAAGTGTTTAGTTCTATTTCCAGCAAATGTGCGAAGTGCTCGGAGACGTGCGAGGTTCCCGAGCCGAGACACTTGTTGGGACCAAACAAGGATCAACTAAGGGTAAGCTCATTTACTACAAGCTTACTTAATACATTGCTACAATACGGCCGATAAACTCAAACTCAAAGCATTTATTTCAATTAAACCATTTACAGGCACTTTTGAATTGTCAAAGAGTCGGTCAGTTAGTCAGAAAGTTGAAGCTAGTTGCCCATTCCAAAACGTAGGTCTCTATGGAGAAGAACGGGCAAGAAACTCCAAGGATACTCTTTTAAATATAGATATTACAAAATCCTGGGTACATTATTCTTGTTGCTTCTGTATGTGAGAACAATGTACAAAAATAATCAAAAGTAATTGAAAATATAAGATTAAAAATAAGCCCTGGTAGATCTCAACTGACGGCGCCCGTTCACGAACATGACGCGTGATATTTCTTGGCAGGTCTGAACATAGGCACTACGAACTTTCGCGCATGTTCTCTCACTCACACTCGCCTCATGTCACCATTTAGTTCTTAATTTTTATTATTGCGCAGCCTTCTGCGCGAATTCGGAACTGCCAAGTTATATCGACCGTATTGTACCACAATTTGCCAATAATGTGAAAATACGAAAATTTTATTACCCGTTGAATCGTCCATTAAAAGTTACACCATCATACTGGCTTGTTCTTTGTATAGTTGACGTCACGTGAAAATAATGCTGAGCGACAGTGCAGCAGATGACTGTGTCTGCGTTTTATAATAGTAATTTATTTCCAAAACTTCAGTACACATTAAATCAATGAGGTCTCGACCCCTGAACTAGGACATCCTGTATGACAGGGGTCGAGATTTCTCCAGTTACATGAACCAACATGAGAAGACTTAGACTATATATAAGTTAGTGATTTTTTAAATTAATAAAAGAAAAGTGGAATAAAATGAAAAATAGACAAAAAATTATGAACAAAATAAGAAATAATAATAATAATTCTAAAACAATTTCTGTTTTAGAATAAAATAAAATGGGGTTTGCAAGTGTATGATGATATGTGTGATGGGTGTTTAGATGTAGGTGTGTGTATGAAGATTTTTGTATTTAGGTGTGTGAATGTGTGTGTCTGTGCTCCGAGTCTATTCACTAGGTAAGATTACTGATAAGGTTTTCAGTATCATCGTAGCTATAGCTTTCAAGCCAAAGTAAGATTTCCTTTTTGATTAGGAAATTGCTCACGTCTCTAACTAGTTTGAATATAAGTGTAATTGTTTTATTGAAGAATCATAATAGGTACTTTATTAGCTACTTAGTTCTCTGGAATAGGCTGCAATCGATAAATCGCTCAATGCGCAGGTAAACGGCCAGCGTTCTTTTTACGTGATGGGACCAGTACCTGACTGCGCGACAGTAAGGACAGGGTTATTTATTACTGCTAAACTTAATAAAAATTAAGAAAGTTCATGAATTTAACAAAGCACGTCTCAAATATCAGCTTTTTTTTAGAGTTCCGTACGTCCGAATGAAAAAACGGAACCCTTTATAGGATCACTCGTGTGACTGTACTGAAAACCTCTAAGAAGTCTTATGGTTTTAAAATAACATGACAAATCTCTCTATTGCAGTTGGTATGTATGGGAGAACATGAAATTAAATTTATTTTATAAGCCTAATACATAAGGAGAGAAAAAGGTTAACAATGAATTTCCTAAGTAACTTATACTCCATAGGTTTAGGTAGTTAAATAAAGGTAAACAAAAAAAACCACGTGACGAGACAGCTGTCAAGTAACCGACTAAATGTAATACCTGTCACTTCAGTTATCATGCTACGTTACAGTTGTACTCTTCAATTTAGCAACGTTATATTTCGTTGACGTTTAGAAATTGGGCTCTTTATAATAGACAGATTACAAAAAATTATAAATGAGACAAAAAAAATTAATAAAAGAGGAAACTATAGTAAAACACTAAAATAAATTTAATTTGGTTTTATCGTTTTTTAAACAAGAAAGTGTCATCTTTAAAAACCCTTTTTATGATTTTTTTACCTTTTTTTAACTACCTAAACTTGTGGAGTATAGATCCTTATAGTAATTTGCACGAATTTGTGAAACTCCTGACACCCAAACTAGGACATGTCCTGTATCTCAGGTGTTAGCGTTCCTTCCTGCCAAACACATTGTGGAGCGTAACTTATTGTATATTAGGAAAAACAACAGAAAAAATAAATACTTAACTATTATGTATTACCTACCTATTTAATATATGTGTGGAGAGGTGAATGTAGTGTAAGGATGAGTGTAGTGTGAGAGTGTTTAAGTGCGTGTGTGTGAGTTGATAGATTGCGGATACGTGTGTTTTCAGGTGCGTGCGACATATTGTAGATCAGGCAGTGATGCCAGCCAGCAAATTCTCAGTTTCCTGATAGTCTAGAGAAGTGAGCCAATCCCTAACCTTGATCTTACAGCTAATTCTATTTAGATGAAAAATATCGAATTGTTTGTTTGTCTTGTTAAACAATCTTTTTTAGAACATGTTTTTCAACTACAAATATTAAGTTTGTTCTCGGGATAAATTCATCCCATTTACGGAACTCTTCATTGTGCGTGGTCCGACACGCACTGGGCCGGTTTTTAACCGATTTCCAAAAGGAGGAGGTTCTCAATTCAACTGTATGTTTTTTTTTTTTGTTTGTTACGCGATAACTCGGCCACTTATGAATTGATTTTAATGATTATTTTTATGTTTAGTAGGTAATACTTCAGAGGTGGTCCCATATAAATTTTAATAACTTTGCTTGGGTAGTTTTTAAGTTAGCTTCAATAATGCGTATTTTTTCCCACCTAGTATATGGATGATATGTTAAGTTCCTCTCACTGTTATTTACATAGCAGGTAGTGGTATTCGAATTTGTGTGGGGTAAATACCACAACTAAAAAGTGAAAAATAACTTTAATTTCGGAAGTCGGTGGCAAAAAACGAAAATTCAAAACCAAAGACACCGACATCCGAAATTAAAGTTATTTTTCACTTTGTAGTGTTTTTTTTTTGGAAGTAGGTTGTTTTTTTTTTGTTTTATCATTTTGAGATGATACCATCACATCTGCGGAGATTCACTTACTAATTTATTTTGAGCCTGTAATTTTTAATAGAATATTTCCTTTTCCAGATACAAGTAGTGATCGTCCCCCTGACTGACTACTGCCACGTGGGCGCGGGCGACAACGCACAGGGATGACCTCGATATGTCGCGCGTCTCTTTCACACTCAGCCCGAAACGGCTGCGTGAAAGAGACGCCTATACTTCTCTCTGCATATGCTGCGTTGATGCACGCTGGAGTAAAAGGCTCCAAGAGTTTCTTTGGTTTGATGCCTTGATCTAAAAGGGTGATACACGATTTGTGAATATGGCTTCTTTAAACAACACCCTTGAAATTTATTCTTGGCTTATTTGGGACCTAAGCACTACCGTAACTTGGTGATTAAACTTTTTTTTGTTCATCTTAGTGAAATAGCGCGCTAGCGGCCAGCGAGATAGATACATTAGTTTGAAATCGCCATGGAGCACGCGCACCTGGCCGCACGTGGCCGCGTGCGACCGACAACGATATCGACGTGGCCGCTAGTGAGCTATTGTCCTTAAGTGCACTGCCGTGCGCCCAAAATTTTATTAGACTATTAATATGCTAGAATGATTTTATTAGCAGGAGAATTTAGCAAAATATATGTTACTTGATGAGGCTAAGATAGATCTATGTTTGACGTGATACAACTTATAGCTCTATTGTAGATTTGAAGTCGAACTGAAGAATTAAAGAATAATGTTTATAACTATGCATAATTATAGTAACAAGGTAACAAGGGAGGATTTGGACTCAATAAACGTTTCAACAATATTATTACTGTACTTACAATATAATATTCCGTGTAAAGCTACCATCTCATAATAGTTTTGACTGTGTATGTAAATAATCTTAAAATACAAAACTGCCAGATAAATGTTGAGTTAATAAACTGCCATTTTTATCATTTGAAGTCCTGTTAATGTTAAGAACCATTAAGTTTTCCAGCCGTCATTATTTTAGTACCAATTTAGGTAGCTAATAGTAATAATCTACATTTGTTGTCAGGATTTAAGATATTGTAGGCTTTCGTGATGATATAAATATGTCGGCACAGGACATAGGGGAGGGGTCGTGCTTCCATCCTCTGACATTGTTGTGGGCTGTTTGTGGATCTCGGGCAATTAAAAGATGATAACAGCTTCTAACAATTAGTTTATCTTCACTTAGTTTATAGAGTTACACAAATCACAATTAACAACTATTATCCTAATTAGTCTTGTTCATTAATCGAGATAAAATAATAAAAACTTTGGATGAATAATGTGCGCACGCGTCTCATGAACGTGTGACAGTTCCTAGGGCTGAAGGGTGACTGGCGCTCCTGTTGTTTCTCGCGTCCTCAGCCTCCGGTCCTTAGACTCCGTCATAGCGCACCGACTGTATAGAGTACTTCAGCCGGCAACACTGTATTTCATGCGACAAATATATTAACTTTCATAAGGCCGGGCCACACCGCGTACATATGATGCGTTGTCTGCCGCGGAATATGGTACGCGCGCGAGTGCGGTAATAACACGTAGATATGCGCTGCGGCAGCGTACTGTAACTTATTTTGGACCGTTGATCTACGTTTCCGGCATATGACAGCTAGGTTATAAATATTCTGGTGTTGGTGAAACTTCACTTTAGAATCTTGTCATTTGATAAAAATAACAGTTTTGCGAAATATTTGTAGACTAGCTTCTGCCAGCAGTTTCGCCCGCGTGATATCTTAACAAATTATAGCCTATGATGATAATATAGCATTCTATCGCTGAAATAATTTTTGAAACCAGTCCAGTAGTTTTTGAGTAATTTCATTACAAAAAAAACTTGTTTTTTCTCTATATCATATTAGTGTAGACAAGGAACCTACAGTCATTTGAGAACATAATGAGATAGCAATTTGGATACGATTTTATAATAAGTACAGTCACGTAATGAATAGATAATTGCACCTTAAGGTATATTTTTGCGTGCACGGTTGACGAAATACAATATAACGCATTAATTCCTTCCACTCTGAGAGTGTACCAAGTGGATATCGGTATATTTTGAAACAATGTTATTTAATGTTTATCTATGCATCTTCTGAATATTTGCCTATTTCACTTCAATATTATTATTATGCATCATGTGTAAATTCGCGTATTGTTAACAAAGAAATGGTTGTAATTTTTCGCATGTCGACTTTCATACCAGTCGAATTTTACTTCTTAAACGCCTTCGCACAGCTGCTCAAGTTGTTACAGTTATGGCAATATTATACGGTTCAACCAAATTAAATCAATTTGGCGCACATTGAATGATGCACCTTTAATTAAGGCTAGCGCAGAGTGGGACGCGCCGCAACGCAGCAAAAAATCATACTTGATCACTTTCGTACATTTTCAATGCACTTTTTAAGGGAAAACTTCTTTAGGCGCGTTGGGCATTTTTGAGATGGGAAAAAATTCAAAATTCAAAAGTCATTTATTCAAACTAGGCTGAGGATCAGCACTTTTCGAACGTCAAAATTACATAAGACAGTCACCCAAAACGCCCACCCTTCACCACTTCTTAGTGCCTTTTGCTGGGAAGAAGTCTCGCAACAAAATCTCCAGCAGCACAGCTGCCTCTTCAAGTTACAAAAAAAAAAACTATACAATAGTATGCAAAATAATTTACCTACAATACGCAACACAAGACATAATTTAAATGATAAATTATTGGCCATATGTCAGCTAGCACACGCCAATATACCAACCAAAAACATCGAGAACTATTCTCAAGCAAAAATAAAAACTAAACGTAAACAGAACTAAATAAATATCGAAATAAAAGCCTCCAAGCATAAAGGGCGTGCCCGTGCGTGAAAAAACGATTGAGCTCGCGACACCGTTACCGACACCTCATTTTTGAAAACATGATTGTGCTCTTTATTTAGATAAGGTTACGGATCAATGTTCTATACAAGATTTCGTGCACAATAAAATTGTTCAAGTTTTCACGTCTGCCGGCACTCCCGGAGTGCCACTGTGTTTTTTTTTTAAATGAAAATGCATTGGGGTGCGGCCCGTTGCGCAATACTGTAGGTGAACCGTGTAATTTTGCCATTACATACAAAAGCTCAGTTTACTTCAATCGCTATTGATATAAGAAAGGATAACGTGCAGTATTTCTATTTTCTTAATGTCTCTCGTGTATTATCGGATTTCCAAATACAAACGAATTCTAATTTCCATGTCCATCAATTATTAGATTTATCGTGTATAATAATTTGAATTCAGAACTAAGTACTTTTACTGTTGTTTTGTTTCGATTTCCTTGTGAACTACATAGAGCTGTAAAACTATTTTCCTATCTGTCGTGCCTGCGACTTTAGCGTCTTTCCTCCCATTTTTTTAATAAATTACATTAAGTTAAAAGTATTAACAACTCTATACACTTCCAAGTCGATTGACAGCGTCCGGTCTGCACCAAGTGCAAAGGCCAGCTGATAGAAATCCGACGACTGACGAAACACGAGGTTTGCCGAGGGACATTAAGAACATATTTTTACTGTAGCTGTAGTTGAAAGTTATGATTATAATAAAATGTGATACCAAACAGAACCAATCAAACAGGTTGTATTTGCTATAAGTCTTTCTCATTTGTCTTGTAACTGTTTTCTTATTATGGTTAGAGCATTTAAACTGGAAATTCGCACAAAATATAACATGATTTTGCCAATTATTTGTTTTTATGTTCTTTACCCTTTTCGTCCAAATGTATTTAGAAAGAAAGAAAAATAGGTTTATTTGAAGACTTGCTGCACCGACCCCAAATGAATAAGAATTCTTGTATCCTGAGTATTGCCATGCGAACATTATCAATTAACCGCTACAAGGATCTTTTGGTGCTCGAATAACGTTTCCAGAGGGACGCTGTTGGTAAACATTTTGTGAAGTGTATTGAAAAAACAAGATGGCGGAGTTAGTTCCGATTTTGGCCACGCGCCAATAGATCCTTGTACTGCTATACTAGTGATAACTACGTCTTTAATTAACTATTAACGTGTCACTGACACTGGCATGGCCACATGGAGCACAATGTGCTCCATGCATGGCCACCATCAGGGATTAAAATTTTGATAAGACAAAATTGTCGCTAATTAGTCGAAATTTGTCACCAAATGTCAGAATTTGTCGGTCACTGGTTCAAAAGTTATAATGTAAAGTTATCTCCCCAGCTTGGCTCAATTGAATCTCAAAAACCAGGGCACCTAGCGAAGATCAGTTTTCTCCCAAATTTTGTCGCTAATTAGTCGCGATGAGATTATAATCTTCTAAACTAAGACCCGACTAAATTTGTGACTTGGCGAAAAATTGCGACTAATTAGCGACAAAATTTAGGAGAAAATAGATCTCGTTAGGTGCACCCATAGAGGAAAGTAAGGTGCACCCTAGCTTTGAGATTCAATTGGTCCAAGCTGGTTAGATGCTGCCCAAATCCACCACCTATAAACCCTTATAACTTTTGAACCAGTGACCAACAAATTTTGATATTTGGCGACAAATATCGATTAATTAGCGACTAATTTCTTGTGTTATTAAAATTAAAATCTCTGATGGTGGCCATACCAGTGTCAGTCACACGCTATTAACATCGATGCCACAAGAGTCTAGTATCAACCTCAACCAAACAAAGAATATCAACATTATGACGATAAAGCTGATTTTAGAATGACAAACTGTTAAAATCTAAGGGATCTCGTGCAGTAGACGGCTAGTCATGACGTCTAGTGGTATTGTATGGTCTGCGGCTAGTTGGCCGTTGCGACCAAGTGCGCTATTCGTATCGGTTTCAAGTTTACCTAATCGCTGCGACTACTGGTCGTGATCCTGGCCGCCTGCCTAGTGCGCGAGATCCCTAAGGCGATTAACACACGGCACCGCGTACCGCCGCGGTAGGCGGTGAAGCGGATCTCATGTCGCATTGACCTCAAATAAATCCGTTGATGCCTAACACACGTACACCACCCGACCGCGCGGTCGAGGGTGCTCTCACCTCTCACTTCCGCGGAGGTGCGCGGTGCCGTGTGTTAATCGCCTAACTGCTAGTTGCAATGTAATTTGAACTATGTATTATAGAGTGAAGGGTTATTCTACAAAATTTCATATTTTAAGTGGCTGATGTTTATATCTTTAACAAGTACTTTCCCCAGTTTGAATGCTCTGTTTGCAAGTTTATACGGTATATGTGCAATATTTGTCTTTTGTTTACTGTTCTCTGCAGTATTATTTGTGTATTTGTTCATAAGTTGTTGTAAAGTTTGGACTTGAATATAATAAGTTGAAATATTTTGTGTATATTTTTTCTTTCCTCAGAAGACAGTGGGTGAAAATAAAAACTGTTTTTATTTATACGTATAAAGTATTTATTACACAATTGACGATACATGTAAAACGTAAAATAATACAAAGCTCTTCATAATTTTTAAACAAATCTTACATTCTGTACGTTGACAGAAAAAAGAAAATGCTAAGCAATAGGAATATACGATTTTCGTCGCAATAAAATATAACTATAGTAATTAAAATATAACCATTTAACATTTATTGACAAGCATGGATTACATTCATGACACCCATAGGTTAAAAAATACTCAAAATTACTTACAGCAACTTGACTATAACATGACTAAGGGTTAGATCAGACGGGCGGTTAGCATGCGTACTGTTCGTGCGACTTTTCAGGCGTTTAAGAAACGCGGTGGCGTCTTTCCATTCTATACAAGGCCAGAACGCAAGGGTGTAAAACTAATCGCGTATAGATTGGAAATCACTTTTATACTAAGGTCTTCCAATCTATACAAGAGTAGTACGCAAATACTCGCGTATATTTCGTTGTGACCAAATTAACTACCTCATTCCACAGTATACAGTGCCAGGACGCATACGTACTAATCGAGTTTAGATTGCGAGAAATTGTGAACTGACAACTTGTTTGCGACGTAATGCACCTTGCGCTAATATCATAAATAGCCTGCCTGGCTGCGAGCAACTTGGAAGTAGCTCGCTCGGCTCGCGCGCGGTTGTTCACAGTTCTAACCTAACGTAAGCCATTTCACCCAGTTCACTTTTGTTCTTTTCTTTTTTTATTGACTATATCTTTAAAACTCTTATCAGGCGTAAGTGATGTAGTATAGTTTGGAACCAGGATGCGCTCATCCACGTAACAAACTATACACCAGCAATGCGCGAAATGCGTGTATACATTGTAATCACAGATTTAAAAATAGCATTATAATGTATACGCGAGCAGTTTCCTATGGCTGCGTTCTGGCCTTGTATAGATTGGAAATACGCAACGCGGTGTACAATACGGCCGATCTTAATATGGCTTTCTGAAATTTCCCGCATATTCTGTCACTCGCACTCGCCTATGTATTTGGTTCCAAAAAAAATTTTATTGCTCAATCTTAGGAGCGGCCGTATTGTAGGTAAGTCGACGAAGTAAAACATGCGGCAAGCCCTTCTGAACATAGCCCAAATACAAAAAGAATTATCTCAATTTTTTATTTCAGATTTCAAAATCATAGGCCAACAGCCAACTTATAAAATTTAAGCACTAAAACGTTGACTTTTTCTTACACTAGGCTTATCTAACGCAATATACATAGAAACCTTGTTTCGGGACTGAAGCACATTTAAAAGCGGGTAGACGAATATGTAATTGCAACTCTGTGTACCCTCATAGGTTGGGTAGTTATGAATCCTAATTACCTCGCATTTAGTTTCAAACTTTTTAATATCGTTTAGACCAGTTACGTTACTGAATAGTTGTATTTTATACTTATTTTTGCATTTTTATGTGCCCAGTTATTAAGTACTACTTTTGGAGCGGTCTGTCACTATATTTCGTTTTTTAGGACTTCTATTAATTCCGGCGTAAGTTATCACGGAAAAGAGACTATCATACCAATATTTTTTCGTTGAAACTTAAATATAGTTTGGCCTCGACTTGTAGAAGATGGAGGTACGCTCGTCATTAAGATCTTTAAGACTTTATTATAATAATTTCCTTAATTAAAGGTAACGCCTAAACTTCTTATAAGATATAGTGTATCAAACAAATATCCGTAAAATTATCATAAGAGAGTACAAAGAATATATTTTAAAACTAAATACTTTTGCACCATCATTGAATAAAAAGGAATACTTTTAAGTACTAAGCTAAGTTGAGCCATTACTCGTAATACGTTAGATACTATAAGATATAAAAACTATTTCAATTCACCTTGGATGGAATTAAATGCAGAATTTCGAAGTACGATTTTTTTAAGAAAAGCAAAAATGATTGACTTGCTTTTTGGTATTCACAGTCTTCGATTCCTTACTAAATAGACTATGGTAAGACTTCAAATGTCATTTAAAAATTTATTGTCACGATTTTTTATAAAATACTTTCGGGAAGTTTTCTTTTGATCTCAAAACGTCTCACTTTTATCACAGTGTTGCATTAAAAATATAATGAATCGATAGGGAAGTTAGGTCGAACATTGCTTAGAGATTATTTGCTACAAATAATGATAGAATGATTTGGAAAGCGATAAGCACGTACATGGTCGGCCACATGGGATCTATTGACATCGATACACTGAACACTATTATTTAAATACTACACACTGGGTCTGACTTGCAAGTTTAACTGTAAACATTGAAGACTAAAAAAGCAATCGCCTTTTTGGGAACGAAGTTCTTTAACGCGGCTTGCGGTAGGAGTTAACAGGTAGAAATCGTCACGTAAGGAAAAAGCGTTATGCCCCTCCATGCGACTTTCTCTCTCTCTCTCTGTCTCTTTCTATTATATACGAGTGTGTGTGTGCGCGAGTATCGCGTAAGAAACTTCGTTCCTGAAGGGGGTCCCCCAACCGCACATGTTATTTTTTTCATCAGGAAAAACATCTTGGGTGTATACTGACTATTCTAATAACATTATTGAAGTTCTATTACACTCTTCTACATTTTACGTTATACTTGAAAAATACTTGTGACCAAATATCGCTAAAACAATCGCTAAAAGATGCAAGCGGAAACGTAATATAATGTGCAATTTTTTTTCTCCATAATTTTCAGTTTTCGATATAAAATGGCTGTTCATATAAAAATAGGTTAGTTGTTAGGTCATAGGAGCAGCTCCTTGGGGAAGAGGTTCATGGAAGCGTAGTCTTCCA
This sequence comes from Agrochola litura, assembly GCA_949152395.1. Lineage (NCBI taxonomy): Eukaryota > Metazoa > Arthropoda > Insecta > Lepidoptera > Noctuidae > Agrochola > Agrochola litura. Next base: position 31,901,013 of record OX424490.1, on the reverse strand, counting down.
GTACCTGGAAGGAAAACAAATATATTTTTAAGTTACATAGTAGAACTCGTAACGTTTATAAAGTAATATTTAATTGGGCATGTCTCCTTTAGGCCCGAAATTTCAACCATCACATTACTTTTATCTGAGGAATAAATATTGCGGTTTGTCATATTTTCTATACAAGCTGCATAAAGTGAGAAACTTTCAATTTTATTCCTCAGATAAAAGTAATCAATGAAAAATCAGCTTAGTTAGCATTAGTTTAAAACTTCACCACGTATTACCAAGGATGAAGGGGGGGGTAAAGAGTTGCTAAAAAACATCACGTGAGTGACGACCCCCAAATTGTTTGCGTTTCAATTGTTTACCTCTGAGATCATGACTACTTAACCAGGCATGCCTGTGGCTACCTTAAAGCGAAAGCGTCAGGGTAGCCCGCGAAATTCAAATTTTCTTACGTTTTTTGCAATTTACAGGTCAGTTGTATGTTGATTTATTTATTTAAACTTACATAACATAACATAACATCACGCCTTGTTTCCCCGAAGGGTTGGGCAGAGGTGTCCCTGTAGCAGGTACACCCACATTTCGCCAGTTATGTTTAAGTCCCATGTAATAGGGGGCGAGCCTATTGCCATCAACCGGGCACAAATCCAGACTCCGAGCTGCTACTGAGAAATTTGCGACCACTAGACCAACGAGGCAGTCTATTTAAACTTTTCACACACAAAAAGGTACAAAGGCGGACTTAATGCCTTCAACATTCTCTACCAGTCAACCAAGGGTGGTGAAGAGATTGGATGGCAGGTGCTCTGTTTGAAAGGATCAAAGAATTTTTTTTTTAAATATATCATTATAAATAAAATGTAGGAACAACAGTAAATATGATTTCATGAAATAATGACATTTGACACCTTTGCTAACTTATGGAGTTGTATTGCTGATTGTAATGATTATAATTGAGTAAAGCCATATTTGTTACGACCGCGAATCATATTTTACCTGCAAATTGCAAAAAACGTAAGAAAATTTGAATTTTGCGAGCTACCCTAACGCTTTCACCTTAAGCTTCTACACTCAAAGCCTCCAGCAAGGGGCATACAAACTAAACTTATACAGGCGTCCCAAAATTATGGGACATGAAGGGAAAGTACCTTAAATATCGTAGATAGGGTATTTTGCTGAAAGAAGACTTTATGTTATTTTTAAAAGTTAGTAATTCTGCATTCAAAGATTTTCAAAAAATTACTTGCCTCGTCAGGGAATCGAACCGACTTAAATGTAAAAAAAAAAACACCCCTACTTTTATGATGCCAATCGAAAGAATGGCCAAAAAATAATAACTCTTCTTAAGTAACATAGTATTTTAAAATAAAGGAACAGCGTGAAATTAATCATTTTAATCAAATTAAAAACATACATGAAACTGCCGTAGTCAATTAAGTGGTTATTTTTTTGTAAATTAACTAATTAAATGCTCAAAATGTGATCCCTCTTGTCTTACGCAAATCGCCAATCTTTTAATGAGTCCGCTGCCTGTTTATTTTCTTATCATTTTATGGTGAATACTCGATATGATATGGCACAATTCTGTTTGTAACTCGCCCTCGTTCTCGTATCGCTTTTTGTATACCTAGCATATCTTTCACGTATCCCTAAAAGAAGAAATCTGATGGTGTAAGGTCCGGGGATCTGACTCAAACATTTTACGTTGTTCGTTTCTTTTAAAATACTATGTTACTTAAGAAGAGTTATTAGTTTTTGGTCATTCTTTCGATTGGCATCATAAAAGTAGGGGTTTTTTTTACATTTAAGTCGGTTCGATTATTCCTCTTTTCTTATTATGATTCTTTTTGAAAATCTTTGAATGCAGAATTACTAACTTTTAAAAATAACATAAAGTCTTCTTTCAGCAAAATACCCTATCTACGATATTTAAGGTACTTTCCCTTCATGTCCCATAATTTTGGGACGCCCTGTATACTAGGTGAACGCTCGCTAAGGGGGTGCCCACCCCCTGTCGGGTACGAACCTCGGCTTAGGGCGTCGCTGGAGGGAGGACATCAAAGATGGGACGGACTGGGTTGCATAATATGGCGATTATGGGAGTTTGTGGTTTAGAAACAGAACTGCTAGAGAACAGATGATACAACATTCGTCAACTAGATTACTTTAGTGACCACGCTGACACAGTTGCTCGCGGTAGTTAGTCAACAGATTGACAAATAATGATTTGTCATACACCAGAACCCTTATATAACTCGGAGAGCACGTCAAAACCTTCGGTCCCGACTCCTGGATAGTCGGAAGCTTAGAATATTGGTAACTCACCTCACGCAACTTATCGACAGTAGGCTGTGGAACGTCAAGCTGCATGACCGCCCTCATCTTGCTACCGTCCAGACACAGTTGTTTGTTGAGCAGTAGTTCGGCTCCGGCTGATGGTTCCAAAGGAGTGTGGTCCAGGGAGTACTTGCGACACATGTCCGCCCAGGCCGTGAGGTGCTTGTCGTTCGCTTCCTCGGCCACTGAGGCTATGTCGGTCTGGAAATAAAAAGTTTGTAATTAAAATAATGGTAGTTTTTAGGGATCCGTACCCAAAGGGTGCCAAACGGAACCCTATTACTAAACTTCCGCTGTCCATCCGTCCGTCTGTCTGTCAGCGAGCTGTATCTCATGAACCGTTATAAGCAGACTAGTACAGTTGAAATTTTTACATATTGTGTATTCCTACTGTTGCTATAACAACAAATAATAAAATAAATAATTAAAGGTTTAAAAAATACACGTTTCTTGCTCGATCTTAATACGGTACGGAACCCTTCGTGTGCGAGTCCGACCCGCAGTTGGCCGGTCTTTCTAAACTAATATTATAAAGAGAAATGATTTGATTTTTTGTATGTTTGTTTGTAAAGGTTAAACTCAAAAACTACTTGAACTAATTTTGAAAAATCCCCCTGCCTCATCTTCCTTGAAAAATTCTTTCACCTATATAAAGCTACATGATCAGCGAGTAACATGGGCTATATTTTATCGACTTCCACGCGAACGAAGTCGCGGATAGAAGCTAGTTAATTATATTTTAATATGATCACTTTATATACTTTTATGATAGGCTATTTAATTTAATGCCATTTCTCATTGAACTATTTTTGATACTGTTGAACTAATCACAGCAGCTAGCATTAAGTTTGACATTCGATTTATCAATCAGGCTTCCAAAAACAGGGGGGAAAACATCTCACAAGATGTTAGGCTCATACATTTAACTAGATGCGATAAAAACGAAAGTAGTTTGAGGACCCATCCTACAATGACTAATGAGGTTAGCATGCGCTATCATTAAAAGGTTAATAATAAATAAATAGAAAGTAATGACATAAATAGCTGACCATTGACGATTGTTTGTATACATACCAACATATTTAATTTATTTGTATTAATTAATTTTATTTTTGATTTAATTTATTCTTATTCATTACTACTCATAATAAATAATATAATATAATTCGATAGCTACAGTAACAAATAACAATAATTATTCTATTCTATTGATTTGAAGCATGTTTTGTAATGTAATGAAATGTAATTTATTAATTAATTTTATTTTATTTTGTTTTGTTTTGCAGTGCCCTTACAGGGTGCATGTTTGAATCTAATTAATCTTATTCCAACCTCTGTACAACATGTTTGCAATAAACTGATTTGATTTGAAAATTACTGCCAATATGTTTAAAAAAATAAAAGTCCAAGAAAAAAATGAATAAAATGTACCTTAGCCAGTGTAGAAATAGCAGTTCCATAATAGTCATGATTTATCTTGAAGATATCAGCAACCAACTCAGCTAACGCACCCTGGGTACTATTAGCCTCATCCACCACATTGTACGTCTGTTTGTTGGCTTCCGGTTTCCGGCCCAGCGTCCATATAGCCCGGCACACGTCCCGGACGTGAACCGTGTTCATCTTGAGGTCGGCTGTCCAGAGGAGCTTCATAGTCTCGTTGAGGTGTTTGTAGATACCGCCGTAGAGGAGGCGGGGCGCTGTGGGGGAATGTGTGGTTAGTAACTGTTGTATAAACCTACATACTTCGTAGTTTATAAGTTGTGTTTATTAGGTTCTAAGTCTACCCTCCATCATATTATTGCTGAAAACCAGCGCTGGGGCTCTGTCTTGCATAGGGTCGTAGCATAATGTTGAGCGATAGCCGATTTGCGTGGATGTGACGCATGCTTCCCCCAACCTTATCTCATTTTTCTAATCTTCTTCTTTTTTTTTGTGTCATGTTTACCGCAAATAGGCGTTTTTCTTTGTTTCTTTCTTCCTACTCTTATGATGTAGCCTCGAAATACAAATATCGTAATTTGTGTATTGAGTTAAGTAGCTCAATACACAAGTTACGACATTTGGTGTTTGTGACATAATAAGTAACACATCTACTTATAATAAAAACTTAAATTCACTGACAAACAACGCACACCCTAAACAGCTGGGTGTAATACGTATAAGCATGAAATTTTGTACAAGAACCCCTTGTATACCGAAGCTAAACAAAGGAAGGAATTTTTGATCATTCTTCCGCTAAAAGGGTTTAAGGGACGAAATTTTGTCGTTCATAGTTTTTGCCAATGGGATATCCTATCTGGCACACGGCTTGTCGCTGATAAAAAGGGAACCAGCATCAGTTTAGTTTATTAAACGATAATCTGTCCTGTACGTGTATCCTACCAAGGTTGCTACTGATCTGAATAAGAAAAAAGTAGCATTCACCACTGCTCTCAAAACGGTGATGGACCCAAAGAACCAAAATACGAAGACATGTGACTTCCACCAATTCGCATTGTGCCCGCGTGGTGGATTATGGCCCACTCCCTCTCACAGAGAGGAGGCTGTGACCCAGCAGTGAAAACATTGTATTCTTAATTGCTCAAAGACAAAAAAAAACAGCTATCCTTTTGAGGAAGAGCCTTTTATTAAGTAATCCATTTTTGAGCTACATTATTTAATAACGTACCATCAACACTATTAGAAGAAGCAACGTTTCGTATGGCAAAAACAAATAATTATACGCGAAAAAAGCATTTGTAGTGTTAATAATAATCAGAACAAGCGCCAAGAACTGTAAATCTATGTATAAGTACGGTACAAAAGTGGATTACGGTGAATGTTAAATTGTCCGTGATAATCCACTTTCCTCCACACCGGACGGATTAGAATATTAATTACATTACATTCATTTTGAACGATAAAAATCTATCGAAGTAGTATTTCAGTCAATATTATTTTGAATAAAATATTACAAAGGAAGCGAGACTGTCGTGATTTATTTGATTTATTTGTCGACCTTACTTATAAAGTAGCTCGCTTATACGAGCGTGACGACGCCTATCATAATATTATCATCCATGAAGAATTAGCTGATAATATCAAACATTTTCAACAAAACATGGAAACGTACATTTCGGATCACCGTAGTTCAGTCTACGTTCAGAGTATCAAACGAGAAACGAGTGTACTAATTCAAATTTGTATTTTTAAAAAGTAATAAAGGCTTACAACCAAAGCTTCCAAGGATGCCAAAGACTTCTAGGATAATACTAGCTAGAAACTGTACCTTGACATCATCACATCTAGATAATATTACAGTAAATGTTATCCAGTCATCATAAGAAAACGTCACACAAGTATGGCCGACAGAGAAGACGTTCTTCAAAGTCAAACGGTCTTGTTAAGTTCGATGTGCCACATTAAGGTGGATCCGTAGTACTAGATCTCGAAATTAAAAATTTTCTTACTTTTTTTGCAACAAATCTCTTAAGGAACAAATCTAACTTAAAGAGATTCTAATTATTATAATCCTGTAAATACTTTGTTACTGTCGCGAATCATATTTTTTCCAAACGTAAGAATTGTTACCACTGCGGATCCTCCTTAACAGCCGGGTACTGAATATGATTCAAAGAAGACTTCTATAAATGAAATGATGTTGATTTCTGTAAGATCTTCTAAGACACTTTTACATGTAATTTTTTGGTTAATATTTTAAAACTAGATGGCGCTGGAGTTCCTAGCAAGCTGATCCTTGAAACGAAATACCGAAACGAACTCTGAGGTCATGGTGTCTTTTAAAGTCCAAACATTATATTATTAAGATAGTACACACGGCTACACATCAAGCTATACATTTCCAGTTTATGCTGATCTCGCATTGTATAGGATTTCCGTACAATGAGAGGTCAGCTTATTCTGGAAATGTATAGCTTGATGTGTAGCCGTGCGTACCTGGGCGACCGAGCTCTGCTTTGGTGAAAATAGAGAATGCTCATTTAATAGTATAGGAAAGTTCATACTAATTCCATGCTGCCATGATAGTAGGTTCTTATTAATTCCGTGCTGCCATGTCATTATTCTAAGGTAGCCATCTTGTTCTAAACTTTGGGCGCCGATCTGTGCTCGGGTGAAAATACGGAAAAAACGAACTTTCCCAGATATGAGACCTAGCTAGATCGATTTTTCACCCCCGTAAACCCCTATATTGCAACTTTCATCAAAATAGTTACAGCCGTTTTCCAGAACGTGATTACAAATATGTCATATGAAATATTATTAAATGAGCAATATTTGTAGATATATACAAATATTGCTCATTTAATATTATAGGATTATGTGAGTAACAATGCAGAGCTACGTCTGGAAAGGCTATAAGAACTACTTACTCAAACTCCGTCGGTCCCCGATGCCGTACACGATGGCCGGCCTGATGATGGTGTAGTTCAGCTCGGCCGCCATACTCTTTAGCTCCTTCTCCACTTTGCTCTTCATCTTAGCCTCCGTGGTCCATGGCTCTACTGCGCAGTCTTCTTTTTGTGGCTAAGACAAAAATTAAAATTCGGGTAAAAAAATATTCATGAACTATTTCGAAAAATTGTTTTTCTTTAAAATCTCTCTGAAAAAACATGAAAATAAAAATAAAATACTGTAGCATATTTTTTTTTTTTTTACAAAATATTCCAAACAAATAATACGAAACTATTCTTAGTCTCTTTCACAAGTTAAGAGGTCTATGACGTCACATAAAGTGAGCTGATCGATGACGTCACCAGCCGACAAGTTTTACGAGCCCGACCGGATCCTTGTGGTAATTATCACTCCCTGATAAGTACCGAATTGATTAACCATTTCGTCGCAGCCAGAGTACGCTTTTATTAATATCATTAACGAAAATTAATATTGGTTTCGTCATAAATTGAGAGTGTATTGAGTAGTTCATCTACTTTAAAAGCCCGTTAATTAGATTATGTACGTAATTTAATGAATAAGGGTATGTTGTTAAAAACAAATCATACATTGAGCATCCAGTAGTGAGGATGCAGTGTCAGATCCGCTGTTAAGAGCAATGTTTAATTTAAAGATGAGAGCAGCTCTCTATAGAAAAACAACGCTCGAAGACCATTCAACTTTGTTCAATATGGGACCTTATCACGCTCGTTGTCTGCACAGACAACCTTTTCACATACTAAGCATTAGTCTCTGCTTAAAATAAAATTATTTGATCAGTAATGTAGGGTTCCTACGAGCCCTGGTACCAGAATAAACCACTCTGGCACCAGGGCTCACGGCGCACGGATGGGGCCAAAATCGACGCTAGCGGACATAATGATTTTTGTAAAATCAACTGCAGTTTAGTTCATGTTTATCTATCAGATCTTTATCTACATTTCATAAAGCAGTTTCAACTCCGTAGTCCTGATAGGGACTGAGAAAAAAAACCTTTTTCATGAAAATGAACTTTTCGGAGGCTTACAGTACCAACCTAACAGCTAAACAATAAAATAAGTACCAACCTTATCACTACTGTGCATTTGCCCACTCGAGATCTCAACCAGCCTTTCGACCTTCAGCTTGGCACACTGGCGGGCCACGTTGGTGCTGAGCGTGAAGAGTCCCTCGGAGTACACTGCCTCCGTCTGCCCGACCCTGGTCTCGCCGGAGCAGTTGACGACCAAGCCCCATGGGGCACCGTCGCCAGGGTCCAGGGCTGATGCGCATGATGCTGGAAAGGAGAAAGAGTGATGGAGAAGATGGCAAGTGTTAGCAGATCTTAGGGATAGTTGAAAGGTTTTTAGATGCTGGACACTACTGGGCAATTAGAACATGAGCCCTAATTAGTTCGAATTATCCAGAATTAGTCACAGTTTGGCGGAGTTTTTTTTTTAAGAATCCAGCTATAACCCTTGTTTTGGACACTCAAACAAACGGGATGCGTCGTTTGCGAGTTAAAACGGCGAAGAACCCCGCATGTGTTAGAGTCCAAGATTTTACAGTACACAACCCTAGGCATAGTTATTTTGGATCGCGGTTATGGAAACTTCAGAAAAGTTTGCAGTTGGTGCTTTCCCCGAAAAGTTGTAAGATTTTTAATTTACTTTGGCTACTCTTTGTCGCCCAGAAATTCGGTGACTGTATACCGAAAATTAAAGTTAAGAACTTTCGATTGTGGCTAGCAACGCTAACGTGAGTCATTTTGTCATAACGCACTAGCTGTGAGTACAAATAATGGTCAAGCAGTCCATCAATACTAATGATAATTTTTCTCTCATCATAAAGGAAACCCTTCAATATTAACGAATACTCTCCCACGCCTACATGATTAATTCAATTAACATTCCTTTTAGTCTAGCATCGACGAACTATGAAGCAATCGTTCAATAAGTGATATTAATAACAATACAAGTGTGTAACGTTTATTATAATTCATAACTAGGTAGCTGGTAGACGCAGGCGCATTGTATGCACAAATATGAAGACATATCGAATATTGTCGGCGCCACGACGACGTACGTTTAATGTTACATTTTATGCATGTAATAAAATGCCTATGGAAATGACGGCGTTGATGTCGGCAGATTTGGAATTACAGAAAAAATGGGTTTGATATGAAATTCAGACTACCCAATCAGTCTTACCAAGAAGTATCGTGTTACCCAGTAACTCGGCTGTGGAGGTCAGATTGGTAGTATCTCCGAGTACTGGTATAAAGCTGCATCCGGTTAGACTGGAAGCGGGTCCCAACATATTAAGACGCAGATATATGACAGTGACCTTGAATGGTTAGCTTGCGTGTTCTGTACTGAGCTCACGCAACGCGTCATACGTCCAGCCAGTAATAGGACTCGCCCATCAAGGAGCGTTGTCCCAAATTAGACGCATTATTAATTTATTACACGTAAAACAAAAGGTATTTTAATAAAACACGTATACTAAAATATTGATAATTTAATCATCTTTAAAATGGTGAAGTTTTCAGAAAAATAAGCTTGATAGATTTTGCGTCATTCTCAGTTTTTTATCCGCACTTTCACTATGTAATATAATAAAAAATATGCCTATATTAAAATATTAAGAAAATGCTCTAATTTAACATATATTTTTTCAAATCACTAACACTACTCGTTTAGACGTCATCTTCAGTATAAAATCATTAAAAGTCAGTTATAAATAAAAAGCTAGGCAGATTGAGATGATATAATCTAAGTAAACTGTATCTTGGATAAATAAATAACGCTTCGAATACGCGGAACTCGCAATCAAAATCGCGTAATACCGTACAGTTTTTGTGCGTATGATACGCTAAGTTTCGATTCTATGCGCGGTTCAGGTTGGATTGGATGGAAATGGCTGAATCAATCAAAACAGCAACTTGATAAATCTTTGGACATTACATGACAGACCAGAAAAACGGTTTTTTTTTACAATTTAGGCCCAATGTACGAGTACATGCAGATAATAGGAAGGAGCCTTAAATTCCCTTTGTTTGCAGTAATTTTTACCTTTACCTACGAACAAAAAATCAATGAGTAATACTATGTAATCTGCGTTCGCAATATATTTGCCAAACATGTAAACTAACACGAGTTTTAAGAAAAACAACTGTAATGCTTACGTATAAGGTTCAGTTTGCGGTACAACTTCATATTTTTTAATGACATTTTCAACAGTACTAGTCAGTCTAAAATAGACCTTAGATATTACCAATAAACTAGTAACTTTTATGGACTTTATTGTTTTCCTAGGCTAACCAGGAAACAAATTGTATTTATTTTTAATCTCTCAATGACATTTAGCCATTTACGGTACCTAGAAACACTATAACTTTATTTTCCTGTGTTCCTTCCTGCCTAAATATCCTCATCGGTCTAGGCAATCATAACAATTGAACTGTTTATCATTATTATTCAGTGCATGCGCCCGAGTCATTTTGAATATTAACACGCCAAGTCAACATCCTACGAATAAATGCCATTATAAATTAGACTTATTTATCTTGTGGGAGATTTCCCTTATGGGATCGATGAGTAGAATTTTAATCGGCGCAAGCGCACGTATGGTATCATAATTATTGTCTTTGTTTATTCTAAGGAACCGTACTCCACAGATTACGATACTCAGTCGGAATTCGGGAACCCGGGAATCATTTTAAGTTAGTTATTTGAGATTAATAACTGACCATTGTTTAAAAAGTCTATCTTGCTGAGGTCGTGAGTATCAACTGGTAATAGATACGGCGAAATTCCACATTGTCACTACATTTTTTTTAAGTCTCCCCGCCGTCTGTGTCTGTCAGTCTGAACGCGATAAACTCAAAAACTACCGAGCGGATTTTCATACGGTTTCACCAATGGACGGAGTGATTTATGAGGTAGGTTTAGTTGTATAATTCAACAAGATTTTGTGTAAATTGGAAGAAATGTGAGGAAGATTGTTGGAAATGTCGGAAAACATCTTGCAGACTGACAGCTTTACTGGCGTTTGTCGCGTAAACCAGAGTTAATTAGATGAAAACAACGTATTAAGTACGTCATGTCATTATAGATATTAAACTGTAGCAACGGTATAAATGTCTATAAGCATTTTTTATTTCTCTCTAGACCCAATTCTGAAGACCACGCAGACTAAGTCGCGGGCAGAAGCTGGTTTATTAGTACATTTCGAAGTTCTTTTACAATTATTTGACAGAAATTATAAATCCATTCACCGTTAATCCGTGCGGATTAAGGAAATAAGTACAATAACATGCACTTTTTAGAGTGATTAATTTTCCGGGAATTAATATTAGTCGGGTAATTTATGATTACTTTTAGCTAGACATAACTCATAATTCGCAGGAGAACCAAGGTAACCGCCGTAGCTCGAAGAATTGCTAAACTTAAGTGGCAATGGGCAGGGCACATTGCTCGCAGAACATATCGCCGATGGGGCCGAAAGGTTCTGGAGTGGCGACTGCGTACCGGAAGACGTAACCTTGGAAGGCCCACAAGGTGGACCGATGACCGCAGGAATCCGCTGGATGCGGAAAGCACAGAACCGGTCGAAGTGACGGTGCTTGGGGGAGGCCTATGTCCAGCAGTGGACATCTTTCGGCTGAAATGCTGAGGCATAACTACGGACTTCCACAGGGACTTCTCGACAGATTGAGTGCCAATAAATTACAATAATACTAATCGGTAATTTTTGCAATATCCTCCCATAATGTTATCTTAACGCTATAACTTGACATTTGACACCTTCAGTAAACTTTAGTTGTTATGTTGTTAATGAGGAAAACTTAATTTTTCCCTATGATAAGACTTAACAATACGACAAAGACATTGTGTTAATATTATTTGTGCTGGATTCACTATGAGCACGAAAGGTATGCAGTGACAATGCAGTAGGTAGTAGCTACGCTAATTTTGAACGTATTACTAATTCGAAAATGTAATGATTCACACTACCTAATGCACGTGGATCCATTTTAAGAACGATTGTGACAAAAAGCTATAGTTATTGGGTAATATTCAAGTCTACAAAAATTCCAGAAAACGAAATCATCATCAATTCTTGAAGATGACAAAGAATTAAGGTTTCTGTTTACAGGGACGACTTGCTCTTAGATTTGAAAGAGACGTCTTTCTCATAGATCTTGATGAGCCATGGCTGCGAGTTCTGGTGAACCATTTTTTAGTTCTGTTCGTTTTAGGAGTGTTCCATATTATGGTATGTACCTATGAGGCGGCGGCGACGTACAGTTTATTTATTGGAATTAAATACGATGAACAAGTATTTGATTTATAATAACAGGCGAGTGCATCGAAGGTGTCGGAGTCAGACCAGGACCCCAATTGAGTAACACACAATTATAATCACAATCCGAAGGATTTTGAAGGGAAATTGCTAATCCATTGCTTAAAAATTCGTTTGCTCGACAATGTAAGCAACGTAATGAATGTTGTAGAATTGTAAATTGACAGGAATTGCAATTTTGATGTGATAACGTCTTATAAATCAATGAACGCTGGCTGCACGAACGAAAAAGTGTCACGTTCCGCCTGAGTCGAGTATGCAAGCGAGAGCGCGGAACAAGCGATAGAGAGGCACGATCGGCCTAAGCGTTCGGCTTGTGACGTTATCACGTAAAATTATCGTCCGTAAACCGACTTTACAGACAACCAATTTTTTGGTTACGAAATTACCCCGCTGGGCAGAAGAAACGCTAGGAGAAAAACATCTCGGTTGTCTACAAAAAACTTTTTACAAAAAAAAAAACAACAGACTTCAAAAAAAAAACACTACAAAGTGAAAAATAACTTTAATTTCGGAAGTCGGTGTCTTGGTTTTGAATTTTCGTTCTTTGTCACCGACTTCCGAAATTAAAGTTATTTTTCACTTTGTAGTGTTTTTTTTTTGAAGTCGGTTGTTTTTTTTTTTTTAAGTTTTATTTTTCACTTTTTAGTGTTGTGGTACCCCAAACAAATTCGAATACCACTACCTGCTATGTAAATAACAGTGACAGGAAGTTATCATATCATCCACATACTAAGTGGGAAAAAATACGTATTATTGAAGCTAACTCAAAAACTACCCAAGCAAAGTTAATAAAATTTATATGGGACCACCTCTGAAGTATGATCTACCAAACAAAAAAAGAATAATCAAAATCAATTCATAATTGGCGGAGTAATCGCGTAACAAACATACAAAAAAAAAAAAAAAAACAACATACAGACGAATTGAGAACCTCCTCCTTTTGGAAGTCGGTTAAAAACTAAGACTTTCTATCCGAAATATTTGACCCACTCTCGCCATTACAGCTACAAGTTAACCGATGTACGTCATTCGTGGTCTAGTGCACACATTTACATAATTCTTTTTGCATTATTTGTAACAGCAGGTTAAAGCGACGATAACGGATACACAAATAACTTGGTATAATCTGGGAGTGGAATGACACAGTGTCGAATGGAGGGCATACCAGGGCTGTGGCACATTTTAGGCCACAGAATTGTACTTAAAGGAAATATTTTCTCGTTACAGCAGCTATTGACGCTGCCCATAGGCTTTGTTTGGCCCCGAATATACAATATGTCCGCAATAATGAGCTGAACCCCTGACTTCCGTTGCGAAAACGTATTGGAACATGATCAAAATGAACCAGGTTTTGTATAACAGCCCAAGGAAATGTGTGGATATGAAAGATTCTACATTATTCACCTTCCGAGATTGGAGAGATACAAAACTGCGGCTTACTATCAAGTATGATGGTAAGACAGCAACGCAGTTGTATGGTTTTGCACGTCTCTGGTTACAAAATCGAAGCAACACAGGTTACACATTTGAAGTATGTACTATAGGAACACCGTAAGGACTATATTTGCTTGCAGTGGTCAGCCATAATACAGGGTGGTAGGGACATGGACGCGAAAAATTTTACCATGGATTCAGTAGGCACATGATTCTGAACCCCCCTGCGTTGAAATTTTTCGTTGGTTATTAAAAAAAAATCTGCTGTTTCATAGAAAAGTGCAATACCAACGCGGTCAAAATGTATAGAACAGCAGATTTGTTTTTAAATAACCGACGAAAAGTTTCAACGCAGTCGGGTTCAGAATCATGTACTCAATCCATGCTAACAGTTTTCGCGTCAATGTCCCTGCCACGCTGTATTAACGCTTACCTACAAAAAAAAAAAGGGTCGTGTGTACGGGAATTTGTTTTCAAATTGGTTAGATATGCGTTACCGCCATGGTACAGACGCCAGCACATCAAGCTACCCGAAACTGTCAAATTTTCCCAATCAACTTTGAACCTTAAATTTCAGCGATAAAGTTGAAAATCTATTAAATAAATTTGACAGATTGTAGTAGCTTGATGTGCTGGCGTCTGTACATGCCTACCTTTTTAGCTTGATTAAGCGAGTTCGCTAGACCGCAGAATACCTATCAAATATCAACCGTCAAAGTTCAGAGGGGTGAAATTTTAAAAGCCATGGCCATTCACCCGAAAATACACCATGAGGTAAATGTCGAGCTTAAGGTCAGCTCACCAGTAACACTGCTGTTACAAGCTTCCAATAAGTAAGTACTTATATAAGTACTTCAGTTTACTTAATACCGGATTATGGCTTTACCCACTACTTAGCCGGATTATGGCTTTACCTACCACTTTTAAATACCCGTATTAAGGATGAAAGTAACCTACGTCCTTCTCCAGATCCCAAGCTAACCATCTGTCTAATTTCATAACAATAGGTGATATAGCTTCAGCGTGAGAGGGTAACAGACAGGCAGACCTAGTTACTTTCGCATTTATAATATTAGACTCGATGGATTAGTATAAAAATAAATAGGTAAACACCGCAAAATGTGAGCTAGGTTTTAGACCAAAATCTAGACTCCGGGATTGAAGACAAACCTATCATCACCGTTTTCGTCTTGTTTAGGGCGGTCTACATTATTCTGAACTCAAAAGGCAACATAAATCGCTAAATTCATTTACCGCTTAACGTATTTAAAACATCGCTCAGTTCCTGTCAATCGTTTGAAGATGACAGAGACAGAATGATGTTTTGAATACATACATAAATAAACTCACACCTTCCCAGGTAGGCAGAAACTATAAAACGCCACCTGCTACGCTCCTTATATACTCCTTTTGCTTCGTTTACGTTAATACATAATACATATGGTCATACACGCACGCCGGTTGCGAGTACTACGCACCAGACCTTTCTGAAGAACATCACCAATTAGGTTACTATTTTTATGTCCTCCTAGGAGTCCTAGGGCGTCCCCTCCCGGCATTCTACTCACATCTGCCTTGTAAATAACTTTTGTTAGTCGCCTTTCATTCATCCTCTCAACATGAGCAAACCATCTAAGCATGTTTTGAATATGTTTTGCGCTAAACGTATCACGTGATTTGTGGAGCAAACGGGCCTTAGACTTAGGCCGCGTTTTGCCAATTATAGTAGCAACATACGTGTGTCCTTGGATAAAGTGCACAAACGATAAAAACTTTTTACAAAAAAAAAAAACAACCGACTTCAAAAAAAAAACACTACAAAGTGAAAAATAACTTTAATTTCGGAAGTCGGTGTCTTTGGTTTTGAATTTTCGTTCTTTGTCACCGACTTCCGAAATTAAAGTTAACTTTGTAGTGTTTTTTTTTTTAAGTCGGTTGTTTTTTTTTTTGTAAAAAGTTTTTATTTTTTACTTTTTAGTTGTAGTACCTACCCCACACAAATTCGAATACCACTAACTGCTATGTAAATAACAGTGACAAGTAGTTATCATATCATCTACATACTAAGTGGGAAAAAATACGTATAATTGAAGCTAACTCAAAAACTTCCCAAGCAAAGTAAATAAAATTTATATGGGACCACCTCTGAAGTATGATCTACCAAACAAAAAAAGAATCATCAAAATCTATTCATAATTGGCGGAGTAATCGCGTAAAAAACATACAAAAAAAAAAAAAAAAAACATACAGACGAATTGAGAACCTGCTCCTTTTGGAAGTCGGTTAAAAATGGGTGAAACTAGACCACTATTCATCGACAAAAAAAAATGGACAAAAAGTTGTAATAATAATTATAAACTTTTTTACTGCCTATTAAATTCTCCTGTATTGAAAACATAATAAATTTTTATTGAGTCGATTTCGTTAAAATAATAACAATAATGATGGCTGATAATTGATGCTGCATGACAAATACAAAGAAACCCTTTAAAAACAGTAATCAAGTAAAAATACACGTGACTTTGTTTTTTTTTTATAGACTTATCCAGGGACACTGTATCTGTATAGATAGAAAATGTGTGGGCGTCTTGTACGTGTTGTTGCGACATCAATAGGCAATTAGGGAACTTAAACCATAACCATGACAAATATTATTCGAACATTACATAATAGGTACTAATATTATGCATGCGAACACGCAATAGCAGCATGCATGTAAAAATAGTAAGTAATTAGCTGTAGACTAATTAGGCTACTATTACGAAATGTACGCGTCTTGTGTTTTCAATGTGTTCTGTAATCAAGAGGTTGAAATAGGTGTTCATTTTTGGTAAAATTAAGTGTAAATTCACATAGGTAACTATTAGCTATGCTCCATGACTCGCATGGCGACTGAGAAAAAGATATTGTTTATTTATTTTTAGGGTTCCGTACCCCAAGGGTGCCAAACAGAACCCTATTACTAAACCTCCGCTGTCCGCCTGTCTGTCAGCGGGCTGTATCTCATGAACTTATAACAGGTAGACAGTTGAAATTTTCACAGATTGTGTATTTCTTTTGCCGCTATTACAACAATTAATAAAAATTTAATAAAGGTTACAAGAAACGTGTTATTTTCGGCGTCTTTTGCTCGATCTTGATACGGTACGGAATCTTCTGTCTGTGTGACCGTTTTGTTCTTCTAAACTACGTTACGGATTTTCCCCATCATTACAAAAATAAACAATTTAGAGATTTATTCCAGAAGGTTATACATGCATGCAGGCATGTAATACATTAATATTCAACATAAATATAATAATGAAATCTCGATTTTTTGCAAAGTCGTAAAAACCGTGCAAAGCAGCTGCGGATCATTAGTTCAAAAAATTGCTACAAACAAACTGTCCGTGATAAATGTGACAAAATACAACAGAATGGAGATGAATCATACTGTAGGTACATTGATAACATAATCAGTGGCTACTACAGAACTTAATTGCATTACACAAATAAATTTAAGGACACTGGACAGTAACTATTAATTGTGTGGACTTTAATTTGTCTGGTACTGAGATTGTTTTATGCATGATCATGATTCATCAGTACATCTATTTATACTTAATATGATAAAGCTGAAGAATTTGTTTGTTTTTGTTTGAATGCGCTAATCTCTGGAACTACAAAGAGATTTTAAAAAATCTTTTTGCATTTGATAGCCCAATTCTGGAGGAATGTTATAGACTATTTAACATCACGCTATGAACCTTAGGTAGGAGCTGAGCAACAAGAAAAATAATTCACACAGAGGAAGTCATGGGCAAAGCTAGTCTATAGTTCTTTTCAGAATGTTTCTTTAATTATTGTGATACTGTAGAAAATTAGAATTTATTTCAATTAAACCATTTACAGGCACTTTTGAATGTCAAGGAATCAGTCAGTCAGAAATATGAAGCTAGTTGCCCATTCCAAAGCGTAGTAGGTAGATACCTGTGGAGAAGAACGGGCCAAGAAACTCCACGGACACTCTTTTAAATAAAAAATTGTTACAAAATCTTGGTTACATCATTCAAAGTTACAGCTATTGTAATTTGTCTATAGTATTACGTTACATTTTAAACAGCATGAATTATAATTTCATGACGAGATTGTTTTGACTTGTGCGAGGCTGAAAAGAGTTTTAATCTTATCTGTAGTTGTTTTACAGATAGTGAGAAAGTTGGAATTGATGTGTTGACTCTGTCCTTGAATTGTACGCAAAACAAAAGTGATAATTTAATATTGCAACATCGCAACGCAGTACCGTAAGTGCTTGGAATTTTGGTGGATGGTGATGGCAGTCATAAACAGTTGAGCAATCCTGAATATAAATTTAATAACAGAGAGTTCAATTACTTTAGATAAAATAATAATTCCAATTAGAATATTTATTTCCACATAGTGGAAATGAAATAATTAAGAGCTTATGAAACTAAATAAAAATTAAATTTTATACTTACTGGGATTAATAAGATTTGCGCTCTTGTATTCTATACGAGAGTCCTCAAAAATCTTGCTATGTGTTGGATTCAAGAAGGCAAGTTGCGGTGGCGTTTTGTCGACGACGCGCAGACCGCTCACCAGGTCATTTGATATCAAGTACTCCACCAGGTTCCGCCCGATGAAACCGCACCCTGAATCAAAATCACACCGTCAAACCAAGCACCTCCCACAGAGTACTTTTCCACCAACGAAAAAGAATCCTCGCAAGACGGATGACTAACACTTGAGACCGTTAAAAGAATTTAAAAAAAAACCACGTCAATTCCCAGCAGTAAATGCAATTTCAATGCTGGCGAATTCTTTGTAGTTTCTAGCATATTTATTCCAGGTAAAAGAAATTAATTACCTCCTAAAACCACAACTCGTGGTTTTGAATTATCACCGGCAGAATCAGACATTTCGCTAGCCGTTTCACAAAAATGAATGACAGTTCAAGTTTTGACAGATCCGTCCAACAGCCACAAAATAAAATGTTACCAGATCAAACATAATTTTCAAACCTAATTTAGTAGTTTTTACGGGATGGAAGTTCTTTTGTTTTAAAGTACAGACGCCAGCACATCAAGCTACTACAATCTGTCAAATTTATTTAATAGATTTTTAACTTTATCGCTGAAGTTGATTGGCAAAATTTGACAGTTTCGGGTAGCTTGATGTGCTGGCGTCTGTACATTATTTGTTTACCTCGTTGGTCTCGTGGTCACAAACGCATGAAGTCCTGGGTTCGATTCTCAGGTTGGGCCAAGTGTTATTGGGTTTTCTTTCTGAACTTTCTCAGTAGCAGCCCGTAGTCTGAATTTGTGCCCGTTTGTCGGCAATCGGCTCGCCTTCTATTACATGGGGCTTACTCGTAAACATAACTACGAAAAAATGGGTGCTATAGGTACACCTCTGCTTAACCCTTCGGGAATTATAGGCGTAATATTATGATAATTGTAAGAAAATATACAAGTATAAGTTCACAATGCCTCAATGTTCAAAAGAAACTATCGTCAAACTCTTTGTTTTAGTCATAGAAATATAAAAACAGGAGAAGTGGCATTGGGGCGTGTCTGTGTCCACGCGTCATGATCAAAATGCTCATGCTACAAATGGCCGTCTCCGCGAACTAGTGCGCTTTCAACCGCGATCATGATAATATTTAACAATACCGTGTTGTTCAGTTGTTTCTTGTAAAAGTCGAAGCCAAACTAAAATATTCATAAATCATGGAACCATTTATCATATAACAGAACAAGTATTTTACTATATTTGTCGTGAAAATCATGAAAACAACAAATCGTAAAATATTGCTTACCTTTATTACGTTATTTTTGTTTTCATATATCACAGCGACTATTTTTGCAGCAAAATACATTGCTTCTTAGCCACTACCTAAGTATGTCGCTTACTGACTGGACAAGCAATGTAAAAATCACAAAACAATTCTTTAGTTATGCAGTTGCATCGCGTAGTACGGCCGCTGTATCTTGCGATGAGCTAGTGATGTGATGATGATCCACTAACGTAGGATATCGACAACAATGTCGATTGTCGTATGAATTTATATTACTTTGAAAGTTTATTCTTCAATTTGTCAACAGTTATAGCCTGGTTGGAAGACCGATATGAAATCTTGTTTTATACTCATTTAGATTTTCTCGTAATATTGAAATTAATTGATATACTTAATTTTTTTTTCCTGTCGTTTCTTTTTATATCATCTTATTATATGTAAATCGTTTATTAATTATAACTTTTCAGGAACTCCCAAAATTTTTAATTCAATAATTAATGCGAGAATCGATAAGTTTCCGATTTAGTCAATCACTAGCGTATTGTAAAATAAATGGGTTTTGCACAGCAAAACGATGTTTTCGTGTGAGTGAGTTGTACAGTGCATTTTAAATGCACGCTGTGTTTGATGGCATAAGGTTTATAATTAATTGTGTAGTACGTTCTGATTTATGAATTGAAAGTGTAAGCGCGACTTCGTATCTATTAGGTTTACTGATTTGCATGTGTAGTTGTGGCGACGTGGTGGGGACAAATTGGAGACATTGGGTTTCGATATATTTTCAACTACTATCTCTTTCTTTCTTATATCTATGGTTTTAGTAAATTCTCTAAAGTTAACCCGTTGTTTATTTTAGAAGTAAAACAATATTAAACAACAGTTTGGGAGTCTGGATTTGTGCCCGGTTGATGTCAATAGGCTCGCCCCCTATTACATGGGACTTAAACATAATTGGCGAAATGTGGGTGTACCTACTACAGGGACACCTCTGCCCAACCCTTCGGGGAAACAAGGCGTGATATTATGTTATATTTAAAACAATAATTTCAATGCTTTTAATGAAAAATACAGTGAAAAAGTAATTAGTAATAATACCTATCGACAGTCTCTTCACAATAATTAAATTACTAACTATAAATATTATTGAATTCTATTATAATTAAACTTTGGTGCTATGGATCCACTTTTTCATTTCGTTCAATTTGATTCGTCTCTTCTTTTGATTTCCGATCTGGTGGTAAGAGAAATGCAACAGCTAATCCAGCTGAAACAATAATATTAAAAATATGTTGAAATAAAAATAAGTAAATAAAATGTTTGTAAATATTTAATTTACATGCTTTTTCAACCTACATATTGCTTTAATAAAAAAACCATTATATTCTATTTCTATAAGTAGCCTTAGTCATGGAAAGGCGCAATAAGTTGTGACTTCTTTCATTACTAGTGCTTTTAGGCCTCAGTTCATATAATTTTTAATTCTACTTACATATAACTAGGGCGACGTATCCGCCTAACAAAGGCGTGCAGTAGTCTCCTATCAGGCTGGCGATGATTTGCACGCTGAAGAAACCAGAGCCTCGGGCTACCACCACCGACAAACATGTCGTCATACCTCTGAAATAACAATCACGGTTTAATGAAATATTTTTATGTTCACAACGCCGGATTTTTTCGTAGTCTTTGCACTCTGCATTTAATTTCAGGAAAGCGGCCGTATCATCGGGTAATTTATTAAGTCAATAATCTGTAATCTTTCAACAAGGACACACGACTTAAAAAAAATAACGAGAAAATAACACAAAAGTACAAAAAAATAAAAACCTTAGGTGCGTAGGGTTCAACTCGATTAAATAAGTATTAATGTTCCCCAAGGTCAATATAACGTAGAGGAACAAGAAAAACAACGCAATGCTCAGCATTGGGACTCTGACGAATAGCAGCATGACACCGCAGAAAGACGAAATAGTGAACACTAAGAGTGTTGTCGTTTTCTTGCCAAGCGCCACAATGAATGACAAGAGGATTAATAGGGCTCCCGCAGATCCGGAGTATATCATAGTTGCATACAGCGCCTTCGGCTCAATACTGCTGGTGCAGTCTACGGATTCCTGTGAAATAAAGAATTTAAATTAATATTTTTCCTACTTGATTCCATCGATTTCTATTATCATAGGTAGGTAGGTAATCCATAAATGTTAATTTTTAGGTTCAATTTGTTGGCAGCACAGAATAAGGTTGGTCTCTTTGGTTTATTTAGTGTTACTAGGTTTATTTTGTGGACAAGTTTTTGCTTTTTTTTTTAAACCGAGTAGGTACAGTAAGCGCTCAAAAGTGCATGAGCACGCTAAGAGTCATATTGCTGTGAACACGCGGTATAGCTCGTACATTTGTATGTGTAAGCAACACGATACACACACCACAGATAACGCAGTTTTGTTCTACACGAAACAACAATATATTTCCGTCGCTTTAAACATGCTAGCACACACGCACTATGCGCGTGAACTTGACCAGTTAATGGCATTGCTAAAATTCGATAGTAACTTAACAAGTGCAGATAGCAGAAAGCGTTAAGCGTTGGTATGGAATTCAAACTGCCTCAGGTTCTAATCTCGTAAAACACAGTGCGGTTTTTTGCAAATATTATTATTTTTGTTTTCGATAATAATATTTATTAAATATTGCTGCTTTTTTATGTTGTTATTGCAATAAAGGTTTTAGAATAAAAAATGCGTGATATATGATAACAAAATTAAAAAAATATGTTTATTCGTTATATTTATTTTACATAAGTTAACACACTGCTACAATTATTTATCATTACTTCAGCTGAATAAGATGTGAAATAGATGTCAAGAAACTAGAAGCAGTTTGTATTATTTTGACATATTTTAATTATGAAATATTTTAAATTTTTAATGGATTTTTTCACCATAAACATTAAGCTTTGATCATGGTCGAAGTAATTAAGTAATAAATAAGAATATTAGACTACTTAAAATGTAAAAAACTACTTACAGAATAGGTAATTTTAAGGTTAAATATGGGCAGTTTGTTTATATTTTATTGGTATTAATTAATTTACATTTTATTTGACTTTAGTAAATATTGGTTGTTATTGAGGTTAAAGCTTAAGTATTCATTTTCTTTACGAAAAGAAGATTGAAACTAAACCTCAAATTTTAATCCTAAAATAATACTATTACTAAAATAATATTAAACAATTTCGGTATATCTGCAAGAAATACGACAAACACCCTATTGAAACGTGCTTAAAAAATTCGTTACCATAAATTCATGCAATAACGAATCTGTTGTTTATTAAGTTGGTACGGTCAATATTTTAAGGTCAAAAACGGTTTTCTAGCTGGTCTTCAGTGATGCAAGCCTTCAGAGTGCACGGCGAACGGTTCATAATGACGTGTTTTTAATAATTCAGCAAAATATCTCGTTGGTATGAAACCATTTGTTTCATTCACCATTTGACGTCGCTGCTACTCGATAATAAGCCCCTTCCTCATATCTCTTAACCCTCACAGTATTTCTCTAGAACAAAGAAAAACATTGTTTTTATTACACATAATACCTTATTATTTATTATTCACTAATCGAATTAAACCTCACAATGAATTTAAAACTTTAAAGGCATCTTCTGTCTCAACAATACCTCTGTTCTATCAACAATACCCTTGATTAAGATTTATGTTTAGTAAAATATGAAATATATAAATGATAACACTCACACTTAGTCCGGTTTCATTAGATATTCACTTCACTTTTACGCAGCGCAATAATATTCTCTGATCTGATCTGATCTCTTCAATATATTTTATGCCTGCTTTTTGATAATAATAACCACAACACTGTGCTAAATACTCGTCACCAATATTATCCACGAACCAAAAAAGTTCTATTAATTAAATACTCGTAACAAACTGCATCTACCCCACAGAAATCGAAATAATTTGCTTAGTTTTTTGTGGTCTACCTGCTAAACTTTAATATTTATGTGAACAAGACGAATGAAACTAAAAACGAATGATGATTATTGAACTAGTCATTGGTTGCAGAGAAAGTGAGTGTGTGTGTGTAATGTGCGTGTCTACAGTATTGTAACAACTTATAGAAGAAGGTCGTAAGTCAAACCGAAGCGTCAGTCTATTGCTTTGTGAGATTGCTCATGGACTTTTGGTCGGTACTGTACAATGGGAAAATAATACAGAATATTCAATCGGTTTGTTAGAGAACCGTATATGGAACTTACAGTGCTATTAGAACGAGTCTGTATACTCTGACTCGCAACTTCACAGAACGTGTGACCATGGTGGTTCTCCCCGCCGGTAAAATATGCGTTTGTTATAGTTGGCACCCACATTGTATAGCCCGTTGTACTGGAAGAAAAGTAATAAAAAAAAATGTTGACGATTCTCGGCCATGAATGCGGTTTATCGAAGTTTTTGGAAATTTCTAGTTCGAAATTCCCACAAAGTTGCCAACTCTATGTAATAACTCAAAAAGAAAGGGAAAAAGAGGTCGCACAATTATTTACATAAACATACATACATAAACTCACGCCTTCTTCATAAGGGATTAGGCAGAAACTACAGAACGCCACTTGCTACGATCCTTGTCTACATACTCAATTTGCGTCGCTTACGATCAAATATCTGGTCATACACTCATACTAGTAGCGAGTGCGTCACTATGTTCTTCGAGGGCATCACCTCCAGGCGTAAAACAAAAGCGTATTGTTAGAAATAAGCCGAAAATTATGAATGATTTTTCACGCAAGCAGTAAAACTTACGTCATGTATGCAGATAGCGATATATAGTAAAGTATGGCAGAGTTCTTCAATAGAGGAGGTTTGAACAGAGGGGCTGTTTGGTTCCACATCTTCTTCAGCACTGAAGTTTCAGAACTATCTACTGGGGGCTCCTCGAGGCAGACTTGCCTTACCTGTAAAAATAATATTTTGATTTCCTTCACTCAATATCGCTCATACTATTCTTCGTATTTACTTGCTCGAATCATTACTCTGTTTTTTGTATTGAACTAGGATTGCATGATCTAGAATAGTATATCATGCGAGCTAAGACATTAACGTCAGACGGTTATTCAGTACCTATGTACCCTTGAAAAATTCAAATACTCACAGAATAGCTTCCTTTCGTAAAACCGGTGTTGCTCTTGAATATTGACTTAAAAACCTCCAAAGCCTCTTCATTCTTGTTCTTATTAAGCAAAAACTTTGGGCTTTCTTTTAGGAATATCATAGACAAGATACCGAGTGCGCTTGGTATGCAGATGACTTGCAACAGCAGCCGCCACGGTCTGTACACAACGCCGAGCCAGGATATCTCGTAACCGAAGGTCAGCTTAAGTATTGGTAAAGCCAAAGCTGGGGAACAAATAAGTGTCCTTAGTAAATTTAAAAAATACCGGCCAAATGCGTGTCGGACCACACACAATGAAGGGTTCCTTAGTTGGGATGAATTTATCCTAAAAACAAACTTAACTTTATAGTTGAAAAACATGTTCTCCCATATGGAATGTATGGGAAAACAGGTTTTTGCAACTGCAAATATAAGTTGGTCGATTATTACTCGTTAACTTGTAAAGCCTAGTTAGCTGTGATAGTTTTCCTTTTAATTTCGTTATATCTACTAACTACTACTGTGATTTTTTTCACACATCCAAAACCTACTATTTAGCTGGCAGGGGACACACACATACACTTGACTCTAACGAAAATTTGCAATCAGGGATCCGTTTGCGAAATATTAAGCTTTAAGCTTAATATTTCGCAAACGGATCCTTGAATCCAATAATGGTTTCCACATACTCACAATGTTTTAGAAGGACTTTTCCAGTGATACCCCACACCATAGGATAGAAAAAAAAAATCACAAAAAAAATTTTTTTTAGAGTACTTAGGTTCCTACCTTTTTTTTTTCATAATTTTGTTTTGCCGCTTTGTCGGCGTAATTAATATGTATATCCATGCCAAATTACAGCTTTCTAGTACTAAGAGTCTCGGCGCTAGACCGCGGACAAATAGACAGACAACCCTAAAAATGGTGGCGTAGGTGTTGTAAGCTGAAATATTTCACAACTACCACAAAAAGGTATCCAATTTTCCAAACGTGTGTAAACAAATAATGGCCTTACAGCTAGTGGTGAACTGCGTGACCTGACTGGCGCTTGTCATCAGAAACATGAACCTGCTGCGATGTCTGCTGGGCACACTCTCCGCTAGCAAGACGAAGCCAGCGGCGTTCGCTGATGTAGAACTGAAAAGGTCAAATAAAAAAAAAAAATACTGTATGTACAGACGCCAGCACATCAAGCTACCCGAAACTGTCAAATTTTTTCAGTCAACTTTGAACCTTATTTTTCAGCAATAAAGTTGAAAATCTATTAAATAAATTTGACAGATTGTAGTAGCTTGACGTGCTGGCGTCTGTATTAACGTTCGTATGTTGTAATTTTTTTCGAGGATGGTGGTGTGTCAGTGTAATGTGAAGGTACTTATACTTCCTGAGTAAAATATACAACAATAACAATAGAAACTTACAATGAAGCAGAAAGAAACTTTAGAACGGTCAGCGATTCGAAGTTGGGTGCCACGGTTGATGCTAAGCTGAGGGCGAGGCCGACTGGCATAGCGACTAGTAATGTTTTCCGGCGACCTTTGGTGTCAGCACACAGACCCCAAGGGTAAGACGATAGTAGCACACCTGCAGAAACAGAATATAGATCATTCAATTAAATAACAGGTAAAGGTGGTTGTTGATTGCAAAATGGCAATGGGAGAGATAACTGCCAAGACAAACGAGCAGACAACACTTCTTACCTACGAGAGGTATCGCAGACAGTAGCCCTTGTTGCGAAGTGCTAAGCGACATATCACAGGCTATCGCTGGCAGAACCACGGAGAAGCCAAAGATATCCACGTTCATTGCAAAGATCAGCAAGCAGCAGGTTATCAGCATACACACATTGTATTTGCCGAAACCTGGTAGAAAAGTAAGAAAAATGTTTGCAATACTTAAAAACTTTTGGATTTGGAACGCTTCTGTCAAGATGACATTTGCCGCTAAATTCTATGGTTGCCGTGCTTTTCAGTAGCGTCATGAATGTCATGATTCATAATTTTCAAAAGGCAAAGCGTGATTTTCAACATGCTTCATTAAAATAATGAAGAAATTAGCTGTGGGTACTATAGGTATAGTTTAAATAGTTGTTGTACCTACCTAAAAATTGTATGCGTTATTTTGTTTACCTAAATCTTCTACAAAAATTAAAATATAGAAACATAGCTTACATAGATTATACGACTGTTATGGGCCTACCACACGCACAAGCTTCACCACAGTTTTGCCTGCGCGGCCTGCGCAGGCAAAACTGTGGTGAAGCTTGTGCGTTTGTACAGACGCCAGCACATCAAGCTACCCGAAACTGTCAAATTTTTTCAATCAACTTTGAACTTTATTTTTCAGCAATAAAGTTGAAAATCTATTAAATAAATTTGACAGATTGTAGTAGCTTGATGTGCTGGCGTCTGTACACGGAACATAGGGTTGCCTACATTTTTTGGCGAAATATAGTATTTTTTTAAATAAGCTTTAAAAAAATAGTACAATTAAAAAAATATAGTACTTTATGGAAAAACCTAATAATAGACGAAGATATATTCGTTACTTATTTACTTTTATAAAAACTATACTTTTTGCACGTCCTGCATTAAAAAAAAAAGTTTAAAATTCAAGTGTCATAATGCTTTATTAGGTACATTAAATGTTTAAATTAATGTAAATCAAAAGATATTTTTTTATTAATATCTACAATAAAATAAGCAAGCGCTGTGAAACTGAAGGTCACACTCACTCGTTTAAAAGAATGACAAAAATTTTGCTTCTCCCTGTCATACAACGACACTGAGGATATAGTGAGTTAATAATATAGGTACTAGGTACAAGCAATTTATTCACACAAAATCCACACTTTCAACTCACCACCACGCACACTCACACACACACCCCCACCGACCCTCACTCACCCACTCACACACACTCACACCCACCCACCCTCACACACACTATATACCTATATATATATTTTTAGAATTGTTTTATTTTGTTCAATTTATTTCAATTTATTTTTATTTTTAAGTTGGTAGTTCGCTACCCTTATTTTAATTAACTATTCTGTGCATTTTCAAACGTCCTAAAATTAAATTTAAGCTAACGCAAACATGTTTCGAATTAAAATCTAAGATAACGCAACTCAGGCCCCCAAGATACAAGCGCTGCCTAGTTTGGGCTCCACTGTTATAATACTATGGTAAATATTCTAGTTACATTATAAGCATACAATATATAGACCAGGGTAGAAGCCTTTAAAAATAATGAAAAGTGAAAAAAAATTATAATAGAATGAGACCCATTAGAAAAGGAGGGAAATATGATAAAAATTAAAGGAAAAATAATTTACGGGCGATCTGAGGTTGGGAAGGGGATGGGGGTGAGTTTTTAAGGGTAAAAAACGGTTTTTCTCGATTTCCGGCAAAACTAAAAGTCCTATCGAAAAAAGTCAAATGGAAAAGTTGTAGATAATAAAAAGATCTAAAACTTTTGTATTTACACTTTTTTCACATAACCTCAAAATTTATGTGAAAAATTCAAAAAACCAAGTTTTTGGTTTTTTATTTTTATCTTTTACAAAAATTTTTTTTTTTTAACGAAATTTTGTGAAAACTTACCTTTTTATGTCCCAAATACGCTGAATTAATATCGAAAAAACACCCTAATTTTCAATCGAAAATTCACCCGTCAAAATATCAGCTTTTTTCAAAAAGTTGGTGTGGTTTCTGTTCGTTGGAATCTCTACTTTCCGATGGTAAAAAAAAATATATGTTACTATGGTAAATCTTCTCAGAAAATGCATAAATTCAAAATTCTTTTTTTGCTGGATACCACTAAACGATTCAAAGCTGCTTTTTTTATTGCATACACTTGCTTATCATCTGCCTTATTGCAAATGATACAAACAGATTCATCCATACTGATAATCTGAAAAGACAAAATCGAATTAATGTCTTCACTATTTAATCGTGAATAAACTCCCATGAAAAAAAAAAATATTAAAGAAATCAATGTCAAAGTGTATAAATAATATATTATAAATCTATAAAAAAGTATAAAATATATATGAAAATCGGCCAAAAGTTTGTTTTATTAGAAATATATTTACGATATATATTTTATATATTTTTTATAGATATTAAATATATTTTTTATAGATTTTGAAATATATTTTTTTTCATGGGATTAACTAAATTTGTTTGTGCAAAATTAAGGAGATAATTATTTTTTTATCTTGTACTAAAATATCATTTAATTTCAATCTTTAGGTTATGTTAAGTTAAGCATACTATTTTTTAAAGAAAATATTACGATTTTTATGGTTGAGTTGATTGATACAGATAAAAATAGAGATAGTATTTACCTTCCTATGCAGATTCGAAAAGTTTTATTGTTTTTTTAAGTAAACTTGTCACAATTATCTTCAAGAAACTCAGCGTGCACGTGTATTTTTATAAACGATGTTGTATACTGTACTGTATTTCGAATACTGGTTAGGCTAGCGGTTGTAACAGCTGCTACGAAATATATAGTATATAATAGTAGGTATGTATGTAGTAAGACCCAGACCCGCCTAGCCCCTTCCCCACTTCTCCACGAAATACCTTTTGATGGGCTACAATTTTTCGTAGGTCACTCAGGTATATCTACTCAGGTATATATATAATTTATCTCAAAATAGTTATAAATAAGCATCTACGCATATAATTTAAAGAAAATTAGACAACTTTCTCCAAATATTGTAGATGTCTTATTAAATATTAATTTAATTAACTTATTTGTTTGTTAATTATAGTAGTATATTTTTATTTGCATTTTTTTTGTTATCAACGTCACATGTAATCTAACGTTTTTCGAGTAATTAAAGTCTAAATTTTAACAAATAGCTCAAAATTATTTATAATAATTAAAAAAAATTTTTCGAATTCAAGTTTTTTTTGAATTTTTGCATTTTCTGAGAAGATTTACCATAGTAACGTATATTTTTTTTTTCACCATCGGAAAGTAGAGATTTCAACGAACAGAAACCACACCAACTTTTTGAAAAAAGCTGATATTTTGACGGGTGAATTTTCGATTGAAAATTAGGGTGTTTTTTCGATATTAATTCAGCGTATTTGGGACATAAAAAGGTAAGTTTTCACAAAATTTCGTTAAAAAAAAAAAATTTTTGTAAAAGATAAAAATAAAAAACCAAAAACTTGGTTTTTTGAATTTTTCACATAAATTTTGAGGTTATGTGAAAAAAGTGTAAATACAAAAGTTTTAGATCTTTTTATTATCTACAACTTTTCCATTTGACTTTTTTCGATAGGACTTTTAGTTTTGCCGGAAATCGAGAAAAACCGTTTTTTACCCTTAAAAACTCACCCCCATCCCCTTCCCAACCTCAGATCGCCCGTAAATTATTTTTCCTTTCATTTTTATCATATTTCCCTCCTTCTCTAATGGGTTTCATCCTATTATGATTTTTTTTGGTTTTAAAAATTATCGACCCTGGACTAATAATTATTTTCTGAAATTGATTTTGTAACAATGGACCAATAAAATTATTCTTATTCTTATTAATGAGATACGCTTCTGTTTCTTTCTTTTCGCCATTTCTAATATTCATAACCGAAGATATCCTTTCTGTGAATCCAGAAATGGCGGTGTGTACTAACATAGATCATAAGCCACATTGTTACTAACATCCTAGTATACCAATGGACGGAGTGATTCATGCGGAAGGTTTTAGTGTAAGTACTTATAATTAATTACGGTTTTGTGTAAATTGGCTGTAATATGACGATTATTGTTGAAGAAGTCGGAAAAAATCATGACGACAGTTAATTACGCGTAATTTTGAAACTGTGATATCTTTTAAACTAGGTATTCATTCAGCACATCAGGATACTACAATCTGTCAAATTTATTTAATACATTTTCAACTTTATCGCTGAAGAGTGAGGTTCAAAGTTGATTGGGAAAATTTGACAGTTTCGGGTAGCTTGATGTGCTGGCGTCTGTACAAGCATATTTTAATCTAAATTAAATGCCCAATTTAAATAACGTAAGTATTTTATTGGAAAAGGATTAAAATACCGGTCAAAAAAGCTTCGGAAATAACAATGTTTTCATTAAATTCTTAAAGATAATAATGGTTACTGTGGGTCATACTTAGACATATGCCATCGCAGACTTTTTTGTTGAATTTCTTAAGATAAACAATACCGTGGAACATAAATTTTATGTAACTTTTACGATTTCCGCAGCGCACGCCAGTAAAGCTCCCAGTCGTCGGCATGATTTTTTCCGACATCTTCAACAATAATCGTCTAATTTCAGCCAATTTACACAAAACTTTAATGAATTATACACTAAAACCTTCCGCATGAATCACTCCGTCCATTGATGAAAACCGTTTGAAAATCCATTCGGTAGTTTTTGAGTTTATCGCGTTCAGACATACAGAAAGACAGACGCGGCGGGGGACTTTGTTTTATAAATGTAAGATACATTTACAGTTAAAAATTAAAACGGTACAACACCAATTACATTAATGAACATGAAACTTAAAAGATTACCTAATATTGTCAATTTTGTTGTGTATAATTTAATTAAAACTAACATAAACCAGTGAACTTCCTTGCATACTTTTTCTCACAGAACACCAGACATATCTATACACATCACACACATGTCACATCACATTCAGGGATGGCAGTCGGAAGGGCGTTGAGCATCTTCAAAGTATGACACACTGGGGATTCAGCTCTGGCGACAGTTTTGGATGACGGTTGCGTGAACAAATTGTGCCGGGGCGGCTCGGACGGTGTCCGGTCCGGTGTACTTGTCGAGCACAATTGCACAAATAAGTAGTCGGCAGAAAAGGCCATGGAGGTCCAAGCTACTGTGAGCTGATCAAGGCCTCTTCTCGCGTCCAATGAATTAAAACCCAACATCCCTAAAAGATAGTTGGTAGGGTACCTACATATATATAGGGAAAGAAATGGTAGGTATAGCCTCTGGAAGAGAACGTTTTCTGTACCTTTTCAAGCATCAGTGTTTGGATAGGGGTGCCAAACACAGGCATTGGACTCGAGTTTGCTTCGAACCAAAGTGATGTACAGACGCCAGCACATCAAGCTACTACAATCTGTCAAATTTATTTAATAGATTTTCAACTTTATTTCTAAAGCTCAAGGTTCAAAGTTGATTGGGAAAATTTGACAGTTTCGGGTAGCTTGACGTGCTGGCGTCTGTATAATAGCCTAATAATATCTGGATTGCGAAAGTCACGAGCATTTCGCAAAACAAATCCCAGGCAAATATGTAAGGATAAGGATAAATACCTTGATAAAAGCATGTGTGTACTTGTTTACTAAAGATTCATAGAGAGCCTTTTTTTTTTGGGTGGGAAATTATCAAATAACTTCCCCCGCTCTGGGTGGAGCAGGATGCCGTGTCAGACTCTTACTGATTAAAACCCACCCGTGTTCCTTCAGTTGCCATGTTGCCGGGGCCACGATTTCCCTTTCGGCCTTATTCGCAACCCCGGCAGGCATCGGCCCTAGCGGACCCCGTCAAATTCATAGTGAGCCTACATAATTAAAGAACTTAATCAGTTTGTTTGGTCCCTGAGTATGTCCTTCCATGATTAAACTTTGGAAAAATGAAATTGCTTCCCATCGTAACCTTGATAACATCTAATTGATATTCATTGTGGGCAACAATTAGCGAAAATTAAAGGGCTTGCTTCACGGCTGCCAACCGCGTCCCGACAGAGGTGACTTTGATGTTTTGTGGGTTACGACCAAATTTCAAACAGCTCTGCCTGTCGCCAACCAAGGTCACCTCTGTCGGGGACGCGGTTGGCACATTGGCAGCCGTGTAGCAAGCACTTAACTCTGGTTCACTATCAAATAAGTCTCTGACTAGTATATAGTTATCTGTGCAAATAAGTTACGAACAATTGACCTGTTTCTTCAATCGCACTGTAATTTTCAACTTTATAAATATAATGTGTACCTAAACATAAACCTATTTACCTACATATAAATATGAAAGGAAAGTCGCGTCAGAGTTAGCCTAAACACTGCATTGTTTTCCTTCAGATAAGTAATTTTTTGTATTGCGTTAACGAATGTATTTTACCAAAAACTATTGCATGCAGTTGTACCTATGTAGACTCTGTCTCTTACAATATACCTACGCTACCTACATAAAACTTATCTGCGAGAGTTTTATTACTACCCAAAGTGAGAATAATTAAATAAATATCACGAGTGCATTAATTAACATTAGAAGAACAATTTAACAGAAGCTTGGAAAATCAATCATTGTGAAAAGCATAGATATAAGAAAGAAGTTATATTTCTATGGTGAAAGCGTACTTTATTGTCATTAAGCTGGAGCCGAGTGTGATTTATCTCCTATACCTTCTCTTACTGTGGCCAGGACACCTTTAGCCATCATCGGTCCTATGAGTCTGTGGGATCGGCAGTGAGAAAACTATTTCCTGTGTACATTGCACGACGTACACAAACCCCTATTCCTTCCCAAATTCGGTCTGTTACCGTAAGTCTCCTTGTAACAGACTTCCCGCACGTATAACCAACGTAACTCACGTTTGGTATGGTTTGTATCATAGAAATATAAAAAAAACACTTCTTTCTTATATCTATGGTTTGTATGGTAGGTAAGGGTGTTAGGATAACTAGGGTGCTAGGTACCTAATTCTAGAGAGCCAGGTTTTTAGTCAGCAGGGTCTTAGGTACATATTAGGTACCAGGCTCGATTGTCTTAAACATAGCTATACTGTACGCATTTGGAATAAGGCCGTACTAAACCAAGTCCTGGTGCGTACATTTGATAAGACCAAGACAGTTATTCGTTGGATATGGTACATCAAAAGTTGGTAAGGAATAAATAAGTTCAGGACACATCTGCCGCTAAAAGCGGCATACGAATGGTCATAAAACCTAACTTATAAACTAACTAAACTCTAATAACAATACAAAACACAAACAAAAGACTATGGACATAAAGATACATTTAGACTCTATTAAAAGCTGTTTTCTATTAAACTCTATATTTAGTTAGTTTTAGGTGAAGACAAGGCAGGGTTAATATAATGTAGACGGACGTCGATTAGCAGAAAAGACTCAAACCCACAAAAAGTACCTACTTTTGGAATTATCGAGGTTCTAAGTTTAGATGTGTATTGCTGCAATGATGTTGTATTTGAAATATTTTGAAATATTGTCACATATGGCCAAATATACTTACCTACTAATATTTTTATGAGTCAAGTTGAATTACATAGACTGACGTATTTTTCTAGTTAAGTATTGGGAAAAATGTGGGTTTGAGTCGTTTTTGCTAAATTGGTTTTAACATTACAGAGTGTTTATTTTAATTTCTCAAAAAGGATCTAAGAATCAAAACATTGTTATAATATTTTTTTGTAGGTTAGGTCGTTTCTACTGAACTACGTCCACTAATATAATTGGTACTTGCTCAATAGCTCATGCCTTGGATAAGATAGGTACTAGCTAGTCATCAAAGTGTTAACTTAAAATTCAAATTCAAATGAATTTGAATTTGAATTTGAATTTGAACTGAAACGATTCACATTG
Source organism: Agrochola litura (assembly GCA_949152395.1). Lineage (NCBI taxonomy): Eukaryota > Metazoa > Arthropoda > Insecta > Lepidoptera > Noctuidae > Agrochola > Agrochola litura. Next base: position 31,866,906 of record OX424490.1, on the reverse strand, counting down.
TTAGGGTCATTTTAACCGAATGCGAAATCGGTTTGCTTCTTCATAAATTAATTTATCAGAAACGATCCATACAGTTGTAGTTTTAGTTGAATAAAAAAATATAAGTACTAGTTTCTATGAAGGTAATTTAACTGAAACGACTCAAAGTGTTTTGAGATAATACTGCTTTATTAAATACATATAGACCTTCTTCTTTCAAGTTGGATTTATTAAAAACGACTCAAGCAGTCTGGGTTATTTTACAGTGGTTTGTACAAAAATACATAAGTGGGTTGGTGAACATCCCATCATCAAAAAATCCACCTTATCTTTGTAGTATCAGGGATCTTTTTTGTTGAGTGAAAGAACCAACCTTTAGGACCTCTTTGTATAACTAATTTTTGACCATAGTGTGGGTGTGGGTGTGTGGGTTGAGTCCTTATTAATATAATCTTGTAAAAATCACTTACCAGTAAGGTCCAAAGCTTCCTCAAACCTGCTCTCCTTCGAATCGTTGTCAGTTTTGACGAACGCCATTTTTTTATAATTTCACAGCAGTTCAATTTTTATTTCTTACATTAGAAACATTGATGCGTGGTTCTTCCACCAGATTTTATTAAAATATTGTCTAAAAAAGGTATGTACGTACAATTATGAATTAATTTACAATTTTTAAATGACTATCCCAACATTACTTTTGCTTTTTTTGGTAGTAGCGGTGGTGATAGGTAAATGGCCAATATTTGACCATTAATTATAGACAAGCTACAATTTAATTGGCCTTGTATCAATGATATACTGATGCGAATACAGTGAGTGTTTGGAACCGGTGCGCGCCTAAATATAACTACAAATACTGATAGCCTGATAGAGATATCACGCGAAGATTGTATTTGAGATGAGTGATGTAATTTACGTTAAGTTTTACCTTAAGTTTTCACGGCTGCCAACCACGTCCCAACAGAGGTGACCTTGGTGGTTTACAATCGTGTAAGTAGTTGGTGGTTTACGACCAAATTTCAAACAACTCTGCCTGTCGCCAACCAAGGTCACCTCTGTCGGGGACGCGGTTGGCAGCCGTGTAGCATGAATGAATGAATGAATGTTTATTTGCTAAAAATAGTGCTTTACATTTCCTTAAAGTCTACATTATTAGCTAGGTTTATATTCTTTAGTGACATAAGACGCAAAGGAAGTAAGTACATTGCTTATGAACTCCACACTAGGACGTGCCTGTCTCGTGGAGTCCTTGGGTGGTATTGCCATATGAGCAAGCACTTAACTCTGGTTCACTATCAAATAAACACGAACAAATGACCTCAGTTTCTTCAATCGCACTGTAATTTTCAACTTTATAAATATAATGTGTAGGTACCTAAACATAAACCCATTTACATGTAAATATGAAAGGAAAGTCGTGTCAGACTCAAGGGCTTGCTACACGGCTGCCAACCACGTCCCCGACAGAGATGACCTTGGTGGTTTACAACCATGCAGATAGTGGTTTACGACCAAATTTCAAACACCTCTGCCTGTCGCCAACCAAGGTCACCTCTGTCGGGGACGCGGTTGGCAGTCGTGTAGCAAGCCCTTGAGGTTTTTACAGAATACTTCAGCAGGGGCGGAGCCTAACATCGCGCCACCGTGATGCATAATCACGTGAGCGGTGGGGCGGGCGATGTGCCAGCAGCCGGTGGCAACAACGGACGGCTTTCACTTTTCTTGTGTGGCACTCGGACGTGGCATTAACTCGGATCATAGTCAACATAAAACAGACCGATAGCTGTAAACCCTTTTTCATAAAACTTAAAATACTCACCTTACCATCTATCTATATCCTAGAAACATACAAATTTGCTAGAAAATACATGAACTTTTTCACAACCCGCGGCGATAAACATAAAGACCGATCTGGCAGATATAAAAATATGTTAATGTTACCCTCTTCCCGCATGAAACTATATTCCAATAGCCCCTACGTAATGTCCATAAAAATATTTAACAATCTACCAGATGCAATAAAAGATTAAACCAGCGATACATTTATGAATAAGATCAAGCAAATATTAATTAAAAAAACCGGCCAAGTGCGTGTCGGACCACGCACAATGAAGGGTTCCGTAGTTGGGATGAATTTATCCCAAAAACAAACTTAACTTTGTAGTTGAAAAATATGTTCTCCCATACGGAATGTATGGGAAAACATGTTTTTGCAACTGCAAAGTTAAGTTGGTCGATTATTACTCGTTAACTTGTGAAGCCTACTTAGCTGCGATAGTTTTCCTTTTAATTTCGTTATATAAACTACTACTTTGATTTTTTTCACACATCCAAAACCAACCATTTAGCTGGCAGGGGGGGGGGGGACACTTGACTCTAACAAAAATTAGCACTTTAAAGCTTAATATTTCGCAAACGGATCCCTGAATCCAAAAATGGTTTTCTCAAACTCACAATATTTTTAAAGGACCTTTCTAATGATACCCCACGCCGTGGGATAAAAAAAAAAACATCACCACTTTATGTGTAGGTACCTATGGGAGGTACCCTAAAAAAAAATGTTTTTCATAATTTTGTTTTACCACTTTGTCGGCGTAATTAATATGTATACCTATCCAAATTACAGCTTTCTAGTACTAAGGGTCTCGGAGCTAGACCGCGGACAGACAGACAGACAGACGGACATGACGAAACTATAAGGGTTCCTTGTTTACTACGGAACCCTAAAAAGCATACTACACAATAAACGAATATATACATGACAAAAAAAATATTTAACACAAACAGACACCATACATGTATACATGAACAAATATTATAATATGGTATTATGTTTCATTGGACTTATTTAATAATTATTATGTACTGCCTCGTTGGTCTAGTGGTCGCAAGCGCTACTGCTGAGCATGAGGTCCTGGGTTCGATTCCCGAGTCGAGCAAAGTGTTATTGGGTTTTTCTATCTGAAATTTCTCAGTAGCAGCTCGGAGTCTGGATTTGTGCCCGATTGATGGCAATAGGCTCGCCCCCTATTACATGGGACTTAAACATAACTGGCGAAATGTGGGTGTACCTACCTGCTACAGGGACACCTCTGCCCAACCCTTCGGGGAAACAAGGCGTGATGTTATGTTATGTATGTATTATGTACCACAACCTATAACTGATCTCAATTAATGTTAAAAATATAATTATTTAAAAATTGTTTCATTGTTATTTATAAATTTTATTTTTATTTTAGGAATTAATTTTATACATTTTGCTGTGCCCTACAGGGTCCGTAATTGTACCTTAGCTTTAAGCCATACCTATATACCTACATTATGGAATGCAAATAAAGATTTAGGAATATGAAAATAAAATCGAATGTTATTAATATTTCTTTGTTTCAAAAATTAACTCCACTTCTGATTTAGAATATCAGAAGTGATGAAACACGACGCCTTACTCACTGTCGCTTCCTGTTTCGTGGTGAATATTTAAAAAGTCAAAGTCAAAGACAAACATTTGTTTGCAGATAATTATAGTTACAAAAGTTCTTACAATGGTAGTGTGATAGTAGCTTATCATATTTCATCATAACATAATGACATGCAAATTTTTGGGATACAATTACATCATTTTAATTTAAACTGAAGGAATTATTTTATAGTATTCTCAATAAACCAACTGCGTTAAAGCCCTTCTGAAGCGGACCATTGGGAGTTATTTAATTTGGTTAGGAATCTTGTTATGAATCTGAATACACATAGTGTTCGCGACTATTATAAAATCATAGCTAGGTTATACGTAATAAGTAATTATAGAATTGTAGTTGTGTAAGTAGTTATGAATAATCGTAGATTTGTATAAATATTAATGTTAGTCAAATAGAAATGCTAGGAACAGCGGATAGTATAGACCCTTAGAAATACATAGCACTAGGGGAAAACCTACCTGTAGTTCCCACATCCCCGGCCGCTTGGCACTCGGGATAAACCCGCCTACAATTACCACACCATGCCAGCATTGCCTCTACCTATAGAAATTGCACTCGGGATAAACCCATGTAAAGTTCTCTGGCCGGACCGCCACCCTTATTTTACGACATATACGAAGACGCTGTTGTTGGTGTTTGTGTAATGCGCCTGTGTGCGACCGTAATTTAGTTGTACAAAAGGAGCGAGTATTAGCCCATAAGGTATTAGTTCATCAGATCACGTCAAAGAGTCAGTTCAGCTCTAGCTCCGCTACAGTAAATAGTAAATAAAGGAAGCACTCTCTGGGAATAACATATTATGCTGTTTCATTCATCGACCAGCATCCGCCCAGTTTAGTTGTGAGTCAGCGAAGGGGCTCACATTCATGGTCCTTCGAGCCGCGGATTAGAAGAAACAGCAAGAAAGAAATATGCCAGAAACAAGATACCAGAAGGCTGCAGCCGAAAAGAAGATGAGCGACGCTTTGAACAACTCCGTCGCTTTGAGCAACACCGACGCCCCCAACACAACCGGCTCTCACACGAACGGTACCACGGAGGCGAGCGGCACCTCAACGGAGACAAGCGACGCAGCTGGTAACGCAAGCACCTCACAAGCGAGCGGCACCGTAGTGGAGAGCGACTTGCCCCACAACGGAGACGGCCTTAAACAGAAAATACGGTCACGCCCGCCCAGCACTTCGAGCTCGACGGGCTCACGTAGCCGCCGCAAGGAGCTAGCTATGGCCAGACTGGAGTTACTAAGCAAACAAGAAGAGCTAGCAGCTGCACGAGTCACACTACTCGAACTATTTGAAGCAGAGTCAGAGGATGAAGAACCTGACAATATCACGTTACGAGAGGAGGTAACTTCAAAGGTGATGTCAAAGTGGAACCAGTCCACTGCGCTTACGCTGACACAGGAGCCACATAATCAAGATAACACAGACGCAACGGAACAACGTCACCATATCGAGATTAACGCTCCAATTCAACGTGCGAGCGAGACACACACTTTAGCCCTCGTGCGTGCAAACGAGACACAGGCGCGTACAACAGAAGCAGAGAACACGACACCATGTGTTCACCCTGTGCCATTGTACTCCACACAACATGGCGCAGATGCTCAAAAGCCCGAAGAGTCACACGTGCCCGGTACACACCCTTCACACATACCGGCACGATACTACGAAAGGCCTACAGCGAACGGCAACATCGATTACCACGAACTCGCCGCCGCTATTACGCTCGCCTCGCGTGCCATTCATCCTGTGGCGACAACACGCAATCAAGAACTGCCCCCTTTCAGCGGCGCATCAAATGACTGGCTGCCATTCAAGGCAGCCTATGAAGAGTCTGCTAGTCTACTGTCAGAGCAAGACAACCTATCACGACTACGCAGAAGCCTAAGAGGGATCGCCAAAGATGCGGTCCACAGCCTGTTTGTCGGCTCCACGACAACGAACGAGGTTATGAAACTTCTAGCGGCGAGATTTGGCCGCCCAGACGCTCTTGTAACAGCAGAGATGAACAAGCTACGGAACCTGCCACGCCTATCTGGGAACCCGAGAGACATCTGTGTGTTCGCCTCAAACGTACAGAACATCACAGCAACAGTGAAGGCGTTAAATAAGCACCACTATCTCTACAACGCTGAGGTAGTACGCGGAGTCGTCGAGAAACTGCCATCGACGCTACAACACCGCTTTTATGACTACGCTGCTGAAGAGCCTGAAGATCAACCTCACCTCATCACGCTATCCAAGTTTCTTGAGAGAACAGCTGATCGTTGTGGTCCTTACGCATCCGCTGAGTCAATTACTACACATGACCGGCGGGAGCCTACCATCAAGAAACCAGCTCGTAGTTACCACACGAACGAACAATCGTCTACTTCAACGAATACTATGACGTGTCCAGTATGCAACAAAGAAGGTCATCAAGCGCCGGAATGCGCAAAGATAAAGGACACTGATGCGCTTGCGAGATGGGATTTAGCTAAGACACACAAGCTCTGTTTCCGTTGTCTCAGAGTCCGCAAGTTTCGTCATGTCTGCAAGACCAAGAAATGCGACGTCAGCGGATGCACGTATACACATCATCCACTGCTGCATAGGGCATCTACGACGCAATCACAAGCTGTAAATACGACACATGTTGTTGACACACCCACTGATGTTTCTACTATCGCATCAACTCAAGAAAAGATACGAACTACAGCGCTACTGAAGATTCTACCAATTCAAGTGACCGGTCCAAAGGGTACCTGCAACACCTACGCCCTCTTAGACGACGGTTCGACCTGCACAGTCATAGAGAGAGCTATAGCCGAGAAAATTGGAGCTACGGGTCCACCAGAGCCTTTTTTCATAGAAGGCGTGGCCGGTATGAAGATCGACGCACTCCAAGCTAGGCGTGTCCGCTTCAATATCAGCGGACGCGGCACCGCTAGCTATGACATCTCAGGCCGCACGATGGAGAGTCTTCAACTATCATCGCAATCAGTATCACGGGACGTCATCGCAGCCTGCCGACACTTAGAAGACTTGGTCGATCAACTGACTTACGAAGACGTCACGCCCACTGTATTACTGGGCCAAGATAACTGGCACTTGACGCTGACACACGAAGTGCGACAAGGTGAACGAAATCAACCCGTCGCCTCTCTCACTGATCTTGGTTGGGTTCTACATGGTCTACATGAGGTGGGAGCGAGACGACAGATGCACAGATTTAATCACGTGGCTATTACCGAAGCTGACGAACGCTGCATGGACCAAATGATGAAGGAACACTTCTCACTCGAATCTCTTGGCGTAGAAGCGAAGCGCTCGTATAATGACGATGAGAAACGAGCTCTTCTGATCCTAGAAGAAAAGACTCGTCAATTACCGGCGGGAGGATACGAGACAGGTCTATTGTGGAAAAGAGACAACCTGTCCCCACCGAGTAACTACGATACGACGCTGAAGAGATTGGAGCTCGTGGAAAAGAAGCTAGATCGAGATGAGAACTTAAAAACTAAATATAAAAACCAGCTACACACTCTTATAGAGAATGGTTTCGCTGAAATTGCACCTACCTTAAAGCAAAGAAAAGTTTGGTACTTGCCACACTTTGCAGTGATCAATCCTCAGAAGCCAGAGAAAATCAGGATAGTTCACGACGCAGCAGCAAAGACTCGAGGCATCTGTCTCAATGATATGCTGCTATCGGGACCCGACCTACTCCAATCCTTACCCGGAGTACTCATGCGGTTCCGTCAACAGCCAGTAGCAGTTGCCGCAGACATAAAAGACATGTTTCTCAGAGTGTCGATACGAGAAGAAGACCGTGACATGCAGCGCTTCCTATGGAGAGACGATCGCCATGACGGACCGCCCACAGAGTATCGAATGAAGAGCGTTATTTTTGGCGCAACCTCATCGCCATGCACGGCCATCTATATCAAAAACAAGAACGCGGAACACTTCAAAGAAACATATCCTGAGGCAGCGACGGCCATAGTCAAGAATCACTACGTCGACGACTATTTAGCAAGCTTCGGCACAGAAGAGGAAACAATTCGTATATCGTCACAAGTTGCCTACATACATGACCAAGGGAACTTCTTTCTGCAAAAATGGGCGTCCAACTCAAGAAAAGTCCTAACAGAATTATCACCCGGCCAGCACAAAAATGTCGTCCAACTTGACTCAGAAAAGATATTGGGCATGGTATGGAATACAGAGCTCGATACCTTGACGTTCAACATAAATCGACACAAGATTCCTGCCGACATATTGGATGGCGAACGAAATCCAACGAAAAGAGATGCGCTACGGACCGTAATGTCAATTTACGATCCGCTGGGCATAGCTACACCAGTCACGATCCAAGCCAAACGGATTATGCAAGAGACATGGCGTTCTGGAATCGACTGGGACGCAAATCTGCAACAGGCAGAAGCAGACGCATGGAAAAGATGGATCGAGCAAGCCAAACGTCTGTCACATCTCAACGTGCCGCGCTGTTACACGAATCTGGCAAGCGCACGAACGATCCAAATACACACGTTCGTGGACGCCAGCTCATCAGCATACGCCACAGCCGTTTACTGGAGAGTGATAGACGAAGACAATAATATTTACGTCTCACTCATCGCTGGCAAAGGAAGAGTCGCGCCTCTCAAGACTATCTCCATACCGAGGCTCGAACTTCAAGCAGCAGTACTGGGCTGTCGTCTAACACAAACGACGATAGAAGAGCACGACCTCAAACCCTCAAGAAGATTTTTCTGGTCTGATTCTCGGACCGTACTTACCTGGTTACGCAGCGGTCCCCGAGCGTATAAACCTTTTGTCGCTCACCGAGTAGCCGAGATCGCTGAGACCACAAAGACCAACGAGTGGAGATGGGTACCAACCAAACTCAACGTGGCGGACGACGCAACACGTGACACACCACAGAACTTTACCTCTGAGCACCGATGGTACCGCGGTCCCGACTTCCTCTATCTGTCGGAAGACGAATGGCCGCATGAAGAAGTGGACATCACCACAGGTGCACAAAGCGGTGAAGAGCGTATGCACACCGTAGTCACCCCTGCGCGCTTATCAGAAGGACTACCGGATCCAAAACGCTTTTCCAATTGGATGCGAGTCATACGCATTACGGCACGCATACTTCAGTTTATCGACCGGGTTCGCACTAAACAACGATGTGCAACCGTGCGCAAGCGAACTAAGAAGAACAATGAAGAAGACCCCACATGGACAAATACGACGTCAAAGGCGCGGACACTAACAAAATCGACGACAGTAAGCAGCGAGGGAAACAAGTTGAAAGTCATACCTATTGACGCTCAATATCTACATCGTGCGCAGCAACTATGGGAACGCTCGCAACAACAAGAAGTTTTTGTCCAAGAGGTCAACGCCCTACAGAAGGGGAAACCTATACCAGCAGACAGCCGACTATCACAGCTGTCAGTCATACTAGATAATGTTGGCATAATACGGCTTAAGTCAAGAATAGCGGCAACCACAGACATCACGCCTGCACAGAAAGAACCAGTTATTATCGACGGAAATCACCTGTGGTCTCGACTGTACATCAATTGGGTACACACACGACTGCATCATGGAGGTTTCGAGACGACAGCTAACGAAGTCCGCCAACAATACTGGGTTCTACGACTCCGTTACTCAGTCCGCGCCGAGCTCAAACGATGTCAAGCTTGCCGCATAAGAAGAGCGACTCCCGCACAGCCATCGACAGGCAACCACCCACGAAGCCGCCTGGCACATCACAAGAGGCCATTTACCTTTACTGGATTAGATTATTTCGGCCCTATGCAAGTTACAGTCGGCCGCACACATCAAAAGCGATACGGGGTATTGTTTACATGCCTGACAACACGAGCGATACACCTCGAACTCGCTGGAAGCCTGACAACCGACTCGGCAATAATGGCGCTACGAAGATTTATTAACCGCCGCGGTTGCCCAACAGAACTCTGGTCGGATCAAGGGACAAACCTGCGTGGCGCCGATCAAGAATTGAGAAAGGCTGCGAAAGAGGCTATGAATGAAGAAGCGTCCATTAATTTTATCCAGTGGCGCTACATCCCCCCCAGTGCTCCGTTTATGGGTGGAGCCTGGGAACGAATGGTGAGGAGCGTGAAGACTGCCCTGCACGTCACACTCCATGAGCGTGCACCCAAAGAAGAAACACTCACTACGCTACTGGTAGAAGTGGAAAACACTGTTAACAGCCGCCCTCTCACCCACGTGTCGACCGCTGCAGAAGACAACGAAGCCCTCACACCTAATCACTTCCTATTGGGCGGCCCGTCAAGAGTTCCTCTACCTGGAACTTTTAACGCAAAGGACACAGCTGGCCGGAAGGAATGGAGGTCAAGTCAGCGACTTGCAGATATGTTTTGGGCGCGCTGGGTACGAGAGTACCTCCCTGAGCTACAACACCGACGGGAGCTTCGTGCACGTGGAGCCATCAAAATAAACGACCTCGTTTTGATAGCGGACGGGACCCTGCCTCGGAACTCCTGGCCACGTGGAGTCATAGTGGCTACTTACCCTGGTCCAGATGGCGAGATACGAGCAGTCGACGTACGCACTAACAAAGGGGTGCTCAGAAGACCTACAAAGAAGCTGGTCATCCTGCCAACGACGCTGGAATGAGAGTAACCATCCTACGAGTCTACGCGGCAGTCAGCGAACTCAATAGATACCAGCTACGAGAGCTGCGGCGGGAGGATATGTTCGCGACTATTATAAAATCATAGCTAGGTTATACGTAATAAGTAATTATAGAATTGTAGTTGTGTAAGTAGTTATGAATAATCGTAGATTTGTATAAATATTAATGTTAGTCAAATAGAAATGCTAGGAACAGCGGATAGTATAGACCCTTAGAAATACATAGCACTAGGGGAAAACCTACCTGTAGTTCCCACATCCCCGGCCGCTTGGCACTCGGGATAAACCCGCCTACAATTACCACACCATGCCAGCATTGCCTCTACCTATAGAAATTGCACTCGGGATAAACCCATGTAAAGTTCTCTGGCCGGACCGCCACCCTTATTTTACGACATATACGAAGACGCTGTTGTTGGTGTTTGTGTAATGCGCCTGTGTGCGACCGTAATTTAGTTGTATAAAAGGAGCGAGTATTAGCCCATAAGGTATTAGTTCATCAGATCACGTCAAAGAGTCAGTTCAGCTCTAGCTCCGCTACAGTAAATAGTAAATAAAGGAAGCACTCTCTGGGAATAACATATTATGCTGTTTCATTCATCGACCAGCATCCGCCCAGTTTAGTTGTGAGTCAGCGAAGGGGCTCACACATAGGATAGCAACTTCTCCCTTATAGTTCCGTTTTCATTCTAGGAATAATTAATCTGTTAGGATATCTAGTTTTGAACTTACATTTATCTTCCAGTTTTTCAAACATTTCAGGGTGAGATTTGGTAAATTGACATACTTCCTTAATATAAATACCAGTTAGTGTAAGTATTCTAAGTGGGTCTACATTACAAATCGCCCGTACACACCTCTTTTGTGCGATGAAAGCTCTTCCGAGATGCACCGAGTTTCCCCATACCAGTATACCAAAACGCAGTATTGAACCAACATAATTATGCATGATAAGTCTGTAATGTGGCTTGTCTACTTGTTAGGTTAGATAAACGCCATTGAACATAAGCATACTTACTGAGTTTTCTACATATTATCTTATCAATATGATTAACCCAGGAACACCTCTCATCTAGATCTATCCCAAGAAAAGTCATACTATCTGATTGTTGAATTTGTTTATCTTTATAAGTGATGTTTAAATCCTTTTTATTTCAGTTTCTGTTACGAAATTGTACATATTTGGTTTTATCTATGTTAGGTTTAAGGTTATTCTTTTCCATCCACGTCACTACTTTGCTTACGGTACTATTTATTTCCTCACTATAGTTTTCTTTATTTTTAGGGATAATTACGGCCACATCGTCTGCAAAGAGTATGCAGGGATAAATGATTTTATTTCTGTAAGATATGCATCAGAAAAAGTGGGTGGCCTAAAATACTGCCCTGTGGAACGCCTGTGCAATTGTAACCTAATTTGGATTTAAATGACAGTTCACCGTTTTGATTTGATTTATCCACAGTAATTTCTACAAATTGTGATCTGTTTGTAAGGTAACTTTTTAACCATGTATTTGCTTTACCGCGTATTCCATATTTATCCTATTTTTAGGGTTCCGTAGTAAACAAGGAACCCTTATAGTTTCGTCATGTCCGTCTGTCTGTCTGTCTGTCCGCGGTCTAGCTCCGAGAAAGCTGTAATTTGGCATAGGTATACATATTAATTACGCCGACAAAGTGGTACCTCCCACACACGTAAAGTGGTGATTTTTTTTTTTAGCCCGTGATGTGGGGTATCTTTGGAAAGGTCCTTCAAAAACATTGTGAGTTTGGGAAAACCATTTTTGGATTCAGGGATCCGTTTGCGAAATATTAAGCTTTAAAGTGCAAATTTTTGTTAGAGTCAGTGTCCCCCCGCTCGCGAAGGAGGAGGCGGAACGCGTGAGGGAGAGGCAAATTTCGCGCCCTCACGCCCCTAACCGCCGCAGGAGGAGACGAGACGCCCGGGGCGGGAATTGCTAGCCGATTTCCGGCCACCGTAGGCGCGGGCTTGCGGACGGTGAGCAATGGGTAGCTCGCCGTCCGAGACGGACCAAGCCCGGATCGACGGCGCGTTGTGTTCCACGCGCGCTTCAAAAAGATGTCAGCAGAATTGACGGGGTCCGCTAGGGCCAATGCCTGCCGGGGCTGCGAATATAGGCCGAAAGGGAAATCGTGGCCCCCGACAACAGGGCAACCGAAGGAACACGGGTGGGTTTTAGTCAGTAAGAGTCTGACACGCTCTCCCGCTCCACCCAGAGCGGGAGATGCTATTTGACAATTTCACACACAAAAAAAAAGTGTCCCCCAAAAAAAGTGGCCTGCTAAATGGTTGGTTTTGGATGTGTGAAAAAAATCACAGTAGTAGTTTATATAACGAATTGTGTGGATCGCCCGGAGGACACGGTGGAGCATCGCCGTGTCCTCATGGAGGCGCGTCCGGCCCTGGTTCAGGTCATGGTACGGAGTGAGAGGAAATGGCAGGCCGTCACCTCCTTCTGCGAAGCGGTAATGCTCGCGAAGGAGGAGGCGGAACGCGTGAGGGAGAGGCAAATTTCGCGCCCTCACGCCCCTAACCGCCGCAGGAGGAGACGCCCGGGGTGGGAATTGCGAGCCGATTTCCGGCCACCGTAGGCGCGGGCTTGCGGATGGTGAGCAATGGGTAGCTCGCCGTCCGATAAGGACCAAGCCCGGGTCGACGGCGCGTTGTGTTCCACGCGCGCTTCAAAGAGATGTCAGCAGAATTGACGGGGTCCGTTAGGGCCAATGCCTGCCGGGGCTGCGAATATGGGCCGAAAGGGACATCGTGGCTCCTAGCAACAGGGCAACCGAAGGAACACGGGTGGGTTTTAGTCAGTAATAGTCTGACACGCCCTCCCGCTCCACCCAGAGCGGGAGAAGTTATTTGATAATTTCCCACCCAAAAAAAAAAAAAAAACTTTAAAGTATTTGGTTTATTTGCCAAGGCCACCGACGAACCCCGAACTTGCTTCGCCTCAGCGAGTCAGAGCCCAGAGTTGGAAATACTTGCATAGGAAATCGGTCCGTGAAAATATATGAATAAGAAGCATAATCGTATTTGCAAATAAAAAAACTGAACTATCAAGTATTTTTGGCTGATTCGATTATGCTCCTTATTCATAAAGACACACGAATCAATTTCCTATACAAGTACTTTCAACTCGGACGCGGCTGCGGGCAGCAAGGGGCTCGCGACAAAATACTTTCATAGGAAATTGATTCGTGTTGTCTTTCGAATAAAAACCATAATCGTATCAAGAAAAAACTACTTGAAAGTTTAAAGTTTTTTTATTTGCAAATACGATTGTGCTCCTTATTTATATAAAACATGGATCGATTTCCTATGCAAGTATTTTCAAGCTCTGCCTGCGCCCGTAGCAAATACTTTCACACTAGCAAGTTTTTCCTGCAATTTTTGAATTTATTTGATTTATATATTGGTTCAATATTTTTCTTGAAAATGCCTTCTAGGAAAAAAAAACAAACCTTTCGCAACGTAGCCGAGATGCGAGATGAGACTAAGTAGGTCACAGGAATTAGAAGAAGATTGTGAAGTGAGGCTAACAGCAATCCGAGCAAGGCAAGTCAGAACTCTTGCGTCAGAAACGCCTACCCAGCGTGAGCCTCGACTTAGTATTCAGCGTTCTCTTACGGCAGCTTCTCGGTCACAGGAGAGTTTGGAAGACCGCGAAGCGAAGTTGTCGGCTGACCGAGAGCGTCACGTCCTCTCACGTGAGTCTGAGACTTTCAGAGAGAGACTCGTACTCGACGAGCGGTGCCTTTGTGTCGCGTCGCGTGTCGCGCTGGTCTGCACGAGCCTTTATTCATCGCTCGTAATATTTATTTATTATGCACCGTCAAATACCGCCCTATTTGATGATAACACGGTGGATTTTGTGTTAACGTAAACGACTGATTTTTGCTAAGATTTATAATAGTTACCGACTGAATACTAGCTTTTTAAGAGAAGTAGAGTCAAGGTGCTGATTGAGTTTTTATAAACCAACTGCATCGTCTTAGGTTGCAGTAATTTACGCTTCAGCTGCATTGTAGAGTATGTAAAAGCTCTATAAGTTATAATTGTTTATTCTTAGATGTTTATTGTTCGAAGTGTGTTTATTATATTTCAAGTTTATATGAGTAGGTATTTGTACTATTCAGTTACCTTTGTCAAAGACAATGTTAGTTATAAATCGTAATATTATTGCTATAAAGAGACTGATTATTATTTTAGTGCAACAAATTACCTCAACGCAATTTATTCATGTAACGATATTGCTGTTACTTTATGTTAACAATTAAATAAGTTTTGACTACAACAGCGAGTTTTAATCAATATGTTTCGTACGTTTAGATCATTTTGAATCAGGTGTAACGTGATATATATTTATATCTTGCAAATTTTTTGATATTTTACTGGAAAAACGTAACAAGTGGTGCCATATTTAAAATAAACCAAAATATTGAATAGAAATTAGTAAGATAACTATCTGAAAAAAATATGTTGTGAAAATAGGATAGCTAATGAACTTTCCTCTTAATAGTCTCATATTTGAAACCTCACAATTACAAAGTTATGGGACTTCAAAAATTTCAAATGCATTTTCTGAGAAACCAGGTTATCTGACTTAACACGTTCTTGTCGCACATGAGCAATATATACATTTAAAAAAACCCTAGAAGAGCACGTCAGAAAACAACACTAACAATACCGATTGTCACCTTTTATCTCTTAATTTTCTTATTGTGAACACAGAGAATCGTACTTACCTTTATTAATTTTTTTACCTTACTTTTCTCAATATGTTAAGTGAACTGTAACGTTATTTTTTTTGAGAAATAAATGTCTATAAACCGAATGTTATTTACGCCGTTTGCTACACGTTTGTTAAGTTCCTCCTTTATGGAATGTAAATATCGTTTTTGTGTTGGGGTTTGGTCAGAGTAAATGCTTATATTCTCGGGTATTTGATTCATGTCCGTGACTACCGCAGGACCACCAACGCCAATCGCTTCCATATTTAGTAAATAATTAGTACCCAATTGGTACTAATTAGTACTCGAACAACAAAATTGGTACCTTAGTAGTTTTCGAGATACTCGACTATGAAGGTGGTAGTCACGCTCCCTTCAGCAGGACCACCATGAGCGCCGACAAAGGGGGCATGCTGCAGCTATTCTAAGTATACAATAGTACCCTTAAATGTGATTCATTGCGTAAAAAAAACAGAACTGAAACATTTATATTTACCGAGAAATCAACGATGATAACTTTCGTGCGCTCGTTCAGCAGGACCACGACTTTGAATGTTGATTCCAAGTTTGAGGAGCTTGTCGCTTTCCTCAAACCTATACATATGTATAGAAAATTAGTACCCTGCAAGATAAAATTAGTGCCCAAAATTCAAAATTAGTTCTTCAGTAGTTTACGAGATATACCATACCATTGGGTGGGGTGGCGGTAGTCACGGTGTTAAATTTTCATTTCAAGACTGCTCAATACCATTGACAACTTAATTTGGTCGGGTTATACGCGGAGATTTATAGTATGGAAAAGTAATGAAAGCTAATTTCTCTTAAAATACAACACTTAGGAATCTGAATTTTTGGTCGCTACCACTTCTTTAGGAGCACTAATTTTTGTATAAATTTGGGAAGAAATCACAGAGTTTTTAATAGAGAAATCTTGAAATGAAAATTTTCAGTAGTTTATTTATAACATATAAATTATTATGTTCAAATGTTTGAATACTTATAAAATATAACTCTTTATTACCTATAGTGTAGGGATTTAAAGGTTAAATAAACATGATAATAAAATAAAATATTGTTATATTTTTTGAACGTCTTTGATCTGGTGAAAGTTACACGGGGGGGTATTACCTTTTTACAACGAAATCGAAATACTACACACCTACCGCAGTATTTCATTGTTAACAATATTTTTGTTTTTCCTTCGGAAGTAACCGGCTGCAACTAACTTGCAGAAACCGCCATATGTAGAGTGGTGTGAGTAACATATTTAATGTATACTCTTCTCTTGTCCCATGATTGTTGCCATGACGGTCATGAGACATAACAGCAAATTCATCCCAATTGTTCGTCACATAACACACAATTTCTTTACGAATATCCATTGAGCGTTCTTGTGTGCCTTACAACAAATAATAAAGCGTACGGAAAAGGCATGCGCCATCACCCACTATTGGTACAGACGCCAGCACATCAAGCTACCCGAAACTGTCAAATTTTCCCAATCAACTTTGAACTTTGTTTCAGCGATAAAGTTGAAAATCTATTAAATAAATTTGACAGATTGTAGTAGCCTGATGTGCTGGCGTCTGTACAATAGTAAGGTTTATTAATTTCCCATTGATTTTAACCAACTCTGCTCCCATTTAAAAAATAGACACAGACAAATTTATTAATGTAAATAAATTGCGAAAAACAATACACACAGAATCAAACTTCTAAGATTATCTAAAAGAAAACTATAAGTATTATTTACTCACAACAAATCAAAAACAGATAGATATTTTTACAATAAAACTAAAAAGAGTATTTGCTTATGTTTTTAAGTGAGTTCAACCTTTTTTTGAACAAAATCGGATTAAGTTTTCAAACGTGTCAAAATAAAATATAATTTTAAATCAAAAGCACTAAGGAGTATTGATTCAATTTCGAAGCAAATTACCGCCAAAATAACTTTCAACCCCTTTTTAACCCCGTTAGGGGATGAATTTCAATAAAATATGAAACACGTTTTCCATTAATTCTATTAAAAAGGTTAATGCAAATTTTGAAGTTAATTGGACCAAGGAATCACGTTGTCCCATACAAACTTTGCCCCCCTTTTTCACCCCCTTAGGGGTAGAATTTCAGAAAACCCTTTCTTATTGGATGCCTACGTCATACAAAGAATACATCCTCCAAGTTTCAGGTCTCTACAATCAGCGGTTTAGGCTGTGCGTTGATCCGTCAGTCAGTCATTCAGGACAAAGCATTTTATATGTATAGACTAGCTTTTCCCGCGGCTTCGCTCACGTGAAAGTCGGAAACGTAATACCGGAATAAAAAGTATCCTATGTCAGTCCAGGTTATAAACTACACTATTAGACTTTCAAGAAAAACTAAAAGAAAACCACTAAAAGAAGTATTTAATTTATACACAACAAATCAAACACAGATATTTTTACAATTAAAACTGAAAAGAGTATTATATATATAAATACTGCTTATGTTTTTAAGTGAGTTCAACCTTTTTTGAATAAAATCGGATTGAGTTTTCAAACATGTGTCAAAATAAAATGTAATATTTATAAGTCAAAAGCACTAAGGAGTATTGATATCAACTTCGAAGCTAATCACCGCCAAAATAACTTTCTACCCCTTTTTAACCCCGTTAGGGGGATGAATTTCAATAAAATATGAAACACGTCTTCCACCAATTTTGTTAAAAAATGTTTTTGCAAAATTTTAAGTACATTGAACCAAGGAATCACGTTGTCCCATACAAACTATGGCCCCCTTTTTCACCCTCTTAAGGGTAGAATTTCGGAAAATCCTTTCTTATCGGATGCCAACGTCATACAAAGAACACACCGTCCAAATTTCAGGTCTCTACGATCAGCGGTTTAGGCTGTGCGTTGATCCGTCAGTCAGTCATTCAGGACAAAGCATTTAATATGTTTATATAGATTATATATGTCACCGTAAGATTGTGAGAACCGTTAGTTTATAATCAGTCGGAATTATTTCCGTTAGATTATAAACTGTCGAAACATTGTGAACTGGGTGAAATGGGTTAGGTTAGAACTGTGACCAACAGCGCGCGAGCCGCGCGAGCGGAGCGAGCGGTGCCGCGGTAGCGGCCGGCGAGCGCTATTTCCAAGTTGCTCGCAGCCAGGCAGGCTATTTAATAGTAGGGCAAGGTGCGTTACGTCGCAAGCAAGTTTGATACCAGTTCACAATTTGTCGGTGTCCCATGGAAAGATTATAAACTAGCGAAAAATAATGCGTTAATAAATTGTAAATGGTTCGTTGCAGTTCACAATTTTTCGACGTTTATAATTAAACGGAAATAATACCGATAGATTATAAACTAACGAAGTTCATAATTATACGGTGACATATATAAATCGTTACCTATTTATTCATAATTTTTTCAGGAACTCCCAAATTTTTTAATACAATTACAATGCAAGAATCGATAAGTTTCCGATTTAGTCAATCACTACCGTATTTTAAAATAAATGGGTTTTGCACAGCACAACGATGTTTTCGTGTGAGTGAGTTGTACGATGCATTGTAAATGCACGCTATGTTTGATGACATAAGGTTTATAATTGATTGTGTAGTACGTTGAGCGCGACTTCGTATCTATTAGGTTTACTGATTTGCATGTGTAGTTGTGGCGACGTTCTGGGGACAAATTGGGGACATTGGGTTTCGATACATTTTCAACTACTGGGCATATCTCCTTCTTTCTTATATCTATGGTTTTAGTAAATTCTTTAAAGTCATCCAGTATTTTTTTAGAAGTAAAACAATCAGTAATTAGTAATAATACCTATCGACAGTCTCTTCACAATAATTAAATTACTAACTATAAATTATTTAATTCTATTATAATTATCTTAAACTTTGGTGCTATGGATCCACTTTTTCATTTCGTTCAATTTGATTCGTCTCTTCTTTTGATTTCCGATCTGGTGGTAAGAGAAATGCAACAGCTAATCCAGCTGAAACAATAAGATTAAAAATATGTTAATTGCAGTTGGAAACTAGTCCCGTTGTCAATTTTATAATTTCTGAAGCACTCCTATTACCATGTTTTTTTATAAATATTTAACTTACTTGCTTTTTCAACCTACATATTGCCTTAATTAAATAACTATTATATTATATTTCTGTAAGCTTGGGGCTAAGTAATAACAACCGCACGGGTCGATCGTTCAGTTTAAGCTACGCTTGCCGGGGTTGGTCCGTGGATGGGTGACCATCTTTATATACCAAGACCCCTCCGTGCCTCGCAAAGCACGTTAAGCCGTTGGTCCCGGCTGTCATTTGTAGATCTTTGACAGTCGTTACGGGTAGTTAGAAGCCCAAAAAGTCTGACAACCAGTCTTACCAAGGGGTATCGTGTTACCTAGTAACTAGGTTGTGGAGGTCAGATAGGCAGTCGCTCCATGTAAAATACTGGTATTCAGCTGCATCCGGTTAGACTGGAAGCCGACCCCAACATAGTTGGGAAAAGGCTAGGTAGATGATTATATGTATTTCTATAAGCAGCCTTAGTCATCGAAAGGCGCAATAAGTTGTGGCTTCTTTCATTACTAGTGCTTTTAGGCCTCAGTTCATATAATTTTTAATTCTACTTACAGATGACTAGGGCGACGTATCCGCCTAACAAAGGCGTGCAGTAGTTTTCTAGCAGGCTGGCGATGATTTGCACGCTGAAGAAACCAGAGCCTCGGGCTACCACCACCGATAAGCACGTCGTCATACCTCTGAAATAATCACGGTTAATTAAATATTTTTATGTTCACAACTCCGGATTTTTTCGTAGTCTTTGCACTCTGCATTTAATTTCAGGAAAGCGGTCATTTCATCGGGTAATTTATTAAGTCAATCATCTGTAATCTTTCAACAAGGACACGTGACATAAAAAAATAACGAGAAAATAAGACAAAAGTACAAAAAAAAAAAATGTAAACCTTAAATGCGTAGGGTTCAACTCGACTAAATAAGTATTAACGTTCCCCAAGATCAATGTAACGTAGAGGAACATGAAAAACAACGCAATGCTCAGCATTGGGACTCTGACGAAGAACAGCATGACACCGCAAAGAGACGAAATAGTGAACACTAAGAGTGTTATCGTTTTCTTGCCAAGCGCCACAATGAATGACAAGAGGATTAATAGGGTTCCCGCGGATCCGGAGTATATCATAGTTGCGTACAGCGCCTTCAGCTCGATAATGCCGGTGCAGTCTGCGGATTCCTGTGGAATAAAGAATTTAAATTAATATTTTTCCTACTTGATTCCATCGGTTTCTATTATCATATATCCATAAATGTACATTTTTAGGTTCAATATGTTGGCAGCACAGAATAAGGTTGGTCTCTTTGGTTTATTTAGTGTTACTAGGTTTATTTTGTGGACTAGTATTTGCTTTATCTACACCCATGCTTTAAAACCTCTATAAAAGTTTCTGAAACAGTTAGCTTATTGGCAACATTATAACAGCCAGTGTCATAGTAACGATTACATCATCCCAACGAGTGTTATAATGTTACACTAAATTTCATTACGCAACTCGTTTCAACGTTCAAACGGGGGACAGCAGCGCCCGCTGCACGCATGTGTGTGTGATGTGCTGCTGCAGGCGATATACATATGTGGACTTGTGCTGAATTTCGTGGGAATTTCTTTATTCTTGATCTTGAATTACAAACACCCAATGGTTTCAGAAACTTTTATAGAGGATTCATATCATGGGTGTAGATAAAGTCTTGTATGCAACTGTTTTAATACCCATTATTATACAACAGTTGCATAAATAATTATTTTTAAACAATGAGAAAATAATACATAATATTCAATCGGTTTGTTAGATAACCGTTTATGCAACTTACAGTGCTATTAGAACGAGTCTGTATACTCTGACTCGCAACTTCGCAGAACGTATGACCGTGGTGGTTCTCCGCGCCGGAAAAATATGCGTTTGTTATAGTTGGTACCCACATTGTATAGCCCGTTGCACTGGAAGAAAAGTAATAAAAAAAATGTTGACGATTCTCGGCCATGAATGCGGTTTATCGAAATTTTTGGAAATTACTAGTTCGAAATTCCCACAAAGTTGTCTACTCTATGTAATAACTCAAAAAGAAAGGGAAAAAGAGGTCGCACAATTATGTAACGATGTATTTAATGAAGTTGTTCGAACATAAACATACATAGGTAGATTAAGTTCAGCTGCATATGCAGTAAGGAAAATAAGGCAGTTAACTGATGTAGCCACTGCTAGGTTAGTGTATTTTGCTTATTTCCACAGTATTATGTCTTATGGCGTTTTGCTGTGGGGATCGGCAGCTGACGTAGATTCAATTTTCATTTTACAAAAGAGGGCAATTCGCGCGGTCTACAAAATGAGTCCTCGTGAGTCCCTTAGAAATAAATTCAAAGAAATTGATATACTGACTCAGCCTTCTCTTTATATCTTAGACAGTATTTTGTATGTACGCAAAAACCTAGGACTTTTCAAAATAAGAAGCGATTTCCATAATATAAATACACGTAGTAAACATGAAATTGTGATACCCAAATTTAGATTAACTAAAACTAGTAAGTCATTTCTTATAAACGGTATCCGCTTTTATATCAAGTTGACAAAGTCTGTTACAGAACTAAGCGATGGGAAGTTTAAAACCCACATCAAACGTGTCCTTATCAAAAAAGCATATTATAAGATTAAAGACTACGTTGAAGACAAGGAAGTTTGGCAATAATTCCTTCTGCACATGTGGCTTCCCTGGTACCTCATTAACGGCATAACAATGTAAATGTCTATGAACTGCTCCCAAATTACGATGATTTTTTTATTTTACTTTTTTTACATACTTCATTGACATAATCTTTTCAGTATTTGACATTATATACCTACAATCCGATATATTACTTTCCTCTATGCCTACAATTTTCTATATTTTTTTAAATCAAATTAGATTTGTTACAGCTGTAGTGGCAATCATGTCATTTGGTTTAAATAGGTTATTTATTATTTTGTTTATCTTTTATATAGATTCTTTTCTTTTCTTTTAGATTTTGTGAATGTGAGAACGTTGTAGGCTGTAAACTTGTGTACCATTTTTAATTTTACTAAGTACCTGGTACTTGTTGATAGGCTTACACTGTCCTCCCATACCTATTAACACTGTAATTTGAAAACATTGTAGAAACAATTTATTTTGAAAAGAGTAATCGTGGAGTTTCTTGCCGGCTCTTCTCCATAAGAAGCGACTAATTGGAACCGTGCACCTAGCTTCTGACGTTTCATAAGTGCCCTTGTAGGTTTATGTGAAATAAAATATTTTGATTTGATTTGACATACATAAACTCACGCCTTCTTCATAAGGGATTAGGCAGAAACTACAGAACGACACTTGCTACGATCCTTACCTACATACTCAATTTGCTTCGCTTACGTTCATACACTCATGCTAGTAGCGAGTGCGACGCACCTGAAGAACATCTCAAACAAGATCACTATGTCTTTCGAGGGCATCTTCTCCAGGCGTAAAACAAATTCTTAGAAATAAGCCGAAAATTATGAATGATTTTTGACGCAAGCAGTAAAACTTACGTCATGTATGCAGTTAGCGATATGTAGTAGAGTATGGCAGAGTTCTTCAATAGAGGAGGTTTGAACAGAGGGGCTGTTTGGTTCCACATCTTCTTCAGCACTGAAGTTTCAGAATTATCTACTGGGGGCTCCTCGAGGCAGACTTGCCTTACCTGTAAAAATAATATTTTGACTTCCTTCACTCAATATCGCTCATACTATTCTTGGTATTTACTTGCTCGAATCATTAATCTGTTTTTTGTATTGAACTAGGATTGCATGATCCAAAATAATCTATCATGCGAGCTAAGACAGTAACTTCAGACGGTTATTCAGTACCTATGTACCCTTGAAAAATTCTGATACTCACAGAATAGCTTCCTTTCGTAAAACTGGTGTTGCTGTTGAATATTGACTTAAAAACCTCCAAGGCCTCTTCGTTCTTGTTCCTACTAAGCAAAAACTTTGGGCTTTCTTTTAGGAATATCATAGACAAGATACCGAGTGCGCTTGGTATGCAGATGACTTGCAACAGCAGCCGCCACGGTCTGTACACTACGCCGAGCCAGGATATCTCGTAACCGAAGGTCAGCTTAAGTATTGGTAGAGCGAAAGCTGGGGAACAAATAAGTGTACTTAGTGAATTAAAAAACCGGCCAGGTGCGTGTCGGATCACGCACAATGAAGGGTTCCGTATTTGGGATGAATTTATCACAAAAACAAACTTAACTTTGTAGTTGAAAAACATGGACTCCCATATGGAATGTAAGGGAAAACATGTTTTTGCAACTGCAAATATAAGTTGGTCGATTATTACTCGTTAACTTGTAAAGCCTAGTTAGCTGTGATAGTTTTACTTTTAATTTCGTTATATAAACTACTGCTGTGATTTTTTTCACACATCCGAAACCAACCATTTAGCTGGCAGGGGGGGGGACACTTGACTCTAACAAAAATTAGCACTTTAAAGCTTAATATTTCGCAAACGGATCCCTGAATCCAAAAATGGTTTCCACATACTCACAATGTTTTAGAAAGACCTTTCCAATGATATCCCACGCCATAGGATAGAAAATATCACCACTTTACGTGGAAATAATTTTTTTAGCTTTCCACCCCGGAAAGCTGAAAAAATTTTTTTTTTAGAGTACCTTTTTTTTCATAATTTTGTTTTACCACTTTGTCGGCGTAATTAATATGTATACCCATGCTAAATTACAGCTTTCTAGTACTAAGAGTCTCGGAGCTAGACCGCGGACAATCCCAGACAGACAGACGGACATGATGAAACTATAAGGGTTCCTTGTTGACTACGGAACCCTAAAAATGGTGGCGTAGGTGTTGTAAGCTGAAATATTTCACAACGACCATAAAAAGTTGCGGTCATACTTTAGGTATATAGGTATCCAATTTTCCAATTTTCCAAACGTGTGTGAACAAATAATGGCCTTACAGCAAGTGGTGAGTTGCGTGACCTGAGTGGCGCTTGCCATCAGAAACATGAACCTGCTGCGATGTCTGCTGGGCACACTCTCCGCTAGCAAGACGAAGCCAGCGGCGTTTGCTGATGTAGAACTGAAACCGTCAAATAATAAAAAATAACTGTATGTACCAACGCTCATATGTGGTAATTTTTTTGAGGATGGTGGTGTGTCAGTGTAATGTGAAGGTACTTATACTTACTAAGTAAAATAGTTTTAACAATAGTAACTTACAATGAAGAAGAGAGAAACTTTAGAACGGTCAGCGATTCGAAGTTGGGTGCCATAGTTGATGCTAAGCTGAGGGCGAGACCGATTGGCATAGCGACTAGTAATGTTTTCCGGCGACCTTTGGTGTCAGCACACAGACCCCAAGGGTAAGACGATAGTATCACACCTGCAGAAACAGAATATAGATCATTCATTAAATAACAGGTAAAGGTGGTTGTTGAGTGCAAAATGGCAATGGGAGAGATAACTGCCAAGACAAACGAGCAGACAACACTTCTTACCTACGAGAGGTATCGCAGACAGCAGCCCTTGTTGTGAAGTGGTAAGCGACATATCACAGGCTATCGCCGGCAGAACCACGGATAAGCCAAAGATATCCACGTACATTGCAAGGATCAGCAAGCAGCAGGTTATCAGCATACGCACATTGTAATTGCCGAAACCTGGTAGAAAAGTAAGAAAAATATTTGCAATACTTAAAACTTTTGGGATATTTGGAACGTGTCTGTCAAGATGACAATGAATTTTTCTATAAAATAAATAAAAAAGGATTCTCGCCACGGTGTTCTTGGGTAGTACGTGTGTTTAGGATTTTTAGCTGTTTTTAAGTGATTTTTGATACTTTTGTGACTTGTTATTGTTTATGTGTGTGTTTTTCTTGTGTTTGTAACCAGGTTTGTATTGGTATTGTGACTGTCTAGTTTTATCCAAGATGGATGAGAATAAACCTCCGGACTCTGACCCTCCAGATATTCCTTATGCTGAGGCTAACAAAATTATCCCTAAAGCTTCCCGCAATTATGCCAATATCACGAAGACCCCAATAACTCAGTCATATCGCAAAATTGTGACACTTAAACCCAGGTCCCATGCCCCCCTCTCCCCATCTTATGACAAAGCTGCTCATCAGCAGATAGTTAACTCTCCACAACCTTCGCAGCCTAATGGCTGCGCTCTTAATTATAATAATGTTTCTCCAAATAATACCGGTTCTATTATTGAACTCCTTATAAAACTTCTACCCTCTGTTTCTTCTTTTTATTCCAATTCCCAAACACCTTCCAACGTTGCCGATCAACTTATTTCTCTTCTTCAACAAAAAAAAATGGCGTCTCCCCAAGTATTCCATCTAAGATGTCACAGATTTTTGCAATTTTGTTTTAAACGAAACTGGGCATAAATTCTTGCATACGTTGTGCAAAAGCGGTTTTTACTACAGTAAGTGGCCATTTGAAGATTCGTTGTTTGAGTAGATGATGGTATTCTGTAGATTGGATTGTTATTTTGTGTTGTTTTAGTACTATTTTAAGGATGTATAACTGTCGGACATTAAGTACTGATGCTTCTTTATACAGATGATCTGTAAGATAGCGAAAGTGTTTTCTATACATAACTTTTAGCACTGATCTTTGGGCTCTTTTCAATTGTATCATTGAGGTAATGTCAACTCCACCCCATACTGTAATGCAGTAGCAGAGAACTGACTCACATAATGCCACATACACCAAATGCAAGATCTTTTTGTTGGCCGAGTTATGTAACAGTTTCATTACGTGAATCAGTTTTCTGATTCGTTTTGCTACTAAGCCTATATGGGGTCTGAATGAAACATGTTGATCTAGCAGTACCCCTAAGTATTTTAGAGATTCGACCTTTTTAATTTCCTCACAGGTGCAAGGGACTGTGCGGCAAGTAGAAGAGTGAATTTTAAGATGTAAAGGAAGTTTGGGTGCTGATGAAAGTGTTTCATGGAAACAGATGTAGTTAGTTTTTTTATATTTAGAGACAAGGTTAAGATCGAGCCATTTTTTTATACTAGTTAAGTCATTTTGGGCTTCTTCGCGGACTGTTTCCCTGGATTTACTGTGAAAAATAATAGCCGTGTCATCTGCAGAGAAGAGGACTTCTGTATTTTGGGTAATGGCGTGATGAATATAATTAATATAGATGATAAATAGTGTCGGGCCCAGGACACTACCTTGAGGCACTCCAAATTCTACGCTGTTTTGACAACTGGTGGTATCCCAAATTTTCACACATTGTCTTCTGTTAGTAAGGTAGGTCTCAAACCATTTAAGTGGCAGTCCTCTAATACTAATCGACTCGAGATTTTTTAGGAGTATGGGAATAGCAACGGTGTGCGAGGTCTAAGAATATTCCTATGCATTTTTCATTTTCATCTAAATAAGACGTTATAAGGTTGGCTAATAGACTTACTGCATCTTCTGTGGGTTTTCCCTGTCTGAAGCCAAATTGCTTGTTAGATAATAAATTGTTGGAATCTAGATATGAAGTGAGTCGTTTTTTAACAATTTTTTCGAGAATTTTGGAGAATATTGTTAACAGAGAAATAGGTCTGTAATTATTTGGGTTTTATTTTGAACCGCTCTTATAAACAGGAGTGACTTAAGTTTCTTTCCATATGTCAGGGAATGTGCCTGAGTCTAAGTAAAGGTTTATAATGTGAGTTAGTGGAATTATGATTTCAGATTTAATTTCTTTGATAAGAGTTGGTGTAAAATTATCCGGGCCTGGGGCACTGTAATTTCTTAGATTTGTGATTATTTTGTCTATCTCAAAAACATCAGTAGGTTGCATAAAGAAATTTGTGTTTAGAGGTTCTCCTCCTACCTGTATTTTGTTAATAACTAATTCCTGGGTTTCATTAATGTCTGCGAGAAATTTACTGGCTAGGGTTTTGCCAACAGAGGAGAAGTAATCATTGCAGTTGTTTATTAAAATTTGTGTCGATGATTCGCTTTAAGTAGTTCATTAGGGTTACTTCCATTGTTCGTCTGTTCACTAATATTTCTGATAGCCTTCCACAAACCTTTAAAATTGACAAATCTTCAAATTTTTTACTGTCGTGTTCGCGTTTAGCCTGTGTACAATATTTGTAGAGAAGTTCTTGTCACGATTGTAAATGAGTTTTTTCGTTTGGTCATTAGGGTGTTTATTTGATTCACGATGAAGTTTGTCCCTGTGATTCATACATCTGATAAGTCCGGGAGTAATCCAGGATTTTCTAATGTATGAGTATTTACATCGGCTAAATGTCTTTTCTACCCAGTGTTTTTGTACTGCACTAATTAAAATGTTTTGGAATTCATTGGTTGCGTTGTTTACGTCTATTTCAGACACCACTTCAGACCAGTCTACTTCTCCAAGTTCCTATCAGTGTAGAGAAATTTGTTTTATTTAAACTGCGTTGTTGATATTTTGAACCGGTCGGCATGAGCATGTTGTACCCCATCATTACCATACGATGATCGATGATATCAATATCACGAACTAAACCTATAACAGTTTGATATCTTGATTTAAGGAATATGTGATCTAAGCATGAGTTAAGACGAGTTGGTTTTGAAATAACTTGTTGCAGTCTGTGTTCAGACATTAAACATAAATAATGAGACTTTGAAACGTCTGTCGTCGATAAAAGATTGATATTAATATCTCCGGTCACAATACATAAAACATCACGCCTTGTTTCCCCGAAGGGTTGGGCAGAGGTGTCCCTGTATCAGGTACACCCACATTTCGCCAGTTATGTTTAATGTCCGGTCACAAAAATTGTTTGAAATTTGCTTATTGAGGTGAGTACTTCACCCAGCGAGGTAATAAAGCTATCCGGTTTGCGTGATGGGGATCGGTAGATAGCAATCACAGAAATGCTGTTAGACAGTACAACTAAAAGAGATTCAGCGTCTTGAAGCGGAGGTTCTGAAACTGTCGCGTTCCAGCAATCTCTAATAAAGGTTACAACTCCTCCGCTCTGGTTAAGGTTATTTATTGTATGGTATAAAGTGTAACTTTCAATCTGTCCAATTAAAGAGCCATCTGATAACCAGCATTCCGTAAGAACAATAACGTCATACATGATATTAAGCCGTGGTTGCCGTGTTGCCGTAATTGCCGTACTGCTTTTCAGTAGCGTCATTATTCATCATTTTCAAAAGACACTGTGATTTTCAACATGATTCATAAAAGAATAATTAAGAAACCTTAATCTCGAAATTTGAGCATTACGGACTTGGAAAACTTGCGCTCAGTTTAATAAAATCCTATTTAAATGATAGACAGCAGCAAGTTCAAATAAATGGTGTCAATTCACTCGGTTTAAAAGTAAAAATGGGTGTACCACAAGGATCAATATTGGGTCCTTTCCTCTTTTTAGTTTATATTAACGATCTACCCCATTTGTTAAAAACCCAACCACAAATGGTGTTATTTGCTGACGATACTTACTTAATTTTTAAAATTAATAGACGTGCATCAAATCTTGACGACGTAAATAACACCCTACTGCAGGTCCAAAATTGGTTCACTGCTAATAATTTAGTATTAAATGGTAAAAAAACTAAATGCATAAGATTTTCTTTACCAAATGTCAAAAGTAGTAATTGTGAGACAGTATTGAATCAAGAGAAACTAGAATTTGTCGATAAAACGGTTTTCCTGGGGATCACGCTCGACTCAAGGCTTCAATGGGGTCCTCATTTAACATCCCTTTCAGGACGTCTAAGTTCAGCAGCATATGCTGTGAGAAAAATCCGTTAATTTACTGATGTAGATACCGCGAGGCTAGTCTATTTCAGTTACTTTCATAGTATTATGTCGTACGGTATTTTACTATGGGGTCGGGCTGCAGACATCGAGTCTATTTTTATTCTGCAAAAAAGAGCCATCAGAGCCATATATGGCCTCCGCAGGCGCGACTGTCTAAGGGAACTGTTTAAAGATATTAACATCATGACGGTACCTTGTCAATATATCTATGAAAACATTATGTACGTAAGGAAAAATCTACATCTTTTTAGTAAAAGAGGTGCAAGACACAATTATATCACTAGAAATAGGGATCAATTAGTTCAACCGGGTTTCAGACTGGCTAAAGTGGACTCGTCTTTCATGGGGTACTGTTTAAAATGTTACAATAAAATACCTCCTCACATACTTCAGCTGAATGAAACGAAATTTAAATCTTATATAAAACGCACACTATGCAGCCAAGCATATTATAAGTTGGGGGATTACATCGCTGATATAAGTGCTTGGCCGAACGCTGGTCCTGCTCCACAAGGGCGCATAAACTAATTGATTAGCATTTGAAAATACTGTTGGAACTGCTGAAGATTTTTAAAAACTATTTGCATTGTATAGATTCAATCGCTTAGCATTGTATAATTGCATAACACGTGTGAGTACTATGTACCTACTATAAAGCTACCATTAACTAGGTACGTCTTTCATTGACTTGAATGTGCCCTGGCGGCTGAGAGTATGTCATGCTCACTCTAATGTCTCGCTGACGGTGGCGTGTGTGTTGGATCATTTAGCTCCCTTCAAAATGGTTGAGCTGAATGGTGCTAATCCATGCGTCATGTTCGTGAACGGGCGCTGTCAGTAGGGACTGGTCATCTCTTAGCTGCCATGGCTTATTTTAATTTAATTTTTGAATTGTATTATTTGTTTTATTTTCTATTACGGACGCTTTTAACGTTCTGCATCGTTCTCACATGTATAACTTCAACATGAATGATGTAACCAATATTTTGTAACCATATTCTGATTTAAAAGAGTGTCCGTGGAGTTTCTTGCCCGTTCTTCTCCATAGGTACCTACTACGCTTTGGAATGGGCAACTAGCTTCATCTTTCTGACTGACCGACCCCTTGACAATTCAAAAGTGCCTGTAATTGGTTTATTTGAAATAAATGCTTTGAGTTTGAGTTTGAGAAGAAATTAGCTTGGGTACTATAGGTACAGTTTAAATAGTTATTGTACCTACCTACAATATTTTCCTGCGTTATTTTGTTTAGGCACCTAAATCTTCTACAAAAATAAAAATATAGAAACAGTTTACATAGATTATACGACTGTTATGGGCCTACTGGGCCTACCACACGCTCAAGCTTCACCACACTTTGCCTGCGCAGGCTTGCTACACGGCTGCCAATCTCGTCCCCGACAGAGGTGAACTTGGTTGGCGACAGGCAGAGCTGTTTGAAATTTGGTCGTAAACCACCAAGGTCACCTCTGTTGGGACGCGGTTGGCAGCCGTGTAGCAAACCCTTTAGCCTAAACACTACATTGTTTTCCTTCAGATAAGTATTTTTTTGTACCTATTGCGAAAACGAATATCTTTTACCAAAAACTATTGCATGCAGTTGTAACTATGTAGACTCTGTCTCTTACAATATACCTACGCTACCTACATAAAACTTATCTGCGAAAGTTTTATTACCACCCAAAGTGAGAATAATTAAATAAATATTACGAGTGCATTAATTAACATTAGAAGAACAATTTAACAGAAGCTTGGAAAATCAATCATTGTAAAAAGCGTACTTTATTGTCATCAAGCTGGAGTCAAGTGTGATTTATCTCCTATACCTTCTCTTACTGTGGCCAAGACACCTTTAGCCATCATCGGTCCTATGAGTCTGTGGGATCGGCATGCCGCAGTGAGAAAACCATTTCCTGTGTAGATTGCACGACGTACACAAACCCCTATTCCTTCCCAAATTCCGTCTGTTATTGTAGGTCTCCTTGTAACAGACTTCCCGCACGTATAACCAACGTAACTCACGATTGGTATGGTTTGTGTGGTAGGTAAGGGTGTTAGGATACTAAACCAAGTCCTGGTGCGTACATTTGAAAGACATTCGTTGGATATGGTACATAAAAAGTTGGTAGGGTATAAATAAATTCAGGACACATCCGCCGCTAAAAGCGGCATACGAATATTTACATCAAGGTCATAAAACCTAACTTATAAACTAGCTAAACTCTAATAATAATACAAAACACTAAGACTATAGACATAAAGATACATTTAGACTCTATTAAAATTAAAAGCTGTTTTCTATTAAACTAGATATATTTAGTTAATTTTAGGTGAAGACAAGGCAGGGTTAATATAATGTAGACGGACGTCGATTAGCAGAAAGGACTCAAACAGGCGCGGTCCGAGAGGGGGGGTCCTGGGGGTCATGACCCCCCCAAAATCTTTCACGCTGTCGGTCGGGAGCCTGAATGATTTACTTATATTACTAACTTTTAAAACTACTACAGCTACGGGTTACCGTGGCTCAAGTACCTGCAGTTACGATATATCGGTATTTCACATAATATCGGCACTCCCGAGCAACAACAAGCGCAACACGTCATACTCATAGGTGCTGTGTTGTTAACATTAGCATATCGGTGACGCGGACCCATAAGATTTTCCCCTACAATCGCTCAATGCGCCTGAAGAAGTTTTCACTTCAAAAAGTCAATTTAAAAAATAGAATATCTTGGATGCAAGAGCGAGCGACGCAAACTCTGTATGGGCACCCCGCTCGTACGTAAGGTTTGAAAGTCTAAGGTTAAGGCCATCAGATTCCAAAACCCAAACTGCTGAGCTTTTCTTCATAACTCGACAAAGTAAGTTCTATTTCTGTAAAAGAAAACAGAAGCTTTTCTGGTTGGAGTGCTAAATTTTCAGGCTCGCTTCGCTCGCTCTTGCCTTCTACATTCTATTAATTCTTGAGCTTTTCTTCATAAGTCGACAAAGTACTAATACTACTACTTCCTAGTTCTTTTGGAATGATCAAAAGAAAATCTAACCTATCCGAGTGTGTGCAAAATTTTCGAGTTCGCTTCGCTCGCTCTTGCATTCTGCATTCAGTTCAAAAGAGTTCTTATGATCTTGTCATAATCTACTGTTCTAATACCTACTATGTATCAAAAAGTGCTGCAACTGCGACCAATTTTCCCGCAAGTACACCTCCCCCCCCACCACCCGCCGCATGTAAAAGATGCGTCCCTGACTAGCATAACTAATGGTTGGTCTAGTGGTCGCAAGCGCTATTCGCGTGCTCTAGAGGAACTCCATAAAACTATTTCTCGGCGGCACCCATGGTGACCCCCCCCAAAATCTTGGGCTGCGACCGCGCCTGGACTCAAACCCACAAAAAGTAATTTTGGAGTTATCGAGGTTTTAAGTTTAGATGTGTATTGTTGCAAAGATGTTGTATTTGGGATATTTTGAAATATTGTCACATATGGGCAAATATACTAATATTTTTATGAGTCAAGTTGTATTACATAGACTGACGTATTTTTGGAGTTATTGGAAAAACTGTGGGTTTGAGTCGTTTTTGTTAAATTGGTTTTAACATTACGGAGTGTTTCTTTTAATTTCTCAAAAAGGATCTAAGAATCAAAATATTGTTAATAATATTTTTTTGTAGGTTAGGTCGTTTCTGCTAAACTTCGTCCACTAATTGGTACTTGCTCAATAGCCCATGCCTTGGATAAGATACTAGCTAGTCATCAAAGTGTTAACTTAAACGATTCACATTGTTTGGGTCATTTTAACCGAATGCAAAATCGGTTTGCTTCTTCGTAAATTAATTTATCAGAAAAGATCCATACAGTTTAAGTAGTTTTAGTTGAATAAAAACATATACTAGTTTCTATGAAGATAATTTAACTGAAACGACTCAAAGTGTTTTGAGATAATACTGCTTTATTAAATATAGACCTTCTTCTTTCAAGTTGGATTTATTAAAAACGACTCAAGCAATCTGGGTTATTTTACAGTGGTTTGTAAAAAAATACACAAGTGACTTGGTTCCCATCCCATCATCAAAAAATCCACCTTATTTTTCTAGTATCAGGGATCTTTTTTGCTGAGTGAAAGAACCAAGCTTTAGGACCTCTTGGGCATAAATGTATAACTCATTTTTGATCAGTGTGGGTGTGGGGAGTCCTGAGGTTAATACAATCTTGTAAAAAGTACTTACCAGTAAGATCCAAAGCTTCCTCAAACCTGCTCTCCTTCGATTCGTTGTCAGTTTTGACGAACGCCATTTTTTAAATATTTCACAGCTATTTTATTTTGATTTCTTACATTAGAAACATTGATGCGTGGTATTTCCACCAGATTTTATTAAAATATTGTATAAAAAAGGTATGTACAATTATGATTTCATTTTAAATTTTTAAATGACTATCCCAACTTTACTTTTGCTTTTTTTGGTAGTAGGTAACTACAAATAAGGTACAAGCTACAATTTAATTGGCCTTGTATCAATGATAGACTGATGCGAATACAGTGAGTGTTTGGAACCGATGCGCGCCTAAATATAACTACTACAAATACTGATAGGAATATCACGTGGAGATTGTATTTGAGATGAGTGATAGAACGATGTTCTTGTGAGATAATTTATTGTGACTTGCAATAAATAGTGTTAGGGGAATCGGACCAGCCGCTCTATTCTGTAATATCACCGTGAAAGCATAGGTAAGTGAGCTTGATGTGAGCTGTCATGTCACCAGACTGACACTATTGACAGCTCATTTCACCTAAAGAGCTCGCTACACGGCTGCCAACCACGTCCCCGATAGAGGTGACCTTGGTTGGTGACAGGCGGAGCTGTTTGAAATTTGGTCGTAAACCACCAACTCCACGGTTGTAAACCACCAAGGTCACCTCTGTTAGGACGCGGTTGGCAGCCGTGTAGCAAACCCTTAAGTTTTCACGGTGAAGAGCGTAGGTATATTGTAAGACACAGAGTCTACATAGGTACAACTGCATGCAATAGTTTTTGGTAAAAGATATTCGTTATCGCAATACAAAAAAATACTTAATTGAAGGAAAACAATGTAGTGTTTAGGCTAAAGGGCTTGCTACACGGCTGACAACCGCGTCCCAACAGAGGTGACCTTGGTGGTTTACAACCGTGTAGTTGGTGGTTTACGACCAAATTTCAAACAGCTCTGCCTGTCGCCAACCAAGGTCACCTCTGTCAGGGACGCGGTTGGCAGCCGTGTAGCAAGCCCTTGAGATTTTCACAGAATACTTCAGCAGGGGGCGGAGCCTAACATCGCGCCACCGTGACACATAATCACGTGAGCGGTGGGGTGAGCGATGCGCCAGCAGCCGGTGGCAACAACGGACGGCGCGCGGCGCGGCATTCACTTTTCTTGTGTGGCACTCGGACGTGGTGGACGTATTAGTTGTGGCTATTGTGATTAGGTTTCTTTAGAATTAAAATCGAACGTTATTAATATTTCTTTGTTTAAAAATTAACTCCATTTCTGATTTAGAATATCAGAAGTGGGATGAAACACGACGCCTTCCTCGCCGTCGCTTCCTGTTTCGTGGTGAATTATTTAAAAAGTCAAAGATTGATTTGCAGATAAAATAGATATGGTTACAAAAGTTCTTACAATATATGACAGTAGCTTATCATATTTAATCATAACACAATGACAAGCACATTTTTAACCGACTTCCAAAAGGAGGAGGTTCTCAATTCGTCTGTATGTTTTTTTTTTTTGTATGTTTGTTACGCGATTACTCCGCCAATTATGAATAGATTTTGATGATTCTTTTTTTGTTTGGTAGATCATACTTCAGAGGTGGTCCTGTATAAATTTTATTAACTTTGCTTGGGTACTTTTTGAGTTAGCTTCAATTATACGTATTTTTTCCACTTAGTATGTAGATGATGTGATAACTTCTTGTCACTGTTATTTACATAGCAGGTAGTGGTATTCGAATTTGTGTGGGGTAGGTACCACAACTAAAAAGTGAAAAATAAAAACTTTTTACAAAAAAAAAAACAACCGACTTAAAAAAAAAACACTACAAAGTGAAAAATAACTTTAATTTCGGAAGTCGGTGACTAAGAACGAAAATTCAAAACCAAAGACACCGACTTCCGAAATTAAAGTAATTTTTCACTTTGTAGTGTTTTTTTTTAAGTCGGTTGTTTTTTTTTGTAAAAAGTTTTTTTGGGATACAATTACATCATTTTAATTTAAACTGAAGGAATTATTTTATAGTATAGAAGGAATTCTCAATAAACCAACTGCGTAAAGCTCTTCTGAAGCGGACCATTGGGAGTTCTTTAATTTGGTTATGAATCTGAATACACATAGGATAGCAACTTCTCCCATATAGTACCGTTTTCATTCTAGGAATAATTAATCTGTTAGGATATCTAGTTTTGAACTTACATTTATCTTCCACTTTTTCAAACATTTCAGGTTGATATTTGGTAAATTGACATACTTCCTTAATATTAATACCAGTTAGTGTAGGTATTCTAAGTGGGTCTACATTACAAATCGCCCGTACACACCTCTTTTGTGCGATGAAAGCTCTTCCGAGATGCACCGAGTTTCCCCATACCAGTATACCAAAACGCAGTATTGAACCAACATAATTATGCATAATAAGCAATGATCGGAGTAGGTAGATTGATTTTACGTACTCGCATCATGAATAGTCATAGAAATCATAACATGGATAAGCCTTTTTTCCGGGATTTCATTTTGGTATTTACGGGATTGAATTAAATATTGTCAAAGTAAGGATTTTTAAACTACTACATTAGAAATTTATAATATAATACATTATTAAATTGTTTTTGTAGTATACCTATCCTTTTCTTGGAGTCCGATCACCTATACAGGGCGTCCCAAAATTATGGGACATGAAGGGAAAGTACCTTAAATATCGTAGATAGGGTATTTTGCTGAAATAATACTTTATGTTATTTTTAAAAGTTAGTAATTCTGCATTCTAAGATTTTCTAAAAATTACTTGCCTCGTCTGGGAATCGAACCGACTTAAATGTAAAAAAAAAACACCCCTACTTTTATGATGCCAATCGAAAGAATGACCAAAAACTAATAACTCTTCTTAAGTAACATAGTATTTTAAAAGAAAGGAACAACGTAAAATGTTTGAGTGAAATTTCAAGAAAGTTATTGATTGCCGACGACGACGTTCGAAAAGTAGTGAATGTTTTCCTACTTGGATTGGTACGAATGGACCGATTAGATGGCCGGTCAGATCCCCGGACCTTACACCATTAGATTTCTTCTTTTGGGGATACGTGAAAGAAATGCTATACAAAAAACGATACGAGAACGGGCGAGTTACAAACAGAATTGTGCCATATCATATCGAGTATTCACCATAAAATGATAAGAAAATCGACAGGCAGCGGACTCATTAAAAGATTGGCGATTTGCGTAAGACAAGAGAGATCACATTTTGAGCATTTAATTAATTAATTTACAAAAAAAATACCCACTTAATTGACTACGGCAGTTTCATGTATGTTTTTAATTTGATTAAAATGATTAATTTCACGCTGTTCCTTTCTTTTAAAATACTGTGTTACTTAAGAAGAGTTATTAGTTTTTGGTCTATCTACGATATTTAAGGTACTTTCCCTTCATGTCCCATAACTTTGGGACGCCCTGTATACTATTAAAAAGACAGCAAAAGGGTTAAATATTTCTTATTCATATTGATGTATTCTTTATTCTACACATTACAACATTTGAAATTCCTTAAAAAAATCTTAATAATTTCAAAATCCCGGAATCCCGGAGGCATATCCATACATGCCAGTTCATTGACCCCAAATAAATCTACCTACTCCGATCTATGATGATAAGCCACATTACAGTGGCTTGTCTACTTGTTAGGTTAGATAAACGCTATTGAACATAAGCATACTTACTGAGTTTTCTACATATTATCTTATCAATATGATTAACCTAGGAACACCTCTCATCTAGATCTATCCCAAGAAAAGTAATACTATCTGATTGTTGAATTTGTTTATCTTTATAAGTGATGTTTAAATCCTTTTTATTTCAGTTTCTGTTATGAAATTGTACATATTTGGTTTTATCTGTGTTAGGTTTAGATTCAGATTCAGATTCAGATTCGTTTATTTGCAAAAACATGTGTAGATAATATACATGGTATGATGCTTATTATAGGTGTAACAAAGTATTTTTTGGCTCAACATGTTTGACCATGGCTGGTGTACAAATTTGGTCGAAAGACAATAGGATTTTAAAATTAAGATAGGTACAATGAACAATAATATAAATAAATCAACAATTAACAATAATATTAAATTAAATAACGTCAATAGTCATCATTCAAAATAAATAGATTAGATTCAGTCAGTATCTTCACAGCGATTTATCATTTAAAAATTCATTAATATTATAATAAGCTTTTTCTGTCAGTATTTTTTTAAATGTTTTCTTAAACTGGTCTATATTTAATTTCTTAACACATTTAGGGATATTATTGTAAATTATTGGCGCTCTGCATACAACGCTTTTATACAGTAGCGCTGTCTTAGCTGGCTGAACACGAATTTTACTATTATCCCGGCGATTACGTTTTATAATGTCTGATATTCGAGGAAACAAATGGGGGTTATTTCTCACAAATAGGGCTATTTCCAAAATATACAGTGACGGAAGTGTGAGTATTTTATGCTTAGTAAAGAGTGGCTTACAGCTTTCCGTACTTTGGATACCAAACATGGCACGTAGGCATCGCTTTTGCATTATAAATGCCATATCTTTATTTGTTGAGTTGCCCCAAAAAATAATGCCATATCTGAGGATAGATTCAACAAGGCCATAATACGCCGAGAGTAACACATCAGTGTTGACGGTTGGAGCAAGTTGATACAAAGCATAAGATTGACTACTGATTCTTTTACATAGTTTCTCAATGTGTTCTTTCCAATTTAGTTTGCTGTCTATAATTAAACCGAGAAAACGGGCTTTAGTTACTTCATTTATAGTACTATTATCGTGAATCAAATTTACATTTAATGGATTATGCAATCTTTGCCCAAAGTGCATTATATTTGTTTTTGATATATTTATTTTTAAATTATTATTATCAAGCCAAGAAATTATAGATGTCAACGAATTATTTATGTCAAGTTTGTAATTATTAATGTCCTTACATGCAATTGAAACTGTACTGTCATCAGCAAATAATGTCATAGGTTGAATCGTTGCCTTTGGCAAGTCGTTTATATAAATAGTAAACAACGGCGGCCCTAGCACACTGCCTTGAGGAACACCGTATGTGACATATTTCCTCACGGAGCTGAAATTTTCTTCTCTTTTTGTTTTGGGATTCACTCTAGTTATTACTGTTATCTGTTGTCGATTCGTTAAATAGGATCGAAATAAATCTAAAACATTGCCTCTTATGCCGTATGCGTCAAGTTTACTGATTAGTATATTATGATCTACATAATCAAATGCCTGTGACATATCGCAATAAATAGCACAAACTGGAACTGTTTTGTCAACATGGCAGATAACACTTTTGATGAATTCATAGATGGCCATATTGATGGTTCTATTTTGTCGAAAGCCCTTTTGTTCATTGCACAAAATTTTGTTTTTTTTCGAGATATGAATTAAGTTCACCATAAAGATATTTTTCGAAAATTTTTGAAAATATTGATAACAGTGCAATAGGCCTATAATTCTCCATTAACCGTTTACTTTCTTTTTTGAATAAAGGTTTTATAACTGACAGTTTAAGATCTTGTGGAAATATTCCCGCTGTTATCGACAAGTTCATAATGTGACTCAAGTGATGGCATATATCCTCATTTACTGCTTTAATTATTTTAGTAGAGAAACCATCGTAACCTACACTGTTAGTATTTTTTAGGTTATTTATAATTTTATTAATCTGGTAAGGTGAACTTGGTGCAAGAAACATTGAATTTAATTGGTCATTAATTAAAGACGTTACATTTTTCCCGGCACCCGGAAGGGGCTTGACTTTTTCAATAAAATAATTATTAAATGCGTTCGCTATTTCTGTTGGATTATTAAGGACGTTGTTTTCATCAATTTTGATGTTATCAATGGCTTCTTTTGGGGTGTTCAGTCTCGTTTTGTTTATAATCTGCCACGCTGTTTTAGTCTTATTATGAGACGTGATTATTTTATTGTTATTTTGCGCACGTTTTGTTAGTTTTATAATTTTTTTAAATAACTGACAATAATTTAAGTACTTTAATTTGTTGTCTTTTGTTGAGTTTAATCTGAATTTCCACAGCAAATCCTTTTTTTTACGACTGCAAATTTTTACACCACGTGATACCCATTTTGGTTTATGAATGACTTTTATTAAAATTTGGGTTTGCGGAAAACAAAGGTCGTAAAAAAGTTTAAAATCCACTATAAAGTGTTGATAAGCCGTATTTGGGTCATCAGTGAGGTAAATATCCGAGAAAGATAAGCTCTTAATACACAATTTAAATTTCTCAACATTTTCTATGCTATAATCGCGTTTTAATGTACGCCAATAATGCAATGTCAGATTTTTTTTTACAGGAACTCTAATTAATTGTGCGGTATGGTCCGACAGACCTAATTCTAAAATTTCAGTTTTACAACTCTTTTTAAAGTTATGTGCAAAATTATCAATACAAGTTTGACTGGCGAATCTAGTCGGTT
This sequence comes from Agrochola litura, assembly GCA_949152395.1. Classification (NCBI taxonomy): domain Eukaryota; kingdom Metazoa; phylum Arthropoda; class Insecta; order Lepidoptera; family Noctuidae; genus Agrochola; species Agrochola litura. The sequence goes on along the minus strand of OX424490.1, from coordinate 31,827,398 downwards.
CATGTAAAGCTAATTTTAAATTATAATTTAACAGTAAACATTCAAAATCTAATGTTACATTATTGCGTTTTAGAACATCAATATTAAAATCACCAGTAATTATAACATTTTTACAATTCAATTTGCCAATATAAGTCAGAAGGTTTTCCAGTTTATGAAGGAACGTATACAAGTTATTTTGATTAGGTACTCTATAAATACAAACAATAATAATTTTATAGTCAAGAAGTTCAATCGCACAACCTTCGAGTATACTGTCAAGACAAAATTTACGAATTTCTGAAATTTCCCTGAAGTTATGTCCTTTTTTAAGTAAAATACATGTTCCTCCTCTTTTACTATTTGTTCTACTGTAACATGAGGCTAAATTGTAATTTGGTAGATATAGATTTGACTCAAATTCTGCCAACATAAAATGCTCAGTAATACATATGACGTCCACAATTTTGTTACTGTCTGCGAGCTCTTCTAGGTTAACACATAATGCCTCAGATTTGTTAATTAAACCTGCAATATTCTGATGTAAGATATGCATATATTTCTCAGAGAAAAAACTGGATAGCGGCTTCTTTTTCCTTGATTACAGGAGATTTCATGATAATGTACGGTTCAGTATGTATTTTAAACTGACCAAATGAGCACAAATCAATTACAATATTATTCATAATGCCGTCGTATATACATTTCATTCCCTGTTTTTTTATTTTTCCTGTTAAGTTGGAGAACATGTCTAGTGTTAGCTCACTATTGCTGTCAAATAGGTAAGCGTAGTCATTCTTTTGTAGGTCAAGATAAAGCATACTATTGAACATGTCCACTTTAAAATTGTAAATAGGTGCTCCTGTTATAAACGTCGGTAAACAGATAACATTATTGGTGTGGGCTACCTTCTGCAACGATTCTCTTAACATATTTATCATATTTATGTAATTTGTCTCAGCTTTTATGTCATTTTCACCAATGAAAATGACACAGTAATCATTCTCGGTGAAGTCTTTCAATTTATTTTGTATGTCGTATAAATGCTCCTTTATAGTTCCATTTGGTATAAAATAATGGCAAAAATCAAAGTAATCGGAGAAGACGTCTTCAATCAAGGATAAGTGCCCGGGAGGTTTGCTGCCACTGCTTAGAATGCATAATTTATTCATTTGTTTACTCTTTGCAATGATGTCTGCCAGCTCTTTTTTACTGTGTTGAGGTTTGATACTTCTGACGGATATAGATGAGGGTACTTCATTTAAATTGAGTGCTGTCTGCGTATGGGCGTGGCAAGAGGTTTGTGTCTCTTTGTCAAGCATGATCGTCAAGCTTTGGGGATTGCAATCACCCGATAGTTTAGCTGGATTATTGTTTAAATTATCGTTTGGCGAACTCATCTCAGTTTTATTGTGGACCAGTATTTTGGCTCCATGAACTGATTTCGGTGTCCTGCTTTTTCTCTCAGGTGATAAGCGCTTATGTGCATTGACAGCATTTATCGATTTCTGAAGATCAGATTTGAGACGAAAGTTTTCGCTACTTAGGTTCTCTATTTCTAGATGAGCGTTCTGTAGTTGTACTTTGAGTAAATTAACTTGTTCACTCAAATCATATATTTCCCCACTGTTGTCATGCAAGCTATCTGGTACACTCATCATTGTAGCGTCGAATATATTTTTATTACTGCTACTTGACATACTGGTAAGATCATTTAACGAACTTGTTCGACTGATTTTTCGAAAGGTAATGTTGTCTCTTTCTTGATCCATTTGTAGCGCCCTCTGTCTAGTTCTGCTAATAACTCTGCACAGATAGTTCGTAATGCTTTTACTGTACTAATACTACTTTGTACTGATTATAATTTTTTTTTTTGGAAATAAATCATACAAAAAGACAATCGGTAGTTGAGGATCGAACTTGCGGCACCTCGTGCCGAGCGCTTGTATTTCGGCTCGTGTGTACACTCGGCCACGGCGTATTTAAATTTACTGACGAAATTATGGTGTTCTTTCTAGGCGGTTTTGGTTTCAAATACAGTAAAACGGGTACTCGTTGAAATTTAAATGTCTTGACAAAGTCCAAAGGTCATTTTCTTTGTTTGATTTAAAATCTGTGTTTTTATTTTATTGTTTCGTTTTATCACTTCTTTAACACTTTTAGCGTGTATAAGTTTAGTTTTTATTGAAACGTATTGCACATTGAACACTGTAATATAGATTGTAGCACTTGATAGGTTTGTAGGATCGAGTTTATGAGAGATAAATATATACTTAATATTGATGATCACTGCAGTATTTAAGTTTTTATAACACTTCCACATGTACACAGCACAGTTTAGTTTATTATCGTACTACTTTTATGACAGATTACGCGGTTTTACTATTTTTAAACATTTAATAATACGGAGCACAAACTTGCCGTGTATGAATCCAAATAAAGGCCTTGAATGTTGACGTTTAACGTTATTCTTTTCCATCCACGTTATTACTTTGCTTACGGTAGTATTTATTTCCTCATTATAGTTTTCTTTATTTTTAGGGATAATAACGGCCACATCGTCTGCAAAGAGTATGCAGGGATGATCAGTTACTTCTGTCAGGTCATTGATATACATCAGAAAAACTGGGGGGCCTAAAATACTGCCCTGTGGAATGCCTGTGCAATTTTTACCTAATTTGGATTTAAATGACAGTTCACCGTTTTGATTTGGTTTATCCACAGTAATTTCTACAAATTATGATCTGTTTGTATGGTAACTTTTTACCCATGTTTTGCTTCACCGCGTATTCCATATTTATTACATTTTTTAGTAGTAGCTCATGCGTTACAAAGTCAAAGGCTTTTGACATGTCAAAAAATACAACAGCTGTCGGGATTTTCTGGTCAGTATTTTTAGTAACTATGTTAATTTAATTAAATGCCGCTGTAGTTGTCGATTTCCTTTTTTGGAATCCATGCTGTTCATGTTTCATGCATGGCCTTTTCGTAAACTTTTGCTAAAATAGAGAGGGCTATCAGTCTGTAATCATCAAAAAGTTAAAAAAAATATTACCTTTTTTATATATTGGTTTAATAGTTGTTATTTTCAATTTCTCAGGAAACACTCCCGTGAATAATTATAATAAGTCTATTAGATGTACAGACGCCAGCACTTCAGGCTACCCGAAACTGTCAAATTTTTCCAATCAACTTTGAAAATTATACTTCTGCGATGAAGTTGAAAATCTATTAAATAAATTTGACAGATTGTAGTAGCCTGATGTGCTGGCGTCTGTACTAGTACCGGAGTAATAATAGGGCCTATGTATTTTATAATTTTTGTAGGTATTTGATCATAGCCTGGTAAGTTTGTATGAAAAGAAAGAAAGAAAGAAAAATAGGTTTATTTGTCACAGAAACACGTGCATACATAAAAAACATGAGTAAACAAAGAATAACACAAAGTACATAATAAATCACGAGCATAGAACATAATTTACTAAGGCGGCAGCTGCACGACATTACTGCGACAAGAAGGCTTCCACTCAGCATGATGCTGTGCTATGGGGGACCCACAGCACAGCGCTGATTTTCAGTGGTCACCCGAAAAAAAAGAAGATGTACGGAAATCAAGTCAGGTTCAGTGATTTTTCCATTAAATATGTAACAAAATAAAATAAACAGTGCTTAGAATATAAGACAACTGTACCTACAACGAATTATAATAATAGGTAAATATGATTAAAAACATAAAAAAAAAGTAAGTATCCCTGAGTGATTTTACTATTTTTTTATTTTGCCATCATTAATGAGCATTAAAAACATACTAGAATTAATAGGATCAATGTCATAATTATGTCAACGTCAAAATCGTTGTTCGTCAAATTGATAAAATAGTCATTTATATAATTAGCAATGTCCGTGGGGCTTGTTAGTGGGCCGGTTTCAGTTCACATTTGTTTCTATAATTTTAAATTCTAAACCGCTATTTTGTTCAAATATTTTAGTTTTGTGTTAAGTTCATCTTTGATTTAATAATGTCGGGACGTTCTTCGCGGTCGAACAAAGGAGCTGATAGCTCGGGTAGATATCGTAGCAGGTCATGCAAAGGTCGCGATCGTAGTACTCCTAAGCGGCGGCGTCGCGGCGACTCGCGTAAAGGCCGCGGAAGCTCCCGTAATCAAGCACTTGATACAATTAATGTTAGATTGAATGCAATTGAGAGTAGGCTTCCAATCTCTGAATCTTTATCCGAACCATCACGTCCAGCGCGTGAGTGCCATACACCGTCGTTGCCGGTAGCAACAAGCAAATCACTACGTCGGTTGAACCGGTTTGTGAAACAATGAATAAGATCGTGAGCGCGTTAACATCGAAAATATAATAGAAACCAAATCTAGTCGCTATTACATCTCCAATTTCGATCCTAGTATTCACGATTTCGATTTTTGGTGTGCTTAACCGTTGGGGCGACCGCGAGTGCTTGTCGCGTGTAGGTGGCTGCCTTAGGGGCGATGCGCGTACCTGGCTGAATAATTGGGTCTCCGATGACCGCAAATGGTCAAATTTTAAATTAGAATTCCGATCACTGTGTCCGCAGAGCGTCGACTTTGCAAATATTTTATACGATGTCATGAATACAAACTCCGATAGTTTTACTTCGTACACCTAGTACGCATGTAAGTCATTGTTGCGTTTGAATATTGTTAAAGGGTTATCGGATGAGCTGAAAACGGCTATTACTATTCGTGGCGTTACAGATCTCATATAAAGTTTTTTGTTGTTAAATATTGTTATAATAATTTTAAACACTACTTAATTATTCCTATAGCTATCATGCATGCAAATATTTTATTAAATTTAATTCATAAGTCTGGTGCTATGTCTTCAGCACCTAATAACAAGAAACCACTTCATTTCACCTTAGTACATTATTCCCATCACATCTACCACAGATTCCTCATTGTTACGCACCACCGCACACACACCACATTTTACCCTCAATCTATAGCCGCGCAATACTTTTCATATAACATTTACACCCTCATAAACTACAGAGCTACCTCCCGCGAGCAAGCTACCGCTTGCCTATACAACACCGAAAATTTATATGCAAGTACAAACTACCAGTATGTGCCCTAACCTTTCTGTATGAGACCAAATAATGCACCGCAATACTTGAACAGCTAAATCGATAACATTGAAGCAAACTCCCACTATGAAGATTCTATCTCAGTGGCGGACTCCTCCATCTGCGACCTTGAGCAATGTATACCGCCTAACTATAATCCTAACAGTTGCCTTAAAATTATTAACCAGAACACTCGTAGTATTAATAAAAAACCGGCCAAGTGCGTGTAGGACCACGCACAATGAAAGGTTCCGTAGTTGGGATGAATTTATCCCAATAACAAACTTAACTTTGTAGTTGATAAACATGTTTTCCCATACGAAATGTATGGGAAAACATGTTTTTGCAACTGCAAAGTTAAGTTGGTCGATTATTACTCGTTAACTTGTAAGGCCGACTTAGCTGTGATAGTTTTCCTTTTCATTTCGTTATATAAACTACTACAGTGATTTTTTTCACACATCCAAAACTAACCATTTAGCTGGCAGGGGGGAGGGCACACTTGACTCTAACAAAAATAAGCACTTTAAAGCTTAATATTCCGCAAACGGATCCCTGAATCCAAAAATGGTTTTCCCAAACTCACAATGTTTTTGAAGGACCTTTTCAATGATATCCCACTTTATGGAATTAAAAAAACAACATCGCCACTTTACGTGTATAGGAGGTACCCTAAAAAAAATGCTTTTCATAATTTTGTTTTACCACTTTGTCGGCGTAATTAATATGTATACCTATGCCAAATTACAGCTTTCTAATACTAAGGATCTCGGAGCTAGACCGCGGACAGACAGACAGACGGACATGACGAAACTATAAGGGTTCCTTGTTTACTACGGAACCCTAATAAAAACATATCCGGTTTTGAAACTGTCCTCGCTAGAACCAAAGTGGACTGGGACGTAATCGTTCTGTCAGAGTGCTGGTTACAAAGATCAGAAAGTATTACAGTACCACCTACGTCTTTATGGATAAAACTCAACAACACGTAACCACACACAAAATGAAGAGAGGGGGGGGGGGGTTGAATGTCTGTCTAATACCACTACCTGCTATGTAAATATGTACAAAATACGTATTATTGACGCTAACTCAAAAACTACGCAGGCAAACTTAATAAAATTTATATGGGACCCACCTCTGACCTACCAAACAAAAAAAGAATCATCAAAATCAATTCAAAATTGGCGGAGTAAACGCGTAACAAACATTAAAAAAAAAAAAAAAAAACAGTCGAATTGAGAGCCTCCTCCTTTTGGAAGACAGTTAAAAATCACAGTGGAGGAATCTGAACTTCTTGACTCAAATTGTTTACAAATATACATAGATAAATCAACGGTTATTTTAGCAAAATACCGCTCACCGGCAGAGACATAACCGGATTCTTAAATTCATTAAACAGCGTACTTGTTTAATGAAACTTTGAGCAAACATTAATCATACGAGAAACATTATACTTACAGGAGATATCAACATAAATATTAGCGAGGACTCACTGGACCTGAACAAAAATAACTACCTAACATTACTAGCTACCTTTGGTCTTCTTCCAACCCATACACTCCTTATCAGACAGGGAAATTGCTTGGATCACGTAATACTAAAGACCAAATTACTAGCTCATGCACAAGTAGCGCATTCTGCTTTTACCGATCACGAAACAATAATTCTCTTTTTACACAAAATAACACAAAATCAAAGACCTCTAACACAATTACGCGAATAAATTACGATCAGTTATTAAAAGATCTAAATACGCTCGATTTACATAATTATGATATACGAAATGCAGGATCCAAACAAGGCAACAGAATTCCTCGTAAATTCCATTAGGCAGACTATAGAGCGAAACACCCAAAGTTTTAAAACCCCTAACCGCAAAAAAAATACAAAGCCGTGGATCACATCAGGACTTCTCCGCTGCATGACACATAGAGATAACATGCACAAGAGGGTAAAATCGACACCAAACGATACTACCCTATTAACTTCATACATTCGCAACAGAAGCTTCTGTAATACTACGACGTAAACAGTGCACTATCAATGGTTACGGATTGGTTTACGACAAATAACCTAGTTCTCAATGCCAAGAAAACGAAATGTGTAAAGTTCGCTCTACCAAATGTTAGAAATCTAGGACCTAACATCGTCTTAGATAAAGAGGTGCTTGAAACTGTAAACTTGGCAGTTTTTCTGGGCATAACAGTAGATGCCAAACTTCAGTGGGGTCCACATATATCCTAGCGGGAAGGCTCAGTTCGGCCGCCTACACTGACAAGGAAAGTAAGACAATACACTGACGTTGATACAGCTCGGTTAGTCTATTTTAGTTATTTCCACAGCGTTATGTCCTATGGTATTCTGCTGTGGGGCAAAGCCGCTGACATTCAAAATATATTTGTTCTTCAAAAACGAGCTGTTCAAGCAATTTACCAGCTAGGTGCCAGAGTTTCTATAAGAGATTTTTTAAAGATGTTGGTATTCTCACGGTGGCATCACAATTCATTTTCGCCAACATCTTATATATTAGGCAAAATACATATACACTAAAAACAGTGATATTCACAATGTTAACACTAGAAATAAGGACAAACTACGAGCTCCCTTTCACCGGCTTCATAAGGTTCATAACTCATTTGTTGGGCTTGGTATAACCTTTTATAACAAGCTACCCTCTTCTTTGCTAGATTTGCCTTTTAATGCGTTTAAAAATAAAGTAAAATCCAATCTTTGTTCAAAGGCATACTATTGTATCAACAACTACTTAAATGATAAGAATAGTTGGTCGCTGTGATTAACTCAAGACAATCTTTGAGCCCATGACCGAACAATAAGATTCTTTGTTACTATTTCATACGGATATTGTGGTGAAAAATAAATAAATAATATTATTATTACCCTTATTTAATTAAAATACTTATAAATTACATTTTTAAATATTGGGATTAAAAAAAAAAATACCTACCGGTATCGAGAACAGGGTCCAAGCTACCGGCGCGGCGGTCAGGGCTCCAGAGAGAGGAACTTTCTGACAATGCGAGCCGTGTCCAGGAGTACCGTGTTCTGAATCAAGCTTTTGATCCTGCTGCCCAACGAGAGCCTCCTTAGGTGTTGGTCGAGGCTCTTGGCGATTAAGCCATTGGCTGTCACGACTATTAGCACAATGATCACTAAGTCCACATCCCACATGTCTACAACCTCGCGAGCCAAGTCAAGATACTTAATTTGTTTATCTTTCTCGGCTTTCACGAGGTTCTCGTCATGCGGGACCGTTATGTCAATAATCAAAATTATTATAATTTTTATATGTTTAAATATCTCGGGACCTTAGAGTCCCGGTCTTTTGGAAGGCGTAAGAGGGGCCGAAGCCAACTCGCAGAGGCCCCTTAGACAATTTTATATGGAATGAGGCACCAACCGAAGATTATCCCTGCATGAACTATGCAAGTGCACCCAAGGACAACCCTCGGTTGGTGGGACTATTGCAAAACATGAAAACAAAACACATTGGGGTTTGGGTGGCTATAGTGGATTTGCTACCTTGAACTATGGAATAACTATGTCCCTACCTGACCAATGTTATATACTATATAAGGATAAAATGGCAGGGGGGTGACTTGCACACTCAATAATGGGCCCCCGAAAACTGTCGCTAGCACATAGTGACGTAGCGACAAGGGGGCAACATGTCCTGGGGTGCTTGAGGAGTGGAGAGGTATTCCTTGGCTTTCAGAACAATCCCAGAGCCCGGAAGATGGTCAAGATCCCTACGTGCACTTACTGGAATACTTCCTTCCTCCGAGCACGTTTGCTCTTGCAAATCTCCACTCAAGCAATTAAGGCAAGAATGAGGTGAGAGCTCCGTTCCTCGTCAGTGTGCACTCCAGCCGGCCAATAAAGGCAAGCCAGAGGTGAGGAACAAGACTTCTCCCGGGAGATAGGGTCCTTGGGGTCGCTACTGCCCAACAGCTCGCCACATGCTGCCCTGCGGGTTTTTGTATCTCTCTTGGTCTGGCTCCTTATCCTAGGATAGAGAAACAGGTTCCGGCAAAGTAAACTCTATCGGCACAGACCTAGAGTTCGGAGCGCGCAAGCCCCACCACGACGTCAACGTAGAGATACGGCGGTGGGGATATTATTATTATTATTAGTTGTGGCTATTTTAATTAGGTTTCTTTAGAATTAAAATCAATTGTTATTAATATTTCATTGTTTCAAAAAATTAACTCTACTTCTGATTTAGAATAATTACTAATTTATATGGCTATTTAGACTACATACACTGACTATTTTGACTCCTTACCTACCTATTAATATTTTCCTAATTTTGGTTTTCGTCAGAATATTATGAAGTAGGTATTTAAGTGATGTATGCAAATGCAATCAAAACGGAATTAATCCAAAACGGTTTTTGTAATGTAGATTTTTCTAATGGCTTAACCTATGATGTATTTTTTTTGGAAATAAAACAAGAAATAAATTTAACATTCGAGCTTATATTTATAATTAAAATGTAATGAGAAAGTACTTAGTACCTATAAATTAACGTATCGACAGTCTCTTCACAATAAAATTAAACTAACGGTAATTATAATAAACTATTAAATTTTAAACTTTGGGACTATCAGGCTCATCTTCTTCATTCTTGTCTCCTTTTGATTTTGGATCAGCTGGTAAGAAAGCAGCAGCAATTAAACCAGCTGAAACAAAAATGGTAAGAAATTAGATTTTTCAGTTGACAACCAGTCCTTTTAATAAATACTAAGGCTCAACAAAAATGAACACATTTGTAGGTATATCTTATTATACTTACACATGACTAAAGCGACATAACCACCCAACATGGGCGTGCAGTAGTCTCCTAGCAGGCTGGCGATGATTTGCACGCTGAAGAAGCCAGATCCTCGGGCTACCACCACCGACAAACATGTCGCCATGCCTCTGCAATAATAGGTATTTGAAGCTAGTAACGGGTTTATCTGGTGTTATTCTATGGTTGCATTCAGAATTTTGGGTTTTTCGTACTGCAGTTTAATGTATATCCATATACACATTTGAATCATCAAGGAATGTTGATCTTAAAAAGCCAATCGTGGTTGCTCAGGGGTCAAAAGAAACAGACAAAAATGAAAAGGTTACAAACCTTAAATGCGTAGGGTTCAGTTCGACCAAATACGTGTTAACGTTGCCCAAAATCTGTGCAACGTACAGGAACATGAAGAATAGCGCTATGCTCAGCATTGGGACTCTGATGAAGATCAACAAGATTCCACAGCATGAAGATACAACGAATACTATGAGAGTTATGGTTTTCTTGCCAAGTAGTCCCACGACGAAAGACAGAAAGATCATTAGGAGAGTTGATACGCCGGAGTAAACCATGGTGGCGTACAATGCCCTCGGCTCAATACTGCCCGTGCAGTCTGCTGATTCCTATAAGAAAAACATAGAGATATTAATTAGAAATAGTAGTTTTTTATGTCAATGCCTTGGCAATACTGGATTTAGTGTTATCAGTTTTTTTTCTTCACGATGTTTTCCGGCAACACGCGGCGCGGCGCGGCGTGGCGCGCGGCGGCCGGTCTAATGGGCCTACCACACGCTCATGCTTCACCACAGTTATGCCTGCGCAGGCTTCTCGCATGAAAAAACTGTACACGGACGGCGTTACCACACGGCACAGTTAAGTACGCGCAAGCCACAGTCTTGTCGAAATCGTCGGCGTAGAAACATGTTTCCTAATGAAGAACTATTTCTTCTTTCTCCCTTAATAAACTATGTTCCTCTTTCATTTTATTTATAATTTTTTTCGTAGGCATGCCTAGTTCTTTTTATTTCGATCGGAATAATCCTTCGATTTAATTTTCCAGAGTGCAGGCAGAGATTTGTATACCTAGACTTATTAATTCAGACATGAACTCGCGATTGTGCGTACGCAAATCGGCCATTTTTAGGGTTCTATGGAACCCTTAAGTATACGATCTCTCGTGTGTCTGTCTGTCTGTCCGTCTATCACAGCCAATTTGCTTCGAATCTAATGGATCGATTAAGTTGAAATTTGGTACACATTATGTATTTCTGTGACCCAAATACGAATGTGTAACGTAAATAAATGAATTTTGAATATGGCGGTCACTTTTGGGGGAACATTAAAAATTACAAACTGTACCGTGTGACATATTAAATGAAAGGGCTTATTGCGAGGATCTCAAAATAATTTATTTTTATAAACATAACATATACATTTAAAGTTATTTAAGAAAATAGATGAAAATTTACCATCTTCGAAACTACTGTGTCTAAAATTTTGAAGAAAATACAGAGAATGGTTATTTAGTCATAGATTACAGGAAAACCTATAAAAAAGTCTATGGTCTTAAAATAACATGGTAAATCTCTCAATATTGTGACTACAAACTTACATTTGCAGTTGGAATGTATGGGAGAACATGTTTTTCAACTACAATGTTAAGTTTGTATTTGGAATAAATTCATCCTAACTACGGAACCCTTCATTGTGCGTGGTCCGATACGCACTTAGCCGGTTTTTGAGTGACGGAAGACCACGTAATCACCGAACGACTAACCTAGACTGCGGCTTGAACACTGAACGCCCAACCACACGCACAGGCAAGTACGCGCAGGCCGGGCTTGCGCAGGCAAAATTTCAAACAAGTCGAAAAGTGCGCAGGCCGCGCCGTGGGGTTTGCGCGTCGTACAGTTTTACCAACCACACGCTCAGTGTTCCGTGTACAAGCCGGCCTGCGCAGGCAAAACTGTGGTGAAGCATGAGCGTGTGGTAGGCCCATAAGAGATGTTTCTCGACGGCATGTGAAGCCAAGTCAGAGGCCCTTAGGCGGCTTTAAAATTCTGACACCAGTACCCTAATTGCATAATACACGATCAATCACAATTTGTTTCGATTTGAAACAGATTGCTAATTTATTGCTTCATAAGTTGGAAAAAAAATCTGCTCAACAACGTAAATAACGCAATGAATGTTGTTGAACTGTCAAAATGAAACAAATTAGTCATAATCGTTTACTAAAATAAGTTTCGCAATTAGGGTACCAGTTTGTCACTAACCACACGAAAAGAAGAAGTTTTTTTTGTGAAAATTTTATTGTATCTTTGATAAACTGAGAACGTACGATTATATGTAGATAGGCAGTGATTTCCAGTAGTGAGAACTTTATCTTTAATGGTATTTTCAACTTACAGTGCCATTAGAACGGGAGCTTGTACTCTGACTCGCAACTTCACAGAACGTGCGACCATGGTGGCTCTCTCCGCCAGTAAAATAAGCGTTTGTCATGGTCGGCACCCACATTGTGAAACCTGTTGATCTGGAAATCAAATTATTTAAAATATAACGTATTCTCTTAATAACTAGTAAGTATGTAATGCACTACGTTTTACGGGACAGTCCCGTTAGCAAAGTTGCCAACTCATTATATTAATTAGTATAAAAAAGAGGTTAATTATTTTACACAATATGCAATTGTAAAAATATTAACTGATGACTGGGGGTTATATGAAAGTTATCTTCCAATTTAAATATGACCATGATGCCTTGGAAGGTAGATAGGCCTTGAGTGGGGGATGCAACGACGTGGTGTGTCGACACCCTTGCGCCATCCCATCTTCCTAGCACAGCGGGCTGTGCTGGGGCTGCTGCTGCAGTTGCGGAAAACCTCAAACGGCGCAAATACTCCAAATCTTATTGGGACTTATATGTTTGAGCCGTTTGGGGTTGAAAGACTGGGGCCATAGGGTCCGAGTGCCCACTTAGTTTTTCAAGACATCGCCAAGCGGCTGGTCGACTCTTCACGTGACAAGAGGGTTGTTCTATTCTTTGGCCAAAGAATTAGCATTGCCATACAACGTGGCAATGCTGCCAGCCTTTTGGGTACTTTTCCTATTGACAGCGATGCGGACGAATTTTTTGAAGCCCTACGATTATTCACCCCCGCCCCCTTTTTATATACTTGTACATTTTATTATTATTTTAAATCTGTTAGTTTTTAAATAATGTAATATATACGTGTGTGTAAATAAAGTAAAGAACATTTAAATTATATTTCATTATCATGAATGGAAGATAAAACTGAAAATTAAATTAAAGCTTACGTCATGTATGCGCATAGCAATAAGTAGTAGAGTATGGTTGAGTTCTTCAATAGAGGAGGCTTGAACAGAGGTGCAGTTTGGTTCCAGATCTTTTGCATCACTGAAATCTGGGAACTGTCCTGTAGTGGTTCCTCGAGGTACACTTGCACAACCTGAATTTTTTTTATCGAAAATTAAATTCATATTTCGTTCGGTCACATCTGGGACGAGTTTAGAGGATTGGTTGGATAACTACACCTTCGTATCTTCTTAGGATCTATCAATATAGGTATATAACCCGTGCGCGATAAGTTGGGACCTGGAGGCCTACCACAAGCTCATAAAGCAGTATTATTTTAATATAACTTCAGTGTGGGAAAGAGATGAAGCTCTACAGGACGTATAGCTCCATCTCTTTCTCCCACTGAAGTAATATTAAAATAATAATTGCCCCTGCTTGGAATTCGACGTCACCGCGCTCAGGTCACAACTTATCGCGCACGTGTTATACTTAAGATAAATCTGTAATTTTCAATCGCAGGCAAAATAATAAAATCGGTGGTCTCAATAATAACTTTGACAATCACGTTATTCATTAACATGTCAATTATCATTAAAAGGTCCATTATTATGTAAAGAATTTATTCACAATTTATTATACCTACCTATAAATACATAATCCAATACAACTTACAAGAGAACTTTGTCCTACTGATAAGTAGGTACAATAACTGTATTGTCCTGTGAGCATCTTGAGAATGCAGCTCTATTTCCGCATTTAAATTTAAAGAAAAAATCTTGAAAAATCTATTTATATTGTATTACTTTTAATAATTTAAATATAGATACTCACAGAATAGCTATCCTTCTTAAAACCGGTGTTGCTCTTGAATATTGACTTGAAAGCCTCCAAGGCCTCCTCCTGCCTGTCCTTACTGAGTAAAAACTTGGGACTTTCCTGCAGGAATATAGTGAACAGGATCCCGAGCGCACACGGCAATGTGATAACCTGCATCAGTAACCGCCAGGGTCTGTAGACTACTCCGAGCCAGGATATCTCGTAACTGAAGTCGAGCGTGAATATTGGTAGGGCGAAGGCTGGAAAATAAATAAGTGCAAATTGTAATTAAAAGCTTCTTCAGACAGTTTTCTTTTAAAGGATGTTCATTTAGAGGTCATTGCAGACCATGGGCACCAATTTGTTTCAAGAATAAGGTGTATTCAATACAGTAGGACAATGCTTTCATGGTCAAAGTTTTGTTTGTCTGATCAACAAGTGTTTTGGGCCTTAAAGTTAAAGTCAGATAGCAGAATACAAAGATCCTTACAGCAAATGATGAGCTGCACGACCATGGTAGCGCTGGCCATCAGAAACATGAGCCTGCTGCGATGTCTGCTGGGCACGCTCTCCGCCAATAGCACAAAGGCTGCTGCATTTGCTGCAGCAGAACTGGAAACCGCCAAAGTATAGAGTACTAGCTGAACCCCGTCCTATAGAGCTCCCTACAGGAACCATGCATTTTTTGGGCATGAAAAGTATTGTTTGTCACTCGGGAATAGTGTAGTAGCTCTTTATATGTGGAAGAATTTTGTAATCGAATAAAGTATTTCCAGAGATTTCTTTTTGCATACAAACACTTACAAACAACTAAATACTTCGTTGTAATGTTTTCATAGGATAATATAACAGTTTATAAAAACAATAAAGATCTTTTGGTTTAGAGGTGAATAAACTAAAATACTTCTGACATCATTTCGTTTAATATTTTTGTTTATTTACCTCTAGGTCGGTATCTATTCTTAAAAAACACTAAAGAGCTATGTTGAATTAACGTATCAAACAAAATGATCTCGATCAAATACCGGAAAATTGACATAGACCTCTCTGAATTTTGCAACTCTTGATACTCTCGACTTTGGCTCTGAATCAGCTGAATGACGAACTTATTTTAAGTGTTGCCATACTCTATAAACCTACGAGTGGTAGTTTTTTTTCAAGAACGGTGTTTTTTATAACAAATTAATGCTGAAACTTAGTGAAATAGTTTTAACGGTATAAACTTACAATGAAACGGAAATAAACTTGAGAACGGCCAGCGATTCGAAGTTGGGTGCCATGGTTGCTGCCAAACTGAGGGTGAAGCCAACTGGCATGGCGATTAGTAGTGTTTTCCGACGACCTTTGGTGTCGGCGCAAAAGCCCCAACCATAGGACGATATGATTACACCTGGGAAATATAGTAATGGTTAATTTATTTCAAACAAAGTAGCTTTAAATTGACAATTGCCAGTAGAGGAGATTGGTACCCTAATTGCGTAAATTATTTTCGTAAACGATTATGAGTCCTGGGTCCTGGGTTCGATTCCCGGGTCGGGCAAAGTGTTATTGGGTTTTTCTATCTGAAATTTCTCAGTAGCAGCTCGGAGTCTGGATTTGTGCCCGGTTGATGGCAATAGGCTCGCCCCCATTACATGGGACATAAACATAACTGGCGAAATGTGGGTGTACCTGCTACAGGGACACCTCTGCCCAACCCTTCGGGGAAACAAGGCGTGATGTTATGTTATGTGTTATGTGATTATGAGTAATTTGTTTCATTTTGACAGTTCAACAACATTCATTGCGATATTTACGTTGTTGAGCAGATTTTTTTCCAACTTATGAAGCAATGGATTAGCAATCTATTTCAAATCGAAACAGATCGTGATTGATCGTGTATTACGCAATTAGGCTACGGGTTTTAGAACATTCTTAGAAGCATCATTTTGGGCTTACATATCTATAGACTAAAATTTGGTTTTTACTGAAAATTATCATCATTCTCTAGCCCAAGGATCTCAATTTATTTCAGTTATTACTGAAAATGCTACAGAATAAATCTACAGCACGCCAGTTGCTTGACATGAGAATCAAACCCATGAACTCACCACGCATAATACAGTTAAGCCTTACCTATTTATAAAAGCATTGGCTTCTATAAATAGATAAGGATTGCCTGTCTTATGCGGAGCTGCTCAACTTTCTTGGTCATTAGATCAAGAGAGTTCAGTGTAGACATTAGTATATTAGCACAGACCCAAAGCAACTAAATTAATTTACTTTATTTTTAGCCTATTTTGTCCCACTGCCGGGAAAAGACCTCCCTTTCTCCTTTCCGCTTCTCTCTGTCATGAGCTAGAACTATTTAAACCTATATAGTTTGTAAGTCACTTACCTATAAGTGGTATAGCAGACAGGAGACCCTGCTGCGAGGTGTTGAGCGACATATCACACGCCATCGCTGGCAGAACCACGGAGAAACCGAAGATGTCCAGGTACATCGCCAAGATGAGTAGACAACATGTTATCAGCATACCCACATTGTATTTGCCGAATCCTGGCAAAAAAAAATAAGTTCTATTCTAGGACAAAGTTTATGTAAAGGACTTGCGAGTTGGCAGTTGCTCACCAGAAGGGTGTCGTATCTGGTGGGCAACTGCTCAACGATTGATGTCGGGAGGTCGTATAAATACTCGTCGAGCAGTAAACTCTGCTAGCGCGATGCAGGATTTGTGTGACGTCAGGTTTTTGATGCGTAGTTCGCATGTGGCGTTGTAGATGCCGCCACATTTACAACGAATGGGTCGTTGCACTATTGTCCCACTGCTGAGAGTTGCAGCCTATTGGGTGCAAGTGTCATACTAATACTATTCCTATATTACATATGGTACTTAATTAAAGAGAAATACAGTAAGCACTTAATAAGCACTTGTAGACCCGTATTTAAAAACTATATTTAGTCATGACCTGATTCTCTGTTAAAACCTTGATTCGAGGTATAATTATATTCATAAGTAGGGACACGGTATCGAATAGAAAGTATCGATACTGTACTCATGAGTAGTATCGAAAAAAAAATATCGTACCTTCTCATAAAAGTATCGAAACAAAAGTATCGATACTTCCAGGTATCGAGTACTTTTCTTAGGGCCTAATGCGCATAGAGCATAGCTCAATATCAGTCAGTAAATAACGTCAGTTTAACTTCAGTAGGGCAGAACATGAAAAAACAAATGACAACGGTGAACGAGTGAGTGAATGAGTGATTGATTAGTGTAGTAAATGAATGAAGGAAAGGTTAGGAATGTAACTGTTAACGGAAGGAACGATTTCGAGCAAAGATCGATGTAATGTTTTAGAAGGTTCAGAACGAGTGAACTAGATGGCGCTGCCATAACCATCAACATAAGCCGTAAGGTCTCAAGTTTTAAATGGGTAATTTCTAAGATTACCCATTTAAAACTTAATTTCTTATTCGATCCGATACCTGCCAAAAAGTATTCATTGCGTAAAAGTATCGAATGCAAAGTATCGAGTACAAAAGTATCGGTATCGAATGGAAATGTACTCGATACCACAAAGTATCGATACTTTTTTCGTGTCCCTATTCATAAGCTCTATAAATTTGTTATATAGATGTTCAGTATCTACTGAGCATCGTTCATCTAATACGATTTTTCATGACCTGATTCTCTGTTACAAGTTACAAACTTGATTCGAGATATTATTACCTATGTAGGTATTCATAAGCTCTATGAATTCATTATATAGATATTCAGTAGGTATCTATTGAGCATCGTTCATCTAATACGAGCCGTATAGTGCTTAACTTTTTCGTTTCGCGATCGTACTTTTCCATAAAGCTAAATTTTGTTCCCATCGTGAGTGACCATTTGATAAAACTTAATTGTCATTCATTGTAGGCAGCAATTGGCGCCAATTCGCTCTTGTTCACTATCAAGTTAACGACACAAATAGCCATCCTATTGTGATTTTCCACCATGTGATATATCTGTATATAGCAGTTAGTTAAGTGAAAGCAGTTGCGTATTTAATAGGATACAACGGATGATGCGCAAGATTAGCGAACTTTAGCAATATTGTTGGGTCAAAACGAAAGTGATGAGATTCAACTTTGGACCAAGCTAGCTTCAAGTTTACATGGCCAGTGTCCAATTACCCCCGCACACATAGGCTCCAATTCAACCGTCGATTCATTCAAGTAAAGTTAATACGGTACCGGGCAAGGCCAGTCTATTGAAAACCTATAAATATCTACAATGTGTTCAAAAAGCAAAACAAATAGATCAGAAAACGTACTTGTAGATGCCAATTCGTAATGCCTCTTATAAATCGATTGCTTTGATTTGATTATTTAAATATACAACCTTATCGAAAAAAAAAACACTTGAAAATTGAGGCTAATTTAAACCTGGAACACGGCCTGCGAACACGGCTCGCAACTACAAATCGAAATGTTTGCAAAATTCAATTCCAAGCTCGTTGCGCTAGTGTGTAGCCTAGACATAGACTGTCTAAATCCGAATAACAACATAATATGGTAGAAAAACCAAACAATTTACTTACTAGATATAAGAAAATCCTGTAAAATGCAAGGAATAAAAGGCTTTTTATTTTATTTTATTTTTTATTTATTTATTTTAATATGGTAGAAATATGCCCAAATTGCAAATGATTTAGGTATTACGTTTGTATGGACAAATCATGCGTCACCGCGTTCTTAATTTTCGTGCCTCATTTTTCATTTAAAATGTAATTTAATGTTATTCAAATAATATTGGTTGGAAAAAGTGGTGAGGTATAGATATAGTGGTCCAAACTTTCTGAAGAATGTGTTACTAAATCAAATCTAATTGGTTGCGTAAGAACCTGAGAAGGGTCAACTTCCTGACAGTCGTGCTTGAACACATGCACTTGTCGTGTTGATAGTGACCGGTAGAAAACACGCGTGTTTATGAGTGCCTTTACATTACATGCTAATTTCCTTCAAGAATGCTCATTGTGCCCAACAGTTGAGTATAGATCACAATGAAGTATCGGGGCTATTGTCGCTCGCCATTGTTATATATTTTTTTTTTTAATATTTTGACAAATCTCGGGACCATGGATCCTGGTCCTTTGGAGTACGAGAAGCCGAAGCCAACTTGCAGAGGCCCCTTAGACAATATTAAAAGAATGAGGCACCAACCAACGATTATCCCTGTGTGTATTATGCAAGTGCACCCAAGGACAACCCCCGGTTAGTGTAGGACTATTGCAAGATTTAGAAACAAAGATATTGGATTATGGGTTTGGGTGGCTGAAGTGAACTGGTTATCTTATTATTTATTGTTTCTTTTTACTTATTACATGAATAAAGATTTGACGTAAAGAAAAACGTGACTGGCGTGAATCAATCGAAACGATGAAGCTTTCCTTTCTTTATTTTCCTATTGTAGACAAAGAACCGATTCCCTTGTTCACTAACTAAACTAAATTTAAGTTCAATGCATCTTTTTCTTTCTATTTAATTAAGAAAAGGACAAAAGATAAATTTTAGTTTAGTCCTGTCAAATTAATCAGCGCTTGACGTAAATTGACGTAATTTTAGTAGGCAAGTTTTTAGTCACGTCTAAACTTGTATGGAGTAGTGACAGGCGCTGATTAATTTGACAGGACTAAACTAAAATTTATCTTCTGTCCTTTTCTTAATGAAATAGAAAGAAAAAGATGCACTGAACTTAAATTTAGTTTAGTTTGTGAACAAGGGAATCGGCACCAATATTGGCTTGCACAAGTTCATTAGAGGCAGATGATCTTTATGAAAGGCGTCGTCTGCCTTGGAGAGAAGGAAGTGATTGAAGCACACTAGACACGCCAAAGAAATCTATACAGGGTGGCAGAGACATCGACGCGAAAACTGTTACCATGGATTCAGTATACATAATTCTGAACCCACTACGTTGAAATTTTTTGACGGTTATTAAAAAAAAAATCTGCTGTTTCATAGAAAAGTGCAATACCTACGCGGTCAAAATGTATGGATAACCATGGTAACAGTTTTCTTGTCGATGTCCCTGCCGCCCTGTAGATAGTATACAGGGCCAAATTAATTTATCTAGCAAAACTCCGCAGATGTGATGGGTATCGATATGATAAAATGAAAAAGAAGTTAATTTGATAAGGTTTTTTTGGGGTCATCAACCGCAGGTATAGTCAATTGAAATATCAGTAAAAAAAACAGTTTTTTTGGGTAAACTTACTATTAAACGAGCAATAATTGTATATATATTTGTTTGTATATATATTTGTACTCACGTTCTCGAAATCGAGTCTACAGATTTCCATGAAAGTTGCAATATAGGGGTTTACGGGGGCGAAAAATCGATCTAGCTAGGTCTCATATCTGGGAAAATGAGTTTACTCCGTATTTTCCCCCGAGCGCCTTGTCTGTGACACAGCATACACACAAAGCTGTGCGTGTACTAGTGCTCCCGCGCAAGGCGTTAACTGGTATGAAGCTTATAGTCTGCTCCTTTTTCAAGTAACAACACTACCAGCGCTCATTGACCCCAAAAATAAAAACATCATGTCTTTTATTTTTTTATTTTGTCGTGTTTAGTTATGGATACTCATCGAGAGACTCCTCAGCTATATAATTACGTAACAAATTTTCGTAAATGATTTAGACTAATCTGCACCCTAATTGCGTAATACAACACAATCACAATTTGTTTCGATTTGAAACAGATTTCTAATCCATTGCTTCATAAGTTGGAAAAAAAATTTTGTTCAACAACGTAAATAACGCAATTAATGTTGTTGAAATGTCAAAATGAAACAAATTTCGCGAAATTGTTTACGAAAATGAGTTACGCAATTAGGGAACGGTTTCATTTTAACAGTTCAACAACATTCATTGCGTTATTTACGTTGTTGAGCAGACTTTTTTTTCCAACTTATGAAGCTTGGTTCATCAAACAAGTACGACATTGTAGACTGTAACGCTGTCCTGGCTTTTCCTTTATCGGAACAAGCTAGGACAATGTAAATATTGTCATTTTTTGTTTTTAAAGTAAGTATGTAGATAGAGCAGTAATGTTAGAATTAAAAAGTGTTTTTAGGTTTAGTTATTTTGCTGATGTTACAGGGCGACGTTATCGCTCAGCGATAAAGCCTTTAAAATAAAGATTTAAAAAAATACTTATGAAGCAATGGATTAGCAATTTCTTTCAAAATGATTCAGATTGTGATTGATCGTGTGCAGCAGTGCTATTCTGTAAAAATCTCACCGTGAACGCTTAGGTGAAGTGACCTTGAAAGTGAGCTGTCAACAGTGTCAATCCCTAGTATATGGTGGAATGACAGCTCACTTCAAGTTCACTTCACCTTAACGTTCACGGTGAGATTTTAACTGAATAGCACTGCTGGTCTAGGAAGCAGTAAAATCGAGGAATACAGACAGCCGGCAGCACTGTTCGGTCATAATCATTTTATTAGGCGATTGACCTTCCCACGATGATTAAAGTGGTTGTAGTACTTAGCTGTTGATAATATTTTAGGATTAAACTGTCCTTGGATGCGATGACATTTAACAGTCAGACTTGTGAGATGGATCCTGTTTACATTGCGTTGAGGTAGTATTTTTAAGCTATTTAATTAAATATTATTAAATTCACCGAGGTACTTCTTATTACACTGAATATTGATCTCAAAGAGTGCCAGTTATGAATTAGGGCAACTTTTGGATCAAAATCGGATTGCTGTGTGCAAACTAGTACGAAATGAAAAAAAATGTGTCGGGAAAGTTGACCTTGACGGACCGATTTAGAAGAAGTTTATTTTCGTGTATTACCGTAGGTAACCCTAACTAAAGCTTTTTAAAATTGATATTGAAGGTTGGAAGCTTATACATGGCAAGACTCCTTGAAAATTCAAAAGTGCCTGTAAATGGTTTAATTGAAATAAATGGTTTGAGTTTGAGTTTGAATGAATCACTTCGATCAGAATAGAGTTGAGCAGTGTAGATTCTTATCTATGCTACTGCGTAAAAATTATCTTTTAGTTTATTCACCATCCAAGGTGAGGATAGTTCAATAAATATAAATCACGAATGCATTACCAATCATAAGAGAAGACAGTATTTAAGATTTAGAGACGGTAATTTGAAAAAAACAGGAAGAAATAAAACTCGGAAAATTTATAGTTAGGGATATTAATTTTCCGAGCTTTACGAGTTTTCTTCATAATTAATGTTTTTAAACATTAATTCGTCAATAAATTACAGGCAAGTAAAATCTGGTATTAAAAAGTACACCTAAAATTCACAAATAATTTGAAATTAATTAAAAATCTCTCACCTGTAAGGTCCAAAGCTTCTTCAAAGCTACTTTTCTTTGTAACGTTATCAGTTATAGCGAACGCCATTTTGTTTTTAAATGAACTTTTTTCACTAGATTAATTTTTAATTTAAGTAGATTTTATTATTTAATATTTGTGTTTTATTCATACATCAATATTTGCCGAATATTTTATTGTTTTCACAGTAATAGATGGCTAATATTTGACCAAGCTATATTGGGCATGTGTCGGGGAGAGACTGATACGAATGCAGTGAGTGTTCGAAACCGGCGCGCGCTTAAATATAGTTTGTTGTTAATCATACAAATACTGATAGGAAAACCACGCGGAGATTGTTTAAGATGGTGTCCCGAGTTCTACGATAATTTTCAAGAGATAATTATGACTTGCAGTTAGTTGTGATGCCACCTGTCTGTTTGTTTTGAATTTTATTTTTTGGTCGTGATTTAGGGAAGACGTTAACTTGGCTTGTTTGTGTAAAGATTTTTATTTTGTTTTCTTTCATAAATTCTTCTAAAAATATTAAACGCCGCATAAAATACCTGTCCACTTGTATACTTTTAATTTAATTAATTAAGATAATGTGGTGAGTGTGTATAGTTTTCGATTCTGTGTTACAAATAAATAAATAAAAATAGGCTTTGAAGGATTTCTTAAATAATTAAACAAATTATGATAAATAAAGTCAGTCTTACATAATTTGGTATAAAAGGACTGAAAGCTTAAAATCACCCATAATAGTAATAACTATTACGAACTATATTAACAACTACAACTACAACAATAACAACAACAATTATTACTATCAACAATATAAACTGAATGTCGAGTATTTCCCTCAATTAGAAGAAGAAGACAGACATTTCTGGCTAAGTCCTCCACTGGCACTGTCCTCTCATACCTATTATCACTGTTATTTGTAAATATTGTAAGAGCCAATTATTTTTAAAAGAGTAACCGTGGCGTTTCTTGCCGGCTCTTCTCCATAGGAAGCGACCAATTGGAACCGTGCACCTCCCTTCTGACGTCCTTATCATAAATGCCCCTGTAGGTTTATGTGAAAAAAAAAAAATTAAGCATGTTTGGTTCGTTAAAATCATATTTCAAACTAAATAAACAAAATCATAAGTAGATCTATTAATGATAAATTAACGTCGGAATCAATTTTCAAAGCAGATGCATCACATGTGCGCCTCTGAGACAAAGCTGAAATGATATACTTATTAATGAACTCTAAAATCATTACATTTTATGTGGATTTATCTGGAAATATTTCATTTCCAGATAAATCCACGTGCTGCACGATGCTGTAGAATGGTAGTAGACCATGGTCTGAACAACGTTTGTTCTAGCAAAACTGTGATTAAAATTTCACGGTGTAGAGTTTTATTGTTGTAGAGCACTTTGAAGATGAATGCGTAGTGGGAATAAATACATAGTGTCATTACAATGTCTTGTTTACTTCATTTTTTTTTTGTATATTGGCTCCTTGTAGTATTCATGTATTTAGTTATTATTTAATCGTGTTATAGAAATAGATAGATATCGTTTATTTGGTGCACACAAAAGACATAGATAAAAACACGATACGATAACAAACGTTGTTCAGACCATGGTCTACTACCATTCTACAGCATCCAATAATAAAAAAAACATAACAAAAAACAAAGTTTAAAATGTCAAAATTATCGTTACTCCCTACAACACAGACACCACGCACGGGACACAGCATTGTTACAGGGAAATGTACCTCCATAAACGAAATTTAGTAAGCAGTAGATAATCTTGACATTTTAAACTTTGTCTTTTTGTGTTTTTTCACAAACAAATTTATGTTTTTTTTATTATTGGATGCTGTATAATGGTAGTAGACCATGGTCTGAATAAAGTTTGTTCTAGCAAAACTGTGATTCAAATTTCACGGTGTATAAACTAAGTACAACTCTCAAATCGAAACCATAGCCTCTCTCAAGTTTCACCACAACATGGCCGCAACACATGGTTACCTTGTCTGGCCCAACAGCCGGTTTTTATCCGACTGCGTGACAGGAGAAACAGGGTTTTGTTTTTAAAGGGGTTGCGCCACCAAGCTGGAGACATCCCACTTCGCTTCTCGATTCCCAGTCTCTACCTCCACTCAAGAATCGTCTGCTACGTCACCGGTCCTACCACAGACATGACCAGCCAACTGCTTCATCAGCTGATGCCAACTGTTCTATAACTCAACAAAACAATTACTATTTATTCCGTATCATTAAAATATCCGTCATTTGTGCCCGGTTGATGGCAATAGGCTCGCCCCCTATTTTATGGGACTTAACATAACTGGCGAAATGTGGGTGTACTTATAGGTAGACCTCTGCCTAACCCTTCGGGGAATAAACGCGTGATGTTAAGTACTTAGTACTTATTGAAAGACCTACACTGTCCTCTCATACCTAGTAACACTGTTATTTGAAAGTTTTGTAAAAGCCAATTATTTTTAAAAGAGTAACCGTGGAGTTTCTTGCCGGCTCTTCTCCATAGGAAACGACCAATTGGAACCGTGCACCTAGCTTCTGACGTTTCATAAGTGCCCGTGTAGGTTTATGTGAAATAAAATATTTTGAATTTGAATTGAATTTTGAATTTGAATTTGATGTTATGTTATGTTAAAATGCCACACATTTAGACCATTGGATTTCGATATTTGGCGCACAGACACAGAGTTTCGGATTCTTCAAGAAGCTTAACAATCGCTATCAGTGAGATGAAGGTTATAAATTGTGTTCCGCTTGTTTTGCCTAACTTTACAACTTTATGCAATTCATAACACACTTACTATGTAAAAATAATTATCGTTTTTAGGGTTCCGTCCTCAAAACGTGACAACGGGGCCCTTGTTCTAAGCGTACGTCTTCTGTCTGTCCGTTTGTCTTTCATAGTATTGTATTTTGAGAAGCATATTATTAAGTACTAGCATTGTATATGAATGTTCTACCTATGAAAATCTGTAATGTTTTAAATGCGAAGAACTGCTCAAAAGTATTAAAAAGATACTTTCTAGATAGCAGTGAGATCTAAAAACAAATATTTATATATATAATATCTATGTACAGTACCGACCAAAAGTCCATAAGCAATCTCACAAAGCAATAGACTGACGCTTCGGTTTGACTTACGACCTTCTTCTATAAGTTGTTACAATACTATAGACACGCACAGTACACACACACACACTCACTTTGTCTGCAACCAATGACTAGTTCGATAATCATTCGTTTTTTGTTTCATTCATCTTGTTCACATAAAAATTAAAGTTTAGCAGGTAGACCACAGAAAACTAACTAAATTATTTCGATTTCTGTGGGGTAGACAGATTCAGTTCGTAGGTATTCAATCTTCTTTTCGTAAAGAAAATGAATACTTAAGCTATAACCTCAATACCAACCAATATTTACTAAAGCCAAATAAAATTTAAAATAATTAATGTAAACGAAACTGCCTATACTTAACCTTAAAATCAACTATTTTGTCAGTAGTTTTTTTTTTACATTTTAAGTAGTCTAATATTCTTATTTATAGCTTAATTACTTCGACCATGATCAAAGCTTTATATTTATGGTGAAAAAAATCCTTTTCAAATTTAAAACATTTCAAAAATTTAATATGTCAAAATAATACAAATTGCTTCAAAGTTTGTTGAAATAGATGTCTATTTCACATCTTATTCAGCTGAAGTAATGATAAATAATTGTAGCAGTTTGTTAACTACACTTAATTAAAATAAAATATAACGAATAAATATTTTTTAATTTTATTATCACATATCACGCATTTTTTATTCTAAACCCTTTACTGCAATAACAACAGTTAATAAAAAGGCAGCCATATTTAAAAAAATATTATTATTGCAAACAAAAATAATAATATTTGCAAAAACAGCGCTGTGATTTACGAGATTAGAACCATAGCCATCTTGAATCTAAGACCAACGCTTAACGCCTTCTGCTATCTGCACATATAATTTACTTTCGAATTTTAGCAATGCCATACACTGGCCAAGGTCACGCGTATGATGCGTGTCTAACAATAAAGTGCGGCGCTCGCGAACCGCGACGATACGACAGTGTGTAGTGCAAAACTGCGTTTTCTGTGGTGTGTGTACGCCACACACCACAGACGTCTGACTGTTTACACATACAAATGTACGGACTATACCGCGTAAAACGACTCTTAGCGTGCTTATGCACTTTTGAACGCTTACTGTACCTACCTAATTGTTAATTAATTAATAATTAATATGTAGTGGCACCGAGTTGCCGTGTCTGGCCATACCCCTGTTAAAGTCGCGATGGTTTGTGTGGTATGTTTAAATTGTATCAAATGCATGTAAACCTTTGTTTTTGAATAATAAAAAACAAAAAGATTTTTTTTGGTAATTGTAAATACTTTCACAGAATGCGTGTTACCATGATTCTATGATCTATTTCGTGGTAATACAAAGCCCTAGAACGCCCTTTAGGCTCTTCAAATATTAGAAACCTCAAAAAAAAAAACATCATTATAATTGGCAGCCTTTTTCCAACCGCTTCTGAGTATCGTCCTCCATTACGCCATGCTAAAAAAATGTTTTGGTCTAACGTTTTTTCCTGTTCTTTCGGTATCGAACCATTAGGGAGCAAATCCAACTCGCACTTGGCCAATTTTTTAAATTTTGATAATCATCTATGTAAACTTTATGATATATGTCGCAGGGATATTGTCAAAACAGTGATATTATACTTTCACTAGTGAAATTATAATTGCACGAAACTTTGTCAACCGCATGCATATCTCACAATTAAACGACGGTCGGCTTCCAATCTCACCGAATGCAGCGGAATACCAGTATTTGTGGTAGTGTTGCCCAAATTCAGTCTTGGTCTTGCAGTCTTGGTCTTGTTCTTGCGTTTTTGCAAGACCAAGACCAAGAACAAGACCGCGTATTTTTAGCAAGACCAAGACCAAGACTGACCGTGCAAGACTTGAGCAAGAACAAGACATAGCCTGCAAGACTCTTGCGTCTTGCAGCTAGGACTTAGCGCTATTTCACTGAGTAGTTAGGTGTAACAGTTCGGTGTATAGGTAGGTACGCTTAGGAATTCTATGAGACGCAAAAAACTGTATCAAAGAATATGAAAAACTGGACCTATGCGCATTACGACTAATACCATAAACATAGCGAATAAAAAAATATCTATTAAAATCAAACTGAGTGCATGCATAGTTATGTTTTAACCATCGGCACTTTGATAATGCGGCATCAAAGGTTTTGTACTTACTTTTCAAAGAAATTTGCCGCTTTTCGGAAGTACATGGTTATGATACACGCGCCGGGGCTTCTTTTGAAATCTAAAACAATCGTTGCCGCCACGCCGAAATCATAACATTTGTGACACTATTTGATTGCCGCCATAGGGCGTAGGTATACTCATGCAAAATAATTTCGAATTTTTTTAAGAGTACCTACAGGTGTTCCAAAGAATAAATAAGTTTCAGAGTGCTTAGAATGAAAATGAATACATCAATCGTAAAACTCTTTTATTAAATTTCTTATAAGTTGAGGGTTCAATCTCTTTCTAGACAGATAAGTATTGTTCTTTAAAATACAGTCAAGTTATTGTAATTAATTTGTTTTTTTACATGTTTTAGCAAATGTAAGCTTATAAATCATAAATGTTTATTAAGAAACAGTTACTTCCATGGAAAACGACATATAGGTCAGTTGATTTTTCGAATTTCTTATCAAATCTTCAGTTATTTATTAATCTGCTTGATCTTTACTATGGCTATGTTAATTCAAGCTCACAATGTTCCAATTCTAATACGTTTTTCTAAGATTTAAAGTAAACTTTAATAAATAGTAATAGACTAATAGGTAATTGCAAGACTTGCAAGACTCTTGCTGCAAGACCAAGACCAAGACCAAGACTGGGAGCGCAAGACCAAGACCAAGACCAAGACCAGGTGTATTGGCGCAAGACCAAGACCAAGACTGGCTAAGTCTCGTCTTGTTCTTGCATTTGGGCAACACTAATTTGTGGCGCCTAGTTGTGCCCAGAAAAGTACTAAATGACTTATCCTGAACAAGCACTTACTTTAGGAAGGGCATAATAGAAGAGTCATTCTCCATTTATTACTCACCTACTTAATCATGAAAAAGTAAAAAAAAAAACAGAAATGTCAAATGTTTTCGTAATAAAATGTGTAACGATCACACGAAATCCAGCTGGTCACGTTTGATGAAAACACGTATGAGCATGTCCCGTGAGTTACTACATAATGTAATGCACTGAGCAATTATAATCGGAACACTGAATCAGTCGTGCGTCGGATATCCGTACCTACGTGGTCGCCTTTGTTGCTGCAGTCGCCGGCGTCAATGTCCACGACATTGTTGTAATCTAACAAAGACGTGTGGACTGGAGTTTGTATTCTATAGAAATTTATGAGGAGATGAACTGATGCTGTATTTTAAGAAAAAATATGTTTGAAAAAACGGAACGTCAATCGTAAAACTCATCGGTAAATAAACCAACGTAAGTGAAAAAATGGTACCTAAATATTTTTTTTTTCGAGATGTTGAAGAACTCTGTTTGAGAAATAGAGGGTCAACCTCTGTTTCTTGATTTCAGAAGTAGTAGAAGCCTTAATACAGTCCTTTCACAGTAATTATTTTAAGTCTGATTTTGCATTACTGTCAAAATCACAGATCTAGGTATATATTTTCGTTGCAATGAGGTTGAGGTTGTGAGCACTGGTGGCCCAGAGGTAACGGCCTCGACTTACTAGTTGTAGGTCGTAGGTTCGAACCAAGACAAGAGCTTTATTTACTTGTAAATATCTTCATCACCACTGCTCTCAAAACGGCGAAGGAAAACATTGTGAGGAAACTGTATGTCCTAGAACCAAAAATTCGAAGACATCTATCAACCCGCACTGGGCCCGCGTGGTGGATTACGGCCCACTCTCTCTCACAGAGAGGAGGCCTGTGTCCCAGCAGTGGGGACATTATAAGCTGATTATGAACTAACACACCGATCAATTGATTAGCTACCAGAAGTTAAAACACATATACACACATACATCATGAGTTCATGACAGATTTACCTACCGACAATCTTGTAACAGTTTTTGTAATGTATCGAGTTTTTGTAACGCGTTACAGCAGCCAGTGCAGCGAGCTGAGCTGCACGATGCGAGCGCCGGGTCCTCCACTCGACTGTCGGCTGTTTCTTTAATTCCTTTGAAACGGAAATACGAGAAACGAAAGTTTCATGGTACTCGCCGCGTCTTGTGTATCGTATTGTAACCAAGCTTGCCTCGAATGATACATTACTGATACATTACAAACAAACGTTACAATTCAGTCTTCGCCTTTAAAATAAACGTTACCGTCTGCTTACAACTATGACTGTGCGTTTTCTCTACACTCGGCACTCGCACTATACTACTCGCACGGTTAGTGTAAACATGGTGAAAACGCGGTGCCACTCGCCAAAGTGTTACGACACACTGTAGCTACGACACACTGTACACATCTGCATTCCCCTAAGGTAACATTCAACTGTCAGATTAAACGAACTCAAAGAATAAATTGACATAATTAAAGGGCATAATATTCTTGAATAAATAAATATTTCAGTTAGTTATATTGAATTGTAACATTAATCTCACACAGAAGTCGTGAACTCGAGATCATAATCATAATCATTTCATTTTTCAGATGTAATTAAAATGTCGCTTTATTTTATAAAAAGATGCGAAAAAGCTGGATTTTTGTTGTGGCTCAGAGGATAAGGGATCTGTTTTTCGAGTAAGGGGTTGCAAGTTCGATTGGGGCAACCTGGAAACCAGTACCCTAATTGCGTAACTTATTTTTCCAACTTATGATGCAATGGATTAGCAATCTGTTTCAAATCGTAACAGATTGTGATAGTGTTGTATTACGCAATTAGGGTACTGGTTTACAAATCAACAAACTGTACTGAGCAAGCATGGTGGTCAATGCCCGTCCCATCACTGTATGTGACTCAGTAGTCAAATAAATCGAATTCTTAAGAATTCGATTTATTTATGACATAATAACATTGTATATCCTCGTTTTATAAATATTTGGTGCACACATGGTCACACACATATGTGTGATGGCAGAGATTTCGGCCGATAAGGAAGAGTTAAAGATAAGGAGAGTATGACTAATTCCTTCCAAGGAGCTTGAGTTTTTAATTCGGTGTCTTTGGTTTTTAATTTTCGTTTTTTGTCACCGTTTTCCGAAATTACAGTTATTTTTCACTTTGTCGTGTTATTTTTGGAAATCGGTTGTTTTTTTATATTTTTTTAGAAAAAGTTTTTACTTTCTCTTTTTAGTTGTGGTACCTACTCCACAAAAAATCGAATACCACTACCTGCTATGTAAATAACAGTGACAGGAACTTATCATAATATCATCCACATACTAAGTTGGGAAAAAACGTATTATTGAAGCTAACTCAAAAACTACCCAAGCAAAGTTAATCAAATTTATATGGGATGACCTCTAAAATATAACCTACCAAACAAAAAAAGAATCATTAAAATCAAAGATAATTAATTGATTCAGGCGTGACCTTGCGGAAATCCATTATAAAATACAATAGACGTGGATATATTTAGTAACTTGTTCCGCTTAGCTATTTCTAAAGAGCCATAAAAAACTCCTGAAAGAAATCGACACGTGTTTCACCTCTCAACGAGGCATCCTCAGGATGACGATGGACTTGTTGCGAACTCGAACACGGCGTGTTGCCACACCAAGCGCTGAGTGCAGACTGAGCCTTATCGCCCGTGAAACCCACTTATATAGTGTCGCCGTTATCAGTGCGACCGTTATTAGTGCGATAAGGGGCGAACAATCGCAGCAAAGGTGACCTAGGCATACTCGTATTTAATTCGTTCAACAGTGTAATGTTTCCGGTATTATTTTTGACAATTTCTAAACTCTCTAATACTGACATTCTGAAACCTATTATTATTATAACCTATTATTCGTTAAATAATAATAACACTTTCGAAATTTTACACACATGTGATAAAGGTTTCAGAATGTCAGTATTGGAGTCTGGATTAAACCGGAATGCCTGAGGGATATTTCTCGACGGCATGTGAAGCGAAGTCAAAGGCCCATGGGCGGCTTTAAAACTCTGACACCAGGTTAGTCACTAACCACACGAAAAGATCAAGAAGTAGATTGATAATTATTATTATTTTTCAGGATATTTCCTTAAATCATTGTACGGCGTCAAAAATTGGACTTTTAAGAATAGTTAATAATTCAAGGATGCATCCAAAATTTTATTTGCTTTTTTGTGGTCTCCTTGCCTCACAAATGCCTACTGCTAAAAATTTTGCGGAACACATGACTTCGTACTTCCGCACTGCACGAAGAAGTGCAAGAAGTTCGAAGTGCTTTTTAGGGTTCCGTAGTAAACAAGGAACCCTTATAGTTTCGTCATGTCCGTCTGTCTGTCCGCGGTCTAGCTCCAAGACTGTTAGTACTAGAAAGTTGTAATTTGGCATGGGTATACATATTAATCATGCCGACAAAGTGGTAAAATAAAATTATGAAAAAAATTTTTTTTTGGGTACCTCCCCTACACGTAAAGTGGGTATGTTTTTTTTTTTTTTCTATCCCTTTCTGTGGGGTATTGTTGGAAAGGTCTTTCAAAAACATTGTGAGTGTGTTAAAACCATTTTTGAATTTAGAGATCCGTTTGCGAAATATTAAGCTTTAAAGTGCAAATTGTTGTTAACGAGTAATAATTGACCAACTTAAATTTGCGGTTGTAAAAACATATTCACCCATACATTCTGTATGAAAGATTTTTTTTGTCAACTACAAAGTTAAGTTTGTTTTTGGGATAAATTCATCCCAACTACGGAACCCTACATTGTGCGTGGTCCGACATGCACTTGACCGGTTTTTTTAATGATCGTTCGAACACTTGAAGGCGGGGAAAAATCACGCTAAGCGATTTTAATCCACCGCGATTTTATTACGTGCGTGAGAACGTGGGCAGCACACGTGCAAAAAGATAAAGAAGAAAAAATACCGGCCAAATGCGAGTTGAACTTGCGCACGAAGGGTTCCGTACCATTATCTATAAAAACGGCAAAAAAATCACATTTGTTGTATGGGAGCCCTTAAATATTTATTTGATTCTGTTTTTTTTTTGTATTTTTTGTTATAGCGGAAACAGAAATACATCATCTGTGAAAATTTCAACTGTCTAACTATCACGGTTCATGAGATACAGCCTGGTGACAGACGGACAGACAGGCGGACGGACAGACAGCGGAGTCTTAGTAATAGGGTCCCGTTTTACCCTTTGGGTACGGAACCCTAAAAATGAGGCAAGAATATAACCACGTTTGTTTAAGAATATTTTAGCACTGTGCAATTCTCCAGGGCGTAATCGTAGACGTTGCTGTGACGTCACATAGATGTGGCGTAGCAATCCGTAGACGTCTCGTAGAAGCGTAGCGTTTCGTAGAGGGTTCGAAGACACTGCGCGGATGTTATAACTTATAAGAGTTAAGTTACAATCGTCGACGGCCTCGTTGGTCTAGTGTTCGCAAGCGCTACTGCTGAGTATGAGGCCCTGGGTTCGACACCCGGGTCGGGTAGTGTTATTGGGTTTTTCTATCTGAAATTTCTCAGTAGCAGCTCAGAGTCTGGATTTGTGCTCGGTTGATGGCAATAGGCTCGCCCCCTATTTAATAATAATAAAGCCGAAACCAGACCGCAAAATTTACAGTAATGGTAACAACAAGAAATCACAAAATGTCTCGAATGTCGGTGTGCCTCATGGCATAGGCCTCTAACAACTTCCATTGTTGTCTGTCGCGAGGTATCCTCCTCGAGTTTTGAACCTGCTGTCAGCTTTATTTCATCCTGCCATCGGAAAAGCTGTCTTCCCTTTGCCATCCCTTGGATACCACTCTGTCACTACCTTGCTTCACTTTCCTTTAGTGTCTCGCATCATATGGCCTGTCCACCTCCACTTCTGCCCCTATTACATGGGACTTAAACATAACTGGCGAAATGTGGGTGTACCTACTACAGGTACACCTCTGCCCAACCCTTCGGGGAAACAAAGCGTGATGTTATGTAGTTACAATTGTTACTTATCGGATACAAATGGATTCTGACGATGAAAGAGTTTATTTCGGCTTTATTGCAAGAAATAAAGAAGAAAACTACTTCAGTTTGCATTTTGCATATCTATACATATAAAATGCTTTGTCCAGAATGACTGACTGACGGATCAACGCACAGCCTAAACCGCTGATCGTAGAGACCTGAAATTTGGAGGGTGTGTTCTTTGTATGACGTAGGCATCTGATAAGAAAGGATTTTCCGAAATTCTACCCCTAAGAGGATGAAAAAGGGGGGTAATGTTTGTATGGGACAACGTGATTCCTTGGTCCAATGTACTTAAAATTTTGCAAAAACCGTTTTTAACAGAATTGATGGAAGACGTGTTTCGTATTTTATTGAAATTCATCCCCTAACGGGGTTAAAAAGGGGTAGAAAGTTATTTTGGCGGTGATTTGCTTCGAAGTTGATATCAATACTCCTTAGTGCTTTTGATTTAAATTACATTTTATTTTGACACATGTTTGAAAACTCAATCCGATTTTATTCAAAAAAGGTCGAACTCACTTAAAAACATAAGCAAATACTCTTTTTAGTTTTAATTGTAAAAATATCTATGTTTGATTTGTTGTGTATAAATTAAATACTTATGGTTTTCTTTTAGTTTTTCTTGAAAGTCTAATAGTGTAGTTTATAACCTGGATTAACACATAGGATACTTTTTATTCCGACTTCCACGTGAGCGAAGCCACGGGAAAAAGCTAGTTTTCGATAATATAATAGAATCCAAGCGCACTGCGACTTCTTCATCTTTATTAGTGGCTTCTGTGAACATGATAATTATTCAGATTTATTACAGTTGTAATAGCAATCATGTAATTGCGTTTTATTAAAATAGGTTTTGATTTTCATTAATTTATTTATCTTATATATAGATTCTTTTATATTTTGTTAATGTGAGAACGCTGTAGGCTTAGTGGATTGTAGATTTGTTGACCATTTTCTATTTTGTTAAGAACCTGGTACTTGTTGCCTACACTGTCCTCCCATACCTATTAACACTGTTATTTGAAAATATTGTAAAAGCAATTATTTATAAAAGAGTAACCGGGGAGTTTCTTGCCGGCTCTTCTCCATAGGAAGCGACCAATTGGAACCGTGCACCTAGCTTCTGCTGTTTCATAAGTGCCCTTGTAGGTTTTTGTGAAATAAAATATTTTGAATTTGACTAAATTCACAGGTGCATAACAGTCACCTGTTTGTTCTGTTAATCTTATTCGATCTTTTCGTAAACACTACAAGTACATGGTCTTGAATGAAATCAGCTGAGATATCTCAAGAGGGGTTGGGGTGACTTGGGGGCGTCAATATAAGTCTGTCTCTTTCTTGCGCTAGGGAAAAGTGGACCGTGGGTGGTCCCTTTCTCGCGCGTCGTGGAAAATCGATAACCTCCTTGTAGAATCTGTACTCCTGGTAAATATGACAAAAATGGCGGATCCCACTACGTTTTGGACTCATAGTGAGCTTTGGTCGACACGTTGTTTATGAGGCCAAGGCCCCAAATGGGGCCTCAAGTACAGATGACTTTCTTGAAACGGAATGTAGATTTTTCTCTTTGAGACCGTACATAATTTCCATAAGGACTATTTAATAAGTTCGGATGATAAAAAACGGAAAGTGAAAATAAAACCAGTGGAATATCTTCCTAAAATCTTAATTTCTCTCGAGAAAATTAAGTGGTCCTTCCGCTTGGAAAACCGCCTGATATCTTTTCAACGAACTTTCCACGACATCTGACTTACTAGGCGCTCAGGGGACCAAGGAGTTAGGGAAATTCCTTTCTCGGCAGTAGGGAGTTGGCTAGATACATACATTTGGTTACAAGTACGAAACGACTCTGAGCTACGAAAAACACCTGTTGATTTATAGATTATTTTTTCCATGACCAAAAGCCTTCTGTGTTCACCAGAGTGGTGAAAACATCCAAAATAAAAAGTTTCCTATACCGATTGTGTAGGACTAAATAATGTTTTTCTTGTCGACATAAAATAAAGATCTCTAGAGTAAATAATTATAATATCATAAGCCTCTACAAGCATGTGATAAAAAGAACTGACAACACCTGCGGTTTGCTTCTGAATTAAGACTGAGATCATTATTATGCAAATAAATGAACTAAAATATAATTTTGTCATATCATGTAACATAGCTACTTATTCTGTTTTGTTTCGTATCTCAATGTGTGGTAGTGTTGGCGGCTACGGCGGGCAGGGCGGAAGAAAATCGATACTATAGACATTCCACGCATGCGTACTCTTCGTCTTCGCTCCGTCGCAACCCCATCTCCTAACGTTTCTGGTAGCCTAGTACCGCCGCCCACAATTCTGAAATTTCCCTGCCCTCGTCGCCAGGTTTCCCGGAAGTAGGAACCTTCGACTTCCGCAGTGTAGGGCGGTACAACGTTTTCAGTTCTGAAAGCTCCATGAAAGCTTCCCCGATGGTTTTCCTGAAATATTTCCGCCGGTGGGCGCTGTTTGAGGTTATGTTACTGCGCATCTGTTCTGCGCAGCTCAACAAGTTGGAGCTAGGTTGAATGAGCGCTACTTTGTAACGTGAATGAGACTTTCATTCATTGGTATTTAATGAATAGGGTAGTTTATTGTGTAGTTTTTGAATCGTATAAAATATAATTAGCAAATACTTGACGTTATTTTGTATCTATATCCATATAAAACGCAATATCTCTCTATCTGTCTGTGCATTTAGTTACACTTAGTTTATGTTTAGTTTCACATAGGTGAAGCTGGGTTCAGTTAATTTAATTAGTAGGTATGTTTCTATATATTATGTTATATATATATGTCGGATCCGGTCATTAGTACGGACACGAAACGAATCGCAAGCGCGTCGCTAAAGCGCGCGCTTCTACAGAGTCATAATGTTTTAAGGCCACGGTGAGCAGGGATTCAGCCTCGGATCGCATCAGAGTTAAGACGTCGCGGAACTGTTCTCGATTTGTGGTGCTCAGTTATTGTGTTAGTTGTAATTTGTGATCATTGTGTTAATTGGTGATTTTAATAAATGCCGTCGCACCCAATGTGTGTATAATTTAGCTAGTGTGATTAATTTGATAGTAAATTATAATGTGATCTGAACTGCATACTGGTTTTTCTATTGCGCATTAACCAACACTACCCACACTACGCCCACAGTAGTTAAAATATCGCTGATAATAACGAAAAAGTGACATATCCGTCTCCAACATTATATGTCACCGTAAGATTGTGAGCACCGTTAGTTTATAATCTATGAGTATTATTTCCGTTAAATCATAAAAATTGTGAAGTGGGTGAAATGGGTTAAGTTAGGTTAGAACTGTGACCAACGGCGCGCGAGCCAAGCGAGCGAAGCGAGCGGTGCCGCGGCAGCGGCCGGCGAGCGCTACTTCCAAGTTGCTCGCAGCTACGCAGGCTATTTAATATTAGCGCAAGGTGCATTACGTCGCAAACAAGTTGGTTACCAGTTCACAATTTGTCAGATTTTCATGGATACATACATACACCGTAAGATTGTGAGCACCGTTAGTTTATAATCTATGAGTATTATTTCCGTTAGATCATAAACTATCGAAAAATTATGCGTTAAATTGTAAATGATTTGTCACAGTTCACAATTTTTCGACAGTTTATAATCTAACGGAAATAATACCGATGGATTATAAACTAACGAAGTTTATAATTATACGGTGACATATATACATAAACTCACGCCTTTTTCCCATGGGCGTAGACAGAAACTATAGCATATTATGTTATATATGATAATAAAAGAACCTAGAGGAATTCAAAGATAAAGTTAAATAAATTGCGGTTAACAACGTAGCCAAGAGTCGATAACCAATAACTTAAAATTTTCAGATAATTACCCCAGACTTTTAAATCTAGGATAAGGAGGATTAGGAACCTATGTATTTAGTCATATAAACTGCCCCGCTGGTCCTAGGTTCGATTCTCGGAATTTCTTAGTAACAGCCCGGTGTTTGGAAGTTGTCGGTGTGATATCTCCGTGTCTCGGCGTTGGCCCTGCCCCTGGGGCCCAAGTCTGCTATTTTTATAAATTCGTCATTCCAACACGATCCCATTGTCATTTTGCTAAAAGTTCGTAATCTGATAAATTCATAATGGTCGATCATTGGTTGGTCAATGGTCTCGTAATAGAATTGTGTTATAATGGCATTGTCGTACAATACGACCAATGATACCGCCTAAGTCAGTCAGTCATTCATTTGTCATTATGTACGAGATTACCAATAAGTGCCATTTCTTTCAATGGAGTGTCAGTGGCTGACCATTGGAAAGTCCTAATGACGCCATTATATTAGTAGATTACCAAACTTGTCAAAATCAACAATTAAGAAACCAATGATAGACAATTCTGACACTATTGTAATAGCAGACTTGAGGCCCTGATCTCTCTCCGGTCGTGCCGGATTGCCGTCTATGAGAGTGAGGGAAGAGAGAGTGCACCAGCACAAGTGTGTGCGCAGACGCGCACACACTTGTGCTGGTCTCTTCTGAGATTGGTCGCCATGGACGAAATTCGGTCTGTGGGACTATTATTAATATAAAAAAATGCAGTAAAAGTCTATTAACAATGTTTAATTGTTCTCTTACAAATAATTAACAAAATCGTAATGGCAGTGTGTCTGTAATTGTAGTTACAGAACTTGAGAAATCGTAATTATATTGACCTATTATCCTATAATACATACAATTCACTATAGCTAACTACTATATTATAGTAGTTAGCTATAGTGAATTGTTTTTGTTTATCATTTTAAAAGTACATAGAGGGTAGTATGTATCGATTATTCAAGAGCAGTATTTGCTACTAAAGTATCGAGCTTAGCATTCATCGAGTTTGTTTTTTATTGTTGATGTTTTCATTAAACAAAGTTAAAAAAAAAACAATTAAAAAAATCTATAAAATATTATTTAATCGATTTTTTTTTTGTGAGCACTGGATTTCACTATAATTATCAACTCTATTTTCATAGGTAATACATTAAGTATATTAGGTACTCTTCTTATTTTCGTGTGGTTAGTGACTAACCTGGTGTCAAAGTCTTAAAGCCGCCCATGGGCCTCTGACTTGGCTTCACATGCCACCATATATTACTTAAAAATCTACAATTATTTTTTAATATTTACTAACAATATTTGGTCGATTTTATAGGTAAGTAAGTATACACAGTCAACTAAATAGTTTGGTATCCACACTATCCACTGTATTCAGTCAGCTATTTCCCTGGTTTTATTAACCTCCTTCGCTGACTGTACGTAAAACAAACCAAAATAATCATTCATTCATTTAAAACAATTACGTACTTCATTCAATACAGTTAATAACTTCATTCATATCTCAATTATATAGCCTGAGCAATATAGCGTGTTAGGCTTTTTTATTGGCGATGGATTTAATCCGAGTTCCATTTTCATCCCTCTCTACATAATTATAAAACGTCTGTCTTTCTGTCTGTCCGTTAGTGCGTTCATAACTCGAGAACCACTAATCTAATTTTAGTGATTTTTGTTGTACCTATAGATAATGTCCTGTGGCTAGGTTTTAGAATAGTCTCGAATATAATAATAGAATTCAGTGCCAATAAATAAGTCCTAAGACTTGTTCAGAGTATTTTTCTCAAACATGCTTCGGTTTTCTTCGCAAACAGAATTAACTAGTTCTGTCCAGTTGTTTCTGGTTTGAACCAGTTCATACTGGTTCGTGGGTCTCGTTTTGGGTTGATTCCACTACAATCTTCTTGTGGGGGATCCTCTTCTTGTTTGGTAGAGTGAGGCAGAACAGTGAATTTACTGAAAAAAGAAAACGGAAAAATATAGCATTTGTGAAAACAAATAGAGTAGATACCTCTTCTTCTTCCTTTCGTGTGGTTAGTGACTAACCTGGAGTCAGAGTTTTATAGCCGCCCATGGGCCACTGACTTGTATTCACATGTCGTCGAGAAATATATCTCTCAGGCATGCCGGTTTCCTCACGATGTTTTCCTTCACCATTTTTGAAGCAAGTGACAATTATACAATACGTCAGAGGTGCGTGCCTTGGGTTCGAACTCGAGACCTATGACTTGGCAGTCTGACGGTCACACCACTAAGTTATCATTGCTCTTAAAGTTAAGTTACTCTTTACTGATTATCTAGTTTTTTCAGACACTTTTGTCAGACAAAACTATCAAGACAACAGTTCCATTTGAAAGTGGAGATATTATTTGTATATCTATACGCGTCTGCGGAAAATCTTAAAGAATATAGTCTAGCGCCATCTCCTTTGAGACCTGTCACGCAGTCGCTTTTGATAGAAGTTGTAATGAATGAATACAGAGTAAGTAAAAAAAGTGTACTTACTTATAATAATGGATCCGAATAAGTAGAATCCTGCGCCGCAGTTGACTTCAAGGAACAGACCGATGAGGTTGGAGCCCACCATGGAACCCACTCGACCCATCATCATGGACAGGCAGATCGCCATGGCTCTGTAAGGCATGAAAAAAATATAAGATGATTATGAACCCCATGTATAAGACACCATGTTTTGATCGTAACCAAGGACCATTCTAAATATGACACAGCTGGTCACATTCGTAACTAAGGACCACGTATTGCTTTATTACTGATTGTCGTGATTACTCGTGAGAAATTTTTAGTTCGATATCCAGGACGTGCATAGTTTTATGCCTGAAGTTAGTAATTTTGTGAAGCACAAGGGAAATGCCTGTGATTATCATTATCTCCGTACTCTTTTTGGAAAGCAAATGCGTGAATACTAAGCCGCCACGCCATGATGGACAATACTTAACGACTATTACTTTTCTTTTCAACACGAAATTAGCTCGTCCCTCAAAGAAATGGAATAAGTCATAATAGCTGCAATTGCAATAAGTTTTCAAAACTCACCTGTACTTAGTAGGGAACAACTCAACAGCGACAGCATTCATCAAGCCAATACACGCGCCAGACATCTGGAAGACGGCGAATAGCACCACAGCCAACTGCTGGTTATAGGCGAGGTGGGCGCAGATCCCGCTGATGCCGGTGAAGCCCAGGATCACGACGAGGATCGGCTTCTTGCCCACGTAATCGACGAGGAAGCCTACGATGATATACATGGAGGAGAAGACCAGCCCGATGTAGATAGAGCGCTCAAAGGTTGACGTGTGGATCGTGTCGTCGCAGATCTGTGGAGTTAGGAGTTTATTATTAGAAACTGAATTTCAGAACGAGCCGGATTTAATGGTATGCGTATCCGAAAATGTAAACTTTCAAAAACAATAGTATTTAGGTAGTTCGATATTGAAAGATTAACATGACACTTTGGGTACAATGTTTTTAGTTATATTTCAAATTCTTTAAAAATCTAATGAACTTTTCAATTTTTATCAAGTGATAGATTGGGTCTACGGATTTTATATAATTATTTTCAAACTTCGAGCCGATCGATTCGATCCAACAGGTTAAGCTACGCTTGCCGGGGTTGGTCCGTGGGTGGGTGATCATCTTTACATACCGAGACTGATCCGTGCCTCGGAATGCACGTTAAGCCGTTAGTCCCGGCTGTAATTCGTGGATCTTTGATAGTCATTACGGGTCGTCAGAAGCCCGAAAGTCTGACAACCAGTCTTAGCAAGGGGTATTACCCAATTACTGGGTTGTGGAGGTCTGATAGGCAGTCGCTCCATGTAAAATACTGGTATTCAGCTGCATCTGGTTAGACTGAAAGCCGACCCCGACATAGTTGGGATAAGGCTAGGCAGATTGATTGAATTATTTACAAACTTGTCTAAACCCTTAAAATTTTTTTCAGTACCTGCAGTTTTAGTTTGAGTAATTTTAGTTATTGTTAGACATCGGTGATGTGGGTCGTTTTATATTTTTTCGAACTTACCATAGTGCCATTATAGGCTGCATCTCTGCCTGCATCGAGCACGTCACAGATCTTAGTCTCCCCTCCCTCGTGATTAGCAAGGGAGTTGAGGATGGACGGGAACCACACGTAGAAACCGTTTGTTCTGAAAACACAACACAAATAGTTAACCTTGGTGCAAAAGGAACTTGGAAAACAACCCTTTTAATTGAAAAAAATACCACGCACGAGCGTTTAAATAAATACATATTCCACGATTTCAGCCAAAAAAAAATGGAAAAAAAAATAGAAATTCATTTAAAATGTTCGCTACACTGTCCTCTCATACCAATAACACTGTAATTGAAAAACATTGTAAAAACCATATATTTTTAAAAGAGTAATCGTGGAGTTTCTTGCCGGCTCTTCTCCATAGGAAGCGACCAATTGGAGCCGTGCACCTAGCTTCTGACGTTTCATAAGCCCTTGTAGGTTTCATGTGAAATAAAATGTTTTGCTTTTTTGTTTGCTACTTTACAACTTGGGTTTTATTCAAGCCATAGTAGTGCTGCAAAAACCTAACCATGCTAACAGAACTTTGTGCTTTTTGCCATTGTCATAATTCCAACTTATCCTAGCAAAAAAAGTAACTCCCAGACCTGGAAAAATCTGTACCAATACCTACTTATTATAAATTAAAGTCACTTTTGGTGTCTGTTTGTGTGACTGCGTTGTTCTTCTAAACTTCGCAATAGATTTTGATGCGGTTTTTACCATTGTTTAGAGAGTTTATTCCGGAAGGTTTATGTGTAAAATATATTAAAACTTACTTAGCATAATAAAGAAATCTGGATGTTTTGTCAAGTCGTAAAAACCGAGCGAAGCGGTTGCTAGTTAAACATAAATAGTAATAAAACTTACGTGGCAAAGATCCCGAACTGCACGAAGCAGGTGAGAGCAGTCCAGGGCAGCAGTGGTTTTTTGAACAGAGGAACCGTCTGCTCCTTCATGGACGCCCAGATGGCGGCCGCACCCTTCACGTTGGTGTTCTTTGTCATCTGGTTCTCTACTATTAGGGACTTGATCTGGAATGATAAGAAAATTATGAGACTAATTGAATTATTGATCTTCGTAATAAAATTTAAATTAATTAATGGTAGTGAGCTTCGTTTTCCGCCATCTTTACCCAAAATATCATGATCCGGCCATATTTTTGTTTTTGGCCTAATAGCCGAAGCTTTTGCCAAGCCGAAAATCAGAAGTTCGTGAATTGTCGTGCGTCATTCGGCTTACTTCGCTCGGAAATACCTATCAGGTATCAATACAACATGAAATACACGATTTTTTTTATTCTCTAATGGAATGATCGTGATTAAAAAAGTGTAAAAAAAAAACCTGAAACAAGATTCAGTTTACAGAGGAAATATTAATATTTTTTAAATGTCTAAATAATTTAATTTTTCGGCCAAAAATAAGATTAACGCCGAACCTTTTTTTTCGTTTTCGGCTGGAAATCCATTTTTGGTCGGACACTAATTAATAGTGAAAAAGAAATGTTGGCTGAAGGTTTCTAATAAAACAAATATGGGCGAGTATAGAATAACGTCAAAAGTTACTTAACGGTTTCTTATGAATAGTAAATAATTACTGAATGATAAGAATAAAATATAAGCTGAAGTCAATCGTGCTTTGATGCCTGAACAAATTGAAAGCCATGCAACTAACACTACAGAAATTCAATTTTTTCCGGGCACTTAACTCAA
The DNA here is from genome assembly GCA_949152395.1 of Agrochola litura. Classification (NCBI taxonomy): domain Eukaryota; kingdom Metazoa; phylum Arthropoda; class Insecta; order Lepidoptera; family Noctuidae; genus Agrochola; species Agrochola litura. Next base: position 31,784,175 of record OX424490.1, on the reverse strand, counting down.
GAATCGCGCGGTTTTTAGATAAGTAATTACTTTAACCCATTTCCAATCAATGAAATTTCTGATAAGTTAAACAATACTAGCAAAGAGACAAACGAACATAAAACATTTAAACCTAAAAATAATACTACAAATACTTACAGGAAAAGTATCCTCAGCCATCTTAGTATTTCGGAAGTAAATCCTCTTGACAACATTCAAGGCTGTATCATACTGGCCAGTAGCGAACAAAAACTTGGGGCTCTCTGGTGCAAACATCAGAAGTACGGTTCCTAACGCGAAGGGTATCGCACAGGCCACCACCAGGAGCCGCCAGGGACGGTACTCGATACCCAGGAACGGTATCGGATACGCGAATTCCAGAGGCAGAATGAGCCAGGAGACACCTGAAATTGATTTAGGAACGTATTATTTATTTATATTTATTTATATATACTTTATTGTACACCACAAAAATACATAACAAAAATAAATCAAATACTACAAAATATACAATGGGCGGCCTTATCGCTTTCCGCGATCTCTTCCAGGCAACCTTGAAATGGACAGTGATTTGCCTGGACATAAAATGGGGCTGTCGTTGGTGCAAATAATAAGTATATTATATACTAGAATAGATACACAAATATATACATATCCTAAATAATGTATACATTAATACATACATACTTACTAAATATATAAGCAACAAAAATAAATGAAGATTATAGATAATTACAGTTACGAGAACAAGATCACAACGACAAGTAATGTTCCTTTATGAGTCTCTTAAATACATTAATATTATAAAGAGAAGAGATTAGAGAGATTAGATTAGTTAGTAATAAGCTAAAGTTTTTATATCCTAGTTTCAAGCCTAGATTTAGTGTATCTTTTTAATGGTTCTTACTAAAGTCCAGTTATTATAAGTAGTTATCAGTAGCAGACGCCTATTCAATACAGCTTGTGATAATTATGAAATTGTGTAACAATCTTCTTAGTTGCCATAAAAGCCGCAGGCGCTTCGCAAGTAACAGTTAAGAAATTACCTACTACAGTCCGGCTGTCGAGAAAATGTGTTCCTGACACCTGTCAGTTGAACAATTTCTAGCAGTATTATGGATCATATTCGCAAAACACATGTTCGTTTCTAAGAAACTGACAGGGGTTAAGAATGCATTCTTTCGACGGCTGGACTGTACTTGATATTTGGCTAGATGTATATTATTGCTCTGTTAGGTACCTACTCAATCTGCCTAGCCTTTTTCCAAGTATGTTGGGGTCGGCTTCCAGTCTAACCGGATGCAGCTGAATACCAGTATTTTACATGGAGCTACTGCCTATCTGACCTCCACAACCCAGTAACTGGGTAATACGATACCTTTTTGGTAAGACTGGTTGTCAGACTTTCGGGCTTCTGGCGACCCATAACGACTGTCAAAGATCCACGAATGACAGCCGGGACCAACGGCTTAACGTGCTTTTCGAGGCACGGAGGAGTCTCGATATGTAAAGATGGTCACCCATCCACGGACCAACCTCGGCAAGCGTAGCTTAACCTGATGGATCGAACCGTGCGGCTGTTATTACTAAGCCACGAGCTCCTCCTGCTCTGTTAGGTTAGGTACTACATACATGAATAAAAGTATTATTTTTAAAGCAGATTCTTAAAGCATAAGGCGACTTACATGGCAGGATGACGGTGCCGATTCCGACAAAAGAGGATCCGAAGGCAACCATCTTGTCTCGGTGCCGTAGATTGTTGAACTCGCCGAGGTACGTGTACACCACGGCTGATGAGCCAGACATGCTGCAAATTGAAACAGAAACATTTTAAAATAAATCTTCTACATGGTACTAGAACTCCAATCGGCGTTACATAAGAGGAGACTCAGAGCATGCGTGTCTAAAAGTAAGTATTAGAAGCAAGACCCAACGAGGGTATTAATCTTAGTTTTCAAACCATTATAATAAATAAATAATAATTTATTTCAGATTCATCTTACGATTACATCCAAAGTCAAATAATTTATTTCAATAAGGCACATAAAAGGCACTTTTGAACGTCAAAATTTACAAAAAATAGAATTGATTCTAGTCGCCCCTTCCAAAAAGTAGTTTTCGTATGGAGAAGAATGGGCAAGAAACTCCACCGTTACTCTTTTAAAATGTTTTACAATATTTTATATACATTAATTATACATATAATTATATGTGAAGACGATGCACCTGGAATAAGATTACTATACCACAATAGATAAAAATAATTAAAAATGAAGCAATGACAGAAAAAATAATTATGTAATGGATACATGGTGTTCCATATTTGTTAGTACAATTGCGAGCTTACAAACTAGTGTTAGTAATAATTAATAATTATTGAATTATTATAATAATTTAAACAATTCTTATTTATTACAATTTCTTTCATTGTCATTATTTGGTAAGTTTCTGCGGACCGATATTAATATGTGTACCATACACGTCTATCCTCCTATCTACTAATAAAAGTGCACCAATTTCATCTTTTACCATTAATTCAAGTTTTTTTATTAGTTTACTACAGAATTAGCTTCCGCCAGCGAGTTCACCCGCGTGATATCTTTATAAATTATAGCCTATGTTACTCAGTGGTAATTTAGCAGTCTACTGGTGAAAGAATTTTTAAAATCGGTCCAGAAGTTTTGAGTTCATTCATTACAAACAAACATACAAAAAATCAAATCTTTTCTTATTTATAAATATTAGTTTAGATGGGCCAGCTCGTGACCCCGATCTCGCCTCATGGAAAGCGATGGATGAGGTCTCTCGGTTTTCTGGGAATCCTAAATTCAGCTGTGAACTTCTACTGCAATTGTTTAAGTGGATTTCATTTGATATTTTCGCTTGGGTACTTAAGCTACAGCTTGCTTGCAACTTGCAAATAAATGAAATAAAATTTAAAACTCATAATAAAAGTACACTTTGTAAACAAGCATATTACAAATTAGAGGATTATGTCCAAGATAAGAATGCTTGGAAACATGCTGGTCTTGCTCCATAAGACAATTTAAAATCTAGACAAAATCAAACTGGTTGCTAATTTAATTGCATAATTTATTATTTTTGTTATATGTTTTATATTCTGTGATTACTTCCTCACACACGGACTTATTAATTGTAAAATTTTTGGAAAATTTTCTACGTTTACAATGTTTGTAAATATGTGAGCACCATGTATCTATCACATAATTAATTTATCTGTCGTTGCTTTTTTTAAATTCTCTTTACCTATTGTGGTATAGTAATGTTATTCTAGGTGCATCGTCTTCACATATAATTCTTTAACTAATGTAGGTACCTATACAAAATATTGTAAAACATTTTAAAAGAGTAACGGTGGAGTTTCTTGCCCATTCTTCTCCATACGAAAACTACCTTTTGGAAGGGGCGACTAGAATCAATTTTATTATGATGTAAATTTTGACGTTCAAAATTGCCATACAAATTGCCATTTGAAATGAATGATTTGACTTTGACTTGATGACTTGACTTTGACCTTTCTTCGAAATATGCATATAGAGTTGAAAGTTAAAGTCAAACAACTTACAATATGGCGGACATAAAGACCAGTACGCCGAAGGAGATGACGTCGGGCGCAAAACTGGCGAATGCTGAGAAGATGGCGGAGATCAACATGGAGAACAACATGACTGGTCTTCTGCCCTGTGTGTCCGCCAGCCAGCCCCAGAAGTATGACGTCAGGATTATGGCTGGAAATGTAAATTTATATTTTTAACCGACTGGAAAAGTTTCGTCTGTACATATTTTTATTATGTACAGAGTGATAGTCTAGTGGTGTAACCATCAGACTGCGAAGTCATAGGTTTCGAGTTCGAACCCAAAGCTCAACGCAATAAAAAATAAGGCCATTTAAGTGGCATATTTTGATACTCGCAAATAAATCAAAACCTATAGGGTACTTCCCGTTGACTTAGAATCATGAAATTTAGCACGAAGCCTCAGGTCCTCAGGCCTTTAGGTCTCACAACACATGTAAAGGAAAAAGTCTAAAAAACGTAAATTATTAGTTTTATCACATAAAAACCTTTTTTTACGATTACAAACATACATTTGCAGTTGGAGAATGGATCGTGACGTTTATCGATGTATGGGAGAACATGTTTTCCAACAACAAAGTTAATTTTTGGGATAAATTCATCCCAAATACGGAACCCTTCATTGTGCGTGGTCCGACACGCACTTGGCCGGTTTTTTTAAGGACGTGTAAAAGTGATTTCGATATCCTATTGACAGAATAATGCGCCGTTCAGACCGAAGCAGTAAGTGGCGAGCGCGGATTTATGTACATAAGACAGTTTATTAGATTATAATCAGAGATAATGCAATGTGCCTACGTCTGAAATAATTCCGCGCCCGCCACCACCTTCGTCTGAAATGAGACCAGGCACTCCAAAGACAATTTCCACGCAAACTCCGCCCCAATGCACCCCACCACTCCACTATGTGCTAAACGCTAACACATCAGTAATAAAGTTGAATATCGCGTGCGCTCCTTGGTCGTGTTCAAGCACGGAACTAAATGTCGTAAGTATCAATTCTTATTTCGTTTATAACTAAAATAATAATTGATCTAGAGAAAAAATATCATATACTAAAGTTTGGGGGACTGTCTCTTGTAATTTTGACGTTCTAAAAGTGCTGATTCTCAGCCTAGTTTAGATAAATGACTTTTGATTTTGATTTTATGGATCGAGTATAAAAATTAACGATGAACGTAAAAGCAGTCCTCACCTAAGAAGGGTATTGCAGAAAGCCAGCCCCGTTGCTGCAGCGTCAGGTCCAAGTCACACTGTGCAGCTGGCAGGATGTACCCGAGCGCTAAACTCTGCATGATCATGCCCAGCAGAATGACCCCGGACATCAGCATGTGACAGATGTTGTACAAGCCGAAACCTGAAACAGTGGATACATTATATGTTATCTGAGTAATGCTCCTCCATTGCTCGTCATTAGTTGAGGAATCGGCTCTTTAGAAAAACAGACGTCCTATTAGAGTGTGGCCTTTAAGGCCTCTGCCTCGAATCTTGCGGGCAGTGGGGCGGCGGCGGGGCGGCGCGCCAACGCAGAGTTTTATATGGAACCGCTCGCTCCCCGCGCGGCTGCTTTCGAGGCCAGTTACATATAAATCTATGCATTTGAACGCGCCGTTCCCATGCCGCTGCCGCCGCCGCCCCGTTGCCCGCAAGATTCAAGGCAGAGGCCTTAAACGTGAAGAGGCGTAGTAGCCATCGGGAGCAGTTCAAAGAGTTAGAATAAATATAGAAGGGGGCATTTCTTGGTGTTGGATGTCAAAGTCCTCTTTCTGTCAGTCTTCTTCTTTTCGTGTCGATGGTACTCTAACTTCTTTATAATTATATTATTTTATATTATATGAGCCCAGTAAGTGGCCACGTTGATTGCGGCATCAGTGGCATTCTTTAGGTCGTCCGAGGTGCAGGTGACCGGGCACCTAGGACACTCCAGCAAGTGGGGCATGGTCTGATCAGAAGCACCGCACTCGCACTGGGTGTTAGATGGTTTAGTGGTCCCCCACTTCGACAAATTGTGTCTGCAGTGGTCTACTTGGGTACGCAATCGATTGAGGGCTTTCCATATAGGCCACTGCAGATCACGCCTTTTTGTCAGTAATCCAATGAAAGTGCGTAAATTAAAAAATATATATATGGTAAGATCATGGAGATGCAATGGTGCCGATTCTCTTGTACACCGAACTAAACTATCTAAACTATCACTAAAATTCCTTACTTTTGACTATGACAATCTCAAAGCTATTCTGCAAAATAAATTCTCTAAATTTAATAATAATTTTGACACATCTAAATCGAATTTGACAATCGCGACTCCACACGTGATACCTGACCACGTGAATCTTTTTAGAACCGGAGGCGCGCAGGGGGGGCAGCCTCGACGTGTTTTATATGGAATTTTTCACTTTTTGTATGGAAAATAAGAAAAATTATTACCACATGTAAAGTGTTAGGGGTTTAAGGGTAAAGGGGATCGAAATTTTCATTATTTTTGCGATTGGGCACACCGTTTTCGAGATATGCATAAGAAAAAAAAAAGATTCAGTACTGTTTTTGCATCTGAAGTCGAGGTGTTGATGTGAATTTAAAGTTCATGACAACCAATTTTATTCCACACGTTTTTAGTCGCGATTAAAAATAGTCAGATTTAGTTAGAAAGTCAAAATTTTTGGTGAAAAACGTCAAATTCAGAATAGCAAAACTAATATCTCAGTACCATCTTAGTGCTGTCAAACTAAAAAATTGTTAAATTGTGCCACTTTAGTCTATTTCAGAATGGGAAATCGTCGTTTGACAGGAATAAACTAAATTTTGGTGATTTTTGGTCTACTTTAGAGGCATTTGTGACAAGATAATCGGCACCAATAGCTAATATTTAAACCCTGTTATTTTAACTCGTGGAAAACTTTTAATTCTGCTACAACCTCTCATATTTTACTCTAACGATTAGATTATTAGTTCTATTCTAGAAAAATACAGCATCATTATCTTATTAAAGAACAAACAATAATGAAATAAGTAAGTACAAACAATTTGTTATCATTGTGATGAACATCACCAAGTGGGGTTTCCCTAATTACGGTGTTTGTCTTACGACATAAGACAACATTTTCTATTAGTTTAAAATAGTTTACCTCGTTGCTTTTCTCAAATATTTGCTTTATAAAACAACTATGATAATACTCCCACTACGTATTTTTGACGACTGCGGGATGGCAGTGGAATGTGAAAATAATCTTTATTTTAATTGAAGTTAAAAGATAAAATTATTCATGTGTCTGAACGTGACATGATAGAGAATTTGACTTTTATAAGACATTTCGTTTTATTATTTTATTGCTTTGTATATTAGCTATCTTTTCGTTTTCGTTACTTATATCTTTAATTCCGATTTATTGTCGTTCGATTTGTCCTTTTATCCGTTCACTTACGTGTCTCCACAATCTTCCTTCATTCAAAAGTACACAGACATCTAGAGCCAATAATTGACACTGCACTCAAACTTCTTCTGATAACGGTACAATTACTTAATATGTTTATTTCACATACATAGGTTATGCTCAAAGGGGAAAACAAAAAAACGAGGTTCCAGTAATTATTTTACAATTAGCCCACGTTCGCACAGGTGATTTTTTTCCGCGTTGATTCTTTTTCGCACATCGGATTTTCATCTGCCTCGTTAGTCTAGTGAGACCACTAGCGTTAGCGTTACTGGTGAGCGTGAGGTCCTGGGTTCGATTCCCGGGTCGGGCAAAGTGTTATTGGGTTTTTCTATCTGGAATTTCTCAGTAGCAGCTCGGAGTCTGGATCTGTGCCCGGTTGATGGCAATAGGCTCGCCCTCTATTACATGGGACTTAAAACATAACTGGCAAAATGTGGGTGTACCTGGTACAGGGACACCTCTGCCCAACCCTTCGGGGAAACAAGGCGTGATGTTATGTTATGTGGATTTTCATCGCTCTGCTTAGCACCGAGAGTTGAAAATCCAACAGTGTGTTTTTTCGACGCGCTGGGATGCATTCTGTTGAATTCTCAACGCTCGGCTCAACATCGACAGTTGAAAATCCAGTGCGCGATAAAATCCCGCCGCGATATTTTTACGTCCGTGCGAACGTGGGCTTAGTGTAGTACGAGTATTGACTAATTCTGGATTCTGTAGAGAATGAGGATTAATTCATCTGACTCACTGGATGGTCTTTCGACCCGAAATCGTGTGGAATCTTTCAGAATTATCCCTGCATATTCTAATGGTAACAAAGATCTACGTACAGAAATATGACTGTCCCAGATAATAGTTGAGTAATTTATATTAATTACTCATTGCTTTGTCTTTATTATGTCAGTGGGTCAGGAGTGGTTATCGATACTTAGACTAATATATTTCCTAGAAATAGCAAATATCCCGAATATTTGTTATTTCTAGGAAATATATTAGGCTTATAAATAAAATGGACAATTTAGATTTATACTTAGTTTGTTTTCAGCAGATTTCAAACACTATCTTTGAAAATACAAAGTTCTTTACGGAAAAGTAATTGTTAGCAAAATCTGATTTTTAGTTTGTAATTTATCGTGTGCTATTTTTTTTTCCTAATTTATGTTTAATAGGTATTTTGTACCGACCTTTTTTATGTTACATGTTTATCAGTGCAAACTTGTAAATGGCCTTCAATTTTATAGAATTTAAGAACACTGTGTAAGTTAGCTGTAAGTTTCCCGAATATAATAAAATAAAATAAAATGTCTCAATATAGGAAAAACAATTTGCCTAACCTTTTCCCAACTACATTGGGGTTAGCTTCCAGTCTAACCGGATGCAGCTGAATATCAGTATTTTACATGGAGAGACTGCCTATCTGACTTCAACGATCTCGGTAACACGATACGCCTTGGTAGGACTGATTATCAGATTTTTGGGCTTCTGACGACCCGTCACGACTGCCAAAGATCCATGAATGGCAGCCGAGACCAACGACTCGGAAGGGTCTCGAAATATTATGATGTCTCAAATCTCAATATAGGACAAACAAATATATTTTTAGTCAACAAAGTATCAAAATTGAATGTATGATTTATCATATTCAACTGAGTGTGAGAACGAATGTCACAGTTAATTAAAAACGATGCGAAATGATAAAATTCATCAAAAAAATCAATTAAACGAGTTTATAAAACTGTAACTTTTATAAGCCATCTTCTATTAATGGAATGAGCTTGTCGTAATAAACTTAAATTAATATGATCTTTAAATGAATGAACTTTGAACATCGTCTGACCGGTCTTTGTCTTAACTGAACCGATTGAGACTCATTTAGATAGCAAATAATATTTCGCCGATCTTGCCGTTGTGCAATAAGTAGGTAAGTACTTTGATATTTTATTTCTGCTGCAAGAGCTTATCTTGACAAGAATAATATAGTTTATTCTTACTTTTTTTTTTGATTAATAACATTAGCTTGCATAGCTCTATGAATTTTAGCAAGATTTTAAAAGTGTCTTTGAATTGTGAAATATCCCGTTTTATCAAGTTTCGGGCGATTCGTTCGACGCGTTCGGCTCGGATAAGTGTGCGTTCACGTAAAATATGTGTTCAGAAAATCTTCCGTTTCTGACCCAAATACAGTAAAATAAAAATATTCATACGATTTGAGTAAATTTCGTAATTATTTATCATCTTTCCTCGTGCTAGTTATAACAATATTATAATATTATGTTGACGTCACTTACCCGATAACAACATGGCGTCATCGAGAGACGCAGCTGTTTTGTCAACTTTCTCGCCGCTCTTGTCTATTGAGCCGTTCATCGCCATCTCTGCCTCTAGAACCTGAAAGAAATTACCATTGAATATTACGATTATAAATAGTACAGCACCCCAATTGCGTAACACACTCTCAATCATAATCCGAAGTATTTTGAAGGAAATTCATTATCATTGCTTCATATGTTTAAAAATTCGTCTGCTAACAACGTAAATAATGCAATGAATATTCTTGAATTGTCAAAATGAATGGAATTAGAATTGTGACCGTGCTTCGCAATTCGCATGTAAAAAATCATATAAGTACTCCAATTATAATTATGTCTCCAATGTATTTGAAACCATATGGACCAATTCACCCGTGTTTACCAACACATATAGAAAATACTGACTAGGATATTTGGCATGAACTTGTGGAGAAAGTAATGAGAATCCCACGTCGTCGCTAATCACTTAACTAATTTGGGGTTTTTTAGACGCTACACGATTAAAAGCTTTAAAAAATATTTGGTCTTTATATCCCTTAAAAAACTGACCAACAATCACGAAAAACACTGAGTGATTTTGACAAAAACTCGAAGCAGTGATACAAGAATTTATAGCTAAAAGCGTGTTTTGTGTATTTTAAGCAGTTTTTCACAAAATGTAGTCGTTTCCAGGCATCAGAATTACCTCCACGTCGGGTACTATGTCATATTCATATGTTCTTTCTGCTGCCATGATAAACGGCCTTCAGTCTACTCGAGACCTAGAAATTTGAAGGTGATAATGTTTTGTTTTACTGCATTATGCTGGTCACAGGTTACAGTAGATTATGTGGCGATCTATATTTTTGATGTCTAGAAGCAGCACTCATTATTGTTTTTCTTTTAAATTTCCGAAGAGTATGACCGTCAGAATTTCGCTTTTCGTGTATAATTGTATCCTTTTTGTGTCATGGCTAAAAAGAAGGGTCTTCATCTCATCCGCAGGATCTACTTTGCATTACTTACCATTAAGAGGCTTTATCCTAAAAGTTGGCAACGTCGTAAATAGCTGTCAAAAATTTACCTGTTTTGATTAATTAAGCAATATTACTGTTTGGAATTAAGAAATGTGGCTAACTAGGGAACTAAAATATTGATTGAAAATTCAATAATGAATATCGTATTTTAAATACCGAATATTTAGTTTTAGAAGTAAAAAACGTATTTGGAAACTTTCCAAATGCCTTTTTTACACCTAAAATTGTTACAACATCTAATTCAGTGTTATAATTGCAATTAATTATTAATATTCTAGGGAACTAGTTAGCCACATTACTTATTTCCATACAGCAATATTGCCAAATTAATAAAGACAGCGAAATATTTAACATCTATTTGCAACGTTGCCCACTTTCAGAATAAACGCTCTTAACATTTGTAATGCCATCAATGCTTAAAACAACGTTTTTGGCGCAGCCGTGAGGGACACACTATTATTGTTAAAAAATATTTTCACTTTTTATTTTGTATTTTGTGTTTCACGAACTGTGTCCAAATAAATATTATTCTTTCATTCTTTTACTTTATCAACGAGTTGTGGACAAGGTCGTTATGAAGAAGTTTCGTCTGTATTTTATAGGTTCATTTTATTTTGGCAATTGGATATATAAATTACTTATCATTTTTATTTAAACTTTTATGTGACTCTTAGGTTCCAAAGAGGTGCTTACACACGTGAACACGTGAACACACCCGAACGGGTCGGCATGATACGACACAGGCCGGGCCGCAAAATCGAATGCATATTTTGCCGAATCGTTCCGAATTATGCTGACCCGAACAACGAACTTCCTAGTCACTCTAGTAGCCCTAAATAGGTAGAAAATTAGCACCGTGTTATCTTCAAACAGTTGTCTAAAAAGGATTAGAACTCTGTTTTTCCAGTTATCTTGTTTTGATGAAAGTCGAAGTTCCATGCGTTCTCATTATGTTATTGTTTCGCGAAATATTCCATTGACTTCAATGATTAAAGAATCTTATCAAAATGTGTTTGCTAACTGGTATGTAATAAGTTTTGTTATGTACTTACCTAGTATTATTCTACACTGATAATACATTTTTAAATAAAATTTTGATTGTATTAATTAGCATTCGTCCTTTGCGGACTTTTTAGTCATTCTAGGAAAATGTAAAATCGTAGATTGACATTAATATGTAATTATAAGTATTAAGATATTCTTTCAACGTTAATTTTGTTATCAAATAAAGAACTACGTGAAATGCGTAAGAATAAAATACAATAGAATATTCTTTATGTACCTATACGCAGAATAATTCAGCAAACATAACCGATTTTTTTGAAGTGAAAACTTCTTTAGGCGCGTTGGGCATTTTTTAGATAGGACTAAACTATTGATTTCGCGACCTGTTACCGACACCGTGGAGTAAAAGACATCAACGCGTTGGTTACCGCTATGCCGATTTTTTTTCAAGTTTTCACTTCTGTCGGTACTCCCAGAGTCAATTTATTTTTTCCTTTGTTAAGTATGTGCAAATTACAGGCGTATTATATATAATACGTAACTTAAGGACTGGCCATTGTTATTTTTTTATTGCTGATTGGTCCTGGTCTTGACCCAATCAGCAATAAAATAAAAAAATGAGTTTGATGTCTTCTGTCTTCGAGTCCTGATGGAAAGCGATGGATGAGGTCTATGATGGAACGAGCGGGCCAGAAGATACTTGTTGAGATATCTAAAAAATAAAACTCGTTGGAGACTTTGATGAAGTCTTTATTTTTAAACTGTTTGAGTATAAGGTACAATACCAGCTGTTATGCACCTTTTTTATAATATTCAAATTATAATATAGAAAGGTCATTGAGCATCAGGTAGACAGGCAACCAGATCGAGTAATAAATCCTATACTATTAAATGAACAATATTTGTATTTTATTTATATTTGTAATAATCACGTTCTCGAAAACGGCTCTAACGAAATAAAAGTTGCAATATAGAGGTTTATGGGGATGAAAAATCGATCTAGCTAGGTCTCATATCTGGAAAAAATCGTTTTCTCAATTTTCACAGCCTCGGAAATGTGATACAACGTTGGTATACCTGGACGAAATGTTTATCTATTTTCATCCGAGCAGAGCTCGGTTGACCAGGTACTATAATATAATATGGATTACCTACTATTTTTTAACATTGCAAGCACATTTCATGATAACGACCGTATGAACGCCAAATGACGTTTTAGAATATAATGACAATAATAAAATCAAAGAAGTTGCAATAGCTTATGCTACAGCTAAATATAATACTAATTAAATAATTAAAGATTACAATTAATAAAAGTCACAAGCTAGATGAGTAATGAAGGTATTAATTAATATCAATATGCCTTGTCTGCGATACGATATCTGTATTGTACGAATTATTTATTGCGGCCACAAACGGATTATTGATTTACCAGGGGATCTACAGGGTACTATGGCAGTTGCTGACGAACGAATTGATTTATCAGAGGTATAATAATACCAGCCTATTATTGTCCCACTGTTGAGCAAAGGCTTCTTTTTAATCGACTTCCAAAAACGAGGAAAAGGTTTTTTTTTTTTTATGTATGTCCACCGATTTCTCCGTCAATTGTGAACCGATTTTGAAAATTCTTTTTTTGTTTGAAAGGGTATGCTCTCGAGGTGGTCCCATATAAATTTTATTATCTTTGCTTCGATAGTTTTTGAGTTATCTTCAATAATACGTACTTTTTCCCATTAGTATGTGGATGATATGAGAAGTTCCTGTCACTGTTATTTACATAGCAGGTAGTGGTATTCGAATTTGTGTGGGGTAGGTACCACAACTAAAAAGAGAAAAATTAAAACTTTTTACAAAAAAAAATAACCGACTTCCAAAAAACACTACAAAGTGAAAAATAACTTTCGGTCGGTTGTTTTTTTTTTCATACATAGAAGGCACAAGCATGTATCACCACGCTTGCTCAAGACGGGTTGGCGATTTCAGACGTTTAAAGATTATGAGGCATTGTTATTGCTCAAATACGCAATAGTCGATGAACTCAATGTTATTGAAGAACTAGAGCTGATATCAGTGAACTCAATAATTATTATTGACAAATGTTTAAAAAGAAAACATTCTGGGGAGTTATGAAATTTTTATAATAAGCCAAGCGTTATACAGTAGGGGTGAAATGGGTTGAAGAATAATGTAAACGGATCTTCTGACAATTGCTAAATATTGTACTTTATAGAAAGAACGTCAAAGATTTTCTTTGACAGAAGGAGCAAAGGACCAGCACCCTAATTGCGGAACATACTTTCAATCATAATCCGAGAGTTTTGAAGGATATTGCTAATACATTGCTTCATATGTTTGAAAAATTCGTCTGTCTAACAACGTAAATAACGCAATGGACGTGTGTGAACCCATTGCGATCAATTGTCATTTTATGTGTGTTACGAAATTACCCCGCAGGGTGGTAAATTACCCCGCGCACATCTGGGAGTGGCGCGAGGAGGCGAAACGCCGGGGCTTAACTCCGCTGCCGCGATAAATCACGGCACAGCGGACAGAGCTCCGGCGGGATCTCATGGCGGCATGGAGAGTGCAATTGTCGCAACCTAGTGCTGGGCGCGCCACAATTGCGGCGATAAGTCCCTTTTTTGAGGAGTGGCTAGAGAGGCGCCACGGCGTCCTCACCTTCCGCCTTCCGATAAGGCGTAAAGAAACGCCTGGATGTTACCATTGTGTGGATCGCCCGGAGGATACGGTGGAGCATACGGTGGAGGTCTGCCCGGCTTGGGCGGGAGCATCGCCGTGTCCTCGTGGAGGTGATCGGTGGCGGTGATCTCTCGCGTCCGGCCTTGTCCCAGGCCATGGTACGGAGCGAGAAGGCATGGGAAGCCATCACCTCCTTCTGCGAAGCAGTAATGCTCGCAAAGGAGGAGGCGGTACGCGTGAGGGAGAGGCAAATTTCGCACTCTCACGCCCCTAACGCCGCAGGAGATGCCCTGGGCACCGGGAATCGTAAGCCGATTCCCGGCTACCGAAGGCGCGGGATTGCGGACGGTGAGCAATGGGTAGCTCACCGTCCGATAAAGACCAGGCCCGGGTCGACGGCGCGTTGTGTTCCACGCGCACCTCAAAGACATGTCAGCAGAACTGACGGGGTCCCGGAAAATCCGAAAGGGACACCGTGGGCCCTGGCAACTTGGCAAGTCTGACAAGCCTTAACGCTCCGCCCAGAAAAAAAAGGGTGGTAAATTAAATTAAAGAATGGTACTTACTACATTGTGAAATATTTTTTATTTCTTTATTATAACAAAGATATACTACACACTTGTAATATCTTAAGATGACCCTTCATTTATGAACCCTGATATGATCTTAATGGCTTTTTTATATGTACTTACCTACCCACGTGCCGAACATTTGTCGTCAATGTCCAAACCGTTGCGTAGTTACATAATTTTAGAGCCTTTTTGTATATTCATGGGGCAATGAACGTCATACTGATGCCGTAAGCTTTTGTATTACCATAGTACTTTAGGTAGGACGTAATGTGTGCGCTTAATAGGCATATTAGGCTAAGCTGGCATTTTGAAACCATAATTTTGGCCTGTATAGGTGCAGGGTGAGTTCATAGAAAAATCTCACACATGGGTTCTGAAAATCTAATAACTGAAAGATTGTAAAACTAAGGTTAATTGGTGTGCTTGGCTAATCACTAATCAGAATAACAAACATAAGTCAAATGGTTGTGTTTGTCAGTCTGACAGCGAATTTTGTTGCCTTTTAATACCAATATATTCGTATAGCAAATGGTTTTCTAATGCTGGGTTCCTATAAATAAAAACGAATCGTATTGCTTACCAATGGTAATTTTTGTTATTGCCAAACTGGGTATAAAAATAGATTAATAACTAGTTTTACCTGTGATAGCTACTTCCTTAAAATTAGAAATTACTTACTACTTAGAAATTACTTTCCTTTAAATTAGAGGATTATATCCAAGATAAGAGTGCTTGGAAACACGCTGGTCCTGCTCCATAGGACAATTTAGAATCAAGACAAAATCAAACTGGTTGCTAATTTAATTGTAAAATTGATTATTTTGTGTTTTATGACATTGATTTTATATTCTGTGATTACTTTCTCACACACTTATTAATTACAAAATTTTAGGAAAATCGTCTATTTTTACAATGTTTGTAAATATGTGAGCACCATCACATATTAAATTATCTGTCGTTGCTTCATTTTTAATTCTTTTTACCTATTGTGGTATAGTAATTTTATTCTAGGTGCATCGTCTTCACATATAGGTAATATTATTTAACTAATGTACGTGCATATACAAACAATTGTAAAACATTTTAAAAGAGTAACGGTGGAGTTTCTTGCCCATTCTTCTCCATACGAAAACTACCTTTTGGAAGGGGCGACTAGAATCAATTTTAATATTTTGTAAATTTTGACGTTCAAAAGTGCCATACATGGGCCTATTTGAAATAAATGATTTGACTTTGACTTAAGGGAGGGTCTACTATGCAAAGCTATGAGGTCTTTTCCTCATTATTGGTGAAGATACAAGAGTCTCAATTTTAACGAATAACAGTCCATAAATTTATAGGAATCGGCTATTAGCTACCCAGGCGTTATAAATCTAATCCTCGTTTTTATTAACACTATGCGACAACTACAGCGCACTGTTGGATTTTCAACTATGGCCGAGGCTTGAAATTCAACAGTGTGCTTTTATCAGGCAAAACATTTAGGTATTGCGAAGTGTCAGTGAAAAAAGGACATAAGTAAACTCAAGTCTATGATAGCGATGTTTACCTATAATTTGCATCACTTTTGACAAAGGGTCAGAGTAGGTAAACAGAATGTTATCGTAAACTTAAACTCAGGACGCAATAGGTTATTAATTAATCAAGTTCACGTAACGGTTAATGCACTTTTGTTCCGAATATCAGGTTTTATCGCATTTTAATTGGGGTTTATTTTTAGATCAAGTTTTTCTTTTATTTTATATACAACTGAACATTCGCTTTAGTGAGTGTGTGAAACATAGAATTTTAATTAGTTTTCAGGTTCGCGTCTCGAAGGACCAAAAAGTTTGCTTTTTACGGCAGTCACATCAGCGAAAATCGTGCACTTTCTATAAGTATGAAATGTTTTTTGTTAATATTTCCTTATGGGGTAATTTGCTAAACAAAAAATATTACACATATTATTGTTATTTTAAGTCTCTAAGTTCTTAATTTTAAATTACGAAAAATAAATTAAAAGAATTCAGAGAATTTAAATTTTCACACTTCAGTTTTGACGGTAGTTTTTTTACTGTAAATTTGGTAAACGCTAGAGAAATCTGTGACATTAGTCAATTGTAACATTAATAACAAATGTAAACACGCCCCAGTTGGGTTTAACGTAAATATTTTTGTGTTTAACTATCAATAAAATGTTTCATCATAGTTAACTAGATAAGAAATGCGTAATTAATTAATTAAATACGCATTAATTAGTTGTGATTTAATAATTAAATAGCAACTAATTAATTACAAAATGCACAAGCTGAGCTTAAAACAAATTAAACTTAAATATGAAAAAAAATGTACGTAAATAACAACTTAAACCTATTTGAAGGAAATCTCGAAACGACTGATTGACACTTCCCGTGATCCAAGGGCTGGCTTTTACCTTGGCCAGATGCTATACAACGTGGCAATGCCGCCAGTCTTTTGGATACATTTAACACGTCCAGTGCCGTAAGCCCTCCTATTATTTTAAATTTAGGTTTTTCTTAGCGAATACAGGATAAATTAATTTTATTTATTAATTTTAATTAGGTTGGTTTTAATTGTTTTGTTCACAGTAAAGGCTTGTGCAGACCAGCGCGACACGCGACGCGACACAAAGGCGCCGCCCGTCGCGCGACGTGCGGTGCCTTTGTGTCGCGTCGCGTGTCGCGCTGGTCTGCACAAGCCTTTACAAATATTCACAAAAAATTTAAAAGGTTGGAAACTACGTATAGCGACAAGACCCCCTGAAAACAAAATTATACTTCGTTTTACAGTGTTTTATAACACGGTTTTAAACCTAATGCCGTTGACCATCCGCAATTTTAGTGCTTAGTGCAAACGTAAAGCTGCAACCCTCACGGAGGGTTCACTTCTAATATGTATAACGGCATGGCGGGCGTATGAGTTCTTTAAAAATTGGGTGGAGTCCAAATGTTAATACCAGTCGACAGCGATGCGGATGAATTTTTCGACGCCATATTTTAGTTTGTGAATAGTTTTAGTTACTTAATAGTTATTTTATTGGAAGAAGGTACTTTATTGCCCGTACCATAACTTTTACAATTTTGAACACAACTAACTATTTACACTAGGTACTAAATTATAAGTCTAACTAACTAAATTTTTTTATTAATTAATTTGAAAAGTAAATAAAACGTCTTCGAACTTTGATACACTGACTGACCAAATGTGTATTTTTGAACTGTCTACAATCACAAAAGTTACCGAAAATTTTCTTTCTGGTTGTTTTTTCTTATTATAGTCATGCAAAAGTTACACATTTCCCGTCCGTTTTTTATCGAAAATTACCGAAATCAATTTTTGCGTCCGCGGCCCTTTAGCGGTTAAAAAACGGGATACTATTTTAGCTAGCGTAGTGTAATTCCTATTAATTATATCTGTTCGATTTTATCTTGGTTTGTCTAGCTGGCTCTTAATAATATATTATTATAGTAGCTTATTATTGTTTATTAAACAATCTTGATGAGGTAATCCAAGCCACACATTGCGGGAAGGTTACCTTGTTCCTATTTATCACTTGTATGGTACAGAACTGTAATATTATCAATCCTATTAGGCCTACTGGCCCAGTTTCTACAACTTATCTACTTTTTCGTATTTTTTTTTGATGAAGATGAACTAATTAATTATTTATGTAAATCGAAGTACCTACATAGATCTGTATTATAATCCATACATATAATAAAACAGTAGAGTCCGGTGTCTGTCTGTCTGTTTGTTCGCGCACATCTCCGTAACTACTGAACGGATTTTCATGTAGTTTTCACAGATAGAGATTAATTTGGAGCAGAATATAGGCTGTATTTCATTAAAATCGGATGATGCAAAAAAGTTATCGTCACACAAGACGGTATTCTGTTCACGACACGTTGAGCACAATTTCGGAGGTAACCTAACAAAAAGTACCAGGCTCGCATGAATTCAAGATAGTATTAATCATTAGTATTATCCCCACTAATAGGATTTGGATGAAATTTGGGCCACAAATCTATGAGTAAAAATCTGATTTATTTTTGTTGTATTCGTAATTGTCTTGACAAGGTTTGCATGGAAGAAAATTTTGGAAAATCCACCGGAAAAGTCGGAAATACACCCGGGCGACGCCGGGCACGAACAGCTAGTAATTTATATATAAGTAAAATTAGTGAGTTTGTATGTAGGGTGTAATCTTCGGAACTACTGATCCATTTCCGAAAAAAAATTCACTCATTGAAACTACAGTATTGTCGAGTATCATAGAATTTATATGTTGTGTCAAAACAAGAAATTTCATGCAGAAAAAGTTGCGGTCGGGAGTAGTTTTTTAATATAATTATAATTGTTATAGGTACGTCTAAGTTCACAGCACAACCCATTAAAACATTGGACTTTATTTAAAAAGTCGGATTAAAAAAGCCTGACATAAAAAAATTCTTTATGGTTTTCTAATTTCAAAATTAGCTGTCACTTTGACACAGAGTTTTACCGCGATTTTTTTTTTGTATTTTTTTTTAATTTTCATCTTTTATTTCATCCTTCTTGCTTGTTAATAACATTGTTTATAAAAAAAGAATCACGTGTACTCACTTATCGACAAGTTTTAAGTTGAAGCGCGCGCGGTGCGGTGCATGCTAAGCCACTGAACATAACACTGATTACTTTTGACTGTCTCGCGTCTGTTTTATTTCGGTTAGTATCGTCAACATCGGGACAATAGATAAGAGTTTGCGAACCGTTTCGCTTGAACTTTGGGCGCTGTGGACAATATGAGGTTATCGGCAACGGAATATTTAAAAAAAAATCAAGATTAAAATGTATATTGAAATAACCTAACATCCGAGCCATGTTGAAAAGAATGAGCGCCAGAAAAAAATAGTAATTGTATATGATAGCGGATAGTCATTATAGACCTAGATCGGATAATGTGTAATATTATTAACAAATATAATCTTTCCTGATTAATATTTTAATCGTTATGACGTCAGGATGATGTCGATTGTTTGGCGGGGGTCACTCATCTGGATTGTGCGCTTTTATGATTTCTGACGTGACGATATTTTCGTGGACTTCCACGTTCATAAATGTATGGAAATACGTGCACGATATAACGTTATCGTGGACGGAAATTTAAAAACTTGATATATTTCCTTAGCTCCCTGTGTTATCGTGATGCCATGTAGTATATGTATAAACGCACATAGGGTCTCTATTGCTGCTTACAGCACTGAGTTCGTCCGGCAAGGCGTTGCCTTTAAGCTGTTATCCTGTTTCAGAATCTAGCAATCCTGCGAACTCAAGACACCATTTTTTGAAAGAAATTTGGTATATATTATTTACTAGCTGCTGCCTGTGGTTTTGCCTGCGTGGAACCTAATTATTTGTCTAAAATAAAAGTTGCTAATTATAACATCAGCTATCTGCCAGTGAAAGTCCCGTCAAAATCGGTCCAGCTGTTTCGGAGATTAGCCGGTACAAACAGACAAACATTTAAAAATTGTTTTTTTGGTATAAGAACCGTATTTATACTTTCGCATTGAGTAAAAAGCTGTTATTTTATTTTAGCATTACAGACAGACATTTCAATTTTATTTATTTGTATGTAGGTATGTATAGAGTATAGATTGCTGATGAATGTGACAAAAATAATGATTTTCCACCATAGTGGAAATCTCCTATCCTCAATATATACAGGGCGTCCCAAAATTATGGGACATGAAGGGAAAGTACCTTAAATATCGTAGATAGGGTATTTTGCTGAAAGAAGACTTTATGTTATTTTTAAAAGTTAGTAATTCTGCATTCAAAGATTTTCTCTGTTCCTTTCTTTTAAAATACTATGTTACTTCAGAAGAGTTATTATTTTTTGGCCATTCTTTCGATTGGCATCATAAAAGTAGGAGTGTTTTTTTTTACATTTAAGTCGGTTCGATTCCCAGACGAGGCAAGTAATTTTTAGAAAATCTTTGAATGCAGAATTACTAACTTTTAAAAATAACATAATGTCTTCTTTCAGCAAAATACCCCATCTACGATATTTAAGGTACTTTCCCTTCATGTCCCATAACTTTGGGACGCCCTGTATATTTTACTTGAAAAAAAGAACAGTGGAGAAACTTTAAGATTACATTATAAAGTGCGCTTCAATGCCTACTGAAATTACTATAGTTAACTAAGTAGGTAGGTCCGTCTGAACCAAAATTGGAATGTACTGAAATTTGGAAGCACTAAACCTTCCTTCGGGACTATTCCACCAAAGATTGAACACCAGAAACTACTGAAATTATTGAAAAAAATACCGGAATCAACTGGAACTTTGCGGTACGCTCAAAATATAACCTAAATCACACTTTTCACTAAGTTATTTTTCAGGAGTTAACTAACTCTGCATTTATGGTATCTACTCACTTTTAATAATTCCGAACTGACCATAAAAAGTTTTTGTCTGCTACTCATGACACACTCAGATATGTTGTAAAACTGATTAATTTTGTCCGAGCGATATTGAGTAGCTGAACATTTGGCTTGAGATAAATTACCGCGGGAGGGCTGTATCTGGCCGCTTGAACTTGAGGTCGCTTTCAATAGCCGTCTGCGGATACTTACGTAAGTTTTTAGCTAAGTTGAGCTCAGTGGTATACAGTGTGTCTTTATAATGTGCACATATAAAAATGTGGGAATCTATGCTTAATTTTATCGACGGAAAAAATAGTTCTTTTTTTTTTTACAAATTTTTGCTAAGGAAACCGTGTTTATTTTCAATTGAGGGTAGTTTTTTTTCCCAATTTTCATTTTAGGAGGACGCCTATTTACTTCCAATCATTATGGAGTTTCGCAATAGATAAGTTAGTTTAAAAGTTACACCGTTTCAAATGCCATAATTTTTTTTTGTTTGTCGATAAAATTAAGCATAGATTCCCTCATTTCGATACGAGCACATTATAAAGACTCTCACTGAATAAGAATATTCACTTTTGTCATGAGATGATTCTTCTTTCCTGCTTTCGTATCATCATATTACTATATACTACAAGGATTGGTACAGCACGACATTTTCCTCTAAGCATTGCCATTGGAATTTTCAATTTAGGTTTCTTTGAAAATATCTCATACTTTTGTATAACCCAGTTATAGTCCGTGTAATCCACGAAGACGCGCCCCACTCCGCTCCGCGCCGTACTAGAGTTCAGCTTACAGTACAGTAATCGCGGAGGGGGGCGCGTCTTCGTGGATTGCACGGACTATAGCATGGTTGCAGCGGGGTTTATTGCTCAGTGAGCACGGAACTACTTAATACGGATACTAATTTAAGTAAGTACATCATATGTAGTTATGCATGTTTGATAAAAAAGAGCTATGTCTAGTATGTCATTGTGCCCTCATGCTTGACAGCGCTAAGAATTGTCACATTGGTTCCAAGAGCGTACATAAATTGTAATATTTATGGTAATTAGCATTAAATTAAAGACTATTTTTGTCCGTGACTTTGAGTAAACTAACCTGGATTTCCGCATTAAACTGAGTACCAGAGACCCAGTTCTTGGGTCCGATCCATTTCAGGCCATATTCACAGAAACTTAGAATCTTGTTCCCACAAAACAAAACTGTATCGAATAGGAATCTCCTAAAGAACAGATAATCTTTCTCACATAATTCCGTTTTTTCATTAAGTATTTTACTAATTTAATTTAATAAATTAATGGTCCTTAGGTACGTTCTTTTCTAGAAGCTATAAGTCATGTCACATGTGTTTAAAATAGCACTGAAGTCGGAAGACCCGCATCAGATGACCCGAGCAAGTGACGCATTTTGTCGCTTCGTCGCTTCCCTGACTAATTAGCATTATTAGTAGTTTCAAAACGGGGAGGCGTAGGCAAAAAGGCTGCCTAACTAAAATGGATTGGGCGGGTCATGTCAGCCGCATGCATCGTGACCGTTGGGCAACAGTCTCCACACGGTGGGTGCCTGAGGATGGACGGCGGCGCCGAGGTCGGCCCAAGAAGAGATGGCGAGACGACATAGACGCGTACCGCAAGGGTTGGATGGAGGTTGCCCTGGAAAAGGATGCATGGAAGGATTTGGGGGAGGCCTTTGCTCAGCAGTGGGACAGCGTAGGTTAATTAAAAAAAAAAAAATGTGGTACTCGGGGACTGCCGCGGTAAAGCTATTGCATAGGATTACCTCCATACTTCCTATTTGTCAACGCTACACTTGGGATGATGACATAAAACAAAAATTGCGTAGTTTTTGTTTAATGTCATCATCCGTCATTACATGGTAGGCGGAGTGGGGGGTGTTAGGTTTTATTTTCGTTACGGAATTTCTTGATTCGGTCGCCGCGCTCAAAGCCCGCGATAAAAGCTATGCAATAGCTTAAAAGTATTAACAATCAGGTTATTTGTAAAAACTTCATATTAATGATTGATGAATTAGTTAATCTTAACCGATTACTGTTAGAAACATAAAAGTCAAACAGTTAATAGTCGAAGGCGTATGTTCTCCGCATTGGAAATAAGTTTTGCAGGACTTCTCCGCCTTAGTAGGTCTGTGTCCACATAATTTTCTTTAGTCATACCCACTTATATTATTTTATGTTGTCCAACATGTCTACCATCGCTCGTTCTATAGATAAAATGACAAATTGTATAAATTTGATAATTTTTACAGTTGAAAACTGTAGAAAAATTACCTAAGGCGCCTAATTCAGACAATTTGTCATTCTATCTATTTTTAACCGACTTCCAAAAAGGAGGAGGTTATATGTTCGTCGCGTGGGGGTCAATCGCCTCAAGGGAAGCCAGTACTCGCCAAGCTGGTCTAAATTGGCGATCACTTAGATGTATCTCACCCGTAAGGGCGGTAAACTGGTATGTTCGTCGCGTAGGTTTGTTTTTTTTTTTTTTTTTTTTTTATGTATGTCCACCGGTTTCTCCGTCAATTGTGGACCGATTTTGAAAATTCTTTTTTGTTTGAAAGGGTATGCTCTCGAGGTGGTCCCATATAAATTTTATTAACTTGGCTTGAATAGTTTTTGAGTTAGCTTCAATAATACGTACTTTTGCCCACTTAGTATGCGGATGATATGATAAGTTCCTGTCACTGTTATTTACATAGCAGGTAGTGGTTTTCGAATTTTTGTGGGGTAGGTACCACACCTAAAAAGTGAAAAATAAAAACTTTTTACAAAAAAAAAAAACAACCGACTTTCAAAAAACACTACAAAGTGAAAAATAACTTCGGAAGTCGGTGACAAAAAACGAAAATTCAAAACCAAAGACACCGACTTCCGAAATTAAAGTTATTTTTCACTTTGTAGTGTTTTTTGGAAGTCGGTTGTTTTTTTTTTGTAAAAAGTTTTTTTACCATAGTACCTATTAATAACGAACACTCTCTTAGTCCTTCAATTCAGTTTGTCACAAACACGCAGTCAAACAACACGTCAATTACATTCGTAACAAACAAGCGATCGTTGACACACACTACAATATTAATAAATCTTGAACATCAAACTCAACACTCTGGGTTTCTGAAAACGTAATTTTTGCACAGTGTGGAGTGCGCCCTAATTAGTTTTATCATCATCATCAGCCTATAAATGTTCCCACTGCTGGGACACAGGGCTCCTCTCTGTGAGAGGGAGTGGGCCGTAATCCACCACGTGGGCCCAGTGCGGGTTGGTAGATGTCACATGTCTTCGAATTTTCGGTTCTAGGACATGCCGGTTTCTTCACGATGTTTTCCTTCACCGTTTTGAGAGCAGTGGTGATGAAATAATTTACACAAAGTAAAGCGCCTATCTGGGTTCGAACCTACGACCTACAACTCGTAAGTCGCGGCCGTTACCACTGGGCCACCACTGCTCTTTAATTAATTTTATAGCGGGGTAAAAATGATGATGTCTTTAAAAAAAAACTTAAGTAATTTGGAAAAGACATCCTGTAGATATATCTAAATGATGTTATTGTAATAATGATCTTACTAGGTCGGGTTTAAGTCATCAGATAAATAAGGTATCTTAGTTTTCTATTACACTCATAATATTATGTATTTGAATTGATTCATGCACATCAGGATAAATGCATGAATCACGTCTACAGCTCATGGGCAAAAAAAGGAAAAGCTTATAGGTAGGTAACATCTTAGGACTTTGGCTGCAGGGTCCTTGTGTACGCTTATCACAAAAATCCATTGTTTCAAATGATATGTCTTATGTAGGTAGGTAATTAAAATCAATCAACCTGTCATCTCTCGGCATTTCTACTAACATAAGTTTCATAAAATCGTAGACGTCATAGCACTGCACGTTCGTAGCAATGGTGACGTCGGTAAGAGCGGTGGCGTAGCGCATCTGCGCTGTGTAGACTGTACTGGCGTAGGTGTAGCAGCGTCTACGCGGCGTAGCAACAGTGGCGTATCAGCCGCGACGTAGCCGGCTACGCGGTGTAAACAGTAGCGGCGTGGGGCGGTGCACGGTGGCATAACAGCGACTACGCGGCATAGCAACAGTGGCGTAGCAGCCGCAACGTAGCCGTCTACGCGGTGTAAACTGTAGCGGCGTGGGGCGGTGCATGGTGGCGTAACAGCGACTACGCGGCATAGCAACAGTGGCGTAGCAGCCGCGACGTAGCCGTCTACGCGGTGTAAACAGTAGCGGCGTGGGGCGGTGCATGGTGGCGTAACAGCGACTACGCGGCATAGCAACAGTGGCGTAGCAGCCGCGACGTAGCCGTCTACGCGGTGTAAACAGAAGCGGCGTGGGGCGGTGCACGGTGGCATAACAGCGACTACGCGGCATAGCAACAGTGGCGTAGCAGCCGCAACGTAGCCGTCTACGCGGTGTAAACTGTAGCGGCGTGGGGCGGTGCATGGTGGCGTAACAGCGACTACGCGGCATAGCAACAGTGGCGTAGCAGCCGCGACGTAGCCGTCTACGCGGTGTAAACAGTAGCGGCGTGGGGCGGTGCATGGTGGCGTAACAGCGACTACGCGGCATAGCAACAGTGGCGTAGCAGCCGCGACGTAGCCGTCTACGCGGTGTAAACAGTAGCGGCGTGGGGCGGTGCATGGTGGCGTAACAGCGACTACGCGGCATAGCAACAGTGGCGTAGCAGCCGCGACGTAGCCGTCTACGCGGTGTAAACTGTAGCGGCGTGGGGCGGTGCATGGTGGCGTAACAGCGACTACGCGGCGTAGCAACAGTGGCGTAGCAGCCGCGACGTAGCCGTCTACGCGGTGTAAACAGTAGCGGCGTGGGGCGGTGCATGGTGGCGTAACAGCGACTACGCGGCATAGCAACAGTGGCGTAGCAGCCGCGACGTAGCCGTCTACGCGGTGTAAACAGAAGCGGCGTGGGGCGGTGCACGGAGGCGTAACAGCAACTACGCGGCATTACAACAGTGGCGTAGCGAGTCTACGCGGTGAGGACTGTAGCGGCGGCGATGGCGTAGCAGTGGCTACACGGTCTTGTCATGACTTATAGACATCTCTATATTTTCACCGCTCGTTTGTGGCAGCCATCCATTATACATTGCTTCCGCCATCGTACTGTGTATCTAAATTTAATAAATCTTTCTAATCTGCCAGACGATGATCCGGTAGATAAGCAGATAATGTTACCACCTGATTCCATGTGCAGACTGTGACGTCACTAACTAGTTGTGGTAATTACAAGTGACCATGACATGCGTAATGAGTGTGTAAATGAGGAGCTAATACCTTATTTATACTATCTTTAGGTGTCACGTTTAATGGAGTAGTAATTAGGTATGGCAATTGTGAGATTGCCTTAATCTAGATGGTTTACTGACCTGGTCTTCCTTCACCGCTATTAGTAAAGGAAGACGCACGATGGGATGATGACATCAGAAAATAGCTGGACCAAAATGGCAATCTTTGGAAGACCTTGAGGCCTTCCAAAGATTGGCATTTATCTTGTTATATAATAACAATACATGTCAAATGCCCATGTGACACTTACTCTCATGAAGATCGGAGACGCTACGCTCGAAGTTGTGGACGAGTATGTTTACCTAGGACTAACTGTCCAGCTAGGTAGGTCCAACTTCGAGAAAGAGGTCAATCGTCAAATCCGACTCGGCTGGGCAGCGTTCGGGAACCTACGCAATATCTTTTCATCCCACATACCACAGTGTCTCAAGACAAAAGTTTGGCTGACTGGCAACACGCACTGGTCAACAGTGCGTGTTGCCAGTGATGACCTATGGTCCTGAAACGTGGTCGCTCACAATGGGCCTTATCAGAAGGTTAAAAGTCACTCAAAGGGCAATGGAGAGGGCTATGCTTGGAGTTTCCCTACGTGATCGAATCAGAAATGAAGAGATCCGTAGGAGAACCAAGGTAACCGACATAGCCCGAAGAATTGCCAAACTTAAGTGGCAATTGACAGGGCACATTGCTCGCAGAACGGATGGCCGATGGGGCCGAAAGGTTCTGGTGTGGTGACGGCGTACCGGAAGACGTAGCGTTGGAAGGCCTCCCACAAGATGGACCGATGACCTTGTGAAGGCCGCAGGAATCCGCTGGATGCGGAAAGCACAGAATCGGTCGAAGTGGAGGTGCTTGGGGGAGGCCTATGTCCAGCAGTGGACGTCTTTCGGCTGAAATTATGACAATAACAATTACAAACTTACATAATATTTCAAACTTTTTTATTGAACTAAAATCTTCTTTAGACACACTTTAAAAAATAGAAAATAAGTGGCACTTTTTATTTATTTTAATTATTGGTTTAAAATTGTACGTAGTATCAATTGTAGTTTTCAAAGCTAAAGACAGCATAACCTTCTACCCTAAAAAAAGCTTTTATTTACATACTTTTCTCCAGAATATTTTCAAAAAACCAATTAAACTTTTCATAAAATAACGGATGGTAAATTAACTGATCCGTTGTTATTTTATAGGAACGCGGCCTATTACATTTAATTGGTAAGTCAATATTTACCAGTGGTAATTTTCGCGTTGAAGAATCTCAGATATAAATCTTGCCACATCTTACATTGTCAAGGCATAATCTCTTAAACGATGACAGCATAATTCTTATCAGTCTATTAATATTTTCACGTTATCTAATTTATTAAACAACATTATAAAAACCCTAAAGTCATCCTTATGGGCATTATGTCATGCTAATGTGATCTTGTGGATGTTGGTAGTGATATATTACAGCTTACTAAAGAATACTGACGTTCAAAGAAAGGATTTCCATAGCTTATACTCTAATACCGACATATTTATTATAGACCGTAATCTTAGAACGGAACGAAAATAATTAGCATTTGTGTTTTTTTTAAGTCCCTTGGATAGTTATTAAGGAAAACACCTTACACAGAGAGTAGGACGTTGACCACCGAAAATGAAATGAAATGAAAGCAGTCGACTGCCTCGGACACCATGGCCTTTCTTGCAGCAAGAGCGCTGGTCAGTTCAAGCAATAAATTAAAAAAAAAAAAACAAAATATTTTATTTCACTACAAGGGCACTTATGAAACGTCAGAAGCTAGGTGCACGGTTTCAATTGGTCGCTTCCTATGGAGAAGAGCCGGCAAGAAACTCCACGGTTTACTCCATTAATGACATTATCCATCGGGCTTTTGTCACCGCCGGGGTGCCAGCTGTTTTAGAAACCAATGGCTTGGCACGCGCCGATGGGAAGAGGCCATAATGCCTTGGAAGTTGGGTAGGCCTTTGGTGTGGGACACACACCTGTGTCGACACCCTCGCGCCGTCCCATCTTCCTAGCACGGCGGGCTGTGCTGAGGTGGCTGCTGCAGGTGCAGGAAACCTCAAACGGCGCAAATATAACAACCTCACTGATAGCTATATTTTAGAGCCGTTTGGGGTTGAAACACCAAGGCCATGGTCCGAATGCTCATCGAGTATTTCGGGATATCGCCAAGCGGTTGGTCGATTCTTAACGTGACCAGAGAGTTGTCTAGTTTATAGGTCAAAGAATCAGCATTGCCATCCAATGTCAGTGGCAATGCTGCCAGCCTTTTGGGCACTTTTCCCACTGACAGCGATGCGGATGAAGTTTTTGATTCCCAATGAGTTGTTCCTAAATTTTATTTTTTTCCTCTGTATAAACGAAATTGTTTCTGTAAAACGTAACACATAAAAAAAGAAGCTAGATACAGTCGACATTTCCTATCTCTTTTAAAGTCCAGACATAATCTTGGTCAGGTCGTATGAGGACCATGTAGATTTGTGTCTGAAATAGTCTTTTGAGGAAAGAACCACACAGATTAGACTGGACCTGTCCAGTCAAAGCAAGCATTTGTCAGTAATCGTGTAGCTCAACTCAGAACTTAAGGAGCTCAACGACTCGACGACCATACCAAAGAAAAGACATTTGAGTGGGCCGCATAAAGTACTACAAGCGGCTCGACCGTCATTAAAACTAACAGAAAGAAAAAAAATGCAGTAAGTTCTAATCTTAGAACATATTTTGTAAAAAAAAGACAATCTTCTTTACCTATTGTACTTTATTCATTATTGTAATTATGACTGATAATGTTATCTGATTAAAGATTACAATATTATTTATAACATATCCGGCAGAGACAATGGTAGTTTGAAGAGTGCTTGCCTCATACATTCATTAAAGAAAAGTATTTAGTACTAGCTACCTAAAAAAGATAGCACAAGGTCGAAAAAGTCATAGTCGCGACAACTAAATACCCTCATATAACGATAAACTACAAAAAGAATCAAGCCTCACGCGATAAATATAGCTCTCGATAAACACTGCAAGTGTGACCTCTTAATGCACGTGGGAAATGATTATTTATTTCAATTAAAATTGTGAATGTTTTTCCATGATTGGCACATGTTTTTTGCACATGTATAACTAAAGTCCCTGAACACGAACGCTCGACGTAAACAATAAGTATCACCCATTGAAATGAATACAGTATTATAACTAAGCAAATAATTCGTATTTTCAATGATAACATCGTTCGAATTTACGTTGTTTGCTCCGCGTGTTTATGCTAGGCCCACCGGTTTCAAGCATATACACCAGCAGCACTTGGAGAGACGCCCCCCATTTGGTGGATTGGCACGATAACGAAGTTCCACTATTACACCTCACGTAGGTGACCTTACCCTTTTTAACCGACTTCACAAAAAGGAGGTTACTCAATTCGACCGTATATTTTTTTTTAATGTGTGTTCGCGGATAACTTTGTCGACTATAAACCGATTTTGATGATTCATTTTTTGTTGGAAAGGAGATATCCCAAGGGTGGTACCATGATAAGAAAACCAGGATCTGATGATGGCATCCCAGAGTAATCGAGGGAACTCTTCAAATATTACAGGCAAACCTATAGCGATTTGGGTATTTTTTTATAGTAACTCGTGCAGTTGCTCTTGGAAAGCACCATTTAGTTAAGTGGAATTGATGAAGAAGACCACAGATAGCCACCGGAACTTTTCAATAATATGTATTTCACGGGTTACGATTCAATTACTTTAATATGGTTGCAATGAAATTTATGCTCGTCACAATGCATATGGAGAAGTGGAGCTGATGGTGAAGTACCAGGAGAACTCCTCAACGATGAACATCCCTGAATCGGGAAAAGCAATATTTTGTAAAAGGTGATGAGCAGTTGGCATTAGGCTAATGTAACTTAGATAAGTTACAAATTGACCCACTAAAGAGCGAGAAATAAAAACTTAGCTAAAAGTTTTTTAGCCTATTCGCTGAGACGGGCGTAGGGTTTTGTCGGACTCTAACCGACTAAACCCACACGGTGTTCCTCTGATTACCGGGGACGCATGTACCTATTTTCCTTAACCTCACCTCACCTGATGATAAAAGGTGTCACCCGTCTTCAAATATCTTCACATCTATTGTTCGGTATTCTGACTATTTACTGGATAAACTTACGATTTGTAGGTCGTATTAATAGTAGATTATTATACGAGGGGCTAAAATAACCCATTGTAACGAGGTAGTTTTACTCCCGAGCTTTAGCGAAGGAGTAAATAGAAACCGAGTTATAATGGGTTTTAGCGCCGTGTGTTACACTCTACTTTTCACTACGATTGCGAGAAAATGAAATAATCCAATACAATATTAAATAGTTTATTTTATTTAAATGTACAATTCTGGATATTTAACGAGATGTTTTTTTCCGGCAACTTAATTTCAGTCCTCTGTGAAGATGTTCACACTAGATGATGACATTTTCACTGTTCTAAATTATATTACGGTCACCAATTAAATTCGTAAAATGCCTTTTTTATTTTGTCTGTAGCCGCAACGCATTCTACCGAAGAGATTTTAGTTCCATTTACAAAAATATAATGTTCTTCTTTTTTTTTGTGAACCAATAATAAGTCGAATCCATAATCATGATTATTCTACATAAGAATAAAGACTTTTTCGTTTTTCAAGGCTCGTTGGAACAGACAAAAATTAAAAAAAGAATACTCTTTCCCCTAGAGCAAGAAATGCTATTTTTTCCCCGCTCTGGTACTCTATAATGACGGCCTTTTTGAGCAAGAGGAGTGAAAAAATTATTTCATCACCACTGCTCTCAAAACGGTGAAGGAAAACATCGTAAGGAAACGGGCATGCCGTTTATATTATATAGATATTTTCCTTCACCGTTCACCTTCACCCTCGAACCAAAAAATACATTACCAACATGCACTGGGCCCACGTATGGTAGATTACGGCCCACTCCCTCGCACTGAGAGGAGGCCTGTGTCCCAGCAGTGGGAACATTATGGGCTGATTATGCTAAGGGAGCGGCTCGTATGTACCTACTATGTGACAAACACGATGTTTACGAAAAGAGCATAACAACTTGTGGTTAATTACCTTTCCCACTTTTATCACACGATTGCATCGTCTACGGCTCATTAATTGGTCTATAATTAAATGATAATAATAATACTTTAGAGGAAGTTTGTAAATACCGATACTGTATCTTTTTTTGGGAGGGAAATTATCAAATAACTTCTCCCGCTTTGGGCGGAGCGGGAGGCCGTGTCAGACTCTTACTGACTAAAACCCACCCGTGTTCCTTCAGTTGCCATGTTGCCGGGGGGCCACGATTTCCCTTTCGGCCCGTATTAGCAGCCCCGGCAGGCATTGGCCCTAGCGGACCCCGTCAATTCTGCTGACATCTCTTTGAGGCGCGCGTGGGACACAACGCACCATCGACCCGGGCTTGGTCCTTATCGGACGGCGAGCTACCCATTGCTCACCGTCCGCAAGCCCGCGCCTACGGTAGCCGGAAATCTGCCTGTGATTCCCGACGCCCAGGGCGTCTCGTCCTGCGGCGGTTAGGGGCGCGAGGGCGCGAAGTTTGCCTCTCCCTCACGCGTTCTGCCTCCTCCTTCGCGAGCATTACTGCTTCGCAGAAGGAGGTGACGGCCTCCCATTTCCTCTCGCTCCATATGGCCCGAATCAGGGCCGGACGCGAGAGATCACCGCCACCGATCGCCTCCACGAGGACACGGCGATGCTCCGCCCTAGCCGGGCAGACCTCCACCGTATGCTCCACCGTGTCCTCCGGGCGATCCACACACTGGTGACACCCGGGCGATGCCTATCCTCGAAAACCGCAACCTCGGCAGGACCGATACTGTACCTACGATTGAAATATACGACAATAACCTACTACCTAAAATAGAATATCCGGAGTGGTTGTCCTGCGAATAATTCGCAATCGTCGGGTTCATATATGTCACTTTTTGTTTGGAAAACCGGAACGTGCCCACTGTAAGTCTGTAGGCGCGTTCCAGTAATGGGGTAAGAGAGTGCCCTACAGCCCTATAAAGAATGACTTGTATGCACAATAAAGATACACTACGTGTTACCAAGTCAACAATGAAGAATATGGGTCTTCTTAGATGGTACTAGAGTGTAGGTAGATTGGGACTGAGCTTAACGATCTACGCAAATGTAATGCTTGAATATAATTGGTAAAAGTGAATCTGTAGTCATCGAAGATCTGCATTTTTCAGGTTTACGAAAACGTTTTGATCACACTTATGGGATTATTTTGGTTTAGTCACCCATGAATTTATATATCATGCCAACGAAAAATTCTCATCTCGGCATCTTGTCCTAAACCATTGTTAGGTTACACATCAAAAATGGAAACACAGTACCGACGAAAATAATAATACATATATATATCGTGGACATGATAAATAAATTCATGGGTGCCGAGATGGGACTAAACCATTATTTTGATTACAAACACAAGCTGCTATCCGCGGCTTCGCCCGCTGGACCCTAATTCTTTTTCTAAAATAAAAGTAGTCGAAGTTACTCCTTATAACATCAGCTATCTGCCAGTGAAAGTCCCGACAAAATCGATCCAGCCGTTTCGGAGACAAACAGACAGAGAGACAGACCAATATTTTAAAGATTGCTTTTTTGTTATAAATACCGTA
The DNA here is from genome assembly GCA_949152395.1 of Agrochola litura. NCBI lineage: Eukaryota > Metazoa > Arthropoda > Insecta > Lepidoptera > Noctuidae > Agrochola > Agrochola litura. The sequence continues at coordinate 31,751,114 of OX424490.1, read as the reverse complement.
TATCTATACTTTCTTAGGCATTTAGTAAAAAGCTGTTATTTTGACATTACAAACAGTACTTTAAACTTCAATTTTATTTATTTGTAGTATGTATAGATATGCACCGCCCTTCGACTATATTAATTCTGCTTAGAACGCAGATAATTATCTAATCTCTAATTAGTATATGACAAGTATCGTAAGAGACCTTATCGACAAGAAAGTAAACGTCATCACGAATGTTATCGTCGTGAACGCTCTATCAATTAATGATACTAGGAACGAAAACACCTGATCGCAGTGGTTGTTGACTGATGATTAATCAGTCCATATGTCGTGGCCAGATCTTAGAATTGATCATTTCATGAATTGATCGACCATTTCATGAAATGGTTGTGTTTCATGAAATGACCAGCTAAAATTGACCATATCGCAGTAGCGCAGGGTGACTTTATGGAGGAGGTAAGCTGAACCAACAAAAAAAAAAAAAACTATTATTATTAAAAAAACTATAATTATTTACCGTACATCAATCAATCAATCAAAATTTCATTTCATTACATTTCGATATACTACTTTTCTATTATGAGCTTCATACAAATTCCCGATTCCCGAACTCATAAAACAGCTACGAATATGTTTTTCAGTCTGCACATCTTTTTTGATGAATTCAACTACAATCTAACAAAAGTAAACACGGGAACGACTGCCAGTCAGTCATTGATATTTATCGTAAAGGGAAACATTACAATTTTTGAAAAAACCATCGCGGCGTTTGGGATTTATAGTCACATCGGGGCGAGCACGTATTTTCAAAACTTAACCTTGAAAAGCATGTTTCTTCACAAAATTCACACACTATGACATTCTAAAACTATGAATGCCGCCATCCTAATAAGATCGTACTAATTAGTTGTCAAATCTACTCTAAATAAGTAATTTCAGCTTATTAAACTATCTACTTACCCCAAATACCTAATTACAAGGTACTTTACATTCACAACACACAAAACACCATGTTAATCATTCTCAAAACACTATGTTAATCACTGTCCTATAACTACAAACAAATATTAATACTAGTAGTATTGATAAACATATGAATTCAATTAATACTGAGCGAACAAAATGCAAATTAATAAGATTCTAATGCGATTACGTCAAAAAACAACCACATAATATATTTGTCAAACGAATGATGAAATTTTTACGAACTCCTAGCCGAACGCATTACGAAATTTACCGAATCAAATGCGTGTGCCAGAAAGAGGTGGTGCAATAGCAATAATTCCTTCTCGCTCCCGCGCGCACGTTTCTGCTACTCTGTGCCTACAATAACTCGCTACAGACCGGCTTACTCGGCTCATAGAAACCGCGGATCACGTGACCGAAGTGACGTCATGATGACTTTATTTTTTGTAAGGAAATTGAATTTAGCGTAAGCCGGACGCGAATACGAGTTATTTTAGCGCAGTGTTTTGTTGTTGGGTTATTAAGACAATTTTTAATGTATGTAGGCGTTTTGTAATAGGTATTTTAATTTTATGGTGTATCAAATACTTATAGTTTGATTATTCAATGACGATAGAGTGGTTGTGTTCCGAATTTCCAAAGGGAAGCCGGTAGGAATCGGCTTATATGGACAATTCGCCCCTGCCATATCGTTCAAACGTCAACGTTTAATGGTATGTCAGTCGACGTTTGGCCATATCATTAAGTAAGGTATCCATGTAAATATTACTGGCATTCATTAACTTTTAACAATCTGGGTCAATGTATAAATAAAACATTTTAAATAGCTTTCATTCCAGAAGAAAAATAAAATTAATTAGATTTGAATAGTTAAATACTAACCTGGAAAATACTCATGAAATGGTCGATCATTTCATGAAATGATCAATTCCTTAAAGCTGAAGAGTTTTTTTTTTGTTTGTTTGAACGTTGAACGTGCTTATCTATGGAACTACCAGTCGGATCAGCAAAAATAAAAAAAAGTCAGAAAGAACGCTAAGCGAAGACGAAATAACCCGAAGTTCGCACGAACGTAATAAAATCTCTCTCGGTGTTAAGCTGAGCGTTGAGAATCCAACGCGCTGGGACGCCCTCCTCCCAGCGCGTTGAAAAAACACACTGTTGGATTTTCAACCTTCGGCGCTGAGCAGAGTGTTGAAAATCAAATGCGCGAAAAAAAAATCGCCGCGACTTTATTACGTCCGTGCGTACGTCGGCTAATAGTGATAATAGCGTGTCTCGGCAATACCTTGCGACGGGGTGGGACGGGGGAACGAGAAATTTCACACGGATGAAGTCGCGAGCAGAAGCTAGTAGTTTTAGCTAGTGATAAAGGAGTATGTAAGTATCGTAGCGGGTGGCGTTCTGTAGTCTGCCTACCACCATGGGAAGAAGGCGTGAGTTTACGTATGTATCCGTATCTGAAAGTGCACTGACCAAAAATATTATCTCCAGGCTAGAGGGCTTTAGACAACAATCGCTTTCAAGTGTTTCTTATTTCTATAAAGAATTTCAGGTTTGACAGAAGCTTTTGGATAGCTTAGGTCAATGCAAAACAATTTAGACCTCCATCATCGTTATCATTAAAAGAATGTCAGTTTGTCTACGCCCTCCGATCGGAATCTGCGAAATAACGTTCTGAACAAAGCTTCATAAAATATTCTAAATTCGGACGAACGGAGTTTGGATCTAGTATGCAACTCGTCATACAAATAGTAGGTACTACGACCTACGTACACTATCTGATGAATATGCTTCGTACCGTCATTTCTCGGATGTAGGGGTCTACACTGTAAGTCCGTCAACGAAGATATGGGCCCGGCCGAAAATTGTTCGTCCGTCAAAACAGTGCCAAATTCAATTTTTCGGACGGGCATAAACACTTTGTGAGTAGGGACAACTGTCAAATCGTGTCGCATTCAATCTTAGTTCAGTCTCCGAACTAAACATATGTCTTAGTTAGGCACTTAACTTCGGCCGAAACTACGGTCTTCTTGCTTAGGTTGTTATAGACTCCCTGGTGCGGTGCACAAGAAGTATCTTAGTCCAAAGAAATGACAGAATTACATCACTATCCAAACAAGAATACCGGTTGATGTTAGCTAGTCTAGTGTTGGGAGGATAAGAATGCATTTGATACATTTCAATATTATTTGATACTTACCTATTCATCACATCTGTAAGTAGGTAGGTATACATTTACTAATGAAGGGAAATGTCATTTGTATAATATTTTTGGAACCTTTACTCAAGTGTTAATACGCTCGTTTCGAGTCATACTGGGTTTTTATCACGTACTAAAACTGCGCGTATATTTTCTCATATTGTATGGAAATCTAGTTCCTTTAGTAGGTCAGATAGTACAGAATATTTGCCTCTAAATAAGATTATTTTTAAATACAGGGACATATTTTTAACACAGCAGTACCTAATCGATATAGAATCGTATAATGCTCTAGCTAGAGAGTAATGGAATGAAGAAGTAGTCTGTAGGATACAATATGGGCGCTTAAAAAAAAGTTTATTTAATATGCAAAAGAATTTATTTTCTTCTAGTCGAATTTTTAGTTCAGTCCATTGTCATATTTTAGAGTGAAACTTTTATTACATCGTCTCAAACTTTTTCGTCTGTGTGTTGCATGTCGCGTGACGGTCGGTCGCGGAGTAGGGATAAAGTGAAAGGCACTCGTCAGAGCAGCCAAGGCCAATATGGCGGCGCCTATAGTTCGCTTAAAAGTTTAACTTTTACCGTGGTTTCATAAAACCACACAATCCTTTTTTTTTTTACATCATTACATATTTTATAAACCTATTTATAATAGGCACCTGTTTCACACTCTGTCTGTCGCATACCTAAAATATTCTTAATTCTAAATTATAACCCCCTTATTAATAAAACATGTCCATGTCCTATAACCATCAAAGAAGTAATTATATAGTAGTCTATGTAGTAGTCTATGGAAGTAATAAAGATGAGCTATATCACATTTTATCACCATTTTAGTACTGTCTTATGAATAAGGAGGTACAAATATAAAAATATAAAATCTTAAACAAGTAGTTGTCAATAAATAAGTTAAAAGTATCAGCTGTCCCTGTCAAGTTCTTGTGACTTTTTCTCTTGCTCTGCAGCTGGCAGAAGGAAACTGAGGCCCGCACATACTGTGGACAAAGAAAATTATTTAAAACGAGGTGGATAATAGATCTATAAAAAATCCGTATCTGTCAGGCAATACACAACGTGAGGATAGACACATGAAACTTGGAAGATAATGTTCCTTTATGAGCGAAGAGGTACCAACATACTGTCAGAAAGGGTTGTCAGGATCTCCACTCCTAAATGGATCCAAGACGGTGCCCCAGTAGTTAAAAAAGATCCATTTTTCAAGGCCCTGGATTAAAACTCTATACTACAGTACGTACAGACGGCTGGATTTATTGGGTAGCCCGCATAAATAGAAAAACGAGGGATTAATGCATGCAACATTTATAGAAGTTGTTGCAAAATTGATAGCGAATTTTATTACGTAGGGGTTGAAGTTGAGGTTAGTAAGTGCAAGTTTTTGTAGTACTACAAAAACTTGCGTTGACTTGCATGGGTGCAAGTCAACGCTGTTTTATTAATAAGATCCGTATTTTGCATTCGTTGTTCGCACAATTTGGGTTCATAATGATATTAAATAAAATTCAATCCAGATAATTTATTGCCGTCTCATTATCGTTCTTCCGATAATACTCGGTAAGTATATCTGTCATAAATTTTACAACTGAGAAAGGTGACATTTCGATTAATTCAACAAAAAGGCAGCATTGTAATGCACTTTGTTATTAATAATTTCTTGATGTTTTCGATAAATTATTATTATAGAAAAAACCAATGACTGAAAATGAAACAAATGATAACCGGCTGGATAGATTACAGTCCATTGGCCCTCCTAATTACTAGTTACTATCTATGTACTGGATTGCCATCGACACGCTAAAGAGAACATATTCAAATAAAAATGATGTCGTCGTGGTATAAAAAGGGAGACAAAAGAAATGGATAAAAAAAAAGATTTTAATCAAACAATTCAATTAAGTCGGAAACGATAAAACAGTCGAATAAACAAAATCAGTTTGATCTTCTACCAGATATCATCAGTTGATTTTGCATTGTTTGTGCATTTTCGGGCTTTAAACGATACGTAAGCAAGCACAGCTGCTAAGTACTTCCATATTGTGGACGTCAATTCCTTCCATACTCTACACTTTACTTTTCGGGAAATGGAAAAACAACAACAGAGTGTGTTGGGACACACTGATGGAGAGATGGGTCTCTAGCAACAGCAAACGACAGCGTCTCAGCGGCCAGCGGCCCAGGAAGTGATGGCGGGAAAAACTCCGCCCCTTTCTCAAAAGTAGCCGCCGGCTCCACGCGTTGTTGTTCCCTCTTCTCCAGTTCCTGCTGGATCCAATTGATGTAGCACTTCCTATACAAGTACACTGATAGGACTATCAAAGCGATTGCAAAACACGCCGCTATGAATACTAAAGCTGAATTGATTGATAATAGTTGTTGTTGGGTCACTGTTGTGCTGTTGGATCCATCCGAAGCCGTTTGAGCCATGTTGTCTTCCTCTTTAAATGTGGTGCTCTTGGCCAGGTACTACGCTCTCCAGTTGGTAGCCAGGGTCGACATGTGACGGTGCCTAGTTGGTGACAAACAAACTTGGCGCGTAAATACTGTACAGTAACTACAACTTGTAAATCCGAGCTTGTGCATATAAGTGAAATGACAGCTTATATATCAATTGGTACGTGTGTTATTCTTATTATAACATGTGACGTATCTATCTTTACTCTCATCGAGTAGTCAGAATATTCTAATCTACTTACATGCCATCCTTAAATTGAGTTAGGTTTGACATCACACCAGGTACACCTTACGCAGAAGTAGAGATAGGGATATATTTTAATTCCATACATTTTAAAATATAAAATGTCTAATTTCTCGAGAATGTTTGACATTGGCATAGGGATCATGAAGGGTCATTTGGTTGCAAATGACCTTTCTTACATCCCCTTAATGGATTACCGACATAAAATCAATAACCCTGTATACAGAAATAATACTCAGAATTTCGGCCATGGCGCAGATCTTAGTGGAGACTAGCCGTCAACGCGGGAGATATTACAGTGCACAAGTGTACTTCCTCTTCCTTTACTCTCATAGACCGGTGAGAAGGCAATCCGACTCAATCGCAAAGGGGTCAGTCACAGGACCAACGGCTTATCGTGCTTTCCGAAGCACGCGGTGGGTATCACATCGCCAACTTTCAAACTCCATGCTGTTATTGAGACTTTCTTCTTTTCGTGTCGATGGTACTCTTCATTAAAATTATATTATTTTATACTATATGAGCCCAGTAGGTGGCCACGTTGATTACGGCATCAGTGGCATTATTTAGGTCATCCGAGGTGCAGGTGACCGGGCACCTAGGACACTCCAGCAAGTGGGGCATGGTCTGATCAGAAGCACCGCACTCGCACTGGGTGTTGGATGGTTTAGTGATCCCCCACTTCGACAAATTGTGTCTGCAGCGGCCTACTTGGGTACACAATCGATTGAGGGCTTTCCATATAGACCCCTGCGGATTACGCCCGGGAGGCAAATGCTCCTGGGGTTTATCGAAGTCGGGAGGTGGTGGATACTTCTCTTCCCAAAATTTACTTCTCTCGGTAGGTGTTTTGTTCTGGATGGCCTGCGTGGAGCGTAAAAAGCTCTTACGACTTTTAAGCCTACCCAGGGTCGTTGTGTAATCGTGATCGTGTTTATAAGATATTCCTAATGGAAAACCCAATAACACTTTGCTCGACCTGGGAATCGAACTCAGGGCACCACGCTCAGCAGTCGCACTTGCGACCACGAGATAAACTGCAAAATATTAGATGGGGCTGTTGGAAATTTGGCGACTGACTGTGCTAAGACATCGCTTGACATGCGGAAATGAGCGAGTTATTTCATAGCATACGGTGCCAGTGGTGGCCCAGTGGTAACGGCCGCGACTTACGAGTTGTAGGTCGTAGGTTCGAACCCAGATAGGCGCTTTACTTTGTGTAAATTATTTCATCACCACTGCTCTCAAAACGGTGAAGGAAAACATCGTGAGGAAACCGGCATGTCCTAGAACCGAAAATTCGAAGACATGTTACATCTACTAACCCGCACTGGGCCCGCGTGGTGGATTACAGCCCACTCCCTCTCACAGAGAGGAGGCCTGTGTCCCAGCAGTGGGAACATTTATAGGCTGATGATGATAATGATACGGTGCAAATGGATTATGCTTTTCTTGATATCTTTTCTTGATATTGATATATAACTTCACCACACGGCTCTATATTATGGATAGAGCCGTGTGGTTTTACCTAACTCGTTTATTGGTGATAGTGTGAAAGGAATACATATATCTACAAAAAACATGTATAGGTAAATTCGACTTTACAACTGTTTGCACACGTGGCGTGATAATCAAATGAAGAATTTATCTTTATTTTCCAAAATTTTCCTTCCACTTCCTAACCACTGTAGAAATATATTTAACACCAACCAAAATTTATAACCAGCAGTAAAAATATATGTGATAAGCTTTATAAGCTTACTTTATATCAAAGATCAGCATGGAAACAGTATAGTAATGATAACTTTAAAACTGCAGGAGTCCGTTATCTGCCATCTGGCTTTAGATAACATTCTAATACATATACTGACGTCCTATAAAGACATTAAAGTTGTTTAAATAATGTGTGTATTAATATCGTTGATAAGGCACAAATAAATTATCATTTGAGCACGAAATCACGTCAAGATGACGATTATCGATAAATTGTCAATTACGGATAAAAGTCGATTGGTAAACCCACGTTTCTTTCTCCAAACATCGATAAAGATCAAACGACTTGAATCAAAATAACCTACTATGCTCTATTTATGTAACAAACAGGATATATCATAAAGGTGTGTCCAAACATTGAGAATCAAGAGCGCGGCAGCAACACGTGGCGTTTGCCGCGTACATTTCTGCAGCGCTCTAGTTAGGACTAAACCGACGAATGTTTGCGCGGCAGTACTGCGCGGCACATCCGACACGCCGCGCACTTCAGTTGGCAATATCAATCTGCCTAGCCTTTAATACGTCCAGACACAATTAGTGACGAATGTTTCCTAAAAATGTTTGTGGGCGGCAGGTAGACAGAAGCGTTCGCGCGCGGCAGTCATCCGAACACAGCGCGGCAGGCCGCACACGTTTGTCGCTCAATGTTTGACCACACCTGAATAATTTTTAACATAGTGAATGATACATACGCAGCTTGAGCTGTATATAAACGAATTTAGTAAGAAGGTATGTATACTTAGCTGTATACTGTGAAGTGACTGTAGTAACTCATTCTAAAGGCAAACTTAAGATGAGGACCAAGAGTGTATTTTTAGTTATTGAGTAACTGCAAGTAATCATTAGCCTATGTATTAATTTTCATACTACGCTATCAAGGTCAGTCGGAACAGAATATGACCGGAGCAGTATAACCGTGTAAGAAGAAACTGCAGTTGACCATCTTGAGCTCATTTTATAAGTCGTTGTCACCTCACAACACATGTAGAGAGGGCGTGGCCCTTTCCTAAGTGTTTTATCAACACTGCTGTGAGATTCTGACTTCGTCGAAAATAGCAGCAGTACGGATTAGATGGATTAAGATACAAATTGCTTGATAAAAATCTGTCAGTGTGGCATGTCGCGTAAAATAATGACGACGCTAATATACAATTTATCTATCATTATTTATTACTCATTTTATTATCTTCGAATAGTGAAGGTTGGTATTGGTTTCTGTTTGAATATAGTAAGTAATCCGTGTGTAAGGTCTGCGCTCCATCAACGGTATCTGAATGGTCAATTAGGTTATCCGTCAGTTGACGGACGGAACCCCCATCTTCTGGGCCACGGACACAAAATCACCTAGCTTGGAATTTTCATTCCTTGACAATTCAAAAGTGCCTGTAAATGGTTTAATTGAAATAAATGCTTTGAGTTTGAGTTTGAGTTTGGTATTTCGTAAAGCGGAATGTCGATATTTCTCTATAGTAATGACGTAGTTCTTTGTTTTGTGGTGTGATGGAAAAAAATGTTTGAGAAGGGACTCGTGGCTAAATAATAATAGCCTCACGGGTCGATCGAAGGTTAAGCTACGCTTGCCGCGGTCGGTTCGTGGATGGGTGACCATCCATTAGGTACACATTGAAACCCCTCCGTGCCTAGAATCGGAAGGCACGTTAAGCCGTTGTTCCCGGTTGTCGTTCGTAGATCTTTGACAGGTAGTCAGTAGCCCAAAATTCTGGACAACCAGTCTTACCAAGAGGTAGGTACTTGGGTATCGTGTTACCCAGTAACTGGTCTGTGGAGGTCAGATAGGCAGTCACTTACTCAGTTGCATCCGGTTAGACTTGAAGCCGACCCCAACATTTTGATGGAAATAGTTGTTTGAGCAAGGTTCATCCTATTAAATCTCCAAGAAAATGTACCTGTTTCCAGATATGTGAAGAAACAGCCTTAGCGAAAGTTATTCTGTACAAGATCAGGGTTACAGAGGTCCTGATTTAGATGTTGTTACGTCATAAACATCTTGGCTTTTTACAGGATGATTCGTAGCGCCAGATTCACAGTAACTAAATCAGATCAAAATGTGGTCAGATTTTGGGGTTACTTACAAAAGACTAGAAGTGCGAAGGCGTAGAAGGTGATCATGCAGGCGGCGCTGAGTGACACCCCGGCTGCGTTGGCGCCGACGACGGAGCCTATCCTGCCGAACATCAGCACTGCACCCACAGCTGTGCCCCTGGGGGAGTAAAATTGAATAAGACTACTGTCGTTGAAAAATACAAACATGCCAGCGCGCTATGGAAAGAAACATATTAAATATCAAACTTAAAGACAAACAAAAAACACCACCATTCGAGAGAAGACAAAAGTGCTAGACTCCCTACAACACTCGCAGAAACTGAAGTGGAAATGGGCGGGGCACGTAGCACGCTCCGAAGACATAAAATGGAGTAAAAGAACCACCATGTGGGCAGGCCTAAAGGAAAACGGCGACGGGGACGCCGCCCCCGAGAAAGATGGGTCGACGAGATAGAAAAGGTAGCCAGAACTGGCCTGCAGTAGCACAGGACAGAAAAGAGTGGCAAGAAAGGGAGGAGGCCTTTACCCAAAGAGAGGTCCTTAATTAATTTCTATTTTACTTATTATTTACTTTCTTTTGTTGTACTTTGTTTATTTTTTAATTAAGGAATAAAGAGGCTTTATTATTATTACTGTCGTTGAAGACTACATGATTTGCTCGATTTTTGACTTTACTGTTAATGGATAGGCTGTGTATTGACGATCAATAAGGTCTGTCAGCTTCTTACAGATTTACGACGAAAAAAAAGAAATCGATCGTCTGTTGCTTATAAAACTCGATTTCGTTTAATCACTCGTGTCGATCTACAAAAATCGAGAAAATACAGATTTGCTCGATTTTTTGTATAAAACTTTTACAAAAAAAAAAACTACCGACTTCTAAAAAAACACTACAAAGTGAAAATTAGCTTTAATTTCGGAAGTCGGTGTCTTTGGTTTTTAATTTTCGTTTTTGTGTTTTTTTAGAAGTCGGTTAAGTATTTTTTTATTTTTTTTGTAAATAGTTTTTATTTTTCACTTTTTATTTGTGGTATCCACCCCACACAAATTCGAATACCACTACCTGCTACCAGTGATATGAACTTATCCACATACTAAGTGGGAAAAAATACGTATTATTCAAGCTAACTCAAAAACTATCCAAGTAAAGTTAATAAAATTTATATGGGACCACCTCGAGAGCACACTCTTTCAAACAAAAAAAGAATTTTCAAAATTGGTCCACAATTGACGGAGAATAAAAAAACAAAAAACAAACAAACGGTACGAACATATAACCTCCTCCTTTTTGGAAGTCGGTTAAAAAGAGTTTGGGTTTTTATTTTAACTAAAATAATGGGTGGTTATAAGACCATAATATGCTCTGGAATTCTTGTCTGGAATCTTTCACACGATCCATCCATTGTATCTTTGGAATAAGAGCTAGGAGGACGGTGATGATCTATTAGCATGTCCCAACAGGATCATATGATATTGTCTAAATCCGTAGTGTTAACAATTTTATTTCTAAATACTTATGGTACATTAAGGCCAAGCCTGTGATAAAAAGTCGCGCGAAAATTTTATCGCATCTCTGTAACTCATGGTATATTTTGTATCTTCATACGCACTGCCAAATTAAAATTCGCGCAATGATGCAATGCCTCACACTGATCATAAACCGTGCGGGCTAAGCCTTAGATAATAGGTTATTGCGATGTAGGTTGCAATAGCATTTTTTTTTGAGGACGAGTATGATTTAGCATTATTTATAAATCCAACATAGATTTTGACAAATAATGTTGTTTATATTACACATGTAATTAGCTTGGAAAGTCCTAAACATCTATAAAGATTACCAATAGATTTACCTATGACAAAAATATTTATATCATAATCTTTGTCGCATAGTTAGTTGTTATTTGGTACTCCAGTATCTTTATGGCTACTTATATTATTAATAGGATTATATTATAAAGCGGTTGAGTACAGCAAAATATTTGCTTTTGTATATAACAGTAAGTAGCTTTATGTTGTAAATAGTTATAGCATCACGAGAAGTGGAAACCCCAAGGGCGTCTGAGTAATCTGTGAAAACAAAAGTAGGTAGAAAGTGGCCGCATTCGTCTCTCGGTTTCCAGCAACTTATATGTACACTCTACATACCCTGCACACCCTGTTCCAATATCCATAAACGTAAGTACCTACTTTGATTCTTTATTTCCTTTGCTTTTTTTTTCTTTAATTTCTTTGGCGAGCGATGAAGCGCAGTATCCTTGGAGTTTGACTTACCGACCGGATACGGAACACGATACTGCGCTCTAAGACACAATTCGCTGACGTCACCCAAAAAGCAGTCAAGCTCAAGTGGGACTGGGCCGGACACGTTTGCTGCATGTTGGATGCATTGTGGGCTAAGACCACTATAACATGGGTTCCTGAAAACGTCCAGCGGCATCGTGGAAGACCCAGGCGTAGATGGCGGGACGAACTTGACGCTTATAGGAGAGATTGGTCCATATTGGCTCAGGATCGGGTTGAGTGGAAAAAGGTAAGGGAGGCCTTTGCCCTGCAGTGGGACAATACGGGCTAATTATTATTCTTTGTGTTTGTTACCATATACATTAAAAGGTCTAAAGATCCATAACATTGGCTAATTTAGTAAATACTAAGTACATATCTACTTACATAGCAGTTTTCCATCCTCGATTCTAGCCTTTTCTAAAGGTAAGATCAGCTTCCAACTTAACAAGATGTGGCAAACTCAGTAGGTAGGTTAGAAGGTTTTTTTTTTGAAGATCTAACTGCTTATGACCGACCACCTGCAGACTGTGATAATCCAGATGAATAGAATATTTACCTCAAAGACGTGGGGAACAGATGCACTACGTATGCTGTTAGAGGGCCGATGCCCAGTGCTGTAAGCTGGAGGGAGGACATCGCTACTCCTGCCAAGATCCTGTAAACAAAGGTATTATAAATGATCGTGCTTATTTTTAACCGACTTCCAAAAGGAGGAGGTTCTCAATTCGACTGCTCTGCCAATTATGAATTAATTTTGATGATTCTTTTTTGTTTGGTAGGTCATAACTTCAGAGGTTCAAGAGAAGTTAAAGTTTGAGACGATGTAATAAAAGTTTCACTTTAAAAAAAAACAACCGGCTTCCAAAAAAAACACTACAAAGTGAAAAATTACTTTCGAAGTCAGTGGCAAAAAACGAAAATTCAAAATCAAAGACACCGAAATTAAAGTTATTTTTCACTTTGTAGTGTTTTTTTTTTATTTAGTTCTATGCACCCTCAGCACTGAAAACCCCCACATTAATATATGTATAATTATGTTTACAAAGTTTAAAAAGTGCTCATCGATTTAAAATTTAATTCTGTCTTGATTCTCGTTTTTTTGGCTACATAATTAGTTTGCTTCCAAGACTATTGAGCAGCAAGAACTTTGGACTTCTTATCAATCTAAAAAATTTATCCCTCCCCGCGCAATAAAGCAGTAAAAAAACACGCTCTAAAAAGTGAAGTTTAGAGCGTGTTTTTTCAGTAGCCGGGATTTAGTTTTTGAACTTACTTTTCATTTAAATTATTTTGGGGTTATAATTTCGTGATAAAGAATTTGCAGAGCAGCTTTAAATTTTGTTTGTTTGGGTTTTATTGTATAAAATAGGTATTAATTTTACAGCCGCGCCGCACGTAGCACATTCTCACTTTTGCTTGTTTTTAACAATTTAAACATATTTATTTACTCAGACAATATGATATAAATACATATTTGTAATGTGCTTTTCATTCGATGCCAATAAGGCACAATTAAAAAAAAAACTTTTTTAGTTCATGACTTGTTGTCCTCTAGAGGGCGCCATGTTGCATTTGACGTCACATAGCCTATACCCAGCGGACAATCAAGACGCTTCCAATGATATCTCATTAGTCAAATTATGATCGGTAGTTTAGAAATTATGAGGTAAGGTCAAAATCCGGTCAAAATCATAACCCTCCTTTTTGCTTCGCTGTAGTTGGGTAAAAAAAATACAGTATCAGGCACATAAAGATAGCGTTTTCCGACCTTTGAGATACCTATATTTCTGCTATGAGACACGAACTTTAAGAACACAATTTTTTTTGATTACAGTAATTTCTTTACTGATTACTTATCCGCAGTAATTAATATAATGTCACATCACAAGATGTGCCTATCTAACCGTCTTCTTCTTTTTCGGGTGGTTAAGTGACTAACCTGGTCCATCCTTTGGTGTTTCCCTGGTCCTGGTGGGACCAGTACCCTAGTTGCGTAATGCACGATCAACCACAATTTGTTTCGATTTGAAACAGATTGGTAATCCATTGCTTCATAAGTTGGAAAAAAATCTGCTCAACAACGTAAATAACGCAATTAATGTTGTGGAACTGTCAAAATGAAACAAATTTCACGAAATTGTTTACGAAAATGAGTTACGCAATTAGGTAGCTGGTCCACCCTTTGGTGATTCCCTGGTCCTGGTGGGACCAGTACCCTAGTTGCGTAATGCACGATCAACCACAATTTGTTTCGATTTGAAACAGATTGCTAATCCATTACTTTATAAGTTGGAAAAAAATCTGCTCAACAACGTAAATAACGCAATGAATGTTGTTGAACTGTCAAAATGAAACAAAGTCATAATCGTTTACGAAAATAAGTTACGCAATTCTGTAAGTTTAATTAGGTGGGTTCTGGTCCTGGACTGGCCTGGATCTAACAGTGAGACAGTGCCTATATGAGCAAACTCTAAGACAGTCGACCACAACAAGCGTGCTCATGCACCCCAGCCTCACTTCTTCATGCTACTCTCGATCCTCGGTTTTTAATTACTGAGCGGTTAATGACAGGGGTCAACGGGTTCTAGCTGATTATGCTCTTATGTCTTCTATGAGCATGACTAGATTATTAGCATAGATAATTATGGTTTTTTCCATCCAAGCTTAATACACTGGTAATAGGAGTGGGTTAAGATCAACACTGTCAATTTTTTACTTTATGCATGGAGCTTAAATACGAGGTAACCGGTAGGCTCAAATTTGGGGCGAAAGACTCTATCGCGTACGACCATTAATTGTATGTCTTGGGTGGTAAACCAGTTAGTGGATCTTTGTATGAGAAGAGGTGTGAAAGTCGACGAGTTTTCAAGCCACGCTCAAAGCACTGTCAGAACAACCAGGTACAAATAAAATGTATATACCTGTCTCACAACATTCAGCTACGAAGTTTAATAAATTCTGGAAGGGCACTAAGCGTTTAAATGGTAAGGCTAGTCTGCCCGTGTGCGTTGATGGCATCAATGATGCTAAAATGATTGCAAATTCATTTAAAGATCATTTTCAGGTGAGATCTTCCTTGCTGTCGGTGTCTGATACTGAACGTTGCCCAGTAGAAAAGCCTAATGGATCTTCAAGTAAGGATGTGGCTGACATTATTAAAAATATAAAAAGAGGGAAGTCACCAGGTCATGAGGGACTCAGTGTCGAGCACTTGCAGCATGGGGAGTACACCTGTGTAAGCGTGTTTGAATAATGTTTGATGGGTTATTGGGTAGAAAACTTGATCGTTTTGTAACATTACAGGATACACAGTTCGGTTTCAGAGAGGGGTTGTCACAATAAATAAATAAACATAAGTCATAAACAAAATTATTGTTACCTTGCCTTGCCTATGGACTTTTTTTCTGAAATAAATAATTTTTAGGGTTCCGTAGTAAACAAGGAACCCTTATAGTTACGTCATGTCTGTCTGTCTGTCTGTCCGCGGTCTAGCTCCAAGACTGTTAGTACTAGAAAGTTGTAATTTTGCATGGGTATACATTTAATCATGCCGACAAAGTGGTAAAATAAAATTATGAAAAATATATTTTTTTAGGGTACCTCCCCTACACGTAAAGTGGGGATGTTTTTTTTTTTCTAGCCCTTTGTGTGGGGTATCGTTGAAAAGGTCTTTTAAAAATATTGTGAGTGTGTTAAAACTATTTTTGAATTCAGAGATCTGTTTGCTAAATATTAAGCTTTAAAGTGTAAATTTTTGTTAGAGCCAAGTGTCCCCCCCCCCCCCTACCAGCTAAATGGTTGGTTTTAGATATGTGAAAAAATTCATGGCAGTGGCTTATATAACGAATTTAAAAGGAAAACTATCACAGGTGAGTAGGCTTTACAAGTTAACGAGTAATAATCGACCAACTTAGATTTGCGGTTGTAAAAAAATGTTCTCCCATACATTCTGTATGAAAGATTTTTTTTTCAACTACAAAGTTAAGTTTGTTCTTGGAATAAATTCATCCCAACTACGGAACCCTACATTGTGCGTGGTCCGACATGCACTTGGCCGGTTTTTTATTTTTATTAACTGTTTGGTGAACATGATTTGGATATATTCATTATTCAATACCAGTATTGCATTGTTGTGTTGGTGAAAAGCTTCTTCACGGAAAAGTGAAAAAGAACGTAATTGCCAAACGATTAAATTGGTTTGTATTATTTTTTATTTTTTTTGTAGGTATTTTGTGCCGACCTTCTTAGATTTTATTTAAGTGCTACTCAGTGGAAACTTGTGGCCTTCAAATTCATGTTTTTTTAAGAACACTTAGCTGTAAGTTACCCGAACAGAATAAAATAAAATAAGTACCTGTTAGTAGATAATCCAGCAATAAGACAGCCGATTCCAACGACGATGAACATGGAGACCAGCAGTGTCTTCTTGGAGAGCGGACTCATGCTGCCAGCCGTGACCAGGACACCGTACACAATGGTCGTCACCACCATTATGTAGAACGTGTGGTAGGAGATAGAGTCTAGGCATTCGCCTGTTGACGTCTGGAAGAGAGGAGATTGGTGGATATGATTTTGTTTCTTAACAAATGGTATGGAAATGTGTTTTGCAAACGAAAGGCTTGTATTTACAAGGTTTATTAAGGTTCCACTAGTCGACGGCTCGAACTAGGTGTTGGCGTGGCTAATATGCATGTTATTTAGTAGAGTTATTTCTTTGTTTCGTTTTATTTAAACATAACATCACGCCTTATTTCCCCGAAGGGTTGGGCAGGGGTGTCCCTATAGCAGGTACACCCACATTTCGCCAGTTATGTTTAAGTCCTATGTAACAGGGGGCGAGCCTATAGATATAGTTTTATTTATTTATTTAGTGTAATAGACAATAATTTATAGTGAAAACGAGCGCGTAAAATTTCATGAACAGACCTTTGGGCGTAAAGATATTATGAAAAACTACTTCAAAATAAAATTACTGAATGAACTTTTCAATAAATTATCAATCCCTGTACAGTTTCTATTTTGCCATTTTCATACTACATAAGTTATTTATTTACGCCCAAAGATGAGCTAAAATTAGTGTTGAAATATGGAAGTTTCGACCCTCATAACTTCCAAACCAATACTTTTTTCCCAATTCTACTTCCATACAGGGCTAGATAATGACAAGGCAAATTGATATCATTTTTAGTTTTGAAGGAACATTGTCAAACAGACGAGTAATCACCATACTAAGTTTGACTGCCTCGTTGGTCTAGTGGTCGCAAGCGCTACTGCTGAGCATGAGGTCCTGGGTTCGATTCCCGGGTCGGGCAAAGTGTTATTGGGTTTTTCTATCTGAAATTTCTCAGTAGCAGCCCGGAGTCTGGATTTGTGCCCGGTTGATGGCAATAGGCTCGCCCCCTATTACATGGGACTTAAACGTAACTGGCGAAATGTGGGTGTACCTGCTACAGGGACACCTCTGCCCAACCCTTCGGGGAAACAAGGCGTGATGTTATGTTATGTTTATAAAATAAATAAAACACTTTTCAAACTTATTGTACCTAGATTATAAGTGGACGATGTAGTCGTCTATAATTTGAAGCGCAGTATTATTTGTTTTGATACTTATAAACTTGTATGTACCAAATTGTGTAGTCTCTGTTGGAGATCCAATAAATAAATAAATAATAGTGATAAAACAGGCGTGATGCAATTTTATGATTGATCAATAGCAGAACTGACAATCTCTCGCTAACCAGTCCGCGCTGCTGGGATATTATCGTTTCTATAAGATGTTAGGTATTTTAATAGTTGAACTTACAGAGTTATCAGATTGGCTTATAAGTTCACAGACAGTGCCGCTGGTCTCTGCACTGCTCATCACCTTGTTGATCGTGTCTGGAGCGAAGAGGAACAGGCCGTTCAAGCTGGAAAAAGTTTTTTGTTAGATACGGCTGATGATGATGATGATGATATGAAAATATTAATATCTATAATATAAAAATGAATCGCAAAATGTGTTGGTAAGCGCATAACTCAACAACGCCTAGAGCAATTTGGCCAATTCTTTTTTTTTAAATATTCGTTATTTTCAGGACAAGGTTTTAGGTAGGGTAGGTAGGATAGGTAGGGTAGGTAGGGTAGGTAGGGTAGGTAGGGTAGGTAGGGTAGGTAGGGTAGGTAGGGTAGGTAGGGTAGGTAGGGTAGGTAGGGTAGGTAGGGTAGGTAGGGTAGGTAGGGTAGGTAGGGTAGGTAGGGTAGGTAGGGTAGGTAGGGTAGGTAGGGTAGGTAGGGTAGGTAGGGTAGGTAGGGTAGGTAGGGTAGGTAGGGTAGGTAGGGTAGGTAGGGTAGGTAGGGTAGGTAGGGTAGGTAGGGTAGGTAGGGTAGGTAGGGTAGGTAGGGTAGGTAGGGTAGGTAGGGTAGGTAGGGTAGGTAGGGTAGGTAGGGTAGGTAGGGTAGGTAGGGTAGGTAGGGTAGGTAGGGTAGGTAGGGTAGGTAGGGTAGGTAGGGTAGGTAGGGTAGGTAGGGTAGGTAGGGTAGGTAGGGTAGGTAGGGTAGGTAGGGTAGGTAGGGTAGGTAGGGTAGGTAGGGTAGGTAGGGTAGGTAGGGTAGGTAGGGTAGGTAGGGTAGGTAGGGTAGGTAGGGTAGGTAGGGTAGGTAGGGTAGGTAGGGTAGGTAGGGTAGGTAGGGTAGGTAGGGTAGGTAGGGTAGGTAGGGTAGGTAGGGTAGGTAGGGTAGGTAGGGTAGGTAGGGTAGGTAGGGTAGGTAGGGTAGGTAGGGTAGGTAGGGTAGGTAGGGTAGGTAGTAAATGATAAAGATGGTCCACCCCAAACATTTAGGTATATGGCAAAACAACGTTTGCAGGGTCACCTAGTTTATAAAATATAACACATCACGAACACACATGCACTGTATCAAGTTAAACATCAATGGAAATACAAACACATAGAATGAATGAATGAATGAAATGCACCGACCCCAGCGTGGTTTAACCAGACTCGATAAATCGAATGAACCCCAAGATTTGCACTAGCTCCTGAAATCTCATGTTTCATGGGACTACAGAGGCCATTGCATATCAAGGAGTAGACCGGGGGGCGCGGTAATGGTAGGGAAGACGTGCCCTTAGGATAAGGAGGGATTTGCGAGCCTACCAGATATGTATCCTTGAGTAAGCAATGGAACAGTGGAGAGACGGGTGTTATTTATCTATGGATCTTTTTACAACTTCGCCACTATGTTGGTTCTTCACCGGTGGATCTTCTAACTAGGTTATGCTGCTTTCTAGGTCCTTTTTGACATCGCTGTTGTGCTGTGTCACATTTAGCTGTTTCTATGTCTTCGTCAGAAGCCTCGCTGCTATCCGTTTCAGGTTTCTTGTAGATCTTGTTGGCAGCCTTCATAATCTTATATCGGTCTGCCGAAATGTCCATCCAACAATTGTATTCCTTGTCGAAGTACGTCAAGTCTTGTTTAAGATTGTCGTTCCATGTGTAAATAGGACGGCCAACTTTCTTGGATTTGGTCTTGTACTGCATTGCTGCGTGTAACAGGTGTGGTTTGTCTCGCCTGTGAACGTGTGCGAGATAGCACATCCTGTGATTCTTGATGCGTTTGGTTACTGTTTTTCCGTCTAAGATTTCGTGCATTTTCTTTTGTTTTGGTTTATTTATGGCGTGGTTAATCAAGTCTACACATAAAATGAAACCAAACAAAATTAAGTTGTTACAACAACAATCAACTTATTCATTCCTACATTCTCCACCAAAAGCTACCTAGCTACCTCTAGTGAGGGTGTTTGGCAGAACGTTGAACATACAAAAATGGTGGATAGGTGGGGTAATCTGCTACTTACTCAGCCCTAATTTATTTGGCCCTGGCCCCCTGGATACTTTTTTTTTAATGCAAGTTGAAATTAAGATTTAAGTATTTTTTACATCTTTCTGTAAGTTTGAGGACTCATCACTTTTTTTCTAGCTGACATCTGAATAAAGCAATAATTTTATAAGAATCTGCCAACATTAAAGATTAAAAAAAAAACAAAAATATTGCCTGTTTCAGCCATTTTTAATAAAAATTACACTTTAAAGTTAAGAAAGTGGTGAAATTAGAAGAAAGCAAAAAAAAATTTTTTTAAATATCCAGGGGGCCAGGGCCAAATAAATTAGGGCTGAGTAAGTAGCAGATGACCCCACCTATACACCATTTTCGTATGTTCAACGTTCTGCCAAACACCCTGTATATACAGTACCTGGTTGACCGAGCTCTGCTCTGGTGCAAATAGAGAATGCTCATTTAATAGTATAGGATATTTCATACTAATTCCATGCTGCCATGATAGTAGGTACTTACTAATTCCATGCTACCATGATAGTAGGTACTTACTATTTCCATGCTGCCATGTCATTATTCTAAGGTAGCCATCTTGTTCTAAACTTCCAGCGACCGGGCTCTGCTCGGGTGAAAATACGGAGAAAACGAATTTTCCCAGATATGAGATCTAGCTAGATCGATTTATCGCCACCTCTATATTGCAAATCGAAATCGTTAGAGCCGTTTTCCAGAAAGTGATTACAAATATAGATATATATATAGAAATATTGCCCGTTTAATAGCATGGGATATACGCCACCCAAAACCCAAAGATGACCAGAGTGGTATGAAAAAAAATTCTGAGTCGTCGCATACCTATCCTACAATCTAATTTAATGATCTTTCTGGATGACGCTCCTGTGTATAAAAATGGAATTTACCTTTGCGGTGTGGGAAAAAAAAAAAGAAAAGTATCTTACAAAGAGAACAGTCCAAACATGAGGAAGCCTGTGAGCGCAAACCACTTGAGGTGCGGCGGCCGCAGCAGAGCGAACGCCGACTCGGACTTGGACTTCGGCGCCAGCGCAACCCCTGAGCCGCGCTGTTCAGAGTCGTTGATGTCGCATGGTGTCTTTAGAGATTTTACCTGGAACATGATTATTGGAAGTTTATAGAACTGCTGTAGTTTTGCTTTAAATGTGAGATTAAAAAACTTTTTACAAAAAAAAAAACTACCGACTTCCAAAAAAAAACACTACAAAGTGAAAAATAACTTTAATTTCGGAAGTCGGTGTCTTGGGTTTTGTGTTTTCGTTTTTTGCCACCGACTTCCGAAATTAAAGTTATTTTTCACTTTGTAGTGTTTTTTTTTGGAAGCCGGTAGTTTTTTTTTTTGTAAAAAGTTTTTATTTTTCACTTTTTAGTTGTGGTACCTACCCCACACACATTCGAATACCACTACCTACTACCAGTGTCAGGAACTTATCATATCATCTACATACTAAGTGGGGAAAAAAATACGTATTTTGTAGCTAACTCAAAAACTACCAAAGCAAAGTTAATAAAATTTATATGGGACCAATTTGGGAGCATACCCATTCAAACAAAAACAGAATTTTCAAAATCGGTCCACAAATGACGGAGAAATCGGTGAACATAAATAAAAAAAAAAAATAAAAAAAACATACGCGTCGAACATATAACCTCCTCGTTTTTGGAAGTCGGTTAAAAATACCGATGTACTGTATTCATAAAGTTTAGTTTTATGATTTACGTGAGTTAGAATGTACGCTATGATGAATTACATAAGAGAATGTTCATAATCGCGATGTACGGAACTTCTAAAGTTTGCTATGACAAATTACTTAATTGAGAATGTTTATCAGCGCGATGTATGTAACTTCGAAATCTTGCTATGACGAATTACTAAATACCTAATGTTTACCATCGAGATTCTGAGTGAGTATTTCCACAGAGTATTTCGCTTTTATCTGTATAAGATTTAAGGATAACTTAATAAAAATTTGGTAGATGTTAAGTTCAGTTCAAGTTAATTTTGTGTAAGTAGCTAGGTACTAACTTGTTAATGTGTGAATGGACCATGGGCAAATTTTTATGGGATCATTACCCTAATTGCGTAATACAACATAATCACAATCTGTTTCGATTTGAAACAGATTGCTGATCCATTGCTTCAAAGTTGGAAAAAAAAATCTGCTCTTCAACGTAAATAACGCAATGAATGTTGTTGAACTGTCAAAATGAAACAAATTTGTCATAATTGTTTACGAAAATAAGTTACATAATTAGGGTACTGGTTTAAAAGTTGCACCGTCTAAACTGTGCTTAGATGATACAAGTCGTTAATAGCTTCAGTATTATGATATTATATGTGTAAATGTTATTATATACTTACGCAGAAACTATCTTCATGCAACCCACTATTAACAGCATAGATCTTCCTCACGATCGCCAAGGCCTCCTTATCTTTGCCTCTCGTCATGAGGAATTTAGGGCTCTCGTCAGCGGATATCATAGCCAACGCAGCAAGTATTAGTGGCAGGGCATACACGGCGGTCAGCAGTCGCCAGGGTCGTAGGTCTATGGCTCCGAACTGGTACTGCCAGTCGAAGGAGAGGATTAGCCAGGCGAGACCTGTAAATTAACAAAGATTTATGAAGTAAGTATTTTGATAACTCTTCCTTAGAGCCACTAGATTTATTATTTTTATGTGGTAGCACTATTGTTACCTATAAGATAATTTAGTACCTGGTCGACCGAGCTCTGCTCGGGTGGAAATAGAAATAAACATATCGTCCAGGTATACCAACGTTGTATCACATTCCCGAGGCTGTGAAAATAGAGTAAACGAATTTTCCCAGATATGAGACCTAGCTAGATCGATTTTTCGCCCCCGTAAACCCCTATATTGCAACTTTCATCGAAATCGTTAGAGCCGGTTTCGAGAACGTGAGTACAAACAATGATATAGGTACAAAAAAATATACAAATATTACTAGTTAAATAGTATAGGATATACAGAAGCAGTTGGTGTACCTCTATAAAATAGGAAAGAAAAAAAAACTGGGAAAAGGAGTGTTTTAGAATTAGATACTAAGTTGGCTACAAGATATTCGTAGCTACATACGTAAATATATATTATAAATAAGGTGCAGAAGATGTGTATGTTTCAGAAGAAAATTGGAACATGGCTCGAGAAAATACAGCTCAGGCGTGTCACAGTCGAACCATGTGGATGTATGTGATGGTCGTGCGCTAGCAACGTTACTCCCATTTACTCTGAACAGTTTACACATAAAAGTATGTTAAATAGATACAGTCAGCAAGGAAAGGCGATTAACATATTTAACATACTTAATTTATACAGGGTGGCAGGGACATCGATGCGAAAACTGTTACCATGGATTCAGTACATGATTCTGAACCCCCTGCGTAGAAATCTTTCATCCGTTATTTAAAAAAATAACAGCTTTTCCATACATTTTGACCGCGTAAGTATTGCACTTTTCTATGAAACAGCAGATTTTAACAAAATAACCGACGAAAAATTTCAACGGAGGGGATTCAGAATTGGGCACAAATGCGGCGATAAGACCCCTCTTTGAGGAGTGGCTTGAGAGACGCCACGGCGTCCTCACCTTCCGCCTGACGCAGGTCCTCACCGGACACGGCTGTTTCGGGAGGTACCTGTTCAGAATAAAGCGGGAGGAAATGCCCGGGTGTCGTCACTGTGTGGATTGCCCGGAGGACACGGTGGAGCATACGGTGGAGGTCTGCCCGGCTTGAGCAGGGCATCGCCGTGTCCTCGTGGATGCGATCGGCGGCGGTGATCTCTCGCGTCCGGCCCTGATTCGGGCCATGCTACGGAGCGAGAGGAAATGGGAGGCCGTCACCTCTTTCTGCGAAGCAGTAATGCTCGCGAAGGAGGAGACGGAGCGTGCGAGGGAGAGGCAAATTTCGCGCCCTCGCGCCCCTAACCGCCGCAGGACGAGACGCCCTGGGCGTCGGGAATCACAGGAAGATTTCCGGCCACCGTAGGCGCGGGCTTGCGAAAGGTGAGCAATGGGTAGCTCGCCGTCCGATAAGGACCAAGCCCGGGTCGACGGCGCGTTGTGTTCCACGCGCGCCTCAAAGAGATGTCAGCAGAATTGACGGGGTCCGCTAGGGCCAATGCCTGCCGGGGCTGCGAATATGGGCCGATAGGGATATCGTGGCCCCCGGCAACATGGCAACGGAAGGAACACGGGTGGGTTTTAGTCAGTATGAGTCTGACACGCTCTCCCGCTCCACCCAGAGCGGGAGAAGTTATTTGATAATTTCCCACCCAAAAAAAAAAAAAAAAAGGGGTTTCAGAATCATGTACTTACTGCACCCAAGGTAACAGCTTTCGCGTCGATGTACCTGCCAACCTGTAGGTATATCTTCTAAATTGACACAAAATGATTCGATGCATTGCTTTTAAGCATTCATCTGAAAATTTAGATTTATTGAACTCAAGCGTTAGTCGACTTATGTTGCTGACTGAAACGATCGATATTAGTGTTTCTCATAACTTACCCGGACTTAAGAAAGTAAGTAGATTGATGAGCCCGTTGGTGACGAGCACTGCGAAGTCGCGTCGTCTGCGCGGGAGCATCTCTGATACGTACGCGTAGCCTAGAGATGACGGGCTCGATAAGCTGTAATGAGAGTGAAAGAGGTTTCAATAAATGATCAGCAGAGGATCACAATTACTGCCGGGGGTGCGAAGAAAACCGATAGGGAAATCGTGGCCCCCGGCAACAGGGCAACAGAAGGAATACGGGTGGGTTTTAGTTAGTAAGAGTCTGACACGCCCTCCCGCTCCGCCCAGAGCAGGAGAAGTTATTTGATCATTTCCCACCACAAAAAAAAAAGGGGATCACAATTAACCCGTTCAGTGCCGGGAGCCTCCTGGAGGGTTATGGGATGCCAGGAGCCCTCACGGTGGACTGATTTTAAATATAGGACTATTTTAGTGAATACAGCATTTTAAACCGTGAAAATAAAATCTGATATATATTTTAACAAGATTTATTAGCATATGCGTTAGTTTTAAAATCTAAGCAGTTATTTTTTTTTTTTGTTCACGGTTCCAAATATTCACAAAAAAATTAAAAGGGTGGAAAATACTTATGGCGACAAGACCCCTGAAAACACTATTTTACTTGGTTTTACAGTGTCTTATAACACGGTTTTAAACCTAATGCCGTTGACCGTTCGTAATGGTTAACTTGCGTAAACGTAATGCCAGTAACCCTCCCGGAGGGTTCACTTCCAATATGTATGGCGGCATGGCGTATGAGTTCTATGAAAAGTGGGTTGGAGTCGAAAGTGTAGGAATCTTGTTAAATAACTTGACAATAATCAGAAATATTAGGTAAACCCCGATTTATAAAACAATCCTTTGTATTGGGTTTGTACTAAGTTATGAGTTTAATAAAAGCACTATCCTGCGATAATATTTAGAGCAAACATCCACTGTTTGAAATTATCTTCTTTAATAAGGTACCAATTCACGCTTAGTTGCTACTAAAACCATTGAAATATCAACCTGCAATGGTTGAGCAACTTTAGGGTGTATATTGTTTAACAGTTAAGACGCAGTTATATGCCAGTGACCTTGAGTGGTTACCTTGCATGTTCTGTACTGAGCTCACGCAACGCGTCATACGTCCAGCCAGCAATAGGACTCGCCCATCAAAGAGCGCAGTCCCAAATTAAACGCATTATTCATTTATTATAGCATAAGTCTCGATTCCGTGGGAATATCGGGATAAAAAGTATCTTTTGTGTTAATCTAGGTTATAAACTATCTGTATGCCAAATTTCATTACAATCCGTTTAGCAGTTTTTACGTAAAAGACTAACAAACATCCATCCATCCTCACAAACTTTCGCATTTATAATATTACTAGCGGACGTTACGTGGTTTCACCCGCGTAGTTCCTGTTCCCGTGGGAGTACGGGGATAAAATATAGCCTATGTTACTCGCTGATAATGTAGCTATGTATTGCTGAAAGAATTTTTCAAATCGGTCCAGTAGTTTTTAAGTTTATTCGTTACATACAAAAATACAAATCTTTCCCCTTTATAACATTAATATAGATTAGTATAGATAAAACAAAAGGAATTTTAATAAAACACGTATACTAGAAGATCAACGTTTAATTTTTTTTCAATGGGGAATTTTACCGGGATATTACTTATTACAAGAGGCGCAGGCGACCGTCCTTTAGCAGGTGTCTACAAGTCATCAGGTATTTGTGACCCCTGTTGAAAATTTGCTCATTTTTAATAAAGGGGTAGTTTTGGTAGGGGTACAGACACGCGGACTACTTATATTTTATTTTTAAAAGTATTTCACTTATCCATTTTTTTTATTTTTTTTATTTAATGTTTATTTCTGTATCTATCTATCCGTGACATCACTGTGGGCCCTATCAGAATACCAGCGCTGCGACATTAATTTTTTAAATGTCGCAGCATATGCTGAGATAGGAGCCTTTTGGCCTCGTACAGGACTTTCTGCTTTTGGTTTTTTACCTTGTTTTTTATTTTTTATTTTATTTTTTATTAATGTTTTAAGGTGAAGGTGTTTAGTTTAATTTTTTATTCCTTGTGCGAGTCTCAATAAATACTTTTTCTTTCTTTCTTTCTTTCTTTGGTACTAAAAATGTGATTTTTAAATAACAATAACATTTTTATTTTCGATAATAATTAATTTTTTTATTACTTTTAGGTAATGTTATTGCAGTACCTATGAGCCCCTTTCGGATTGGACACGGTTTTTTTTACATATTGTAAATATATTAGAGAAAATAGACAGCCTGGACAAGTAGTATGAAAAAAATACGGGTTACTCCAATATATAATAATCATTGGGCTACTTACAACAGCGAGCAAGCGAACTTGAAAAGCGCGAAGGTGACCAACGAAGGCATGAAGGCAGCCGTGAAGGCCATCACGCCTGATGCTGCCAGGGAGCCGAGCAGCACTGGCTTCCTCCCCAGGGAGTCTGATGCGCGGCCCCAGAATGGAGCTGTTAGTATTATACCTGATAAAACAGTCAAAGTCATTTATTTTCTTTGCGGTAAGTAGTAAATAAGGTGGTAAAAAATTTGTTATATATAGGGCGGCAGGACCATCGACGCGAAAACTATTATCATGGATTCAGAACATGATTCTGAACACCCCTGTGTTGAAATTTTAGTCGGTTATTTAAAAAAAGTTGTTAAAACAGTTGATAAAAAAAAAAATAACCAACGAAAAATTTCAACGGTAACAGTTTTCGCGTCGGGTGCCACCCTGTATATACACATATTACAAGGGTTTTTTTAAGGTGGTAAATGAAGGTGTACAATTTTGCGAATAGTTGTAATAAGAATCTAGAATTGGCACATGCCTACTAATATTCCCGTTATGTAAAGTATATAATTATGTGTGTCGTAAGATTTTCTAATAGCAAAGAGTCTTCAGGTGAAACGTTGCTTTGATAAAAGTGAACAATCTGCATTACAGAATTTAACACTATCTTACTATTGACAATATTTATTATTATATTCAAGGCCTCCAATGTGAAAAATTAAAAAAAAAAAAACACTTTTTAGTTTAATTATCTACCCCACACAAATTCTAATACCACTACCTGCTATGTAAATAACAGTGACAGGAACTTAATAGAACATCATCCACATGGACTACGTACGAAAAATACGTACCTATTATTGAAGTTAACTCAAAAATTAACCAAGCAAAGTTAATAAAATTTATATGGGACCACCGCGCAAGTTTCCTCTACCAAATAGTAAAATATTTCAAAATCAGTTCACAATTGACGAAAATATCGATGGACATACATAAATAAACATATAGACGAACATAAAACTTCCGCCTTTTTGGAAGTCGGTTAAAAAAGTATTGTACAAATAAGAGAACAGTTGTATTTACACTTAAGTTATTCCAATTAAATTACATAGTTTAACCTTGTAGCTATTTACAATAGTTTAGGAGGATGAGAATCTTCTACAATCATAAAACACGATAAACTCACCGATATTCGGCAAAGAAGTGATAATCCCCTTCAGGTTATCAGGTATATCTAGGTCGCAGGCGGCAGCAGGCAGTACGAACGCGATGCCGATCATCTCCAAGATGGCTGCCAGCAGTGCGGCCAGCATCAGGAGATTGTGCAGGACCTGGTACTTGCCGGTGCCTGCAAGAGTTGTAAGAGCAATGTAGCGAGATATGTCGACAAGGTAAACTGCGTATTTTACTATTACAGAAATGTTATTCTTCAATCTATGTCTATGTCGTAGCCAGATCTTAGAATTGATCATTTCATGAAATGGTCGATCATTTCATGGTTGCATTTCATCGACCGCTAGCCACATCATTTATTTATTTAAATCACAATTGTAACACCTTTACAGACTCATCCAAGGCGATGTTATAAGTCACCAGATCATCATCAGTCTGGCCAGATCATTGAATACTCAACGTTTGACGATATGCACAGTTAAATGCACGACTACTTCATAATATGGCCAAACAGTTAGTAGTGACCATATCGTAAAATAGTTAGATTATCCACCGGTAGAGGCGTTGATGTCGTTTTGTTTTTGTTGTGCATCATGGCGGCGGACGAGAATTCGGTTGGACGATAATTATAAATATGAAAATGGAAGATAAAAGTGCAGTGAAGTATCGTTATTGTACCAATCTACGTGACTTTTGTGAAAGTCACTCAAAAAACGACCGCAACGTTAAAAAACCATGGAGTTTGGAACGTATTTCACAGGTTAGTATTTAACTGTTCAATCATTTTTCTTATGATATTTTTTTTTCTGAAGTGAAAACTATTTAAAATTATTTATTAATTGACCCAGATTACTTAAAGTTAATGAATGCCATTAATATTTGCATGGATACCCTACTTAATGATATGGCCAAACGTCGATTGACATAACATTAAACGTTGACGTTTGAACGATATGGTCAATTTTAACTGGCCATTTCATAAAACACAACCTTTTCATGAAATGGTCGATCATTTCATGAAATGATCAATTCTAAGATCTAGCCACGACATCTATACTAATAATAAAGCTGAAGAGTTTGCTTTTTTGTTTGTTTCATTTGAAAAAAATATTTTTGCAATTGATAGCCCAATTCTTGAGGAAGGCTATTTAATATCACGCTAGGACCCTTAGGAGCCGAGAAAAAGAGGTCAGATCTTTCTGAACCAAGTGAAAACGAAATAATAGTGCGAACGAGCCTAGCCCGTCCCATCCTTGATGTCCTTCCTCCGGTTGACGCCCTAAGCCGAGGTTCGTACCCCACAGGGGGTGCTCTTAGCGAGCTTTCACCTATTTTTAATTAGCATAGTTGAATAACTCCTGGCTGAAGGTTTTAAGTGTAGTAGCTTAAGGCACCCACAGGAAAGCCCGGTTAAGTAGTCATAATCTCAGAGGTCAACTACGAGATAACCTACCTAAAAAAAAAAGTGCGAACGAGCGATGCAATGCGACGGAGTGGGTCGGGGTAGCAAGAAATTGCTCGCGGACGAAGTCGCGGGCCGCAGCTAGTTAATTAATATTTTGGAGACTTCCTAGACTTTTACCTTCTTTCTTTTTTATTTCTATCTTTCCCTGTATTACTTAGAATAGTTCTTGTACAGACGCCAGCACATCAAGCTACCCGAAACTGTAAAATTTTCCCAATCAACTTTGAACCTTAAACTTCAGTGATAAAGTTGAAAATATATTAAATAAATTTGACATATTGTAGTAGCTTGAAGTGCTGGCGTCTGTACATAGTTTAGTTTTCCTTTCCATATAAAATGGTGCGGTGCAGGTGCGGTCCGCCCCGGGCTCCCGGTCCCAGGGTACCCCCAAATATTTAGAAATACTTTTTAATAAAATCCCAAATAAGGCCAAAATATGTTCTGTAAAAGGCAGTCTTTGTGTTGGCCTCCTACGTATGCTTAATATAAATGTAATGTGGTGCAAATATATTCGAGCACGCTCCTCTCACTCTAGCATCCTACATTCTCTTTTACTTAGACTTTTCTGTAATAGTCGACAGTGGTGTCGATTCTCTTGTCACAAATGCCTCTAAACTAAACTAAAAATCACCAAAATTTAGTTTAATCCTGTCAAACGACGATTTTCCATTCTGAAATAGACTAAAATGACACAACTTAATATGTTTTAGTTTGGCAGCACTAAGATGGTACTGAGATATTAGTTTAGTGAAAATGGCAATTTTGCTATTCTGAATTTGACGTTTTTCACCAAAAATTTAGATTTTCTAACTAAATCTGACTATTTTTAATCGCGACTAAAAACGTGTGGAATAAAATTGGTTGTCATGAACTTTAAATTCACACCAACACTTCGACTTCAGATGCAAAAACAGTACTGAATATATTTTTTTCTTTTGCTTACATCTCGAAAACGGTGTGTCCAATCGCAAAAATAATGAAAATTTCGACACCCTTTATAAAACCCTTAAACCCCTAACACTCTACATGTAGGTAATATTTTTTCTTATTTTTCATACAAAAAGTAAAAAAATCCATATAAAACACGTCGAGGCTGGGGCCCCCTGCGCGCCTCCGGCTCTAAAAATATTCACGTGGTTAGGTATCACGTGTGGAGTTGCGATTGTCAAATTCGATTTAGATGTGTCAAAATTATTTTTAAATTTAGAGAATTTATTTTGCAGAATAGCTTTGAGATTCTCATAGTTCAAAGTAAGGAATTTTAGTGATAGTTTAATTAGTTTAGTTCGGTGTACAAGAGAATCGGCACCCTATTTGTGTATGAATAGTCAAAATAAAACCTTACCTATTCGGGGCGGGGTGCTAAAATTTTGGAGCTCACTTCGCTCGCTCTTGCATCCCAAACTATTCTGAATAGGTCAACAAAGTAATTCCTATTTCTATATAAATTGTCAAACGAGAATTTAACCTATCCAGAGTGCAAAAAGTTTTGAGGTCGATTTTTGAAGAATACGTAGAATATAGGGATATTCTACGTATTCTTCTAGTTCTCAAAATTTTCGAGGGGCCCCCCCCGTCATTTAATTTGCCGCCCCGGGCCGCCAATATATTCCTGCCGGAGTTGCGAAGAATACCGAAAGGGAAATCGTGGCCCCCGGCAATACGGGTGGGTTTTAGTCAGTAAGAGTCTGACACGCCCTCCTGCTCCACTCGAGCGGGAGAAGTTATTTGATAATTTACCAACCAAAAAAAAAAAGGGCCGCCAATATATTAGTCCTCCACTGCCTCTAATTACTCAATAAACTTTGAAAAATAGCGATGAGGAAAATAACAATCACTAATTCGATTGGATGTTTCCTTGAAAACATTATCAAGGTATATAGTTAAGTAAATGCGTCATAAGACTTTGTCCAACAGAAAGATAGCGCCTATCGGTGGACTCGGGGCAACACACATTAAACTAATGTTTATTATGACAATTATTATAATAAGTGTATGTAAATATGTGGTGAAAGGTGAGTGATTAGGACGATATCATCACTTTCTCTTGGGTGAGCAAAAGGCAAAGGCTGGAAACTACTAGAGGTACCTACTAAATATTTGTTACAGAACAAGCGCCTGCCATTCGGAATGTAGCTATATTTCTATTAATTATAAGTAATGAGAACTAAAAAATACAATAACAGGGGAATCTTACGCAAATCTGAGATAGCAGATTGCGCCACCTAGACGCCAGGTAAACAAAGGACGGGGAAAGGACCACTACGAAATAACACCAAGATTAAAAAAACGTTCTCAATTTAAAAAAGAAACGTAGAACAATGATTGACTAGCTAGAAACTAAGTACCATCGCGGAAAGCCATTACTAACCACCACCGTAAGGACTATTCTTGCTTGCAGTACTCGGCCGCTATAGAACCGAGGCGGTAACAGATGTGGCCATCGTGTGCACGGGATTTTGTTTTCAAAGTGGTTATGGGTTACAGCGATGGTGCTAGTTTTTCACTGAAAAAAAAAACATACTTAGGCCTTTACATTTACATTAGCCCTTGTGGACCGAAAAAAACGAGGACTAAATAAAATCTTGCAGATGAATTAATTGATTTTCAGGAGCCGAGTGTCCTTTGTGACACTAACCTATATACGTAATTTGTAAACTTGTCTACAAATAAAAACAATAAACTACGGAAGTAGTTGGGATTAATTGTCCCAAGAACAAACTTAACATTGTAGTTGAAAAGCATGTTCTAATCATGTCCCATACATTCCAACTGCAAATGTAAATTTGTACGCACAATATTGAGAGATTTACCCTGTTATTGAGACACGACGATAGACTTTTATAAGTTTCCTATAATCTATGAGTAAAGAACCATTCTCTTTATTTTTTTCAAAATGTTAGGCTCAGTTGTTTCGGAGATAAGGAGGGAATGGTAAATTTTCATCAATTTTCTAAAATATCTTTAAAAGTATTTATTTTAAAATTATAAGAAAAATCCCTTTCATTTGATGTCACACGGTAAAAGTCAGCAAACTTTTTTAAATTTTCAAATTTTCCCCCCAAAAGTGACCCCCATATTCAATTTTTTTTTATTTACGTCACGCTTCCGTTTTTGGGTCACAGTTTTTGTGTCCGTTTTTGGTCAATACCCACATAATTATTGTCCCCGTGTTTGGTACATAATGTGTACCTTTCAACTTAATCGGTCCATTAGATTCGGAGCAAATTGGCTGTGACAGACGGACAGACAGACAGACACACGAGTGATCCTATAGGTTCTGTTTTTTTCCTTTTGAGGTACGGAACCCTAAAAATTTAGTTCTTCTAGTTTCTTAACAGACTATTACAGGGTGGCAGGGACATCGACGCGAATACTGTTACCATGGATTCCGTACATCATTCTGAACCGCCCTCCCTGCGCTGAAATTTTTCGTCGTTTTTAATCAGCTGTTCTTTGAAACAGCAGATTAAAAAAAAAATCGACAAAAAATTTCAACGCAGGGGGTTCAGAATCATGTACTGAATCCATGGTCCTAACAGTTTTCGCGTCGATGTCCCTGACACCCCGTATGTTACAAAGTTACTATACAGGGTTAATGGCTATAAGTCGGCTATACATTAAGGAGATGTAGAAGAAGTCATTTACAACCAAATGACGCCTTTTGACCCCTATGCAAATGTCAAAAAAATTCGAGTCATTTGACATTTTATATTTTTATTTTATACATTTTAAAATATAGAATGTCAAATTACTCGAAAATGGTTGATACGAGTATTGGCAGAGGGTTCATAAGGGGTAATTTGGTTGCAAATGACCTCTCCTACGGATTGCCGACGTGTAACCAATAACCCTGCATATCAATGCTCGTGCCTTCTCCGTTTGAGAAGGGGCCTTTGTTCTGCAGTGGGAGGATAATAGACTGATATTATTATCATACGTATATATAGGTTAGAGGGTCTAGCAAGCGTAGACAACGTAACGTAAATACGCACGATTTTTTTATCGAAAATACAAGCAAATTTTTTGTTTGAAACGCTACATCCACAATTAGTAAGTATCACCCATAGATGTTAAAACGAGTATTTCCAATAAAAAAAATGGTCGAATTCACGTATCGTTCGAGTCAGACCCTCTGGACGTCAAAATCGACTCTGGAGAACATCGAGAACACCGTGGTGTGGACCACCACAGTGGTCACGGCCTTTCGCATCCTGTTAGCCGACGTACGCACGGACGTAATAAAATCGCGGCGGGATTTTATCGCGCATTGGATTTTCAACTCTCGGTGTTAAGCCGAGCGTTGATAATCCAACGCGCTGGGACGCACTCTCGTCCCAGCGCGTTGAAAAAACACACTGTTGGATTTTCAACTCTCGGCTCTAAGCAGAGCATTGCAAATCAAGTGCACGAAAAAAAATCGCCGCGATTTTATTACGTCCGTGCGAACGTGGGCTAACAAGATGCGAAAGGCCGTAAGTGCTTGCTACACGGCTGCCAACCGCGTCCCTGACAGGGATGACCTTGATTGGCACTTTAGTCCCAGCGGCCTTCTCAAGGTCAAAGATACGGAGATTACTTCCCTTCTACCAAAATAAATTAACTAACTTATCTATCATAAAAGTTTTTAATCGATGCGTGTGTGCATGCACTATCTTATTTAAATACAATTACTTGTAAGAATTAACAGATAAATGCATTCCATCGATTATTATCTGTAATAGTCCAAGTTTGTTGAGCATTATTTTTAATTTAATTTAATAATACAATTTGTTTTAAATTACAAATTATTTAACATCAACTTATTATTTTTATGTCTTTCCAGATGTAAGGTGGGTGACCCAAGTAAGACCCTGCGCTTTGTAAGGCCGATTTAAAAAAATCGCATTTACTGTTGATTTCGATTTCGCTGTACTCACAAGCGGTGCAGTCCTTCGCTTTGTCGAAGTCGGTTGTGGTCGCTGAAATTCTAATTCCCGCCCACAGCAAAACATACGTTTTCAAGTAAAAATATTGGCATTTTCGTGTAGATTTTTATTCTGCACTGATGTTGTAATGATTTTGCTTTACTATTGAAGAAGGAATTTATTACTTATGTTTAAATAATTAGGAAGCCCGTACTGCTGGAAGGCCAGTAGTTTCTTATGAGGCCCATCAATAAATGAATGGTTGGCCTTGCTAGGGCACAATTGGACTTACTATAGGAGCTTCGTCCTAGAATAATAAATAATACAACAGAAACAAAAAAACAGAATAGTCAATGTGCACTACATGAGTACCTATATTCGTGTCGGGAAAGGTAAGCAATATACTAATAATCCTTTTAATCATTTTGGAACATTTTGGCCTTGCAAGGAACGAGCCCCTAGGAAGGCCGATTTGATGTTATTTTTTAATTTATTAGTTGGTTTCGTTAAAATACTCAGCAACATTTTTTTTTTACATTTGACATGACTACATCCTTAGTTTTCCTATCATGTTCTAGGTGATGTTCAGAGAATAATTTTTTGGTGAAAATATTAACAAACGTGTTTATATTTTGTATAGATAGTTATGTGATACTTTATATCCCGGTGTACGTTCTCGAGGGATAATTTTTCGAAATGATGTCGTTTTCCGAGCTACACGCGGACAAAGCTGCAGGCAAAAGCTAAATTAAATGTAAAACCGTAATATAATACTAACCAGCAAACTCCAGCGCCTCTTCAAGGTCAACCTCCATCATGGGTGAGTGGATGTTGTCTGCAGCCATGCTTGCCATCACCACATGGCGCATATTCACGTCCCTGCAAAACACGAGAAAACAATTAACATAAAATTAATTATTAATAATACATGATGAAAGGGACATCGACAAGTAAACTGTTAGCATGAAGTCAGAACATGATTCTAGCGGAGAAAATTTTAGAAGGGTTATTTAAAAAAAAAAAGTAGGTATTGCACTTTTGTATGAAACTGCAGATTTTTATTTTTAACAACCCTGGAGTATACTTTGTCTCCGTTACGAAAAATCACCTACTGAATTCATGGTTAGTTACAGTGTACACTTCGATGTATTTCACCCTGTATACTACGTATGTTCAAAAGCCTTGCCTTTTCCCAAACATCTTCTGATAGCCTCCCATCGTAACGAGAATATTTTCAGTTTTTACACGAAGCGACTGCCGCTTGAACTCGACTATGTAACTATACTTATGTCCCATGAAAATATTCATATAATAAATACAATGTATTGCCTATTATGACCAATGACCGTGAAGATAGGTAGTAAATCATAGAAAAATTATCTTCGGAACTAGGGCAAACGTTGCACAATCATAGATATTACGTTACAACATCTTGATTA
This sequence comes from Agrochola litura, assembly GCA_949152395.1. Lineage (NCBI taxonomy): Eukaryota > Metazoa > Arthropoda > Insecta > Lepidoptera > Noctuidae > Agrochola > Agrochola litura. The sequence goes on along the minus strand of OX424490.1, from coordinate 31,715,439 downwards.
CAATATTTTAGTAAGTATTTATTTATCGTATCAGTTGTATGATATGGTCACTGTTAGTACAGGTATTCCGGATAATGGTCTTTAGCATTGGGTAGATAATACTGGTCCGCGAAGGACCAGTGTCTGGAGGCTAAAAGGATCCTACCTACTTTAATGTTGGCGAAGTTTTGAAAAGTAAAGGAACAGTACCTATAGGTCGTATGTCAGAAGTAACAAAACTAGTATAAATTCGCCTATATTAAAACTCCTTAGTACGATTGACCAGCTCAGGCTAAAAGAGTCACCACCAACTGCACCTAAGGTAAGGAATCGGGCATAACTCATACTACTTAATAGCCATGAGTATAAACAAAATTTAACTGTTCTAATACGTCGTTCCAGCTTTAGGTTGCGTTTCCATCAGAGATGTGCGAGGTAGCTGAGCGATGTGAAGATGCGTAGCGACGAAGTAGTCCACTTAGAGCACCCGTCCAAATAGCACCTGCGACTCAGCAGCCAACTACTGGGATGTATTTGTTTTACAGGATGTTATTACAAGTAAATGAAAGATATCGATAAAATCACTAGAATGTTTATTAATTACACATAGGTACTTAGGTACGTACCATACGTAATTTGTTTTATCGATTTCTTTCATTAAATAACGTCCTGCAAAACAAATATATCCCAGCAGTAGGCTGGTGAGTCGCAGGTGCTATTCGGACGGGTGCTGTAAGTGGACTATTTCGTAGCGACCGACGCGACGTTGTAAAACGGTGCGCAGATGAGTGGTGCGAGGATGTGTGGCGGGCTCTTTTCAGATGCGATTTCTCGCTCGCGTCCATCTTTAGCACAAATCTCTCGCACACATCTCTCGCACACATCCTTCGCACACATCTCTCGCACACATCCCTCGCACCCATCCCTCGCTTGTTTTGTACGTACAAATACCTCGCTTCGCTGAGCCATTTCCACATGACCTGCGCTGAGCATGAAGCAATTCTATTGTTTTTTAACAAACACATCCCTTGCTACGCCTCCTCGCACATCTCTGGTGGAAACGCAGCCTTAGTCAAGTATAAGGTAGGTAGGTATTTAGAAAAACTCCCACCGTTTCTCCGTACTAACGCTCTGAGAGAGGGTATCAAACTGTGTAAACAAATAAACTCCGAACTTTGATTGGATGATTTCCTGCCGCAATCACTATAGATAGTGCAATCCACGAAGACGCGTCCCACTCCGCTCCGCGCCGTACTAGAGTTCAGCTTACAGTACAGTAATCGCGGAGTGGGACGCGTCTTCGTGGATTGCACGGACTATACAGAGTAAATTGTAGTACAATCATTAGCGAGCTGGCGCCGTCTATCCCACGAGATTATTACGGTCCTAAGGTCCACATTAGATAAATATTAGTGTATAAGCTATTAGCTTATTGACACGCCCATTAAGATCACAGAAAAGGTATTGAAAGACAGCAAGGATCACAGTTGCATTTGTATACAGGGTGGCAGGGACATCGACGTAAAAACTGAAACCATCGATTCAGTACATGATTCTGAACCCCCCTGCGTTGAAGTATTTCGTCGGTTATTTAAAAAAAAATCTGCTGTTCCATACATTTTGACCGCGTAGGTATTGCACTTTTCTATGAAACAGCAGATTTTTTTTTAAATAACCGACGAAAAATTTCAACTCAGGGGGTTCAGAATCATGTACTGAATCCATGGTTTCAGTTTTCACGTCGATGTCCCTGCCACCCTGTATACATTGAATATTATATCAAAATTGAAAATAGAAAACATTTAGTCGATAAAGAAAACTATCAACAACAATGACAGAACAAAGAATAATAAGGAAACACAAAAACACCACATCACAAATATCGTACTCACCACGTTCTGTTCAAATTAGAGTATAATTTTCAGTACTTATATTATGAGAAACTCTTACCAGTCACCACTTCCATATTTACAAAAGTATGTGAAAGTACTCATAATACAAACACAACAACTACCTAAGTTTTCACACAAGGCTTCAATATTGAACAAAGCATGAAATTAATTCGTGGAAAACATTATCTCTTTCATCTCGGAAAATTACCAGCCTTGTCGACTGATTAATCTTGTGTACTTAACACATAGCGAGACGATTGACACGAGTTCTCATATCCGGTGATGAGTCAATACAAAAATATTTAAGAATAGACAACGTTATACATCTATTTTTCAGTCTTTGTCAAGCATTCATCATTAGCCTTTTCTGTTACATATAGTTTTGTAGCAGTCAGGTGTCACTGTGCCCGTTCAATAGCAATATGCTTTTTGACACTCTTCACAAGAGTTAAAGGCGGCACTCACAAGCCTGCCGCGGCATGCCACAGCATCCTGCGGTATGCTCAAGTTTCCAACAGACGATATCAACGAAATAGCGCTAAGGGTATTAATAAGATTTAATTTAATTTCCTCTTACGAAAATCCCTTGTCATGCCACATATAACTGTCAAAATGTGAGTGTAACATAAATGAATCAGCTTTATACAACTGATTCAGATATTACGCGAAAAAAAGTGAACTCCTAGTATTTAAGGGACGGGGCAAAAATTAAGTGACTGTACCTACAGTCACCTTAGCTGGTACCCCCTTAAACAGAGTCACTCAGTTCAAGTATCTGAGCCACTGGGTTTCCGAGGACCTAAAGAATAACGCGGATGTGGAGAGGGCACGTAGGGCGTTGGCTGTCCGGTGTAATATGTTGGCCCGCAGGTTCGCGCGTAGCAGTAATCAAGTGAAAGTGACTCTTTTTAAGTCTTACTGCCACACTTTACACGTGCAGCCTGTGGGTTAACTACACACTTGGGTCATACAACGCCCTACGTGTTCAATACAACAACGCGTTTAGGGTGCTGCTGGGGCTACCACGATTCTGCAGTGCTTCGACTATGTTCGCAGAAGCGCACACTGATGGGTTTCATGCTCTTATAAGGAAGCAGTGTGCGTCGCTGCTGAGTCGTGTTAGGTCCAGTCTAAATAATAAGCGTGTTCGCGGACAGGTGGGACTCTCCACTGCTGCTCCACTGGATACGTTTGCATACTGCACTGTGAGCAGTAGACAGTTCCTCCCGGTCTTATTGTATGTAACTGTGTCCTTAACTAATTTTTGTTTTGTGTATGTTGTTTGTTTGTTTTTATTTTGATGTGAATTAGTTGTTTATAAAATGTGTGTCGAAATATGGATGTTTTCTGAATTAAATTATTATATTATTATTTATTGTAGGTACACCAAAAAAAAACCCATGTCCACACCTCTGCCTATTCTTTCTAGGAATATAGTTTTTACAACTTGTAAACAAACCTTTTTATCATGTTCGTATACAGAAAACTTATGCGTTTTCTTCCGTAATACATGTTCCTTAATAATCACTTTTTATTCACACAAACTCACTATAAGTCGGATCTTTAATTTCCCAAGTCACAACAAACAAATAAGTCTAGTCTTGCAAGACAATAGACTGCAGTATCCTCCGACAAACAACTAATCTATCTGTTTGTCACATTATTCTTATTAATTGGCAACAACAGAATTAATTACATTTACAAAAGATAATATTATTATAATAGTTGTCGTGGGGTAAAGTTCCCGCAATTACGAATATTTATCTCATTCTTTTCAGCGGTCGATGTTGGGTTCCCAAGGAATAGATTAATATAACTAGTCACCGCTAGATGTCATAGTTAGGATATAAAGGTACATATGAATGACAATATGAAACAGTGTACAAGCGCTTGCCTAGCATAAGTGCTTGTAAATACATAATTTTAACTAAAACATTAAAACCTGAACAATAAAGCAAATTCCTCAAAAGCAAGCTGGGTAATTATACAGGTTGTTATAAGCCAACAATTCTTCAGGGGGTCTACCACAATCTCATAAAGCAGTATTATTTTAATATTACTTCAGTGTGGGAAAGAGATGAAACTCTACAGGACGTAGAGTTTCATCTCTTTCTCCCACTAAAAGTAATATTAAAATAATACTGCTTTTGAGCTGGTGGTAGGCCCCCTGGCCTCTAATATAAAATTGAACGACCCTAATGCATTAAATTTTCGTTCGCTTTACACGTAATATGTCGCCTGTATTCAACGAAGGGGTAGGCAGAGTGTACCTATAGACACTCACATTTCGTTTTCAAAAAGGCCTTCGAGTTGTTTGATCATTTAGAAGTAAGAGGTGTGGTGTAAAGTTCACTCATCCTCTATAGAAAAGGGAGGATGCTCCGACCAGGCGGGTGTAGTGTCTAGCGGGCAACAGCACGACGATTTTTTATTTTGGCTTCGCTTCTCATAGCTGGTCTCTAACGACCATGGCTAACCGGTCAATCCTGTGGATGCATCAAGCTGCTACACCCAAAGCCTCCAGCCAGGGCACACTTAAAAACTAAGCTAAAAAACTTAGGATAAACGCTCGCTAAGGGCACCCCCTGTGGGGTACGAGCCTCGGCTTACGGCGTTATCCGGAGGGAGGACATCAAAAAATGAGACGAGCTGGTGCCCGACGATTGATGTCGGTTAGTCTTATATATGTTGTTCGTGCGGTAAACTCTAATTGCGCGATGCAGGATTAGTGTGACGTCAGGTCTTTGATGCGTAGTTTGCATGTGGCGATGTAGATGCCGCCACAATTACTTTATTACCTCTCAATTTTTTATTACCTAATTTCAATTTTATTGAACCAGGAACAGAAAAAAAAGCTGTTGTTTAAAAAATATAAATTGTCAGTGGCCATCACTTAGAAATAAACACTTAAACTGCATGCAACACCTTGTGGGTTTACTCAGGGATCCCATCTTGGTCCGATTTTCACACAGTATCAAGAAGATTATTCGTAACATACTTAATGTAATCAAAACAACAGAAAACTTAGATTGAATTTTACTAGAAGAAAATAGACACTTTTATATTGCATATCTTTATTCTATAGTTTTAGCAATAATTTATTACTGAACATGTCTGTTGAAAAAAACATGCGAAAACGAATTTTGTGACTCCGAGCTGCTACTAAGGAATTCCTGATGGAAAAACTCAATAACATTTTGTCCGACCTGTATATTATCTTAGGATATAAATAACTAAAATAAAATAGTGGAACACCCAAGAGATTTTGTATGAAAATAGGTAAGTCATTGTGGCACTATTCTTCCAACAACAATTTTAAAGAATCCTAACTAAGGTTGTCTAATACAAATTGATTTGAACGATAAGACCATCTCTTGTATAGTCGACCTCGTAATTGATATAACTTGGTCAAAAATTCCCATTTATTCTTCTTTTCGAGTCGATGGTGAATAAATGTAATTTGTTAAATGAGTTGAGCCCAGTAAGCGCCAATCGCGGCATCAATGGCGTTTTTTAGGTAGAAGTGCAGATGTAGATGTCGTGGCCAGATCTTAGAATTAATCATTTCATGAAATGGTTGTATTTCATGAAATAGAACATCGACCGCTGGCCACATCATGATGTGGTCTGGCCAGATCATTGAGTACTCAACGTTTGACGATATGCACAGTTAAATGCACGACTACTTCATGATGTGACCAAACATTAGTGATCATATCGTAAAATAGTTAGATTATCCACCGGTAGAGGCGTTGATGTCGCTTTGTTTTTGTTGTACATCATGGCGGCGGACGATAATTCGATTGGAAAAGCAATTATAAATATGCAATTGGAAAATGAAAGTGAATTTAAAATGTTTTATTTATCCACTGACCCAGATTACTAAAAGTTAATGAATGCCAGTAATATTTACATGGATACCCCTACTTAATGATATGGCCAAACGTCGACTGACATATCATTAAACGTTGACGTTTGAACGATATGATCAATTTTAGCTGGCCATTTTATGAAACACAACCATTTCATGAAATGATCAATTCTAAGATCTGGCCACGACATAGATACACTTTGGATACCACAACATATGGGTCAAATGAAATTCCCACTACATTTAAACTTCACTAAGGTTGAAAATATCGAACTGTCACATAAATAAATGAGCAGGCGCTTCACTTTGTGTAAATTATTACATTACTACTGCTCTGAAAACGGTGAAGGAAAACATCGTGAGGAAACCGACATGTACTAGAACCAAAAATTCGAAGACATGTGACATCTACCAACCCGCACTGGGCCCGCGTGGTGGATTACGGCCCACTCCCTCTCACAGAGAGGAGCCCTGTGTCCCAGCAGTGGGAACATTATAGTCTGAATTAACTTACACAATTACACATAGACAAATACACCTTGTTGTTTTATGACGTGCAAGTGATATTCAACTTTAGGATGAGAAAACAATTACGAAGTCGACCATCAATTGTTGAGTCAGACATATTTGGTATTTGTTTTAATAAAACATAGACATTTACGAAAATAATGCGTTACAGCTTGGAAGAACGATTGTTAATTGTAAAAACCCACTATAAAAATGGTGAAAACTGACAATGAATTCCACAACAAAATCATGTCCAGTGACGAGACTCATTTCCACCTCAACGGCTTCGTTAACAAGTAGAATTCACGGATCTGGGGTGATGGTACCACATGTTTTTCAAGAACTTCCGTTATATCCTCAAAAAAAAGAAGGTTTGTGCCATATGGGCAGGATAATCGGATCGTACTTTTATGAAAATAATTAAAAATGTACTGCAAAATTTCGTCAAAGAGTGCATTCTTGCCAACAAAGCAACGGTGGGCATTCAAAACAGATATTTTGTTTCATGTGTAATGTCATTACACTAGCTCTGTACATAAAAAAAACATTTAACTATTATTTATTTTTATGTTTTTAAAAATCAAGTTCTTACTGAGACACCCATTTTATGTGGAGAAGGACCCGAGTTGAGAAGACGTGGAGAAGGACCTGAGTTGCTTTTGAACGGGTCACCAATTAATAGGGTGTCAACTTTTAAATACCTAGGGCATTGTCTTGCCGCTGACCTCAAGGACGATGTAGACATTGAGAGGGAGCGCAGGACTCTTGCGGTCCGGCGCAATATGTTGTCCCGTAAATTTGCGCGGTGTACAGACCAAGTGAAAATAACACTTTTCAAGGCTTATTGCCAAAGTTTGTACACGGGCAATCCATGGGTCAATTATACTAAGAGATCGCTGGATGTCCTGCGAATCCAGTATAACAATGCTTCCAGGATGTTGTTGAGGCTGCCTCGTTACTGTAGCGCGTCAGAAATGTTTGCGCAAGCCCGCACCGACGGCTTTTATGTAATTATACGCAAAAAAACGGCGTCGCTACTGAGGAGAGTGAGGGGCAGTCAAAACAGCATCCTGAAAACTGTAGCCGAGGGCTTCGGCTCTCCGATTGTCCATCAGTTTGTGCGGAGGTTGATTTTTACTAACACTAGGCAATAAGTTATTTTTTGAATGTCACTAACAATAAATGGATATTTTGTGTCCGAAATAAAACAATTTGAATTTGATTTTTGAATAAGTGTTTTGTTATTTAAATTTTCCGTTTAGTTACGTATAATGTAGAATATTAAATGATGAATGATTTTATTTCTGTACCTACCTAACTAGGTTTGTACACGTTAATATTGGTTTTATCCCTAAGATATGATTCAATTTAAGGGTAGTTGGGTAGGGACCATATTAAATTAGCTTGATAGCATCTTATCTTTAGTTGATTGTGGTTTAAGCATGTAAACTGCAATTTACTCTTGTTTGTTATAGTTTTTAATGAATTAAGATTTTTCTATCAACTTTGCAAAGATTTGTTATTGCTGAGCTAGCAACATAACTATGCGTATGTTTAACAACTTGGCAAATATACGCGGAGAACGTGCTTCATCGTTCGTCACAGGCAGGTAAGCAATGCAATGGTAATAAAAATACCGATAACATCAGAAAATTCCTTAGAATTCTCAAGATCAAAATCATATCATTTCAATGACCTATATCTTGACTAAAAAGATATTTTTTTTTTTCAAAACTTTTTCCGTTTGACTCTTTGTAATGTGCACATATCGAAATGATCTATGCTTAATTTTATAAACGGAAAAAAAAAAAAAAAACAGTGGCACTCCGGGAGTGCCGACAGAAGTGAAAACTTGAACAAGATCGCCTTGGTGGAAGAAAAATACTTGTATAGAACATTGGTCCGTAACCTTATCTTAATAAAGAGCACAATCGCGTTTACAAAAATGAGGTATCGGTAACGGTGTCGCGAGTTCAATTGTTTTTCATCTCAAAAATGCCCAACGTGCTTAAATAAATTTTCACTTCAAAAAAATCTCCCTCAAGTTCAAGTTCAAGTTATTTATTTCATAACAAAAATACATTTGTGTCATTTCGGTATGTGCACATTAAAAAGACTAAATAACATGAACCCACAAAACGATGCATTATTAAACTAGAGACCCCAACTGAAGTACCTACTAACTAAAAATAATTCCTAAAAACTAACCTGATGCTGTTAAGTTTACTTCCAGCCTTCCAAGTAAATAACTGAATCCGGAATATTATTGTTTACACTTTTTATTTAAATAACAAAACATTAATAAGATTAGAGCTCTCTATTTCACACAACTGTTTACACTAACTTATCGCAAAAACGTAGCGAATGAATTAGGTATTTATCTGTCCCTTGCACTGCATTGTCCGTCTTGCCCAGTAGTATTGTACATATATGTGATAGTTCAAACGCCAGACTTCGTTCAGCAGACTTTTACACACATGTGCTGTTACACATGCTTCATTTTCTTTAGTAACGGTGATTAATTTTCTTATTACTTTCGCGATCAATTCTTTCGCTCTACTGAACGTCGAACCGGTGCCGAGTAATCTTAAAAAATATTCTTTATAGCTGGAAACTATGACAGCTTCACTGGTCTAGTGGTGTCAAGTACGACTACTTACATGCGTGTGTTTTCTTGGGTTAAGGAAAAGTGTTATTGGTTTTTCCATCAGGAAATTCTCTTTTATTTAGTTGATGGTTTAGTCACGTCCCATGTAATAAGAGGTGACTCTTATTACATGGGACGTGACTGGCTACACCGCAGCCTACTTCGAAGAATACAATGGTGTTATATGTATGTTAGAATGTGTGAAAACTGGATTTTGTCTCAGTTTATTTTTGCTAAGAAAATCGAGTTCATTTTCATTTATTTAGCTTACACAAAGTTCTTAATATATAACCTAAATAGCATGGTATGAAATTCTCACTAACAGAAGACAGAATTAGACAACGGGTCCCAAACTAGGCACAGCCTGTATCTTGGTGACCCAAACACTATACGAAGTTAACAACTTAATGCGTTCTGCTAGCGCAATATTATTATTCATAGTTCATATAAAATTTACAATAATATAAGTACAAAAAAACAAGTAACATAAATTATACATTCAAAAACAGTTAAGGTGAGTAAGTGTGTGGTGTGAGTGTAAGTGAGGGTATGGATTCCTTCAAATAGTGTGTATTAATATGTGCAGCAAAGTAAACTTTATGTTTCCTCCTAAGTCCGGCAGTTATTTAGCTATTTCGAATATGTAATGCAGTGTGGCAGCATCTACCACGCTCACGTCACGCAAAATCCTGCATCGCGCAAGCAAATTTTACCGCGCGACTAGCATAGGTATATAACACTCGACGCTCGGCACTGGTCACGGACGGTTGTGTGCTTGCGCTCTCCCGTTCATGACTCAGTGTTCTTGAGTCATATTCCGTTGCGTTTACGTAACGATTTTCGTAGTCTCCCGACTACTTCCGATCTCCGATCGTCAATCGATCGGGCAAAGATCCACCAAAAAGGGCTTTTTCAAGGCTATCCAGTTTCTTTAACAGAACATTTTGTGTGTAGCTTCACTAGGCCCCTTCTGGGTAAAACCACAGTTTCGTGGTCACTCGGTGGATACCATACGGTGCCAACGAAGCCGAGTGGGGTGTTGACCCAACACACCCGCCGATCCCCTTCAGGGTGAGGCAGTAAATTGGCCGGGTCTCAGTGTTTGGCCTTGGGGGATCTCCTAGCCAACACGTGGTGACAGTATTCCCTTCACAGCTACACACCCTGTGTCGGTCGGGTGTGTCTACACCCGGCGCACTAGACTGATAAGACCCCGTTGCACATTAAGATAGGCAACAGGCCAAAGCAAGCTCAGGGCTCACCGATAGGCACTCATCCTCCCTGTCTTTACCCGACAGGGAGGGATTGTTACACATCCCCGGCGTACCCACCGGGGAGATAGGATTATTTAGGCAAATCCCCCCCCCCCCTAAAATGGCTACCCCGCCAAATTACGAAAATGTCGTCAAGTTGCTCGTCAAGCTTCTTGACATGTGCTTCGATTCGACCATCTCGCTTATGTCCTAGACCTAGTTAAAAGTCACCCCGACCCCGACCCCAGCATCGCTACTTTCAGCGATGCTTTAGACTCCCCTCCCACTGTAGAGTCACCCAGATCTCCCACCCCCCCTCCGTCGGTGTCAATGGACACTGACGCTCCCCTCCCCGTCCCCGCTTCTTCAAAGCGCCCCGCCACCCCGCACCCTCTTAACTCGGAAGAAGACGAGGAAAGGTCCGCTGCCGCCTCCTCTACCTCTTCCTCCCCCTCCGACGACGGCTTCGTAGCCGTCCAAGGAAAGGGGAGAAAGAGGAAGAACAGGAAGCAGAGCTCCGCGCAGGCCAGTAAGGTCGCCGCGGTTGAGGACTCTGACTCCTCTTCGTCCACACTAACTTGTTCATTCAGGACAAAGGGAAGTGGACGGACATCTCGAAATGGTGCGTCGATCACAAGATCGATTTCACCTCGGCCCGCAATACCCAACAGGGTATAAAAATCCTAGTCCCTACATCGCGCGATTATAGGGAACTAACCCGTCTCCTGAGAGCGAGAGGTGTGTCATACCACACCTACTCCCTCCCGGAAGAGAAACAAGTTCGCGTAGTCATTAAACGCATTCCCAGGGAAATCCTCCCGTCCGATATTCTTGCCGACCTTCAGTCGCAAAACGTCCCAGTAGATGAGGTCCATCGTATGCACCGCTCTAGAGGCGGTGACCTCTACGATATGGTCCTAGTCATATGCCCGCCCGTTGAGGGCCACCACCCGATCTTTCAAATTCGTTCTCTGTGTCGTCTCACAGGGTTCGAAATCGAAAAACCTCAAAAGAGTGGCATTGTCGGACAATGCCACCGCTGCCAGTTATACGGCCACTCACAGCGGAATTGCCATGCGACACCCAGGTGCGTAAAGTGCCTGGGCGAGCATAGCACTTCCGACTGCTCCCGCCCCAAAGACCGTACCCTCTGTACCGTACCTCCCAGCTGCGTTTTATGCGGCAAAGAGGGCCACCCGGCTAACTACCGGGGTTGCTCAAAAGCCCCTAAGGCTTCTTCTCCCAAACTGGGGAAGCGCTCCAGCGCTCGCCAGCAAAGGGAAACTCCCTCCTCATCCTCTTATAGGATCCCCTCCGCCCTTATGCCCCAACGACTAAGCCCTCAGAGGCCTAGTCCGTGGAACCATCTCCACCACCAGCAGTCTTTCCCTGCCTTGGTGCCCTCTCACGGTCACTTCCCTCCCCGGTTATATAACCGGTGCAGTATTCTTCGACGTAGCGAAAGCGTTCGATAAAGTCTGGCACAACGGCTTAATATACAAGCTGTACCAACTCGGTGTGCCAGATCGTCTCGTGCTCATCTTACGAGACTTTTTATCGAACCGCGTCTTCCGCTATCGCATCGAAGGAGCGTTATCCACTCCCCGTCCCATCCGCGCAGGTGTCCCTCAGGGCTCTGTGGTGTCCCCCCTCATATTCACGCTATACACTAGCGACATCCCTAAAGGTTGCCGTAGTTCGCAGTTGGGTCTGTTCGTAGACGACACTGCCATCTACTGCAAATCTAGATCCCCCGACTCTATTCGCCTCACTCTCCAACGCGCAGTCGACAGACTGGCCGCATGGTTTACAAAGTGGCGGATAGAAGTGAACCCAGACAAAAACCAAGCGGTTCTCTTCACGAAACTGCGTAAAAGGCTCAAATACCCCCTCCCCCGACCGATCACCATGTTCGGCAAGCCGATCCCTTGGGAGAAGCGAGCCAAATATCTCGGTGTCGTTCTCAATCATCATTTGACCTTCGCAGAGCACATAAAGATGGTTCGTTCGCGAGCCGCTTTCGCTCTCGGTAGACTCTTTTTCCTGGTGAATGCACGTAGCAAATTGTCACTTAGGTGCAAATTGCGCGTTTACACGGCGTGCGCTCGACCGATCATGACCTATGCGGGTGCCGTCTTTGCTCATGCAAAACCCCGTCATATCCATAGGATGCAAACAGTCCAGAATAGATTCCTTCGTAGGGCGACAGGTTCCCCATGGTTCGTCAGGAACGAGGCTCTCCACCTCGACCTAAAGATTCCCACAATCCACCAATTTCTAAAACGCCTTTCAAAGCGTTTCTTTGAGTCCGCGGCCAAACATCGCAACCCTCTGGTTGTCGAGGCCGCCAGTTATGTCCCTAGTAGAATAAGTCAAGTTCGCCGCCCAAGGCATATCCTAGTAGACCCCGATGACCCCATAACCCTCCTCCAGGAAAGCAATAGGGAAACAAGCACAGTGTACAAACACAGACGCCTCCCGTCATTCCGACCTCGCCGCCGAGGTCCTTTGCGTTCCCGACCGCCGCGCCCCCGAGTAAATGATACTCCCCCCCGACCCTTGCTCGAAAACGAGGTGCCAGCAGTTGTTGCAGCTGTGCACGTAGCTTTAAATTCCCCGTATAATAATAATAATGATCAAAACCCTTTGATCCAGCCCGTCCCATCTTTTGATGTCCTCCCCCCGGATAACGCCCTAAGCCGAGGCTCGAACCCCGCAGGGGGTGCCCTTAGCGCGCGTTCATCCTAAGCTTTTTAGCTTAGTTTTATATATGTGCCCTTGCTGGAGGCTTTGAGTGTAGTAGCCTGAGGCAGCCACAGGATTGACCGGTTAAACAGCGACGGTTTCTCAAAACCAGCTGTGAGATGCCATACCGAAAAAAAAAAAAAAAAAAATAGGTATATACAACATCGAGATATCAATCGGGCAGTAGCCCACCAGACACAACACCCGTCTAGTCGAAGGATCCCTTTTCTATAGAGGATGAGGAACTTTACACACTGATCCTCATACTTCTATTATTAGCAGTTGCATTTCATTATTTTGTCCATTCATTTAGAAAGAAAACTAGCTGTGTAGACTTATACAAAAAAGGTTAAGAATTAAGATAGAGTAGGATGGAAGAGCGAGCGAAGCAAGCTCGATAATGTTAGCACCCGCCGAGGGCCGATTCGATTTTTGAAAATAGGAGTTCGGTAGGTACTTTGTCGACTAATACACAGAAGCTTTAGAATTCAGAGATTGCAGAATACGAAAATTTTAGAATCTCGCCTCGAATAGATTAAGTTCTCTATTATTGTGTTAGGCGTTTTCAGATATTTTATTTTATTTTGAAGCCAGGGAAGTGCAAGTGCACCCTCTTGCACTCCCTCCGGCGCCCATGCCTGAATAACACGGATAGATACGCTCAAAAACTCTTTTATATCCGCATCTATGGCACCCAGATAGCCAGTGGACCTAAGGCAAACAAACAAGTCTCTGACAAGCTATCAAATACGTACAGACGGACAATTAAATCACTTCAATTGATTAGCATAATTATTACTATCAGTGTTTACAAATAATCTTAATTGCAGTAATATCTGCCAAGTGCCAGTGGCAATGTGTGATTCAAGTGGATTATTACCTATCATTTCCCTACGAAGAACCACCTTATCTCTGTGACTGAGAAATCAAACAAGAAATCATTAAACAATGTGCAACTAAAAGCTGAAATATGTTGAATTCGACTTAGTGAAAAATAATCGGTCCTTCGTCATCACGATAAAAACCAGGGATGTTAAGGAGCTCCGTAAGCGTAACCGAAACTATCGGATATTCGAAATGAAAATCTATGCGTAACCGTAACCGAATCCGTTATAAACGTTTCGGATAATTTCGGATTGGGGCGGTGTCTAAATGAGACACATTATGACATGTTTTTCTGCCCAGCCGAGCCGATACACTAGCCGCGCGTGTCACTTGTTGTTTATTATTGCTATTGCTTAGTCATTACTAGTCAGTGATTGCGGGATAATATTATAACATTACAATTTCATAAAAATTGAATATTCCGTAACCTAAACTATTCGAAACTAACGGATAATCTGAAATAATCTCATATCCGTAACCGTATCCGAAACCGGTATAATATAATTTATATATCCGTATCCGTATCCAGATCCGAAATTTCATATCCATAACATCCCTGATAAAAACGGACAATGAATGTTTCTTAAGTAGATTTCGGGAATTAAAATTGAGGCCCTATTTATTTGAGTGTGGAATAAATAAATAAAAACAATGTAAATGTAAGGGTTAAATGTCAAACCCCTTAATATTTACAAAAATAGTGGTAAAATAGTAGGTATGTATTTATTATATTATTAGTAAAAAAAAAATATATTCTCCTTTAAGATTCAATGAAGTCAAGAATGTTCTGTTGGGAATTCCAGCACCAATTACCGGATCAAAAACCTGAATGAAGTGTGATGTTACATTGGGAAATAATATCAATACAAACAAATACTCACAATAATGTTATGACCGCAAATACCACCAATTGTCACAGTAGGCGTTAATTGTCTGACGATAAGGGGATACCCACGTTCGAAGTCAACACGTAGACCCAGGTCGGTACCTACTGCTTATCCCACAAATACCACGGTATTACAGTGTCAGTTCACACTAGAGGGCCGACGTTAGGACTGTCAGTGTCCTGGCCGTTGCACACAAATATCACATACGAGAGCAATGAGACTTGGAAGGAATAGGTCGCACAATTGAAGGAACAGGAACACCTGACTCGGAAATGGCAATGACTTTGGACACTTATGGTCTGCAATAACATTGCTTTAACTAGTTTAATTTTGGAATAGAAGCTGCAATGTCTGGATTAAACTGTGTAGTTCTCCAAAAAATCACTTATTGTATGTCTGTCCACTCTTCTAGCGCAGTTAATTCGGTCACTCCATTCAAATTAAATCGTAACTCCTGAACGGAAATCACCATTTTCACTTCGTCTTGATCAAAGTTCAAGTATAATATTGTCAATAAAAGCACAATCAATATCTGTATTATCCACATGACCACATCTCTGCTAAGACTGACAGTTTTATACTGCCCTAGTATAACTATTCTCGGCAAAATACTTCCAAGATTTGTATGTTTGGCTCCAATACGACTAATAATATGCAGATATTTTCTGTCGATGACACGTTGGAAGGTGCTAATTGTAAAGCAGTGGTTATGGCACAGAGGTGAGAGTTTCAAGTATACTTGGGTTGTCCCCAAACCCGTCGATATGGTGTTAATCAGCTGGTATTACGTAGTGAACATTGCGGTTTGAGTTGTAGTGATGTAGAAGCTGAGAACTGTCGTCTATTATGAGTGTGACGCATCTTGGGAGAGACATATTATGTCCAGCAGTAAACTGCGATAACCTTAGTAGAATGCGGAAGCGAACAGTTAGATAATATGGTTCAGTCAGGTCATCTGCGGGTCTAAAACGGCCACATTAAGCAATTCCTCTAAAAGCAATTCATTTTCTGAATTCCCAGCAATTTCTCTATTCTGACACATATTTTAGCTGAATTATTACATATTCAATTCAATTCATATCAGAATCATATTTGGTGTAAATATTGCCGCATTAAAAAATAAAGACCGTAATTTACCGGATAATTTTTCTTTACAGTTTTTATTAACCAAATGAGATTTTTATTTTTTTATTTCTACAGTTTAAATGTTATTTCATTGTAATACAAAACTGTCAAACAGATGAATTGCGTAATATGAATTGAACGCAGTTATTATTATGAATTGTCAATTTGTGACAGTTTGTGTGATTCATAATATTATCATATTATGATTCTGTCAAAGCGGCCGTTTTGGCCCCCTAGTCCTCATAAACAAAACAAAACATCAGCCAGCTTTCTCAAATGCTATATTTTGAGACGAGACAGAAATAAGGAAGTTTGTTCAACCTACAGTCCTTGATTACTTCGGCTATTCCTCTGCGGTGCTATACAGGGTCAAAATAAATTATCTAGTGAAACTCTACAGACGTAATGAGTATCGATATCTCGCCTATCGCCTATAACCTTCCTCAAGAATTGGGTTATCCAATGCAAAAAGAATTTTTCAAATCCGACTTGTAGTTCCGGAGATTACCCCTACATTCAAACAAATAAATTTGACCTCTTTAAAATATTATTATGATGATTAATTCAGGAAAAACTTCCGAGTCCGAGTTCTTTTCGAGTCTCGTGGTTATTAATTATAATTAGGTAGTTACTATTTATTCACATTGTGTACCTTCATCACTTGAATATCACTTTAATTAAAAAGTACCACTTAGGTAAACCTCTGGGGTTTGAGAGTGGAACTTACAATTTGTCCTCTTATCTGTAAGTACTCGCAATAGTAGTCATTGCTCGCAATAAGAGTCGATCGAAGGTTAAGCTGCGCTTGCCGCAGTCGATTCGTGGATGGGTGACCATCCAGTACATATCGAGACCCCTCCGTCCCTTGGAAGCCGTTGGTCCCGGCTGTCATTCGTAAATCTTTGAAAGTCGTTAAGGGTGTCAGAAGCCCAAAAATTTGACAACTAGTCTTACAAAGGTGTGTATCGTATTACCTAATACCGGGGATGTGGAGGTCAAATAGGCAGTCGCTCCATGTAATTTACTGGTATTCAGCTGCAATCGGTTAGACTGGGAGCCGACCCCAACATTATGTACTTGGGTAAAGACTAGGCACAAAACAATTGAACAAGTGTTTACGTACAACGCCCTTTTTTGTTAGGTGGGAAATTATCAAATAACTTCTCCAGCTATGAGCGGAGCGGGAGGGCGTGTCAGACTCTTACTGAATAAAACCCACCCGTGTTCCTACAGTTGCCATGTTACCGGGGGCCACGGTATCCCTTTCGGACTTCCCCGCAACCCCGGCAGGCATTGGCCCTAGCGGACCACGTCAATCCTGCTGACATCTTTTTGAAGCGCGCGTGGAACACAACGCGCCGTCGACCCGAGCCTGGTCCTTATCGGACGGCGAGCTACCCATTGCTCACCGTCCGCAAGCTCGCGCCTACGGTATGTACAACGCCCTGTCAATGTAATTCAGGCGCCAACATGGTACCATCATTTAACCAGTTCATTTAAATAATTGTGAGTGAAGTTTCTATTTACCTAACAATGTCATCAACTAAGATAAAAATTAAAACGGATCTGGAAAAGCTGTTGTATGACAGTTACATCCAAGAAAAATCACAGAGAGAAAAACTGGAACTTCTTGTCAATGATCTGAAGGTCCAAATAGAAGGCCTCCAGCGACAACACCAAACCCGTCAAAAAGAAAATATAAGCTCCAAGGGACAAGAAAATAATATCCCTAAGGACTTAGAAACTAAGAGCAACATACAATTTGCTCAATCTGAAAAAGAAAATGTCGACTACTGCACAGACGAGGAAGAACTTGCCAAAGAGACTGAGTGGATTAGGGCCAAAAGTAGGAAGAAAAGGAAGCTAAACATCTCCCTCTCTCCACCACAACAACCCGGAACAAGCGCCCAACAACAACAAAAATGTGAGAAAGAACAGACATTAGTCAAAAAAGTGCCTCCACCACCCCCAATCATAATAGACGGAGTCAAGAACTACCAAATGTTTTACGACTCACTAACTGAAACCCAACCAACAGAATCATTCACGGCAAAAATGATGAATGGAGATTGTGTGAAGCTCAACGCCAAAACCGAGGACTCTTATAGAGCGATTGCTAGATTTTTGTCAGAAAAAGAATATCTTTGGCATTCATACGAGAACAAACAGGTTCGACCAATAAGAGTTGTAGTGAAAAAAATACATTCTTCCTGCCAGCCAGATCGAATCAAAGACGATTTAAAATCGCAAGGTTTGAAAATAGAAAAAGTTGACAGCAAGTTGAGCTGGAAGAGTAAAGAACCACTCAATATGTTCGTCTTATCATTTAATAATGACGAAGATGTCAACAAAATCTATGGCATCAAGCACATTTTAGGGTGTAAAATTGAAATACACCCTCTTAAAAATCCGAAACTCATTCCTCAATGTAAGAGATGCCAGGCATATGGCCATACACATAAATACTGTAGAAAAGAGCCAAGGTGTGTAAAATGCACTGGCAAGCATCTTACAGCGAACTGTACTAAATCTCCTCAAGAGAAACCAAAATGCGTCCACTGCAGCTTACCCCACCCAGCTAACTACAGAGGGTGTGAAGTAGCCAAGGAGATGCAAATTATGAAAAATAAAAACATCAAAAAGTAACTTGTTGTGCCAACTGCCCAACAGTATCCTTCCATAAGAAATCCTGACAAGCAGGCACAGAAAGAAAGTTTTCAGACATCTGTAAAACCTGTTCAAGCAAGTACTTCCTATGCACAAATTGCGAAACAAGGTACTCAACCTTCTAATCTGGAGGATAAGATAAATCAGATCTTGCAGTGTATTACTACATTTGACAAAAGATTAGAGAAGCTAGAATCCAGTACCAAAACAGCTGTTTTTAATTGTCAAAATGAGTGACACACTAAAAATAATGGCTTGGAACTCCAATGGGCTCCTCAAACATCAGAATGAGTTGCAGGCAGTCCTAGAGACAGAAAATATAGACGTGTGTTTGATCTCCGAAACGCACTTCACTAACCAATCTTTCATCAAATTTAGAGGGTACAAGATATATAATTCGCTCCACCCTGACAACTCCGCCAGAGGAGGTAGCGCGGTTATAATCAAAGAAAATATCAATCATTACGAACAAAGTAAATTTGAAGAACCAGACATTCAAGCAGTGGCAGTATCTGTTAAAACCAAATTTTGTCACGTTTCGATAGCAGCCATATACTGTCCTCCACGGCACATGATAAGAAAAGAGCGATATTTACAACTCTTTGAACTTCTAGGCCAGAGATTCATTCTAGGCGGTGATTTCAATGCCAAGCATACGCACTGGGGATCAAGACTTACTACAACAAAGGGCAGGCAGCTCCTAAATGCAGTAAAAGATAACCATTGTGACGTTAAGAGCACAGGGAAACCAACATACTGGCCAACTGACCATCAGAAAATACCGGATCTTATAGACTTTTTCATATGCAAAAATATATCCACTAATTACTTTAATTTGGAGGAAGGTTTTCACATGAATTCGGACCACTCCCCGATTATCCTAAGACTTAGTCAAAAAATCCTACTAAGAGAAAGCCATTTAACCCTGGTTAATAAGTCTACAGATTGGGACAGTTTTGCCCTTGATCTAAATAATATTATCGACCTAAAAACTCCTTTGCAAAATCAGGATCAGCTGAACTCGGAAGTAAACAAATATGTTGTTAATATCCAACAATGTGCATGGAACAATACGCCACAGTTAAAACGTAAATATAAGGGACATATCTATCCCAAAGAAATTGTGAATTTACTATCTGAGAAAAGAAAGCAAAGAAAGCGGTGGCAGCAAACGAGGTGCCCCCGGGATAAAACATTACTAAATAATCTAACTAAACGATTAAAAAGGAAAATTCTACAATTTGAGGATGAATGTCTGAATGCTAACCTTGTGCAGCTAACCAACGACCAATCCACGGATTTCTCTCTTTGGAAAGCGACAAGAAAACTAAAAAGGCCGATTATGCAAATACCGCCCATTAGAAACAGCGACGGAAAATGGGCAATAAGCAATGAACAAAAAGCGCTTAGGTTTGCCCAATACTTAGAAGACACTTTTCAACCCAATGAGAGCTCCATAGACATACTTGAGAGTGAAAAGTTATCACAAAGTCAAAGAATTCGACTTGTGACTCCTAAAGAAGTTCTGAGAGAAATTCAAACCAACATTAGCTCAAAGAAATCCCCGGGTTACGACCTCATAACAGGAGAAATTTTAAAACACCTCCCGCGTAAAGCCATAGTAAAGCTGACCAGACTTATAAATGCTGCATTTATGCTAAAATATGTACCTGAGCCATGGAAGGTTGCTGAAGTCATTATGATTGCGAAGCCTGGGAAACCACCCCATGAAGCATCATCAGATAGACCCATTTCCCTGTTGCCCGTATTATCGAAGCTATTTGAAAAACTGTTATTAAAACGGTTGAAACCAATAATAGAAGAAAAAGACCTAATACCAAACCATCAATTTGGCTTCAGGGAAAAACACTCTACAATAGACCAGGTACACAGAATAACTGACATTATTGAAAAAACACTCGAAAACAAGCAAGTCTGCGCCACCGTATTCCTAGATGTTGCGCAAGCTTTTGATAAAGTTTGGCATGAGGGTCTGGTATTTAAACTCAGACGCATGCTACCTCCAGAATTTGCAGACATTCTAGAATCATATATAAGTAACAGAATGTTTAGAATAAGGCAAGAGGACGCATATTCCGAGCTAAAAACTATAAAAGCCGGGGTACCACAAGGAAGTGTGTTAGGCCCAATCCTGTACCTGCTATACACTTGCGATATCCCTGAGCTGGAAAACAACACCATTGCGACCTTTGCAGATGACACTGCTATTATGGCTACCGGATCAAGCCACAAAGAAGCAGTCGAAAAAGTTCAACTAGCTGTGAACAAAGTTTATGACTGGACACAAAAGTGGAAGATCAAACTGAATGAATCAAAATCAATTCATATCGATTTCACTAATAAACACTGCGATTACCACCCAATCTATATAAATGGCATGCAAGTGCCTTATGCTAATACAGCCAAATACCTTGGCATAACTCTTGACGCGAAACTGCGTTGGAAATCTCATGTCAAAAAGAAAAGACAGGAACTAAACATACGTTATAAAAGTATGTATTGGTTACTCGGAAGAAAATCTTGCCTATCAATACATAATAAACTTATAATATACAAGCATATTCTTATTTATTTATTTATTTATTTATTTATTACAAGGTAGCTTCACAGCTGACTTATGCCAATTTGGACGTATGGCATCCAACTTTGGGGCTGTACTAAACAAAGCAACGTCAAAATAATTCAAAAATTCCAAAACAAAGTACTCAGGGATGTTGTAAATGCACCATGGTATATTAGAAATGACGACCTCCACCGTGACCTTAAAATGGAACTCGTCACCACCATCATCCAAAAATTTGCTGAAGCCCACGAACACAGACTCCACCGACATGTGAATGTCGAGGCAATACAGCTGCTAGACAACACGGACATAGTGCGTAGGTTAAAGAGAACTAAACCATTTGAGTTAGTGTAGTGTGTAAAATAGTGTAAATAGTGAATTAATAAATAGTAACAATGCTGTGCTATACATATAACACAAGAACAAAGTGTTTTACCAATTATCAGACCCTAAGAAAGTGCTACGAAATTGACCTTGTGTGAGAGTGCAAATTGACACTATTCTTAGATATAACATAATCTATCTCGTAAAATATTAAGTTAGAATTAAATTGCTTATTAGTCTATTAGGCTAGATTGTAATCAATTACTAAGAACGTCAGTTCTTATTAATACAGAAAAAAAAAAAAAAAAAAATGGTACCATAAATTCATCATGCAAAATCATGTTCTACTGTCCCACAAATCTGACAGTAGCACTACTAGATTTGTTTTTAATTCAACCAGGTAAAAATTCGTTTGTTGTTCCTCCGGGGATGTGCCAAAGCAAGATGCACTTTTGAATAGTGAATCTTAAAGTCTTCAATCATTATAACAGCACCGCTCCAACGCAGTAACAGCCCGGCACCGTCTCGTTAAAATCCACCCGGTTGTCGCCTTTAAGCTACTTGGCGTGTGGCGTTAATCGTGTGATTACGTCGATCAATACCTTGGTCAGACGGAGGACAACCATAATTCCATACAATGATGAAAATATTAAAAATATTGGATTGAATTATGCTACCGACAAAGATTATGTATATGCTATTGAAAAACGTGGAAATACGAAACTCTTTGAAAGCGACTTCCACTTGTCTAGGCCCCTATGTACAGACGCCAGCACATCAAGCTACCCGAAACTGTCAAATTTTCCCAATCAACTTTGAACCTTATACTTCAACGATAAAGTTGAAAATCTATTAAATAAATTTGACAGATTGTAGTAGCTTGAAGTGCTGGCGTCTGTACCTACATATAAACGATAAAAAGTATTCTACAAAATGTGCTGTTGGAAGAAAAATCCCCGGCCTGCCTACCTCTTCTTCAAATAAAGGTGTGTCGTGCGTGTGCGCATATGATACATTTAAATAAAAAAAACAGCCAAGTGCGAGTCGGACTCGCCCATGAAGGGTTCCGTAGCAGCAAGTAACATTGAACGAAAGGTAAATTGCTGTTAACGATTTATGACGTATAAAAAAAAAACTAGGTACTTGCTAGATCTCGTTCAAACCAATTTTCGGTGGAAGTTTACATTAGTTTACATGTACATCAAATATTTTTTTTAGTTTTATCATTCTCTTATTTTAGAAGTTACAGGGGGGGGGACACATTTTACCACTTTGGAAGTGTCTCTCGCGCAAACTATTCAGTTTAGAAAAAAATTATTGTAGAAACTTCAACATAATTTTTAAAGACCTATCCATAGATACACCACACGTATGGGTTTGATGAAAAAAAAATTTTGAGTTTCAGTTCTAAGTATGGGGAACCCCAAAATTATTTGTTTTTTTTTCTATTTTTGTGTGAAAATCTTAATGCGGTTTACAGAATACATCTATTTACCAAGTTTCAACAGCATAGCTCTTATAGTTTCGGAAAAAAGTGGATGTGACATACGGACGGACAGACAGACAGACAGACATGACGAATCTATAAGAGTTCCGTTTTTTGCCATTTGGCAACGGAACCCTAAAAACCTGTCTAATTTTAAGACTCTTTACGTCTAAATTTAGAACAAACATGAAGTCTGTAAACAAAGTGAAAGCAGTTTAAACAATACAACGTGATACGTATATAAATACCTACACATTTCTTACATAATGTACATGTGTATGAGACACATACACGGGTTTCTGACGTTGATACACGAGTTTATTTATTTAGCTATGAAAGTACGGGTTTCCCCACTTACGTTTCGTCTCTGTTTGAAAATAGGACAATGCTTTGTACAGGTGTCGGAAAAACACATCCAGACTAGTAACTAGTAAGATTATATATAGAACAAACATGTACCAGCTTACAACATACATAGGTATGAAACGTAAAAGGATCAAAAGTATTTCGACAAAACTCAAACTCAAACTCAAAGCATTTATTTCAATTAAACCATTTACAGGCACTTTTGAATTGTCAAAGAATCGGTCAGTTAGTCAGAAAGTTGAAGCTAGTTGCCCATTCCAAAACGTAGATCTCTATGGAGAAGAACGGGCAAGAAACTCCAAGGCCACTCTTTTAAATATAGATATTACAAAATTCTGGGTACATTATTCTTGTTGCTTCTATAAATATGTGAGAACAATGTACAAAAAATAATCAAAGCAGAAAATATATGATTAAAAAAAAGCCCTGGTAGATAAGAGATGACCAGTCTCAACTGACGGCGCCCGTTCACGAACATGACGCGTGGATCAGCACCATCCAGCTCAACCATTTTGTAGGGAACCGAATGATCCAACACACTCGCCACCATCAGCGAGACATTTAAGTGAGCTTGACATTCTCTCAACTGCCATGCTCTTTCAAGTCAACATACATCTTAATAATACAACTAGCAGTAATGCCTTAGTAGAAATCCTTTTGGTTCTTTTTCAGCTCCTAGGTGCCTAAGAGCAGATTTTTCAATAGTCAGATAACTATTAACTGAAGAATAAATATGACAGTTTGACATAGGTAATTAATATGTTCTATTCCAAAGCTATCATATCACGATATTTATTCTTGAAATAAAAGATCTGACTATTGAAAAATTTGCCCCATGTGTGTGCATTTAACTAAATATAATTATTTACCTACTTGATGACAAGATCAGGAGGAGTGGAAAAAGGGAAACTTAATTGCCTTGCAGTGGAATAAAACAATACAAGGGGTTAAGGGTTTAAGGTAAAGCCTTTTGTAGGGTGCTGTCTGACCTCCTTCTGCGAAGCAGTAATGCTCGCGAAGGAGGAGGCGGAACGCGTGAGGGTAAGGCAAAGTTTGCGCCCTCATAGCCCTAATCGCCGCAGGAGACGCCCTGGGCGTCGGGAGTCGCAGGCCGATTCCCGGCCACCGTAGGCGCGGGTTTGCGGACGGTGAGCAATGGGTAGTTCGTCGTCCGATAAGGACCAGGCCCGGGTCGACGGCGCGCTGTGTTCCACGCGCACCTCGAAGAGATGTCAGGAGAATGGGCCGATGCCTGCCGGGAGAAGAAGTCCGAAAGGCATATCGTGGCCCCCGGCAACATGGCAACTGAAGGAACACGGGTAGATTTTAAGCAGTAAGAGTCTGACACGCCCTCCCGCTCTGCCCAGAGCGGGAGAAGTTACAGATAATTGTCCACACAAAAAAAGGGTGCTGTCTGAAATCAGAAATTAACTTAGCGTTCAGAGATGGAATTTCAGAAAGCTTCAAAACTATAAAAAAATTCTCCAAGGTTTGGATTTTTCAGTTATAGCAAAATTACACGGTTCTACAAAATAATTGCACTTTTTTTAAAGGAGCTGATTATAGTTTCGGTCGACAAGTCAACTTTTTGCGCCCCGCTGTTTCACCCGCATAAGTCTCGATCCAGTGGGAATATCGGGATAAAAAGTATGTCTTAATCCAGGTCATGGTCTACCCATGTACCGAATTTCATCCAAATCTGTTCAGCCGTTTTAGCGTGAAGGCGTAACAAAGAAACTCACTTTCGCATTTGTAATATTAGTTATGATTTCACTCAATCCAGTTTTCACTAATTCAAATGGAAAGTAAATAGCATTTTATTAATAAAATGCTTCGCGCTCGCTCCGCCTAATAAAAACTTCACAGCCTTAGTTGACAAAGCCAGTCAATGGCGTAATTTGTAAACAGTGTTTACACGTTTACAACAAAACAAGCAGTACATTCACACTCTGCTCTCAATACGTACAGTACACCAGGATGTTTGGTTAATCCTTTATACACTAATTGAGATAAACCATATTATTGATTGACTCTATCCGGTATCTTCTTGATAAAAATCCTAAATTCACACATAACATCACGCCTCGTTTCCCCGAAGGGTTGGGCAGAGGTGTCCCTGTAGCAGGTACCACCCACATTTCGCCAGTTATGTTTAAGTCCCATGTAATAGGGGGCGAACCTATTGCCATCAACCGGCCACAAATCCAGACTCCAAGCTGCTACTGAGAAATTTCAGATAGAAAAACCCAATAACACTTTGCCCGACCCGGGAATCGAACCCAAGACCTCATGCTCAGCAGTAAATTCACTGGTAGACAAACCGCTGCGTATAAAAGCTTTAAATTTTGCACAAGAGTTCCTTAGAATATAACAAAGGTGAGTACTAAGAAAGGATTTTTGAAGATTCATCCCCCAGCATAATCAGCCCGTAATGTTCTGCTGGGACACAGGTCTCTTATCGCTGAGAGGGAGTGGGCCGTAATCCACCACGCAGGCCCAGTGTGGGTTGGTAGATGTCACATGTCTTCGAATGTGTGGTTCCTGGACATGCCGGTTTCCTCACGACGATCATCCCCCAAAGAGGTTAAATAAGAGGAGAAAGTTTATTATGGAAGTTCGTAATTTTTTCTGATGGGAAATCCTATCATCCACACGAAATGTCATTACATAGTTAGTTCCCACAATTTCTACCATGAGGGAAAAATTAAATAATTTTAAGGTGAATATCATCCATATATTTGATCCAGTAAAAGCTCAAATGTATTGGGTCCTGTAAAACGATCCTGAAACATTGCTGAAAATAGTCAATCTGCCTAGCCTTTTCCAACTATGTTGGGGTCGGCTTCCAGTCTAACCGGATGCAGCTGAATAACTTTTACTTTTTAGAGCTTATTGTACCTCATTGTACACGTGCAGCTTGTGGGTGAATCACACCCAAAAAGCATACCAAGCCCTCCGCGTCCAATATAACAACGCCTTCAGAGCGCTGATGGGGCTGCCGCGACACTGTAGTGCCTCGGGCATGTTTGCCAATGCTAGCATCGACTGCTTTTATGCTACGATGCGTAAGCGGAGCGCGTCTCTGGTGCGCAGGGTGCGCGACAGCCCCAACAGCGTTCTGATGATGATAGCTGACAGGCTCGACTGTCCGTACATGCGAAGCTGCAGTGACTTGCACGTCACCTACTGTCGTCGGTAATTTTATGTTGTGGTAATGTAAGTGTTGTATGTAAGGTGGTTTTTGTTTTGTATTTTATTGTAATGTTTAATGTATTGTTTGATGAAGTTATGTGTGATGTATTGTATTTTGTGTATTGTGTGTATGAGTCATTGTAACTCGATGAAATAAATTAATAATAATAATAACAGTATTTTACATGGAACGACTGTCTATCTAGCCTACAAAACCCAGTTACTGAGTAACACGATATCCCTTGCTAAGTTTGTAAATAGTTACTACATTACTGAAAAAAGGATTCTTCCTTTTCAGCGCGATCTATTAAATAGCAGTTTATGTTGCACTACGAAAATAAGCCTTACAGCTACGACATAAAGGCGCTGTCAATATTAATGTCAAAATTGTTACCACTGATCTGCGGTTAACTGTAACCATCGTCACTCGCGAGAGTCGCGAGGCACTTTAATACAACTCAATGGTGATACCTACACCGAACGCGTTTCTAACGCCCGTACAACAATATTTCTCCAGTTAGGCTGGTTTCACAGCTGTCGCCCGTACGGGCTCCCGGAACGGAGACACACGTGAGGCGCTAGAACATTGTTTCACAGCGACGCGGATTGGTCCATACGCGACCCGCTCTGGGTTGTGCCCGTACAACGCTAGCAACCGTATCGTACTAACTCCCTCGTTTCAGAGCACTGCGGGCGCTACCCGTACGGGTCTCCCGTGTGCGGCCGGCCCGTGCGGGTCTCCCGGACAGCTGTGAAACCAGCCTTAGACAAATACCTAAAATAAAACAATAGAGCATTTCATCAACACGTTCAATGTTTTCATCAGATCAAACAAATAGACCTAGAACTAAAAACAAAAACACATCATTAACTTATAGTACTTATACATTACTTTATTAACTGCGCACCATTTTCCCGTCCTTCCTAAGTTCAGTGACACAAACAACAGTTTTGTGTGTCGTCCTACGTGAGATAAATGTAGTGTGATGCGATGCGAAAATATCAGATGCTATGCTATTCCACTAGACCTGCTTATTGAGAGTTTCATGAAAAATTCACGTCACAATTTGGCGCCACTTTGACAAGAGGTCTTCCATTTCGACAATGAATAAAAAATACAGTGTGATTCTTTATAATGTGCACATATCGAAATGATGCCTAATTTTAAAGACGGAAAAAAAAAAAAAATTTTTTTTGTCTTTATTTATAAATTTTACAATTATTGTAAAAATTGATGAAAAAAAATACAGATTTTTGCTAAAAAAACATGTTTATTTTCAATTGAGGGTAGTTTTTTTTCTCAATTTTCATTTTATGAGGACACCTAATTACTTCCAATAATTATGGAGTTTGTTTCATCGCGATAGATGATTTAGTTTAAAAGTTAGGTACACCGTTTTGTTAAAAAAAAAGTAATTCCATGAAAAGTGTAAAAATAAATTTATAAAAAAAATCTGTCGTTAAAATTAAGCATAGATTCCCCCTCATTTCAATATGTGCACATTATAAAGAATCACAGTGTATATGATGACGTTCATCATTCGTTTCCTGACGTTTCAGTATTGCCACCGAGTGAACGTCATTGTAGAAAACCCTCAATCAGTGGGTACATACGTGGCAGGATCAAAACAAAAAAGGAAGAAGAATAAAAGGGTGAAAGTTCAAAACAAGATCAGTTTTCAAGCTTGTAAAAGCGATGGCACGTAAAATTTGCACATGGCATTCAAAATTTAAGCTCTAATAAGTGCATGGAATTTGTGTGTATCAATACCATCCGGTTGCCACCCCCCAACATCGTTATAACTCATCATCTGTTACGACGCCTCATTGAGGTGGATAACAATTAAAATTCTATTGTGTCTCGTTAATGACAGTTGAAAGGTTGAAATAATGTATATGTATATGTACAATTTTTGAAACTCCGTACCGATGATTTATCACCGAAAATGAGAGTGAATTTTATCAAAACCAGATGGCATTGATACACACAAATTCCATGCACGTATTAGAAAATTTTGAATACCATATAAAAAAAAAAATGTTTTGCCCCATCTCTCCATATCTCCGCCGCCCCCGTCCATTTGCGGTCCATTCGGACGGTTCAGTATCACTTCAAGACCCAGATTACCATTCGCCATCCGGTTGCCTCTCTGATTAAATTTTACGTGCCATTGCTTTGAATAAGCAGTCTGATGCAGTTGGTGCTTGTTTTGTACTGTCCGGGTTTTAATTTTTTATTTTATTTTACGCAAATTGATCACGGCAAGGCATTTCCTTTGTAAATTCATGAAACCATATACCAGCTTTTTGCAAAACGTTTTTGATTGCAAAAGCAGTAGAACGAGATCGATTTACGAATAGGGTAGTGCAGTACTTAAATTTAACCAATTAAAAAGCAATCGTTTTTATGTTTTAGAAAAACGATAAGCGTTATTACGATCCGTCGCATCGCAACTATAGCTCACATAGGACAGTGCCTTAATTTACGCACATCAATAGAGAATCTACTGTTTACTCACAGATTTTCACCAGACCCCCCCGAACGTGATGCCTGAGCAAATTTACCTAACAAACATGTGAGCTACATAACGACTCGCTATCTACGTCGTAAATATTACTGCAGTATTAAATGGACATATTTGACAGTATCTATGTGTTAACAAGACAGGTGGCCTAAAAGAAAATGTGGCACGAAATTTTTGGTTACAGAATTTTCCATTGAGGTCGTGAGATGAAATCTTTGTCGATGTCTTTAGCAATTTTTTTTCTTTTCTCCATAGATCTATCAGATGCAAGTACTTAAAATTCAGCAACCGATCCAGTTGGAAAGGAGAGTAGATATAGATGCTGCTCCCTGATGAAAACTTTTCAATTTATTCGTCTCTAAGGGCAGCAACGCATCTTCGGATTGGCGGATTGCCGATTGAGAACTTGGTCTGTTTGCACACTCTTGTTGCACCGGTTCATTTTTGCTTAAAACATTCTTTATGAGAGCACTTTCCTAAGATGCTCTGTTAAAAGTAAATATATAAAAGACTTATTTAAAGTTAATTTAAAGAGAAAATTATTTAGTCGTTCATGGTATAAGAAACCTTTACGAAAAGAAGGACCAAAAAAGAGAAGAGCATTATAATATTATGGTCTTTTGAGTATTTATTTAATAATGCACTCAAATATACAGAGGCGGATTTAATGCCATAGACATTTTCTGCCTTTGGGTCATGCAGAGACAAACAGTGGTAGGTGCAATAGCGAGAATTGACTTTGGGTACCTTAAGTTTACCTACTAATACATCAATTAAATCTTTAAACCAGTCAGCTTCCAACCTGGTTTTCTTTTCTGAATGTTAATGATATAATCTGAATTCTCCCAAAAGTCCGTGAGCTCAATTTTTCCATTCAGTAAAATAGAAAGAAAACAAAAAAAATCCTAGAAGCTGTCACCTGTCCCCGGGGATCAAAAGACCAAACAGACACTCACACGGTATTTACCTACGCCTACAGTTAGCTTTTCCGCAAACAGCCTAGAACACACGTAAACCTAAGTACACCTCCCAACGATTGTAACGATCCGTAACGATGACTACGGAGTAAGAAATGTGTGATAAATCGTGACGTATATAACACAATATATAAGGACGGGAGATGTAGAGCAACAGTTATTAGGAGATACCGTAGTACCTACAGCAGACTACCCGAGTGCGCGCAGCAGACAGATACCTGTCTACCTGAACCTGATAAACATTTTAATTAATTACAATTAATATTGGATATTTTTTGGTAAGGTTGCACATGTTAAATGAGATTTAATTTAAATAAAACATAATATATTGAAATAAAACAATTCAGAAAATTCTTATTGGTTTTGTACAGATTTAAGAAAATAAATTGTCTGTCTGTGTGTTAAAAAGGAATTTATAAGACAAACAGAGTTTCATGCGATGCGATGTGATGCCTATTGGTTTAGATCCAGCAGTGGTAGGTCAGTGAGCACAGTTAGCGCTTTCGAGACATTAGGTTCGATTCCCAGAAACACCTTTCCCTCATTGGTGTTCATATCTTGTTAAGCTATGTTTAAAGTTCCACATTATAAAAAATCTTGAAGCATTTGTCCACTCCAATGCACTAGAGAACCTTCGAAAACGTTTTGTCCAATTATTACCCACACCACACTGGGATCTCTTATGCCTCTAAAAACCCAAAAAAAAATAAATTCCTGGTCGTGCCGAAATCGAATATTTGTAGTGCAGACGCCAACATGCAGCCACTGCGCTACTAGAGCCGAAAATAGAAACCGCCGTTCATTTTAATGAAAAATTTCAATTCAAACAAATGTTTTGGGAGAGCAATGTCATAAATTAATTTTGTCTAAAAATACACAAAATCCCAATGCAAATATTTATTTCGCTTGGTCTTTTTTTGCGAACTAATTTCTTTCCAACATAGGTACGTAGACTTCTACCTACACTTTACCTAAAATCGTATGCAGTTCTGGGTTATTCTATTTTACTAATATTCGAAATTAATGAGAAAATAATGACAAATTATTAATTTAGAAGTTTTCCATCCAATATACCCAATTAGAATAATTAGTTTATCTAACAACAACCGACTGACGTTGATGGATGAAATTGCGTAATTCAAACAATTTACCTGTAGATAGTTTAATGTCCTCCGTTGACAGGTTTACAAAGTGCAATAATATCAATTGTCACTTCCCTGATATCGTTTACAGAAGATAATTTATAATTGGAATCAAGGTAGTTAACTACTATTTGCAAGATCCTTATCAGCTGACGCGGAGACTTTAAGCCATTGCATTAAAACCCAAGATGCAGGTGACAACAACAGAGCTGTCTGGGACTATAATTAGTTACGTATTTTGTTTGCAGACGCAACAATGTGTAAGACTACTACAAAAGAAGTCGCGGTAGTCGAGACGGGGAAGAAGAAGTTGTACTCAGCTTCTGTTGAAGAGGCTCTATCTATGACTGGTGAGTAACTACCCACTTGGTTCCCCAGAGGAATAATGATGGATAGACATCATGAGACCCCTAGTTTTGGTTAGAGTGCAATGCGTTCGTTAAGAAGCATCCAAATTTTTTCGGGAATCTGTGAAAAGCGACGGAAGAACGAAGCTGGGAAGCGCGCGCTATTTGATTTGACCAATGAGCGCGCACGCAGCTAGAGTAGGCCGTCAGAAACGACCTTGACGAGGCCCCACCTCTTTAATGTTGCTTATTACCAAGGTGAGATGTCATTTGTTACACATCGTAGGCGACTACTGTAAGGTTCGCTTTTTTCTAAACCTACTATCATAAGCTAAGCTTAGCTATAACTGTACATTTTCTCGTTAATAAAATCCTATCATTTCTGTATGATCAGGATGAACTGCATCTACAAACTTTTCTACCTCATAAATCTTGTCTCCAATTGTTCCCTAATAAAGATCACACATTACTCCTCAGGATTCGGCAAGTACAACTTCGGTCTGCTGGTAGTATGCAGCTGGACCCTGCAGGCGATGGGCATGGACATGTTCGGCACCAGCTTCGTGGTGGCGGCAGCCGTCTGTGACCTGGAACTGACGTTGCAGCAGAGAGCGTTGCTTACTGCTATGCCACTTCTTGGTAAGCTACCCAGCAGTTTTATTCATAGATTTCCAATTTGCAATGTATTATGATAACTCGGGGCTACCCTTCTTTATGTAATTTTATGGGGATGACCTTGGACCTTCGAGTCGGATAGTTTTTAGGACGTATGCAAGGTCATCTTATGTTTACATCCTGATGATTTATGTATTTCTTACTACTTGGTTTTTCTATCATCCTGAAAATAAATTAAGCTTTGTTGTAGCTATTAAGCCAAGTTAAGCCTGTAAGTCACTGAAGTAACAAATCACACTCTTACCATGATCTATCTTCTTTCCAGGTGTAGTAGCAGGAGCTCAGCTATGGGGCTACGTCTCCGACACGAAGGGCAGGAGACTGACCCTGGTGCTGTCCATGTCAATAGGCTTCGTGTTCGCAGCGCTTAGTAGTCTATCTCCAAACTGGCAGACCATGGCGGTTCTCAAATTGATCTCATCCACTTTGTAAGTTGATTGGTTAATTTATATTTTGTCAGAGAAATAACGAGACCTATGAAAAATAATTCCAGGGATGCGTCTGAAAATGAAATGGACTCGTTCTATTTTTCTGGTGCATTTAATCTTCTGACAAACAAAATTAATCAGATCCAAATTGGGTTTAGAAGGCCAAATGCATAATTAGTTTAGGACATTAATCGAGCCCTCTGCGTTAGATTTTTGTTACAATAGAAATTGAGATAATTATGACAGACAGGAGTGACTGGAACTACGTAAATAGAACCTGAAACTAACTTCACAAATATTTTTCGCAAAGCTCCGCGTTTTTTCCCACGTTATCTCATATATCGTGTTCTACAACGTGTTTAAAACGCATGTCACCACCATATTAATAGGTCAACATAGTTACAAGATAACACTATAAAAATAGCGTCATTAAAACCTTTAAATAACATTACTGTAAGTAACGGAAATGTACCAATCTTTCTTATTTTAATGTTTGGGACTGACAATCAGAGGCATCACACGATAGAGGCAATAAGTCCCGTTTATTTGGTCCTTAGGGGCTAATAAATGGTTATACACACTGGATGCTTCTACAACACATTGTATTTACTATAAAGTACTTTTGAAGCATTTGATGGTAACTAAGTAACATTTCGTAAGAAGCCGGAGCTAGTAAAGGTAGATTATAAGATGTGTCTAAGAAAGCACTTTATTTCTCGAATTTATTGAGTCTGAGTTTAATTTTTGTTAAAAAAATCAACGGCCAATGAAAGTTATGGGAACTTTTTCTTAGGAAAATTCTAATAGATACGCGTGTTTTAAAGCCAAACCAAAAAAAAACGCAGACATCTCGTACAAAAATAGAAATACTATGTGAAGCTGATATTAAGCAAATAACCGTGACGTCAGGCGTCTCGCAGTAGTGAAAATTTACGTCATGGAAGTGGCGATAATATTATCGTATCTATTATGCAAACTTTACCGAGTAAGTATTTAGATTGAGATAACAAAACCCCCTGGCGAGACAAAGACAAGATAACCGCTGAATACACACAGTTCTATAATAAGAATGTCAATAATACGGTGGAAGTAACTTGTAAACAGGTGGCGAATTTTATATTTGTTTTGTTGCTTTTCATGCAAACAGAGTACTGACCTACCGAACCAGAGGTGGATGTTTAACGTATTGTTGCATGTGCTGCTAATTAGCATAATGTGCAACGTTTTCTTTCCTTCTAATAATTTTTTTACGGCTATTATTAAGTACTACTTACTATAGGATACCTATATAGGTATATCTTCTGTAGTAATATAACAAGCAACTGTTGGCACTGTAGAGAGCAGTCGAAATGCAGCACTTTATAAGATGTTGAGGAGGAAGAGATTGGTCTGCATCAGACACGTATATTTTCAGTCCCAATTTTTTTTACTACGAAGTTATAATACTGGTCCTTTGTCCCCAGCACTTCAGCTAGCAACTCAGGAGCCTACACGTTGCTTGGCGAGAGCTGTTCTGAACGCGCTCGTGGCCGTGCTATGTTACTGTGCACGTGCGCGCTCATGTGTTCGCAAGCTACTGTTGCAGGTATTTAACATTGACTTTAAAATTAGCACTGCGTACACTCAAATAAGATGGCTGCATGACCTACTGTCTCTGTCAAATTTGATCATAAAATATACTAATTTAAACATGTGATTACAGCAGTTAGCAATTTTGAAAATTAACTTCACTTCTTCACTCAATCCACTTAAGACTTGGTTTAATGCATAACAACGATCTCTGATTTTCGAAAGCAGTTCATCATCATCATCATCGTTAGCCGTCAGAAGTCTATTTATTGCTAGACAAAGGCCTCCCCAAAGCGTCGCCAATCGACCAGTAAATCAAAGCTGATAATCCTAATGTAAAATAAATCTTCTTCCAGTGTTCGCCTACCCCATACTCCCGATGCAGTTTGCCTATCACATCGACTTCCTGGGCATCACGTACAGACCCTGGCGTTTCCTAGCATTCGTCATGTCCCTGCCGTGTGCCATCACTGCATGCTTGCTGCAATTCTTCCAAGAGAGTCCCAAGTTCCTCGCCTCGCATGGAAGGTTAGATGAAGCTCTGCAAGTCCTGAAGAATATCTATGCTGCTAATACTGGCAATAAGGCTGATAGTTTTCCTGTAAGTATTAAACATAACGTCCTTGTAATTTTTCTGTTTTTAATGAATTGAATAAATTCCCACGCCATGAAGATTTGTATAGGTTGCAAATAAAAGTCACGATCTTTTTTCCTTAAATATTTGACGACAAAGAATGCAGTTTTAATACGATGTCGTAAACTTGGCTTTGTCACAAAAAAGACAGACAATGAACTCACACTAAAGGGCATCGAGGATACCTAATCGGATAACAAACAAACGACTGACACATTGCAATTAAATGAGATTCCAAAATACTAAAGTCTATATCATATTTTTTAAATGTAATTAAACTTTGTAATATAGAGATCATCAAATCAACATAGAGATCGACTAGAAAAAACTCTTTTTGGAATTTTTGTCCGCGACTTTTTGTATTTATTACCTTTAGGTTAATGATTGATTTAATAGTGATTCTAAGTAATACCTTTCTCTTTCTAGGTTCACAAACTCCTGGCAGACAATGACAACCAGTCTTCTGAAACGAAGGTTACTTTCTTGAAATCTATTTGGCAGCAGACAGTGCCTCTCTTCAGAGCTCCGTTATTGAAGGAGACTCTGAGGCTGTTCTATCTGGTTGCTGTTATTTACATGACGTGAGTATTTCCGAAAAATCATATTATAGAATATCTACAGCGCTCATGTTTTAAAAAAAATTAAGTAGCTTCAAAATAAAAACAAATCCAAAGAGAACACCTATTAAAACTGTCAATTTTCGTAATTGAATCCACAAATAGAGCTTTAAATTTCTTTGACGTACCGTGAAAGTATTGAAAGTGGTCTTCTGCCTCATTTTATTGAAATCCTGTGAAATCAACAGTGCTGTAACAATTGTGTCCATTCTAGTGGCAGTGGCTTCATCCTCTGGTTGCCTTACATAATGAACAACCTGTTCTTCGTCCTGGAGGCTGGAGGTGGTGATGGCATGAACCTCTGCGCTGTCATCAAGTACCCTTCCGTCGCCGGGTTCGCTACTGGAAATATGACTGTAAGTGTTTCGTTTACGTCTGCAATTTATTGTAATTTTTTACTTCTCCTTATAATAAGTATTTAACATCACCATCACGAATGGTTCTATCTGACTGTATAAATTATTAAAAGAGGCCCAAAAGTATTTTTGAGCAAGCGTGGTGTTCAATGTTCATGCCTTCTCTGAATGAGAAGAGGCATTTGCCCTACAGTGGGACAGTCATTAGTTGGCATAGTTATTGCAGAAGTCTTCATACGCAAAAGTTTTGAGTTTCAATTCTGATCTTATATTATCATGTTTCAAATTATTTCAAATCTATTTTAGGACATAGAAATCTGCGACGACACAATCCAAGACACGACCCTCTTCTCCGCGATGACATACGGCGCCATGGCGAGCTGTTCCAACGTGGTCCTGTCCCTCACCTGTGGTAGTCACAAGCGCATGGCTATGATTTGCATCATTGCCATGTCGGCCATCGCCGCCATCTTGTTGAACGTTGTGGCCGTGCCTCTGGCGGGAGGAATATTCTTCTTCTTCTTCCTCATGTGCGCACTGTCCATGGGGATCTTGAGCGTGTATTTTGTGGAGCTTTATCCTACTTCTTTAAGGTAAGCGATCAGTCTGAATTTTTTCCAACTGTTTTCCACAACTCCCAAGGTTAATAAAAAACACTTCTTATCTTACTAGAAGTCAATTTAGAAGGGAACAACTAAAAGAGAAAAGGCCATCTAAGTAGGAACCTCCCTTCTGTAAATTCATTTCCACACTAACAATCTTAATAAATTGTATGAGCAACGCATTTATTACGAGTACAATGAAGCTGCGGTCGTATCTCTGCAGGCACTTAAAATGTACGCCATAAATAAACTAATTAATTACTGCTCGCGATGCGATCGGGAAATGGATCGAGAAAACACCGGCGATTAAATTGCATGTTTTTTTTAAATAAACGTCACGACCATTGCTATCAATCTTAGAATAATGGTATGAAAAGGACCAGTCTCTATTTCCGTAATCATCAACATTATCTAACCCAAAAGACGATGATTCTGGCTGCATTCGATCAATCAAGCCAATTCCTTCCGGTACCCAGGGCTCCTAATGAGCTCTAGATAACCTACACTTTCCTAGTCTTATCAATTTCATTGTTATGTTTTTTTGCAGAGGGATGGTATCCTGTTTATCAGTGATGCTGGGAAGACTCAGCGCATTCCTGGGAGTGAACGCGATAGGAGCCCTGATTTCAACCAGCTGCGAAGCCACCTTCTATGGATGGTCCTTGTTGTTGCTAAGTAAGTTTACCTTTAACTTTTATTATTTTAGTTAACCTTCAACATTGGAAGGAATGATATTAATGTCATTATTACTGATAGTATCTGGACCCTTTAAGATATTTTCACAATTTTACTGATGCATTATTTTTTATTACTGCCTCGTTGATCTAGTGGTCGCTACTGCTGATCATGAGGTCCTGGGTTCGATTCCCAGGTCGGGCAAAGTGTTATTGGGTTTTTCCATCTGCAATTTCTCAGTAGCAGCCCGGATTCTGGATATGGGCCCAGTTGATAGCAAAAAACTCACCCCCTATTAGGGACTTAAACGTAACTGGCGAAATGTAAATGTACTTATAGGTGCACCTCAGCCTAACCCGTATTATATTATATACTAGCTGACCCAGCAAACTTCGTTCCGCCTAACAGTCAATGAATGTGCGTATTTCTACCCTACCTACCCTACCTACCCTACCTACCCTACCTACCCTACCTACCCTACCTACCCTACCTACCCTACCTACCCTACCTACCCTACCTACCCTACCTACCCTACCTACCCTACCTACCCTACCTACCCTACCTACCCTACCTACCCTACCTACCCTACCTACCCTACCTACCCTACCTACCCTACCTACCCTACCTATCCTATCTCTCAAGTTGGATCGAACTGCACATGGTGTGCAAATTTTATTATAATCGGTTAAGTGGTTTAGGAGTCCATTGAGGACAAACATTGTGACACGAGATTTATATATATTAAGATTATATATTTTGATTCTTGTTTTTATTTTTCTAACAAAATATTTTGGTCCTTTTCAGGTGCAATAGCAGTAGCATGGTTCCTGCCAAAAGACAAAGCTCTTAAGAAGTAAAGATTCACCTAGAATACCTAGAATATGACTGGATCTACTGAAGACTGAACATTCAATAATCTTAGTTGTACATAATGTATGAATGTGTCCGAGTGTTGTGTTATGTAAATGCTACTGACTGACTGATTATTTTATTGTATGCATTTGTTTCGTTTTTATTTTGTAAGAACCATAATATATTGTTAGTGTCATAAAGTATATCGTATAATGAAAGAGGTTTACCTACTAATCAAAGTGCTGTTACTAGTTCTTCCCACAATTTTTCAAAAGATAGGTACAGAGGTGAAAATTTTGAACCTTCCGTTTTAAAAACCTACACAATTTTTTTTCTTGAACTATATTTGGTAATGAATTATCATGTAAATAACGCCATTTTTAAATCAAAATGTACCTGATAAAGCCATTGTCTAATGTTTAAACAATATTCATTTTAAAAATTGTCTTAATAAAATATTTGAAAAGTAATTAGGTAATACATTATTTAGATGTACATAATAAGAATATTGTAATAAATGTACATAATTATTATTAAAAAACTGTTTTCTTTGTTTTCCAAAAAAATTAAATGTCTAGAACTGAAATGACGGATTGGGTTTAGATCCTTTGAAGGTGGCTTCGCAGCTGGTTGAAATCAGGGCTCCTATCGCGTTCATTCCCAGGAATGCGCTGAGTCTTCCCAGCATCGCTGATAAACAGGATACCATCCCTCTGCAACAGAACATTACAATGAAATTGATAGAACCATCAAAGTGTAGGTTATGTAGAGCTCATGTGAGCCCTAGTTCCGGAAGGCATACATCAGAATAAGCAATGCCTGGAAAAGGTATTTTTATTTATTAAGGTACCAACAATTACGAAATTTTTTAATTGTACTTCAAGCTAAAATGTTTACAGTGGTTTTTTTTTGCATTTAATAACCTAATTAAATATTTTAACATGCAATCCATCTAAATTAAATATATTGTAGGTACTAGCGCAAGATATTATTAAAAGTTTTTTTTGCAATAGCGGTTCAGGCAAAAATGTAACAGAATTAAATTTAGTTTAACTTTTATTTATAGGCTCTAAGTATCTCATTTTAATTACAAGAAAATTAAACACATTGAAGCATTTTTATTTTTTTTATTTATACCACTTTGCTTTAATGTGTTTAATTTTCTTGTAATTAGGTCAGATAAGCCTGTAAATAAAAGTTAAACTAAATTTAACTGTGTTACATTTTAGCCTAAAATTCGGCGTAAATTTCCCGGACTATCATGAAATTGGTCCTACGGTTCGAATTCGTTCGAATTTACGTCAAAAGTGGTAAGAGCCTATTTGAATTAAATTATTTGACTTTGACTGTAATAATTATCTAATTAGCATACTAATTAAGTTGAAAAACTTATCCAGGGTAAACCAAACGCAAATATTTTTATTTCGTGACAGTAAAATGAATCATTAGCACATACATTTTTTTATACACACAAACACAATGAGTGAACCTGTCCATGGACATCCTTTAAAATAATTTTAGAATTTTGCTTATTTACATAGGGATACGTGCAGATATTGTCACATTTTAACTAAACTGGGATTTAACATACTCACCAATTAATCAGTGCCTGTCACTACTCCATACAAGTTTAGACATGACTAAAAACTTGCCTACTAAAATTACGTCAATTTACGTCAAGCGCTGATTAATTTGACAGGACTAAACTAAAATTTATCTTTTGTCCTTTTCTTAATGAAACAGAAAGAAAAAGATGCACTGAACTTAAATTTAGTTTAGTTTGTGAACAAGGGAATCGCCACCACTGTCCTCCCATACCTATTAAAACTAATTTGAAAATATTGTAAAAGCCAATTTTTTTTAAAAGAGTAACCGTTTCTTTTCTTGCCGGCTCTTCTCCATAGGAAACGACCAATTGGAACCGTGTACCTAGCTTCTGATGTTTCATAAGTGCCCTTGTAGATTTATGTGAAATAAAATATTTTGATTTTGAGTAAGTATATGTGAGTGTGACGTCCTACAAAAAAAGTAACTGCTACAAGAACCTGATAAACGATGAACTCTTCTGTTACCACCAGTTGATAGGCATAACCGGTCGTCGTAACATAGTGCTGGTGGTGACAGCGCTGTGCGGCGTGAGCGGTATCCTGGTGAACCTGGTGCCCAACGCCATCGGCAACGCCATACTCTTCGTGGTGCTGGTCATGGGCGTCATCGTCAATGGCTTGTACACGGCCATCTGTGTGGCGCTGTTCCCTACGCATTTGAGGTACATAAGAGGATTACGAGTGTTTAAGAAAATACATGGCAGACTCATGATCTAAACTTACAGCTACAAAGATATTTTGGCGCGTGGCCAAACGTCGCAATCTTGTTTTGTCAATACAATTTTTGTAATAATTTCACAAATGTTTACCAACAACGCCCCCCAGTCAATGTCATTCAGGCGCCAAAAGATCCTCTAGCGCACCCGAGGTCCAGGATTTCAATAAGCATTCCATAAACTTGCCCGAGTTCCTTCTTTTCTCAGGAACACGAGCAACATTTTAATATGTTGTTGATACTTATTACTTACCTATTTTTCAGGGCTTTAGCCATCGCACTAACCATAACGGGTGGACGTATCGGCCACTTCGCTTCCATCCAGATCCTCAACCTGATGTTGGCGAACAGCTGCGAGGCCGGATTCTACCTCTTTTCGTCTCTCTTTGAAGATAATAAAAGTCCACTTTTTCAAAGTTTCATTCCGTATTTGCAAAAGAACAAATCCATGCTAATATTATAAATGCGAAAACATCTCTGTCCGTCTCTTACTTTTTACGCCTTTAACGGCTGAACGGATTCGCATGAACGATTGCCACACGGATAGATAGACTGCATTCGTTTTTAGAGAAGCCGCGGGCAAAACATAATTAACTACATAATAACTTTTTCAAATATTTCAGCATCGGCGATTGTTGCATCGTTCCTGCCCGACGACCGTCGCCTACAAAAAGCAGCTCCACCAGCAATCACAGAAGATGAAGATATTCAGAAGAATCAGTGAAAAAATATTTTGCTACAAGTAAAAAATACTTGTTTGTTATGTAGGTACCTACCTACCTAAATCACTAAGATGTAAATATTATAAACTATATTTATGTTTAGAATTATGAATTTAATTTTTTTTCATGTTAAGGCACCGTCCTGTTTAATTTATTATAAAACAATTAAAAACTTTATGTAAATTTATTTTTTGACCAAGTTATTTTCTTTCAAAGACTAGGAGTTTACTTAAGGAGCCTTAGGCTCCTAAAGTAAACGCCAAAAAACGAAAATAAAAAACCAAAGACATCGACTTCCGAAATTAAAGTTAACAACACCACCAAGGCTATCAATCCTAGAATAATAAAGGACCAGTCTCTATTTCCGTAAACATCAACATCATCTCAGCCAAAAGACGATGATTCTGGTTGCATTCGATCAATCAAACTAATTTAGGATCTGTTTTAAAAATGTAAAAACGCGTTGGTTTTAAAATTAAACATTATTGCGTTAAGGCTCGTGCAGACCAGCGCGATATCGCGGGCGCGACCGGCCGGCAGCGCGACCCGTGTCGGGCCCGCGATATCGCGCTGGTCTGTACGAGCCTTTAGGCGGGCAAAAGTGAACGCTTCCTCTTGAAGTAAATAGCTATAATTCTGTATTGCTTATTTAGCGGAAACGCCTTATTCCTTCCAAAATTCAAAATTCAAAAGTCATTTATTCAAACTAGGCTGAGAATCAGCACTTTTCGAACGTCAAAATTACATAAGACAGTGCCCCAAAAACGCCCACCCTTCACCACTTCCTTCCGGTACCAGGGCTCACATGAGCTCTACATAACCTACATACACTTTCCTAGTTCTATGAATTTAATTTTAATGTTCTATTGCAGAGAATCCTGTTTATCAATAATGCTGATGAATGATGGGAAGACTCCGCGCATTCCTGGGGGTGAACGCGATAGGAGCCCTGATTTCAACCAGCTCCAAAGCCACCTTCTACGGCTGGTCCTTGTTGTTGCTAAGTAAGTTTACCTTTAACTTTTATTACCTATTTAAGCCTTTCTAAATTTTTTACTTGGGGTATTGACACAGCTGGCTGACCTTTATAGTATCCATCCAGTACCCTAATTGTGTAATCTGTTTCGATTCGAAACAGATTGCTAATCCATTGCTTCATAAGTTGGAAAAAAAATCTGCTCAACAACGTCAATAACGCAATGAATGTTATTGAACTGTCAAAATGAAACAAATTAGGCAAAATTGTTTACGAAAATAAGTTATGCAATTAGGGTACAGGTTTGTGTTAACCATTTTTGTTGCTTGATATTCAGTTAACCTGCTACAAATCAAACTC
The DNA here is from genome assembly GCA_949152395.1 of Agrochola litura. NCBI lineage: Eukaryota > Metazoa > Arthropoda > Insecta > Lepidoptera > Noctuidae > Agrochola > Agrochola litura. The sequence continues at coordinate 31,673,250 of OX424490.1, read as the reverse complement.
AAAGCATTTATTTGAAATAAACCAATTACTTTTGAATTGTCAAGGGTTCGGTCAGTCAGAAAGATGAAGCTAGTTGCCCACTCCAAAGCGAAACTCCACAAACACACAATAATAATATCGTAGGTTATAAACCAACCAAGTGTGTTTCAAACTACTCTTTTGTCTACTGAGTTTGTGTGAATAACAATTTCATCAACCTTCAATGTGACAAGGTGGCAATAAATATAACGTTTTCTTCTCTGATTAGGAAGCCATATAAATAAAAAACAAATTACATAATTGATTACACCTATTAATATTTATTTTCTTTTATCTTATCGTCGATTAAAAAAATAGCATGCAATAAACCCCCTGTATCTTAAAAGTGTGCTACTATATAGTATAAGGTGAGTAATGGCAACCTAGCAGCAATAAAAACTTTTCAAGTTTGCTAAAATATTCCATTACAACAAATAGAAATGTAAATCCAAAAGCTTCACTGATCGTTTTAAAGTGAATATTATAAGTACCTATTACAAATTAATTACCAAAAAAATTGGTTCATTGTTGCTTTCAAAATTCAAAATTCAAAATATTTTATTTTACATATACCTACATGAGCACTTATGAAACGTCAGAAGCTAGGTGCACGGTTCCAACTGGTCGTTTCCTATGGAGAAGAGCCGGCAAGAAACTCCACGGTTACTCTTTTAAAAATAATTGGCTTTTACAATACTTTCAAATAACAGTGTTACTAGGTATGGGAGGACAGTGTAGGTCTTTCAATAAGTACTAAGTACTTAACAAAATAGAAAATGGTCTACAGGTCTACAATTCACTAAACCTACACCGTTCTCACATTCACAAAATAGAAAAGAATCTATACAAAAGATAAATAAATTAATAAAAGCAAAAACCTATTTTAATAAAACGCAATTATATGATTGCTATTACAATTGTAATCAATCTGAATAATTCTCATGTCCAGAATACTAGAATACTTTGGTTCTTATACTAAAATGATTAATGACATAGAAAACAGTGAAAAATATAGATTACAATCCGGTCGCCGAGAGAATGCGTTCTTGACACCTGTCATTTTCGGCTTCTTTTATACTCATCTCCAGTTTGAACTCGCCCGGTTCCTATATATCAAACTACATGATTGTATAGCTAGAAAGTGCAAAAGTACTGATGGTAAGAAAAGTACTAGTATGACTTTTATTTATTTTTATTCAGTCATAATACGCGGTATAAAATTAGCAGTAAGTAGGTAGGTAGTATTAGTGCTTTTTCAACATCTATAAAATAGAATCAACATTAATAAACATCATAGGTATTATACGCTCGTTCAAAAGAACCATTCGTTAATCTAATCTCTTAGAGTAATAGTTCCTAAGTACAATAATTAAAAATTTGATTATATATTAAAATTAAAATTTATCTCTAAAAAAATATGTAAATGAAGATCATTAAAACCTTCATTAGAATTTTTCGCTTACAAACTCCATGCCTTTAGAACATTTCTTTTCCTTTTAAACTCTGTTATAGACATTCTGGATTGACTTTCAAATAATGGTAGAAATGACTTATTGAACTCCATTATTGAAAAATTATTAATTTACGCTAATAAGGAATAAAGTGAAACAATAGCTTTAAATGTTGTTTCTCTTAATTACAGGTATGTACATATTTAATCTAATTTGTAAGTTAGTTAACAAGAAGTTATTTTATGTTTATATATTGTCGAACATTGTATTTAATCAAATAAATAATCTTAATTACAGAGCAACAATTCGGCTTATTGTTTTCTTATAAAAAATAAACACCTAATCACACAACACATTACAAATATTAGAAAAAAAAACTGTAATTGAATTCAATTTCAATTATTGTATTTCTAGGAATGCAATATTTAATCATTAATATTACATTATTTATTTGCACGGAATCTAAGTAGGTCATATTGTTAAAAAATATATATAAAAAAAGATCAAGACTGCCATAGTAAAATTAATACGTGATCAGTATTTATTATTTAGACGAAGAGTATTTATTTTCTACACCATAGCACTTTTCTGACAAACTGTACCCTTGCAGCTGGTCTGTTCTGCTTAGCCTTTTCCTAACTATATTGGGGTCGGCTTCCAGTCTAACCGGATGCAGCTGAATACCAGTATTTTACATGGAGCGACTGCCTATCTGACCTCCACAACCCAGTAACTGGGTAATACGATACCCCTTGGTAAGACCAAAACCGAACCACTGAAACCGAAAACCGAAACCGAAACTGTACCCTTGCAGCTGATAGGTATTTAAAAAAGTGGAGTTCGAACTGGGGATGAGTATGGACGAAGCCTCATTGTCATACTAACGAATATGTGTTATGCAAATTTGATCCTTATTACTACAACAAATTGTCCAAGTTACAGGTGTCAGGAACGCATCCTGTCGACTAGCTTAAAGATTATCAACATAATAAAAACAAAAAATACAGTTCACTTAATTGTAATTTTTTGTTATTATTTTTAACAAGATTTCAAAAATTACTTTTTTTTTTTTTTTTTTTTTTTTTTTTTTTTTTTTTTTTTTTTTTTTTTTTTTTTTTTTTTTTGGGTGGTACATTATCACATAACTTCTCCCGCTCTGGGTGGAGCGGGAGGGCGTGTCAGACTCTTACTGACTAAAATCCACCCGTGTTCCTTCGGTTGCCCTGTTGCCGGGGGCCGCGATGTCCCTATCGGTTTTCTTCGAACCCCCGGCAGGCATTGGCCCTAGCGGACCCCGTCAATTCTGCTGACATCTCTTTGAGGCGCGCGTGGAACACAACGCGCCGTCGACCCGGGCTTGGTCCTTACCGGACGGTGAGCTACCCATTGCTCACCGTCCGCAAGCCCGCGCCTACGGTGGCCGGAAATCGGCTCGCGATTCCCGCCCCGGGCGTCTCCTCCTGCGGCGGTTAGGGGCGTGAGGGCGCGAAATTTGCCTCTCCCTCACGCGTTCCGCCTCCTCCTTCGCGAGCATTACCGCTTCGCAGAAGGAGGTGACGGCCTGCCATTTCCTCTCGCTCCGTACCATGGCCTGAACCAGGGCCGGACGCGAGAGATCACCGCCGCCGATCGCCTCTACGAGGACAAGGCGTTGCTCCGCCCAAGCCGGGCAGACCTCCACCGTATGCTCCACCGTGTCCTCAGGCCGATCCACACAATGGTGACACCCGGGTGTTTCCTCCCGCCTTATCCTAAACAGGAACCTCCCGAAGCAGCCGTGTCCGGTGAGGACCTGCGTCAGGCGGAAGGTGAGGACGCCGTGGCGTCTCTCAAGCCACTCCTCAAAGAGGGGTCTTATCGCCGCAATTGTGGCGTGCCCAGCGCGGGGTTGCGACAATCGCACCCTCCATGACGCCATGAGATCCCGCCGGAGCTCTGTCCGCTGTGCCGCGATTTCTTGCGGCATCGGAGTTAAGCCCCGGCGTTTCGCCTCCTCGCGCCACTCCCAGATGTGCACGAGGAGCTTTGCCTCCAGATCCCATGGCGGTAATCCGGCAAGGAGGCTCGCCGCCTCGCAGGAGAACGTGCGGTATCCTCGGGCCAGCCGGATGGCCATGACCCTCTGGGACGCGTTCAACCGGCGGGCTGGCCGCAGCCTCAATGAACGCGCCCACACCGGTGCCCCGTAAAGGGCCATGGACCGCACGATCCCCGGTGTGAACCTACGCTTGTGTATGAAATATTTAAGGGAGCGTTCAAGTATTACGTAACGCAATTTTTGATAAATATCCTTTTTGCTTTACATTTGGAGTTAAAAAAAAATATTAAAAATTATTCACTATCCTGTAGGTAAAGCAAGCAAGAAATTTTGAGAAGGTAAAAAAATGTTGAATTGGTCATTCCATTTGAAATTTTGAGAAAAAAAAACCTTTTAAAAAAATGCGTGACAAAAAAATATCTACGCGACCGTTCTGAAGGGTTAAAAAAAAAGAATCATCAAAATCGGTTCATAAACGACGAAGTTATCAGCGAACACACATAAAAAAAAAAAAAATATATATACTGTCGAATTGAGAAACCTCCTTTTTTTGAAGTCGGTTAAAAACAATGTTACGTAACGCGTAGTTCAAACCCACCCCTGTAACGCATCGTAACGTTTCAGAAGACCCCCCCCTCCCTCCAAATTCGTTACGTAATACTTGAACGCTCCCTAATCATTGGATAATAATCCTAATTATAGTTTGACATAAGCCTAATTAAGCTTATGTCAAACAAAACAAGTCAGTCAAATTAAAACATGATATTATACAGATTGACTATCAATAAGATAAACATAATTACCAATTCATCATTTCATTGCAATTCGAATGAAATGTAGAATTCAGGGCCTTCCCGGGAAATATGAAACAACACAAAATAATTCAATTCTATTTCAAATGGTTCCATTTCGGAGCTCATTTCCCTACAGACGTACCTAATTGTTAACTTTAAGGGCCAATGCAAACGGCGTATTAAACGCACGTTCTTTATAAAGCGTTTTTTACTTTGAAAAAGCAGAGATTATGCTAGTTGCGTCTGCAGCGCAAAAAACGCGCGTCGACAACACATAAAAAACGCCGTGTATAAGATATTTTCACAATTTTACTGATGTATTATTTTCTATAGGGGTCCAGAAACTATCAGTATTAATGACATTAGGTACATTCAAGTAATGTCATTGGAATGAATAAGTGATCTTATTATTTTCATAGTTTTACGTCAATGTTGGAAAGAATTAAAGAGTAATTAAAAATTAGAATAGAATAGTAATTAGAATAGACATTAATATTATTGTCACTCCTTCCAATATTGACGTAAAACTATTAAAATATTTATATCACATCATCATTCCAACCACCACACTGTTAGTAGTAAAGACATTACTTTAATGTAAAGTCATTACTACTGATAGTGTCTGGAGGAATTAAAACTGCCTCGTTGGTCTAGTGGTCGCAAGCGATACTGCTGATCATGAGGCCCTGGGTTCGATTCGGGTCGGCCAGTGTTATTGGGTTTTTCCATCTGAAATTTCTCAGTAGCAGCCCGGATTCTGAATTTGTGCCCGGTTGATGGCAATAGGCTCATCCCTATTACATGGGACATAAACATAACTGGCGAAATGTGGGTGTCTATAGGTGCACCTCTACCTAACCCTTCGGGCAATACAGGCGTGATGTTATGTTATTTGTATTATTGTTTGTTTTTCTAACTAAACGTTTTGGTGCTTTTCAGGTGCAATAGTAGTAGCATGGAACAAAGACAAAGCTCCTAAGAAGTAAAGATTCACCCAGAATATGACTGGATCTACTGAAGACTGAACATTCAATTATCTTAGTTGTACATAATGTATGAATGTATCCGAGTGTTGTGTTATGTAAATGCTACTGACTGATAATTTTTTTGTTTGCATTTGTTCAGTTTGTGTTTTGTAAAAACAATAATGGTGGCGATTCCCTTGTTCACAAACTAAACTAAATTTAAATTCAGTGCATATTTTTCTTTCTATTTCATTAAGACAAGGACAGAAGATAAATTTTAGTTTAGTCCTGTCAAATGAATCAGCGCCTGTCACTACTCCGTACAAGTTTAGACGTGATTAAAAACTTGCCTACTAAAATTACGTCAATTTACGTCAAGCGCTGATTAATTTGACAGGTCTAAACTAAAATTTATCTTCTGTCCTTTTCTTAATGAAATAGAAAGAAAAAGATGCGCTGAACTTAAATTTAGTTTAGTTTGTGAACAAGCTAGTGTCATAAAGTACATCGTACAGTGAAAGAGGATAACCTACTGAACTCTACATAAATATTATTCGGAAACTGGTTATTCCCACAATTTTATCAAAAGACTTTTTAGGTATAGGGTGAACATTTTGAAACTTCCATTTTAAAAGACAGATTACGTACATTTTTTTTCTTGAATATTCTTTGCTCATTATGCAATCATGTAAATAAAGCCTTTTCTAAATCAAAATGTACCTGATAAAGCCATTGTCTACTGTACTTATAAATGTAAAAAGAAAAGTTGTTGTTTAAATAAAATATTATACCTAAAAGTAATTAGGTAATACATGTTTAGATACAGTTATTAAGAATTTTGTAATAAATGAACATAATGAATATTAAAATATCGTTTTCTTTGATTTCCCAAAAATAAAATGTCCAGAACTGAAATGGCTACTGAAAAAAGAGCGCGAGGTTTTCAGGCCTGAAAAATATGTAAAATAATTTTCTGAAAATCATACACCTACCTACTATATCTTACACAAATTACATTACATTCCAAAAAGCGGCTTATAAAATGGTCATATGCTCAAAACACGTCAATGATTTATATCTAAATTGATTACATTAGGTTTGTTGGGGCTTCAATGTTCTTCAATGAAACTCCCGTATCGAGGTATGGTTGTTTAATTATGGATAAACTGTATTTTACAATAAAATATGTGGAGCGTACAAGTTCGTGATGATGGTGAAAATTTTGACTAAAATAATAATTTGTGACGATATAAGCAAAATAAAATCCGTACGGCGCCTGGCCTTTTAGAATAGCAAACACGACACACGCGCACACACACTGAACGTCTTCAATTAATATGCAGGCGTAAACATCCTCCCCCCGTTGAAACACAGAGGTTTCAACCCTTAAGTAGCTCCTCTTCGGTCGGTAACGGGCAGATGCGAACAAGAGCACGCCGTATAGTTCCTTTTTGCGTATTGATTTCGGCTACTCGTGCAACCCCATCCAGTCCTGGGAAGAGCCGGGTAATGCGTCCAAGTCTCCAACAAAGTGGTGGGATGCCATCTTCTTTAAGCAGGACCATGTCCCCAATTTTTACTGCGTCGGCGTTGGTCTTCCATTTCCGGCGAAGTTGTAATTCGGCGATGTATTCGCATTGCCAGCGCCGCCAAAAATGTTGGTATATTTGCTGCAGCCTGGCGTAGCGCTGCAAGCTGGTTGAGTGGCAATCCTCCAAAGCAGGTTCAGGCAGCGCGGTAAGAGCCCGGCCAATGAGAAAATGCCCAGGAGTAAGGCAATGAAAATCATCAGGAGAGGCGGATAAAGGACAGAGAGGTCTACTATTTAACTCAGCTTCTACCTGAGTGAAAAGAGTTTGAAGTTCTTCAAAACTTAAATGAGAATTACCCATTACTCGCCTAATATGAAATTTTGCCGAACGGATACCGGCCTCAAAAATGCCGCCAAAATGAGGAGCGTAAGCTGGTGAAAAGTAAAACTTAATGCCTTCCGAACATGCAAAATCAGATAGATCGGTTTGGTAAATCTTAAAAAAATCATTCATTTCTTTAGCTCCTGCGACAAAGTTGCGTCCATTGTCGCAGAATACCTCCACTGGTCTGCCTCTACGTGACACAAACCTTCGGAATGTCATAACGAAAGCGTCCTTTGATAGATCGCTCACAGCTTCGAGGTGAGAAATTTTATATCGAAGGCATATGAAAAAACAAAGATAGCACTTGACTAACGATGCACCACGTCCCTTTCTGTTTACAATAAGGAATGGGCCAGCGAAATCAATTCCCACGGTGTGAAATGGAAAGTTTGGAGTGACACGTTGTGAGGGCAAATGTCCCATTATTGGCGCAATAGTCTTGCCCTGCAAGCGTCTGCACCTGGAGCAATTATGAAAAATGCGTCTAGCTAAATTTCTGCCGTTAATCGGCCAAACGTATTCCCTAACAACGGCCAACAATAGTTGTGGACCAGCATGTAATCCGCGTTTGTGTTCGTACTCGAAAATCAATTTGGTAAAATGATGCGAAGCATGCAGGAGAACAGGGTGTTTTTTATTATAGTTATAATCAGATGAGTCTAGTCGGCCACCAACTCGAATGACCTTATCGTCACTTAAAAATGGAGTCAATGATAAGATATTTGATTTAGAACTTAAGGTCTTATTGTTGCATAGTAAATTATACTCACAGAAGAATGATTCTTGCTGTGCGAGACGACACAAATAAAGAAAATAATTATTTAATTCATCAACAGTCAGATTGCCAAGAATTTTATCTTGATTAGTTTTTAAATTATTAATAAATCTTAGTACGTAAGCAAAAGATCGTTTTATTTTAGTTAAGCTAGAAAAATCTTTAAAATTAATTATAGATTCATTTTGAGTAGCAACATGAGTGGTAGTACAGTTAGGTTTAGTTTCCGGTAAGTCATTAGTATTAATTTTATTAGGTTTTAAGATAGGCCAATCACTTTCAGGCTCGGTGAGGAATGGCGGGCCTGACCACCATAGCTGGGTACTGCCCAGCTTATCTGGACCGATTCCTCTAGATATGAGGTCTGCAGGATTGACAGATGTGGGCACATAGCGCCACGAAGAGGCGTCTGTTAGCTCACAGATCTCCGAAATCCTATTAGCTACAAACGTTTTCAAATTTATAAAACTAGTGTGGAGCCAGGCTAGCACTACTGACGAATCGCACCAGTGTACTTGATGCTGAACTTCATATCGCAGTGACTTCCTGACAGCCTTGCATAACCTTGCCGCCAGTAGGGCAGCGCACAATTCTAGACGAGGGATAGTCGTACTTTTAATCGGAGCTACTTTGGACTTGGAACAAAGCAAATTGACTGTGACCTCGTTCGCGGCATTAACCGAACGTAAATAAATGCAAACTCCGTATGCATGTTGGGACGAATCGCTGAATGAATGTAATTCCACAGATGCGGGTTCATTACAGAGCACACGCCGTGGAACTTCTAGAGCGAACAGAGAAGGTAAAAACTGCATAAAATTGTTCCAGTCTTTTTGAACTTCATGTGGGACTGGAGAGTCCCAAGTTAAATTATGCAGCCACAGTTGTTGTAACAACATTTTCATTTTTATTACACATGGACTAATCAGTCCTAAGGGGTCAAAGATCTTAAAAAGAGACGATAGAAAAGATCTTTTGGTTAAATTATTGTTAGAGGAAAGTGGGCATTTGATAGGGAAATGTAACTGATCGGTTGATGGGTTTCATCCCATGCCTAGTGTACTAGTTGACTCGCTTAATAAAAGATTATCATCAGTTTGATTATTTGGATCGAACAATGATGGTAAATTAGTCTTAAACTTACGAAGATTAAAGCATCCTTTTTTCAATTCTTCAGTTACTGATTGGTGAATATAACGTAGGGTATCCTCACTTTCAGAACCAGTAATGAGATCGTCCACAAAGAAATCATGTTGAATTATATTCTTAACCATAGGATCAGAAGATTCTTCACCAATCTGCCATAGACACCGAGTGCTTAAGTAGCTGGAACTTGCCATTCCGTAAGTCACAGTACCTAGCTGAAGAGTTTTGATGGGCAAAGATTCATCCTCTCTCCATAAGATAAGTTGAAGATTGCGATCCTCCTCACGGACACGAATTTGACGGTACATTTTCTCGACGACACCCGTGAGGAGGAACTTATGTTGTCGAGCTCTTATTAAGATGGAGAACAGTGAGTCCTGCATATGAGGCCCGACCATGAGGATGTCATTGACAGACTGGCCTGATGAAGTAGGAGCCGAGCCGTCGAATACGACTCTAATTTTCGTAGATTCACTGCTGTCTTTGAAGACAGCGTGATGGCAGAGGAAGTAAGATGTAGAAGGTATATGTACAGAGGACTCTGAAAGGTGACCTAAGTCTGCGTACTCACGCATAAATTCTATGTATTGTGATTTCACATGTGGTTGTTTGCGAAATCGCTTTTCTAGATTTAACAAGCGTTTTTTAGCCAGTGAATAAGATTCACCAAGACAATCAGGTGTATCTTTTAAGGGTAAACTAACTGAGAATCTACCGGTTCCCAAACGAAGAGTGTGCGATAAAAAATGTGTTTCACATGCCTTCTCGCTATGACTCATATGTAGTTTAGTTTGGGGAACATTTTCTAAGTCCCAGAATTTTGTTAGTTCTTGATGTATTTTGTCAACAGATGACACACAAGAAACGACTGAATGATTAGAATCTATATTATTATCAATTTCCTCAAACTTATTTTTTGTTGGTAAATTAAAATACATAGGACCTGAAACCAACCAACCGAATTGAGAACTTCTCAATACAGGTGAATTAAGACCGAGAGAGAGTTGATCGCGGCCAATAATGTCCCAGAAAATATCGGCACCGATGACAACATCAACAGGTGCTGGTTGGTGGAACTGAGGGTCTGCTAAAAAGTAATCACTCGGAATATTAAGTTTTTTAAGGTCAACGGGTATCCTAGGTATATTACCGGTCAACACAGGCAACACCAGAAAAGACGAAGTGACGTTGAAGTGCTTCATCAAAGACTTCAACTGAACCACGCAAGTTTCTGTAGCCTGAGTGGTGGTTTTATTTCCTATGCCAATTATATTGACATGCAAAGTGGTAGTCGGTTCTAAAAGCAGTTTTGTTTTAAGAGATTGAGTAATAAATGATGACTGACTACCGCAATCCAAAAGAGCACGAACCTTCTGTGTTTGATTATTCGTAGGATTAGCTACCTCAATATAAGCAGTAGACAATAGAACTTGATGGTTACTTTGATTTGAAAAATTAACGATAGTGTCATCAGTGAGATCGGGTGAAATGGTGACAACAGTGGAAATATTTTTGTTACTAGATTGTTTATGCAAGAGTCTATTGTGCCTTATATTGCACATGCGACACGGATGCATGCGACAATTGCGTGCAGAATGGCCAGATCTTAAGCAGTTGTGACAAAGCTTCAATCTGCTTGCTTCACTGATACGGTCATCCACACTCTTAGCCAAAAAAGTGGGACAATCATAAAGGCGATGATTACCATTACACACGCCGCACGATATTTCAGAAGTATTATTATCTTCACTATTGGAAATGTATGACTGATGAGATTTTATTTTATTGTTAGAATCTATAGGCTTTGACGTTGTCTGAGTCTTAAGTTTAGAGTATGGATGGCTGCTATTTATTGACTCAAGTACATCAGCGCGATCAATAAGAAACTTGAAAAAATGTTGCAAATTTGGTATATTAGTATCCAACGTGCCACGGTATTCTTCCCACTTGGCTTTGGTGTGGCTGTCAAGCTTGGGGCTCATTATGTGAATGAGTAAAATATCCCAGTCACGTGAACCTAGACCAAGACTAGTTAAAGCACGTAAGTTTTTATTAATATGATCCACAAGGAATCGTAATGATTTATCAGACTCACTTGTGATTGGTTTAATGTATAATAATGAATTTATATGATGAGTTATTAATTGTCGTGCATTGTCATATCTGTCACACAATAATTTCCAAGCACACGCATAATTTGCGCTGGATACCTCTAAATTGGCAATAATGCGCGCTGCATCGCCAGTCAAGTATGAAATAAGATAATGGAACTTGTGAATGGGAGCGACGCGGTCGTTATTGTGTACTATGGATAGGAATGTGTCACGAAACTCAAGCCAACGAAAGCAAGATCCGTCGAATTTAGCAACTTGAATTTGAGGTAATTTAAAACCTATATCGTGATGATCATGATTACATGGACCTGTAGGTATCTGAGTAGAATTTAAATCCTGGTAATTACTCTCATCACGACGGTTTGAGTTATGTTTTTGTGTAACACTTTGAGCAATTGCAATGTTCGATATAAATAGTTGTTCGATAGTATCACGTTCATCAATCTCATTAGATAAATTGTCAGAGTTTAATACTTCTATATGATTTTGCAAGTCATCAAAACGGTTGTATATAGATTCAAATTTGTTTAGTTTTAAGGTTAACTCGGCTAACTCAATGTGAGTAAGCGATTCTTTAGAGGTAACATTTGATAAAAAGTTTCTAAATTTAGTGATTTGACCTTTTATGGAACTACGTTTCACTAAAAGATCCTGTAAGTCTTGAGGATTGTTTGTGCTAGATTCACCTCCATAATCCTTACCCATTGTGAACTCAATCCTTGCCAATATTGTAAATGTTAAATCGGATTGAATAAACAATTTGATTCCAAGTAGGTTTGATTATGGAAATATACAGACACAAACTAGGTGATGATAATGTATAAAACTAAAAACTTAGCTCACGCTCCTCGCCTAACGTCACCTGAGGCCGGCCCGGCGCGGCGCAGCTGTAGGTAGGGCTCCGCTCCGATCACACGGTGACACGGTCGGCGGCCCGAAGTTGCGATACACGGAGAGATCGGCCTGGAATGTTCGGCGAGTTGGGTGAAATATATGCTTATAGTAACAGCTATAAGTCTGTTGGGAAACACGGGTAAAACGATGATAATATCATAAGAAAATAAACTATTATTTTATTCGTCTTGACAGTGAAACGTTTATCAATAGATAATGGAATTTACTTTAATGAGCTGCGTATGGTGTATTGATGTTATTATTTTAAGACACTATAATGTCTACAGACACCAATGCACACATAGTAGAAGCTATTTTAAATAGGTATTGGATAGATTTATTTACGGAATGGGTAAAAAAGGTAAGGGTGAATAGGTAACAGGGAATTCACAAGGAATAATGGGCACTTAGCTGCATTGGCCGAGGCTGCGGTGCGATGCTGAATGCTGATCGTTAACCGGCGGTGGCTGCAATGGCTTGTACACCTCCAGGGAACCCAGGTATGATGGTTGATTTAGAAGAAAAGTAGCTGCGGCGCAATGACTGCACCGGCAGCGCGTGGTCACAATGATCGAACTTGATTTTCGCCAAAATTGCAGGTTTTGTCGTAGGTCGCCAGATGTTGGGGCTTCAATGTTCTTCAATGAAACTCCCGTATCGAGGTATGGTTGTTTAATTATGGATAAACTGTATTTTACAATAAAATATGTGGAGCGTACAAGTTCGTGATGATGGTGAAAATTTTGACTAAAATAATAATTTGTGACGATATAAGCAAAATAAAATCCGTACGGCGCCTGGCCTTTTAGAATAGCAAACACGACACACGCGCACACACACTGAACGTCTTCAATTAATATGCAGGCGTAAACAAGGTTTTATCTAGAACTAGCTTCAGCCCGCGACTTCGTCCGCGCGGAATGTCTTGTTCCCCGACCCACCCTGTCGCATTAAAAAAATAAAAAACAATTATTTCAGGTCTTAGACCCATATTAAATACAAAACTATACGTTAATTTTATAAGTGTCACTATTTGAGTCACAGATAAATGTCAGATCAAATCAATTAATGTCAAAAGCACACAGCTCAAACTCAAAAACTCAAACTCAAACTCAAAGCATTTATTTCAATTAAACCATTTACAGGCACTTTTGAATTGTCAAGGAATCGGTCAGTCAGAAATAGGTATGAAGCTAGTTGCCCATTCCAAAGCGTAGTAGGTACCTATGGAGAAGAACGGGCAAGAAACTCCACGGACACTCTTTTAAATAAAAAATTGTTACAAAATATTGGTTACATCATTCATGTTGAAATTATACATGTGAGAACAATGTAGAAAGACGTGCACGTTAGAAGCGTCCGTAATAAAAAGATAAAACAAAGAACAATTCAAAAAATTAAAATAAAAATAAGCCCTGGCAGCTAAGAGATGACCAGTCCCAACTGACGGCGCCCGTTCATGAACATGACGCATGGATTAGCACCATTCAGCTCAACCATTTTGAAGGGAGCTAAATGATCCAACACACGCGCCACCATCAGCGAAACATTTGAGTGAGCATGACATACTCACAGCCGCCAGGGCAGATTCAAGTCAATGCAAGACATATTACCCGGTAAATGGTAACTCTTTAGTACATAGTACTCACACCTGTGCTATGCAATTATATAATACAATGGAGATTGAGTTTATACAATGCAAAGATAGTCTTACAATCTTCAGCAGCTCCAACAGTATTTGCAAATGTTAATCAATTAGTTGTGGAGCAGGACCAGCATTGAGCCAAGCATTTTTATCAGCGATGTAATCCCCCAACGTATAATATGCCTGCCTGCATAGTGTGCGTTTTATACAAGATTTGAATTTCGTCTCATTCAGTTGAAGTATGTGGGGAGGAATTTTATTGTAACATTTTAAACAGTATCCCATAAAAGATGAATCTACTTTAGCCAGTCTGAAACCTGGTTGAACTAATAGGTCCCTATTTCTTGTACTATAATTATGTCTATCACCTCTTTTGCTAAAAAGATGTAAATTCTTTCTTACGTACATGATGTTTTCATAGATATATTGACAAGGTACCGTCACGATGTTAATATCCTTAAACAGTTTCCTTAGAGAATCGCGCCTGCGGAGATAATATATGGCTCTGATCGCTCTTTTCTGCAGAATAAAAATAGACTCGATGTCTGCAGCCCGTCCCCACAGTAAAATACCGTAAGACATGATACTATGAAAGAAGCTAAAATAAACTAGCCTCGCGGTATCTACATCAGTAAATTGACGGATTTTTCTGACAGCATATGCTGCTGAACTTAGCCGTCCTGCAAGAGATGTTAAATGAGTCGAGCGTGATCCCTAGGAAAACAGTTTTGTCGACAAATTCTAGTTTCTCTTGATTCAATACTATCTCACAATCACTACTTTTGACATTTGGTAAAGAAAATTTTATGCACTTAGTTTTTTTTCTATTTAATACTAAATTATTAGCAGTGAACCAATTTTGAACCTGCAGTAGGGCATTATTTACGTCGTTAAAATTTGTAGCACGTCTATCTACCTTAAAAATTAAAGAAGTATCGTCAGCAAATAACACCATTTGTGGTTGATTTTTTAATAAATGGAGTAGATCATTTATATACACTAAGAAGAGGAATGGACCCAATATCGAGCCTTGTGGCACACCTATTTTTACTTTTAAACCTAGTGAATTGATACCGTTTATTTGAACTTGCTGTTGTCTATCATTTAAATAAGATTTTACTAAATTGAGTGCAAGTTTTCCAAGTCCGTAATGCTCAAGTTTCAAGAGTAAGGTTTCGTGATCGACGCAATCAAATGCTTTGGAGAGGTCACAAAAGATCCCTATGGCGTCTTGAGCCTCTTCCCACGCGTTAAAAATGTGTCTTAATAGGGTTACACCGGCGTCGGTCGTACAACGTCCTTTGGTGAATCCATACTGTTGATCGTGAAGGATTTTATTTGTGTTAAAATGATTGAGCATTTGATTAAGCATTACCTTTTCAAACACCTTGCTGAATACCGGCAACACGGATACGGGTCTATAATTATTGGCGTCTTTATTGTCCCCGGGTTTGAAAAGTGGTATTACCTTACTGTATTTCATTAAATCCGGGAAGACTCCTTGATCCACACACAAATTAAATATTAAAGCTAAGTAAGGCGCTATGGTCTCAATTATGGAGGTACAGACTTTAATGGACATCCCCCAAAGATCTTCGGTCAATTTGATCTTGATTTGTTTAAAAGCTTTTATTACTGTTATGGGGTTAATATGCTTAAAGTTAAATTCAATCGGGCATGCTGAAACGTTGGCCCTTACTAAATCAAAAGAGAGCAAAATAAAAATTAGCAGCAAAATAAAAATTAAATTAAATAGGACAATGAATTAAATTAAGTAAGTGAAGTTATGTCAGAAGCAAAGCATAACGTCATACGAGCATAGCACCGCTCGTCGCGCGACGAGCGGTGCCTTTGTGTCGCGTCGCGTGTCGCGCTGGTCTGCACAAGCCTTTTGGGTTTTCATAGCATCGCCTGCCCCCACGATTATATCGTTAGTCTTTCTCAAGAATTTAGCTATCAAATGAAAAAAAAATATGTTTTAACCCCACTGGTCGTTCCAGAGATTAGCTTGTTCAAACAAACAAAAAAAACAAACTCATCAGCTTTATTATTAGTATAAATATATCCGGTCATTAGTATGAACACGAAACGAATCGCAAGCGCGCCACTGCACTGGCGACATTAAGTGATCTACCAACAACAAGCGCGCTTCTACAGAGTTGTGATGTTTTAAGGCCACGGCGAAGAGGGATTCAGCCTCGGATCGCATCGAAGTTAAGACGTCGCGGAACTGTTCTCGATTCGTGGTGCTCAGTTATTGTGTTAGTTGTAATTTGTGATCATTGTATTAATTGGTGATTTTAATAAACGCCGTCGCACCCAGTGTGTGTATAATTTAGCTAGTGTGATTAATTTGATAGTAAATTATAATGCGATCTGAACTGCAAACTGTTTTTCTATTGCGCATTAACCAACACTACCCACACTACGCCCACAGTAGTTAAAATATCGCTGATAATAACGAAAGAGTCACATACCCGTTTCCGACATATAGATATCTACTAGGTATCTATTAATGCCTTTTTTTTGGGTGGGGAATTATCAAATAACTTCTCCCGCTCTGGGTGGAGCGGGAGGGCGTGTCAGACTTTTACTGACTAAAACCCACCCGTATTCCTTCGGTTGCCCTGTTGCCGGGGGCCACGATTTCGCCATCGGTTTTCTTCGAACCCCCGGCAGGCACTGGCCCTAGCGGACCCCGCCACTTCTTCTGACATCTCTTTGAGGCGCGCGTGGAACACAACGCGCCGTCGACCCGGGCTTGGTCCTTATCGGACGGCGAGCTACCCATTGCTCACCGTCCGCAAGCCCGCGCCTACGGTGGCCGGAAATCGGCTCGCGATTACTCTAAGCGCCATTTTCGAATTTTTGCGAGACAAGGCAATTTAATGTTCAAAAAAAAAATAATCCGCCACATTTTTTTTCAATGGGGAATTTTACCGTATTATTACATGAGGCGCGGGCACCTGGCCTTTATCGGGTGGTCTACAAAATTAACCTATGACCCCTGTTGAAAATTTGCTAATTTTGAATGGATTTGAGGTTATTTTTTGTACTAAAAATGTGAATTTTAAATAACTTCTTTATTTTCAATAATAGTAAGATTTTTTATTGCTTTTTAGTAATGTTATTGCAGTACTACCTTTAAAGCCCTTTCGGATCGGACAGGGTTTTTTTACATATTGTTTGCACAGATAGATATAGATAGGTAAGTAGTACCAATATCTGAAAAAACTTTTTTACAAAAAAAACAACCGACTTCCAAAAAACCACTACAAAGTGAAAAATAACTTAGTGTCTTTGGTTTTGTATTTTCGTTATTTGCCACCGACTTTCGAAATTTAAGTTGTTTTTCACTTTGTTGTGGTTTTTTGGAAGTCCATTGTTTTTTTTGTAAAAAAGATTTTATTTCTCTTTTTTTAGTGGGTAAATTTGTAATTTATCTAAGTTACGTTAGCCTAATGCCAACTGCTCATCACCTTTTACAAAATATTGGTTTTTCCGATGCAGGGACGTTCATCGTTGAGGAGTTCTCCTGGTACTTCACAATCAGCTCCACTTGTCCATATGCATTGTGACGAGCAAAAATTGCATTGCAAAGTAATCGAATCGCAACCCGTGAAATACTTATTACTGAGTAGTTCTAGTGGCTATTTGTGGTCTTCATCATCAGTTCCACTTAACTAAATGGTGCTTTCCAAGAGCAACAGCACGAGTTACTATAAAACATACCCAAATCGCTATAGGTTTGCCTATAATATTTGAAGAGTTCCCTCGATTTCTCTGGGATCATCAGATCCTGGTTTCCTTATCATGGTACCACCCTTGAGATATCTTCTTTCCAACAAAAAAAAAATCATCAAAATCGGTTCATAAACGTTAAAAGTAATCCGCGATCACACATAAAAAAAATACATTTATAAACGGTCGAATTGAGAAACCTCCTTTTTTTGAAGTCGGTTGAAAAGGAATGTTTATCCCATCAATTTTGAATAGATTTTATTTATGCAATCACAAGTAAGGTAAATCCTACTAATCCTAATTCGTACCATATTAATTAATTAATTAGGTAGTATTATAAATGCGAAAGTTTGTGAGGATGGATGGATGGATGTTTATTACTCTTTCACGCAAAACCTACTGAACTGATTTGGATGAAATTTGGCACACAGATAGTTTATAGCCTGGATTAACACATAGAATACTTTTTATCCGTATATTCTTACGGGATCGAGACTTATGCGGGTGAAACCGCGGGGCGCTGCTAGTTTGAAATAAAATAAGAAAGTGTCAAATATACAAAGCTTAGATGTATTAGATAATTAACCCTAAGTATCGTAGTAAACGAAATAGGTTTTGGGAATCCGCCACAACTTACATAACTAACTACCTTTAACCCGCTCTTGAACTGAACACTGGCCATTAATGGATAAGATTTAATTATTATTTAATGACTGATAAGTTTGTACTGATAGCAAATATTTTTATCGACAGATAGGTACAAAAATGTCACAAACGACGTGCAAATGTCTCCATATATTTTCTGGCAAACAAACATTTTAGCAACTAAGTATATTACTACAGTATTGGTGCACACTAGATCAAGACAGAGGCAAGAGAGAATGGAAAGGAGAAAAGGAGGTATTTCCCCCGCAGTACAACATAGGCTAATAATAAAATAAATTATCATAGCAACTATAGCTATGAACACTCAATTATAATTGAGAAGCCTAAAGTGGAGTAAAAGAAAAAGGGTTAACTGACGCAACATTGTAACGACGTTCAGTTCTTTAGATCAGATTTTTTTTATTATGTTTAGAATGGTTTATTAGTGAAAGCAAATCGTAAAATTACTCGTATCGGTCATTATTACAATAAATATGTAATCGTAATTGAAAAAAGTTAAGCAATTATGCAGTTCTAACAAAACGAAAAAAGATATTATTTTATGCCCGCCGTTACAAAGTTACGTTGTTGAATTTTGATGAATTGTCAAATGTTACCTATTAAAATGACTCCACTTTAGGAGCGCAAAACGACAATACAAAAAAATCGATACCGCGGCTCTAAGGACCAAAAATGGAATATGTAGTAACGAATGTTATACCATAACAAGTATAACAACCAACTTCCAAAAAAACACTACAAAGTGAAAAAAACTTTAATTTCGGAAAGCGGTGGCAAAAAACAAAAATTCAAAACCAAAAACATCCGACTTCCGAAATTTAAAGTTATTTTTTTTGGAAGTCGTTTTTTTTTCGTCGTTGGTCTAGCTAGTGGCCGCAGACTGCCTCGTTGGTCTAGTGGTCGCAAGCGCTACTGCTGAGCATGAGGTCCTGGGTTCGATTCCCGGGAATAGTGTTATTGGGTTTTTCTATCTGAAAGATCTCAGTAGCAGCGCGGAGTCTGGATTTGTGCCCGGTTGATGGCAATAGGCTCGCCCTCTATTACATACTTAGGACTTAAACATAACTGGCGAAATGTGGGTGTACCTGCTACAGGGACAACTCTGCCCAACCCTTCGGGAAAACAAGGCGTGATGTTATGTTATGTTATGTTTTTATTTTTCACTTTTAGTTGTGGTACCTACCCACACAAATTCGAATACTACTACCTTCTATGCAAATAACACTGACAGGAACTTATTATGATAACATAAATGTTTGGATGGAGCTATTTTTCCGGAGGAGTGGAAGATTACCCGTGTCGTTCCGGTACCAAAGGGAGGGTCGGGGATGACGGTGGATGGTTACAGGCCTGTCGCAGTGCTGTCGACTCCGGCGAAGGTTTTCGAAGCGGCTATTCATAAGAGCATATTTCGACAGGTCAGTGGCCAGCTTTCAGACGTCCAGCACGGTTTTCGACCGGCAAGAAGCACTACTAGCAATCTCCTCAGCTACATGGCTAATCTTGTGCCAACTGTGGACAGTGGGGGGCAAACTGATGCCGCTTACTTCGATTTTAAAAAAGCATTCGATCTGGTAAATAATGATGTTTTGCTCAAAAAGTTAGCGGCCGTTGGTTTCACTCCACACCTGCTAAGGTTTTTTGCAAGTTACTTGAGCGGTAGGCAACAGTACGTTGAGTATGCGGGACACAAGTCTAAGCCATATTTTACCAGGTCGGGGGTGAGGCAGTAACCTTGGGCCTTTGCAATTCATTCTTATGGTAAATGACTTGCCAGAAGTTGTTAAAGACGCCAAATGTTTACTGTTTGCTGATGACCTCAAGCTGTCGCTGGAGATAAGTAAATTAGAGGACTGTGACAAGCTTCAAAGAGACATAGACAGAGTGGTGACCTGGAGCAAGAAGAACCTCTTGCAGTTCAATACTTCAAAGTGCGTAGCAATCACTTTCTCTCGCGCGCGTACTCCTTTATTATATACTTACAATATAGATGGATTGCCAATGGCTAGGGCTACAGAAGTTAGGGACTTAGGTGTCAAATTCAACACTGGGCTAACGTTTCGAGATCATGTCACAAGCTGCTGCAGAAAAGCCTACCGTAATTTAGGTTTCATGCTCCGTATGGTGCGTGGTTTTAATAACATTAAAGCGGTTATCGCTTTATATAATACATTAGTTAGAAGTCAATTAGAGTGTAACGCAGTCATTTGGGCTCCACATGAATCTAAATATAGGGTCATGTTGGAGAGAGTACAAAACAAGTTTGTGAGGTACTTGTACTTGCGCTTGTATCGTGTATACCCGTTTTATCCGCTTATGTACCCGACTTTACTTATTTTGGGTATGGTTGGATATAACGAACTGAGGGACAGGAGGGATCTCGCACTCATCTCGTACATATTCAAAGTACTTAGAGGAAGGGTACATAATGCGGACATTTTAAGGCACATAGGTTTGTGTGTTCCGGATCGGTACGTGTGGCGACGACGTCAGCCCCGGCTGCTGGCGGAGCCGCGCGCGAGCACCAATCTTTTAAGCGAGGCGCCACTGACGCGTGCACTCCGCACTCTCAACCTCATAGCTGATAACTCGGACTTATTCTGTTGTTCTCCGAGTGAGTTCACAAAGAATGCATTATTTGTAATAAGTTACAAAATTTAATATATAATTATTATAAGTTAATAATAAGTTAGGGTAAGATTAAGATAAGTACGCTATCGCATTAGGTTATCCTGTAATGATAGAAGTAAGTTGGAAATAAATAAATAAAAAACATTATCCATATAAACTAAGTGGGAGAAATGCTCTTAGCACTCACTGCAAACGTACTCCCGAGAGCTTAAAGACTTGTTGGGAGAATATCAAACGCCAAACAAAAAAAAACACGTTATATTGAAGCTAACTCAAAATCTACACAAGTAAAGTTAATAAAATTTACATGAGACCACCTCTCTCTCAAGTATGACCTACCAAACAAAAAACTAATCATCAAAATCAATTCATAATGGCGGAGTAATCGCGTAACAAACATACAGCAAAAAAAAAACATACAGTCGAATTGAGAACCTCCTCCTTTTTGAAGTCGGTTAAAAACTGACCTACTTGAAATTTTTCGTAAAAAGTACCTAAACTTAAGTAGTTTTTGCATTGTACCTACTTACTTACCTCCTACCTATCTGTATTTTCACCTAGTTCACAAATTACGCAAAAACATTAATTGAACAAGAAATCGATGTTTAAACGAAACGTCGACGTTCGTGCTAATCGGAGGCCTTGAATTTAATTCAGGCTTTCTGTGTGAAGTATTTAAATAGGTGTGGATAATTTTTTGTGTATGTGCATGAACTCGTAACCATAAGTAGTCTGTGATAAACCATTACTATCCCTGGCTTGCTAATCCACTATGCTAGCGGTCCTCCGCTATTATAGTGGTTTAGCAGGCCACCAGCCACATTCGAAACAGAATTGAACACGCAGTTTTATCGGGGAGTATCTAAGGACCATGAAATCTGAAAGGTATTTCAAGAAGTAATTTTTGTACCTTTTTTCTTTTAAATGACTATAACTTTATAGGGTCCAATATTTTAGACTTCATAATAGCTTTATGGAAATTGTAATGGCAAAGATAACTAGGCAGTTCTATGTCTCTGAAAAACTCAATTAAGTAATATCTTTGACGATAATTTGCAAATTAGTAGTATCGTATCGAAACAATGCGATTATCTTCATATTTAGCACTATCAATATTACGTACGATTTTTAATCTTAGTATGACTCTCCTTGCTTTAACACGTGAGGAATTGAGGTCTAAGAATATTATATTTATTTAATTACATTTAGTAATAAATGGTTATATATATTGTGATACTAATCGAATATTGTTTTGTATTTTGAACTCATTTATTTATAATTAATAAGTGGAAATTTAAGATGGCGGACAAAAGCAATGATTCCTCTGAAAAGCTGCCTTTCGAGGCGGCGATTGATCAAGCAGGTAAGTTAAGTTTTTTAAATAACATTACTTTACATATAACATAACATCACGCCTGTATTCCCCGAAGGGTTAGGCAGAGGTGCACTTGTAGTACACCCACATTTCGCCAGTTATGTTTAAATCCCATGTAACTAATAGGGGCGAGCCTATTGCCATCAACCGGGCACTGCTATTCGTGTGTACGTATATGTAATCTGTGGTGTGTACAATCAGTTACCACCAGTTATTAAGGCGAAAGCGTCAGGGTAGCCCGCGAAATTCAAATTTTCTTACGTTTGTTGCAATTTGCAGGTCAGTGTCAGGTTTTATGTTGATCTAAATATAATTCGCGGCCGTAACAAATATGGCTTTACTTAATTATAATCATTACAATCAGCAATACAAAGGTGCAGGTTAGCAAAGGTGTCAAAAATCATGATTTCATGAAATCATGACATTTGACACCTTTGCTAACTTATGGAGTTGCATTTACCTAGTAAATGTAATAGCTACCCTTCCCCCTTAAGCAATTAAATGGAAATATGCTTGAACTAAATTTTAAAAACTCTTAATCGATAATGTACTTATTTTATAATTTGCCCCAATTTTTATTGGGAAACAATCATTTATTTGCAATTTCTTTTAATATTACATTTCCGACATGGGTAAACTGTTGAGCCTAAAAATTACACAACATAAACATTATAACATCACGCCTTGTTTCCCGAAGGGTTGCTTAAAAGTTTTATATTTAAAATAAGAATGCACAGTTATGCAATAAATATATCTTTATCTTTAAAGATTGACCTTTTTGAGCATCTCTCATTAAAACCTCTTCTTTAAATACCTGGAAATAATCGTAACTAATTTGTTTTTTTGTCTTCTTTACGCCTTTGTCTTCTTTAATTTGTAACTCACTATACTACTTTATTATTATTTAGGTTTTGGACTATACAGCTACATAATGACCAGCTTGACCGGTGTGGCCATCATCTCCTTCGTCTGCATCGTGTATGCCAGCACCATCATAGTGCCCACCAGTGCCTGTGAGCTGGAAACCACGGGCAGCCAACAGGGGTTGTTAGCCGCTGGACCTGTCGTAGGTAAGTTAATCGAAAGAACTATAGTGAATGCCAAGTTTCCGAATCTTAGGACCAGGCGTCCTAAAGAGTCGGAAACTGGTGTACTTATCTACTTTAGATAAGTAGCAGCAACAGATGTACTATAGCTAAGTTGTAGAAATGTGTGTTGTGTATGTGGGTCAGAATAATTATGTAAAAAAAAATATTGCAAAGTTTTTTTTTTAGCGATTCGCACTAAATTAATTTATTTGTAGGCGAATCGATTTCTGGAGTTGTCGATTCGCCTACAAATCTCGTAACTTCGTGCGAAACGCCTCCAGTAAAAATTTTATTATTTAAAAGTGTCGATTCGCCTGTTTCGGGGTATTTACGATCTTCCTTTTTATCCAACATTCGGTATTTAAACTTTATTTTTTTTAATTAAGCAAAACGCAGTGGGTACCTACTTAATATTTAGGTATCTATTCAGAATAATTTATCTAGCCACCTGCAGACCTGCATCGTTCGTATTTA
Source organism: Agrochola litura (assembly GCA_949152395.1). Taxonomy (NCBI): domain Eukaryota; kingdom Metazoa; phylum Arthropoda; class Insecta; order Lepidoptera; family Noctuidae; genus Agrochola; species Agrochola litura. The sequence goes on along the minus strand of OX424490.1, from coordinate 31,649,519 downwards.
GCACTTTTCCAAGATTTTTGTACATATTATATGGAAACAGAAGACCAACGAAGCAATTCAGGTTATTTAATCTTGCTTTGTTAATTAGTTTATAATGATTAATCAGTTATGTCTTTGTGACGATAACTAGTTTTAAGTCCCTTTCTTAATCAAAGCTTGTTTTTGAATTAAATTGCTTCATCATCGTGAATTAACAGTGAATATATAGCGTAGGTACCTAGGTACCTATGCACCTAGGTACCTATGCACATAGGTACCTACGCACCTAGGTACCTACGCACCCAGATACCTATGCACCTAGGTACCCATGCACCTAAGAACCTATGCACATAGGTACCTACGCATTTAGGTACCTATGCACCTAGGTATGATGTACAGGTTCATATTAAATTAGCTAGCAGAACTACACATACGTTATGGGTATCGATATACTATAAGTACCTAAACATGATCAATCAAAAATAAATTTCTTTATTATATTGTTACATTGAATTCAATTTACTGTTTCTAACACTAAAATATATATATTATGTACAAGTATGTAAAGGAAAAAATTTAATAAATATAAATTGGGCATCAAAAAATTTGTTGGCATAGCTGTCACTGGGAAAAGTACACGATAAAACAACAGTAAAACAGTATTTCCTCAACTTTTACTTCAAGTAACAACATTCTTCTCCATACTACAAACTACCTCTTGAAAGGGGCGACTAGAACCACTTGTAAATTTTGACGTTTAAAAGTGCCTTATATGTGCCTATTTAAAACAGTTACCTACTGAAAAATTTGCATGCTGATTATTTTATTGGCAAAACATGTGTAGCGGTTACACCATACGAACTACGCATCATAAACATGACGTCACACAAATCCTGCATCGCGCAGTTAGAGTTTACCGAGCGATCGACATACATACAAGATTTCAACTTCAAACCGATGGGCAGTTGCCCGCCAGACACAACACCCGTCTGGTCGGAGGATCTTCCCTTTTCTATGGTGGATGAGTGAACTTTACACCCTATTCGTCATACCACTAAACATGTTTTGTTATAAATTGTAATTTTACCATCTTTTTATACCGTGTACAGGCTCAATGCTGGGCGGTATCCTGTGGGGCTACATGGCTGACACGCGCGGCAGACGCAAGATGCTGCTGGTCTCCCTCATAGGAGGCATCATATTCAACCTGGTGGCCAGCATCTCAGTCAACTGGGTCATGCTTATGATCTTCCAGTTTATCGCTTCCCTTTTGTAAGTTTTTTTTTTTTAATTTCTTGGTGTACTGGAGATATTTAATGTATTTATCTATTTTTATTTACTTATATAAACTTTAAAGTAAACCTGAAAAAAAAATTGTACTACAATTACATACTACCTTATCGCTTTATGCGATCTCTTCCAGGCAACCTTGGAATAGATAGTAATTGTCTGGACATAAAATGGGGTTTTCATTGGTATAAAAAAACCGGCCAAGTGAGTGTCGGGCCACGCACAATGAAGGGTTCCGTAGTTGGGATGAATAAAATTTATCCCAAACACACTCTTAACATAGTAAGTAGTTGCAAAACATGTCCTCCCATACATTCCAACTGCAAATGTAAGTTTGTACTCACAATATTGAGAGATTTACCATGTTATTTTAAGACCATGGACTTCTTATTGATTTCCTGTAATACCTATATGAGTAAAGAACCATTAAATGTATTTTTTTTTTAATGTAGGCTTAGTAGTTTCTGAGATAAGGTGTAATGGTCAATTTTCATCGATTTGCTTAAATATCTTTAAAAGTGTTTATTTTAAAATTAAGTATATAAAAAATATGTTTGAGATTCTCGCAACGAGCCCTTTCATTTGATATGTCACACTGTACAGTTTGCAAAACTTTTTTTTTTTATTTTCTTGTTTTCATCGCAATAGTGACCACCCCTATATTCAAAATTAATTTGTTTACGTTACACGTTCGTGTTTGGGTCACAGAAATACATATGTGTACCAAATTTCAACTCAATCGGTTCATTAGATTCGGAGCAAATTGGGTGTGACAGACGGACAGACAGACAGACACACGAGTGATCCTATAAGGGTTTCGTTTTTCTTTTTGATTAATGCGTAGATTTTTAACCGACTTCCAAAAGGAGGAGGTTCTCAATTCGTCTGTATGTTTTTTTTTTTTTTTTTTTTGTATGTTTGTTACGCGATTACTCCGCCAATTATGAATAGATTTTGATGGTTATTTTTTTGTTTGGTAGATCATACTTCAGAGGTGGTCCCATATAAATTGTATTAACTTTGCTTGGGTAGTTTTTGAGTTAGCTTCAATTATACGTATTTTTTCCCACTTAGTATGTAGATGATATGATAACTTCCTGTCACTGTTATTTACATAGCAGGTAGTGGTATTCGAATTTGTGTGGGGTAGGTACCACAACTAAAAAGTGAAAAATAAAAACTTTTTACAAAAAAAAAACAACCGACTTCAAAAAAAAACACTACAAAGTGAAAAATAACTTTAATTTCGGAAGTCGGTGACAAAGAACGAAAATTCAAAACCAAAGACACCGACTTCCGAAATTAAAGTTATTTTTCACTTTGTAGTGTTTTTTTTTTAAGTCGGTTGTTTTTTTTTTGTAAAAAGTTTTTAAAGAGGAGGTACTTATTTCTGCTAAAATCAGGCAATGATAATAATAATAGAGTAAGTAAATTGAAAAGCAAGTCTACGTAGTAATCCTGATAATTACTCATAATTTTCTTTCATAATTTTATTAAACCACTCTAAAAAGATAATGCCGACCAGGTAAAAGATTAATTATAAATAAAGTCTTCGTCAAAATATTACTGTAGGTACACCTAATATACCTTCAAAGAATGAGTAATAATAAACATACGATTAGTAATAGAAATAGGAAATTATTCATACAAGACTTAATCTTTTTTAACAATGAATGATTTTATCAACAAACACATGTGTAGGTAGTACCTACTAGGTACTTATGAATTAATGATAAAACTCAGAATTGCTAATTTATAACTAGGTATGAAAAAAATATTGAGTTCAAAATATGAGTAGGTAGGTGCCTCAATGAGTAATTCTTTATCTGTTTTAAATAAGTCTTGATTAAAACTGACTTACCTACTTAAGCGAGCATTATACATTATCCAATTTGCAGAGCGCTAGGTGAGCTAGCGTGCTAAAATTGGATGGTGTAAAGGCAGTTAGTGATCTAATCTAGTGCGATCGTATGGGCTCTGCCACACTTGCACATCTATTGCACTAGCTAGCGCACCACTTTAGCACTCTGCAAATTGGATAATGTAATGATCGCTTTAGTGTATTTAATTTTGGATTGATTGGATAACTGCCGAGTTGACGCAACTGGCTGATCCGCAAAACAGACCAATCAGCGAAACTGACTACTCAACGAAACTAGCGAATTAAATAAACAAACGGCTGACGAGTGAGGGAAACTGACTTGACATTTTTAATGCCTGGGAAGAAGCACAGATGCCATTGGAATCTTTTGAGACCTCTCGAATGCGTTCGATTGCGTAGAACATGAGACATTTCTGCTGAAACTAGAGCACTATGGGATTAGGAATACAGCTCTTGATTTACTTAGATCATACCTGAAAGATAGAAAGGTTAAAATTTAGGTAAACAGCATATATAAACTCATTAGGGTCTGAAATGGCAATGGGCGTTCCTCAAGGGTCGATATTGGGTCCATTCCTCTTTTTAGTTTACATGAATGATTTACCCCAATTACTTCAAAATCAACCGAAGACGGTGTTATTTGCAGATCATTGATCTTTAAAATAAACCGACGGTCACAATATCTTGACGACGTGAATAGCTCTATTCTTCAAGTCTAAGATTGGTTTACGGTAAATAATTTGGTTCTAAATAAAATAAAAAATGCATTAGATTAAAATTACCTAATGTTAGAAGTAGCAAATGTGACATCATATTGAATGGATATAAACTGGAATTTATTAATCAAACTGTTTTCCTAGGAATCACGCTAGACGAGAAATTACAATGGGGACCTCATATAACATCTCTTGCGGTGCGGCTAAACTCGGCCGCTTATGCTTTTGGAAAGATAAGACAGTTAACAGATGTAGAAACCGCGCGTTTGGTCTATTTCAGCTATTTCCACAGCATTATGTCATATGGCATTATACTGAGGGGTCGGGCTACTGACATCAAATCCATCTTTATTTTGCAAAAGAGAGCTGTCAGAGCCATTTATAATTTACGTTGCCGCGAATCTCTCAGGGAAATCTTTAAAAAGATTAATATTATGACGGTACCTTGCCAATTCATTTATGAAAATTTTAATACTAGAAATAAAGATAAATAAAAAAGATCAACCATTTTTCAGATTATCTAAAGTACATACATCTTTTATGGGGTACTGTGTTAAATGTTATAACAAAATACCTTGTGATATACACCATGAAATTTGAATCACAGTTTTGCTAGAACAAACGTTATTCAGACCATGGTCTACTACCATTCTACAGCATCCAATAAAAATAAACATAAATTGGTTTTTGAAAAAACACAAAAACACAAAGTTTAAAATGTCAAGATTATCTACTGTTTACTAAATTTCGTTTATGGAGGTACATTTCCCTTTAAACAATGCTGTGTCCTATGCGTGGTGTCTGTGTTGTAGGGAGTAACGATAATCTTGACATTTTAAACTGTTTTTTTGTGTTTTTGTTTAAAACCAATTATGTTTTTTTTTATTGGATGCTGTAGTATGGTAGTAGACCATGGTCTGAACAACGTTTGTTCTAGCAAAACTGTGATTCAAATTTCACGGTGTATTGCAATTAAATGAAAGAAAATTTAAAACTCATATTAAAAGTACACTTTGTAAACAAGCACATTACAAATTAGAGGATTATATCCAAGATAAGAATGCTTGGAAACATGCTGGTCCTACTCTATAGGATAATCTAGAGTCTAGACAAAATCAAATTGGTCGCTAATTTAATTGTACAATTTATAATTTTTTGTTATATGACATTGATTTTACATTCTATGATTCCACACACACTGACTTATTAATTGTAAAATTTTAGGAAAATCGTCTACTTTTAGAATGTTTGTAAATATGTGACCACCACGTATCATCTATCACATAATTAATTTATGTGTCGTTGCTTCTATTTTATTTTTAATTATTTTTATCTATTATGGTACAGTAATTTTATTCAAGGTGCATCGTGTTCTAGTTGTATCGTCATATATTATTATTTTTGTAAATTTTGACGTTCTAAAGTGCCGTAAAAGGGCCTATTTTAAATGAATGATTTGGCTTTGACTTTGATCAGTGATACGCGGACTCGGATGGATTGTAGATATTGTTCTTTTCACGTAACCAAGCCCTTTGTTATAAGGAACACGATAGCACTCAATTAATTTAAAAATCCTCCATCACTCATCAGTACCTAATACCTATTGTATCTAAGGTTACATCTTCAATTTTTCAGCGCATCAGGCTTGTACTCGATGTCAATGTCCCTGCTGAGTGAAAGTGTTCCGATGGCCAAGAGGAACCTCGTTGTGCTACTGGTGTCCAGCATCTTCCTGCTCTCACAGGGTATCATGGCAGGTGAGGGAATGAAGCACTCTGGTGAAAACTCTTGATATGCAGGAAACGGAATAGAAGTAGATTTAGGCTGGGATCTATTTATGTTACTTAGCACGAACTTAGGCCAAGCGCTATTCCTGTCACTGCTGTGGCCTTCCTATAACTACAAGACAGTGAAAATCAAAAGTCATTTATTCAAACCAGGCTAAGAATCATCATTTTGAATCAGCTTTTAGAACGTCAAAATTACATGAGACAGTCCCCAAAACGCCCGCCCATCTTCTATTGCTTTAGCTGGGAAGATGAAGTAGCGCAACAAACTCCCCGAAAGATAGAGTGTAGATACATGTCAAAGCACAGAATAGATAATAGTATTGGTTAAAGCATGAGCTAAGTAACGTTTATAGATCTCGGCAATAGAGTTTAATGAGCAAAACTCAGGAAGAACGAGTGTCACAAATATCTTTCAAAATTCACTTCACACATTTCTGTTGTGTCTTGTTACGTGACTGCTTACTATGTTAGCTGGGAGTCCTTCAAGGTGTGACTGTTTACTTTTTAAATTCCAGTATTGGCGATACCAATCATTCCCCTAAGTTTCTCCTACGACCTTCCCGCTCTGGGGATCAAGTGGAACTCTTGGCGCACCTTGCTAGTGGTGTACTCCGTCCCCAGCATCATCACCACCATCTGGTTGTTCTTCATGAAGGAGAGCCCCAAGTTCGTCTTCGTTAAAGGAGATGAAGACCGAGCCATGGATATATTGAGGACCATCCACAGGATCAATCATGTCAGATCCAAGGAGGAATTACTGGTAAAAGACCTTGAGGATCTTGCCTACTACATATTAGTTACCTTATTGAAGGAAGCACCCTAACCCTAGAGACTAATCATCGCCTGAGGGGCCGCCTGCAGTTGGTGTTTTTGGTTAATTTGCAATAGCAGGGACGCATCGGGTTGTCCATTCTTGCCAACTCAAGAAAATCCGCAACTCGATATAGGGTGATCCCGCGCCTTGCTAGGATACACCGTTTCCAAGATATTGACTATGCGATCGCCTGGGAGGCGATGATTAGTATTATAGGGAAAAAAATTTGACTGATCATTCTTTTTTTTTTTTACCTAGAGTAGCTATTTGCTATCACGTAGTCTCTTCAAAAATCAGTACTCTCAGGGCTTATAGTTTTTTTTTTTATAAAACACTTCCGTAAGGCTGTATCAGAAGGTGAGGTGGAAGGAAAGTGATATACAGTGTGGCAGGGACATCGACGCGCAGCCTATATACCATGGATTCAGTACATGATTCTGAACCCCCGTGCGTTGAAAGTTATCGTAGGTCTTTAAAAAAAAATCGCTGTTCCATCCATACATTTGACCGTGTGGGTATTGCACTTTTATATGAATCAGCAGATTTTTTGGAGTTTACTCCTTAAGAATCGATTTTCATATAATATAAGACCCCCGTTTTGGAAATTTTATGAGTATTAGTGAAATTTATACAAGCAGAATTTTTTTTCTTTTTTAAGACATGCCTTTATTAACCCTATTCGCCTATTGCATATTCAAAGACAATCGTAATAAGAAGTAAACTTCAGTCGTGTGTCGGAGCTGAAACACACATGCATACTTTTTTTTTTGTAGACTGTCTTAAAATTTCTACGTGGGTCTAGAATTGATGAATTCATGGATAGGTAAAGTTTGCGCGTCGATGTATGCCACCCTGTATACTACATAAATATTATGTGTTCATAAGATTAATTTACGCACTAATTAGAGTTTGTCTGAAAAAAGTTTCATGAAAGGTAGAAAGAATGCTTGCCTGTTATTTTGTGTATAGATTCATAAATATCAGTAAAAGTTTTAAAACGTCAATTTATTTATAAAATAGCCTCGCAGGCGATTATTCAATTAGTATTAAGCGGTGATCAAATAAGATTAGTATTCTAGGGTTAAAGCGAGCCGTCCACCACCAGCTAAACTAAGTTAGTTGAAGGTTAGTTTAAAAGTCTTCTTGAACTATTCACCGTCTGGGCATATACTTATGTATATTGAACGCCACAGCATAAACTGCGTAAACGCATCGCATGCCCTGTATCCGGTATTGTACAGTCGCCGTTGTCATCGACACTTCGTCATCGTTGGCTGTAACCCAAATTCAAAAGGTATCAAATCTTCTTCCAGCAAAACCGGAGATTTGACAAAATGCAAAAAGTGGAAACATTATTTACTCAGATTGTCACGCTAAATTACAGACTAGATACTAGTGCCATGGGCGCTGGCAGGTTATTTTCAGGGGGTGCATCTTCAACTCCACGGAGCGAACCCGATAATTTTTGCAGTTCACCTCGGATATGTTAGGTTATCGTTTGTCCATTCATACAAGGAATAACTTTATCGATTTATGAAGAATAGCTTAATAAATAAGAGATTTTTCCATCTCGCCTCGAATGGGATAGGTTTTATTTTGTCCATTGATAGAGACTAACTGTGTCGACTTATCCAAAGAAGCTTATAAGAATTAAGATAGAGTAGGATGCAAGAGCGAGCGAAGCCAGCTCGATAATTTAGCAGCCCGCCTAGGGCCGATTCGATTTTCAGAATAAATAGGAGTTCGATACTTTGTCGAGAAGCTTTAGAATTCAGAGATAGCAAAACGCAAGAGCGAGCGAAGCGTGCTCGAAAATTTTAGGATCTTGCCTCGAATATGATATGTCTCTATTATTGTGTTACGCGTTTTCAGATATTTCTTTAGTTCTGAATGTTCTTACACCTGTATTTTATTTTGAAGCCAAGTGCACCCTCCTGCTCCCGGTAACCTATTTTCAATTTTTCATGGCTGATGCTGAACGTTTCTTATTTTTTTAGGTCAAAGGATTATTACAAGAAGGTAACGCACAAGGTGCACCAGGTGGATCTCCTAAAGACCAAATTGTGCCGCTGTTCAAGCATCCACTGCTGAAGCTCACTATCATCATGATCACACTCTTCGTGTTCCAACAGTGAGTATACATTTTATTCATCATCTGCACGCCTTTTCCCAACTCTATTGGAGTCGGCTTGCAGTCTAGGCGAATGCAACTGAATACCAATATTTTACTAGGAGCGACTGCCTATCTGACCTCCACAACCCAGTTACATATTGGGTAACACGACACCCCTTTGGTAAGACTGGTTGTCAGACTTTCGGGCTTCTGACGACCCATAACGACTGTCAAAGATCCACATGACAGCCGGGACCAACGGCAGCAAGCATAGCTTAACCTGATCGATCGACCCGTGCGGCTGTTACCTATTACTTAGCCACAAGCATTAGTGAGCATATTTTATTATAACTTCTGTCAGTCATCGATCGAATTTTTTATCCATTTCTACTTTTTTTTTGTTATAAATAAATCTGGTCTTGCATCATTGTACCAAAAGAACAACAATTTTCGTTGAATTTTAAATGCGTCGAATCAAAACGTTGGGCGACTGTAAAAGCTGTGTTTAGGCAGGTTCCTACGACTCAGAGAGAGTTCATGAAATAAACCTGTCTCTTTAAGTAATTCTGTGCAACCAACGAGTTCCATTGTTTTTGTGTGATGTAAGTTGTTGTAGTAGCCGTTGAAGATCCCGCGATCTTCTACGGCTCAACTAGTATCTTCCAAGTCTTCCCCGCGAAAGACTAGGATGAGAGTCGCACAGGTAACCATGGTACAAAAAGGAGGGGGCCTATACTGAACAGTGGGGGAACAAGGCTGCCAGTGATGATAATAATTATGAAGTAAGTATATGAACCCATAATTACGCATTAGTTAAACCGTCAACATCGTGTTCCAGGGTGGGAGCCTTCCTAGTGTGGCTGCCGACCATCGCAGACCAGTTCGTGCGCATCCTGGAGACTGGTGAGAACTCAGACCTCACCATGTGCGGCATCATCACCATGGATAGCCCTCCTAATGTTAGTACTTATGTAACCTTTACGGTTTTCATAAACTGATTACTGGTTCATTCAGGGAAGCAAAACCAATGGCTCAAAGAAACAATGGTTACTCGTCTGAGGTCATGGTCTCGTTAAAACCAGATGAGTTCGGTTTTTCCGTGTTACCGTTTTATGAAGAAAAACCGAAACAAACTCAGAAACTTAAACATAACTGGCAAAATGTGAGTGTAGTAGAGGTACACCTCTGCCTCTGCCCTTCAGGATTACAAGCGTGATGTTATGTTATATGTATGTTAAATTTTTAAGGATTTGATGGGATCACCATTCAAAGTCAAATCATTTATTTTCAAATAGGCCCATGTATGGCACTTTTGAACGTCAAAATTTACAAAATAATAGAATTGATTCTAGTCGCCACTTCCAAAAGGTAATTTTCGGATAGAGAAGAATGGGCAAGAAACTCCACCGTTACTCTTTTATTTTTTTACAATAGTTTGTATAAGTACGTACATTAGTTAAATACTTAATTATATTTGAAAACGATGCACCAAGAATAAAATTACTAGATATACCACAATAGGTAAAAATAATGAAAAATGAAGCAACGACAGATAATTTAATTAAGTAGGTAGGTATGTAATAGATGGAAGAAGACGATTTTCCTAAAATTTTATAATTAATAAGTCGGTGTGTGAGGAAGTAATCACCGAATGTAAAATCAATGTCATATAAATAAAAAACTTTTTACAAAAAAAAAAAAAACAACCGACCTCAAAAAAAAACACTACAAAGTGAAAAATAACTTTAATTTCGGAAGTCGGTGTGTTGGGTTTTGTATTGTCGTTTTTTGCCACTGACTTCCGAAATTAAAGTTATTTTTCACTTTGTAGAGTTTTTTTTTTGAGGTCGGTTGTTTTTTTTTGTAAAAAGTTTTTATTTTTCACTTTTTAGTAGTGGTACCTACCCCACACACATTCGAATAGCACTACCTGCTACCAGTGACAGGAACTTATCATATCATCTACATACTAAGTGGGAAAAAAAATACGTATTTTGTAGCTAACTCAAAAACTACACAAGCAAAATTAATAAAATTTATATGGGACCAATTTGAGAGCATAACTTTTCAAACAAAAAATAATTTTCAAAATTGGTCCACAAATGACGGAGAAATCGGTGGACATACATAAAAGATACGCTACGAACATTAAAACCTCCTTCTTTTTGGAAGTCAGTTAAAAAGTAATAAATTTTACAATTTAAATTAGCAACCAGTTTGATTCTAAATTGTCCTATGGAGCAGGACCAGCATGTTTCTAAGCACTCTTATCTTGAATATAAAGCTGCGAGATTGGACACCTTGCTTTCTCTTCTTTCAGCGTGTACTGCTGGAATCCGTCTATTGCCTAATTCTTAAACCAGTAATTTATCTTCAGAGTAATGCGGTGCCTTGTGCCCTGAACGAAACCTCCCTGCTGATAGTGCTGGGTGTGGCGGCGATGCAGTCTGTGGTCAACATCATCATCAGTTTTGTAAGTGTAATACCGACTACCTTGAATAATATTATTAATATACTGATCCTATATCCGTCCTATCCTAAATTCCGATCTAATTTAATTAATAATAATAATATTTTCGTTTCCCTAACTTTGTCTCTTCGAATTAAAAAAAAAAAACATGACATTGAGTAATGCACAAAACGTGCGAAGGCAAATAAAAAAAAAAAAAAAAAAAAAGGGTACCGACCTAACCTTAGGTAGGTATAGTTCTCATTCTAACAGTTGAAGCGCGATGAGTGAACACAAGTGACGAATTAGCTACTTTCTTCTTGAGTCTGTGTCTTGAACGTAACTATGAGCTAGAACCGTATGAGCTATTAATATGTCTGCTCTCGTGTGCTTTCATCTTCAACTTTCAATTCATCTTGCTGCAAGCACATCCTCACTTAAAACATCAGCTTTTGTAAGCCGAGAACATGCTGAAATAATGAAAAATGTCTACGCGCTTGAAAAATCCTAGTAAAGACGCCTCGGCATTAATACCACTTTTTTTATCGGTATGTTTAGGAACCATTTCCATGCTGAAAACTAAATGAAGGAAACCCGTACCTACCAGTATTAGGTTTCTCCACATACCTATAGACCTAAAATTAAGTACTAGTTACTTACCAGTGTATGCAAGTTCCTACTAAAATACTATCTGCAAAAAGAACGTGACAGACGATGAACTCTTCTTTTACCTCCAGTTGTTAGGCGTAACCGGTCGTCGTAACATGGTGCTGGTGGTGACAGCGCTGTGCGGCGTAAGCGGTATCCTGGTGAACCTGGTGCCCAACGCCATCGGCAGCGCCATACTCTTCGTGGTGCTGGTCATGGGCGTCGTCGTCGTTGGCTTGTACACGGCCATCTGTGTGGCACTGTTCCCTACGCATTTGAGGTAAGAGGAGTATGAGTTTTTATGAAAATTCATAACAGACTCATGATCTATAGTTACAGCTCAAGATTATTTTGGCGCGTGGCCAAAATCGGATCTAACGCCGCCATCTTGTTTTCTCATTACAATTTCTGTAACAATTTCACAAATATTTACCAACAACGCCCCCCTGTCAATGTCACTCAGGCGCCAAAAGATCCTCTGAAGCACTCTAGGCCCAGGATTTCAATAAGCGTTCCCTATACTGGTCCAAATTTTTTCTTTTTGAGGAACACGAACTTGGTCACCCGCATTTTTATTTTGGTTTTTATAACGTAGATATTATTTATTTTTCAGGGCTTTAGCCATCGCACTTCCCATGACGGGTGGACGTATCGGCACCTTCGCTTCCATCCAGATCCTCAACCTGATGTTGTCGAACAGCTGCGAGGCCGGATTCTACTTATTTTCGTCTCTCTTTGCAGGTACCTTCATCCTTATCCTTACATATTATAAAACAAAGTCCCCCGCCGCGTCTGTCTGTCTGTCTGAACGCGATAAACTCAAAAACTAACGAACGGATTTTCAAACGGGTTCCGAAATATGACGATTATTGTTGAAGAAGTCGGAAAAAATCATGCCGACGAGCTTTACTGGCGTGCGCTGAGTTAACGGAAAAAGATACATCAAATTTATGTTCTACGGTATTATTTTGAAGCTTTTTTGACCAGTATATTAACCTTATCCAAAAAAATATGTTATTTAAATTGGGCATTTCATTTAGATTAAAATATCATTTAAATGAATAGTTTAAAAGATATCACAGTTTCAAAATAACGCGGGCGCAGCGGTAGGAGTCAATGGCCTTTTCCTCTGTTATTAGCTTATTAGGTATGAAATCTTGGTAGTACGTTCCCGTGGGATATATTCCGACATCCACGCGGGCGAAGCCGCGGGCAAAAGCTAGTATACCTAATAAAAGTTCACTTTTTCAATGTTTCATTCAATCTGCAAAAGGTCCAATCCATGCTTATATAATATACTATGCAGGGTTATTGGTTACACATCGGCAATCCGTCAAGGGGATGTAGGAGAGGTAATTTGCAACCAAATTACCCCTGACACAGATTGCCCCTGATGACCCCTATACCAATGTCAACAATTTTCGAGTAATTTAACATTTTATATTTTAAAATGTATGAAGTAATAAAAATATAATAATTGGTTGCAAATGACCTCTCCTACATCCCATGTAATAACCCTGCATAATGCGAACACCATTCTATCATCTGTTACTTTTCACGCCTTTAACATCCGAAAATATTCGGATGAACGTTTGCCACACGGATAGACTAGACAGCTAGTTTTTATTCCGGTAGTACGTTCCCGTGGAATAATTTCCACCCTCTACGCGGGAGAAGTCTTAGGAAAAACATTATTAACTACAAACACTTTTCAAATATTTCAGCATCGGCGATTGTTGCATCGTTCCTGCCCGACGACCGTCGCCTACAAAAAGCAGCTCCACCAACAATTACAGAAGAAGAAGATATTCAGAAGAATCAGTAAAAAAATATTTTGATACATGCAAATACTTGTTTGTAATGTAGGTAAAAAATCCAAGATGTAAATATTATAAATAGTTACTTAGTTTTAGAATTATGAATATAATATGTTAAGTCATTAACTACTTAACACAGTCCTGTAGAATATAATTTATTATAAAACAATTAAAAACTTTTTGTAAATATTTAGACCAATCTATTTGATTTCAAAGCCTAGGCCAGTTCCTCGCCAGTAAATAGTTTACGAAGATAGCTAAACGCACCGAATGACAAGACATTTCTAACACATTTACAGCTGTTTTCATGAACGCGCTTACAGTGCTTGTCACACTCGGTTATCAAAAAGTCACCGTGATAAAGATTTCGATCAGTTGAAAGTGAATTGTACTCTAAATTAAAAACATCGATCGCGGGCGGCGGCTGTACCCCGCAGAGCAACGTCCAAGGACACTCAGCTGTCTACAAAGGTGACAATAACTTGCTACTAGACTCGTCCTTGTAACGTCGACGCGACGCGGTGGGCTATCGCATTGATTTTTCTATAAACCGAGCTAGTAAATATTGGTTAACGCTCGTTAATCAGTATAAGATGTCTTAGAGGTTAACGGTGTCGGCCGTATAAACATTCGGTCGTGTGCGGCGGAGGCATATATAAGTGTTCAGCTAATCTCCTTCACCGTGTGAAGAAACTGAAAGTATCAGCCGTACGAAACATTATCAAGACTTTTAAAAATAAATCGTGATAATTAGAGGTAAGCAGATAATGAAACTAATTACAGATTATGAAGATATGGGTCAGGAAGCAGAGGCATAAAAATATACTTAATTTGATACATCATAATTATAGTATAAAGGTATCTCTTTTTATTGGTGCTTAAAGATCTAATCAAATATAACAGATTTGTACAAAGTGACCTTTGATTGTTTTGATAAAAATGATATGATAAGATAACACTATATACGCATCAGTTTTTATTTTGCACAGTAAGTAATTAAGACATATGTTTTAATTTAGCTAATATTATTTCAATAGACTTTGTTTTCTTGAATCTAAATGAAGTCAGGACCATGTCACATAAAATAGGTTATGCCTGCCTGTAATAGGAAACCTAATTATAAAATATGAGAATTTGTTTAACTTAAAACTAGTTTTATTTTTACTTCTCCAGCTATTTATTTATTTAGCACAAAAGTTGCAATGATTTTAATTAATAACGAATGAATACTTACATGTTTTTGTTAAGACGTTTGGTTTCCGCACTTAGTCCTTCAGGTGGACCATTGCGCATGGGCCATGGTGGCTGTTGGTGGTTATTCCAACAAGCCAACCTCCCTCTAAAAGTTGATTAGGTCTCCTGGTCTGTTCAGAACATCTGTGAAACATCTGGGTGTCCTGAGGGTTTCTGTTCTGATCTGGGTAAAGTCTGTGCATTCAAAGAGCACATAAGCAACGGTTTCCTTGGCGTCTATGCTGCATAGAGGATTGTCCGTTATGCCTAATGTGTGGAAGTGTTTATTTAGAAATTACTTAATAAAATAATACTTACTTGTAAAATTTGTTCTCAAACAGACAGAAAATTCGAGCTGAAAAACTGTTTTCAGATTGACATAATAATTAAAATAACTTATGATTTTTTTTATGCATAGTATTATCATCTGTATGTAAATTCCCTGCAACATTTACATACTAAACTAAATAAACAGAGGAACACAAAATCAATTGTTTGTCTAACATGAAATCCCACAAGAGCTAAGCTTAATCAGCGTATATCGAGTGACCGTTGATCCATTTTAAATTTAGGTAATCCTGTTACCATACTACTCGTGCAGTATGGCTCTATTACGGAGTTTAGATGCATTTGTTCCTTCTTAGAGTGTGTGTGTGACATAATTATAATATTGGTGGTTGTATGGTAAGGGAATTGTGTAACGGTATACATACAAGAGAAGAAATAACTGATCGTGAATTGTTTTGTCCGTCTACTTTTGCCAATCAAGACTTGGTATTTTGTTAGTAAGAGAGGAGTAATTACTTTTTTACTTTCTTTACCATAAAGTTCATAATTGACTATTATAAATTCACAGCATAAACCGTGGAAAGTAAGTGATGGCTTGATCACTTACTTTTGATGACAAAACTATATTAATTGATTTTGTTTGTGTCTACAATGTACTCTTAAACAGTATATAAAATATTTCATGTTAGAAAACATCCTTTCAGTTTTAATATTATTTTAAACCTGTAATAATGCCAAGATATTAATAACTACGTTCATTATTTTAATAACAAACAACAACCTCATTAACTGTTATCCTGCATAATAAACATAACATAGAACATATTTCATTTTCCCACAGCTTAACATAACGGCACAAGTTATTACTTCAAGATGGCGAGTAGTACATGGGAGGAATTCTTTGCGGTGCACCTTCCACCCCCAGACTTTGAAGACAACCGGTCATTGCTGAAGGAGTTCTGTGAGAGGCATGACCAGTATGGGAACAAAATTGTACTTGTCACGGTGAGTACTAATTTTTTAAAATTAAACTATGCTGGCCCACTGCTGGTTGAAGGTGTTCCCCAGCCCCCATAGTCTTCTACATAATGCCTATGGGTGGGCTTTTCTGGCCAGTATCCTAACAACTGTTTAGGCACCCACTGTGTGACATCCCCGGCCTGTGTGTACACATTCGACATACCTGTGATACAGGTTTATCCTAGTACAGGCATGTAACATTATAATACCTTTGTAAATAATTTCTAAGATTTGATGTTAATATTATACCAATTTTAGTACTTAATAAATAATTATTCTGACTGCCTCGTTGGTCTAGTGGTCGCAAGCGCTACTGCTGAGCATGAGGTCCTGGGTTCGATTCCCGGGTCGGGCAGTGTTATTGGGTTTTTCTATCTGGAATTTCTCAATAGCAGCCCGGAGTGTGGATTTGTGCCCGGTTGATGGTAATAAGCTCGCCCCCTATTACATGGGACTTAAACTTAACTGGCGAAATGTGGGTGTACCTACTACAGGTACACCTCTGCCCAACCCTTCGGGGAAACAAGGCGTGATGTTATGTTATGTTATGTAAATTATTATTATTATTTAATTTATTTGTACTAAACAAAGCAACGTCAAAATAATTCAAAAATTCCAAAACAAAGTACTCAGGGATGTTGTAAATGCACCATGGTATATTAGAAATGACGACCTCCACCGTGACCTTAAAATGGAACCCGTCACCACCATCATCCAAAAATTTGCTGAAGCCCACGAACACAGACTCCACCGACATGTGAATGTCGAGGCAATACAGCTGCTAGACAACACGGACATAGTGCGTAGGTTAAAGAGAACTAAACCATTTGAGTTAGTGTAGTGTGTAAATAGTGAATTAATAAATAGTAACAATGTTGTGCTATACATATAACACAAGAACAAAGTGTTTTACCAATTATCAGACCCTAAGAAAGTGCTACGAAATTGACCTTGTGTAAGAGTGCAAATTGACACTATTCTTAGATATAACATAATCTATCTCGTAAAATATTAAGTTAGAATTAAATTGCTTATTAGTCTATTAGGCTAGATTGTAATCAATTACTAAGAACGTCAATTCTTATTAATACAGAAAAAAAAAAAAAAAAAAAAAAAAATTAATTTATTTGCTTTATTTAATTTAAATACTTATAAATTACACTTTTAAAAATATTTAATATTTATTAATTATTATGCATTCTCTCGTTCCTGACCGACTGGCCGGAGAAGGCACAACATAAGGAAGACTGGAAATGTATGGGGGAGACCTTTGCCCAGCAGTGGGACAAAATAGGTTAAAAAAATAAAATATTATGCATATTATATACAGAATAAAAATTAAAGAGGAGCTTATTGGGTTTTACATACAAATTTTTCATATCATTGTGATATCATTGTGCAAATATTTTATTTTCGCCATTTATTTAAAGACTACATTAAAGTGATGTAACAAAACTTGTAGAATTAGTAAAAGTATGTAGATAGTGTTACATGAGATAGGTAAATATTATTATAGTCTGATTGAAAACTATCTGATGAAAGTGTAAACAAATAGTTAAATTCTTCAGTGTCTTGATGTTCAGGTCTAAATTCTTACGCAATCACACTAAAGGGAATTAGTAACACATCTGTATTTAGAAGGTTTCAACGTTATGCCTCACCACTTTCTCCGAAATTATTGTTTGTTACAAATGTGCTTTGATTTGATACAAATTATAACCTCAATTATCAAATAAAAAACATCACGGTGATTTAATATAACAATTACGGGTTTAAGTATTCAATTAATCAAATCAATGCACTCAATTTGTAAGAGGTAGGTACCACAAATTGGCGTCCACAGATACGTTTTCTGATAATTGTTTACATTTTTAACCGACTTCCAAAAAGAAGGAGGTTATATGTCCGTAGCGTATGTTTTTTTTCGTTTATGTATGTCCACCGATTTCTCCGTCAATTATGGACCGATTTTGAAAACAATTTTTTTGTTTTAAAGGGTATGCTCTCAAGGTGGTCCCATATTTTTATTAACTTTGCTTTGTTAGTTTTTGAGTTGGGTTCGATAATACGTATTTTTTTTCCCACTTAGTATGTGGATGATATGATAAGTTCCTGTCACTGTTATTTACATAGCAGGTAATGGTATTTGAATTTATGTGGGTTAGGTACCACAACTAAAAAGTAAAAAATAAAACCTTTTACCAAAAAAACATACAGTATTTAATTTCTTATTTATTATCTTCCAAATTTAAATTATTTTATTTAAACCCACTATTTGTAGGTACATTTACATACCTATAACGACATTCTACCGACCACTTATCAAAATGGTGTGATCTCACAAAAGTAGGTTAATCATATTATTAATGCGCTAGTTCACTCAGTTTAAATACAACTTCTCGCTATAATTCAGCACAATATTTTTAAAAGCAGCTGAGTACTACATTAACAGTATTATGACATGTTTATTTTTGTATTACATGATAGTTTAAAGATTCAGGTACAGTCAACAAAATAGACAAGGGCACAGACAGCTACCTTTTTTTTTTAGTTCTTTTTTTTGTTTGGAAAATTATCAAATAACTTCTCCCGCTTTGGGTGGAGCGGGAAGGCGTGTCAGACTCTTGCTGACTAAAACCCACCCGTGTTCCTTCAGTTGCCGTGTTGCCGGGGGGCCACGATGTCCCTTTCGGCCTTATTCGCAACCCCGGCAGGCATCGGCCCTAGCG
The DNA here is from genome assembly GCA_949152395.1 of Agrochola litura. Lineage (NCBI taxonomy): Eukaryota > Metazoa > Arthropoda > Insecta > Lepidoptera > Noctuidae > Agrochola > Agrochola litura. Next base: position 31,630,751 of record OX424490.1, on the reverse strand, counting down.
GACCCCGTCAATTCTGCTGACATCTCTTTGAGGCGCGCGTGGAACACAACGCGCTGTCGACCCGGGCTTGGTCCATATCGGACGGCGAGCTATCCATTGCTCACCGTCCGCAAGCCCGCACCTACAGTGGCCGGAAATCTGCCTGTGATTCCCGACGCCCAGGGCATCTCCTCCTACGGCGGTTAGGGGCGCGAGAGCGCGAAATTTGCCTCTCCCTAACGCGTTCCGCCTCCTCCTTCGCGACAGACAGCTACCTTCCAAATATAATTAATCCATGTTGTACACAGGTATTCAAGACATCAATCACTCTTTTGTGTGTGTCGTTAAAAAATAAAAATACTGCGCACAAAATAACAACTGATAGAGATAAGTAATGCCATCCACGAAAACGCGCCCCACTCCGCGATTACTGTACTGTAAGCTGTATTTTAGTACGGTGCGGAGTGGAGCGGGGCGCGTCTTCGTGGATGGCACTATCTTTAAACAGCGTTGTGTTACTTTACTATTTGCCTGTATTCTTAATTCTTTTGTTGACCTAATTTACGTAATAATACCTAAATACGCTACTCTGACGCACATCCTACAATACTAAAATATCCGAAGGTAATTTTCTTTTTAAATATCTTCCGGCCGTGAAGTACGGCAGAGGCAATTAAGTAATTACGTAAGGTGGCTGATATCAGCCTTGACCTATACCTTAACGACGTTAGCGCGAGATTCTGCCGATAAACATCAGGGAATTGCTCGCGAAATGGCCGAAATATGTCATGGTTGGTGGTCTAGACTAGGTACTTTAGTAATGACTGTAATGAGTTAACATTTGACTGGTGTGACCTAAAAAGATGGTATTACAAAAAAAGAGCAAAACCTATTAATAAAACATTACTCTCCGGGTAAAAATAATTCATGCCTATACCACAGAATAATAGGTACAGAAGGCGAACTCCTTATTTTAGGTATGAAGCTACAAGTACGCGTCGGGCTCGTCTTGTCGGGCCAATTCAGTGAGCGTAACGTAGTCAGTAGATTATATAAGAGTTACGCGATAGAGAGGCAACTTCTTGGGGAATATGGTAATTAGCGCTGTGCGACCTGGGGCCTACTACAAGCTCATAGAGCAGTATTATTTTAATATTACTTCAGTGTGGGAAAGAGATGAAGCTCTACAGGACGTAGGCCCCCTTTTTTTTTTTGGGTGGGAAATTATCAAATAACTTCTCCCGCTCTGGGTGGAGCTGGAGGGCGTGTCAGACTCTTACTGACTAAAACCCACCCGTGTTCCTTCGGTTGCCTTGCCGGGGGCCACGATTTCCCTTTCGGCCCATATTCGCAGCCCCGGCATGCATTGGCCATAGCGGACTCCGTCAATTCTGCTGACATCTCTTTGAGGCGTGGTAGGCCCCCTGAATTGCAGTTTATTGTAGCAAGAGTCGCTTTTTATTAGCAAGAGTCGCTTTTTATTAGCAAGAGTCGCTTTTTATTAGCAAGAGTCGCTTTTTATTAAAATGATTTTGCGGAATGCACCATCTGTATTAATTTGTGCCTATACTTACCTAATATAGTTTTTTTAGAAGCCGTTTTGTCGGACACCAGAAATATCTTATCAACGTAGGAAGCCGGCGAACGAAACAATAAATAATACAATTACAGCCGCGTATCAGAGCGTGTGCGTGTAACCCGCACGTCCCATACGACTTATTTGCCATTCAGGTGATAGCGCGGCTGACCTGCGTGTTCAGACATAATTAATAAGGTGTCCCTTGAGACGTAAGCGCTAACAGTAGTGGGACTAATATGCTGAATAAAGCAGCAACGAGTTACAAGCTATTAATACCGTGCTGCACGGATTTATTTATTAGGTAGGCTCACTTATGGTGAAGTGTCTAAACTAGGGTTGCAAAATTACGTAATTTTACGGAAAACGCTGGTAAAATACGGGTATGTTACGGTCATTTATATAAATTACGATAAAATTACCGGCGACTTATGAAGTTTTATATTTTAATTTGTGCTATCCTCTGTTCTGCCTCTGCACATAGATGATATTATTATAATCCATGACATGGTGTGATTCATATTTTGAATTCTTGACTTGAGATTTAAGTTTTAGGGATTTTTAATACATGTGTCGCACGAGCCCAGTTTTCTGTTTTTTTTTAAGTTCCAATACTGCTTAAATCTCTGGCAAATGTCATTCAAATCCATTCATCCGTTAATAGTGAAATAGTGACATACACATGTCATGATACACACAAACATACTCACATACGTATTTGTAGTGTTTTAAGGGGTATGCGTATGACTGTATGAGTGAGTACGTTTAATACGTTTTTTTACCGACAATTACCATATTTTACCGTAAAATAACATAAATTACGTAAAATAACATTTTTTACCGTATTATACCAGGGTAATTTTACCGTTTTACATCCCTAGTCTAAACTCTAAGGTCTGATAATACAATTCCAATCAGAAACTTCTTCTTAAAATGGCAGTTTAATAAGTAAAGAAAGAAAGAAAGAAAGAAAAAGTATTTATTGAGACTCGCACAAGGAATAAAAAATTAAACTAAACACCTTCACCTTAAAACATAAAAAAAAAATAAAAACAAGTTAAAAAACCAAAAGCAGAAAGTCCTGTACGAGGCCAAAAGGCTCCTATCTCAGCATATGCTGCGACATTTAAAAAATAAATGTCGCAGCGCTGGTATTTTAAGCTGGAAGATCTTTACTTTCCAATGAAGGAACATCTTGTTCTTCCTCCAAAACTAGCGTCTATAATTTTTGGACTTACCTTACGGAGACTTTTGACTGACTACGTGTCTTGGAGTAGGTAGGTATGGTAAAATATATTTTTCCTATGCCGTTAATAACCCAAAGAGTATTTACTATAAAGATTTCTCCACATCTTTCCCCTTCCAGTCTGGCGGCACGACAGTCCCGCTAGAGCACAACACAGTCCGTTTCGTGGACAACTTCAGCGCGGGCACGCGCGGCGCGTCCTCCGCCGAGTACTTCCTGGAGCAGGGCTACGCGGTCATCTTCATGCACCGCCAGAAGTCGCTCGAGCCCTTCACCAGGCACTTCACTGGACAGAAGCTCTTGGACATGCTTGAGATCCAGGATCGAGGACCTAATACTTCTATTTCGGGTGAGTAGATTCTTTGATGGCTTAGCAATGAAGTAATCGTCGATTTGAATGTGAAGGGAAAGGCCGGGCGGGGACGCCCTAGGAGGACATACACTGACCTTATTGGTGATGTTCTTCAGAAAGGCCAGGTGCGTAGTACTCGCAACCGGCGTGCGTGTATGACCAGATGTATGAACGTAAACGAGGCAAAAGAAGTATGTAAGGATCGTAGCAGGTGGCGTTCTGTAGTTTCTGCCTACCCCCATGGGAAGAAGGCGTGAGTTTATGTATGTATGTAAATGTAATCGTCGATTTATTTATTTGCAGTCGGCACTGCCTTTAGGTTGATTAATTCAGACATTCTATGTGCCTTACTTGTGTCCCTAAATCATATAAAAGCTACTTGTTTTATTAGGTTATTAGTATTACCCAGATGTTACCATATTTTCCAGTCTCCGAAAGACATAAACATATTTTCGACGATGTCTTAAAAAAGTAATACCATTCACATACCCAGATGTTCCTAAATTTATTTGATGCTTTCTTCAAAAAGTACTAAAAGCAGTGAAGGACAGCCTTCACTTCACGCAAGATACATAAGGCAGTCAAAGCGAGTCACAGCTGCAATATTAACCTTAGCAGTCCAAAATCGAAGGTACGATTATATTAAGTTATTAATCCTCTTAAATTCCTCAGTGAAACCCGACAGCGTGGACGTGCTAGCGCCCGTGCTGCTCCGTTACAAGGCTGCGCACGCGGCAGGCGCCATCTTGCACGTGTCCTTCACCACGGTGTCCGAATACTTCTGGCTACTGCGCGCCGCTTGTGAGTGTCTCGCGAACTTGGGAGCGAGGGCCATGCTGTATCTAGCTGCTGCGGTGTCCGACTTCTATATACCTAAGGATCGAGTGGTGAGTACTCATCTATCGTGGTATCCTCTTGGTTTGGTGGCCAATGCCATCTAATATTGTGCTGTTGACTGGTTAGCGAGAGTTCTGCCCGTTACCGTGAAACACCGGTGAAATAGTTTGCACTGGCAGTACAGTACAAGGCATAAGTCATGAGCACAAACTGACACTGCGCAGTAGTAAATTTTTCGGTTTGTTTGGCGGAATGAAGAAGCCGGGGGGCGCCGAGTTGCACGCGATTGGTTCGTTAGTCGATGCTCGTCGCCTATTGGCCTCTCGCGTGTCATTCGGCTGCTGTCATTGGCCGAATTTGTAACATGCGCGAGCTGTGCTCACGGCTCGTGCCCCGACCTGTAACAAATTAATTCCGCAAATACAAGGATATCATACTAGAAACTTTGGTCTTTGATCTCTTTGGCTTATTTGATCAGTGGCGTGCACGTTTAAATGTAATTATTTATCTATAATTTTGTGGGAAGTTTTCACTAGACGGTCCTCGATGTCTTTATTACATGATATACAATGTGTCCGGACATGGACTAGCGATATTCTAAATACTTAAATATAAACTATTTAAAAGTACAATTACACTCTAAGTTTGGGTCCAATACACTTCCCCGCTATGTAGCAGCCATTTTGTTTTTTTTATCTCTCAAAGTTTTAGTTATACTGAGATAAAAATAAGCTTATTCGAAAGGCAATAATATTGTCTACCCTCTGCATTACAAAACTATGTATTCACTATTCCAAAACTGTTGAAAAAAAATGTGAAAGAAAAAAAAATCTAAAAATTATGCAATTCAACCAATAATTTGTTAATTACCACAAAAACGGAGAAGTGTATTGGACCCAAGCTTAGTGTAATTGTACTTTAAAATAGTTTATATTTAAGTATTTAGAATATCGCTAGTCCATATCCGGACACACTGTATAAGGTACCGACTTAAAGTACCCAGTTATTGCTGATGAGTTTGGCTCAGATAAATCATAAGTTTATTGAGAAAACACATCATGACCGAAGTTTTTATTCTCTTCAGCCTACCCACAAGTTGCAGTCCGCTTGCGGAGCGCCCATCATCCAACTGCACCTAGTGCCCAAGATGTTAGCCCCTCTAGTGAGCCTGTGGGTCCCGGAGGCCTACGTCGTGTCCTTCAAGCTGGAGACAGATGAGAACCTACTTATTCCCAAAGCGAGGTCCGCACTTGAGAAGTATAAGCATAAGGTAAGCCACCCAACCCCTTCTGTCTTGTGGGAAACGTGAAATATCATCAATGGCGATCACTTTGTGACTAATACACAACATGGTTACTTCGCTGTCGGCTTCGTTCGCTGGAATCTGACCATTTATAACATAATCATGCAGATCAAGGCACAATTCGGTGTGTTAAAAAATAGACAGCTTTCACACAATGTCCAGATTAAAACATGACTTCGTTAATAATATAGTACATTACTGTCGCGTCCTGCAACAAGGGCATTGATGGATGATCATGAAAATGTGGGCCGAGGAGAAGCCGAGGCACACATACGTGAGTCCATCAATGCCTGGTTGCGGCCAAGGCTTGTATAGTACTTTTCTCAAAGAATGCGGGAATATTCAAATTAAGTAAATTCATTATAAATTCTAGAATCAATGACGAACAACTATAATTTTTCACGCGTCATTATGTTTATTATTTTCTTCTTTACTTTAAACAGCACTATTTATTTATTTATATATACTTTATTGTACACCACAAAAATACATAACAAAAAATAAATCAAACACTACAAAATATACAATGGGCGGCCTTATCGCTTTCCGCGATCTCTTCCAGGCAACCTCGGAATGGACAGACTATTTGCAAGCCAAATCGAAATTTAAATAAAATCTTTGATAAGAGATTAGATTTAGCTCGTGGCTAAATAATAACAGCCGCACGGGTCGATCCGACAGGTTAAGCTACGTTTGCCGGGGTTGGTCCGTGGATGGGTGACCATCTTTCCATACCGATACTCCTCCGTGCCTCGGAAAACACGTTAAGCCGTTGGTCCCGGCTGTCATTCGTGGATCTTTGACAGTCGTTACGGGTCGTCAGAAGCCCGAAAGTCTGACAACCAGTCTTCCAAGGGGTATCGTATTAGCTGCATCCGGTTAGACTGGAAGCCGACCCCAACATAGTTGGGGAAAAGCTAGGCAGATAGATAGATAAGATACCTCCTTGGTTGTCTTGTATTGAAGTAAAAAGTTCGTTCCTTTAAATAACACAACAGATATGAATTTTCATAGTAATTTATTTGGCCGCTAAACACGACAGATATAGTATTTCTTACAAAGATTGCCGGCCGGGCGCTCGCTTGTATTCTTCCAGTAGGTACAGCAATTTAGATTTATCTCGAAGGTCAAAATAAAGCTCGAATTTCCAAGCATGTTTGAGAAAATATAATTAATTGTCAGATGGTGGTCGCGAACCTGCTCCAGACGCGTCACCACCGCGTGATCCTGGTGTCGCCCGACATCTCGCAGGAGATCGTGCTCTCCAGGGAAGAAGTGCACGCGGGTGAGTAACACGTTCTTTTTATTTTACAGGAATTTGTCTGTCTTGTCGACGAATTTTTTCTGTTCTGTGGCTACAAGGACCTTTTTGCGCTCGAATGACTTTAATGGGGGGCACATGTCTCCTGTTCCAACTATTATTTACATTCGTAATGTTAAAGTATTGTACAGACGCAAGCACATCAAGCTACCCGAAACTGTCAAATTTTCCCAATCAACTTTGAACCTTAAATTTCAGAGATAAAGTTGAAAAACTATTAAATAAATTTGACAGATTGTAGTAGCCTGATGTGCTGGCGTCTGTACAAGGATTTTTTAAAGTTATTTCCGTATTGTGCACCGAAACATTCTCCTCAAAGTCGCGTTATGAAACGGTCGTGGGTAATGTTGAGTTGAAAACTAGCTCTCGGCACAGTTGTCTAGTATTTATGCTGAACTGGAATAGCCGCTAGACACAATTAAAATAAATGTTTCTATATTAGGCCAAGGGTGAACTAATCTGCGTTCACAATTTAGTTTCTAAACATGTAAACAAATACGTTTTTGGAAAACTTTAACAACACACATTAAGGCTCGTGCAGACCAGCGCAACACGCGACGCGACACAAAGGCACCGCTCGTCGCGCGACGAGCGGTGCCTTTGTGTCGCGCCTGTTTGAAGAAGCCTTTAAGTTCAGTGTGCATTACAACTTCAACATTTTTATAACGTTCAATAGTACTAATCATTTTAAAGTCAACTTAACTTTCACCAGAATAAAGTTTATATTTGTTTAAGGCAAAAGTCCCAGGGTAGCCCAAAATTCAAATTTTCTTACGTTTTTTGCAATTTTCAGGACAGTATTTACACAATTTTAAATTTCGCGGGCTACCTTAGTGCATTCCCTAGTGGAAATAACAACAACTGGAAATAAGGATTTTAATAAAGTTTATGCAGGTTGTAGGGATTATAATATTGTTAATAACTTTGTGCAGGCGTAGACATCGAATCGTCAATAGTTCAGGAGATAGTTCGCGTGCACGCGCTGCACATGCGCCTGGCGGGCGAGGCCGTGACGCCGCCGCGCTCGCCGCGCTGATGTGCGCGCGCGCGGCGCCGCCTCTACCTCACCAACGAGTAGGGAGCGTACTACCGCCGCACACACTACATATCGTGTCTCGAGTGTGTTTATGTGCTGTTCAGACTATCTTATTTACTCTGCACATGTTTTAAAAGAGTTTTTGTGCGATAACAACTTCTATGAACGTGTTCTTTGCAAGAGAGCAGTCGCGCGTTTAGTGGTCGCGAGCGATAGGTGTGTGTTCGGTAACTTAAAGATGGCGCCGCCACGCATAACGACTACTGACTTGAAGTGTTTATGTTAAATTAAATACTTACCGTTGTATGTGTTTTAAATGTTTATGTGACAAAATAAACAAGTCTGTCGCATCTAAATAAGCACGTTTTAAAAACTGCTCTTTTTACGCGGTTTCCACGCCATCTCTCGCTATGGCATTACGCGATATGTTATCAAGATTTATTATACTGAGGGGCGAGGAAAGCAGCAGTGTAGTGCCAAAAAGCGCTAAAATGTTCGCGAGCAAACGCGCGTGTAACAGCCCCAAAATGCGAATTATCGCACGTTCGGCACTCAAACACAAAATCAATGTGAACAACTTTTATTCTGATGTTTTAACCGTCTACATAAGTATACACTTAACTGTATTTTAATGTCGACTGCGAAATCATGTCGTTTTATGTCTATAATAAAATCTATATTACCTCCTGGGCTCTCAAGGTGAATATCAAATGTCTCTGAAGTAGCTATGTGTAACTGTATATCGATGATATTTTTATCATTTTTCTAGTGTTGTAACTATGCATACTACATAGAGGTGTCGTCATCGATGTAATGTTTTATCGATATTGACTTTTTAGGTGCGACTGTGCAGTTTCGAACTACTAATACCAAGGGTATTTTGTATTGATGCAAATTGTTACAAATAAATGTGTAAAACCGTTCTAGTTGGAATACGTCTAATTTTGGACAGAAATACTACACAATTTGCATCGATATTAATCTTGCGCACTAATCTTGGTTATTCGTATATAAACACATGAATAAATCGATTTCAATGATTTTATTAACCGACTTCCAAAAGGAGGAGGTTCTCAATTCGACTGTATGTTTCTTTTTTTTTGTCGGTTTGTTACGCGATTACTCCGCCAATTATGAATTGATTTTGATGATTCTGTTTTTGTTTGGTAGATCATACTTCAGAGGTGGTCCCATATACATTTTATTAACTTTGCTTGGGTAGTTTTTGAGTTAGCTTCAATAATACGTATTTTTTCCCACTTAGTATGTGGATGATATGATAACTTCCTGTCACTGTTATTTACATAGCAGGTACTGGTATTCGAATTTGTGTGGGGTAGGTACCACAACTAAAAAGTGAAAAATAAAAACTTTTTACAAAAAAAAAAACAACCGACTTCAAAAAAAAAACACTACAAAGTGAAAAATAACTTTAATTTCGGAAGTTGGTGACAAAGAACGATTATTCAAAACCACCGACTTCCGAAATTAAAGTTATTTTTCACTTCGTAGTGTTTTTTTTTTGAAGTCGGTTGTTTTTTTTTTTTGTAAAAAGTTTTTTTTATTAGTACTTAACCGACTTAGGTATAATATAATATTGCCAGTGTAAAACACTACAAGTAGTCGTTTTCAAATAATCAAATCAAAAACGTGGTTCGTTAACCGCTCACATTGTTATATCGTTTGTGGGTCATTTCATTTGATACGATAGCCCTTGGCCAATTTAAGGTCATCTACGTATGTATTCCGGTACCCCTATCGGTTCTGTCAAACAAAGGCTTTGGCTGATGTAACAGTATGAAACAGATTACAAATGCTGATACAAGCAATGTTACCAGACCAGAAAATTTATATTAGAGTATTGCCAGCCTAAAAAAATATAAAAGTTATTGAATACTCACATACTTTTTGCTACAAGAAATATCATGTGTTTATATGAGAAGATAAAACATTTAGATACTACCTCTCTATGTGCCCCAGTATCTTCTATGACTAGATTTTATATGTCTGTAACATTGAGTACTAAATACTTGTAACTATGAACTTATATCTAAGAGTAATATAGTGTAGACTGTACATACGAATAATATTCAAAATATATCTATCATGAACTTCCAATAGGATTTTAAATGTTTATTCTATAATAAATTATAAAAATATATCATAACTGTAATATTTATTATTGTATTTTGTCATAGGCAACACTGTTAACAACAAAAATGAATGAAAGATCACAATTTAATTTAAAAAATACGTTAAAACTTTTCACCTTCATAAAATTTAACGTAAGAACTTAGTTCGAGAAAATTCCGCAAGATGTCGTCGTAATTATAAAAAAGTCAGTAAATAGAATAAATCCATTTCTGCTGTTAACAGAAATGTTTTAGTTGTTAGTAAATGGTTTGATGTGTAGACTAATCTCAGATATTAGTGTAAAACAGGTTATATTAGTGTTAAGTTCGGTAGGGCCATAAGTGCAGGTGGGCCTAAATGTGAACCACAGTTAGATGCCCCAAATATGTGGAAATAATTTTACATAATCTGTATTAATTTTAGTAGCATAGCACGATGAGGATTTGGAACTCAATCATTTTAAAATCACTATTTGATCGAAATTTGTATTGACCTAAGATTCACCTGCACCTGTGTCTAACTAACATCAACATATATTTGGTATTACAAAAGTAAACTGATCAATTGTAGATTGTTTCGCATTTTATTTGCAGGCATTTTAATAAATGATTTAATTTTTAAATCTCTAAACTTATAAAATGCGAAATAATCTATGTTAGTTTATTTTTAACTACAACTAATTAAGATTTTAATTATAATATTTATTTACGTAACAATATTTTAATAGAGGTGTTATATTTCTCAAATAAATGTTGTGTCGAGTATACATAGTTATTAGTTAAGGCTTCCGTTTCTATTTCTAACTAAATGTATTCTTCTGGACCAGGACTTTTAAGATGCAAAATGTAAGATATCAAGACACGACTTCACAATTTATCGATTAATCGCAAAATCGCGAATTAAAGCCTTATTTTCAAATGCCTTATTTCGGAACTCATTAGTGTATAGTTTATAAAGCATTTCTTCTAGATTGTTAGATAAAAAAAAAATAACGTTTTGATCGTTTTGTTGTTGAAATTTTAATATTTTATGGTAATAGATATTTATTTGAAAGTTTACAGTTGGTATATATCGAAGAGTTTAACATATCAGAAGCACTGAATAGTTCGCTGCACGTGAACCGTTTGAAATGATTGTTTATTTAATTGTTCAAGCGTTCAGTTATAATTCCGTGCGTTAGTCATTCTACTCATAATTTTAACACAATTTATTTTGCTGATAAACTAAAAAGATAACCAAGGACCGGTTTGATCCAGTTATACCCGTAATCTCTTATTGTTCTTATTTGATTTTATTATGTAAATAGTTCGCTGTCAGGAGCATATACTTTACATATGTAATACCAACTAACAATGTTCTGGGAAACTGGTAGAGAGATGGCGTTATACAGTGTAAGTTTCGCCTCTTTCTTGTTTAGAATTTCCCGACTTGACAATATGGGACCTGGGGGCCTACCACCAGCTCAAAAGCAGTATTATTTTAATATTACTTCAGTGGGAAAAAGAGATGGAGCTATGTGTCCTGTAGAACTTCATCTCTTTCCCACACTGAAGTAATATTAAAATAATATTGCTTTATGAGCTTGTGGTAGGACCCCTGGACCGATGACTGTATATATTTTAATACAAAATTATTTCGCCTTAAAAGTACCGAAAATAACAAAATAAATTTGCTAAAATCATTTGTAGAATGCGTGAGATTTTTCGTATCAGGTGCTCCATTGATCATCACTGTATTTTTTTAGAAATATTAATTATATCGGTGAATGTTTTTTTTATAAAATCATAGTTGATTATTCGATGGTTTTAATCAATGTATTGTATCATGTTTATTAAATATATTTTAAATAAAGTTTAGGTATAATGACTTCTATACAGAATGGTTTATAGTATATTTTTGGGAAAAATTGCCATGATTATTATTAAATTAATTTTTTTGGTGGAAGTTCTTATTACTAGAATCAATATGCCCATTGTGTTTAAGAATCATGAGATAGTTCCACACTCCAAAGCAAGGTGAGCAAGGAACCGGGGCTGCGAATATGGGCCGAAAGGGAAATCGTGGCCCCCGGGACAGGGCAACCGAAGGAACACGGGTGGGTTTTAGTCAGTAAGAGTCTGACACGCCCTCCCGCTCCACCCAGAGCGGGAGAAGTTATTTCATAATTTCCCAGCCAAAAAAAAAAGGTGAGCATGGAAACTATATGTTGGATATTGTCAAAATTATTTATGTGGGTGTTCTATAGGTCCACCTCTGCCAAACCCTTCGAGGAAATAGAGCGTGATGTTATGCTATTTTTATTAAATTATTATTTATTCGGTAGTGGAAACGGTGGTAAATGTATTGATCGATTATGTATGAGCCTAAATGTAAAATAACGGCTTCTATGTATCTCACGATTTTGCAGCCAATCTAGAGACTGTATAGGTAATTTTAAATGTAGCGAATAAATAGAGAAACTCGGACTATAGCTTTTTTGTGATCACACAGCAATCGGAATCAGATAATCTTAATAGAAACTAGCTGACCTGAGAGACGTTGTCCTGTCAAAATTTCAATATGGATTAAAAAAACACTTTCAGTTTTTCCCAGCCCAAATTTTCGGGCCATTTTTCCATTTTTTCTTTCCATAAAAACATAATTCGGACTATTATGAACTATTATTGATCGAAGATTACGAACATTTCGCCGAATCAGTACAGCCGTTCTCAAGTGACGCGCTTGCCAGCGAACCGAATTTCATTTTTATTTATATGTATAGATTGTTGAACAATAATTTCGTGCTCTCGCTGCAGTTTCCTATAAGTAGCTGAAAGCACCGACATATCGTCCCATCAAATAAGTGCGAATTCATGATCAAAATATTAGACACTCCTAAAGACATTGAGCTAATTGTATTCACAAAGAATATTCGCTCTGGTTTTTAAACTTTTTTTGATATTAGAGAATTATGTATACTTCAAATTATTATTAATAATTATTTATTTTTTTGACTTGTTTCTATAAATTGTTAAAATAAATTGTTTGAAAAATGTATTAAATGCTGTGTTTAAATAATAAGTAAATGTGGTGTATTTGGATATAAAGGGTATTTATCGTATAGATGTTGTGCCGGAGTGGTGTTTATATCAGACTTATAGAACGTTCTATGTAGATACATTATATTATACCTGTTTGTGTGTTTGCATATGTAGGTGGGGGTTTTGTCAGTCTCAAGTAATATTTTGTACAGTCAGCTGCAGAGAAATCTCACCCCCTAGCAATATAAAAATACATTGCTAGGGGGTGGGATTTCTCTGCAGCTGACTGTACATCAAACACTTTTTTTGCTGCGGCCATCGCGAACACAAATAATCACTTGAAGTTGTCTGAGACACTTATATTACATACATAAACTCACGCCTTCTTCCCATTGGGGTAGGCAGAAACTACAGAACGCCACCTGCTACGATCCTTTACATACTCCTTTTGCCTCGTTTACGTTCATATATCTGGTCATACACGCACGCCGGTTGCGTGTACGCACCTTTCTCGACGAACAGGCACTTATTAGTAATTAACAAATTACTCTTCCCAAACAAAACTGCTTCGTTGGTGGCCGTAAGCGCGACTGCTGACCATGTTGTGCTGGGATTGATATCCACCTAGCGCGGTGTTATTGGGTTTTATTTTATATTTATGCCCGGTTGATGGCAATGGGCTCGCCCCCTTCCATGGGAGTTAAACCATAACTGGCGAAATGTGACTGTAGGTAAGGTACTATGTTTTTTTTTTAAATTGTCTGCCTTGTTGATTATTAAAAAAGATTGAACACGTATTTTTTCTTTTTTGACGTAATCAAAAGATTACGGCGATACATTGAGTTAAAATGTGGCATGACGTCACGCATTGCTATATTTAATACTGCGTTGTGACGTAGCGAGCCCCATTCCCTAACTTTAATGCGTGTTTTCTAAGTTATTTTTGATTAATATGATAAAGCAAAAAATACGTGTCTAATATTTTTTTATTATATTAAAGACGGACTAAATAGAAACTCTTTTTTTTACCTATGCACTATAGATACTAGACTACTCCATTATAGATACATACACATTTGCTTACCCTCAGGGAATACAGGCGTGATGTTTGTAATTTAATCAATAAAATTAAAAGAAAAAACCTACAGCAACACATGCAAACGTTGATTGTATAAGTGTATTAAATATCATGTTTTATAACTATTATATTATCATATTTTTATGGAACGTTGATGTGTGGCAAGCGGTTCCCGTGTTCTTCGAGTATTCAATCAAAATATTCTAAGTATCTAGTTGTACTATCTGTATGTTCTAATGTCATCCTTATGTACTTGACAATAAGGTACAATTTTAACAAATCAACTACTTCGCTGTTTGTGAAAAAGTCGTATCTGCATAATGCGAGCTCGTCGTGTGTCATCATCGTACGCGCTTGATGATTATTATTATAATTTTATAAGATTGCGTTGCAGATCCATCTATTTATAACCAGTGATTAGTAAAAACCGAAAATCGTCGGAAACTCACGACTGTTTCGTAATAAAATGTTATGAACCTCATGAAAAGCCAAACGTAGCCATCCTATAACCCTTGATTGTCCATTCAATAGATTATGCAGTTGCGGACTTTTTCACAATAACAGAACGGCGAGACTTGCAGACATGTCTGTAGCGTGGGTCGCGGCAATCTATTAAGAAGGGAGACAGAACTAAGTTCAAACTTAAGAACACTTTGTTATTTATCTAGATGTTGTTTTAAAAACTTTAGAAATAAAAAAAAAACATTATGTAGATAAACCTAGTATGGACAGGTATAGTTTCTCAGATACATCGTGTTCTCACGCTACAAAAACATTTGTAAGAGAAATAATGCTTTCGTCCGTTCATGTATGTAACAGCTTAATTTGTATTCAAAATTGAAGAGTAGAAGACGTATTTGCCGCATCCTAACCGAAAGCGCGTGAATACGAAAAAATCGCGCTCTTATAAATGAATATTACTCGCGCGATTAATCAAGTTGCGTTTGTATCTATACGGCATTATTCATACAAACAATCGCGTTCTCGCGCGTCGATCTTTCAGTTAGGACACGGGGTCAGGCTGTGACCCTGTAGGTATCTGACTGCCATCTTTTTGATTAATTTCTCCTTAGGTCTTGACGAAAGCACTATTCTCTCCATTCAACCACTCCTAAGTATAGTGCCTACAGCTATAATCTACTGTTCATCTAACATGGGTATCTGTCGTTGTGATATTGTACTGTGTCTATGCTACTCATGGACTACACGTGGATTAAATACTTTGGCATATTTTAATGTAAAACTTGTTTTATTTTACTTTACCTTCCAACCTACCGGTTCAATGTTTTTAATAGATTGATGTTGCATAACGCGGTCGTAAATAAGGCACATCGAGTTTATGAAGACGTCGTGTCTCTGTGTGACAGTCCCTTCCTAGAATTCGAAATGTCATACGCCCGAGTACTAGTAGTGGAAGCAGGGGTTCAAAGTATCGGGGGTAAGTTGTTCCGTTACGAATTCGGCAGCCATTTCTGTGACGCTGTGAAGACGTGTTAGGTACTCATTTGTAACATATTCGACGGTACGCAATGGAATGGAAAAATACACATGATCCTCAAAGCGCTCTTCCTACTTTGCTGTGCCTGAAATGGTCCACTATGATAGTATCTTTTTAAACCTACCACCTAAGTTCACTTTGTGGAATGCATTAAATACACCGTGAAATTTGAATCACAGTTTTGCTAGAACAAACGGTGTTCAGACCATGGTCTACTACCATCCTACAGCATCCAATTAAAAAACACAAAAAAGACAAAGTTTAAAATGTCAAGATTATCGTTACTCCCTACAACACGGACACCACGCACGGGACACAGCATTGTCTACAGGGAAATGTACCTCCATAAACGAAATTTAGCAAGCAGCAGATAATCTTGACAGTTTAAACCTTGTCTTTTTTGTGTTTTTTCAAAAACTAAGTATGTTTTTTTTATTGGATGCTGTAGAATGGTAGTAGACCATGGTCTGAACAATGTTTGTTCTAGCAAAACTGTGATTCAAATTTCACGGTGTATAATAAGCATAATCGCATATTGTGGTATAGTAATTTTATTCTAGGTGCATCGTCTTCACATATAGGTAATATTATTTAACTAATGTACGTGCATATACAAACAATTGTAAAACATTTTAAAAGAGTAACGGTGGAGTTTCTTGCCCATTCTTCTCCATACGAAAACTACCTTTTGGAAGGGGCGACTAGAATCAATTTTAATATTTTGTAAATTTTGACGTTCAAAAGTGCCATACATGGGCCTATTTGAAATAAATGATTTGACTTTGACTTTGACGCATTGATGTTCTTGGCCTGCCATCACCCATCGGCTATTCGGTGCCCATCGATGATTTTGAAGAAATGAGTGCATGATGATGTAGGTCTTGTCACCGCTTCACATTATCAAACTATAGAAAACCGCAGTTTTCGAAAATAAAACAAAACATGAGGTGACAGTTTCTCAGTTCAAAGTTGTCATGGCCTGTCAGAATTGCACTGAAATATTTGTAAATACATAAGAGTACTCGTTTATGTGGTTACATTAGTGGCGGATGTTGTAGTTTATATTATTTTTGTTCTAAATTGATCAAATATGGTAAGTCACTCAAGTATTATTAGTAGGCCGAGATTCTCGTTTCCTTATTGAAGTCAGCAAGTAGGAATAGAGTCGCAATTTTCTCAGATAAAGCTGAGCTGCGATGATCAGAATTAGAAAAAAAAGAAGCCTATTATTCTGTTGCTGCGATAGTATTAAGGTACCTACAGTAGATTTTAGAATAACTCATCAACACACGTATGATTTCACATCAATGTTAGGTAGGTACCGTGTGCACCAAGTGCTCAATAAGCTAAACGTAAAATACGAAACTTACTAAGAGGAAAGTTTAAATTATACAAAACAAGGTCTAAAATAGCAAACTGATTCAACAATCTCCCTATTAGCTGTACCAATTGTTTCAGGATGATGAAATAGAAGACATCATAGGCGATGTGAAGCTCACAGAGTCGCAAAAAAGTGTAACCGTTTCGAATGTATACTCAATGGACTTCACGGACAGTGGCTCCGAGAAACACAATTCCTCAGGAATGGAAACATACGTGATAGAGTGGGATAGCGAAGACGACAGTGAATCCTCAGCTCTCCGAGGTAGCGCAAGCATCGTCAGCATGAAAGACAAACCTGCCAAACCGGTTCTAATCAACAGACATGCGCAATGTGAAGTTGCGAAGAAAATCAACAGAACTTCTTCCACCATCATCAACGAATGTACCATATTTTCGCAAGAAATTTTCACCCAGACCAGCAAAACTATCATAGAGCTAGCTGAAATAGACGGCGCAGTCAGAAGACCTGTCGACAGCAACACATTAGAGACGCAAACCTCCCTCATATCAATAACAGAAAACAAAACTGTAGAGTATAGAATAGAAGTATCAGGATCTACACAAAACTTTACTACAAATGAAATGATAGGCGATTGTACAGAAAACACCAATGAAATTTCTTGTCATAAAATTTTTCCTACTTCTATCGACGATGGTTCTTCTAAATTCGTAATATCTGACACAGAAAACGATAAATCCGACTGCACCAGTGACAATAGTACATCCACCAACCCCAAAAAAGAAGCTTGGTCTTGCAAGAGAAGCTTGATAAATCACGATTCTAGCGATAATATATTATTGTGTGAAGATCAAAACGAGTATGAGAACACAAGCGATTTCGACCAATCAGCAGACATCACTGATATAGAAGAAGACTCACTTATGGAACCTAAGCGTATATTAAACAAAACTGAAAACCAAAGTGATGGTAGTCGTACGCCCGTGTCTGTTGATGATGACGTAGCCGAACTGTACACTAAGTTGTCTGAAAGCATGGAGTTCCGCACGCACACGCCTTCTGAACATGAAAGAAAACGTTTCGGATACTTAACTCCTTTGACTGAAGAGTCGGTCGCAAGAAAAGACAGTACAGGCGACGTAACAGCTGGTGCGCCTGCTAACGTTACGAGTCAAAACGAAGAAGCTGATAAGGATGTGTTATTTACGAATAATGCTGGAATAAAAGTCAAGTTGTTCCCAAATGTAGACAGTAGTAATGAATCTGAGATCTTTAAATTGCCTCCAATACAGGGTAACGCCAATTGTTCAAACAACTTAAATTTTTTGTTTAACTTTACTGACAATAAATTGGTGACCAAGACTGGCAACTTGCCGTGCCTTTATGAAGAACGGAAGGAGAGGAGTTTGGATAGGTGGGAGTTGAGAGGAAACAATCTAGCAGCAGGAGAAAGTGCACTTATCAGTGGAAGAAGTGGTAAGTTTAAAGTTGGCTATAACTTAGTATTTAAGAAATCGGTACATTATGAAGAAAAGTAATAAATACACTTATTAGGCAAACTATTTAACATATGGCAATATCAAGGTATCCTGATAACTTACTACCCAGAGCCTGAGAGGGCATCGTACGCGAACGTCCAGCTACCTCCCATCCATGCGGAGGGATGCGTCACCAGCAACTCCAGCAGAACCGACCACCAAGGGTCCATCGTGAACAAGATGGAGAACTCGTCGGAGTCGGCTTGCGCCATCAGCATCAAGGATAAGATCAGAGAACTGAAGTTGAGTCACAAGCCAAGAAAGTCTTGGATCCAATCTAAGTATAAGAAGTAAGTATCGTAGAACTAATTCATGGATTTACTCAAAAGATACCTTCACACGTGTGTCACTTGCTCTGAAGATTTGGTAGTTGACGGAACTCCTATATATGATATAATCATAGATCGTAGCCTAAAAATATACGATAGCAGTGCGTATTGAACCTGTATGATTCCTACTTTCCGACCAGCGTTTACGTCTACCAGCTGTTTCTTCCTTTTAAACTATTTCCTTCCTTTTAAACTTTTCCCGTGATCTCATAATAATGATTCATGGCAAATTGCCGATTTTTTTGCATTGCAAACAGTTAACCTATTACACAACAATCATAAAAAGCAATTTTCCGTAAGCTGAAAGAAAACAAAACTTCCCTGCTTCTTTTGCTGCTAAGTAAAGTCAATATGAGTGCATCAATGTTCGTACATTGTACTATCCAGTGTGAAAAGTGAGCAGAGGGTTAATAATTACCTTGTTTTACTAAAGGAGCGTATCAGAAAGCAGAAGTGTGTCCCCCAGTTCGGGGTCTCCAGATAGACTGACAGAAGCCACGGAGCGAGGATGTGAACTCCTCTGCGTCGAGCTGCTCAAGAGACTGCGCTCGCATTCGTGGTTAGTGCAAAGAATAATAACAACTAATACTACGTAAAGAAACGACAACCACAACCCCTGGCAATTTATCGCCCCTCTCCGACAGCAGTCGGGCTGGAAGGAACGGCCTTGCCGTGGCTGGCTTAGCTCAGCCTAGACTATGATTACCCATACTTTCAAAACGTGTGTAGGTGTGTTAGTTCGCTTTTGCACACAATAAAAGTGTCGCGGCGGTCAAAATGTTACACTGTTTTCGGTCTAACTCTCATTCGCCAAGTGTGCCTCTATAAAGGTGGATTTAGACCGAACGAGCGAATGCTCATTCTATCCCCACTCCATCAAATTCTTAGGTGTATCATTTATAATCAGCCTGTAATGTTCCTACTGTTGGGAAACAGGCCTCCTCTCTTCGAGAGGGAGTGGGCTGTAATCTACCACGCGGGCCCAGAGCGGGTTGGTAGATGTCACATATCTTCGAATTTTCGGTTCTAGGACATGCCGGTTTCCTCACGATGTTTTCCTTCACCGTTTTGAGAGCAGTGGTGATGAAATAATTTACACAAAGTAAAGCGCCTGTCTGGGTTAGGTTAGGTTAGGTCAGGCGCTCTACTTTTAAGTAAATAATTGCATAACCACTGCTCTTAAAAACGGTGAAGAAAAACATCGTGAGGTAACCGGCATGTCCTAGAACCAAAAATTCGAAGACATGTGACATCTACCAACCCGCTCTGGGCCCGCGTGGTAGATTACAGCCCACTCCCTCTCGAAGAGAGGAGGCCTGTTTCCCAACAGTAGGAACATTACAGGCTGATTATAAATGACTAAACTGCTATTTGTCCACAGGTTTGAAATAGCAGACGCCTTGGACGATCTCCCTCGTGTTTTGGACAAGTTTTGGGGCGTTATAGCGGAACATAGAATTGCAGACCTTATAAGACAAGTAGACGTTGTTTCTCGTATTCTCTTTCCGTCCATAGGAATTTAATATACAGGCTGGCAGGGACGCCGACGCGCAAACTGTTACCATGATTCAGTACATGATTCTGAAACACCCCTTTTTTTTTGGGTGGGAATTTATCAAATAACTTCTCCCGCTCTGAGTGGAGCGGGAGGGCGTGTCAGACTCTTACTGACTAAAACCCACCCGTGTTCCTTCGTTTGCCATGTTGCCGGGGGGCCACGATATCCCTATCGGCCCATATTCGCAGCCCCGGCAGGCATTGGCCCTAGCGGACCCCGTCAATTCTGCTGACATCTCTTTGAGGCGCGCGTGGAACACAACGCGCCGTCGACCCAGGCTTGGTCCTTATCGGACGGCGAGCTACCCATTGCTCACCGTCCGCAAGCCCGCGCCTACGGTGGCCGGAAATCTGCCTGTGATTCCCGACGCCCAGGGCGTCTCCTCCTGCGGCGGTTAGGGGCGCGAGGGCGCGAAATTTGCCTCCCTCACGCGCTCCGCCTCCTCCTTCGCGAGCACTACTGCTTCGCAGAAGGAGGTGACGGCCTCCCATTTCCTCTCGCTCCGTACCATGGCCCGAATCAGGGCCGGACGAGAGAGATCACCGCCACCGATCGCCTCCACGAGGACATGGCGATGCCCTGCCCAAGCCGGGCAGACCTCCACCGTATGCTCCACCGTGTCCTCCGGGCGATCCGCACAGTGATGACACCCGGGCGTTTCCTCCCGCTTTATCCTGAACAGGTACCTCCCGAAGCAGCCGTGTCCGGTGAGGACCTGCGTTAGGCGGAAGGTGAGGACGCCGTGGCGCCTCTCTAGCCACTCCTCAAAGAGGGGTCTTATCGCCGTAATTGTGGCGTGCCCAGCGCTGAGTTGCGACAATCGCACTCTCCATTCCGCCATGAGATCCCGCCGGAGCTCTGTCCGCTGTGCCGCAATTTCTTGCGGCATCGGAGTTAAGCCCCGGCGTTTCGCCTCCTCGCGCCACTCCCAAATGTGCGCGAGGACCTTTGCCTCCAGATCCCATGGCGGTACTCCGGCAAGGAGGCTCGCCGCCTCGCAGGAGACCGTGCGGTATCCTCGGGCCAGCCGGATGGCCATGACCCTTTGGGACGCGTTCAGCCAGCGGGCTGGCACCGACACCGGCGCCCCATTCTGAAGTGTGATACTCCCTGGCCGCGCCACAGTGGAAAATTAAAAAAACATGTTTCTAGATTAATTGTACCATTTATGTACTATACGGTACGTGTAATGAAAATAATTGTACCTCAACGAATAATGAAATATAATGAAGTTTTGGTGGCGCGGCTGGGGACTATACTCCCTGGCCGCGCCACCAAGAGTTATTAGGCGTACCTGGACATAGTATACACTAAATAATTGTACGCATTATGTACTACCCAAAAACGTAATAATATTACGGAAAAATGTAATATCTTAAGAGAAAACATCAAATCAAGATTAAGCGCATCAGTAGACTTGCTCATCTTTGTAGTTACTAGATGTGGCCTTCAAATTAGAAGTACAGGGAATTATCTCTGTGAGATGGTCGCATAGAAGTGCTAGAATTATGCAACACAATACGAATCTAGATGCATAACAAGAATAATTGACCTTCAAGAAGAAGATAAGAAGTTGATAGGTACTTTTTGTTAGGTACGATCAGCAACGAAAGTCGTTAAATCTGCTACTTTTACAAGACATCTAAAATTACACAAAAGTGTACCGCGCCAGCGGCGGGCGAGCGCTACTTCCAAGTTGGTCGCAGTTGCATGTCTATTTACCCGACTAAGGCGAAGCAAAAAAGAGGGTTATGATTTTGACCGGTATGTATCTTCATCTGTTACCTCATAACTTCTAAACTACCGATCACAATTTGACAAATGAGGTATCATTGGAAGCGTCTTGATCGCCCGGTAGTTATAGGCTATGCGACGTTACATTAAATGCAATATGACGAGACGTTTTTTTTAAAATCAGCTGTTCCATACATTTTGACCGCGTAGGTAATGCACTTTTCTATGAAACAGCAGATTTTGAAGTGAAAACTTCTTTAGGCGCGTTGGGAATTTTTGAGATGGGACTAAACCATAGATTTCGCGACACTGTGACGACACCTGCTTTTAACCATTAAAAAAACATCAACGCGTTGATTACCGCGCTGCGTGGAGTAGGTAAGGCTAAGAACTCACTGAGCGGTTTTCACTCGCGCCCGCCGCGTTTGCGGGCCCGCAGCTTCTGTAGGATGTAGATTTATATACAAAAAGTTAGAGCACATTTCACGAAGCGTTTTAACACATTTTACACCCTCGGCGCGCGCGGTTGTTTGCGGGTCCCGCGGCACCGGCGACGGCGGGGAACTTGTAGAATCGCGCGGGCGCAACCCGCCGCCTCGGCGGGTTGCGCCCGCGCGCTCGGCGATCGCTTGGCGGGCAATCGCAGTAGCTGGCGGGGCGTGGGGTTGTGGACCTCAACTGATCTTTTATCCGCCCGTCTTGCGCCAAGTTTGCGGGCGATGATCTCAACCGCGACGGCTGACCGCGCAAATCACCGGTCTCGTGAATTTAGAAACAAAACCGCGGCGGGTGCGGGTGAAAACCGCTCCGTGAGTTCTTAGCCTAAAAGACATCAACGCGTTGATTACTGCGGTGTCGATTTTTTTTCAAGTTTTGACTTCTGTCGGTACTCCCGGAGTGCCACTGTTTTTTTTTTTTTATAACCGATTTAAAATTTCAACGCAGGGGGTTCAGAATCATGTACTGATTCCATGGTAACAGTTTTCGCTTCGATGTCCCCCCTGCCACCCTGTATAATATTATATTCCTATGGACAGCTCGGCAATAATATCTGACTTCATGATTAATCTATTAACATCTGTCGACAAGATGACGGCAAATATATCTGATTATTTGTGGAAGGCATATACAAGTGACAACACAAATATGTGACATCGAAGGAACATCAAAAGTATCTGACGAGACAAACGCCACCAAAATATAGTTGGCTACAAAAATATCTGCCGCCGAGCTGTTCATAGCCATATTTAAGCTCGTGACTGTACAGTCAAACGCAAGTCACTGGGAAGTGAACTGTGAAAACCGCTCTTACTGCTACGAGATAGAGGCGCTGTTAACATCAAATTGTTGCGATGGATGTGAGGTTAACTGTACCAAGTATTTCTCGGAAACTGATATACTGGACAAACAATCGATTTGTACATGAATCACAAGTTAGTGAGCACTTGCGCGATCACCTCAGTCTCAGCAGTTTCCTTAGATGACTTTGTCTCTACTGTCAATTCAAACACGAGAATATGCATTATTTTATATCGTAAAGCTGTGTGTCCAGAGAAAGCGGTGCGTCCGTAAAGAAAGTGTTTTTTGACACCGTCATTTTGCGACCGCTATATTGCGTAACAGCTTTTTCAGGAAACAAAACCTTAATCATTGGTTTTTCTATGAAGGTGACTGGACACGTAGAGTCTCCGAGAACACAAGTGGCGCGAGCCGCATGCAACACTCTCGCTATGATACTCAAGAATACCAACTACACAAAAAAGCCGGTAGGTGTCGTTTTAATCTATAGTTTTTATTTAAAACTGGTCAATATTAGCTATGTACTGTACAGTCGAACAAG
Source organism: Agrochola litura (assembly GCA_949152395.1). Taxonomy (NCBI): domain Eukaryota; kingdom Metazoa; phylum Arthropoda; class Insecta; order Lepidoptera; family Noctuidae; genus Agrochola; species Agrochola litura. The sequence goes on along the minus strand of OX424490.1, from coordinate 31,607,031 downwards.
CTATTTGGTTTACAGGCAAAAATATTCATCTTTTCACAACTATGCCTATTTCCATTTTTATTGTGTGCATAATAATATGAAATTAAATGAAATCTTTCATTGCCAGATTTAAAATCCACACACAAGTTACAATAAATACTAACGTAACTAACATAGATAACGTAATGCGAAAATGTTTGCATGCCGAATGGTGAAATATGGCAGAACTCTGATGAAAACCTACTACTACCTACTTATGTATAACCCATATTTGCAAATAAATGCTATTATATTCTATTCTAAATATTCATTAGCATACACATTGGTCTAAGTAATCGGCGTGTGGTAGGACTGCCACCTTTTATGTAAGGGGATTTGGTTTCATTCTCAACAATTGGCCGATCGATGTATGGCGGTGCGTGCGGCGGCCGACCGGCTCCTCAGCAGCGCCTGCCAGCAGAGCGCGGCCCGCACAGAACATGGCGCTCGCGCTGCACCACCAAGGCTGTCGAAACATCGGTCACCACGCACTCGCATGTCGCTCAGTGCCGCCTGGGTGTAGTTTGTCCACAATAATAAACTAATAACTTTAACCGGCGTGCGTGTATGACCAGATGTATGAACGTAAACGAGGCAAAAGGAGGATGTAAGGACCGTAGCAGGTGGCGTTCTGTAGTTTCTGCCTACCCCCATGGGAAGAAGGCGTGAGTTTATGTATGTGTAACTTTTTAAGCTGAGTGATGTAGAAAAACTGACTACTCACAGCACACTCGCAGAATTGTTTTTAAAAAGTAGTTGCAAGTTAGCTGCCTGTAAACTTAATAGCTTTTTTTACTGTACTTGTAGTTACATTTAACACACCTGAAACCAATGAAATAATGAATGCCAGTAAACGTGGAGAGAAAACGTGGCGGCATCTACAAATTGAAGTCAAGCGAAATCCTTAAAAAAAAAATTGCGTCAAAATTACGGAAAGACCGGAGTAAGCTTCTTTTACTTTTGAAAGTATTTTGAACTCCACTCCACAATCACACCGGTGTTTATTAGGACTTCTACGAAGCCGTGACGATCCTGTTGATCAAGACTGGTAGCTTCAGTCGCCCGGTCAGACGAGCCGCCAACGTGGCATTAGATGACATCGTCTGCAACGTAGACTTAAGCCACTCAGTCACTGCCCTATGTATCCACGGCTCTTGGTGAGTTAACTAATCATGGACGAAAATGCACAAAAAAAAGAAAGTATAGTATTTCTGTAGTCGGTAGCGTATAGCTCGTAGCGTATAGCCCGTAGCGTGTAGCCAGTAGTGTGTAGCGTGTTGCCAGTAGCGTGTAGCCCGTAGAGTGTAGCCCGTAGAGTGTAGCCCGTAGCTTGTAGCCAGTAGAGTGTAACCTGTAGCCTGTAGCCCGAGGCGTGTAGCCCGTTTCGTGTAGCCCGTAGCGGGTAGACAGTAGCGTGTAGCCCGTAGCGTGTAGTTCGTAAGCCTTAGCACCGTAGCTTTCCGTGAGGTTACTAAAATAGCCATATTATTCCAGAAAAAGGAAAAACAACACAAAAAAATTAAGTTTAGGTTTCGTAGACTCTTGTAGCGCGTAGCTCGGAACTCTTCTATGGGTGACTAAAATAGCTATAACTTTACAAAAAAGGCGCAAAATAGAATTATGATATTTGATTTTGAGTAGCATGTAGCGTGTAGCACGTAACCCGTAGCCCGTAGCTCTTCTATGAGATGACTAAAAAAGCTATGATTTTTCAAAAGTAGACAAAAACGTCACAATAAGAAAAGGATTAGTTCTCATAGACTCTCGTAGCATGTAGTGCATAGCACATAACTCCTAGCCCATGGCTCTTTTATGAGGTGACAAAAATGGCCTTGATTTTACTTGTCTGAAAAAGGTATTAAAAAACGTCCCAAAAAAAGAAAGTTTAGCTCTCATAGACTCTCGTAGCATGTAACTCGTAGCACGTAACTCGTAGCCCATGGCTCTTTTATGAGGTGACAAAAATGGCCTTGATTTTAATTGTCTGAAAAAGGTATTACAACAACGTCCAAAAAAAAGAAAGTTTAGCTCTCATAGACTCTCGTAGCACGTAACTCGTAGCCCGTGGCTCTTTTATGTAGTGACAAAAATAGCCTTGATTTAACTTTTCTAAAAAAAGGTATTACAAAAACGTCACAAAAAAATAAAGTTACGCTCTCGTGACTCTCGTAGCATGTAGCTCGTAGTGCGTAGCACGTAACCTGTAGCCCGTAGCTCTTCTATGGGGTGACTAAAATAGCCATGATTTTTTAGACAAAGGTGGATAAAAACGTCACAAAAGAGAAATTTGGATGCTTGTAGACACTCGTAGCACGTAAGCCGTAGCCCGTAGCCGCCCTTCTATGAAGTTATTATTCCTGATAGTATATTATCATTTTGTTTCATAATGAGCTGAACTGTTGCTTGGACTTTACGTTCGCAGTATTAGTGCACAGACGATATATTTTTCTGTAATGCGTGCGTTGTTTATGTATTTTAGACATCAGTCTTCCTCTTCCATACTTCTTTATAGTTTGTCATATATATGTTACGGCTAAAACCCGAAGTGCGGCTACACCTAGTTTTAGCCGGCTAGAACTAGGTGCGGCCGGTAGCAGTTGGTTAAACTTGCCTAAATGGATCCTGGCAATCGCCGGCCGCTGCCGCGGCACCGCTCGCTTCGCTCGCTCGGCTCGTGCGGTGTGTTATGTGGTCACAGTTCTAACCTAACCTAACCTACCTTTCAGCCATTTTCCTTTGCTACAACTAACTTTAACCAACTGCTACCGGCCGCACCTAGTTCTAACCGGCTAAAACTAGGTGTAGCCGCACTTCGGGTTTTAGCCGTGACATATATATTGTTATTATTAGGTTTTAACTAGATTAATGTATTAAAAAGTTTTGTACAACTTCTTTATGCATGCGGAGTTTACCTGTAAGTGATTGTTGCACTGTTGCATATACGTTTTTGCATGCTACTCATAAGCATTATCCAGTGTAAACAATTGTTGGTGAACCTATAAATAATTAAATAAAATTTAATTTATTAGTTGTCATCTCCATAGTCTCCTTTCTAGCTATATCATCGTCAATACAGTTTTTCCATCATCTCTTTAGACAGGGACCACGGAAGTACCTACTCCATGACGGGGGAGAAAACTTCTTTGGTCACCCAATTCCAAAAACGATTTAATGTATACATTATACTTTAAATTCCGTCAAAACAATCGCCACGCGGACCGTCACGTCGCGACGTGACGGTCCGCGTGGCGATTGTTTTGTTTTTCCCGGTCACGTCGGCCGCCGACGCGTCGGCGGCCGACGTGACCGCAGCACAGCTGTCTGTTCAAGTTAGAGAATGATTCTATACAATATAGTATACAAAATAACTTACATTATGCAACACAAAACATAATTCAAATGATAAGTTATAGGCCATATGTCAGCTAGCACACGCCAATATACCAACCAAAAACATCGAGAACTATACTCAAGTATTATTTAAAAAATAAAAAGAAAATAAAACTAAACGTAAACAGAACTAAATATCTTAATAAAAGCCTCCAGTCATAAAGGGCGTGCCCGCTTACATAAAGCTGTAATTGGCAGTTATAAATGATAAACTAGGACCATCGAGATAAAATAAATGAACAGTTAATTACTAGTAACAATAACAAAACCATGATCAGCAAGACGACCAGTCACCACAAGCAGCACCCGTTCACGAGCATAACGCAAATAAAAGTTTCTTAAATAAAAGTCATTTCTGGTTTAACTAAACACAGGAAAGTCATAATGTGTAAAAGAACCAGTGGCGGATTTTTGCCCGGGCCTAGGGCGGCCAGATATAAGGGACGGCCAACCTGCGCCTGCAGCTAGCAATATCTCAGCTCAGTAAAAAAAACTTTAAAAAAAAAAATACAGCCGACTTCCAAACTACAAAGTGAAAAATAACTTTAATTTCGGAAATCGGTATCAAAAAACTAAAATACTGATCCAAAGACACCGACTTCCGAAATTAAAGTTATTTTTCACTTTGTAGTTTGGAAGTCGGTTGTATTTTTTGTCATCTCCATAGTCTCCTTTCTAGCTATATCATCGTCAATACAGTTTTTCCATCATCTCTTTAGACAGGGACCACGGAAGTACCTACTCCATGACGGGGGAGAAAACTTCTTTGGTCACCCAATTCCAAAAACGATTTAATGCATACATTATACTTTAAATTCCGTCAAAACAATCGCCACGCGGACCGTCACGTCGCGACGTGACGGTCCGCGTGGCGTAGCGAGACAGAAGATGTATGTTATATCTCTCTGTCCATTTGCATGCCGGCGCCGCCACACTGTCTTGATTGTGTCTGCTTATGCCTCATAAAAAATATTCTTATGCTCTACTTCTCTCTCCGACAATTTTTCTTACGTACATGCGCTTTTTCAAAAAACAAAGCTCTGTGAAGGATAGCATAGCACAGAGAAACCTTTACCAAGTAGTAAACTTGGAGGCGGCGCGCCCCCTCCCCCATTTGATTTTACGTGGGGCAGTTGGTCCCCTCTGCCCCGCACTACCGCGGTCCCTGTCTATAGACACCCACATTCATACTCAAAACTTTCCTCACGGCTAGATAATTATGTCATGAGAAATTCGTTTTTTTTTCTATGTAACCTTATTGTTTTTCCGTCCCGCCAGTCACAAGAGCCCGCTAGTGAGGTGCGCGTCAGCTCGCCTGCTAGTGGTATGTTGCGCACTGGGGGGCGGGGGGCGGGAACTGCTGCGCGCGCGCCCGCCCACCGCCGCGTGCGCACGTAAGCACGCGCTGCGCTCACTCGCCGCGCTGCTCGACGATAAGAGCACCGACGCCAGGTATGGTGAGGAATTAAGACTGAAGCATAACACTTAACATAACGTTTAGTTCAGAATACTTTTTCAAAACTTCCTCTCTCCTACTGCTTCGCTGTGTCCGACAATCAACATGATCTCAAATAATTTTTAGTTACCACTTAAGTACACATTATGGAAAGCAATAAATGATTGAGTATTGTAACGCCTGCATTCCCCGAAATGATAGGCAGAAGTAAGTAAGTAGGTACCTAGGTACAGCATTTCAGCAGTTTTTTTTAAGTGCCATGTAATTGGTCGCGGGCCTGGCTCAAATCCAGACTCCTGGCTGCTAGAAATCCCTGATGGAAAAACCCAATAACACAATGACACTTTGACCAACCTGGGAATATACGCACATAGTGATCCAGCATCCCTGCGATAGGAGAATAGATAGAAAGAGATGAAAATAAAATTGCGGCGGGATTTTATCATGCACTAAATTTTCAACTCTCGGTGTTTAACCGAGCGTTGGAAATCCAACGCGCTGCGAAGCACTCTCGTTCCAGCGCGTTGAAAAAACACACTGTTGGATTTTCAACTCTTGGCGCTAAGAAGAGCATTGAAAATGAAGTGCACGAAAAAAAACTCCGCGATTTTATTACGTCCGTGCGAACGTGGGCTAAGAGTAAAGAGAAAATAAAATATGTACATAAAACCAATAAGATATTCACTTATTTAAGTACTTCATACAATACTTTTAGGCATCATCCAGACGGGTGGTATGTTTGTGTACATACAAACCATCAGCATGATGCCTAAAAAGTCGTCAGCAACAGTTTTCTTCGTAGAAAGTACGCTGAACGTTTATACTCGATGCTGCGTCCACTGTCAAACTTCGAGGCGTATTACCTGACGGACGTGGACTTGGACCTGGCATCCCGACAGATGAAGAAGTACGACCAGCTGCTGCTGTGCGGCCCGCCGTCCAGCAGATGACGTCATGCGCCAGTGACGATGTGACGTCGAGAAGTACGCGCGGGTCACTTCGCCTGTGACGAGCCGGGGTCGGTGCCTGCCAGTGGTGTCCAACCAGCATTCCATCTTCGATATTTATAGTTAAATTAGATATCCCCACATTTTTCAGCTTACTTAAATGCTGTTTTTCTTAACATTACCAAATTAATTTGCGAGTAATTTAATCAAGGAAGTATATTTTAATTTTGATTGAAAGAGGATAATGTATTCCGAATCTTTTAGTGCTTTTCTGATTTTCAAAAATTTTATTACTAATAATTCATTAAAAAAATACTACAGGAAAATAATTAAAAAAATAAATATGAATGTTTATTTAAAACACTGCAATCTGATATTATTTGTGCACTGCGAGACGGATTGGTATTCAGTAAAGATGTCATGGTTGCTTTATCTGATTTAGCGGCCATCACACTCTAGGAGCAGTTTTGAGAACCCTCGGAATTTAAAAACAGATATTTATTTGGATTGATTTATTCCTCTTCCACTTTATCATCATCAGTTTCTGATTTTATTGCTTTCGAAAATCTATGTCGGTGATCTTGGGTTTTATCAGAGCACCTTATTTATTTTGAATCTGTAAACCGGTACCTAAACAGGTAAACCGTAAAGGCAGACCATTCTTTTTCCTGAGTACCAGCCAGCCTCGTCTCAGGCAAACAGCTTCAATTGATAAGTTACTAAAACTGTAGTTATTTATAAACTAAAACAAAATTTGTTTTCGTTATGAAAGTGTCGATGTCAATACCCATAGTTTTGTAAATATATTGTATTTACATTATATCTCGGTGTCTCTTTTTGTAAACATTTTAATCTGTGTCGGTTGTTAACTAGTTTTTCATTGTGAATTTGTACACTGTGACTGTGATCTTAAAATAAGTATGACATTCAGATTTATAGTAAAGCGTGTAGATTATGTGCAGAGTTTTATTTTAGAGACGCCACAAGTTGGTTTAAATTCAAATTCAAAAGTCATTTATTCAAACTAGGCTGAGAATCAGCACTTTTTGAACGTCAAAATTACATAAGACAGTCCCCCAAAAACGCCCACCCTTCAACACTTCCTAGTGCCTTTAGCTGGGAAGAAGAAGTGGCGCAACAAACTCCCCAGCAGCACAGCTGTCTGTTCAAGTTAGAGAATGATTCTATACAATAGTATACAAAATAACTTACATTATGCAACACAAAACATAATTCAAATGATAAGTTATAGGCCATATGTCAGCTAGCACACGCCAATATACCACCAAAAACATCGAGAACTATACTCAAGCATTATTTAAAATATAAAAATAAAATAAAACTAAACGTAAACAGAACTAAATATCTTAATAAAAGCCTCCAGTCATAAAGGGCGTGCCCGCTTACATAAAGCTGTAATTGGCAGTTATAAATGATAAACTAGGACCATCGAGATAAAATAAATGAACAGTTAATTACTAGTAACAATAACAAAACCATGATCAGCAAGACGACCAGTCACCACAAGCAGCACCCGTTCACGAGCATAACGCAAATAAAAGTTTCTTTAATAAAAGTCGTTTCTGGTTTAACTAAACACAGGAAAGTCATAATGTGTAAAAGAACCAGTGGCGGATTTTTGCCCGGGCCTAGGGCGGCCAGATATAAGGGACGGCCAACCTGCGCCTATAGCTAGCAATATCTCAGCTCAGTAAAAAAAACTTTTTTATAAAAAATACAACCGACTTCCAAACTACAAAGTGAAAAATAACTTTAATTTCGGAAGTCGGTATCAAAAAACTAAAATACTGATCCAAAGACACCGACTTCCGAAATTAAAGTTATTTTTAACCGACTTCCCAAAGGAGGAGGTTCTCAATTCGTCTGTATGTTGTTTTTTTTTTTTTTGTATTTTTGTTACGCGATTACTCCGCCAATTATGAATTGATTTTGATGATTCTTTTTTTGTTTGGTAGATCATACTTCAGAGGTGGTCCCATATAAATTTTATTAACTTTGCTTGGGTAGTTTTTGAGTTAGCTTCAATAATACGGATTTTTTCCCACTTAGTATGTGGATGATATTTATGATAACTTCTTGTCACTGTTATTTACATAGCAGGTAGTGGTATTCGAATTTGTGTGGGGTAGGTACACACAACCAAAAAGTGAAAAATAAAAACTTTTTTCAAAAACAACCGACTTCAAAAAAAAAACACTACAAAGTGAAAAATAACTTTAATTTCGGAAGTCGGTGACAAAGAACGAAAATTCAAAACCAAGACACCGACTTCCGAAATTAAAGTTATTTTTCACTTTGTAGTGTTTGTTTTTGAAGTCGGTTGTTTTTTTTTTGTAAAAAGTTTTTCTATCTATATCTATCTATTCATAATTGGCGGAGTAATCGCGTAACAAACATACAAAAAAAAAAAAAACATACCGTCGAATTGAGTAGGTACCTCCTACTTTTGGAAGTCGATTAAAAATCTATAATATTCTTAAATCACAATAAATTAAACAAACATAACCTAAATTTAACTTAATTATAACAAACACCCTAGAGGTCGCCTTTCCTGTATAGGTTAAACTACTAACGTCTACTACTAAACGGCCTAGGGCGGCCGAGCCTGCAAGTCTCTGAAAATAACTGACACATCATTTTACAATCGAACGCATCATTTAAGTTTCCAGAACGCAACGTGCGTCCATAATTTATTATAATAAAACCCGAGGGCACGTGTAATGTACAGACGCCAGCACATCAAGCTACCCGAAACTGTCAAATTTTCCCAATCAACTTTGAACCTTATGCTTCAGAGATAAAGTTGAAAATCTATTAAATAAAATTGACAGATTGTAGTAACTTGAAGTGCTGGCGTCTGTACCCGCGTACCTACTTGTACGTCCCTAGCTACTCGCTCGGACGTTACACAATATACACCCCGCGCATTACCGAGCAAGCGAGTACACAACATACGACACACGGCTTGGACGTCCACGACCTCTGTGTGCGTGCTGTGTACTAGCACACACGATCAGGGCTGGCCAGAATAGGCATGTGTCCAAAAAAAAATTTTTTGGTCCGTCTTGTAAATTATTAAAAAATATTAAACACGTATTTTTTCTTTTTTGACGTAATCAAAAGATTACGGCGATACATTGAGTTAAAATGTGGCATGACATCACGCCTTGCTAGATTTAATACTGCGTTGTGACGTAGCGAACCCCCACTCCCCAACTTTAATGCGTGTTTTCTTTAAGTTATTTTTGATTAATATGATAAAGCAAAAAATACGTGTCTTATAAAAAATTTATTGCATATATGAAAGACGGGACTAAATAGAATTTCTTTTTTTTACCTAAGCAACTACCGTATTAAAGTTGAAATTTTATTTCTACATATCGTTCCTTAAATACAAAAGTCACACATTTCAAAAAATATCAAATATGATTTTTTTGCATAAAATGCATCTTAAACGATGAAACTTTAATGTTTCGCTAAAACAGCCGTCGTTTTGTGATCAAAAACACCCGTACATGCACACACGTTAGTTTTGTTTTGTACCGTTTCTGTAACTGAGTTCCGCGCAAAAGTACCATATTGTCAGTTATCAACAGTCATTTGGCACGAGCACACGCATTTTTTGTGAAAAACTACCACATTCCAAAAAACTGCTATAAAACAGGTGAAATTCTATGTTCAAAAGTGCCACATTCAAAAATATATTCGTATTGCAGATCACATTCACGTAAGTATCTTATCATTTTTATGTGCAATAGTACAATATTTCGAAATAGGTTAGTTTTGCATTTATAAATTTAATATGTTCTCTTATTTTTGGATGCAATACTACCATATTTTGAAGTATGTTAGTTTTGCAAAAAATAATTAGAATTATTTTCTTATTTCTTTATGCTAAAGTACCATAATTTCAAAATAGGTTAGTTTTGCATTTATTAATCTGATATTTTCTCTTATTTTTGTATGCAATACTACCATATTTTGAATTAAGTTAGTTTTGCAAAAAATATTTAAAATTATTTTCTTATTTCTTTATGCTAAAGTAACATATTTCGAAATATGGTGTCTTTGTATTTGAAAGTGATCTCTAAATAGATTTTATTTTACATTAAAAAGCAATTTTTAGTTTTAATGTTGTTTTGTCTGAAAGTTTTTGTAGTTTTTGGAGTAATCTTATGGGTTAAACAAATTAATTTAGAAGAGCTATTAAAACCAATAAAATTTTACTTACCCACATAGATACATTATAACGCCTATTTACGAGAAATTAAATTGGTTGATACAGGTAGGTACTTATTTTATTTTTTTCAGAATGACAACAAGAGCGCACCGTATTTTGAACATGGTACCACCTATAAATGCCCCTCGAGATGGACAGCAATCTCCGTCAACAATACGACCTAGTGAAATGGATTCAAGTGACATTCAGACTACAGATAGTATTTATCATGAATATGATGCTGATGACGTTAACTCTTTACCGGACAGTCAGTTTTCTTTAGATATTCTGAACTCCGGTGAAGAAAACGAAGACATTCGAGCAACGCCTCCAAAACACAGAATATTCAATAAACCATCTTTAGTCATCCAAGAAACAGACTCAGACAGTGACTCTTCCTCTGATGAATCTTCTAGCTCTTCCAGCAGTTCTAGTTCTAGTTATTCAAGTAGCTCCAGTTCTACAAATAACCTCAAAGATTTCTCATCCGATGATAGTGTCAAAGATCCTACGTATGAAGATCCATTTTCTGAAAACTGCAAAGCCCAGTCAGATTCCGATGAAGAGCAACAACCACAAGCACAGTTACCTGACATTCAAGACTTTCCGCAATCAACCGTGGATAACCAGGAGTTATTTAATATTGATTCACCATCTGCCAGAGTTGATGATCAGCCACTTAGCGTTGATGAGCACCCATCTAGCGTCGGCGAGCAGTCTCCTAGTGTTGACGTTGAATCGCGCAGTAGATGTCGTAAAAGAAAATCAGAACCCCTCTTATGGAAACGAAACCAGAGCAAGCTATTGAAAAACAAAGGTATGTCCTATACTTCTATGTCAAAGTCTAAGAAAGTTTATGATGCCAAAAAAATGGGTCCTGTATGTTTCGGTAAATGTAAATTAAAATGTTCAACAGAGTTTACGTTTGAAGAACGAAAACATATCTTTGAAAAGTTCTGGGAGTGCGGTGATCTGGAAATCCAACGACAGTTTATTCACGATCACATGACCAAGATAGAACCAAAATATAGATACGTTCGTGAAGGTAGCAGTCGCAAAAATTACAATCACGCATATTTTCTGACACGAAATAATAAAAAAACTCGGGTATGTAAAGTATTCTTCATGAATACCCTTGGAATCTCAGACACCATGATCAGAACCGTTGTCAAGAAGCAGTCCGAAACTGGTCTACACCTTAAAGATAACAGGGGAAAACATAACAACCATAAGACACTAGACTCAGAGCTGACCGGTGGTGTCAAAGCACACATCAATTCAATACCCCGCATAGAAAGTCATTACTGTAGGGCGCGATCGACTCGGGAGTATATTGAGGGCGGGTTTACAGTCGCGGCACTACATCGACATTACGTAGACAAATGTAAATCTGAGGGTGCACCACACGTTTCATATCAAGTATACTACAATATATTTACACATGATTTTAACTTATCTTTCTGGCAGCCTAAGAAAGATCAATGTGAAGATTGCATGGCTTACCAAAACGCTGAAGATAAATCGTTACTACAAGAGACATACGACGAGCACTTGAAGCAAAAGACTCTCGCTAGAGCTGAAAAAGATAGAGATAAAGAGCTTGTGAGTAATACCTTCGTAGTGGCTGTGTACGACCTCCAAGCGGTGATGCCTTGTCCTCAAGGTGATGTGTCTAATTTCTATTATACGTCTAAATTAAATCTACTTAATTTCACAATAACTGAGCTCGGTACAAAGGACACAACTTGTTTTGTATGGCATGAGGGAGAAGGCGCCCGAGGTATTAATGAAATTGGCTCCTGTGTTCTAATGTATCTCAGAAAATTGAATGATAATGCCACGGAACCTTGTGATGTCACTTTCTATAGCGATAATTGCTGTGGCCAGCAAAAAAACAAATTCATGCTGGCAATGTACCAATATGCGACTCAAGAATTACCGAACATCAATAGTATTACTCATAAGTTCTTAATAAAAGGACATACCCAAAACGAAGGAGACTGTGTTCATTCTGTCATCCAACGTTACATTAAGAGAGCATTAAAATCATCTCCAATTTACGTTCCAGACCAATATATCACTCTAATTAAAACAGCAAAGAAAACTGGAAAGCCTTATACTGTTGAAGAACTGACACATAAGAATTTTTTTGACCTCAAACCTCTGTGTACTGGAAACTACAATATAGATGACGATGGCAATAAATTCAAATGGACCGATATAAAGATTCTGAAGGCGGATAAAGTAAGCAATGGCATATTTTTCTTTAAAACATCCTACGAAGAGGAAGAGTTCAGGTCGGTATCTACGTTGAGAAAACGCCGCACCAAGTCGAAGACAGTGCCTGATAATAATTTGACTCTAAACCAACTCTACACTGAAAAGCTTACAGTTCCTGAAGCAAAGAAGCAAGGCATTCTAAAGCTAATCCAAAAAAACGTAGTGCCAAGATTTTATGAATCTTTTTATGCTAATCTCTAAATTGGTACATAAGTTACTGTTCGGAACAGATTTTTAATGTTTTAGTTTAAGTTTTTTTTAAATACTTTTACGAGTATTACGCTCATTGTAGTTTTAAGTAAACGTTTTATAAAAATATTTTTGTAAGAACACTATTTACACCACTTTTATGTGCTTTATACGGTTGTGATTAGTGTAGATCATGGAGATAGTTAATTTTGAAGGTGTCTCAATCCTTAAGTGCCTTATTTTATAAAACCATAACTGCTAATACTATTTTAAGATAAAGTTACCTCTGTTTCTGAAACGTAATGTTACTCAATACTCAATACTCAATACTTTATTGCGTTATGGACCAAGTTGATTAACTTAGCTTTAATATTTCATTTAAATAGTAGAAAAGGTTTTATTTAACTGCGAGACACTATTTAGATACGAGTCATTATAGTTTAGACAGCTTAATATTAGGTATTTTTCATTATTGAACTGCATTCCACACACCTGTGATAAGTAAGCTAATACAGCTTTTAAGAGAAGAAACTCAATGTTTATTGTATTTATGTAGGGTGTGTCTACCCGGCACATTACAAAACATAGGTTTAAGTCTTGTAACGTATAAATTAGTCTAGTTTCGTTTTAGGTATGGTAAAACAATACAAAATAGTAAGTGTTATTCTGTTTAAAAAGTCTGATTTGATCGTGATTATCAATGATATTTTAAGTAAAAAAAGAGGTAGATAGGTTATACACGCTTCGCAAGAGGAACGTCAAAATTTGGCTAACTAGCCACATTTTCTTCGTCTTGTCTCTTTTTCGCTCCCGATAATTACGACATGCTGTCCTACTTACACGTGTCATCTAATAGCGTGACATGCCGTTTTTGAAGAACGAATGTACGGTAGGTAACCTAACCTATCTACGTCTTTTTACTTAAAATATCATTGATGATAATAGCTTAAAAATTTAATGATTAAAGTGTAGTTATTTTTTAGTTATTGTTTATTTAATCACTTGTCCAAAAAGGTTTCAGTGAACGTTAGCTCAATGTGAGAATAATTTATGTTTGTTTTGTTAATTCTTTGCAAAAGTTTTATGCATCTTTGTTTTTATAGCTTAAAAGTTTTGTTTCGTTTTTAACTTAAATTTATTACTCTTACCTACTAGTATAGGTAATATTAATTTTAGACTTAATTGATGATCTCATGATAAGATTTAACTATTTGTTTTCCCTTAGCAAGTTTACTATGTAGTAAGTTAGTATGTGCCATTTTTTTCTTAAATTTACGTTTTGTGCGGTTGACAACTGAAAATAAAACTCAAATTTTCCTAATAATGGTGGTTTAATTTTTAAAATTTTAATGTTCTCGAAGTCAAAGTCTATATACAAAACTAACTTATTTGCATTTTTTGCCAGAGTCCATTCGAGGTATGGTTAAGATTGCTTTATTGAAAAATAGGCTATTTAATTACGCATCTTTTGATACAAAAAAAGTATACGTAATGCACATAGTTTTTACAAAAATCATAAAATAATCCAAATTATTTTTGCAAATGCCGCTCCTGTATAATTTGCTTATTTTGACTTGTGGTGCTTTTGTATTTATGGAGCGATATGTATAGACGCCAGCACATCAAGCTACCCGAAACTGTCAAATTTTCCCAATCAACTTTGAACCTTATGCTTCAGCAATAAAGTTGAAAATCTATTAAATAAATTTGTATAAAGTAGCCTGATCTGCTGGCGTCTGTACAGCCAGCCCTCCTTATCGATTTCAATAACGGCGACTCTTTGTACTTATAATTCCCAGCCTTATTAAGACTCTCTTTAAAATGACCAAATTTAGTTTTAAATACCCGCTCACAACGAATACAATAGCGTTGGCCGGTAGAGTAAGGCCTCTGTCTCGAATCTTGCGGGCAGCGGGGCGGCGCGGCGGCGGCGCGGGAGCGGCGCGTTCAAATGCATAGATTCATATGTAACTGTACTCGAAAACAGCGGCTCGGGGAGCGAGCGGTTCCATATAAAATAGGTATAGAAGGGCTTAGGTCACAAGAATAAATTTAGTCTTGTACTTAGGTGTCTCCGGTGTGCGTATTTGACGTTTTTAGGTTAAGGTATCGATTCGCTTTTTTTCGAAATTTTTACATTTTTGTAGACAGTAGAGCGCCAAGATGACCTATGTGAAGCGAGCTTGTCCCAACCTGTTGGGAATGTACATGTAGGTACTATGTACCCAGTAAAGTGGAGTCTAATTGATCACTCTTTTGGGTCCTCTTTATGAGTACCTACCCTCTATATAGGTAAGCAGAATGTGGAACCAAAGACTGGTCTACTATGCTATATTTTCTATGCAGGGCACCAGACAAAAAAAACAGTGGCACTCCGGGAGTGCCGACAGAAGTGAAGACTTGAAAAAAAATCGGCACCACGGTAATCAACGCGTTGAATGTCTTTTTAATGGTCAAAAGCTGGTGTCGTAACCACTGTTACGACACCAGCTTTAGACCATTAAAAAGATAAAAAAAGAAAGAAAGATGAAAGATGAAAGATGGGACTAAACTATTGATTAGTTAGATTAGTTTAGTCCCATCTCAAAAACCTCAACGTGCCTAAAGAAGTTTTTACTTAAAAAAATCTGCTGTTTCATAGAAAATTGCAATACCTACGCGGTCAAAATGTATGGAACAGCTGATTTACAAAAAAATAACCGACGAAA
This sequence comes from Agrochola litura, assembly GCA_949152395.1. Taxonomy (NCBI): domain Eukaryota; kingdom Metazoa; phylum Arthropoda; class Insecta; order Lepidoptera; family Noctuidae; genus Agrochola; species Agrochola litura. The sequence goes on along the minus strand of OX424490.1, from coordinate 31,591,803 downwards.
AAATTCAACGCAGGGGGTTCAGAATCATGTACTGAATCTATGGTAACAGTTTTCACGTCGATGGCCCTGCCACCCTATATCTTAATTAAATAAATGAGTTATTTTTTATTTTCAATGTGCTTTATAAACGTATTTTGCCCAGCCCTGGCAACAACAGTTGTGTGTGTACAGACCCCGCTAGTGCAGGCGCACTCGTACAGTACACCCGCACCACAACCAAGGCTTAACTTAACTGAGTAACGTATAATATTATGTTCTATTGATAACTTTCTACGTGTTTACAGATTACGGTTGTAGAATTAAAATTAAACAAAGCGGCTTATCTTATAATGTGATCTGACCTGGTGATCTTGACGTAAGTGCGCCAAGATATGCGTCCACAAGATCTGTTAATAGAATAGTGGAGAACATGCCACAATTGAAAAGGTCATTTGGATTGTATGTGACTATTATTTTATTATAGCTAGTTTTTTGGGTCAGATCATCATCATCATCATCATTTCAGCCGTTTGACGTCCACTGCTGAACATAGGCCTCCCCCAAGCACCTCCACTTCGACCGATTCTGTGCTTTCCGCATCCAGCGGATTCCTGCGGCCTTCACAAGGTCATCGGTCCATCTTGTGGGAGGCCTTCCAACGCTACGTCTTCCGGTACGCGGTCGCCACTCCAGAACCTTTCGGCTCCATCGGCTATCCGTTCTACGAGCAATGTGCCCTGCCCATTGCCACTTAAGTTTCGCAATTCTTCAGTCAGTCAGATACTCAATGGATATTAACTCAACTTAACCTGTTTTTGTTACTGTAGGACCCCGGCTTTATTGACTCCATGCATTGTCTAGTGGTCTCTCTGAGTAGTGATTTCGTAGCACTTTTGCGTCCAACAACAGTGGAGAACACCAAGACTTGTTGATAATCATCGCAAAGCATACGCTCATAGGGAACTGCACGCGCTTTTACTGGTAACTGTGGGGAATTAGTGGTATACGCGGTATAAACACTGTCTCGCTAACGCCACAACCTGTTAGAATTTCGGCCTCGATGATGTTTCTTTAAAAAGACACAACTTTGATTCGGGTTCCTTTAAGTACACAGCTTCGGCGGAGTTAAGTTCCAAAGGAGCATAATCTTTATTACGTACTAGCATCCGCCAGCGGCTTCGACCGCGTGATATCTGTATAAATTATAGGCTATGTTACTCAGTGATAATATAGCATTCTATTAGTGAAATAATGTTTTAAATCGGTTCAGTAGTTTTTGAGTTTATTAATTACAAAAAAAACTTTTTACAAAAAAAAAACAACCGACTTCCAAAAAAAAACACTACAAAGTGAAAAATAATTTTAATTTCGGAAGTCGGTGTTTTGGGTTTTGTGTTTTCGTTTTTTGCCACTGACTTCCGAAATTAAAGTTACTTTTCACTTTGTAGTGTTTTTTTTGTGTAGTTGTGGTACCTACCCCACACACATTCGAATACCACTACCTGCTACCAGTTATAGGAACTTATCATATCATCTACATACTAAGTGGGAAAAAAATACGTATTTAGTAGCTAACTCAAAAACTACCCAAGCAAAGTTAATAAAATTTATATGGGACCAATTTGGGAGCATACCCTTTCAAACAAAAAAGAATTTTCAAAATCGGTCCACAAATGACGGAGAAATCGATGGACATACATAAAAAAAAATTTAAAAAAAACAAACATACGCGTCGAACATATAACCTCCTCCTTTTTGGAAGTCGGTTAAAAATACAAATCTTTTATCTCTATAATATTACTGTAGATGTAGAGTTTCTAGACCTTTCCTGAGTTTTTGTTTCAAAAGTTGTCCTCGGCAAAAGGCTCTAAACGGATTACAGATTGGTGAACGTAACATGAAACATGTAACAATGAAATGTAACACCACAATAGGCGAGTTTGTTTCTACCTGTGTTACATTTCCATGTTACGTTTCAGCAGTCTGTAGCGCCTACAGCATCAGTGATTGCAGGTACTTAGTTACGAAAGCAATGAATGAATTTAACTTACCTTGGTTATTGTGGAGTTACGGACAATGGAACCCTATTCCTACCCTTATCAAATAACTTCTCCCGCTCTGGGCGGAGCGGGAGGATGTCAGACCCCTCCAGTTGTGCTGACATCTCTTTGAGGTGCGCGTGGAACACAACGCGCCGTCGACCCGGGCCTGGTCCTTATCGGACGGCGAGCTGCCCATTACTTACCGTCCGCAAGCCTGCGCCTAAGGTGCTCGGGAATCGGCCTACGACACGACTCCCGACGCCCAGGGCGTCTCCTGTTGCGGTTAGGGGCGTGAGGGCGCGAAATTTGCCTCTCCCTCACGCGTTCCGCTTCCTCCTTCGCGAGCATTACTGCTTCGCAGAAAGAGGTGACGGCCTCCAATCCCCTTTCGCTCCATACCATGGCCTGAACCGGGGCCGGACGCGAGAGTTCACCGCCGCCGATCGCCTCCACGAGGACACGGCGCTGCTCCACCCAAGCCGGGCAAGCCTCCACCGTATGCTCCACCGTGTCCTCCAGACAATCCACACAGTGGTGACACCCGGGCGTTTCCTCCCGCCTTATCCGGAACAGGAAACTCCCGAAACAACCGTGTCCGGTGAGGACCTGCGGAAGGTGAGGACGCCGTAGCGCCTGTCTAGCCACTCCTCAAAGAGGCCCAATTGTGGCGTGCCCAGGAACCTTCTTGCAGAAATGTGCCGTGCCGTGCCCATATTCCCATTCATATATCTCAACTGACTCATACAACTTACTCTAGTTAAAAAGCTACTGATAAACTTGTTTTCTTTCTTTATGATAAGTATAGAATAACGTAAAACATTGTTTTATAAGTATATAACACATTTCCACTATCTATTTATCTGTGTGTCCCGCCCACGTCGCGTATCTTTACGACTCTGACAAGCACCGCAGGTCAGTAAGGTCGCCTTAAAACAATCATTCCGACTACCGTAAATTGACACTACTCTTAACTCTTATTACTTGGGAATAGAGTGTATATTCGCATAGTATAAGGACCTATTGCTATTTGTGTATATCGCACCATTCTATACGTGCTTGCATCTCGTCAAGTGATAGGTTAGTTTCTAGTTCATTTGTAAAGGATGGCTATTATAATAAAACTAGATTAAGCCCGTGGTTTTACTGTGATAGATTGCAGGATAACTTGTTGGAGGACTGACAAAGGATATTTATTCATAATTTAGTTTTGAGACAATACATATTTATTTTTTTCTTCTTTGATTTATGTTTTTATTTTCTCTTCTAGGGTTACACACGTTGTCTACATCTCTTTTATATACTTTCCTGTCGCAGGTATGCTGGAAGAGATTTCTTTAGAAATAAGCATTGCCTTTGTACGTATTTTTCTGTTCCTTTCTTCTTGTCTGTTTATATGTGTGTGCATAAATGGTTAAATAAATAAATAATTTCTGGGTCAAAGCTTTTGACCACAAACTTTTCTTTTTGTCAGACTTTCCCGTTTTGCCAATTTTAGTCAGGTTTTTACAAAGAGCTTCTTTTGTGTCCCCTTAGGCCACCATTCCAACAAAACCCTACTCCATCTAGACAGGTCTCGCTGTGTAATTATCTAAAATTAATAAGATCATGCTAAGCAACATTCAGATTCAGAGCCTACGACTACAACTTTAAGGTCCAAAAAGCTCCTTTATGTGTTTTTATTGTCTGTTGTTTGTTGTGTTTTGTTTTGTGTCTGTCTTCTTTACTCTCCTGCAAAATCTTCGTCGATCTTTTTAAACTCCACAAAAATCGAAAAGCTCCCTAAAGTTACGAATTTCAGAGGCGAACGTTAACCAAGTAGTTCTAGAAAGCTTTGTCCTAAATGACCTTTTGAAATAAAAAGTCAGAAGGCAATCAATCAAAGATAAATCAATAATATTTTGAGTTACATACAATAACATATCATCACATAATCATTGCTTACGCTTTCTTAGCAAAAAGGGACGCATACGCTTATGTTAATACTAGATTTTGCCTGCGGCTCCGCCCGCGAGGAGTACGGAAATTATCCCACGGGACTAGGGTTACCATCTGACAGGCATTTGCCGCATTTGACAGGCATTTTACGGTTAAGCCAGGCGTGCGGCCGGCGCTAAGCTGAGACAGGCATTTTTGAATTTCCTTAATAAATGCACAGTCGAGTAAAGAAAGGAATCGCCTGACAGTAGAGTCGGTAAAAGCGTTATTAGTAACCCAAGAATTCTTTAAAAACATTTCGTGTGAAGATTTCTTTATTAATATTTTAGAAATAAAATAAAAATTGGCAAATAAAAATGTCTTCGATAAAAATAACATCAGTAAGTTCGTTTATTTTAAATTAGTTTAGTGGCCGTAAATTGTTTATACCTTTAATTTTGAATAAATGTCAGTCTTTTAAACTATGTGTTGCGTATTATTTATTTTAAGACTTACAGTTTTTTTTACAATAGGCATTTTTCTGAAAAATCAGGCATTTTGACATCCTAGACGGGCATCCTCCCTTACATAGATGGTAACCCTACACGGGACTGTCCCTGATAGTATTGTTACTACCGGAATATAAAGTATCCTACGTCCTGACCCATGTACCAAATTTCATCCAAATCTGTTCAGTTGTTTTAGTATGAAAGCGTAACAAACAAATAAACTCACTTTCCCATTTGTAATATTAGTAGGATAGTTAGGGTTATACCTTTGTTTTTTTTGTGTCAGACTCTTACTGACTAAAACCCACCCGTGTTCCTTCGGTTGCCCTGTTGCCGGGGGCCACGTTTAGGGTTATACCTATGGTTAGGATTGTAAAAGGTTGACAAACAGAAGCTATTCTAAGAGATAACTCTGCAGTTTAACGTCACATATACGTGTGTAGATCATGTGTGCGAGTTAATGTGCTCTTGATTAACGCCATCTGACCACGTACACATTATTATGGAGAAAGTTATGTTCTACGTATTTTAAATACCATTATAGGTAAGTAAAGCGAAACATGCTTAACCAAAGTTAAGTGTGTAAATATATGTTGCTCATTTTTCATACATGAACTCCCCATGGAGGAAAGGAAGAAACTACAGAACACCACCTGCTCTGATCTTTACATACATACTCGCACGCCTGGTTACTAGTTCTACGCACCTGACCTTTCTGAAGAACATCACCAATAAGGTCAGTATATGTCCTTCTAGGGTGTTCCCTCGCGGTGTTTCCATCATCACATTTTGCAAGTTGCTCATGACTATGTAAAAATGCAGCTCTATTAGACTCTAGTTAGTTTCAATAGCTTTATGAATATGAAACTCAGTGCTCAATAATAAAGTGTCAATGACTAATTAAAAATATATCCCCAATAATTAAAAACGGCACGCTTTGGACACGATAACATGAAACATCTATGTCCGAATTTTCGTAAAGCATGTTATCAGTTACCTACTGTTCACAAATTAATCATGCAATTAGTTTAGACAGTGTGACATCTTTAATAATCAGTAGGTTTAGGTTTGTGTTCTATTTTTAGAGAAGTTGGTAGGTATTTATTTTGTGCCAATGACTTTAATCAGATCATTATTAAGTGTGATGTAATAGGTGAGACAATGACGTGTGTTAATATGCCAATATATATCTACGCATCAATTTCGGCAGATTTTTTTCAAAGCATTAATTTGTATAAAGTTTATCACATTTAAACTTCATGATTCTTTTAACGAGGGTGAGGACGTGATACAATAACGAGACATATTTAATAAGAAACCAATTTATTTTATCACCTACGAAATCATTATCTTAAACTAAACAATAAATATTTAATTTACTGAACAATTACCAAAACAATACTAGCGTTACATAAGTCTACGATATCAGGAACATTCTAAAAAGTACTGATTGTTTACTAACACTATTTTGACTTGAAGCCCTAAGCGTAATTTAAAATACTACATTTCCATTATCATGTACAGAATACTTCTGTTAGGCGGCAGCCTAATATAGGCTAAGTTAATCGAGGCGGATCCTCTCGGATAATAAAAACGTTAACTATTAATTTTCTGGTAAATTAATAGAACACTCGTCCTGCGTCCAGATTTCACGACGCATTGCTTATCCTCTTCACTTGGATAACCTTCTTATCCTCACAGTTTCATCGTAGATAATTCTACGCTATGGACGGATTCCAGTCGAGTTAATTGTCCATGGTTATTATTTGCTGGAAACTGTGTGGTCAGTCTGTGATCGGCGATTCGCCGGTAGCGTGGCGCGCTGACGGCCCGTGCGGCTCGACGTGCACTAGCGCAGGTTCTGCACCTCCACTTTCTGCGCCATGTAGCTCGGAATGAAGCTGCAGAGTTTCAGCATGCAAAACGACGCCCTTTTCTGTTTGTGGTGCCTCTGCTGCGGACGAGCCTCCCCAACCGACGCAAGGAGCAGCACGCTCAGGATGATAACAATGAAGTGCAGGAAACGCATCTTGATTGGATTTGATTATTTGTTTTCACTCAAAAATGTACTCGTAAAAGCTTGTATATAATTTCCAAAAGCACAGTGAATGTAGCTGTTTGGTGTTTATCGTAGGATGCTTGGTTGTGTACTGATGATTGTGGTAAGATGCGCGAGTTATATAGGCGGCGCGGGTTATCTCGCGCGTGGCTGATAACCCGCCGAAATTAAATAGCCGATAGCGGCGAGGTTCGATGACTGCGCGTCAATGTCACTCGCAAGATAGGTATTCTAGTAAAATTATCATAACTAGGTAAACTGCCACGTGCCAGAACTTACCTAGACCTAATTTATAATAACTGACTGGAGCTGACGTGACAATTTTTTCGCACTGATGACAGGAGTCTTCTGATAAATGTTGACCTTCTTGATCCAAACATTATTATTATACAATACAACAATGTATTTAGCTAGGTGCTTGTTTGTAACGGAATGTTGCAACTTTTAAAGACTTGATCAGTACCTATTTAGCCTTTTATGCGAAATGAAATTATAAACTTCAATAGTTCTGGTGGCAGCTATAACATAACATTAATACATTGTTTAGCTACGCCTACATACGTCTTATTAACCCCTTTCTTCAACTGCCACGACAAAGCTTCATTACCTAAATTAAATTACCAAAGATACCGAAATCTGTCAAACATAAACATACAAGATAATAATTATGAAGTTTGAACTGATATCGATCCAGTAATGAATGAAAACTATTGTGAATCATAGTGATAATTACAACCTACCTCAACTGCTTTCGAGGGCTTATCTTTGATACATAACATCTCGTAGGTGACCATGAGATAGAACCAATTAGGTTATTTACCTACACGTTAAGTACCTAAGTCTTTTCTTTGGCTTTCTTCATTCGATAAAATGTAGATAAATTTTGACAAAACGAGAAAAGAGCGTTCTCGCGCTTGTCACGTTAGCTCTGCATGTGTTTATCAATTATTTTTAGCCTTTTGAAAGGTCCAAAATCCTTTAGACAATTGGTAGTTTCATGATTATCAACTTGCTTATTAAAAACTTTAAAAAAAAAAATTTTTACAAAAAAAAAAACAACCGACTTCAAAAAAAAACACTACAAAGTGAAAAATAACTTTAATTTCGGAAGTCGGTGTCTTTGGTTTTGAATTTTCGTTCTTTGTCACCGACTTCCGAAATTAAAGTTATTTTTCACTTTGTAGTGTTTTTTTTTGAAGTCGGTTGTTTTTTTTTTTGTAAAAAGTTTTTATTTTTCACTTTTTAGTTGTGGTACCTACCCCACACAAATTCGAATACCACTACCTGCTATGTAAATAACAGTGACAAGAAGTTATCATATCATTTACATACTAAGTGGAAAAAAATACGTATAATTGTATAATTGAAGCTAACTCAAAAACTACCCAAGCAAAGTTAATAAAATTTATATGGGACCACCTCTGAAGTATGATCTACCAAACAAAAAAAGAATCATAAAAATCTATTCATAATTGGCGGAGTAATCGCGTAACAAACATACAAAAAAAAAAAAAAAAACATACAGACGAATTGAGAACCTCCTCCTTTTGGAAGTCGGTTAAAAAAACAACTGACTTCGAAGTTGGTTGTTTTTTTTGTAAAAAAGTTTTATTTCTCGCTTTTTAGTGGGTCAATTTGTAATTTATCTAAGTTACATTAACCTAATGCCAACTGCTCATCACCTTTTACAAAATATTGCTTTTCCCGATGCAGGGACGTTCATCGTTGAGGAGTTCTCCTGGTACTTCACCATCAGCTCCACTTGTCCATATGCATTGTGACGAGCATAAATTGCATTGCAATCATATTAAAGTAATCGAATCGCAACCCGTGAAATACTTATTATTGAGTAGTTCTGGTGGCTATTTGTGGTCTTCATCATCAGTTTCACTTAAATAAATGGCGCTTTCCAAGAGCAACTGCACGAGTTACTAAAAAAAATACCCAAATTGCTGTAGGTTTGCATATAATATTTGAAGAGTTCCCTCGATTTCTCTGGGATGCCATCATCAGATCCTGGTTTCCTTCTCATGGTACCACCCTTGGGATATCTTCTTTCCAACAAAAAAAAGAATCATCAAAATCGGTTCATAAACGTTAAAAGTAATCCGCGATCACACATAAAAAAAATACATTTATATACGGTCGAATTGAGAAACCTCCTTATTTTGAAGTCGGTTAAAAATCGTATGATTTTTTTAAATTAGGTAAAGTAGTTTTTAATTATAAGGAAAAAAATGAACTACGGAGGTAGGTACGTATTACCCCAGCACATCCATTATATGATGAAACAGGAAATCGGGGAATTATCGATGCCAATTTTTTTATTTCCGAAATCCAGAAATACCAAGCTGGTTGCGTGGTTGGTTCAACATGATATTAAGATTGCATCACCACTGATAACAGATTGTTAAATGTATCTTTTAATATTTATTTCAATTCATATTAGGTTTAAAGTGGGTACATCTTTCATGATAAGTAGTTTAATGGTCTTTCAACTCCAACTTTGAAAGTAGGTAATATGAAAAAATAGGTAGGTCATACGTTTACAAAATAGTTACCAAAAATCTAAACCATAAAAAATCTGTTAAGTTAAAAAACCAAGTGTGTGTCTGACCACGCACAATGAAGGGTTCCGTAGTTGGGATGCATTTATCCCAAATACAAACTTAACATTGTAGTTGAAAAACATGTTCTCCCATACATTCCCACTGCAAATGTAAGTTAGTACGTACAATATTGAGAGCTTTACAATATTATTTTAAGACCATACAGGACAAAATAAGAAGTATATTATACTTCTTGATGTTTAAATAAGAAGTATATTATAGGTACTTCTTATGTTTTCCTGTCTCTTCTGAATCTATGAGTAAAGCACTATTCTCTGTATTTTTTTTCAAAATTTTAGGCTCAGTAGTTTCGGAAGGGTACATTTTCATCTATTTCCTTAAATATCTTAAAAATGTTTTTATTTTAATTGAAAGAAGCATTGAAATTTTTTTTAAAGATATTTCATCATTTATTAACGTCAAAAATTAAATTCTCGCAAAAACAGCCCTTTCCTTTCATTTGATGTCACACGGTACAGTTTACAAAACTATTTTTTTTAATTTTCCGTCCCCATTTGCCCCCCTAAAGAGCAATAAAGAAAAAAATAGAGCAAAATGATGCATAGAGTAAAATGTATTTATTTACGTTACACGTTCGTGTTTGGGTCCCAGAAATATATTATGTGTACCAAATTTCAACTTAATCGGTCCATTCGATTCTGAACAAATTGGCTGTGACAGACGAACAGACAGACACACGAGTGATCCTATAAGGATTCCGTTTATTCCTTTTGAGGTAGGGAACCCTAAAAAAAAAAACTTTTTACAAAAAAAAACAACCGACTTCCAAAAAAAAACACTACAAAGTGAAAAATAACTTTAATTTCGGAAGTCGGTGTCTCGGGAAAAAATAATTTTCAAAATCGGTCCACAAATGACGGAGAAATCGGTGGACATACATAAAAAAACAAACATACGCGACGAACATATAACCTCCTCCTTTTTGGAAGTCGGTTAAAAAACAAATCAAACACGAGATGGTAGTCATTAATCTTCTTCGCACCAAATTAGGGCGTCGCCATTTTCTTATTACTTCACGATACGTTATCTGCGGCAGCTCATTTACATATTAAATCCGATTTAAAAAAAAATGTTCCATGCCTGGCTCGCGTCATGCTTGACCCGTGCCATTCATTGTTTTTGATACTTATAAATTTTCCGTTTGTTTTCGTGGATTATTCAATACCCATTTTTTTTTTTTCTTAAAAATGCAAAACAAAATTGCAACATATAAATAAAATTGAGTAAGTTTACATGATACGGTAGCACAAGCTCCTGTTATCTTTGGCACGGAACATTAAAAAAAATATTAGGTAAGAACATTGAAGTGGGAAATAATAACTTTGGTACCTACCTAATTAAAATCTACAAAATGAATTATCATGTGTGGTAAAATCCGGATGAAACCCGATTGTATACTAGGTAACGTTTTTTACCGGTTCCGTACAGATATGAACGAAAATAATGAGGTCAGAAGTTCAGGTTTCATGAATAGATCACCCTTCAAATGATAATTAAAACGTCTCTGTTGCGTGAAAAGAAAGACGAAGGTACCCGAAAGAATGTTGCACCTAAGTATTCCAGTTTAGCGCCAAACCGCGACAGGCCTCGACAGGCACACACACATAGGACAAAATGCCGGGATTTCCATACGGTTCCAAATTGTCCGCGGACAAATTGTCCATCGTCTGCTCAGCGCCAAGTTCATGTCGTGATGATAAGAATAGCCCGTCAGCATCAGCAAGTTGGTGGTTCAACTAACTGGACACGGTGCAATTAACTGGACACAGTGCAACTAACTTGACACGGTGCAATTAACTGGACACGGTGCAACTAACTGGACACGGGGCAACTAACTGGACACAGTGCAACTAACTTGACACGGTGCAACTAACTGGACACGGGGCAACTAACTGGACACGGGGCAACTAACTGGACACAGTGCAACTAACTTGACACGGTGCAACTAACTTGACACGGCGGTGCAACTAACTGGACACGGTGCAACTAACTTGACACGGTGCAACTAACTTGACACGGTGCAACTAACTGGACACGGGGCAACTAACTGGACACGGTGCAACTAACTGGACACGGGGCAACTAACTGGACACGGTGCAACTAACTGGACACGGGGCAACTAACTGGACACGGTGCAACTAACTGGACACGGGGCAACTAACTGGACACGGGGCAACTAACTGGACACGGTGCAACTAACTGGACACGGGGCAACTAACTGGACACGGTGCAACTAACTGGACACGGGGCAACTAACTGGACACGGTGCAACTAACTGGACACGGGGCAACTAACTGGACACGGTGCAACTAACTGGACACGGGGCAACTAACTGGACACGGTGCAACTAACTGGACACGGGGCAACTAACTGGACACGGTGCAACTAACTGGACACGGTGCAACTAACTGGACACGGTGCAACTAACTGGACACGGTGCAACTAACTGGACACGGTGCAACTAACTGGACACGGTGCAACTAACTGGACACGGTGCAACTAACTGGACACGGGGCAACTAACTGGACAAGGTGCAAGTCGATCATTTGCTCATCGACACTTTGTTACTATGAGTACATCTGTGTCGTATTTGCGATTATCATAATGAGACACAATTAACTATTTATTAGGACAACAACTGTAAACAAGGAAAGTTCATGGAGGTGTAATGAAACCGTCGCGTCGCCGCGTCGCGGTCGTGGCTGTCTTACGAACACACGCGATCTCTTAAGGCGACGATAACCGACTTTCAATGATTTTATACTGAAGATCACCTCTAAACGAGTAGTGTTAATGATTTGAAAAAAAAATATGTTAAATTAAAGCATTTTTTTATTAACTTAATTTAGGAATATTTTAGATTATGTTTATAATACATAATAAAATTAATTTGTAAAGTTATGTGTAACGCGGATAAAAAACTGAGAATCACGATAAAATTATCAAGCGTATTTTTCTGAATCATGAAAATGGTGAAATTTTAAAGAAAATTTTATTATTTATCTTTTAGTATACATGTTTTGTTAAAGTACCTTTTGTTTTATGTATAATAAATTAATAATGCGTCTAATTTGGGACAGCGCTCCTTGATGGGCAAGTCTTATTACTGGCTGGACGTACGACGCGTTGCATGAGCTCAGTACAGTACACGCAAGCTAACCACTCAAGGTCACTGGCATTTAGTGGCGTCTTAATGTACCTACCTCGCCGAGCTAATTAGGTCAATGAGATTTGAAAACCTTGGTTCATTTTACAGTAAATAACGTGAACATTTAGACCCCTGTATCTGTTTATCTATCTGGGTTAACAACGGTGCGGCTGATCATAATAAACTCGAGACTCAGTTTATGATCCATTTTCCGGATGGTAACAGATGAGATGATACAAGCTAGGTTTTAGATAAATATAAGACTCGAGAGACGAAAAATGTGCTCTTTTTACCCGACTGCCTCAGAAGGAGGGTAATGTTTTTCGAGACTATGTATGTATGTCTATTTATTTGGTACGCTTTGTAGCCTAAACGGCCCTTGACGGATTTTAACATAAGAGGTGTCGATACATTCGTCTTAATTGTGAGAGAGACATAGGCTATATTCATATATTCTATCAGCAAATACAAAATAAAGGGAGAGGAAGGTTTTTTTTTAAATATATTACAAAATATTGTTTCAAACCAGGCTTACAGCCCATTCACTTAGATGCCGGTTACTTAACCGAGATTCATGCAATACTTCCGTGCGTATACGCACCTAAATAGGGAATGTAGTCCACTTTCAGTAATTTTCCTGAAACTTGAACCGAACCAACTAACTAATACCTAACCTTATTCTTTTACTCCGGATGACCGATGCGATATCAAATTGGGCATTTTCCGCAGCGATAATGCGATACGATAAAATGTTTAAAAATAGTTTGCGTTACAATTTAAGTTTTTGAAGTGAAAACCTCTTTAAGCGCGTTGGGTATTTTTGAGATGGGAAAAAACAATTGAACTCGCGACACCGTTACCGACACCTCATTTTTGTAAACGCTATTGTGCTCTTTATTTATATTAAGTTACGGATCAATATTCTATGCAAGTATTTTTACTTTAAAGGTTTTGGAAGTATTTTTTTGTAAACGCTATTGTGCTCTCTAATTAGGTTATGGACCAATGTTTTTTTTTTTTTTTCTTAATGAAAGGGCTTTGTCGCACATGCGATTATGCCGCCCTGGTTAGCTTAGCAAAATCATACCAATTTCCATTTAACAAAATCTTAGCATAGCCAATTTGTAAAGTACTTACTTTAGCTGCATCAGACAATGGCACAGCTAAAGCACTATTACAGTAACCTACCTCTCTAATTCTACCATCCAAACTATTTCTGAATTCCTCGTTCCTGCACACTAAAATTGTTCAAGTTTTTACTTCTGTCGACACTCCCGAAATGCACTGCTTTTTTTTTAAATAAATCCTCAGATTAAGTCATGTCAATTTTATAATTCTACGAGAGAAAACAAAGTCAGTAGTGCCAATTCCGTTTTTGATTGAGTTCAAATTTGAGCGTAAAATAAAAAAAATATGTAAGTAGATACATAATCACATAGTTATGTAATGACATTACAATGTAGGTAGGTACATACATTTTATTGTGATTAATAATTTTGTAAGTAGGTACTAATTATCTTATGCTAAGTACCTAATTACTTTTTATTTTGACTTTCACCCTGATTTCTATAAACTGATAAAATATACATGACGTTGTACAAATAAGATACAGGTAATCTTAGTCAATCCATTATTTTGATACAACTTATTAATAAGCCGGAAATTCCTTTGCTCAAGCAGGTGCATATACTTAGGTTCGATTTTCTAATTCCGTCTTTTCTTTACTTTTCAGGAATTGACATCCGTAAAGTAAGTAAGACGCATCAGAGGTACGATTTACTCTAAATATTGAAAACTAGCTTCTACATGTGACTTCGTCTGCGAGGCTAAAACCTTGCTAAAAAAATGGGCCATCCAATGCAAAAATAATTTTTCAAATCCGACAGGTAGTTCCGGAGATTTTAGAAATTTTACTTCTTTATAATATCATTATATTATATTACATAAGTAATAAGTAAAAGTTTAGTAGTCTAAACTAAGCTAGTGCTTTTGCCAGTGGTTTCACCCGCGTGGATGTCGAAAAATGACCAAGCCAAGTCATTTACATAAAAAGTATCCTGTGTTAATCCAGCTTATAAACTATCTGTGTGCCAAATTTCATCCAAATCCGTTCAACCGTTTTTGCGTGATTGTGGAACGAACATTCAAACTTTCACATTTATTATATCACACTAGTTTCGCCCCGCGGTTTCACCCGCATACCTAAGTCTCGATCCCGTGGGAATATCGGGATAAAAATTCCTATGTCCTAACCCAGTACCCTAATTGCGTAATACAACATAATCACAATCTGTTTCGATTTGAAACAGATTGCTAATCCATTGCTTCATAAGTTGGAAAAAAAAATCTGCTCAACAACGTAAATAACGCAATGAATGTTGTTGAACTGTCAAAATGAAACAAATTAGGCAAAGTTGTTTACGAAAATAAGTTACGCAATTAGGGTACAGGTCATGGTCTACCCATGTGCCAATTTCATCCAAATACGTTCAGCAGCTTTAGCGTGAAAGCGTAACAAACAAACATAGAAAAAATTAAATTATTTCTCTTTATTATAATATAATAGTTTAGATGGTAGGATGTAGGTCTGTAGATACTTTTATTCAAAACATGGGTAGCGTAAAAATGGCGCAAAGACATGGGCTAAATATTGTATGCTGAAAACATCGCCAATCAATGATTGTGCCTAACCAATCGCTGGGTAGGCAGGTGTCTGGTCTGTGCACTTCTTGTCCCCGACACTAAAAGATATATTAGTTAAAAGTAGGTAAGTCAAAAGACCCCAACCTTTTACAAATTGGAGTAACGAACCTCTTATCCAACCAATCAAAATATAAGCATCAGACAACAATCTATATATTTAAATAATAATTATCCCCAGATTAAGATAAATTATCAATATTATCGAAGTATTTATTTAATAACGCCGGTGATTCAGACGCCAGCCGTTAATCTAAGAGGAAATAATAATTTTAACAATTCGCCAAATTTTTTACTACGCAGTTAATATTGGTTTAAAAAAAACCGGTGTTCATAAACTCATGACGAAATCTGATAAAGGTTTTCGACTTGTATGATGCAATGTCGAGGTTTGTTGAGTGTCGCTGAAAAATTTCGGTTTGACACGGGGTCACGTGCTCACAATTAAAATAACTGTGACACCCCGTGGTAGCCTGCTGATTGGCTTTACACCTAAAGGTTATCAATTCTTGGTATGCAAATTAGCTACTTAGGTGTTTGACTTTGTAGCGAATAGCAATGTTAATTAATTCAAAGATAAACTTCAATTATAACCAATAATTAACAATACTTCACTTCAATCAAATGAAAGTTACTGGGGTGCTTGAAAGGAGCCTCCCCGAGCGCCGTACATTCCGGACGGTCCGAGTTGTACGGAGGGTACGTCGCTGGGGGAGGCTAACTCAACTCGGGTGTCGCTAACTCAAGTAGGTATGCAGCATCTCTCCGCAGCCAATGGTTCACCTTCCATCTTGCGGCGCATGCCCTTTTTTTTTTGTGGGAAATTATCAAATAACTTCAGCAGCAGCAATAGCAGGAGGGCGTGTCAGACTCTTACTGACTAAACCCACCCGTGTTTCTTCAGTTGCCTGTATTGCCAGGGGCCACGGTATCCCTTTCGGACTTTCCCGCGACCTCGGCAGGCATCGGCCCTAGCGGACCCCGTCAGTTCTGCTGACATCTCTTTGAGGCGCGCGTGTATCACAACGCGCCGACCCGGGCCTGGTTGCGGCGCATGCCCTGTCATCTGTGCACTTAAAGAGCATCTTATGACTGCGTCAGCGAACAGAATTCAGGTGGCTGAATTTTGGGCTAAACATAATATTTGAATTTCATTTGCCATCGATACAAACCTGCCATGCCTGAGAGATGCCAGCCAAGTTGGAGGGCCATGGGCGGCTTTAAAACTGACACCAGGTTACGAAAAGAAGAAGAGATACGCTAAGAAGAAGAAAATTTTACTGAATGATTCAAATATTACTTTTTACACTTTCAAAGTTTCAAAAAAAGCTTACGCCTTGGTGCTTGTTACACTCTTGCTACGAGGCAACGGTATTGGTAGCCTAAAAAGCCTCTCTGTGAGAGGGAGTGGGCCATATCCACCACGCAGGTCCAGTGCTGGTTGGTGGATGTCTCATGTCACATGTCTTCGATGTTTTGGTTCTAGAACATGCCGGTGTCCTCAAATGTGGTAGGCGAAGAGTAATTAGGTATGTTTTTTTTCTTCATCGCATTAACTACCATACTGAATACGTGCCATCACGGAGGGTGCCATCCGTGATGGCAAGGCTCTAGGCGCCATGGCAAGGCGCGCTAAAAAGTCGCAAAATAAAATTTTGATGGCGCCAAAATAATTCACAGAATCATTATGAAATACAAATTTATCTTTGCGATTTTTTTAATTTAATTTAGTAGGTACTTGTGTTAAATCTTGTACGATATGGTACGGAACCCTCCGTGTACGAGACCGACGCGCCCTTAACCGGTTTTTTAACATAAACCAGATATTTTCATTAAAAAATACCTACACGGTCAAAATCTATGGAAAACCGGATTCTTTTTTCTAACCTTGCGGAAAATTTCTGCTCTGGGGGTCTAGAATCATGTGCTAGATTCATGGTAACAGTTTACGTTTCTGTCCATGAAAAAATCCATTTTCGGTTTTTCCAAAGTACTCGTAGATGTACTACCTACAAAGTCATATTTTAGCTTCGATCAACAATACCATTGTTGATCGAAGTATTTTAGCCAGCACACGTACGTAGATAATAAAATTATTTGGAACACAAAAATATTATTTTTATGTTATTTTTAAATGACTTTGTTGTATTATGCAATAATTCGACCGTAGCAATTAACAATGTCGGATCAACATTTTTGCGATCTTTAATAAATTATAAAAATGTCCCCGCAAAGACCTTTTGAAATAAAATAAAAATCGCAAAATGTTGATCCAACAATATTAATTGCTACGGTCAAATTCTACTTAGTCATTCGTAATGTGATAAAGATTTGATAAAACCTTGCCCTTCCCTTATCACCAGATCTAGTGAATGAAATTCTAGTTTTAATCTATTTTCATTGACAAAACGACATTTTTCAATCACTACGATTTCACCAGTCTTCTTGTTGTTGTTCTCTCTGCCAACAAGACAATTCAACAATCAATCGGGAATTTAAGCCGCAGTAAAAGGATAAAAAAGGAAAGTCAGTAAATTAGCGTTAACAGAGAAACATGGCCAAGCTTTTAGGCTACGGACACGAAGTTAGGGGGCGCGGGGCGGCAGCGGGCGGAGGCGCGGGGAGCGGCGCGTTTCAATGCATAGATTTATATGGAACTGGCCTTGAAGGCAGCGGCGCGGGGAGCGAGCGGTTCCATAAAAAACTAAGGGTTGCCGCCGCCCGCGACGCGCGCCGCGCCTGTGCCGCCGCCCCGCTGCCCGCTGACTTCGAGACTGAGGCCTCAAAGTTAACGCCTAAGTTGAGCGACGATCTTCGCAGGGTGGCTGGTAGCAGCTGAATGAGGGTAACTGTACCCAAGGATAGAGCTAAATGACGTGCAACTGGGGAAGCCTATGTCCAGTACCTAGTGGACCGCTATAGGCTGATGATGAAGGTTGCTAACGGCACTGACTGCCCTTTGTCTGGATGTACAATTACAGGTTCTACAATATTCTATATTTTTATTAAATTAGATTTGTTACAGCTGTAGTGGCAATCATGTCATTTGGTTTAGATAGGTCCTTATTTTTATTATTTTATTTATCTTTTATGTAGATTCTTTTCTTTTAGATTTTGTGAATGTGAGGACGTTGAAGGCTGTAGACTCGTGGACCATTTTCTATTTTACTAAGTACCTGGTACTTGTTGATAGGCCTACACTGTCCTCTCATACCTACTAACACTGTAATTTGGAAACATTGTAAAAACCATTTATTTTTAAAAGAGTAACCGAGGAGTTTCTTGCCGGCTCTTCTCCATAGTAAGCGACCAATTGGAACCGTGCACCTAGCTTCTGACGTGTCATAAGTGCCCTTGTAGGTTTATGTGAAATAAAATATTTTGAATTTTTATCAGAAAGGTTCGGGCGTAGTACAGTACAGAGCATCAAACTTTCTGTATTTATGTCGTTGTTAACTTTTTTTTGTGACTTTAAAGTCTGTTTTAAAAACATACTAAGTATTTCTAAAAAAAATACTTTTTCATCATTTTCTTATAAGCATTTCTGTGTTACTAACAACTACATACATGGATGTATTTGAAAATCCGAAATAAATGAATATAATTAATAATAATTTCTCCATCATCATCATTTCTTCATCATTCGGTATTGTTTATGTTTGACGAAACATGGCGCGATGCCCACGCGGCCAGCCACAGACACCTCATTCACAGACGAGTAGAATATCAAGAAAATTATCATCAAACACGCCAAAAATATACACACAAACTAAATAAAGATAAGCTTACGACACGACGCACCAAGTTTACTAAGCAGGGGTCTATTTTTGGTACAGTTTCATCAGCGGCTTTTTACCGTTGAGACGTAGGTATGTAGGCCGCAGACGAACCCAAATAATCACGTGACCCGTGAGTTTTTTTTATTAATCTGATAACAGAATATCGCACGTCGCGTGTCCACCGCCGCCGCCGCCGCCGCCGGGGGCGTGTTCTGATGTAATATATAAATAAATAATGGTACGGATCAAGGGTCCTCTGAGGTAGATAAGCGCGTGCCATAGGTTTTGGCGCTTCTTGAGTCTAATTAATTGAGTTGTTTACTACTAACGAACATCTGTTTTATAATCATTGTAGTAGTTAGTAAGATATGGGATGACTAACAATAAAATCCTATACTACTAAATGAGCAATATTTGTATGTATTATCATATCCTATACTATTAAACGAAATTTATGTATCTTTGGTCCAGTCTGTTATAGTGTATTGCATAACTTAACTACATGGGGTGGAGCAGCGAAGTCTAGTTTTCTAGGGGTAGAACGCGCTCAAAGAGCGATGCTTAAGGTGATGTACTTCAAAAAAAGAAGATTCCCTACTGACAAGCTTTATGAATTATGTAATCTGCTGTCAGTGAGGAAATTGTATATCCTTCATAGCATCCTCAAAACGCACAAAGAGATACCATATGATGCTAAAAAACCAAGAAAAAGAAATAAACACCACATAGTAAACGTTCCCATAGCTAGGACAGAATTTGCCAGCAGACAATATAAAAACCGCTCAGCTTTTTATACAATAAAATTAATAAAATAATATATATTTATGTTAAAAAAAAAATATGAATGTAAAAAAAGCTAATAATATGGCTTCACAGTTTAAATAATGATGATACAGAATTACTTTTGCAACGTGTGGTTTAAAAAATAAATATTAGTAGAGTGATGTTATTTGCTGGTTTGGTCACTCATTGTCACTCAAAATCTTTCTCTCTCACACACACACACACAAACACACCCCCACACACACACACGCTCTCGCTTTTTTTTTATTTTTAAACGAGCAATATTTTAATATTATATATTTGTAATCACGTGCTTGAAAACGGCTCTAACGATTTCGATGAAAGTTGCAGTAACCCCTTTATTCAATCGGTCGATCTAGCTAGGTCACATATCTGGGAAAATTCGTTTTCACCGCATTTTCACCCGAGCAGAGCTCGATCGCCCAAAATTTAGAACAAGATGGCTACCTTAGAATAATGACATGGCAGCATGGAATTAGTAAGTATGTACTTACTATACAAGGAATTAATAATTATGAACTGTTCCATACTATTAAATGAGCATTCTAGTCGCCCATGTAAGTACTAAGCTTTAACAGGCAATTTGTTATTTATGTGGCACGTAGGCACGTAGGCACGTAGGCCATCACCGTGACATGGCCAGAGATGTTAAAAACATGCTATTCCAATAGTGCGAAAGCGAATTATCTTTAGGTTTTGGAATTTTGTAGGTAGGCAACCTGTACCCTAATTGCGTAATACACGATCAATCACAATCTGTTTCAATTTGAAATAGATTGCTAATCCATTGCTTCAGAAGTTGGAAAAAAAAATCTGCTCAACAACGTAAATAACGCAATGAATGTTGTTGAACTGTCAAAATGAAACAAATTAGGCATACTTAATCGTTCATGAAAATAAATTACGCAATTAGGGTACAGTTTCCTTTTTTAATACGTATCGTTGAAATCAATTGTCTTTACTGATATTAGATAGAATTATAATAACAGTTGTGTGATATGACTAACGTTTAACACACCTGTTTTTAAGACAGGCCACCTGTGGTGCTTACCTACGATATATCATAATCATAACTAATCCGGTGAAGCAGAAGTAAATACCTACCTAATATGCAATTTAGTACCTTTACGAAGAATATCTCTCGATGTGTCATCTTTTGTTAGAGATCCTTTTTTTTGGGTGGGAAGTTATCAAGTAACTTCTCCCGCTCTGGGTGGAGCGGGAGGGCGTGTCAGACTCTCACTGACTAAAACCCACCCGTGTTCATTCAGTTGCCTGTATGTTGCCAGGCGCCACGGTAACCCTTTCGGACAAACCTGCAACCCCGGCAGGCATCGGCCCTAGCGGAACTCTTCAGTTTTGCTGACATCTCTGTGAGGCGCGCGTGGAACACAACGCGCCGTCGACCCGGGCTTGGTCCTTATCGGACGGCGAGCTACCCATTGTTCACCGTCCGCAAGCCCGCGCCTTAGGTGCCCGGGAATCGGCCTGCGACTCCCGACGCCCAGGGCGTCTCCTGCGGCGGTTAGGGACGTCAGGGCGCGAAATTTGCCTCTCCCTCACGCGTTTCGCCTCCTCCTTCGCAAGCATTACTGCTTCGCAGAAGGAGGTGACGGCCTCCCATGCCCTCTCGCTCCGTACCATGGCCTGGACCGGGACCGGACGCGAGAAATCACCGCTGCCGATCGCCTCCATGAGGACACGGCGATGCTCCGCCCAAGCCGGGCAGACATCACCGTATGCTCCACCATGTCCTCCTGGCGATCCACACAATGCTGACACCCGGGCGTTTCCTCCCGCCTTATCTTGAACAGGAACCTCCCGAAACAACCGTGTCCGGTGAGGACCTGCGTCAGGCGAAAGGTGAGGACGCCGTGGCGCTTCTCTAGTCACTCCTCAAAGACCTCCACTTATCACCGCAATTGTGGCGTGCCCAGCGCTGGGTTGCGACAATCGCACTCTCCATGCCGCCATGAGATCCCGCCGGAGCTCTGTCCGCTGTGCCGTGATTTCTCGCGGCAGCGGAGTTAAGCACCGGCGTTTCGCCTCCTCGCGCCACTACTTACCAGATGTGCGCGAGAACCTTTGCCTCCAGATCCCATGGCGGTTTGTTGAAGATCCTTACAAACTAAAGCTCAAATCTTATGGATGCTCATTTTCTTTGGTTTATTATTTTTGTATGTTTTAGCTATTGGTGTACAAATAAAGTTTAGTAGGTATCGTCTGGATATTTCTCAGATATATTTTGGAGCAGCACTCGCACATCTACTACTTTTTTTCATGATCAAGCTCAACGAAACCAATTAAGCAAAGTTGCCAATGAAAAAACAAGATTATCGTCATCACATTAAATGGCCCATATAATTCAATCAATCATGAGTAGGTATTATAAACCTCAGAGGCCCGACATGGTAGATTTATAGATAACAGCGATACCGCAGCCGGTCATGACACCATCATCCTATGCTGATTAGAATAGCAGGTGAAGCGATCGATCAAAGAGATTTAATCGAATAAAATAGATGTGCTCTACTGACACTAACCTACGTAGATGTCACGTCAATCTGTAAGTCTACCATCCATCACGCTTACTCGGTAGGCCTTATTTACCGCATTGAGTTTTCGCTGATTATATACTAATTACTATGCCTTTGCACGGCAAAGACGTTACATCTTCTCTAGACTATCGATAGTCACCTGATCGCCTATGTCAAAGATAAACAAGTTCTAGAAACAAATAGGTACCTAGCCTTCCTAATAACTCAGACCAATACACGACATTACATTTTCGTGACATTTTCAAATACCCTCAAATTTTGCATTTTTCAAATACCCTCTAATTTTGCATGCTATGTTTTATCCTGGCTAAACATGTTTGGGCCATTATAATTATATTTTAACATCATTGTATACCATGTTTTATGCAAATAAATGATTTATGATTTAAATAAAAAACCAAGACAGCGCTGCGAACAATACAGTGAAGCATGACAAAACTACGCCCCCGCTCTGTGCATACACGCTCACACGCACGCATTTACAATCAAACTACACCTCACTAAGTGCACACATGTTTACGAAACCGGCTTCACACCATTGTTGACAGCGCTGTCTTGCTGTCTCCTTATGTCCTGTAAGCGGCGTGTACCTGTCTTGGCACGCTCTTACGTCACCTAGCCTTGCGATGATCCAGTTCTCATAACTTCTCACATCCAAGGAGTCAGCATTCAATTGATTCAATTATCACAACGCTCCCCGTGTGACTTACCCAATGTAATAGCCGGTGTTTCCTTCGTTTTCAATAAAGATCTTTACCTAGAGACTGCCTGCCTAAGACTGCCTCGTTGGTCTAGTGGTCGCAAGCGCTACTGCTGAGCATAAGGTCCTGGGTTCGATTCCCGGGTCGGGCAAAGTGTTATTGGGTTTTTCTATCTGAAATTTCTCAGTAGCAGCTCGGAGTCTGGATTTGTGCCCGGTTGATGGCAATAGGCTCGCCCCCTATTACATGGGACTTAAACATAACTGGCGAAATGTGGGTGTACCTGCTACAGGGACACCTCTGCCCAACCCTTCGGGGAAACAAGGCGTGATGTTATGTTATCTTTACCTAGTTACCTACCTATTGATATTATCGTAAATAACAGTCATAAAAATCGTATGATACATGTAATAGAGACATAATATATTATCTTACGAAAGAGGATGTCTTTTTATAACAATAATTATCATTGATGCAGGCAACAATACCGTGTTATTTTTTCAGTAATTAACATTCGCGATTATTTGACTTATTGACATGACGTAAGGTTCAGTATCAAACGAATGGAAATCACGAGCGCAGGCAGTGGAGGCTTTACGAAAGTGTTATCGCGTTGTGTAACGAGTTAACGACTCTAACGGCGCGTTTATCAGATAAACGAATTTTTCAACGAGTTTCAACATGTCGTTATTTGCTTTAATAAAGTAGGTATTTAAGTATTATATTATTGTGGTATTTATTAAGTTCCGGCTTCTTTATGAGTTTGAAAAATATGAATTGCGCCAGCCGCAAATAACATTGAACTCTAAACTTCAACTATTATAGCAGACTACTCGGAGTCCAGACGAAGATTAGTTCCCTGCTAGGAAAAGGTAAATCTTTAGTAAGAAGCCAGTTAGGCAAACGGGCTTTCAGAGCCTTTTCAGCAAGGTGTCTACTAGGTTTCCACGTAAAACTATCGTGCCTAAAACTTAGCGAAAAAAGGAAATATACAGAATATCAATAAATAAAAAAAAATCTAATATCGGCTTTGCTTGGAGGAGACCTTTGTCCCACAGTCATTGTCTTTTAATTGAAATGATGATGATGAAAAAGAAATCTAAAATTAAAATCAAAATAAATAATTTTAATTCTTAATTTTTCGTAATTACCTACACCTACCACTGTTTGTCTCTGCATCACCCAAAGGTTGACTGATAGAAAATGCCTATGGCACTAAGTCCGCCTCTGTAAATTTCTGTGCTTTAAGTATTATTAATTAATTTACTTTGCCAATCAATGATCATATTATTCTATGTCATATTTTTTTTTGAATAAACTTAAATTAGGGAGATAAGAAGTACGTGCTTTGATACACTTATTATATACGAATAATCCCGCTCACAGACAGGAGCCCTGTGTCCCAGCAGTGGGAACATTTATAGGCTGATGATGATGATGATACGAATAATTGGTCTAGTCTAGACACTAACGTAATAGGTAATACGGGCTGCCATGGTGTCCGCAACTCCACGTCAATGCGCGTCAATTTGCGTACTTGTGGGAAAATCGATTATTTGATCCACTCCAGTTCCTCAAGGAAGGTCAGCAACGCCTTAGTGTTAGCCGACGTTCGCACGGACGTAATGAAATCGCGGCGATTTCTTTTTCTTGCACTTGATTTCCAACGCTCTGCTTAGCGCGAGAGTTGAAAATCTAACAGTATTTTTTCACCGCGCTGGGACGAGAGTGCGTCCCAGCGCGTTGGATTCTCAACGCTTGGCTAACACCGAGAGTTGAAAATCCAGTGCGCGATCAAATCCAGCTGCGATTTTATTACGTCCGTGCGTACGTCGGCTTACTGTTAGCTAGCTAGCTGTAGCACTTAGAAATATTTGTGTTTCCCAAGTCCGTACATAGGTACCTATCTAAGTTTTAAAATGTTGATGTTGTTTACAGCATGAGGTAGGTATTCGGTAGGTACTCATATATTTTATATCTATCTACTGCTAGATCCTATGGGCTGTTTAGACTCTCTGGTCAGCGTGGAAGTATATTTTACCTACTTACAAATCTCTATCACTGATATGGAAACGCCCACGATAAAAAGTAAGTTCAAAACCGGACAAGTGTGTGTCGGACCACACACACCGTAGTTGGGATGAATTTATCCCAAGCACAAATTTAACTTTGTAGTTGGAAAACATGTTCTCCCATAGGTACGGAATATATGGAAGAACATGTTTTTCCAACCGCAAATGTAAGTTGGTCGATTATTACTCGTTACCTTGTAAAGCCTACTTAGCTGTGATAGTTTTCCTTTTAAATTCATTACATAAACTATTGCCGTGAATTTTTTCACATATCCAAAACCAACCATTTAGCTGGAAGGGGGGGAAGGGAACACTTGACTCTAACAAAAATTAGCACTTTAAAGCTTAATATTTCGCAAACGGATCTCTGAATCCTCTGACTGCCTCGTTGGTCTAGTGGTCGCAAGCTACTGCTGAGCATGAGGTCCTGGGTTCGATTCCCGGGTCGGGCAAAGTGTTATTGGGTTTTTCTATCTGAAATTTCTCAGTAGCAGCTTGGAGTCTGGATTTGTGCCCGGTTGATGGCAATAGGCTCGCCCCCTATTACATGGGACTTAAAACATAACTGGCGAAATGTGGGTGTACCTGCTACAGGGACACCTCTGCCCAACCCTTCGGGGAAACAAGGCGTGATGTTATGTTATGTTATGATCTCTGAATCCAAAATTAGTTTTAACACACTCACAATGTTTTTGAAAGACCTTACCAACGATACCCACCAAGGGAAAGAAAAAAAAAACTTCCCCACTACGTGTAGGGGAGGTACCCTAAAAAAATATATATTTCATGATTTTATTTTACCGCTTTGTCGGCATGATTAATATGTATATCCATGCCAAATTACAACTTTCTAGTCTCGGAGCTAGACCGCGGACAGACATGGCGAAACTATAAGGGTTCCTTGTTGACTACGGAACCTTAAAAACTAAAACCCGACTAGCCGTGGTCGCATGCCTGTACTACACCTACAAAATTATAATGCGACCACGGCTTTATCTTGACTATTTTTGTACCTATATCTTGATTTCTGTCTGAAATATTTTCTTGTTTCATACTTTTTAGAGCGTGATTTTTCAGTAGTCGGGTTTTAGTTTTTGAATTTAGTTTTTATTTTTATTATTTTGGGGTTATTGTTTCATGATAAAGTAAGTATTTGCAGAGCAGCTTTCAATGTTTTTTGTTTGGGTTTTATTTTATAATATAGGTAGGTACATAATTTTACAGCCGCGCCGTACGTAGCACAGTCTCACTTTTGCTTGTTTTTAACAATTTAAACATATTTATTTATTTACTTAGACAATAATATATGTACACATATTTGTAATGTGCTCGTCAAGCCCTTTGATTTGAGACCCAAAATGGCACAATTTTTTTTTTCTTGACTTTAACCTATAAAGCTATACCAGCGGACGATCAAGACGCTTCCAATGATACCTCATTTGTCAAATTATGATCGGTGGTTCATCACACCGGTTAAAATCATAACCCTCCTTTTAGCTTCGCCGTAGTCGGCTAAAAATAGGTATACTACCACATTCCGCTTCAGAAAAATATTCCCTAATGTTTTTCTAATGAGGATCTAAGGAGGGATAAACAACAAAAATATTAGTGTTATAGTTATTTTAGTAAATTTTCCGCACATAGCAAGTTTCCCATTGGGTTTTTTATGCAATTTTGTTTATTTTTTTCCTAAAATTATTCTTTTATGGACGTATTTTGTTGAAAGCGGTTTTAACCGGTTTAATTAAAGTGTACATTATTACAGATTTTTCCTATGACGTCTGCAGCTGTGCCTACACAATGCCAATGACCGCGAATGGTTACACCGCCGTACGAGTTTATACAAAAGATTAATATTATGAAAACAACGATTTTTTTTCAGTAGATGCCTACTCTGTTACGCAGTTAAAGTTTTTCGGTAAAACCTTTTCCAATCGTATAAAGAAAAAAAACTTAAACGCTGTGTAAGGCCCGTACCCTAATTGTGTAATACAACACAATCACAATTTGTTTTGATTTTAAACAGATTGCTAATCCATAGCTTCATAAGATGGAGAAAAAAATCTGCTCAACAACGTAAATAACGCAATGAATGTTGTTGAACTGTCAAAATGAAACAAATTAGGCAAAATTGTTTTCGAAAATAAGTTACGCAATTAGTGTACCGGACTCCACCAAAGCGGAGACGAAAGGAGAGATATGTTTTAAACAACCAATAGAATTTCGTTATTCACACATCTCATCTCCCCTCAGCTTCAGTGGATACCACTGAGCGGAGATCTATCATATTTGTATGGCGCGATCGAAATGGAGATGTGAGTTGTGCCTCGCCGAGATTCACCTGTACTCTAATTACATGCATAAGTGCCCATGTAGGTTTATGTGAAATAAAATATTTTGAATTTTGAATTTGAATTTGACATGACTTATTTTCGTAAACGATTATGACCAATTTGTTTCATTTTGACAGTTCAACAACATTAATTGCGTTATTTACGTTGTTGAGCAGATTTTTTTCCAACTTATGAAGCAATGGATTAGCAATCTGTTTCAAATCGAAACAGATTGTGGTGATTGATCGTGTATTATGTAACTAATTAGGGTACTGGGTGGCGGTACAAAGCGGAGATGCTCTGTGATGAACTGTGCCTCGCAAGCTGACGACGGCGCGCGGCGGAGACGAGAAGAGATGTGATCGCCGCACAGTGAGCGGTCAACATCCAACGCTCGCCGCACTTAGCTCAGTTCCGCTGTAACCAGCACACATCTCCGCCCTAGCCAGCACACATCTACGCTCCAGTCTAGCCAGTACGCATCTCCGCACAATTTCGGTGGATACACCCTAACTGAAAAACATCTCTTCTCGTCTCCGCTTCGGACATCTCCGCACATCTCCGCTTTGGTGGAGTCCGGGTCTAAGTAAGTACCAATTTGTATATAAAATGAAAACATTAGAATGCCGTTTTTTCGTTCCAGCAGAAAGCCGAAAAGGCGCTCTTTCGGATTGAGCAATTAACATAGGTACTCAATGATGGCGCACTGATCAAAATTCGCATTGTTGTTGCCACACCTATTTGCCTTGATTTTCTAGTTTTACCTTTAAATCTATCTTAAACATTTTTTTTTAACAAACGTTTCCCCACTCTAAAAAAACCGTTATCCGTTGTCCGTTCGTTATCGTTTGAAAAAATTCGTAAAGTTTCCTGAAAAATTTGAAAATACGGGAAAACTGAAAATGCTTTTTCTATGGGAATTTTGTACGAATTATTGACAGGACAGGACAACGTATGTCGGGTCAGCTAGTTATAATTAAAAATGTGGTGGTCCTCTTGTATTTCAAGACCCTGTAACCTTAGCATACCTTGTAGATTATGACATTTTCAGTCCATAGCAACAAGCTCCAATTATCTAGGTAACTTAACTAGGCTTTTATACTTTGTAACAATAACCTACTAACATTCTAGAACCTGCTTGCTCAATACAACTGTACCTAGTTCACGTAGAGTCATTGGTCGAAAGGCTGTCGGGTAGATAAGTTATCGCGCCAGCAGCATATCGTTCGATTGTTGTATGTAATAACAAGACAATGACAGTCGACCCTTCAGTTACTTATGCAAATCGCCTCGTGTAGCTATTGTAATGCATTTGCCCTGTTTCTGCAAGCTATTTTTTCTGAGAGAAAGCTTGGTTTTCTTGGGATTAAAAAAAAGAAAATAGACTAATACCATCTCTTTTAGATAGCTATATCAAAGACAGTTCTTCCTATTGATCGCTCCGTGGGTCTCCTGAAAGAAGTCTTTGGGTTATGAGAATACAATAGGCAGCACTATTCTGGTGTGCTAAAAACAATAGTAGGTATGTTGTAGCGGTCTCCGTTTAGAGCTTGAGGATATTATATGACGTAATTATTTGTATTGTACAAATTTAGTAGACAGCTGTGTAGCTCGTCAAGATCACGATAATGTCTCCTGTATCAATAATCCTTTTTTTTGTGTGTAATCTGTACAAATGAATAGGACTGGACGTGGACTTTGTCTGAACGTGGACGAAGCAAAAAGAGTAACGCACAGTCAACGAAAGAACTCGACTAAAGGCTTGTGCAGACCAGCGCGACTTGTCGCGCGACACAAAGACACCGCTCGTCGCACGACGAGCAGTGCCTTTGTGTCGCGTCGCGTGTCGCGCTGGTCTGCACGAGCCTTAACACTTTTGGTTTATTTTGTCTTTAAAGTGCTCCCTCACCGCGAGCATTCACCTGTAATGTAACAGTTCAGATTCGAGAATTCCATCAGTGAGGGAGGCGAACCGATCATTACAGTTCGCAATAATGTTTGAAATTGAATCTGAAATGTTACATTACAAGGGAATGCTCGTCAGTCAAGGAGGCAGTATTGACGTTATGCTCAAAATCGAATCTGAAATGTTGTAGCAAACAGAAATATCGAAATACCTACACCTGTATTATATTATACATGAATTATTTAACTCCATTCACGTGGAAATACACGCGTGTAAGTCATACGGCGTCGGTGACTCCTAAAAAACATCGCTTTTAGATAATTCTCCGCTGTTTCTAGTCCACAATCACTTATCAACGCCATTATCAGTCCTATTCCTATCAGCAATAATCATATGCCGTCATGTAAACACGCTCCACGTGTTGGGGTGTGTCTCGCTGACCCATGCAGCGCTTTTTATAAACACCACAGCGATGACAATTGCTTGACGTAAGCGCATGATAACGTAACATAACTCTAGTAGATCAACTTGTTACAATGCGTAATAATTAGCTGACTCACGTAAATATAAGAGAATAAGGGATGAAAACGGTGATGGAAAACAGCGTGAGGAAACTGGCATGCCCTAGAACCAAAAATTCGATGACATGTGACATCTATCAAACCGCCCGCACTGGGCTCGCGTAGTGGATTACGGCCCGCTCCCTCTTATAGAGAGGAGGCCTATGTCCCAGTAGTGGTAACATTATAATAAGCTGATAATGAGGTAAGGGATAAGTATCTGTGGAAAACCAGTCACCGATTTAAAATACCTTTGAATAGGGAATTTAAATCGGTGAGGACCGGTAATTGCGCGAGCACTGCATAGTTCTACGGTGACCAACCTGCAAACCCTTTGAGAATTTTGTTCCTTACAATGCGACACCTATACAGGGGACATGGCAGGGACATCCACGCAGAACCTGTTACCATGGATTCAGTATTTACATGATTCTGGAGGCCCATGCGTTGTAAGTATTTCTTTTTAATAACCGACGAATTTCAACGCAGGGAGTCCAGAATCGAAGGAGGAGGCAGAACGCGTGAGGGAGAGGCAAATTTCGCGCCATCACGCCCCTAAACGCCGCAGGAGGAGACGCCCTGAGCGTCGGGAATCGCAGGCCGATTTCCGGTCACCGTAGGCGCGGGCTTGCGGACGTTGAGCAATGGGTAGCTCGCCGTCCGGTAAGGACCAGGCCCGGGTCGACGGCGCGTTGTGTTCCACGCGCGCCTCAGAGATGTCAGCACAACTGAAGGGGTCCGCTAGGGCCGATGCCTGCCGGGGTTGCGGGTTTATCCGAAAGGGTTACCGTGGCCTCTGGCAACATACCATTATCAAATTATCAAATAACTTCTCCCGCTCTGGGCGGAGCGGGAGCCCTCCCGCTCCGCCCAGAGCGGGAGAAGTTATTTTCCCACCACAAAAGAAAAAAAAAAGGGGAGTCCAGAATCATGTAGGTACTGGATCTATGGTACTACAGGTTGCACATCGATATCCCTGCCACCCTGTATACATATACAGCAGCAGTAGACTCCAGAATAGCAGAGTCGTGTGTGCAATCTGCAACGCAAAATACGTATAACCACTATAATCCACAGATCCACTACGTTCGTGGCAAAACGTAGCATTCGCCATTCACCATTTCCCTAGTAAAAGTACTATAATAAAATAATTACCCAACAAGGTAGCGGACTTTCTGTATTGACATTTTATGTGGCATCTTTTGCCAGTAGATAACGCAGTGCGTAGGTACATTGTCGCGTTAGCGTCAGATAAGCAGTTTGGGAATTTTCTCATAAAACAATAAGTATGCGGTTTACGTTCATGTAATGTTGTTATTTTGTTTTATCAGCGTTTTATCGCGGTTCTGTTTTGCTTACAATAACGCAAGTTACCTACGCACTTATTCACCTCATCAGAGTAAACCTGTATGGTGTCAGCAATTTGATCAAGCATAGTTTTTAGGAGAGATTTATAAATGAAAATTACTTTTTATTAGACATAAGCAAACAAATAATGAAAATATTATAAAATACTAACTGACCCGGCAAACGTTGTTTTACCATATAAAATAATGTTTGAGGTAGACCACTCTTATCACTTAGGGGTATGAAAAACAGATTACGACCTATTCACAGACCTACCAAATATACAAATAAAATTTCATAAAAATCGATCAAGCCGTTTCGGAGGAGTATGGCAACTAACATTGTGACACGAGAATTTTATTTAAGTATATAGATTTATTTTGCTTCATACTCACATGAGATAACACATAAATAGAAGTAAAATAAAGAAAAATAAAAACAAAACTATAAAAAGAGGTAGGGTAGAGGCAGGCCAAGAGCGTCCCCGTTGCGGTAAAAAAAAAAGCTTTTACACCTCTTGTTGGCTCTCACTTTGGGTTAGAGTGCTTCAGTTATTATTCTGAGGGTTAGAGTAGAGTAATCTCTTATCTTTGAAGACTAGTAATAAGTTGTAACTTCCTTACATATTATAAAACAAAGTCCCCCGCCGCGTCTGTCTGTCTGTCTGAACGCGATAAACTCAAAAACTAGCGAACGGATTTTCAAACGGTTTGCACCAATGGACGGAGTGATTCATGCGGAAGGTTTTAGTGTATAATTCATTAATGTTTTGTGTAAATTGGCTGAAATTTGACGATTATTGTTGAAGAAGTCGGAATAAATCATGGCGACTGGGAGCTTTACTGGCGTGCGCTGCCTAAACCGAAAAAGATAGGTACAGTACCGACCAAAAGTCCATGAGCAATCTCACAAAGCAATAGACTGACGCTTCGGTTTGACTTACGACCTTCTTCTATAAGTTGTTACAATACTGTAGACACGCACATTACACACACACACTCACTTTGTCTGCAACCAATGACTAGTTCAATAATCATCATTCGTTTTTAGTTTCATTCGTCTTGTTCACATAAATATTAAAGTTTAGCAGGTAGACCACAAAAAACTAAGTAAATTATTTCGATTTCTGTGGGGTAGATGCAGTTTGTTACGAGTATTTAATTAATAGAACTTTTTTGGTTCGTGGATAATATTGGTGACGAGTATTTAGCGCAGTGTTGTGGTTATTATTATCAAAAAGCAGGCATAAAATATATTGAAGAGATCAGATCAGATCAGAGAATATGATTGCGCTGCGTAAAAGTGAAGTGAATATCTAATGAAACCGGACTAAGTGTGAGTGTTATCATTTATATATTTCATATTTTACTAAACATAATCTTAATCAAGGGTATTGTTGATAGAACAGAGGTATTGTTGAGACAGAAGATGCCTTTAAAGTTTTAAATTCATTGTGAGGTTTAATTCGATTAGTGAATAATAAATAATAAGGTATTATGTGTAATAAAAACAATGTTTTTCTTTGTTCTAGAGAAATACTGTGAGGGTTAAGAGATATGAGGAAGGGGCTTATTATCGAGTAGCAGTGACGTCAAATGGTGAATGAAACAAATGGTTTCATACCAACGAGATATTTTGCTGAATTATTAAAAACACGTCATTATGAACCGTTCGCCGTGCACTCTGAAGGCTTGCATCACTGAAGACCAGCTAGAAAACCGTTTTTGACCTTAAAATATTGACCGTACCAACTTAATAAACAACAGATTCGTTATTGCATGAATTTATGGTAACGAATTTTTTAAGCACGTTTCAATAGGGTGTTTGTCGTATTTCTTGCAGATATACCGAAATTGTTTAATATTATTTTAGTAATAGTATTATTTTAGGATTAAAATTTGAGGTTTAGTTTCAATCTTCTTTTCGTAAAGAAAATGAATACTTAAGCTTTAACCTCAATAACAACCAATATTTACTAAAGTCAAATAAAATGTAAAATAATTAATACAAATAAAATATAAACAAACTGCCCATATTTAACCTTAAAATTACCTATTCTGTAAGTAGTTTTTTACATTTTAAGTAGTCTAATATTCTTATTTATTACTTAATTACTTCGACCATGATCAAAGCTTAATATTTTTAGGGTAAAAAAATCCATTAAAAATTTAAAATATTTCATAATTTAAATATGTCAAAATAATACAAACTGCTTCTAAGTTTCTTGACATCTATTTCACATCTTATTCAGCTGAAGTAATGATAAATAATTGTAGCAGTTTTTTAACTTATATAAAATAAATATAACGAATAAACATATTTTTTTAATTTTGTTATCATATATCACGCATTTTTTATTCTAAAACCTTTATTGCAATAACAACATAAAAAAGCAGCAATATTTAAAAAATATTATTATCGAAAACAAAAATAATAATATTTGCAAAAAACCGCACTGTGTTTTACGAGATTAGAACCTGAGGCAGTTTGAATTCCATACCAACGCTTAACGCTTTCTGCTATCTGCACTTGTTAAGTTACTATCGAATTTTAGCAATGCCATTAACTGGTCAAGTTCACGCGCATAGTGCGTGTGTGCTAGCATGTTTAAAGCGACGGAAATATATTGTTGTTTCGTGTAATGCAAAACTGCGTTATCTGTGGTGTGTGTATCGTGTTGCTTACACATACAAATGTACGAGCTATACCGCGTGTTCACAGCAATACGACTCTTAGCGTGCTCATGCACTTTTGAGCGCTTACTGTACATCAAATTTATGTTCTACGGTATTGTTCATCTTAAAAAGTTAGGCATACGTCTATCTTGTAAGGATAACCCACAATAACCATTTTTATCTTTCAGAATTTGATAAAAATGTAATTGTTATTTCCGAAGCTTTTTGACCGGTATAGTATTAATCCTTATCCAAAAAAATAAGTTATTTAAATTGGGCATTTAATTTAGATTAAAATATGACTGGACATCATATAATTTAAATGAATAGTTTAAAAGATATCACAGTTTCAAAATTACGCGGAGCAACGCGGGCGCAGCGGTAGGAGTCAATGACGTTTTCCTCTGTTAATAGGTATAAAATCTCGGTAGTACGTTCCCGTGGGATATTTTCCGACATCCACGCGGGCGAAGCCGCGGGCAAAAGCTAGTATATTTATAAAACAGTAATTAGGTTTTACGGTAGGTACTTTAAGGTATGGTCCGACATTGAATTATTAAAGTTCTGTTTAGAGTTTCGTCGCGGATTACCTCCTCCCGAGTAGGTAACAGTTTCTCAATTTACATACATTCGCTGCTGGATTCCGGCTGGCTGGCTGGAAAGCGGCGACGCATGAATTGTCCATACAAACGTAATATCTAAATTATTTGTAATTTTGGCATATTTCCACCATATTATGTTGTTATTCGGATTTATAGGCTCCTACATCTTTTTTTTTTCCAAAAAACTTTTCTAAAATGAATTTTAAACGAATTTAATTTCGCACATTTTTACAGCGTAAATGACATGTTTTCATATTGTTTTTTCTGTATTATAAACAACAATATTTACAATATTGTTTCTGCAGAAGCATCTCATATTATCAAGTTACAAATTATCGAAAAAAAATCGAAAGCTAGTAGTGCTATCGCGTCAAGCAATAATTGTCAATGTGTGCGTGGTGGTAGTATTGCTCACTGTAGGTGTATATCGCTCTGACAGGCACGCACACTAGCGTAACGTGCTTAGAATTGAATTTTGCAAACATCTCGATTTGTAGTTACGAGCCGTGTTCGCAGAAGCGACATTAGGTAGGACAACAACAAAAAATTCGTAGAGGCTGTTACGCCGTAGCCGTAGTCGTAGCTCGTAGGTTTCACATGCCTACGCCGTAGCAAAATGATTTACTTTCTTTCTAACATGAAGACAACCTCTATGGATGTGGGTATGAATTGATCAGCGGTATCGCCGGCGAAATTTTATCCCGCAATGGATTTTCAACGCTCTGCTTAGGACCGAGAGTTGAAAATCCATCACTGTATATTTTTGACGCACTGGGATGCACTCTGTTGGATTATCAATGCTCGTCTCAACACCGAGAGTGGAAAATCCAGTGCGCGATAAAAGTCGTCCGAGCAAACCTAGACCTCCGAAGTATCTAGCTCTAGAAGTCACCTCTCATATAGATTTTGTGTTTAGGTGGCTTACAGCTAATACAGAAGTCATGGTGAAGTAATGAAGTAATTACGACAAGCTATTTTCAAGTATTTTAAGATCTTACTTCAGTGTGGGATAGAGATGGAGCTATACTGGACATATAGGTGCATCTCGCCAGGTGGTGCTAGACCCCCTGAACTGATATTTGTGATCATCTATATCGGAGACCTTTGCCAATGTCCAACATGAAGCTCTTTCTTCTGATAATAATAAATGATGTGGTGTTGATAAAAAGCGATAAGATAATCAACTGCAGAAAATACCTACATATCCTAAGCATGAATTACTGAACGGTATCTCACTGATAATATTAATTGCTACCTACAACATTAAAATAAAGCGTAAAAAACTATTGAAAGACCCAACCTCGTGCTCGTTAAATCGCTATCAAAGTAAAGAATTAAGTATCATGAGTTACTCACTACCAGGCGATAATTATAAAAAGATGGTTATATTAAGATAATTGAAACGCAAAACTCGTCTGTAAAGGTTATCTGTTTATATTGACGTTACTTTTAAAACGTTTGTTCTTATTCAGAGGTCAGTTACCCGATAGGAGATATGATTTATTTTATTGCGGCAATAATTAACATTTTTATAACATTCGATTGTTTTAATTACGTTAATCAGGTCGTGGCCCCACTGAACGCGAGGCGGGGCGTTAAGTATACGTGCCGATAGTGTAGGGTGGTGTACTACTTAGTTGTGAGTAGGTACGGCAAAAATGAAGGGTTTATCATTCGGTTTAGCAGGCGTTCGGTTTGATTAAATTCGACGAGATTCTGGAGTATCTGTAGACTGTGTGCACTGTTCTAGAGCGTAGGTTATACTTATACTCTTTTGACCGTGAGCGCTCATATACACGAGCGGCACGTTGCCAAGCAACAGCAGAAGCAATTGCAACCGTCAACACTAGTCGGCGTCAGCCGTAGACGCATCGGGCGGCTGTCGTCGACGCGTCGGGCGGCTGCCGTCGACACGTCGGGCAGCTGTCATCGACGCGTCGGGCGGCGGCCGTCAACACGTCGGGCGGCTGCCGTCGACGCGTCGGCAGCTACCTTCGGTAACGTGTCGCTCGAGTATTTGAGTATATACGTGCTCAAGTACACGGCAGGAGTCGACACTCGTCGGCAGCTGCCGATGCCTCTGCTGTTGGCAACGTGTCGCTCGTGTATATGAGGACTTGGACGTTTATTTTTAAACAAACAAGATGTAATCAAATAGTGAACGTAGATAAAGTAGGTACGTTCCTTCATAATGATGATGGCAACTTTTGCTAGCCTGAACTGGGAATCGAACTGATGGTACGAATCACAAAAACATCCTGTCATGTTATGGCATAAATGAATCGACAGTGTCAATCAATGATGGTACCTACAGTCAAATGGAAAATTGAACTAACCTACCCCAAAAAAAGTACATAAAAACAACCGACTTCAAAAAAAAAACACTACAAAGTGAAAAATAACTTTAATTTCGGAAGTCGGTGTCTTTGGTTTTGAATTATCGTTCTTTGTCACCGACTTCCGAAATTAAAGTAATTTTTCACTTTGTAGTGTTTTTTTTTTTGAAGTCGGTTGTTTTTGAAAAAAGTTTTTATTTTTCACTTTTTGGTTGTGTGTACCTACCCCACACAAATTCGAATACCACTACCTGCTATGTAAATAACAGTGACAAGAAGTTATCATAAATATCATCCACATACTAAGTGGGAAAAAATACGTATTATTGAAGCTAACTCAAAAACTACCCAAGCAAAGTTAATAAAATTTATATGGGACCACCTCTGAAGTATGATCTACCAAACAAAAAAAGAATCATCAAAATCTATTCATAATTGGCAGAGTAATCGCGTAACAAACATACAAAAAAAAAAAAAACGTACAGACGAATTGAGAACCTCCTCCTTTTGGAAGTCGGTTAAAAATAGTTACAAAACTGATATATATAAATTGCATTAAACTGTATTTACTAAGCTAGCAACAGTGTTTTATAAGCCGCTCGCTTACGTTTATAGTAGATAGTGTTATTATTCGTACCTACTATAATAACAACACCTCTGTATCTTGTGTTTATTTTAGACTTTCATGTACCTACATAGAAATTCGTCTGGAGTGACTATTCACTCCAAACGAATTTCTACCTATGTAGGTACCGACAACGATCTTTTGGTGCGTGGCAAAAATCAGAAATAACGCCGCCATCTCTTGTTTTTAAGGTTCCGTACCTCAAAAGGAAAAAGCGGAACCGTTATAGGATCACTTCGTTGTCCGTCTGTCTGTCAGTCTGTCAAGACCCTTATTCTCAGGAACGCGTGGAGGTATCAAGTTGATTTATATATATCAACTAAGTAGGTCTACGGTCTCTTGGAACTCTAAAAAAATCAAGCTTCTAAGTCAAAACAATAAAAAATACGGCCATTTATGAGATATATTTTGATACTCTCAAATAAATCAAAACTTATAGGGTAATTCAATGTATGTACGTAATAGTATGCCAAACGTTTTATACGAGTAGCCTGTGGGTCAGCTGTACTCAAAGATCGATCAATGCCTTGCGTGTCCAGTATAATAATGGATTCAGGATGCTGCTGGGGCTGCCCCGCTTTTGTAGCGCTTCGGGCATGTTTGTGGAGGCTCGGGTTGATGGCTTCCATGCTATAATGCGCAAGCGAACCTCCTCCCTACTAAGCAGAGTGCGGGGCAGCACTAACAGTATCCTTCAAGTAATTGCTGAGAAGTATGACTCGGCAGTCATGAAGGCTTTCGTTCGGATTCTGGTCAGATAGCGTGGCAATCTATCCTGAACTCGAGCGGGAGGTTTCATGACTGCTTACACTTTTTATGTACCTACCTTTTTGTAATTTATGTCTGTACTAACATAGCTTGTAAGATAATTCATGTAACTAACAATTATTGACTTTGTCTGAATAAATAAATAAATAATAATAATAATAATTCCCGTTGACCTAGAATCATGAAATTTGGCACAAGTAAAGAAAAACGTTCGAAAATCGTTAATTTGTAATTTTCACATTCAAATATATATTTTTTGCGATTACTAACTTCCATTTGCAGTTGGAGAATTGACCGTGACGTATATCGATGTATGGGAGAACATTTTTTCAACTACAAAACACGAGCTAAGTAACTTTTATAGGTAGATCTCTACCTCGGACCTGCTACCAACCTAGTAGTCTAGCTAATCTTTTCACCACAGCAATAAGATCTAGTCCTAAAGCCCGAGCCTTCACAAAGACAAAGAAACATGTCTTCTTTAATATGTTAGGTATTCCACAAATTCCGTCCGCTCCCCGCTCGCAACCGCACCGCGTTACATCTTTGCTCATTGACGCAAACCTCCACTATTGTTGCATGACAAGCTAAAAATAAAACTCTTAACGGAAAATAACTATAAGTAATATTTATGTTTATATATCAGCAGCAATGATCCGATATAATAATATCAGGGATGACCTCTAGAGAATTATTGATAACGTTGTGAAAATCCATGAATTGTATTCCCAGAAGATGGAAAATGTGTTTGTTAGGACCAGCACACATCGGCGGACAGCACTGCACAGGATTTATGTTTAAGTGCAATGTATGTCTGGCCACGCAAGTCTGCAATGGAATAAATGGGCAACCCCAAAAAGTTTTATATATGGTATACTTTTACATCACTCAGTTATGTCAATTTCGGGGTGTTATGTAGATCTAATGATTTTGATATTTTGTCTTTTGATTTTTGCATAATAGATTATGTGTAATAGACTCTGTCGTACTTAGAGCATTTATGCTCTAAGATGTCGTACCTATGCTCTACCTCCATACGATGACAAAACTGTATCAAATCCACATTGCATCGTGCTAAAGTGACTATTCTTTACCAGGAATAAATCAGAATATAAACAAAATAACCAATCAAAAACAAACAAAGTATCAAATTCTTTTTTCGTAGGACAGGATGGTGTTGCCGTCTATAGATTATCAAATTCCATCGATTTTTTACTTATGCAGACTTAGCGTGGCCAGACTACTTATCCTTTCTATATAATTACTATATTATGTTAATGCTCGGAGAACGACCTTGGAGCATCCAGAAGCATATTGCTTTGCAACAATTTCTTTCAAGCACTGAAATATGAACTTTATATCGATTACATAAGTGTTAAAATACAATGACAAGTTTGAATCCTCTGCTGTGGCGATCCCCAGTGGGTACTAAGCCTTTAATTTAAATACAAAATAATAATATGGTACTGATGACGACCAGCATTGTCCGCCTCACAAGTTGTGACATGCGAGAGCCGTGCGTATGTACTCAACTATTGTTTAGAATCCCATATCTCTTGGGGTCTTGTAAAGACGCATTAGGAAAAGGGAAACAGCAATCCATTGGTTACTGATTATGAGACAATAAATCAGATGTTTATGTCAATAGACACTATTTATCGTGGCTTGTCAAACAAATGGCTTCACTACAATAATATTTGCCAGACAGCGAATCTTCTAGCAAACTGGAGAGCTTCAATCGGATAGATGGACTCCAGTCATTCGTAGATTTTGGGACCATATTCTAGTTCACAGGTTTAAAATAAAAACGACTCAATGTATAAGTTCTTAATGTAATTTATTGCAGACACAAACTGTTCAGTCCAGTGACCCCGCCGAACTGAATTTGGTGTACCACCCACATTTTACGATCAATTACAAAATTACCTAACATTATGTACAAGTAAACTAAGAACTTACTCGAATAAAATAAATAACCAATTTCTTCTAATAACTGAGTTACGAGCAAGATTACAGCTATTTACGTCGTTTTTACACAGACTATGCACGGTATGCTACTTTCTTGCACACTGCCAGCGGAATTGCAAACTTCAACCTTATTTTAAGGCGTTTAGAATGAACTAGGAATATAAGTTATACTGCCAATTTATGATTATGGCCCCAACATGAGATAACAATTAAATTCCACTTCACTCTAACTTGGATTGATTTATGTAAAATCATTGTGATCAGAGTATTTTTACCAGTATTCAAAAACCAGTTACAAAATTGATTATATTTACTATAGGCACAGTTCATTGAATTGGGAATATATAAAAAGGCTGTTTACTTAAATATCACGATGTTCATAATGCAAAAAAGTCGAATACCCTGCATGTTGGGTTAGCGCAAGTCAGCACATTCAAAACGAAAACTTTGTTTTTTTTTTTAATGATAATCGTATGGCAGTTTTACATTTCCACAATATTTCCATCTGTAGTGAATTTGGACAACTGAAATGGGTTGTGTTAAATTAAAGCTATAGCATTTTCTATTAACAATACTGTGGGAAGATTGCGAGCCGACCAACTTGCGCTATATAAACGATTTAAATACAACATAAACAAAAAAAAACATCAATTTGTTTTACATTGTGTTTATAAAATACGAGATCATTGTTTTATGTGTAAAATATATACCATACATCGTTTTTAACTCGGAGCTTAGATAGACTCGACGACTTAATACGACGCACCCCTTATATCTTATCAAATATTACTATAACTCTTCCATAACTAAAGATATCGTCGTCTCGCTCCGTTGAATATAAAATGAAAACGACAGATAATCTTAACAAACTCAATGAATCAGCGTTTTCAAGCACGTGTGTGCAAGCATGCATACATACTTGTACGCACACAATGTGCACTGACATAAAAATGTGCAAATATAAATTCAGAAATACGTAAGTACGTTTAAAACTTTTATAGAAAGACATGCTTATTGCAGCGCCAGTTTGACTCCCAACATCACTGACAACTTATAATAACTAGCTTCGTTATTGCGACGGGTCAAACCCGATATATGTGCTTGAGTAAAACCGTAAAAAGTTATATTATATAAAGTTTCACTATGTTTTTTTTTAAACTAGCATCGGTAAGTACCTTAATAAAAGCGCTTCGAAATTAAGTCGTCGACCCTCACCTTTTATTATCACTCGAGAGTCTTTTATGAACACAGCTGGTGTGATTCATGACAGAATTTATATCAACATATAGAAAAATATACCTACACTACATTTGCAAACCAATTGTTATATAACATTACGAAAAGACAAGACTATCAGAGGTTTTGACCTCATTAGTGTAATGTAATTTCGACATTTCCAATGTAATGTGCACTGACCATGTGTAATCATTATCGTCAAAGAGGACTCTTTCGATAAAAATAAATAATTATAATTGATATTAATCACATTATTGCTTGGTATCTTTGGAAACAATGTTGATTACACGCGATCGTCGCAGGTGACACATTTTTCCTCATCAAATGATAAATAACAATAAGTTAACAACAAATGCGATTGCACTACTCGTCTAAATATTTTAGGAAAATACCAAACAAACAATAATAATATAGAAATAATATTTGTGAAACGGAAAAGACCATTAAAATAAAGATCACCAATAAAATGTGACAAACGCGTGAGAAACGCAAAATTTTGGTAACACGTGCCTTCTAAATACCGACTGATTTCAATTGGATGCTGTCTAAAATTTCATAATTAGAGAATACATTAAATCCTGAGCGATCCTGCGTTCTCAAAACACTTTCTAATTGAAACCAGCTCGAGATGTTTAGCAATCGCAGTTAGAGTAAGGCCCTTTGTAGACGGCACGGTTTCTTTACGGTACGGCGTATAATCCGCGCCGTAGAAAAAACGTGTCTGTCAACAAGTTGCCATAGTGATCCATACAACACTTACGACCGTGCCTACACGCAGCGAATAAACCGTAGTTTTTCACGACAAAAAACCTGTGTACAAAGGGCCTTAGACAAAGAGACAGAGCTCTACATTTATAAGTATATCTCTTTCGCTCCGCGAATTAAGATATTATTAACCGAGCAGTGCTTAGAGCACACACTATCACCTCATACCTTACGTAAAAAAAAAACGGAATAATACGTAGTAACAATACAAAAGTGTAATAATAATAAATTAAATGTAATTAAAGTGATATTTACATAAAGTAATCTAAATAACGTAAGTGTTAAAATACTTTTATAATGAGTTATTAGTAAGTCCCTGGGGGATGTCAATTTGACTAAACTTTAAAGTTTCACGTTATAGCTCGCGACTGACGGGTGTGGCTGCGCTGCATCATCTATTCATTCCTAAATTCCTTACTAAAAAAATATAACAGGAATCTATTTTGGCTATGCTATTAATTTATTCTCTTATATCAGATAAACAATCAATGATAATCTTCTAAACAATTTAGTTGTTGTTTAATTGTGACAATAATAAATCTTTACAAAAAATGATATGTTGCCTTGACCGAAGCCACATCCTCAGGCTGAGCTTATAAAATGGAAGCATAGTGAAATTATTATAAGTAGAAAATAATATAAAGTGTAGCGGGGTACCTATACCGAAATGCCCTTATTAATTTGACTATTTTATATCTGATTATGACGCACCACAGATTATACACAGCGCACTAAATGTATTTCACAACCAGAGCCCTGCGTCACAGGGAGAAAGCTACGACATACAACACATGACAAGTTAAATGATACATCTCTAGGTCCGTGTTACTATTACAAGCAGTCATTTAATCCATAATTCCATTATTTCCTCAAATTAGTGGAAATTGCAAGATTCTCTCTGTTCAATCTATAAGGCACAAAAACAAACTTGTCGACGCACTTTTATCATTTCGTAGTTTTCTGCAATTAAAGCTTGTTTCGACATTAACAAATCTTGTATAATACACGAATGAAGTTCTCGCATACAACGTGTGGTGCGCCATACTGCTGACCTCGAAATGCTCTTCACCGCACAACTCCATCCCAAAATTTACACGCTTGGTCCTGTATTTACAACAATTATAATAAATTCAAATTTAACTAGATATTTACATGGCGCCCGGCGCGCGGCGTTGCTGCGAACTTTTGTAACAAAATCAAGAAAATAATGTTACTTACTAAGAAAATTTTCGGTTTATCGGTTAACTATTAAAAGTGTGAACTCAGTTGGAACAAGAACGTAAGTTAACAACCGCTCGGGCGAGTCGCGTGCGTG
Organism: Agrochola litura; assembly: GCA_949152395.1. NCBI lineage: Eukaryota > Metazoa > Arthropoda > Insecta > Lepidoptera > Noctuidae > Agrochola > Agrochola litura. The sequence goes on along the minus strand of OX424490.1, from coordinate 31,548,472 downwards.
CGGCGCAGCAACGCGCTTGGCCTTACGCCTCGGTGGCGACGGGCTCGCGCGCGTGGTGGATCTTCACGTGCTTGTTGTGGTTGGACTTGTTGCTGGACGTCTTGCCGCAGATGTTACAGGCGAAGGGCCGCGCCCCGCTGTGCACCTTCATGTGCTCCGACAGGTAGTAGCTGCGGTGGAACGACTTGCCACACTCGGCCACCTTGCACACGTACTTCTTGGCCATCTCGTGCTCGCGCACGTGGCGCTGGCAGTTGTACTTGCGGATGAACTGGCAGCCGCAGTAGTTGCAGGTGTAGGGCCGCACGGACTTGTGCGCGTTCATGTGCGAGATGTACTCGGTCTGGCGGATGAAGGCGCCCTTGCACAGGCTGCACTTGTAGGGCTTGGCCGAGCGCGACGCGTGCGTCCAGCGGTGCAGCTTGAGGTTCCACTTGGTGGTGAACGACTTGTTGCAGATGATGCACATGTAGGGTCGCTGCCCGCTGTGCGTCTGCAAGTGTGTGCGCAGGTTCGAGCGCAGGTACACCTGTAACACGTGGGCGACTGTTACTGGAACTGCTACAAGTTCATCTGACTGAAGTCAGAATTTATCGCAAGAGTAATAAATAAACTGTTGTGAATTAATTAAAACAAGACTTGGCCTGCATTAGCAAGTTTTAGTATTTTATTAAAAATCAAGAAGTCAACAAAAATAGATACAATAAAATAATTGTATATGAACTCAAATTATGTTAAGTTGCTAAAAATGAACGTTTTGGGTACAAAAAACGACATCGGTTGTAGAAAGTGGACTGACCTGCTTGCAGACGGGACACTGCACGTTCTCCTGCTTGCCCTTGTACCGGTCGGCCAGGAAGTACTCGTTGTGCGAGCGTCGCACGTGGCGCGTGAGCGAGGCGGCGTGCACGAACTTGTCGCTGCAGTACAGGCACGCGCGCGGCCGCTCCGCGTGCGTCTCCTGGTGCCAGTGCAGCTTGGCGCGCGAGTGGAACACCAGGCCGCACTGGCACACGAAGTCGCGCACCTTGGCGCGCTTGGACAGGTGGTGGCGGTCCCTACACATTCAGTAATATACCTATATCTTTATTTGCTTTTAAATATAAATATTTATTTAAATGACTGTATCTAGGCCGTCCGCTGCGTTCGGCGGACGTCCGTGACGGACGGTCCGCGAGTGAGTTTCTGGAACACAGCATCGCTACGTGGCGCGGGCTGTCCGCCGTAAAGTTATAGAATGTCCCGTCCGCGCCGCGAGCGGACGAAAGCGAGACAACCTTATATCCTAATTAGATTACACAATAATTTTATAAATCATCCTATTAGAAAATCACGTTCTAAGACATACGAGACATACTCACAGCATGATTATTTATAAATAAAATTGTAAAATCGACCTAAAATTATACGTTCTCTAAACTAAAATATACACAATAAGAATAAAAGATCTGTACTTAAAAAAATATAGGTAACACAATTATTTGTAAACAAGTCAAACAACAAACTGTCTAATGCAATATTTTGACATATTCTTTTTAGTTTTTTTTTTTTTAATCCTTCATGAATATATCACATAAAAAGTTTGCGTACTTTCGAAGGAGTGTACATATTGCAGAACGCGAGTATTTCGAGTTCGTGAACTCTCATTGATATCAATTTCGGCACGTGACTTCCAGGGACCAGTATTTTCTTTAATCAACTTGCGCTTAACGTTTTGCTAAGAGCTTGGACGCTAAACCTCAGTCATGTGTTCGCGGATGAACGGAAGACGATCATGTCAAAATGTCAGGAGTTCTGTGAGATGAGTGTATGAATTTTTGCCTAATTTTGCCTTTAGCTAATATAATTGGCAGATTGCGGTTTTAAGTGAAAGTCAAAAATAAATAAAGAGTTTGTAGCGGTTACACTGCCACATACGAACTACGCATCATAGACATGACGTCACACAAATCCTACATCGCGCAGTTAGAGTTTACCGAGCGATCGACATACATACAAGATTTCAACTTCAAACCGATGGGCAGTTGCCCGCCAGACACAACACCCGTCTGGTCGGAGGATCCTCCCTTTTCTGTGGTGGATGAGTGAACTTTACACCCTGTTCCTCATACACCTAAAAGTTCATCACAGAGAACATGAGTCGGGCTAGTCGTCGGCACCCACCTGTGCTGCACCATGTTGGAGTACCGGCGGAAGGTGTCGTCGCACACGGTGCACTTGACGGGCGCGCGGCCCGTGTGCACGTTGTGATGCTCCGACAGCTTCTGACGCGTCACGAAACGTTTCTCGCACACCTCGCATCTGGAATAACAAGGGAATTAGGTTAGAAATGTGGGTTTTTTTTTGTTACAGCTTTGAAAGGGTTAACGTGGATTTTCAGTCACTTATTCTTGCCATCATTGTGATCATTTTTTGTACTGGACCATGCCTGGATAACCACCTGCACAATCCAACGAGGCTAATGACAGAGTCTTGGTAGCTTCTTACTGGTTGGACAACGTTTGAGTAGTAGTATAAGAAAATAAGAAGATAATAATTATAATTACACAACAAATTAATATTGAAAGAGCACCAACCACACTTACTTATAATTCTTAATTCCTAGATGTGTCTTTATATGCAGGGACAGGTTGGCTCTTCTGAAGAAGCACTTGCCACACGTGAGGCACTCCAGGGGATGTATCTTCAGATGAGCGTGGAACTGCGCATCAGTACCCTGGTCTACCTTACACGTCGGACACACGTAGTCCTTCCGTCGGCGCTTCACCTCCTGCTTGATCAGCCGGTCTACCTCGATCTTCGGCTTGGCTTCCTCAACTTGAATGCTCTCGTAAACTTGGAGGATCGTCGACGATATCACGTCTTTTGAGTCTAATGGTTGTAGTAAGTCTGGAATGGGGAAAAGTAGATTAAGTCAACTTGGTAAAAGAAAAAGTGATCACAGAGATACCAACAGCAATAGCTAATTAAACAAAGGAGCGTATCCGTTCTTTACGCCGATTGCTTAGTGTTCTAGCACAAGGGCAGGATTTGACCATGTCTATAATTATTATTATCTAGTAAATAAAAACATTCGACTTTATGATGGCATTGATATGAGGATGTTGATATTGATTGTGTGGGGAATGATTTCAATGAAAACTGAGTGAATGATTACGCGAAGGGCGTCAGGAGAAATGGACGAAGAAAACATTTACGTCGACCCTGGGTCAAGGGCGGGCAGGAGAAGTTGACATTGACGCGAGAAACATTGTTTGAGTAGTTCACTATGTAGCATGTTCGAAAATTTTGATTGTGGAAGGCGCTGGTATCTGTGACACATTGATTTTTTTCATTAGTACAGGCATGATACACTTTTTTTGTATTGTTATGAATGTAATGACAGGAATATCAAATGGAACCTACTTGTATCAGGTTTTTCTTCCTTCTTGATGGCTCGCGCTGTCACAAGCCTGCTGTAGGACGTCTTGCTGACCGAGCACGTGGGCAGCGCGTGCACTAGCGCCTTGTGCGCGCGCAGCTCCTTCAGCGACGTGCACGTGGCGCCGCACGCCGCGCACGTGTGCACGCGCGGCCGGCTGAACACTGGCGCCAGTTGTGGAGCCAGTGGCAACTGTAAATCTTCTTCGCTGCAAGTCAGATATTCCACATGTTAATAATAATAATATTATGGGCATCGTTTCCCGAGAGTTGTTTAGGATGACAAGTCTTCCTCATCGCCACGGTCTTTCCAATAATACTATCCGAGAAAACTAAAAAAAGGGAAACAATTTTTTTTTAATTCATACTTTAACATGTATGAATTGAAGAAGATGAAGACTGATAAGTTTTTAAAGCTTCCTCTCTCCTACTATTTTGCTGTGCCTAACACCGAATAAAAAACAAATAAAATCCGCGGTTGGAGGCCCTGTTAATAAATGCGCCAGACTGTCATGTAACAGAACCAGATGGAGGGAGATCATGAGGCGGGCAACGACTACACCTGCGATTGGACACAGTTCATTGTGACCACGACTGCTCTGTCAAGAGCGAAACGAAGAGAAGATCAGGGTACCTATTGTTCATTAAATTTTAAGCTGTGGTAGCAAGTAGACATTGTGAAATGCAATAAATGATTGATTACTGAGATGCTCATGATGTTAATGATCGTTAGTAATGTGAATGATGCATGCTCAAAAAGTTTGAGCTAACTACCAATATGGTTCAATTGCACGGAGTATCATCAAGTTTGTGCATTAAAATCTACCTATTTTAATAACCATAAGAATTCGAATAGCCTTGTAAAGTTTAACTTAATAATTATTATGTTTTTCCTCATAGAAGTGAATAATTGTATTATTTTTGAGTGAAGTAAAACATCTTTAAACCGTAAGTTTTACTTTAGGCGCGACAAATTTGGGAAACAATATTATTTTTCAATCAATGTCGTACAATCACCGAAAATTAAATAAATATGTGGACAACCTTCAATCGAGTATATCAACGATAAACACGTACCATACAGTACTCGGTCGTCAATACAGTACATCGAGTTCAACAAAAAGATTAGCTTTGTAAAGGAAAATATGGTGAGGAGACCAGCACCCTAATTGCGTAACACACTTTCAACCACAATCCGAGAGTTTTGAAGGATATTGCTAATCCTTTGCTTCATATATTTCAAAATGTTGTCTACTCAACAACGTAAATAACGCCATGAACAAGGGTGAACTGTCAAAATAAAACCCATTACGATCAATTGTCATTTTATGTGTGTAAAGCAATTACCCCACTGGACTTATGGTAAAGTCTGAAATCGCAAAACCATCTTGAGCAAGCGTGGTGATCAATGCTCATGCGTTTTTAGTACGAGAAGAGGCAATTGCCCTGCACTAGGACAATACTAGACTGGTATTATTATTATTGTAGATCTTCGCTCCTGTCACCCATACATGAATGCTTCACAGACACTTTTTAAAACAAGGTGTGCCATATTAACGGCCGGGTACTGCTAAAAGGGCTACATTACTAACATGGGCTCCCGCTTCTCGCTCGCGTCTACTTCTGAACCGTCCGACACCCAGCTCTCCCGGGCGATCAGATCGTAGGGCTCCGCGGGGGTCACCTCTGTGTACATCTGCGGAAATCACCACACAACTAAATAACACGTCATCTTAGCTCCCTCAACATTTACTATAGAATAAAAAAATAATCCTAACTACAAAATAAAAGATATCAATAGAAATGTTCTTTTACATATAAATCCATCACCAAGTTTATTTTTTTATATCACTATATTTCGTGCCACAACCATTTTTCGTTCCATTATCAACAGTTCTGTCATCTTACTGTTTTTATTAAATAATTATGTAATAATATACAGTATAACATGTAAAAGATTTGTAAAAAGACCAACTTACAGAAATAATTCATTCATTCATATTATGTATGCATGAAAGAAAATGATTGATTTGATGTTGGTTGGTTTATAAAATAAATAAAAAAATAAAAAATATTATTAGAAATTATAAATAGAAACTTTTCGTGATGAGGGTATGAGATATGACATTTTGAATAAAGAATAAGAACAAGAGAAGGATTGGTTTGAAATTGACTTTCATTATTTGAACATAACAAAAGATGCATGTTAGATAAAGTGTGGTGCAATGTCTTACCCCACTCCAGGGCGACTCCATGTCTCCGTTACTCTCCTGTCCGCTGAGCTCGCCGCGCGGCGGCATGCGCTCGTCGGCGCAGATGTTCATGGGTGCGTCACCCTCGCTGCGGCCCTCGCTCAGCACGTCCGCCTTGCTATCTCGCTCGCACCCGTCCACCTCCACATCCACCTGCACTTCTCTAACACCTAGCTCAGAATAATCTATCCCATTACTCTCGGCTATTTTGTAACTCTCGTGTATAAAGTTAGGCAGCACAAAGTCGTTGTCCTTCTGTGAAGGCTCACCCCAGAGGTACATACCGTCTTTAGCGCCCTCCTTGAACCCTGCCGCCTCGCGCTCGGCGTCGAACGCTTCCACGCGGTCAGGAGTAAAGTAATCTGCGTAAATATTGTCGCCGAAATAGTTCTCGTTCATCATGGTGACAAACTGTTTGTTCTTAGACGCCGCTTCGAGGTCCAGTAACTCCCTGTCGTTGGACTCCTCGTTAAAATCCTCATTGGACAAATTACCGTAGCTAATAACATTAATAGGTCGCAACGTTTCTAGAGGAGTCAGCATGCGGTCCGTCGTCACTGGCTCGTTACTGAAACCTCCTTCATTGCTTGAGTTTATTTCCTCCTTCACCTGAATCATATCAATATTGGCAGCAAACTCAGGCTGATTTAAATCTGCAGGTGCTAGTGGTTCAATGTCCATAGACTGTTCTGATGTGTCAGCATCAAAGTCATTATTTTCATCATTCTCCTTGATCTCCTCCACAGATATGGTTTGCAAGAGATTGCTCTTTTCCTTACAATCTGTCTTATCAGCTTGGTGCAGTTTGTTCATGGTAAAATTTTCTGGCGATCTGCAAGTAGATGATGTCGGAATGGTGTCTCTTTGTTCAGTTTTCTTTGTAATGCTCACAGGAAATGCCTTGACATTCTTAATCTGCAAAACTTTCTTGTGCTTCTTCACAAAAATATTGTTCAGTCTTAGCGTGTTGTGCCTATAAGGCTTCTGTGAAAGCTGAATTTTCTTTTCTGGAAGTCCTAGGTTACTATGGCTAACTTGATTACTATCAGGTTTAGGAGACATTGAGGTATGATCGGTTGAATTGTCGCCATTTTCTGACAACTCACTACAAGGTGATATGGAAGGCTTCTCATTACATATTAAATCTGGCACAGGACAGCTGTCTGAAAAGTCTGTGTCCAACTTACTGTCAGAACTTTTGCTTGGATTACCAACATTCTTTATCACAGAAAATGTATGGGAGACCATGCTGTCAGCACTGGACATTGATGAAGGCTGAGTGTCATCAGATGACAGTGGGTTGTTATCTTCTAGATCAGGCAGGATCTTGTGTGGTGATTCTAGACGTTCTACAGGATAGTCTGTCTCGTTAGTCCCAGTAAGATCCATGACAGTGTTAACCATGTTCTTGTGATGTTGCACAGGAACTTCAACCTTAATGTTGCTCAGAATTTTTAAACCTTTAGTACTGCCTGGCATTTCATATTTTGGGTCTACTGTCTCAATGGGTATGTCAGTATTTCCAACTGGACTGCTGGTGACTGGCAGTGGCACAGTGGACCTTGGATCTTCACAAATATTTTCATGACTTGGACCTATGAGTGGACCAACCTCAATAATAAGTGTTTTCGGATCAGTGATATTTTGTACAGATTTATCAATGTGTGCACTAGGCATGAGAGTACCAGACTCATTGTAAATGGATGTGGGACATGCTTTGTTCATCATTTGTTGAGGTGTTGTATACATACATGAAGTATTTCCAAACTGATCTACAACCATAACATTTTGATACATGGAGCTAGCTTGAGCTAAGTTAGAGACATTGTCGTGAGCACCAAGAACTGTGGGCATAGTAGTTATAAAGGGCTTACCATCTATGCTGTGCACCATTTCTCTGTAAATAATTTGGGAGTTTTGGGTAACAACAGTTGTTCCTGGAGTGAATGCACCAGAAGTCATTTGGTTCAGTTGGTTGCTAGCTAGAGGGGGTGAAGTGGTTTTGGTATCAATATGCATATGTGGGTTTGGTACACTCCCTGTCATGATCATGTTGTTTTGCACATTCTTCTGCATGAAAGTAGGTGCAGATGGCACCATAACATGCATGGGCTTGACTCCTGGACCTATATATTGCACACCACCCATATTAGTCTTAAGGAGTATGTTATTTGGTTTTGGGAGAACTTTAACAAGGTCATTCACTTTTCTAGGCACCCCTGGTAACAGTTTCACACCTGGCCCTGTCATAGGTGGCACATTGTAAGAAAATATATGGTTATCCATGGCATTGTTGTACTCAGCACTCCGGGAATACTTAATCTCTCTGTCCTCTTGTTGCTCTGGATAATAAACATACTGTGAATCATACTCTGGAACTGGAGGACACTGAAAGGTCTGCTGAAGCTTATCAGCTTTTAAATTAAATGGATTGTTTACATGTTGTCCTGTACCACCACCAGCAATGCCATGGTTCTCAAAGTTAACATCAAGCATTCTAATATCAGGTGTACCATTTCTAGATGTATTTGATACTGGTGTTGATTTGGAGGCTCTACTAGGTGTTCTACGCCAGTAGCGCTCATGTTCATTACTTCGTGATCCAGTCCACTTGGCACTGTCATCAGTGGCAGGTGTCCGTGACCTGCTCCTGTATGACCGCTCAGAATGTACCGGTGTGGAAGTCCTGCTGGCATAATTAGAGCCCTTGTTTGCTATATTACACAAAGCTTTTATAACCTGGTCTTTGGGATGGGTATCCAAGTGGGACTCCAGGGTTATCCCATTGTGCAAGAATAGTGTGCACACGGGGCACTGCACCACGAGTTGCTCCATGTTGACGTCACGGGGTGTTCACTCGGTGACAAAAGCAGCGGCCGCAGCCCCGCACCTCAACGTAGCGATCGTATCAATATAATGTCGTCACAGAACGCGCACTCAGTCCGCAGAAGCAGGCCGCACAATGTCCGTGACGCGCATATCTACTATTCACACGTAAGGTTCTCGCTCGATCCACAACAATACATATCTTCGTTGCACGTCGTCTCCTTATCGATCTGTCAGACAAAATACTTTGTATAAATATACGACACAAGTCCACAACATCACATTCTACAAACTTGTTCAACGTGCAAACAGAGGACAAAAGAAAACAAAACCCCGAGATAAAGGCCATTGAGACATAAAAAAGTCGAGCATTATGTACAATGAAGAATGAGCTGGATAACGATTTTGCACCAGAAACAAACGGTCAGGACTCACCTATTATATTTTTTGTCATGTATAGTCCATGACATCGATTACTCTAAATAGATCCGTTAATTATTTACGACTAAGCTAAATCTAAAAATATTTCCAAATAGTCAGACATATTGCAGACGTCTTGTTCACGTTCACACACAAACTTTTATATTCCGATACACGAACCCGAACATCGATATGCGCTCGTGGCGATGTGTTATAATCGAATTTCTATAGGTTTTTCGTAAACTGAGCAAATAACGCTAATCATGTATGCGTGAAACGGAATCAATTCATAGTCAAATCATAGAGAATACAAATAACTTCTTTATTTTGTTCTTTTGCATAATTACTAAGCAATGATTAATTATGTCGTGCTATGTACTATTTATGGAACAAGTATTTACGTAGTTATTAGAATAATATTATTTTACAAAGGAAACAAAAGATCTCCTTTTCATAAAATCGAAGATAGCTGAGCGCTGGAACGCGCTAAATAGGTCAATGACATTAGAGCTGTCCATCAATTCTTTGAAATGTATCGAATTACGATGTTATATTTGTAAATCGATACAGTATACCATTATTGATTCACAGGTTCTCGTGGGTTCTCATCCTATATTTTGATAAAGCTATGGAAAAGGTGTTTAAAGGCCGCTAGGCTGCACATATTAGTTTTGCAAGGACTAAATCAAAATCCAACATAATATTTACAAAATAAAATTCCTAGCAACGTTAGACCTGAAAATAAAATCGATATTACCTTTTGACAACCCAATGACACTTGAATTTTATTTCATCGCTGACTTTGACATTTCCTTCTTTGACAATTTTATGAAACGACAGCCCGTCAGACTCAGTCAGACTGTGACTGGAAAAATTTAATTTATTTCAATTAAATTTTTTTAAAGAAACAGGAAAAGCGTAGCGCAACTAACAAAGCTGGTTTAACCATTTATTAGGAAATTAACAGTATAATCAAAAATGTCTTACAACTTTGAAGAGCTAACTTGTAACGGTAATTGTAATTCCAAAATAATCCAAATTGTGTGTTGTGTTTTGCTCATTGCTTTTAAAGAAACCTCTCCTTGAAATACCTGGACGATGACTTAACTCATTTAGAAAAAAATACTACTTTTTGACCAAAAATATCTTGATAACAACAAATTGCTTCAGCAAATATTTGAAACTGAAATTATAACCTATTCTAATTTAATTTAATTTCAGAAGCAAAGGACATGCTCCGACAGTGGAGAGAAAGCAATGAGAGAAGGAGTGAAGATGTCATGGAGTTGTGGACAACAGTCTTCAGTGAAGACTTGGCCAAACTTGGCAATGAAAGTAGGTACCAGTAATTTTATCATTGTTTGTAAGAAAAACACAAGTTATTCAGTTTAAATCTACATCATTGGGCAACTAATGTGCTCAATAATCACAAATCACATAATTTTATAAGATTAATAAGTTTTATGAATAGAAAAAACTGATAGAAAGGGGTGAATTGTTTCGTGGATAGTGTTAGATGCTCATCTCATTACAGATGCTCTTGCGGGGGCAATATAATTGGAATTTTTACAGCATGTTATGTTATGTTTCTTTATTTATAAAAGTTTACAGCAGTCTTTTACCTTTTTTTTTTTTTTTTTTTTGTGTGGGAAATTATCAAATAACTTCTCCCGCTCTGGGTGGAGCGGGAGGGCGTGTCAGACTCTTACTGACTAAAACCCACCCGTGTTCCTTGCTATGCCATGTTGCCGGGGGCCACGATTTCCCCATCGGTTTTCTTCGAACCCCCGGCAGGCATTGGCCCTAGCAGACCCCGTCAATTCTGCTGACATCTCTTTGAGGCGCGCGTGGAACACAACGCGCCGTCGACCCGGGCTTGGTCCTTATCGGACGGCGAGCTACCCATTACCCACCGTCCGCAAGCCCGCGCCTACGGTGGCCGGAAATCTTCCTGCGATTCCCGACGCCAGCAGTCTTTTACCTGTAACTATGCCCCACACCTGTACTAACCACCTGCACCTGCCTGCTTGTGCTATGTTCCAGACATCGCCATCATCAATCATCTTATTAGTCACTGCCTAGCTTCTGTATTCTTTCTATCATCTCCATCAAGCCATATCTTTTTTTTTTTTTAAGTTTTTCCTGTAGTTTTATTTTATTTTATTTATTATGGGACAATAAACAGCTACAATATAAGATGTTTACAAATAATAATATAGGCTCATAAGTAGTATTAACAATATTGCAGCCCACTACATTATCCGTGCATATCTTCTTCCATTAACAAGATTTCCACAAAGGGGTCATCTAATCACGTGATGTTTTTAGCAAATTTTTAACCAGTCCCCCCCCCCCCCCCCCCTCCTCCATGGTGGTAACTTTTTAGACTGACCACTAAGTTAGCAAGTTATCTTAAAAACTACAGATTATTTTATCTTTAAACAGAAAAAAAGAAAGGAAAATATTATTTTTGGAGTGCCGCTTTTCGGTTTAAAAATGCGAGTTAAACAAAAAAAATAATACACATGATATCTCACTGCACCCACCCTCCCCCTTGTGATATTTCGTGATTTTTTCCGAACGGGGTTTTGAAAGTGAACATCGAACCTCACGTGATTTATGGACGACCCCAAATTAACAACATATTTATAACTTCCAGAGCATTTAGTGTTGGAGCAAGTAATTTACGCAGCCCTAGACTGCCACACATATGGCGTAGCGACATTGTGCATCTACCTGCTGTCCAACGAGTTTCCAGGCAGCATGCGTGTCATGAGATACAAGGCCGCTTTGTTGGAGGCTGAGGAAAAGTAAGTTATGTATGAAAGAAAGGGAGGAGTGTATCTGAGGGAGACAAAGATAATATTAGTAAAAGTAGATTAAAATAGATAGTGAGTGGATGCTAGTATGGTATTGGTAGCATGCTGGCTGCCACTGCCACGGTAGACTGCATGCTATTAATTGTGCTATAATTATACTTTGGGCTAACGCTAACTTTAACCTGCATATTTATTTGGATAAGGATTAATATCATGTTTATGAAAACACCTTCGCAAATAATGCATTATTTATTTGGTCAGCCAAACTTAAAAGATAGACATATGCTGTCGTGGACTTTTTTTTAGAAATTGTAAAGGGTAACAATTCTGTCATACATGATTTTTGCGAAACAAACCGTTTACGCAGCGCACACAGCGGAAGCTCTCAAAAGGAAAAAATCCCCCGATTTTGAAACATTCTTCATTGGTGCTCCGCTCCTATTGATCTTAGCGTGATGATATACAGCCTATAGCCTTCCTCGATAAATGGGCTATCTAACACTGAAATAATTTTTCAAATCGGACCAGTAGTTCCTGAGATTAGCGCGTTCAAGCAAACAAACAAACAAACTCTTCAGCTTTATATATTAGTATATATGTATAGATTATCCTATATGGCTGACATACTCACAAAGCCTGTTTTTGACATTCAGTGCAGTCTTTAACTACTTTTAATAAAAGTGAAATTCTGTGCTCGGACTACTTTCTTGGTCGAGTCACTAAGTGGTTATAATCATAACTCCTCAGTATGGAGTCCTGACTTTGTTTGCAGTTCAGGCACTGTTGTTTGGGTTTTTTACTGTCCCTAAGTTTTATGTTATCTCTCATTGGAATGTTTTGCTACAGTACATACAATAAATATGAACAACTTTCTCAGATATGAAGAAGCTTTAGAAGTGTTGGACACAATAATAAAAGCGGATGAAACCAACTCGGCGGCGAGGAAGCGCCGCGTCGCCATATTGAAGGCGCAAGGACTGGTCTCTGAAGCCATCAAGGAACTTGTAGACTATCTGAAGAAGTAAGTAGTTTTTTATGGTGAAATCAATTCAATGATAAGCCAACCTTTGTCTAAAGCGTGTAAGAATAAATATTCTTACACGCTTTAGACAAAGGTTGTAGGCAAAGGTAGTTATAAATAAATATAACTACCTAAAACTATGTATGAAAGAAAGAAATGAGACAATCGTAGGGAGGAGATATTATAATGGATTAAGTATTATGAAAATAGATGTGAGTGGGTCAAGTGGATGCTAGTATGGTGGACTTGGTAGCATGCTGGCTGCCACTACAGGCTCCATGCTAATAATTGTGTTTTTTTTTTATGAGTAACATGCAAACAAAATTTTAAAAATCTAAGTAATAAAATATGTGGGAGTGATTTCGTGAAAAGGGACGGAAGTGTGTCACAAAAAACCGGGGAAGCGCGCGCTATTTAATTTGACCAATGAGCGCGCGTGGTGCTAGAGTTGGCCGTCAGAAACGACCTTAACGAAGCCCCACCCCTTTAATGTTGCTTATTACCAAGGTGAGATGTCAGATATTACACATCTTATGCGGCTAGTGTAAGGCTCGCTCGTTTTTAAGTAATTATGTACGGTAGTAGGTTTACAAAGTTTATATTGCCTATAAATGTAGGTAACCCGCCAGTCTTTTTATAATTGACTGCTTTAAAACTATTCAATTCATATAGCATTCCTCCTACTCCTCATCTTTTTCAGACTGAATATAAGTAACTTTTTTTTAAACAACGATAGTGTCTTCATGCTATAATACAGTGAGATTCTGTACAGTATTTATTTATTTATTTAAGGATATTTTACAGTAATTAAAACTTAGTTATCATTATCCTGTAATACAAACTCATTACACGTAACCACAGCTTACATAGTAATAAATATTCAGGTTGAAATATGTCTTCAAATGCTGTAACATATATTAGAAACTATCCTAATCTGCGGTCCCCAGGTTCATGTCAGACGTGGAAGCGTGGCAGGAGCTGTGCTCGCTGTACCTGCAGGTGCAGGAGTACGCGCGCGCAGCATTCTGCGCCGAGGAGCTGATCTTGCACCAGCCACACAACCATCTGATGCACCAGCGTCTGGCTGACATTCGCTACACTATGGTATGTATAGGTTCATGTCTCGAAGACCCAGAACAGAAATGGTGATGAATGACGAGGAAAGCTGACTCTAAATAAACTGAGATAGAATCTATTCAATGACTTATTTTGGGTTCAAACTATGATAGTATTATTCAGTACCAATAAAAGTGCTTAGGTAATCAGATAAGCTTTGACCATATTAGGTTTAATGATTTAAAAAAAACCGGCCAAGTGCATGTCGGACTACGCACAATGAAAGGTTCCATAGTTCGAATGAAAAACACGTAGGAACTCTCCTATACATTCCAACTGCAAATGTAAGTTTATACGCACAATATTGAGAGATTTACCATGTAATTTTAAAACCATAGACTTCTTATAGGTTTTCCTGTAATCTATAAGTACAGAACAATTTTCTCTATTTTTTCAAATTTTTTCGTCGTGTGTGCCATTTTCATAGTGTTCGAGGGTGCTAAAGCCAATAGTGAGGTCAAAATTAAAAGTCAATAAGGCGGCTGCCACAATTTTCAAATTTTTCGTCATTGGTGTCGTTTTCATAGTTTTTGAAGGTGCTAAAGTCGATAGTGAGGTCAGAATATAAATCCAAGATGGTGGCTGCAAAAATTTTGTTTTTTTGTAAATCATACGTGAGAAGGAACTTCGTTCCTGACGGGGGTCCCCGACCGCACACGTTTTTTTTTTTTTAATTTTCTTATTTGTCTCCCAAAAGTGCCCCCATATTCAAAATTCTTTTACTTATTTACTTTACACGTCCGTGTTAGGGTGACAGAAATTCATGTCTACCAAATTTTAACTTAATTGGTTCACTAGATTTGGAGCAAATTGGCTGTGACAGACGGAAAGACACGAGTGATCCTATAAGGGTCCCGTTTTTTCATTCGGACGTACGGAACCCTAAAAGTAACTTGCAATGGTTGCGCCGCTAATTATTTTTCTGATATAATTATATTTAAGGTGCCATTTCTTACCTTATTCATTACTAGCTGCGCCCCGCGGTTTCACCCGCATAAGTCTCGTTCCCGTGGAAATATCGGGATAAAAAGTCACCTATGTCCTAATTCATGTGCCAAATTTCATTCAAATCCGTTCAGCCGTTTGCCTATTGGGTTGATAATATATAGTAATGCTATTATTTCAGGGTGGTGTTGAGAACATGGAGCTGGCCAAGACTTACTACTGCCAAGCACTCAAGCTGAACCCAGAAAACATGCGGGCTATGCTCGGACTGTTCTTGGTAAGTCGAACACTGTCATAGTATCATGTTAACAAGAAGCAATCTATTGAATAAGAATTTCAACTGTCTACCTATTACGGTTCATGAGGTACAGCCCATGAGTACAGACAAATGGACGGATGGTCAGCGGAGGCTTAGTAATAGGGTTTCGTTTGGTAACCTTCGGGTATGAATCCCTAAAAACCACGTGACGAGACAGCTGTCAAATAACTGACTAAATGTAATACCTGTCACTTCAGTTATCATGCTACGTCACAGTTGTACTCTTCAATTTAGCAATGTTTTATTTCGTTGACGTTTAGAAATTGGGCTCTTTATAATAGACAGATTACAAAATATTATAAATCAGACAAAAAAATTGTGCTCAAGCAGATACATCTACGAAAAGTAGTTTAAGAATAAACGATAAAGTTTAACATACATTAATAAAAGAGGAAACTATAGTAAAACACTCAAATAAATTTAATTTGGTTTTATCGTTTTTTAAACAAGAAAGTGTCATCTATAAAAACCCTTTTTATGATTTATTTACCTTTTTTTAACTACCTAAACTTGTGGAGTATAGCTCATTCTATAATTTTTGTTTGATATTGTGAAGTGAATAATGAAATAATTAAAATTGATACTAACATTTGTACGCCCAATGGCAAAGCTTAGAGAACTTACAAAAATTGTAACATCTCACACACCTGTGTATCTGTTACCTATGTTTACAAATAAATAATCTGAAAGCAATAAATACACTGAGACCATTGTTGTAGGCTTCTCAAAAATGCAATGGTCACAAATCAGTGTTTACGTACACTCGTACACTCTGGAAATCCTTGTCTAGTATTTAGAATGTCTAGTAATTTCAATATCAGTATTTTTTTGGCAATACTGTCCATGTTAATTTTAATTAATTACTGTGCAATTCCTACTTTTACCAAATACCTAATTTGTTAATCCATTGGCCAAAATGTATCTTGCCCTGCGTTGTAGTCGATGACTGCTGACTTGCGAAGAAAACATAATTATTATTAGTAAACTGTAGACTTCATCTATTGCTGGGCATGAACCTTTCTTTGTTTGTTTCAATCTGTGCCCGTTTCATGCAAGTTCTATCTACGATGGTTACCATAATCCTTTCATCATCATGTAGCGGAAAAATAACCATCACTGGACATAGGTGGAGTCCTATGTCCAGTAATGGTCTTCTTTCGCAAGCATCACCACGTAGTCACACAGTTCTTATTCGCTTCTCGCAGGTAACAAACAACCTCCTAAACCACTACAAGTCGGCCGGCAACAGCTCGAAGCGCGCGGAGGTGTGGAAGCTGTGCCAGTGGGCGCAGTCCTCGGCCGCGCGCCGCCAGAGGGCCGCGCGGGCTCTGCCGCCCACGCCTGACCTCACATCCATGATGCTTTCATTAGCTATAACTGAATAACACTAACAGAACACAACAATATTACTTTTATAGCCTGTTTCAACACCTCCCAGATAATTTATTAAAAAATATATTCATTTCGATTTTGTTCTGGTGGATAGTGCCTATAAGGACACTGAAACAGGCCCGTGGATAATGTTTAACATCCATGAACATGAAAATGTAACAGACATGGGTATCTGTCAGTTTGGTCGCCGGTTACTCTGAATATAGCGTGCGAAATTTACCAGCATTTAGCTGGATAAGTGCAAAAGGGACACAAATAAAATATTGATGATAGAAAGCCCGGTCTGTTTCCATTATTATTGTAGGTAATAAAAATGTATAGGAATTTAGGAAAACTATATTAAATATTAACATATAATAATTATAATATGAACTAGGTTATACAAATATGTTATTTTTTACAAAAGCACGGGTGCATTTATGGTGTATGGAATGTTTTTGGTTGTGTGTAAACTTTAAGTTAGTTTTATTTACTGGACTGTTCCTGTGAGTATAAATTATTTAAATTAAATTATGTTACCACCAACTTCTTGTTTTATTCATGGTCTCCGATGGAAAGACACCAACGCAGCTGAAATAGGTGGTAGACGTGGTACTAACCACTTCCCCTTCCTGTTTTTAACCGACTTCCAAAAGGAGGAGGTTCTCAATTCGTCTGTATGTTTTTTTATAAGTTAGGTCGTAAACTACCCCACAGGAAAGTACCCGTACTACCGGGAAAAAGTACCCAACGTCCTAACTCAGGTCATGGTCTACTCTTGTGTCTTTCATCGAAATCTGTTCAGCCGTTAAAGACGTGAAAAGGTGATAGACATACAGAGCCATTTATATTATACGTCGCCGCGAATCTCGGGCAACTATTTAAAAGGATTAATATTATGACGGTACCTTGCCAATTCATTTATGAAAATATTATGTATGTAAGGAAAACTACACAACTCTTTACTAAAATAAGTGAAAGACATAACTTTAATACTAGAAATAAAGATAAACTAGATCAACCATTTTTCAGATTATCTAAAGCACATACATCTTTTATGTGGTATTGTGTTTGTTACAACAAAATACCTTGTGATATATTGCAATTAAATGAAAGAAAATTTAAAACTCATTAAAAGTGCACTTTTTAGAACATGTACTTTTAATATGAGTTTTAATTAGAGGATTATATCCAAGATAAGAGTGCTTGGAAACATGCTGGTCCTGCTCCATAGAACAATTTAGAATCAAGACAAAATCAAACTGGTTGCTAATTTAATTGTAAAATTTATTATTTTGTGTTATATGACATTGATTTTTACATTCTCAAATCAAATCAAATTATTTATTTGCTTAATACAAGTAGTATTCTGTGATTACTTCCTCACACACTTGATTATTATAAAATTTTAGGAAAATTGTCTACTTTTACAATGTTTGTAAATATGTGAGCACCATGTATCTATCACATAATAAAATTATCTGTTGTTGCTTAATTTTTCATTCTTTTTAAATTTAATTAAATTCAGACTCATTGATATGTCCAGGTCTTAAAACTATGTTAGTGATCATTGATAATTAAATTCAAAATACATAACAATTCCAAATACAAATAATTAAATCACTCATGTCAAAAAAAATAAAAATCATCATCTTGTCACGTGAAGCCGAATGAACCTACTCAGCAATGCAGACTCTGGCCTCTCAGAGATCATCCTTAGGATTCTGTTGGCGCTCCCCCGAATCCGGCGCATCAGATAAGCTGTTTTCTTACGCATAATGGCGTAAAAGTCATCGACTCTTGCGTCAGCAAACATGCCCGACGCGCTGCAGAATCGAGGGAGCCTCACCAGAATCCTAATCCTAATATCATTATTGTATTGTATTCGAAGAGCGTTGTAGGCCTCTTTGGAGCGTTTTTTACCTATTTTGGTATAGTAATTTTATTCTAGGTGCATCGTCTTCACATAATATTATAACTAATGTACGGCTACACATCAAGCTATACGTTTCCAGTATAAGTTGACCTCACATTGTACGGAAATCCTGTACAATACGAGATCAGCATAAACTGGAAATGTATAGCTTGCATGTATAGCCATGTGCACCTATACAAACTATTGTAAAACATTTTAAAAGAGTAACGGTGGAGTTTCTTGCCCATTCTTCTCCATACGAAAACTATCTTTTGGGAGGCGTGACTAAAATCAATTATATTATTTTGTAAATTTTGACATTCAAAAGTGCCATACATGGGCCTATTTGAAATAAATTATTTGACTTTGACTCTAGAGTTACTTTCGCATTTTTAATATTAGTATGGAGATCTCTTCTACCTAGAACTATGTTGGGGTCGGCTTCCAGTCTAACCGGATGCAGCGGAATACTAGTATTTTACATGGAGCGTCTGCCTATCTGACCTCCACAACCCAGTTACTGGGTAACACGATACCCCCCAAGATACCCCTTGGTAAGGCTGGTAATATTAGTATGAAGATAATTATGAAAAAATTAAAAATCATATCAATTTAAACTTAACCTTTATTTTAAAATATATCTCTTTATTGAGAAACGTGTCAAGTGACGTCAGTTCTCGTGGCCGCCATCTTGCTCGCGAGGTAGGCGGCTACTTCTCCCGCGCGTTTCTCTTTCCTCTCCCGCCGCGTCGTCTCACCCATTGTGAAGTACTTCTCCCTGAAAACAAGCAGTCGTATTTTCGATAGGGTGTGCTGAGAGAGTATGTTTTTATTGTCAATTTCAGCTTTATGCTACTTGGTTAAAGTTCATTTTCTATTGATATGAAATTAGTTACATTGAATCATCAGAACTAGCTTGATCTTTGGTGTACTTTAAGAACAGGGGCCTTATCATAAAGTATTAAAGACTTCATTGTTACAATGCAAAAAAGAAATGGTGCTACTGCTATCCTTCCTGTATAGCTTCATCTCTCTCTCACACACTGGAACAAGAATGTTTCTAAAACGTCACAATACGACCACGGTATAAAAAAGCCACCGAAATTTTTAAAAATTCAGTCGTTTTAAAAGTTTTTTTTTTGCAGTTGACCTAATATGCATAATGTTTAAATACGTACCTAAAGTTATGCACCCCAGCATTAGGATCGAGCGGCATGTTAGGCACATCATTTGTGATCTTCTCATAGGTGAGCAGTCTTCGCGCCGCCAGCTTCGATATCACCTGTTCCGAGTTGCCCACCAGCTTCATGCAAGGGTGGGAAGGCAGCTGGTCTTCTTGGTACTCTTCTCTGGAGACGAGTTGAGAGGAGGATAAAGTTAGCAAGAGACTGTTTCTGTTGGGACTTGGGAGGTTGGGAAGAAAGGAGTTGTGGTTGAGAAAATCCTGGCTCAGGGCTCTCATTGATTAAAATGTTATCATGACTAGGAGATATGTGGGCTTTTTTACATTTTGCGTACTTATTTTTTAGACACTTGAAAAGGGAAGCAGAGCCCGAACGCATTATGGTCCCTCACCACAGTTGACCAACATTCCAACATTTTTTGTTGCCTTTAAATTTTGTTAATTAGGGACCGTTCAAGTATTACGTAAGCACTGTAGGGGGGCGGAGGGTCTATGCTTTGCTTATTTTTGATGACATGCGGGGTGGGGAGTCTAGATGGTGATTACGTCAGCAGTAATTATTACTGAAATTTCTCAGTAGCAGCTCGGAGTCTGGATTTGTGCCCGGTTGATGGCAATAGGCTCGCCCCCTATTACATGGGACTTAAACATAACTGGCGAAATGTGGGTGTACCTGCTACAGGAACACCTCTGCCCAACCCTTCGGGGAAACAAGGCGTGATGTTATGATGTTATGTAATTATTTACTTTTTTACACATGGCAACCCACACATTGTCTATGCTTGAAAACGAAACGCATATTCGGGGATTCCCACAAATAATGAATACGTTTAGGTACTCGCTTAGAACCGAGTAGGGGAATTACCGTGTGCTATTCACTTGTCTAAATTTACACTTATTAGAATTATAACTGCTGCTCATGAATCAATAAAAAAAAGAGAATACTTACATTAAAAGAAAAATGCATATACCAATGTTTACGTAAGCATGGGAGGGGGGTAAGAGCTTTGCTTACTTTTGCTGACAAGGGGAGGCGGGGGTAAATAATTGTAATAAATCTGCTTACGTTATACTTGAACGGCCCTTTAAATGCCGTCAGATATGTACAAGTAGCGACTAAAGCCACTGCTAAGCCCATTCAAAACTTTCTTACCTCACAAGCGGGAACCAGCAGACCAGCCGCCGTCCCATCTCAAGATGTGTAGCAGCAAAGTTGAGTAGATCACTGTAAATATGTGACAATCCGTACTCCACTTTCGAAGGCACGTGGTTAGGCAGGTGGTGGTCAGGTAGTGTGTAGTTCTCCTTATCTATTCCGATCTTTTCTGTGGGCTCTCGAACACCATATGGCGCTGAAACATAAGTACATAATTAAATGCTGATATAGGGGTATGAAGAACAGGGTGGAAAGTTCCTCACCCTCCGTTGAAAAGAGAGGATTCTCCGAACAGACGGGTGTTGTGTCTGGTGGGCTATTGCCCAACGGTTATTGTTGGGGACTTGGGGTTTTGCATAAATAATCGCGCGGATAACTTTGCATGCGCGATGCAGGATTTGTGTGTCGTCAGGTGTGATACGTTTTAGATGGTCGCTTTCATAATGACTAATCCTTCTCAATTTAATAATGTGAAAGTTTGGATGTTTGTGTTACAGATTTGGATAAAATTTGCCTTAGGAACCTAGAATATGAGTGAAACCGCGAGCAAGAGCTATGACTAAATGATAAATAAAAACTAAAACCCAACTAAGACAAAAAGTCAACTAAAAAAATCAACCGACTTCCAAAAAAACACTACAAAGCGAAAAATAACTTTAATTTCGGTAGTCGGTGTCTTTGGTTTTGAATTTTCGTTTTTTGCTACCGACTTCCGAAATTAAAGTTATGTTTCGCTTTGTAGTGTTTTTTTTGGAAGTCGGCTGATTTTTTTTTTTTTAAAAAGTTTTTATTTGTGGTACCTACCCCACACAAATTCAAATACCACTACCTGCTATGGAAATAACAGTGACAGGAACTTAAGATATCATCCATATACTAAGTGGGAAAATAGTACTTATTATTGAACCCAACTCAAAAACCATACAAGCTAAGTTAATAAAATTATATATATATGGGACCACACGGGAAGCACCAGCTTTCAATTAAAAAAAACCGGCCAAGTGCGTGTCGGACTACGCACAATGAAGGGTTCCGTAGTTGAGATGAATTTATTTATCCCAAGAACAAACTTACATTGTAGTTGAAAAACATGTTCTCCCATACATTCCAAATGCAAATCGTCGCTCGGCATCCAATACCGCGAATGTGACACTTTTACATTTTTTTTTTAAATTGCAGGATCATTTATTTGAACGTGTAGAATAAAATAAAACAAAAATCAGATTTTCGTAAAAAAAATCACATTCGCGATATTAATATAATAATAATCTAAATCTAATACTTTTAAACGAGCAATTCTTGTATATATGTATATTTAATCTGAATCTCGGAAACGGCTCCAAGAATTTTTATTAAATTTTGTATGCAGGGGGTTTCGGGAGCGATAAATCGATCTAGCTAGGTTTCATTTTTAGAAAACGTTGTTCAAAAAAATATGGTAATCCAGATATTTTTCTTTATTCAAGTAACAAGGACTCATTGTGTTAGTAAACTTATGAACTATGTTAACTTATGTTACTTAAAAAGTTTTGCGATGAACAGTTTTTGTCTATAGGATACTGGCTGGTTTTGATGTCAATTAAAACTATGACTATTTATTACAAAAAAACGTAAATTTCCAAATTCGAAATTCCCTCCACATTTTTTTACGAGCAAAATCAAAATACTCTGTTTTACTGAAAACTGGATTTACAACGAGAAAATTTTCGCGCGATGATTTTGTACGATTTCAAATGTCGACTGAAACCAGAAGAATCGTTTGAAAGACTTCGAATGGTGTTCATAGAAAAAAGCCCTTCTAAAGTGACTGTTTTCCGCTGGTTCAACGAATTTATGGGTTGTCGAGTAATTTTGGCGGACAAAGAAAGAAGTGGCCGCCCTATGACGGTTGTTACATAACAAAACGTGCTGGCTGTGAAAAATTTAATTCAAGAGAATAGGCGAATTACATATGAAGAGGTCCAGCATATACTGCCGATTGGATCGGGAAGTGTGCATGAATTTCTACACAGGCATCTTCAGTTATGGAAGATAGTTTCACGCTAGTACCGTAAAATCTAACACAGGCTCAGAAGGAGGTTCGGGTAGAATGGTGCCGAGACATGATAGCAAAATTTGTAGCAGGCTCGTCTCGGCGCGTTTAAGATATCATTGCGGTTGATGAATCTTGGATTTATCAATATGATCCAGAAATGAAGCATCAGTCGACCGTGAGGCTGTTTCAAAAAGAACCAACGCCTACCAAAGTTTTGAATGCAAGTTTTTTTTTTTTTCCCTGTTATCTGCAGGGCTAACATGACAAGCGCGAGAACGCTCTTTTTCTCGTTTTATCGTAATTTGTCTACGATTCTGACGTCATTCTAATCCCTAACATGACCGCAAACGACGAGTAAACTCGACAAAGGCACTTTGACACTTCTTTATCGCGCGACGATAAACCGATGTTGCAAATTATTAAAAACAAATTATTTTGATGATAGCAACATCGGCTTGAAGTTCTGTTTCATTCATTCAATTTTATGCATGGAATTATGTACTTTAATGAATAAACGTCTCTCTCCCTTAATTATTCTCTCTTTTAATTATTAATGATTAGTTTTTTATGTAATTCCGACTTTTTGATTAAAATTAAATGATTTTTTGGCATGCTGAAATTAAAATACAAAATGACGGAAATTAAAATTAGGATAATCACCACAAATGACAAATGGGCCGACGATCGCAATTTGACAAATCGAAGTTTATTGTACAAATAGATATCGTTAATTAATGAATTAATTATTTAATCACCGTAATTGGCAAAGCGACTGGTTATTACTGAAAGTAATAGTCATCTACGTGATAGTGCTTCTCTCCACTACAGTACTCGTACACCGGTGTACACCCACATTGCAAAAAAAAAAAAACATAGCCGACAAAAAAAAAAAAATTGCATAAAAAAAAAAAAAAAAAAATTTGCCTACAATAAGTACGACTATGAATATGCCATCTTTTTTTCTAGTTTTTTTATGTATCATAATTTTGTCTTTTTGTCTACTCTCTATCGTCGTCAAAATAAACGACGACTAAATTCGACAAAATTACTGATTATATCGTGTTGAACTGTCAAAAATCGAGATAAATAACGTGTCATGTTAGGGTTTGTCGACAAAACATCAAGTTTGACAGAACGAGTCGAGTATTTTGTATGGCGTAGCTGTCAGAAAACGATAAAACTACAGAAATAGACAAAAATTTGTCGCGCGAGAGTGGATATATGTCGCGTGTGTCATGTTAGGCCTGCTGGTGTCAGTACCCTGACGAGATCAAAGGAGTATCAATGCTGAATGGTATGTTACCAAATGTTTGCCAGAAGTTTTTACTACTGCAAGCAGCAAGCGACCGAACACTGGCCTCCGTGGGCTACTGCTTCACCACGATAACGCGCTGGCTCACTCGGCGCTCAAAACAAGGGACTTTCTAGACTGCACACCGGTCAAATTTATAGGTCATCCTCCTTACAGTCCCGATTTGGCTCCGTGCGACTTTATCTTGTTCCTCAAAATAAAAAAATAAACTCAAAGGAAAACAGTTTTTATCACCTGAAGATGCACTGGATGCATTTGAGAAGGAGATTGGAGAGGTGTCTGATGCGGACTGGAAAATGTGTTATGAAAATTGGTTTAGATGTATAAAACTGTGTATAGACGCCAATGGAGAGTTCTTTGAAAAGATATAATAAAAAAAATTATAACCTGTAGTATATTTTTTTCTAGTATCACAAAACTTTCTGAGTGCCCCACGTAATCTAATTTAAATTTATTTCACCCCATGGGAGATGGCACTGCAGTGATTGATACATGCAATCCAGCCTACTAGCGATCTTTTTTAGGATATTGTTGGAGTTGGCCCGTACTTTGCGCACCAGGGATGCACACCTCATTCGCATCGTAGCGTAACAGCAATTAATATGTGCGTCCGCGAACATTCCCGATGGGCTACAAAAACGGGGCAGCCCCACCAATACCCTGAAAGCATTGTTGTATTGGACACGAAAGGCGTTGCACGACCTTTGGGTATATCTAGCCCACAGGCTGCACATGTAAAACGTTGTACAATAAGTTCGAAGCAGAGTAATTTTGACTTATTAAGTGAGCAGCGTGCAAACCTGCGAGCCAGCATGTTTGCCCTTACCGACAATGCCCTTCGTTCCCGCTCAATATCGAGTCCGTCATTGAGGTCAGGGGTCAATATATGACCAAGATATTTAAACGTAAATACTCTTTGTAGTGGAGTCCCATTGAGTAATACAGGTGGTACATAACCCGGTCTACCCCCAGCTTCAAAGACCACGATCTCCGACTTATTGGAGTTATACATCAAACCATGTGTTATGGCATACTGCTCACATTTGGCGACCAATTACTTTCTGAGACCACAGATTGACGCGCTCAGAAGCACCATAATCATCTGCATAGCTAATATTATTTAGACAAATACCATCTATATAGCAACCCACTCTGGTGCTGCTGAGCTCGCCAATCCTGCCTCACCCGCATTCCAACCTGTATGGCCTGGAAAAAGCTCCAGCCCGTCGTACACTATTGATCTGGATACCATACCACTACTTAAAGATGTTTATAAGCTCCGTTGGCAACCTATCCTTCTCCATCTTTCTCCAAATACGTCATAAGCAACCAGATCAGAAGCCTTGAATAAATCGATGAAGCTAGCATAAATCGGCGTCCCACGCTGTGTATAGTAAGTATGTGATAGTATGTTTATGACACAACACTGCACTTTCTGTTGACAAACCACGCCGAAACCCGAATTGGTTGTCATGAACATTTACAGTTTTACTTATTTGTGTATTTAGCAGACGGTCAAACACTTTTGATATTATAGTAGCTAGAGAGATGGGCCTATTGGATGCCGAGCGACGAAATGAAGTTTGTACGCACAATATTGAGAGATTTACCATGTTATTTTAAGACCATAGACTTCTTATAGGTTTTCCTGTAATCTATGAGTAAAGAGCCATACTATGTATTTTTTTCAAAATTTTTGGTCCTGTAGTTTCGGAGATAAGGGGGGGGGAATGGTCAATTTTCATTGAATTTATTAAATATCTTTAAAAGTGTTTATTTTAAAATTATATAAAAAATATATTTAAGATCCTCGCAACAAGTCCTTTCATTTGATATGTCACACAGTACTGATAGCAAAACTTTTTTTTTTTTTTTCTTGTTTGCGCCCCAAAAGTGACCCCAATATTCAAAATTAATTTATTTACGTTACTTATTCGTGTTTGGGTCACAGAAATACATATGTGTACCAAATTTCAACTTAATCGGTCCATTAGATTCGGAGTAAATTGGCTGTGACAGACGGACAGACAGACAGACAGACAGACAGACAGACCGACAGACAGACAGACAGACACACGAGTGATCCTATAAGGGTTCCGTTTTTTCCTCTTGAGGTACGGAACCCTAAAAAAGAATCATCGAAATCGGTTCACCCAGTCGAAAGTTCTGAGGTAACAAACATAAAAAAAAACTGTCGAATTGAGAACCTCCTCCTTTTTTTGAAGTCGGTTAAAAAGTATGAACAAGACATCACAGACAAATAAAAAATCCAGTCACACATATTAGGGCATAAATCGAACAGATTACGTGTACACACGGCATCTTTACAAATTTTTTTTGTTGTTCATGACTTTGTGTCCTCTAGAGGAAGCCATATTCCATTTAATGTGACGTCACATAGCCTGTAACGGGTCGGGTAAAAAAACGAGCGAGCCTTATTACAGTAGTCGAATAATTATAATGTGTAACATCTGCAGGGCCGGATTTTTAAAGGCGTCGAGGCTCTGGCAACCAAGAAGTGGAGGACCCGATTTTTTTTTTGGAAAAGACGAATTTTTGGTCACAGTTTTCAATAATTTATAAGCAGGGTGGATTGAGACGCGGTAGTTAATACGTACCTTAACCGTTGTACCTACAGAAAAACCATCTAGGATACTGCTTAACTTTTTGAGAAACTTTGATCTGAATCAATCACAGATTTTAGAAAAAAAAAAAATACAGTCAGCAAGGAAATGGGCAATATTCACAAATACTATCGTACCAGATGAAGTTTGAGTAGGTACTAGAAAAATCAGAAAACGAAAAAATCTTTTCCCATACATTTTGTAGGAAATGAGACTCAAAGTTACTTTTTCATGATGGATAGACGCTAGGCGCTGACATCGAAAAATCAATTTAATTCGGTTTATGGGACCACAGTAATTCAACGTATTTCATTACCAACTAACAACGTAGGACATAAAAGAAAATGGTGAAACTTTGTAAATGTATTTTTTTTTCTCTTTGATTGACACAAAGGATGTATTTTTTTCTTATCTAAAAAATTTAAATTGTGGAGGCCCCTTCCTTGTGGAGGCCCGGGGCCAGAGCCCCTGTTGCCCTGCCCTAAATCCGGCCCTGAACATTTGATATCTTGGCTGACGTATATATGATATAAACAATATTCATCATCCTGTTCACAATCTCTCGGAAAAGGGTTGGTACCATCTGACGGCCAACTCAAGCACCGCAATCATTTGTCAAATCAAATAGCGTGCGCTTCTCCGGCTTCCTGTTACACACTTCCGTCGCGATTGTTTAGATTTTGATTGCAGGAAAACGAGAGGAAAGAAACACACAAAAATACTTACGATCAGTTATAATAGCGTCGAATTTCAAGCCTGCTTTCCAGTTATGCAATGAGAAGTCGCTCACGACTACATCTAGGTACCGGGACTCTGTTCCGTACTGTCTCATGTTGCCGCGTATACTCTCGTCTTTGGTTCGTATCTGAAAGTTATAATACTTTCGATATAATAATGAACATTGCCCACAAAAATTAATATTTTATATTATATGTAAATATTTTTATGAAGATTAGGAACCCATGGCCGCATACCGTTTTGGAAATAACTAAAATAATGAACGAAGGAGCTAGTAAACGTGAAGTCCACTCCTGAAAAAACTAAAAATATGATGTAATTACATATTAGGAGCATTATATTTAAAGCTGGCTCCTCAATAACCTAGGTTGTGGAGGTCTGATAGGCACTCGCCCTATGTAATGGCGGCTGTACACTCCTGTACGGCTGTTCTCACTAGGTCTCACGAAAAAGTCTCAAGCGAGGGGCTTCAGCCCGAGTGCGGCCATGTACACTCTCACCTAGTTCAGTTGAAGTTGTGAACCCCGAGAGGGTCGCAGACATTGAACTAGCTGCTGCCGTTGCTCTAGAGTCATGAGTGTACAGCAACGCACTCGCAACTGCCGCAAGATCCTTTGACTCTGGCACAAAAAACCCATACGGGACGGAGAGCGAGTGAGGAACGCCGAGAAACACCGAGCCGGACCAATCGCTCGCACTCGGCCTGTCTCGGTGGTGCCTCGGCGAGAGTGTACAGCTGCCATAAAATACTGGTATTCAGCTGCATCCGGTTAGACTGGAAATCGACCCCAACATATTATGTGGGAAAAGACGAAGCTGGCTCCCATGGTAATATTTTACTAATACATTCAATGGGTTATTTTTAACAAGCACCTTAACCATTGCAATACATACTTTGTTACCTTTTGACCGACGCGGGTGGGCCGCGTCCGCGCGTGCAGCATCAAGTAGTCGATGTCTGAACCCCACACATATGCTGGGGAATTTAAATTTAATTTAATTTGTGTTTTTTTATTGAGTGATGTTTGTCTGTTCTGCGTAATAAAAATCTGTTTATAGCTGTAAACAGCACGAAAGAGGACAAAGAATATTACTTTAAGAGCTTCATACACCAGTCGCTATGTAATTTTTTCGTGCCGCGTTTCTATATGAATAGATACCATGATCAAGGAGTCGATAGCAAATTATGGAAGGGCGTGCGATCGTCACTCCCCACATTATTACAAATAAGACACTACCCAACCGTGTCTGTGGAACTCGTAAATCTAAATTTTTATTTTATTTTCAGCCTGTGTTGGCCCACTGCAGGGCAAAGGCCTCCCTTTCTCCTTTCCACTCCTCTCTATCTTGAGAGCTAGTGTCGACCAATTCTGACTGTAGGCGTCAAGCTCGTCTCGCCGTCTTCTCCTGGGTCTACCTAGATATCGACAAACGTTTTCTGGGACCCACATGGTGGTAGATTTGACACATGACTCATTCGACATTTAAAGAAGACAATATTCACCTCCAAAATGTGCAGCAGCTACCAGCAAAGACCCCGAGCCGACGAAGGGATCGAGGACCATGTCTCCTAACTTGACTTGTGCCTGGTTGGCCATGATGATGGCCAGCTGAGCGTCCATGCTGGTGTTGCCGATGAACTGACGCTTCTTCAGAGAGTGCACCTGGATGAGGTCGCGCTGGCCGTCTGCTATCTGGAAACAGCAGTTCTTTACATAAATACATGCAGGTCGACATAAAAGAGTCGGTGTGAAATGAGGACACCACTATCGCACTTAGGTGACTTCGATTGAGAGATAAGTAAAAGAATTTAAACAAATTGTTAGAACCGCTGCTTGTGGGTGACTCAAAACCTACTAGGACTTGTCGGCAAAGCAGTGCCATCATCATAGGTCTGCATTACATAAGTCAAATATTTAGTTCCAAATGACACCACCTCAGACTCTTTTATGTTGACCTGTACATTATATAAACTCAAGCCTTTTCCCCACAGGGGTAGGCAGAAAGTCAGAAACTACAGAATGGTTTAAACAGTTTCTTGTGTTTATGAAAAGAAAACTTTAACCCTTGGTATGCCGGAACGTAGATCTACACGAGACACAATGGTTTTTTAATTGTTTCTGTAATTACGGCATTCGAGAGGTTAAGATGCTTTTAAAATTCTGGGGATTCACATTATTGGTGTTCTTGTTAATCCCTCTAACTACATTAACACTCTCAGCGCCATGTATACATAAGCATTTTCTAGAGAAGCAGGCCATGTGGGCGGCGCGCGGGTCTCATATATTTTTATGCAGCTGGCCACACTACAATTGAACTAACTTTTGTAGCAAGCCATGTGGGCGGCTGGCGGGATACGCCGTGAACTATGCCAGCAGGCCGTGTGGTCCGCTGTGATCCCACAAATTCAATATTTTTTTTTGTTATTGGCTTGCTAGATAAGGAATAGTAAGTAAATGCATATAAAAGTGCTCTTCAAGACCTGTTCATGGAAAAAAATCCGACCAAAATCGGACATTATTTACTTAACAATAGGGCTTAAAACAAATTGAGTAAAAAAAGACTGATAAGACATTTTTAGGGTTAAGGTTTCATTTGTTTATTACATTAAGTTTACAGAAAATTTATAAAATAATGAAAAAACAACTAGAAAAAAAAACAACTAATCATTTTTTATATGAATGTGGATTTGTCCGTAACATTCCCCGCAAACACTCGGTTGTGTCGGGCATTTCAGGCATACAGTGTTGACCTTCTTTATTTTATTTCTAGCTTCTATGGCAGACAACCCCGTGGCTCGAAGCCTTTCGTAACAATGTACACATCGTCTGCAAACCAGTCTATTTCTGTGATCATACAGTATTGTTTTACAAAAGCGCGCGAAAATGCGTTCCCAGCAGGCTGCGTGGGCGGCGTGCGGCCAACTGACCTAATTACAGCGGTGGCGTGCAGTTATATTCCTTAGATTTCTAACGGTCAATAATAACAACAAATTAGGCGCGAAAGTTGTGGAACGCCGGCCGCCCACGTGGTCTGCGGAGATTAGATATAAAAAATCATATTGGCTTGCAATAAAATAATTTATGTGGGCGACCGGCGGACCACATGGCGCTGAGAGTGTTAAATGCGCAGGTATAGGGTTCACATAAACCTATCAAGTCTAAAATAACACACACATAAACAATTATTATTTATTGTTAATGGCTCTCTTGGCAGTTGACTTTTCCCAAAAGTTGCAAGTGCAATGGGTGGACTTTGAACTCACATTGCCTCCATTGATATCCCTAGATTTAGTGACATCAATATTGGCAGTGGCCAGGAGGCATAGCTTTCAGTATAATACTTGCCTAGTATTAGTTCTCATTACAATGTTTCAGACTTGGTAACTATTTAGGGCATGGCAAGAGATAGATATCAGTGATTCGCCAAGTGCGAGTCGGACTCGCACACAAAGGGTTCCGTACCACCATACAATATTTAACACTGCATTTAAAAACAAACACTTTTCTCGTATGTTGTTATAGTGGCAAAAGAAATACTCAATCTGTGAAAATTTCAACTGTCTACCTATTAGGGTTCATGAGATGCAGCCCGCTGGCAGAAAGACGGACAGACAGCGGAGACTTAGTAATAGGGTTCCATTTGGCACCCTTTGGGTACGTTACCCTAAAAACTAACAGATGTTCCATCATTTTATTACATAATAATAAAAAAGTGGTTTCTTACCCATTTTCCAAAGAAGACATCATATGGATTCTCGGGCACATCATTGGGGTCTACGCCATAGAACTCCAAGTAAGCAAGGGTCACATCAGGGTTCTTAAGTTTTACAGGGCTACCCCCCATTGGTAAGAAACTGAATTTCTGAAAGAATAAAGTACATTTAATTTGGCAATATTACTGTATGGAAATAAGTAAAATGTGGCTAACTAGTTCCCTAGAATATTAATAATGAATTGCAATTATAACACTGAATTTGATGTTGTAACAATTTTAAGTAAGTTTAAGTTTCCAAATACTTTTTTTACAACTAAATATTTAGTATTACGATTTTCAGGTCAGTGGGTCGTCTTAGGGGCGGATTTTCTCTTTAATACCTCATCTCATCACATAAGAATAACTGAGTGAATTTCAATAAATCATTGACTGTGTTTGTCATCATATTGTTCTTAAAATCAGAGAAAATGCTGTAAGTACTTTATAAAAGCTTTATAAATGTACACTTACCTCAATCTTTTCAACCTTTTCCTTCATGGTAAAATGTTTGCAGAATGTCTCAACATCAACTTTAAAGGACTTTTTCGGAGAAAAACTCGATTCTATTAACTCCTTTGGGCACAAACAGGTATCACTGACACCATCCTTACTTTCTCCTAGAACCCAACTTCCTGTCGAATTTTTCAGTGAATTCTTTAAGTTCTCGTGTAATTGTGCCTCAGTTCTCGCTCTAGACCACAACTCTATACAGTTTTTCATCAGAACAGACCTAGAAGCTATTTTTCTAACACAATCTTCTGAAGGCAATTCAACTATCCAATACGGCTTCTGAACGCATGGCTTTTCAACAAACTTGACCGGTATATTCAGTAGTGATATTATACTATACATTTCCTGAAAAATAACAAAGTTATTTATCTCAAATCTTAGTTAAGATCTAGTCAAATGAAAATGCGTATTTTAAACTTACTGCATGACGAAAATCAATATGTTCATGGGCGAACCACATCAAATACCTTCGCCACATTTTGTGCTCGTCTTGCATTGCGTTTTATTTTGTAAATGTTGTGTTATTTTTTTTATTTTTTTCCATTACTTATCAACAACATAACCTCAAATTGGCAGGCAATGTTGGCATTCCGTGGGCATTCCAGTATGCGATTATTATGACACTACTGAGCAGTGTTGCTAGACCCGAGCAAGTTCAAATAAAAAACATCCTGTGAGTCACAGACATGGAACATACTTACTCTAGGGATGTCACAGAGTACATTTTCTATTGGTGTGGTGGGTGGTCTTCACCCATCATATTATATAAAAATTCACACAATTTTTTTTAGAAGCCCGCCTCATTTTATCTAGTTATCATTTCATGATCTGCCTAGCCTTTTCTCAACATGTTGGCGTCGTCTTGCAGTCTAACAGGATGCAGCTGAATACTAGTATTTATAGCATTATCCAGGTCGGGTCGGACAAAGTGATATTGAGCTTTTCCATTAGGAATTTCTCTGTACCAGGAGTCTGGATTTGTGCCCGGTTGATAGCTATAGGTTCGCCCCCTATTACATGGGTTTAAACACAAACATAACTGGCGAAATGTGGGTGTACTATAGGTTCATCTCTGCCTAACCCTTCGGGACAACAAGGCGTGATATTATTTTATCCATAACCTTAGCCTTACATATTATAAAACAAAGTCCCCCGCCACATCTGTCTGTCTGTCTGAACGCGATAAACTCAAAAACTACCGAACTTATTTTCAAACGGTTTTCACCAATGGACGGAGTGATTCATGAGAAAGGTTTTATTGTATAATTCATTAATGTTTTGTGTAAATTGGCTGAAATTTGACGATTATTGTTGAAGAAGTCGGAAAAAATCATGCCGACTGGGAGCTTTACTGGCATGCGCTGCGTTAACCGAAAAAGATACATCAAATTTATGTTCTACGGTATTGTTCATCTTTGATCTTATCAAGTTCAACAAAAAAGTTCACGATGGCATATGTCTATCTTCTAAGGATGACACACGTTAACCATTTTTATCTTTCAGAATTTGATAATTGTTATTTCCGAAACTTTTTTGACCGGTATAGTATTAAATCCTTATCCAAAAAATAAGTTATTTAAATTGGGCATTTAATTTAATTAAAATATGCCTTTAAATCATATTATTTAATGAATAGTTTAAAAGATATCACAGTTTCAAAATTACGCGTAGCAACGCGGGCGCAGCGGTAGGAGTCAATAACCTTTTCCTCTGTTATTAGCAGTGATCGGAGTGATTTGTTGGGGTCAATCATAGAGGAAAGTAATATGTGAACTGGCACGTATATATTAGTATGGATATACCTCCGGGATTCCGGGATTTTTAAATTATTAAGATTTTTTATGGAATTTCAAATGTTGTAATGTGTAGAATAAAGAATACATCAATATGAGTAAACCCTTTTGTTGTCTTTTTAATAGTAAATAGGTGATCGGACTCCAAGAAAAAACTTTTTACAAAAAAAACAACAGACTCCAAAAAAAAACTACAAAGTGAAAAATAACTTTAATTTCGGAAGTCGGTGTTTTTGGTTTTGAATTTTCGTTCTTTGTCACCGACTTCCGAAATTAAAGTTATTTTTCACTTTGTAGTGTTTTTTTTGGAGTCGGTTGTTTTTTTTTTGTAAAAAGTTTTTATTGTTCACGTTTTAGTTGTGGTACCTACCCCACAAAAATTCGAATACCACTACCTGCTATGTAAATAACAGTGACAAGAAGTTATCATATCATCTATATACTAAGTGGGAAAAAATACGTATAATTGAAGCTAACTCAAAAACTACCCAAGCATAGTTAATAAAATTTATATGGGACCACCTCTGAAGTATGATCTACCAAACAAAAAAAGAATCATCAAAATCTATTCGTAATTGGCGGAGTAATCGCGTAACAAACATACAAAAAAAAAAAAAACATACAGACGAATTGAGAACCTCCTCCTTTTGGAAGTCGGTTAAAAAGGATAGGTATACTATAAAAATAATATAATATATTTTAAATGTTTATCTATAAATTTCTAATGTAGTAGTTTAAAAATCCTTACTTTAACAATATTTGATTCAATCCCGTAAGTACCAAAATGAAATCCCGGAAAAAAGGCTTATCCATGTTATGATTTCTATGACTATTCATGATGCGAGTACGTAAAATCAATCTACCTACTCCGATCACTGGTTATTAGGTATGAAATCTCGGTAGTACGTTCCCGTGGGATATTGTTCGACATCCACGCGGGCGAAGCCGCAGGCAAAAGCTAGTGAGTGATAAAGCAATGTCAAGAAAGAAATATGAAAAAAAAAAAAAAAACAATAATCTATTACTGGCTAAAGGTAAGGAGAAGATAAAGTGTAAACAATCATCATTTATCCAGTTTATTTCTAAAAATACGTAGCTATGTATGTACAACAAGAATAAAAATTAGCTTATCGAACATTATTGTTCAGAACTATTCATTCATAATTTTAAATATTTTATTAGTGGGTACACACACACAAGTCACATAATTACTCGGAATAAAGAATCTATATTATCTATACTAGCGGACCCGACACACGTTGGCCCATCCGAACAGTGCCACCTACCTGGTCCAATTGTATTTTCAAACCATCCAGGGACCCACTCAAATATACACACAAAATTTCATCCAAATCGGTCCTGCTGTTTAGGAGTTAGGTGACAAACACATTTACAGAAGAATTATATATATAAAGATAATCTCTGGAACTACCAGTTGGATTTGAAAAATTCTTTTTGCATTTGATAGCACAATTCTTGGAGAAGGATATATGCTATTTAACATCACGCTACGACCCTTACAAGCCGAGCAAAAATTTTAAAAAAGTCGGAAGAACGCTGACCGAAAACGAAGTAACGGGGCACAGTCACAACAATAGGATAGGTACCTATCTATATATATAAAAATCAATTGCTGTTCGTTAGTCTCACTAAAACTCGAGAACGGCTGGGCCGATTTAGCTAATTTTGGTTTTGAAATGTTTGTCGTAGTCCAGGGAAGGTTTAAATGGTGAGAAAATATGGAAAAACTCACGAAAAAAAAAATATGAAGAAAATTCACGTTCTCATACATTTTGTGTGGATCGGCTTTTTTATATCTCGGTAGGTAGGTAGGGTTGTTAGGGTAGAAATTTTAAAATCTAAACATGCACATTCATTGACTGTTAGGCGGAACGAAGTTTGCTGGGTCAGCTAGTATTTCAAATTAAAACAAGATTTTTCATGCGGACGAACTCGCGAGCAGAAGCTAGTTTAATCCTAACTAATATTATAAATGCAAAAGTGAATTTGTTTGTTACGCTTTCACACTAAAACGGCTGAACAGATTTGGATGAAATTTGGCATATGGGTAGACCATGACCTGAGTTAGGACACAGGATAGTTTGTAACCCGATGTTCCCTCGGGATCTAGACTTATGCGAGTGAAACTGCGGGCCGCAGCTTGTAATAATATAAATAACGGTCGACTAAAGTTCAACTGAAACATATTCCTTATGCTTACAAAATAGACTTCAGTTTTATTACGAAGTAAGTGCCGGCGCCGCCAGATACCACGGCGATTGAGTCGTTAGATGGTATCCAAGCGCCAATATGGGTTATGTTTGGCCATAAGCTTGGTCAACAATGGGTGGGATCCCAGGGCCTTATGCTATGACTTTTCCTGCTCTTCTGGATGGTTGGCTTCAAGCATTTCTTGGTATCTGTCGCTAAGGAAGTCTTGGTAAGCGTCCTTGATGGCGCCGGAACATGCGACGTAGTGGCCGCCGGAATGTTCTGCCACTACCGGCTTTATGAACAGGTTGATAAGGGATTCACTCATCTCTGCAATTAAAGTAATAGATAGGAATTAAAGTGTGTTATGTGGAATTTATTGACTCTAGCAAAATTTTAGGAAGCTCATTATTACTGTGCCACTTGATAGAAGGGCTTAGAAAGATTATTTATTTATTAAAAGTTAAAAAATAAAGTTTTTAATCATTGGTAATTGTACTAATGTTTTAAACATTGTAACTC
Organism: Agrochola litura; assembly: GCA_949152395.1. Classification (NCBI taxonomy): domain Eukaryota; kingdom Metazoa; phylum Arthropoda; class Insecta; order Lepidoptera; family Noctuidae; genus Agrochola; species Agrochola litura. The sequence goes on along the minus strand of OX424490.1, from coordinate 31,512,208 downwards.
AATCTTTTAATTAAACAGTAGGTGATCATGATATTATTATTGACAAAGATTAATAGAATTACATAAACTTACCTTTGGGTATAATGGAATCACTCTCTCCATAGACATGTAGTGATGGCAGAGTGATCTCCTCATCATAGAAACCTTTGTGAACCAGGCTGCCTGATCTGAACCCAGATGTGAATATTGCAAACTGGAAGGTGTATGGTAAATCTGAAACAAAATGTTATAACATTTACCTCTGTTTTGTATTTATTAAAGCCAGGGTTCGTCTGTGAATGGGTAACCATCTTTACATACTGAGACACGTTAAGCCGTTGGTCCCGGCTGTCATTTGTGGATCTTTGACAGTTGTTACGGGTCGTCAGAAGCCTGAAAGTCTCACAACCAGTCTTACCAAGGGGTATTACCCAGTTACTGGATTGTGGAGGTCAGATAGGTGGACGCTCCATGTAAAATACTGGTATTTAGCTAGACTGGACGCCGACCTCAAGATAGTTGGGAAAAGGCTAGGCAGATTTTTTTTGTATTTATTAAAGACAGGTAGAGTGTCCACACACAAGGGGTGTGTTTGTGCCTACTCATTGTTTAATTAGTATTAGTAAAAGTCAAATAATTTATTTCAAATAGGCACATAATAGGCACTTTTGAACATCAACATTTACAAGAAAATAGTACTGATTCTAGTTGCCCTTTCAAAAGGTAGTTTCGCATGGAGTAGAATGGGCAACAAACACCATTGTTACTCTTTTTTTTTTTTCAATATTTTGTATATATTAAATAAATAATTATATGTGAAGACAATGTACCTAGAATAAAATTACTATACCACAATAAGCCTAATAACTCAAATTATATGAAGTAGGCACTCAACAAGGATACTGTCTTTTACAGTTGAGGCTATTTTAATTATAGCAGAAATCATCTATAAAGGGCACAATATACATGTTCCTTTAAACTATAAAAAAAAAACAGTGGCACTCCAGGAGTGCCAACAGAAGTAAAAACTTGAACAAGATCACCTTGGTGGAAGAAAAATACTTGTATAGAACATTGGTCCATAAGCTTATCCATAATAAAGAGCACAATCGCAAAAAATAATACTTCCAAAACCTTAAAAGTAAAAATACTTGCATAGAACATTGATCTGTAACGTAATATAAATAAAGAGCACAATCGCGTTTACAAAAATGAGGTATCGGTATTGGTGTTGCGAGTTCAATTGTTTTTTCCCATCTCAAAAATGCCCAACGTGCCTAAAGAAGTTTTCAGTTCAATGACACAAATGACCACTTACATTCTTTCTGTTGCATAGCAGCCAACAGCCCCACAAGACAGGCTCCCTGTGAGAAGCCCATAAACCCATCAAATGGCCCATACTCCTCCACTACATTCTTTATCACTTCTAGGGTGTCTTCAAACCCAAGTGCTGGTCCTCCGAGGCACTTTCCACTGAATGTGTTGTCTTCAGCATTGAACCACCATGATCGGGAATCTAGAAATCAGAGGTTTATGATGAAACATAAGTTTAGTGTTGTGGAGACTTATTGAACCATCTATTAGAGGATACTGTTTAAATACTGACATAGAACTTGAGAAAACGCTAGAGTAATGGGACTGGCTGTAGTTGTTGATTGAAAATAAATAATTTTTAATAATAAGTCTAACTCCAATGTCTAATAGCAGCGTAATTAGGTTACTAAATAAATCAATATTGTACTGAGGAGGTGAGTTACCTTCGTCGCCGCCACCGTCTTCATTCACAACTTTGTGTGGAGCTGAAACAAACACGAGCTGTGCATACTTCGCAACAGCTTTGCGGAACGACCCGATCTTAGCTCTGAATACTGCCCCATTTTGTCTGTAGCCATGCAGAGCCAGGATCTTCAGCTTGGGTCGATCTGCGACCTTCTCCTTCTCCTTTTCTTTGTTGTTTTGTGGCGGCGGTGATGAAGAGTGATTAGAACTAGAATTTGGTTCAGACATTGTGCTAGTAAACTCTCGCTTAATAAAGCTCTTCGGCAAATAATAATTTATCCCATGAAATCTATACACTAATCTAATTAGATACGAATGTTTATTTATTTTGAGAGGTTAGTTTTTTGCTTCAGAAAACGACGTCCGCCACCGGTCACGTTTCGATTCAGGCAAAGACTACTATTACTAGATTCAGGTTTATTTTTTTTTCTTATTAGAGAATGAAGGTTCGTAAAAGAAAAACTAGCTCATTCTCTATTCTACGGGTAAAAACGGGAAACAAGAGAAAACTCTAGTAGAATATGCTGAAAATGTTGAAAATAAATTCGTACCCTGGAAAACGATCGGGTCCTGTGTGGTGCCAACTACACCGTCGCTAGAGCAAGTGAATAAAAAACAATCGACTAAATTCTTAATTAATAAGTAAGTAATACAAGGTTAGCTCTAGTGAAATTTGGCGCCAAAAACCAATTGCCAAGCAACTGTCAATTGTCAAATTGTTGTGTGGTGAAGTACATTGTTAAGTTTGTTTTATTTGATAATTTGTAGATTATTGTACTCATAAAATGGAAGACGGTGATTTCGATCAACGTTTGAGAGATTTACAAAGAGAGTATTTGGAATTCCTGGATGATGAGGTAACTTTTGAACTAACCTTAATGTTTTCTACCGGTCACCGTTTTCCTCGGGTACAGTAACGTTTTACTTGGTAAACTTTCAGGAAGATCAAGGAATTTACATGGAAAAAGTTAAGCAGATGATAGCGGATAAATCACAGCGATTAGTTGTGAGCGTAAATGATCTGAGGCGTAAGAATCCGGAACGTGCTCGTACGCTTCTCGACAACGCTTTTGAGGAACAGATAGCGTTCCAAAAAGCTCTAAAAGAGTATGTATCGTCCATCGATCCCACGTACGCGAAGGAACAGGAGGAGTTCTTCGTCGCATTCAATGGCAGTTTCGGAAATAAACATGTTACACCAAGAAGTTTGACCTCTAGGTAAGTTTGTGTGCAGACATATTCAATCTCTGATTTATGTGGCTTAGGGAGGTAAACAATACCTTACATCATTGCATCATCTGCTTTTGCAAAATCAATCCCATGCAAGCAAATAGCATCTTCTAAGTTAACACATAGTCACTTCAACCATAATTTTAATGTTCAGAAGCAAGGTAACCAAAACTATTCCATAAGATTTCTATACAAATAACAAAACTTATATTTCAGGTACTTAGGCAACCTAATATGTGTGGAAGGTATAGTGACAAGGGTATCTCTAGTGCGGCCGAAGGTTGTCCGTAGTGTGCACTACTGCCCTGCCACTAAGAAGGTGATGGAGAGGAAGTATACAGACCTGACGTCTTTTGAAGCATTCCCATCTTCTGCTGTGTACCCCACTAAGGTGACTAACTGCTCCATATGAATGACTAGCTTCTGTCAGCGACTTCATCTACGTGAAATAAAATATATCCTATGACACTTAGCAATACTGAAGCACCCCATTAGTGAAAGACTTCAGAATCGGATCAGTAGATTAACCCGAAGATAACCCCCTACATACAAACTTAAATTTTTTATTTCTTCATAATATTAAGTACTAGCTGACCCTGCAAACGTTGTTTTGCCTTATAAATGCTTGGGGTGCACCATCTTTATCATTTATTACCTAAACTACGTACCCTAAAACCTTGTCCTAAAAATAACGAACATTTAAAAAAAAGAATTGGCCAAATTGGTTTAGGCGTTGTTGAGTTATGCGCTTACCAACACATTTTGCGATTCATTTTTATATTATAGATAGATCTATTTACCTAGAAATGTCTTAATGGATTTAGTATAAACAATTATTATTACTAGTTTTCAGTGATTTTGTGAGTAATTAATAATCTTTTAGAGGTATGAAGAGAAGTGTGTTAAGTTCACTCTATAGTGGATATAGAAAAGGGAGGATCTTCCGACCAGACGGGTGTCGTGTTTGGCAGGCAACTGCCCAACAATTGATGTTGGATAGTCATATTATGTCGTTTGTATGGTAAACTCTAATTTCGCAATGCAGGATTTGTGTGACGTCAGGTCTTTGCTGCGTACTTCGCTTGTGGTGATGTAGATCCACACCCTACAATCCAAACCCTGAGGAGCTTTGTGCAGACACCACCAAAAACATTCTCTGATTGATGCTTGTATTGTTATTCTTTGGTTTTTTTTATTTGTCACCACTTTCATTTGTCAACTAATGTGAGTATAATGCCCGTTTTCACCTTCACTAAATAAAAATAAATAAATAAAATTCATTTAATTCGGGCAAAACCCATATTACATAAAATAAAATTTTACTACTACAACTAAGTGAGACTTAAATCTAGGCTCAGCGCTGAGAGTTGAAAATCCAATAATGGACTTTTATTTAGGGATTCATTCACTAACGGCCTTGCCACGGGACATTCGCCATAGCGAATATTCGCGCGGTGCGAACGGCGAGGCGTCTAACGAATGAAAAAAACGCATGGAAATGAACTTATCAAGCCATGCGGAGCGGCGAACGGCGAAGCGACTGGTGAAATGTACCGAGCGAACGGCATGGACGACTGGCGGCGCGGCCGGCGAGTGAAACAAATACATGAATCAGTACGGCGCAAGCCACGGCGTCGAGCTGTAGTCGCGGCGACTAGGGCAGTGATCAAACAAGTTTAGTTGTTTCCGCCGCGAATAATGAACTCCGAGACTTTTATTGAAAGAAGAGATTGTGGAAATAATTTTTTTCTGGATACATTCTGTATTTAGCGTACTTGTGGAATTCTCCATCTATACCTCGATTCCTATTCGACTCATCATACTCCACAATCTCTTCCAAATATTATGTCTTGAACCAAAAAACTATTATTTTCTAAGCAATATCGAGAAAACTTTGATAAAGCCATTTCGCTCTCGGACTTCCTTACTGGTCGCGCCGGCGAACGTGACTGCCCGTGGCCTGCAAACGATGCCGCGCGAATGGTCGCTTCGCCCCCCGCATCGTCGTTCGCACCGCCGATTCCCGTAGCCAAGCCGTTAGTTGTCGGTGAAAATGGGCATTAGTTACTGTTATAGTAGATGCCAAAGTTTAATTATACCTTCGCCAAACAATTTTCTGTCTACCCAATTCCAGGACGATGATGGTAATCCTCTAGAGACAGAATATGGTCTCTCCCGCTACAAAGACCACCAGACCCTCACAGTCCAGGAGATGCCGGAGCGGGCCCCCGCAGGCCAGCTGCCCAGGAGTGTGGACATCATCTGTGACGATGACCTGGTGGACAAGTGCAAGCCTGGAGACAGGGTGCAGATAGTGGGGAATTATAGGTGTCTGCCTAATAAACAGGGTAGCTTCACTGCTGGTACTTTTAGGTGAGTTCATTATTATTACTATTTATTTATATTAATTATATATTAATAATTTTAATTTCATGCTGTTTAAATAAAAAATATGTTGTGTAAAATTGTATTGGATCAGTGAAATGCTTATTTAAACCTATCATCAACATTCTGTTGCCCTTATTCCAATTTAGTATTTATTTGTTTTTATTTATAGCCTTTTTTCTGAGTTATAGTTGTAATTAAAAAAACGTTTAATCTTAGTTCTGTGTCGCTGTGTGCCCTTTGGTAAAGGCCTCCTCCATCCCCTTCTAATTCTCCCTGTTCCTTGCTTGTCTAGTCCATGTCCTTTCCACTATTCTCACCAAATCGTCCTGCCATTTTTTCAAGGGTTTCCCTTTCTTTCTCTTCCCCTCCCTTGTAAATAAGAGTAAATTTTTAATCTATTTTCTTAAATAACTTTAAAACTATATAGTTTAAAAATATTTAAAAAAAAAAATACTTGAGACCGACCCTCACAGTAAACCATTTCATTTATTTCCTTTGATATTTTAATTCCTCTTTTTATCCCAAGTGTTCAAAATACATGTATTTACGTAACATGTCCATGTTTGGGTCACAGAAATTTATATGTTTCCCAAATTACAACTAACATTCGGACATACAACCTAAAAATAAGGGTTTATTTATTACTAGTAACCCCAGAATCTTAAAATCTCATTTGACCTCCACAGGACAATTTTAATAGCCAACAATGTAACCCAAATCAACAAAGACATGAATATGAACATAACACTTGAAGATGTGAAACTGTGCAAGAGGCTAGCGAAGCGTGGTACTACAGACTTGTTCGAACTGCTCAGCAAGTCGTTGGCACCGTCTATACATGGACATGAATATATCAAGAAGGCTATACTTTGCTTGCTGTTGGGCGGTATGGAGAAGGTCTTGCCCAATGGCACGAGACTCAGAGGGTGAGTTTTTTTAAATTATTTTATTCAGTTGAATTCATAGACAGTTGAATTAGTTGTAAGAACAATTCTAAAAATATTAACTTATTAGAATCTTCTACTGGAGTAAATAATAATTGCTTTATTTTCAGGCAATTAAGGCCCATAGACAAAATACACAAAATAATCTGAATGAAAAAGTTGCCAGTCAAGTAAAATATGATTTTAACTAAGAGTATGATAGTAGATAATTTTGTTTCTCTTAATTTTTGAATTTAATCTAATATTAAGTGAAAAGTTGGCTGTTTTTATTTCATGCAACCAATCACACCAACTTCAGTACCTAATCAGAGTCCGGAGGCAAGATTCATAGACCACTTTGAATTTGAGTAAGCGATTCATGCGAATATGAACCTTATAGGAATGAAAACAAGAGAAAAAATTGTGTAAGCGTTTGTGAGAAAACATTATACACAAATATGAGCATTAAGATTATGCAGAATAAAGTTCATATTCGTATAAAATCAGTCTTTCAGAAACAATTCTTCAACTTTGAATGCAAATTTATTGCTGTAGCTACTAACATATCAACCAATCCTTTCTTCCAGTGACATCAACATACTTCTAATCGGCGACCCGTCAGTGGCGAAGTCCCAACTACTACGTTACGTATTACAGACAGCGCCGCGCGCGATCACCACGACAGGACGAGGCTCCTCCGGCGTCGGTCTCACGGCCGCTGTCACTACTGACCCGGAGACTGGAGACCGCAGGTTTGTATTTACCAAGAATCTCAGAAATTTTAAACAGGCACTCCTCTTTGCTGAAAAATTGGTATGAGGTAGGGTGAAATAAAGATTATGTCTTTGCATCAATAGTTAAGAGGAGACTCATAAATTGTATGTTAATTTGCATTAATATTCTGAAACAGTCACACATACAATCAAAATGGAACTATAAGTATATAATTTATTATATCTTTTTCTTTCCATGTACAAGATAGTTACGTAATTGTAACATTTTCGCTCGATTAGTTTTTTATTCGAAATCATGTCTTTTTTTTAAATTATTTAAATAAAATCATGATTATTCGGATTTTATGTCTAAAATAAGTATTCACAGTAAGAAAATATAGTTTATTTATTACCCAGTCACAAAATATTTCTTCTCTACATAGATTTATTACTTTAGATAAAAACGAAATAAGAATTGAGACTTACGCCATTTAGTTCCGTGCTCGAACGCGATCAAAGACCGCACACGGTATTTAACTTTATTAACAATGTGTTAGGGCACATAGTGGAGTGGCGGGGTGCATGGGGGCGGTGCTTGCGTGGAAATTGTCTTTAGAGTGCCTGGTCTTAACCTATTGACCGCTTGGTTTTGGCAGAATATTCTAGAATTGACTTAGTGGCTATTTAATATTAAAAAAAACATAATGTCACAATACATGCAGCTCAGGAATATGCTCCTTTCACTCTTTTGTGTCTGAATCGTCGTAGTAATAACGTGGAACTGTACGACGCATTCTGTGCCAGTGTTCAGTTTACAGTGCCTTCTTGAGCCTTATGGCCCTTGCTCTGCATATTCTGTGTTCTACCAGATTGGAAGCAGGCGCCATGGTGTTAGCCGACCGCGGCGTGGTCTGTATCGACGAGTTCGACAAGATGTCAGACATCGACCGCACGGCGATACACGAGGTCATGGAACAAGGCCGCGTCACCATCGCCAAGGCGGGAGTACACGCCACGCTCAACGCGCGATGCTCTGTGCTTGCTGCGGCCAACCCGGTGTATGGACGAGTGAGTTTATTATAAATACTAAGAAACGTACAAAAACCGGCGTGGACGTGGCGAAGCTCAACGTTGTTCTGCCAAAGAAATGTCAACATTACATAATATATTTAGCTGGAGGGTTTGTGTACTTCCATAATCCCTCCCTCTTGTTATAAAATCGATCAAATTAAAGCTGGGCCAGCCAGACGGACATCGCATCCTCCCAGAGACAATATCTCTTATTTTAGAGACTACTAGCTTTTGCCCGCGGCTTCGCCCGCATGGATGTCGGAAAATATCCCACGGGAACGTACTACTGGGATTTCATACCTAATAGTGGCGGAAAAGGTCATTGACTCCTACCGCTGCGCCCGCATTGCCGTCAACCAAAATTTCCTTGTTTCGCGTAATTTTGAATCTGTGTTATCTTTTAAAGTATTCATCTAAATGATAAGATGTCAAGGATTATATTAATCTAAATTAAATGCCCAATTTAAATAACATATTTTATCGGATAAGGATTGATATAATACCGGTCAAAACAGCTTCGGAAATAACAATGTTATTTGATTTATTTATATATTTTATTAATAACAATGTTTGAGTTTATCGAGTTCAGACAGATAGACAGACGCGGCGGGGGACTTTGTTCTATAATATGTAAGGATTACTAATAACTAAAATTTAAACTAATTTCCTCTTCAATGTCCTGCCCATAGTACGACCAATACAAGACGCCGATGGAGAACATAGGGTTGCAAGACTCCCTGCTGTCACGTTTCGACCTGCTGTTCGTGATGCTGGACATCGCAGACGCAGATCACGACAATATGATCTCTGAACATGTGCTTAGGATGCATCGATACAGGTGATTATATAAAGTATTTGTGGAGTGATGTCATATTCACTTGCTAGAGTTTCCTAAGTGCCCATTCATTTGCACCTTAGATGACCTAAAGAATGCCATTGATGCTACAATCAACGTGGCTACTTATTCAAACAATACGCTTCTGTCTGCGAATTCGTCCGCGTGATATCTTTATAAATTATAGCCTACTCAGTGATATATAGCCTACTCAGTGATATATAGCCTACTCAGTGATATATAGCCTATTCAGTGATATATAGCATTCTACTGGTGAAAGTTTTTATTTTTTATTGTTTCAGTAGTTTTTCAGTTTATCATTACAAACAAAAATACAAATCTTTTCTCTTTAAAAATTATTGTAGCTAAAGTAGCATCAACATGAAAAATAAAGAAAGATCCGCTATGTCATAAGGTTCAAATTGATGTCTTTAGCTTTTGAAAAAGTTGTCGTAATTAATGTCTAAGATATTAATATTAACGTTTCTTATTAAATTGATTTCATCATCAGCCTATAGATGTTCCCACTGGTGGGACTGCGGCCTCCTCTCCGTGAGATGGAGTGGGCCGTAATCCACCACGCGGGCCCAGTGCGGGTTGGTAGATGTCACATGTCTTCGAATTTTCGGTTCTAGGACATGCCGGTTTCCTCACGATGTTTTCCTTCACCGTTTTGAGAGCAGTGGTGATGAAATAATTTACACAAAGTAAAGCGCCTGTCTGGGTTCGAACCTACGACCTACAACTTGAAGTCGCGGCCGTTACCACTGGGCCACCACTGCTCACTTGATGGCTGAATTGATATATTGTTAATTATTTTAGAAATCCCAAAGAACAAGATGGCGAAATCTTACCAATGGGATCTACAGTGGAGATGCTGTCAACAGAGAATCCAGACAATGATGAAGCTGAGGTAATGCTAATGTTTTGTAAAAAAAAACTTGCTTATGTCAAATTTATTAATCATAGTCTTCCTTTCGCTATAATTATATAAAACAAGAAGCCCTCTGAATTTAACAGTACTGGGTACTTATCTCGAGATGTACTTACATTACACTGCCCTCTGGTTTCCAGGAAACAAACACATCAATATACGAGAAGTATGACCCCCTCCTCCACGGCAACACTCGCAGCAAGAAAGAGCAATATCTCAACACTAAGTTCATGCGCAAGTTCATCCACATAGCGCGCCTCATGAAGCCCAAACTGACCCAGGAGGCCTCCGACTCCATCGCCGACGAGTACGCCAGGCTGCGCAACCAGGATATGATGGACAGCGACGTGGCTAGGGTGAGTACCAGTACAGCCCATTCACATTGTGCGACGTCGTTTGAGGATCGATACTTTGGGGTTAGCCATACTTCTTACGAAACTTGATCTGACTGTCTACCAATGGTTATCTTATGTAGATTAGAAACAATCTTAGTACTGGAATTTTCCCTGCTTCAGGACCAAGACAACACACTAAAGCCACTTTTTATGGATTGCTCCAAACAGAACGTAATGCTTTTGAGTGCAATTTTCACGTGCGTATGCAGCTCTTAGAGTGGCTTTAAACATTGGAAATGGACTTATTCATTTGTATTTATTATCTTGTTCTCCACAGACACAACCAGTGACAGTCCGTACGCTCGAGACCCTGATCCGTCTGTCCACAGCGCACGCGAAGTGTCGGCTGAGCTTCAAGATAACGCAGGACGACGCGCTCGCCGCCATCGAACTGGTGCAGTTCGCGTACTTCAAGAAGGTAACGTGCTTGTAGGACTATCGGGAATGGGCAATGTTTTATTATAGTTTGACCGAGAACGCTTTACCGCGCCTTTGGAATGCGCGGGGAGGCGAGGGCAGCGTTGACGAATGAGCGGCGAGACACCGTGAGCGTTGACGAATGAACAATGGGATGCCGTGAGCGTTGAAATATCGGAAATAGTAGTGGTAGTAGAAATAGGTTACGTCTTGGCAAGCGTCTACCATCCGGTGAGATAGTGGTCAAACGCGACCAAATTGTATGTAATGGTGGGTACACGTTAGTGAAATGTACCTACCTTTACAAAAATATATTCTTAGTAGAAATGACGAAACAGTTCGGTAGTTTCTGGCTAAATCCATGACAAAAATGACATCAGATGATGCTTGCTTCGGATACAATTAAAGCACCGAAATGTTTTCTACTTTGTTTTTTTATTTTATAAGAATAAAATGTCCCACTGTTGATATTATTCCGCTTTATCATTTGTCAGGTGTTAACAAAAGAGAAGCGCCGCAAGCGACGCGCGTCTTCCGACGAAGAGGTCGCCGCGGGCGAAGGAGACCAACCCGCTCCGCCGCGCGCTAAGAAGTCCAAGAGAACGGTACATATGGAACATTTACCACCATACATCTTGTTTTTGGTTTTCCGTTTATAAAGTACCATTGGTGATACTTTATTCTCATTCCAATGTAGCCTATTAGCTAATAAGTAATTTATATATTACTTGAAACTGCAAGTAGGAACTAAAAAATGAATCCCTCGCCCCTTAGTTATTCCAGAACAAGCCGTGTACCCGATGTGATTTTCTGTCAGACAAAATTACGACTTTCCCAACTAACTTACATTCCCTACAGGCCCTATACAATCCCTTTAGGGGATGAATTTCGCTACCACCTATTTTGCCCACAGGATGCTGCACGTGGCGAGGACCCGTACGCGTTCTCCTCGGACGAGGAGGCAGAGCCCGTGCTGCGGGCCGCGCACTCCTCGCAGCCCGAGCCCACGCAGCGCACCACGAGGGCTTCGCAGAAGACTATAGATGCCAACAGGTAAGTCAAAATGTTTGGAAAAATCGACTATGGTTGCAATATTTGTAAATATGAGAGCACCATGTATCTATGAACATAATCAATTTATTTGTCATTGCTTAACTTTTTATACTTTGTACCTATTAAGGTATCGTAATTTTATTCCAGGTCACACATAATTTATAATTAATATATAGAAAATATTGTAAATAATTTAAAAATATATTTTCTTGCCCATTCTTCTTCTTAAAGTAATCAATTAAATTTTCTTGTAAATTTTGATATTCAAAAGTGCCTTTTCAAAGGCCTGCTTAAAATAAATGATTTCACTGCAGTAGGTATAAGTGTAGAGATAGGGTTCCAAACAGCAGTAAACAACTTCGCGGCAGGCTCAGGAGATGGAGCTATGACCGCATTTCAAAGTAAAGAACTATACTCCATAGGTTTAGGTAGTTAAAAAAAGGTAAACAAATCGTAAAAAGGGTTTTTATAGATGACACTTTCTTGTTAAAAAAACAATGAAACCAAATTAAATTTATTTTAGTGTTTTACCATAGTTTCCTCTTTTATTAATGTATGTTAAACTTTATTGTTTATTCTTCAACTACTTTTCGTAGATGTAACTGCTTAAGCACATTTTTTTTTGTCTGGTTTATAAGATTTTGTAATCTGTCTATTGTAAAGAACCCAATTTGTAAACGTCAACGAAGTATAATGTTGCTAAATTGAAGAGTTCAACTGTGACGTAGCATAACAACTGAAGTGACAGGTATTACGTTTAGTCGGTTACTTGACAGCTGTCTCGTCACGTGATTTTTTTTTGTTTACCTTTAGTATAGCCTCAGATGGCAGTAGACAGTGACATCGAAGTAAGAATGTAAGGCCTTAGCCCAGTAATAACTGGTTTGTAATGACTGCTAAGCATAGGATTCCTGGTTCGATCCAATCTGTCTAGCCTTTTCCCAACCATGTTGGGGTCGGCTTTCCGCCTAACCGGATGCATTTGAATACCAATATTTTACATGGAGCGACTGCCTATCTGACTTCCACAACCCAGTAACTGGGTAATACGATACCCCTTGGTAAGACTGGCTGTCAGACTTTCGGGCTTCTGACGACCCGTAACGTCTGTCAAAGATCAACGAATGACAGCCGGGACCAACGGCTTAACGTGCTTTCCGAGGCACGGAAGAGTCTCGGTATGTAAATATGGTCACCCATCCTCGGACCAACCCCGGCAAGCGTAGCTTAACCTGAAGGATTGACCCGTGCGGCTGTTATTACTTAGCCACGAGCTCCTCCGCCATGATTCCTGGTTCGATCCCCAGGTCGAAAAATGTTAATTGGTTTTTCTCAGTAGCAGCCTGGAATCTGGATTTGTGGCTGGTTCTCTCACAAAACTGGGTGAAACACCTCAGCCGTGCCCTTCGGGGTATACAGGCGTTAAGTTGTAAGGAACTAACTTTCTCAACGCAAGTTTAAAAAATATATTTGACGCTTTCAGGCTAACACAATTCAAGACAGCGCTCCACCAGCTGTTTCGCGAAGAACGCGCCAACTCTCTCCCTCTATCCCGTGTGACGTCATACGTCAACGACAAGTACTCGCACGAGATCTTCGATGAGGGAGAGGTACACGCAGCGCTGGATAAGATGACGCAAGACAACCAAGTCATGATGGCGGATGATATTGTATTCTTGATTTAGAAACCTTTTAATAATAGGTATACGTTAGATCTGTAAGTCTGCCATGTTATGGGTTATTTTGAATTTGTATGTGGCGTAACAAAATCAGTGAAACATTGCAATGATAGCCTCCTGGATGTGATTTAGGATTGTTATTGTAGGATCGTAAAAATTAAATATAGGATAGGACTTGTTTGTTACACAATACATTGGAACTTCATGAAGAGGATATAGGTAATATCCTCTTCATGAAGTTCCAATGTATTGTGGCTATAGATGTAAAACAACCGATTTAAAACGTTTTAAATAAAATGTTGCCGTTTTAAACCCAAAATAAATCGTTTTAAACGGTTGTAAACTCGCCTACAAAAATAAAAGTACGTGCGTGCGCGGCGCGGCGGCCGCGCGCGGCAGTTTTTGTAGGTGCATGTGTGTGTGTAGGGTAGGCGAGCTGGCAACGTTGCGTCGAGTCGACGTCAATGAGAGTGCGAGAGTGTGAGTTTGGTTTTAAACCGAATCAAATTGATTAGTTATATCGTTTGAAAACAATGAAAAAAGTAGTTATTTACCAACACAGAGTTTTTAGGTACTCCGTTTAATCCCTACCTCGGTAAAATCAAGAAAATGTAGTTATAATTAAGAAAAGCAGTCATCTACACCAACCGTTTTAAATAAAAAAATATGGTTTAATTGGTTTTAAACCGGCCTTACATCTATAATTGTGGCTTGCCATATTATTATATTATTGATGTTCTCACTGCAACACTTCAATTGCCATGCGGGTCGAGGTAATAAGTTGTTGTCTAAATAATAATGTTTGATTGATAATGTTCTAAGAGTGTGTTCATAACAGATCCAAGATACCTACGAAGATCATCACTAATTTGTAATTCCCGCCTATAATTAAGACAATTATTTTGTATTTTCATATCCTTTGTTCTTGTTACAAAAATTGTTATAGGATTAAGTACAATATCAATAAGAAAAGTGCCTTTATAATTATGTAATTCATAAATCAAGGTAAATAATGATTGACAAGAAAATAAAGCATCTGATTTTGATAAACAAATTTTTTAATATTTAAATACGTCCACAATCCTTAATAACTAGTTACTTGTAAGTTATTTTCTGCCTTTCTTTCCTTTGCCTTTGCTATGTCCTTCCCTGCCTTTTCCTTTACCAGATTTGTTTATTTTGCCTCCAAACACTTTCTTTTGTTTATTAAAAGGTTTCTGTCCTCCGTCGTTTCCATCTCTCTGGAACTTTCTACCGCCTTTGTTATCATTTTGGAACTTTCTGCCACCTCTCTGATCATTCTGGAACTTTCTGCCACCTTTTTGATCATTCTGGAATTTTCTGCCACCTTTCTGATCACTCTGGAACTTTCTCCCACCATCCTGGTTCCCCTTAAAAGGCCTCTTTCCATCTTGTCTGTTTTGTTTGCTTGGGTCCTGTTTTCCTTGGAACTTCTTCATTATTTTTTTGTCAAGTCGCATCTTTTTGAAGCCTCGTGGACCGTCTTCGTCGCCTTTCCGTTTATTCGGGTTTCGTGAGAACAGATCTAGAAAATAAATAATTTATTACCGGTCAGTATTCTCTAAAAGCAACTGATTTAATTTAAATATGTTGAAATATTTTATGCTTCTCAAATCTAAGCCATTATAAATGTTTATCTATCTTATTGATGTTCGTTGGCCCCCCGGCACCACATGATAATAGATATTAATCAAGTCTCATTTATCAAGGCTTCATAAGATAAAGGAAATCGACACCGGCATTTTATGAAAATGGGAAAAATATACCTTTCTCAGGTTCTTCGCCCACCTCCTGCCGATAGTACTCCGCGTCATCATCCTCATTGTCCTGATCCATGTCAGCATGTTGCGACTCTGCGTTGGCTAACTCCATCAACCTGCACAAATTACAGTCAATTAGCTCAAAGGATATCCATTTTGATCATTGAAATGAAGAAAAATTTGGATACTGAGTTGGTGGTATTCGTTCTGATAGCTGACTTCCACGCTGTCGAAGTCGCGGACAAAGCTAGTTTATAATTCCCTACTTCGCACGGTGTGCGTTACCCAGGCCAGATGTTGTCGAAAATGGTCATTTGAATCTAATAGATAATTAGTTTTGCGGGTTCTGTAATTGTTGCGCACATTTTTAAATTTGTTGCGCTTATAGTTTTTTAATTATATCACAAAAACATTTCCTGCTGGGGTAACGTTATCCCAGCCAGACCTTTTTCTTTCTAATGGGAATATTTAAATAAATACTAGCTATAAAATTAGTTGTCTAGATGAAGTAAATGTTGTGCCTTATTTTGAATTTGTTCTTTCATCGGTTGCGAAGTTATTCGAGATTTTGCTGGGGTAACGTTTTTGGTTTTGCTAGATCTTTGAAACGGTTAAGCGGATTCTTATCATATTTTGTACATGACTTCTTAGGAATTAGTTTAAATTTGTTCTGCAATAAAAAAAACAAAATAATGCATAGTTTAAAGGTTATTTCATTAAATAGAAAAACACTTCAATTGGTTCCAGCACTCTCAATAAGAGGTCTAAAGACTTACTTTAAACGTTATTTTAAAGCTTGTAAATGCCTTCAAATGTATGTGAAGTTTCATTAGTATCCTGTAAGTATTTAACAAGTTATGATGATATTCAGTTCTTCACGAGCACGGTCTTGATGCGCGCGGTGTTATTTGGCCACTGGATTGGATATATGAACTGAATGTTATGTCAATTATTAGTTGTTTAGTTCAGTTGTATATCAGTAAAATTTCAGCGTAGTAAATTGGATAATTAATGAGATAATACGATTAAAGTCATTAGGAAGTGAATGACCGAGGTAACCCGACCAAGTTTAGGTGGTTACGAAAAAGCGAAATCGTAGAACATTATGGTACCTTCTAAAATATGTAGGATAGTGTTACAAATTTAGTACAGACATGTACACAAGTTTAAAAAAAATCTACATGTTTATTAAAGAATTTTTATTAACAGGTAAAATAATCATTTCAACTGAACTTTTAAAGTATTAATAAACTTATACTTAAAAACAATCACAGATTAAAATTACAGATAGTAATTTTGCTATTTTGAAATTTTCTAGTAGGTACTTTTTATTTAAATTATAGATTTCAGTATACACAGTACACAGTTACAGTTTTTATTTAAATATACACATATTGGAATGTGTAATGATCACAGACAATAAATTATATATAATGACTTTTTTCAGTTAACTCTAAACTTACGTATGTCTACTAATACCTACTTATATCAATTAAAATCACAGATCAAAGGTAATATTAAATGATATCACAATGTAGTAAAATGCTCACAGTTAGTGCTACTGTTTTGTTGTCTCATTTAGCTCTCACGCACTCGATAAATATTTGCAAAAACAGGAAACGGAACTGCCGAAGCGCACGCGCACTCTACAAGATGAATTATGTGATTATGGAGCATGTTTAGTGCGTTATGCAAACAATGAATTACCCCTTCACCCCACCCCTCCCGCGTCCCACCGAACGACATGTTATATCGGTGATTTTTGATAAGTATGTGCAACTGGAAGATAATAATAATGTTTTCATAGTACAGATATTATAATATTATTATGTATTTAACAGTGTACGCGTCTGTACCGAAATTGTAAGGTGTATTATACTAAACATTTCAAAAGATAGCATAATGTTCTGCGATTTCGCTTTTTCGTAACCACCTAAACTTGGTCGGGTTACCTCGGTCATTCACTTCCTAATGACTTTAATCGTATTATCTCATTAATTATCCAATGTACTACGCTGAAATTTTACTGATATACAACTGAACTAAACAACTAATAATTGACATAACATTCAGTTCATATATCCAATCCAGTGGCCAAATAACACCGCGCGCATCAAGACCGTGCTCGTGAAGAACTGAATATCATCATAACTTGTTAAATACTTACAGGATACTAATGAAACTTCACATACATTTGAAGGCATTTACAGGCTTTAAAATAACGTTTAAAGTAAGTCTTTAGACCTCTTATTGAGAGTGCTGGAACCAATTGAAGTGTTTTTCTATTTAATGAAATAACCTTTAAACTATGCATTATTTTGTTTTTTTTATTGCAGAACAAATTTAAACTAATTCCTAAGAAGTCATGTACAAAATATGATAAGAATCCGCTTAACCGTTTCAAAGATCTAGCAAAACCAAAAACGTTACCCCAGCAAAATCTCGAATAACTTCGCAACCGATGAAAGAACAAATACAAAATAAGGCACAACATTTACTTCATCTAGACAACTAATTTTATAGCTAGTATTTATTTAAATATTCCCATTAGAAAGAAAAAGGTCTGGCTGGGATAACGTTACCCCAGCAGGAAATGTTTTTGTGAAATAATTAAAAAACTATAAGCGCAACAAATTTAAAAATGTGCGCAACAATTACAGAAGCCGCAAAACTAATTATCTATTAGATTCAAATGACCATTTTCGACAACATCTGGCCTGGGTAACGCACACCTTCGCACGGGTGTCATGGTGATATGTCAGAACATCGAGATGTCTTTATTATTTGTAAGTTTAAAAATGTATGTATTAAAAACAAACCTACCAGAACAAATTAATACTCTAAGGGCCTGTTTCACCACCTACAAGTAGGTTCTCGTTAACTTACTTGGCAGATAATATCCTACAAATTCTGTTCCATTTTTGAATTTATTCGGTAAGTAGTGGCTATTCGGACGTCGTGAAATAGGCCCTTAATGTGAGTAAAAACCGCATCAAAGGCCATTGTGTAGTAGTAAGAAGATATATGCGGTCATGCAGATAAAAACGAATTTGTTTTATACTATGTATAGATTGTGTGTATTCCTTCGACTTACCTCTGGCTCTCAGTAACGCCTTTCTTCTTCTGCATGCCCTCAATAGATTTCTGTTTGTGGTCTTCTTTCTCCTTCTGTTTCCGTTTGACGTTCTCGTCTTGTTGTGCTTTACGTTTCTCTTTCAGTCGTCTGAAATAGTAAAATATTGTGTTTTTTGTTAATTAAAACTTCAATACATATATACTATTATGGAGTCATTGATAGTGAGTAGGGTGCGACTAGAAGCCCCTATTGCCCATGTTATGGTGCGCTAGAAGATACAAAAAAAATAAGCACCAAAGACAATAAATTATCTAAAGATGTTTCCTTTACCTCTTTTGTTCTCTCTTCTTTTTGATCAATGCTTTCTCTTCCTCTGTTTTCTCGACAAGTTCGTGGAACAGCACTTCTCCATCCATTAATCCATCTTCAACCTATAAATAAATATTTGTGAATCCCAATAATTTATATTACAGGAATACGCTCGCCTCTTACATGGGCCCAGGCGCACTCAGCATTTCAGGTATGAAGCTACAAGTACGCGGCGGTCTCGAATTCAGGGAGCGTAACGTAGTCAGAAGATATAAGAGTTACGCGACAAAGAAGCAACTTCTAGGTGAATATAACTGTAGGTAATTAGGGTTGTGCGACCTGAATTGCACTTTATTGTATCGTAGCAAGAGTCGCAATTCAAATAAATTAGTTTTTGAATACAGGTGTGATGTTATATTATGTTCTTTTTGTTATAATAATTATGTCCATGAAGAACAAACTAATAAGTAATGTATACCTTGATAAGTTGGAAAGATATCCTAGGTCCTAGCTCAAACAGTCTGAGGGCTGACTTAGATTCTGCGGCGGCGCCTCTCGACGCTAGGTTTTGTGGTAGGATAACTTGTGCGTTGGGGTCGTCTTCAAATTCACTTTCTGATAACATTCCGGCTCTGAAGTGAAGAAAGTGATCAAAATATATAATAAGTTAGTTTTTCGGCCAACCGATTTTTCCATACTTACTACTTATGTTGTTTTTTATTAGAAAGAAATTGCGATGCAGTACTTACTTATCGAAAAATTCTGACATGTCTTTACAACGATTTAAGTTTGGAATTTTGCCTTGCACCATCTGTAAGCAAAATAGAAACATTTTTTTTAAAGAAAACACTCATGATTTGCGAACGCGCGACAATGCTACCTAGTCAGTGACAAGTCCTAACAAAATGTTTATTAGAATCAGTTTGACTTTTAATTAATTAATTATTGTACCTTTTTAGTTCCTTTGTTGAGTCCCACTGGTGTCGCTCTGATGGCGTAGTGTCGCATGTCCACGAGCTTTGTGGCAGGGTTGTAGTTCATCAGCACGCAGCGACGTATATTCTTTAGTTTGACCTGAAATAAGGAGTAGATTTTTCGAGTTATCTCAAATTCAAAACCTTTTGGATAATCAAGTCAGTCAGTCAAAAAGATGAAGCTAGTTGCCCATTCCAAAGCATGTTTCCTATGAAGTACGGGCAATAAACTACATGGACACACTTTGAAATCAAAATTATGAATCAACTATCGATTTCGCGATAAAATACTAATCAATTTAAAATTATTGTACGCAAACTTGTATTATAAAAATATTATAATTAAATTATATTCCAGGGTCCATGGGGATATGCAACATCTATTTAAATTATCTTGTAATTGATCAGAAATATAATATCTGTGCTATTAGTAATTTTCAATAGCCAAATACTCACAGTAGTAATATTAATAGTAGGGAACATATTCTGGAACATGGTGGCCATGAGCTTCATGTGCATTCCCTCGCCGGAGAAGCTGTTCAGTACGATGAGTGGTGCATTTTGAAACGCGCGCATCATCACGTACTGCTTACGGAGAGATGATATCACGTCACGGGATAAGGTGTACTGTGGACAGAGGGATGAACTGATAGATATAAAAGATGTTTTTTTAGAGGTTACATATTAGGCTCACTTGCAATTGCACCTTAAATCACTAAATGGATTAAACGCTAAACCTATCGTAGTAGTGAGGTGTAGCAGTAGCAGGAGTCGCCGTGTGTCCTGCGCCTGATTTTTCTCCGGTTGTGTCGGATTGCTGTCCCATCGGACTATGAGAGTGAGAGAAGAGAGAGTGCACCTGTGTCAGCACACACACTTGTGCACTATAATATTATCTCCCATGCTGAAGGCTCGTGTCCGCTGAGATAGGTCACCATGGGTGAAATTCGTTATGAAGGACTATTAACAGTATCATGTGACAATCTTTTTAGGGTTCCGTAGTAAACAAGGAATCCTTACAGTTTCGTCATGTCTGTCTGTCCGCGGTCTAGCTCCGAGACCCTTAGTACTAGAAAACTGTAATTTGGAATAGGTATACATATTAATTACGCCGACAAAGTGGTAAATTATTTTTCCATACTTACACTGTGTATGCGAAATGTGAGTGTAGGTCCACGAGGTAACCTTGCCATCCGCATGTAAGAGCCAAGCTCTGTCTCCGTGAACATCATCAGGTGAGAGACGTGGAGGTAGCCAGAGATTGATACAAAGTCCTTTATTGTGTTCTTTTTTCTTTCCTGAAAATCAAATTGTATGGTTGAAACTTCCTTTTTTAGTTGATAAAGCCACGACTAAGTTTGCTAAACTTAGTTTAAGTTGCCATAAACAATCAAATTAGGCATTACAATAAAAGAAGCTAAAAATAAATATTTTTATTTGTAGATACTATGATAAATTTAATATTGATAGAGAAAAATAGGAATTGATTCTTTCATATTGAAGAATCCTTAATTAAAATATACAAGCATGAAACTAGACAACAAGGTCTTGTAAAATCATTACACATATTAAACGGCATGTTTATATATTTCATAATTATTTAAGAAAACCAATAAAAAATATGTGGACTAGTGAGAAGAAATAAATAAGACGACTAACGCCCATTTGTGTTATATTACTGCTTCCGAAACTAACAAAACAATACAAAACTAACCTTCAATTGTGACGCAGTAAAAGGTTCCATGATCTTCCTGAAGTCCTTCATGAGATCGATGAGGTCCTTGCTGCACTGTCCGCGGTGGATCACGAAGGAGTGGGGAGCCTTCACTATATTCTCCGGCTCCAAAGATTCCTTAGAAGCCGGATTCTTCTTCACACATTTGCCTTTGCGTTTACCCATTGTAAAACACAATTAAATCAACGCTTATAACTAAATTTTTGTGTATAAAAGTTCAGTTTACTTTATTCAGTAAATATCTACTCATAATAAATGTTCAGAACATATTTATCATAAAAATCCACGAGTTATTACTTATTTTGAGGTTATAACATGCACCACAGCATGAAAATAATTTTGACACTGACAGTAGTCTGTAGGTGACAGGCAACCGCAAGTGACAGTTTTGGTTCGGAAACAATAAAAAAAAAACATTTTTGATGCCCAATGTCCTCTTCCCTTTTTTACACAGTTGCTGTTGTTTTATGCAGTTAGCTTATTAAATAAGATCTGTCAACACTATATTACAAACCTAAGTTGTCACACAATTTTTATTCTTGTGGCAATGCTGTCAGCCTTTTGGGCACTTTTCCTACTGACAGCGATGCGGACGAACTGGATGCCCAATGAGCTCTTTCCTTTACATACTAGGTATATATATTTTAGTGTTACATTGTATTTATTTGTCAACAAACGTTGCATGTTAACACAATAAATAAAAGTTGTCTTATTACATAAAAATAAAAACAAAATCTTTTTTATCATTTCCAAACGAACACAGTACAGTCGCGAACAGAATGTCAACGAATTTTATAGACTAAAAAAGAGAGGTTCCATGTTTTATCAATAATTCTTTTTCATACAGAAACGAGGCTTATTTTTGTAAATATGTAAATAAACAGTTTAGGTTGACCTCGAAAATAGCCAAGTTTAGCTGTTTCATGGAGAAAAAAAACTAGTAATAAGAGATGATACTCATTTATTTCATAACAACATCAGCTTCTAATTAGTTAAAATGACTCTCTTCTCAATATGAATCCTAGTTGGTATTGGGTTATAATAAAAGTATGATTAAATAAAACTCATCAAAACAAATCAAAACAGCTTTATTTCCTGCTGGCTCATCTGTGGATTTTTGAAACTACACTAGGTATTCTTTGTCTAAGTCTCATTATGTATTTTAAGCGGTTTTGTTCAATTTGTTTAATTATTAATTGGTATACAAAACCTCCGATGTGAGACCTTAGATTACAATAGCTTAAATGTTAAAACGAATAAATACATATTTCAATAATGTTGGTGCCGAGTACTTCCATCACAGTAGGATTTGCACCAGCATTGTAACACAAAAGTTGAGTAATATGAGAAATAACCGCTAACCACTCTAGAGTTTCATACACCTTGAACTCGACTAGTTCGGGAGCTGCATCCCACTACCACGGCTTACCCGGACACTAGAAATTCGATAGAGAGAAAGCATATGGTACAAAAACATTGACTTATCACGACACGTAAATACTGATGGTAAACTCATGGTAGTGGTTTTCGAATCACAAAAGAATGGTTTTTCGATTCTCTATCTTACTTTAAGTGCAATAAGGTGCAATATAGTTACCCAACTATCCTACTATTTTTGGATTTGAATTTAAAAGAAAATGTATTTGGTAGCAAGTCTGACTCACAGAGATTTTCGTTTGTTATTATCTAGCTATGCACCGTAAGCGGCTTGTCTGCCGGGGGGGTGTGGCCAGACTGAGGCATCGGGACGCCGCGGTCACGTGCCGCCGCCGACATGCACCGGAACCGTATATAATGGATGAACCCCAACCAAAATATACAAAACATCTTACATCAATAAAGGTGCAATTGAAAAATGACATAAAAATATAGAAAAAATTGTTTCGTTAAGAGAAACATTATTCAAATTCATTTGCGATACAATGTTTTTTTAGTAATAAATCACAATTCAGAATGTTGCAGAGAAACGAAGTTTATTTTTGTAGTTATGAAATATAAAAAGCCCCTATTTTACCCCTATTAAATTAGCTACTATCTATAGTCCATTCTATACTATCTCAGTTAAATACCGTATCATTAATTTTATTTAAAATCATATTTATAATTACACATGAATGTAAGTTAAAGTAACACTGATAAACATTTCATCAGCGCGCATTTGCTCAGTACTCAGAGTGCCCCGGAGCCGGAGGGGCAGGAATAGGAATACTTGAAGTGTTCACACATTGTTCAGAACATTGGCAATACATCACAATGATCATAACACTGATTTCGTATTGTTCTACCTATATTAATCAAAACCTAGCGGAAATAAATATAGCCGTAAGAACTTGTTTTATTGTTTGAAACAGAAAAAAAAACACATACAAAATGAGTTGTTACGAGATCAGTCTGACTCGAGCCTTGATTAGTTTCTCAGTATTACTTTATGCTTCTAACAAATCTGAATATTACAATTATTGAATCTGTTCATTTGTAGCATAACGTGTAATATCGTAAGTTTCGAAGATGGTATGTACTAGAAATCTACCAACAATTTCGCAACCTATTTTGAGACCCAAAATATGGTTATGTTCATTACGCTAGAAATGATCAAATGTTCACACCGACTACGCATATAATGTTAACGTGGAGATGAGTTAAGTTTAATAATAAGGGTACCATCGTATATGACAAAACGGTACAAGTTTAAGCGTCAAGCTATTAAAATCAAATAGTGTCGCGGAGTTAGTAACGTAGATTGTTTAAATATTTATTAACTAGTTAAGTGCGAAAAATTATAGGCACAAACTTTCTAACGTTCAGTTTAATAATTGAGATACCATTTACTTTTAATATTTTAGTTATAATTTCAAATGGTGTGATGTCATGGCCTAGGTAGGCTAATAAAGCCACAATAGATGATGAATGATTAATATCAATTGTGCCAATAAGTAGTATGTCCGCACCGCGTACTTGGCGACGTCTCGACGCATACGTATCGACGTCTACTGCGCTAGAGATGTACCGGCTGCCATATCTTCAACCAACTATTAAAGTTAAAATAAATACTATTAGCACTAAAACCTAAGTTTTCCATTGAGCTAACTTAATCGATGCAACTCATTCGTAAACCTGTAATATTCCATGCGCTTCTTTATTAAGTTTATTAAAATTGAATCTATTGTAGACTAGTTGACTAATACTCGACTACCGATACATCCCTGAATCACTCTGATCCTAGCACGCTACAGCCCGTGTCTCAACACGTCGCGCGTCCTACAGTGCACCGCCCGCGTGCGCTACGCGGCGCAGGAGTCGCCTCAACATCTATGTAACAAAACCAGTATCAATCACTTACAAATGTGCAACCACAGAGTAATCGTGGTTGAAATTTTCGCAATAAACTACAAAAAGCTACACTCCCTTTTCGTACAAAGCATCACAAAAATACTACAAAGAAACGTGTAGACGTAACAGAATATGTTAAAATCGAGCAAAATGATCGATAAATTAATAACAAAATATGTTATATGCAAAAAAATATAATTAAGGTGTCGCTCGCGGACCGATGGTGGAGGCCTTCGAGCGAATTAGTTCATTTGTATGAACTAGGTATATTACAAAATCATTGCGATGCAAAGTTGGTGCCTGCATCAGTATCGTCCAAACCACAGCCGAGTCGTTTAGTGTTGATCCATCTGGAAATCAATTATGACAACATTAGAATACCATAATAAAATTGCTAAGCTGATTGTTGGCCTGAGTCCGAATCCGAAGGTCCTAGAAAAATCAAGAATTAAAAATATAAACTCCACACCACAGTCGAGTCAACTAATAGACCTTTTAACAGTCTCACCTTCGAAATAAAAAAATATATATATGAGAACCTTCACTTCACTTACTTAAGTCAAATCCTAAAATTATTTATTATTACCCAAAAAGTTAATTTAGTAGCTAATCAAATTAAAAGAAACTTACTTGTTCCTGTCCATTGGTCTCCTGTGACTTCATCACATCTGGCAAGTCCGGTGGCGAAGAGTACGGAGTCAGATCCAAGGCTTCAAACTCGCCATTTTCCTTCCTGTTTATAGAAAACATTTTTCTTTAGATTATTGTCTTGTAATGAACACGACATTATTTTATTTGAATTAAGTAACTTCGGAATGGCCGACCCAAGGTTTTGAGACTATATTATGAAAAAAAAAAAAAAAAAAACTAGTAAAGTATCCAAGAACAATAATATTTAGGTATCAGAATAAATCATATTTCTCCACTCTTGTTCTCAACTGTACCTGCCTACCCTTCTATAATAATTTGCTACATTATAATTTGGAAATCTACAGTTACTTAGAAATGAGGTTTTATTCAAAACGTTTATAATATAAATGTGCTATTAATTAATAATAAGTGCATGAAATTATATTTAAAAAAAATTACGGTTTACATTAGGTGAGGAGATTACATTACACGACGCCAATGATTGAACTGGCGCGTAGTATCTTTATACAGTTTGTGAACTGACGCATCGGTTATTCATCTGCAGATTGCTTAATTCGGGAATACCAGCTTGGAATACGAAATGGGCGCAGAAATCATGACGGAATTTTTCATCCCTAGGTACTCCGGCACGAGTCGTGAGAAATTTCATTCCTGATACTTGCTCAAAGAATTTATGCGCCAATATACTGTGGACATGGCTTTAGTAGACTAGCCTCGGCGGCCACTGCTAGAGGCGGTATTGCCAACCCTTTCCATACAAACCAAGCTAGTCACCGTTTACTAGACTGCCGATAGAAGTGAAAACTTAAAACTGGTATTAGCGCCATCTATATTCAATAGTAAAGTACTACGGCGCATCGGTGATGCGAATTCATAAGTTAACACTCTATCAAAAATCGCTCAAGGCGCCTAAATAAATTTTCACTTCAAAACCTACAGAATGCATAACCTCTTTTTTCCCCTTTTTTGTAGTCGGTTAAAAAAGGCACACATTAAAATTCTAGTACTTCGATATTTCTAGGTCATGATGGCGTATGCAGGTCCATATTAAAAAATACAAACATTGCTGCATTGTTTGGAAATCGATATTATGTCAAGGCAATAAAACCAATGTCGATCTTAATTATTTAGTCATTGCAGTCAATATAAACTCGAACCTACCTAGTTTTCAGATTGTTTGCAACTTTATACTGTAATTCATTAAGGGGAAGCGTCAGGTTTTATGTTGATTAAAATATGATTTGCGGTCTTAACAAATATGGCTTTACTCAATTATAATCATTACAATTAGCAACAACTCCATAAGTTAGTAAAGGTGTCAAATGTCATGATTTCATGAAATTTCATTTAACACCTTTATCTTCTTCTTATTCGCTATTGCGGATTGTAATGATTATAATTGAGTAAAGCCATATTTGTTACGACCGCAAATCATATTTTAATCAACATAAAACCTGACACTGACCTGCAAAATGCAAAAAACGTAAGAAAATTTGAATTTCGCGGGCTACCCTGACGCTTCCCCCTTAAGTAGGTAGACAATATGATTTGGCCATGATCACATTATTTGTAAAGGCATGCAAGGAATTTTATAATGTTGTTCAATACATGTGAATGCAGTATGGTGCTGTGTAGAAAACTGAGCACAAGTTCGTCATATAATTCTATAAAGATATGCAATTCAGCAGCGCGCGTGCCCTATTTTTTGTTTTGCAATATTTTCTTATCAGCAGAAAATTACTTCATGCCTATTGTTAGATGTGATTCATTTATGGATGAATGGATTAATATATTATTATGACGAAAGCTAAGTTGACTGCATTGCAGGTTGAACAGACACCTACCTAATTATTATTTAAAATCAATATTTTTTTAGGAACTATATTGTGACAGGAACAATGATATCCCAGTGGTAACCGCCGCGACTTACGAGTTGTAGGTCGTAGGTTCGAACCCAGACAGAAGCTTTGCTTTGTGTAAATTATTTCATCACCACTCCATTCAAAACGGTGAAGGAAAACATCGTGAGGAAACCGGCATGTCCTAGAACCAAAAATTCGAAGACATGAAATGTCTACCAACCCGCACTGAACCTGCATAGTGGATCACGGTCCACTCTCTCTCTAACCAGAGGAGACGTGTGTCCCAGCAGTGGGAACGATATAGGCTGATTATGCTTAATGGTGACACGAGGAGAGTGTGAGTGAGAAAACATATATGAAAGTTCTGAGAGCCTATGTTCAGACCGGCCATATTGTACTAAAGATTAGATTGTCCTTCCTCTCCAGTTACTATTACATATTTGTTGTTCAACAAATAAAATTTGTGTTCTACTTGAGAATGGTTCAGACACCTTCACTCTTGTAAACTGGTAATACAATCCAGACTTTGATTGGTGTTGATGGCTATATTACAATACTATAGTTTTAAAAGTATGCCTGTCTGTACCTTAGAGCCAATCCAATAGGTGCGGGACACTGGGCCTTGGCAGTGGCGGAAGTGAGGCCATACTCAGCCAGGGTCTTCTCATCCTCCATCAGCTGGCTGTCCTTGTTGAACAGCATCTGACTCGGTGGTGACACTTTCAAGATACCTGGTGAATCAAATAATGAATATTGATTTACTAAGCTACTCATTCTATATGCAATAAGGGATTATTTCAAGGAAAAGATTGGGCTAACTAATAAAATTGTGATTGTGACATTCATCATCTCATTGCTAATATAAATGTCAAAAAACGGGTGCGAGGTAGCCCATTGTAATAATAAATCAAAATAATTAGCCCATATTGTCCCATTGAAGGGCAAAGCCCTCCTTTTCCCATTGTGCCCATTGTTAATGTAGAGCTAGTTTAGTTTCTCACAGCTAATGACATAATGGAGTGCATAAAACTAAAAGATTTTAGGACACAAGTGCAATAAGTAGCCGTTCCATCAAAATGTGGAATGCTGCTAAAACCACGATGTTTAATTTATTTTCTCCTCTACTGCAATGCAGTTATAATTTTGCAAGGAAAAAGCTATAAATTATATTGTTGCAATATACAGTATCAAGGAGTATTTAATAAAAGAGTATTCATGCAGTTTCTGGTGTGTTCCCATGTCACAAATTAAATTATTATTACAAGGATAACAGAAGCCACAAAAATAAACAATATTTATTTTTATCACTCAAACATTTCAGTTCCATTATTTACTAATAAGTAAATGTGCTCTTTGATCTTCTAGTTTTATCTCATAAATACCTAGGTGTCCTTGTAGTGTTTATTTATAAATAAGTAAATAGCGAGTATTTGAAATTTTTATATCTGTTGTAAATGAGAGTGTGGCTTACTTATCTTGGTTTACATTGATTA
The DNA here is from genome assembly GCA_949152395.1 of Agrochola litura. NCBI lineage: Eukaryota > Metazoa > Arthropoda > Insecta > Lepidoptera > Noctuidae > Agrochola > Agrochola litura. The sequence goes on along the minus strand of OX424490.1, from coordinate 31,483,601 downwards.
TATTGACGCTGTAATCATAGTCCAAAGTCTAGACACACAAATAAAGTGCAATTCCTATAGTACTGCATATACTTCCTCAAATTTTTAAGATTTTGTGGTACAGTAAATGTATTTTTTTTCTCTTATGAACACAAACATACCTATAAAGCTTCGTTTTGCAACACACCTGGGAAATGAAATGAGTCATATTTCCTCCATCGGAAAATATCGTATAAGAGTACATTTCCAGCACATTAAACACTCACGAACAATGAAGAATAATACAAGGCTTAACAACAAAACCTACGCTGCGCGCCCGACATTGTATCCCGACTATAAATAGAATTTTCTCATATCGCGATAATCGCACCCACCTTCGATCATTTTCTTCAATTCTAGCACAGTTGTCGTGTCCTTCGCATCAGTGAAGACGGTAAATTTTTTTCGCCTAATCATTAGAAAGACATCCTGAAAACAAATTCCATTTTTGAGGTTACGTCTTTCAAGCTAAAATCGCACGTCAATAGAGCACTGATTACACAATTCATTGTTCACAGTTATAGCCAAATGCATACTTCTGGAGACTTACCATGTTGAGTTTATATTTATTAAATATTATCTATTTATTTTCAGGAAAAAACTCTCCAAGGCGTACCTACGAAATGAAATTATAACGAAATGACAACTGCAAGAATCCACAGATTAATAATTTTACGCTGCGTAGCGTTTGAAAATCGATGTTACGGCATTTTTTTTTTACTCTTTCTATCGAATCTAGAAACATAGGTACTAAATTTGTACGCGTTACTTGTTATTTTTTTAAATATCATTTCATCTAGCGATTAATTTAATGATTCCGAACACTGTGATAGCGTAGCTACTAAGGTACAAAGTGGTGCTGGGCACCAGGGCCCAAGGTGTTTGGGAGCCCCTTTAGTGTCCGAGCCGGGAGGTATAAGTCAATGAGGCCCCAGCCTAAGGCCTCAATCGGGGAAAAGATTTTATAATAATGTATTAGCTAAGAAGAAAGAGACCACTGTGACCCAACAAGGCATGGGTTTTCCCCCAATTCATACTATGAATGGTCAAAAGAAAACCTAACCAATCCGAGTCAGGTTGCAAAAAATTTCGCGCTCGCTACGCTAGCTCTTGCACTCTAGGTTGCCTTAATTCTTAAACTGTTCTGCATAAAGCGAGAAAGTAACTCCTATTAAAATTTGTGTATGAATGGTCGAAAGAAATTCGAGCTGAGTTGAAATTTTCGCACGGCATTAGGGTTACGCGATTATCAATTGATGATCTCCATTGAATTATAAATATTATTCGAAGAAAACAACAAAGGTTGACAAAATAGAGTTTGTAAAAAAAATTGACTGGGGAGATGGGTGACAGGGGCCCGAATTACAATTTGCACCAGGGCCTCTTGATCTGAAGTTACACCTAGTAAAAGTACTCTGTGGTTACACCATTGCCCACCAGTGTGATAAAAGGCCCACAGAATCACAGGATGTGATCCCTTTAGTAAACTAAGGAAGGGGCCAGCATTTGTGTGCGCTCAAGTACTATTTACATACAGTTACAGTACATGCTGCTATTTTGAGAGACATTAATTTGCAGAAGGATTTTTCCCTTCATTTGTGTCAAACGGGAGGATCGATAAAAAAAAACTGATAGGATATCACACATCACATCACAGATTCTTATTAGAAACAAGCTTCTGCTCTACTCATCTAGTTTATTTTTAATATTTTTTATATGACGTGTAAAAGTGATTTCGATATCCTATTTACAGAATAAACAATTTCATTTCATTTCATTTCTGCCCGCGACTTCGTCTGGGTGAAATGTTAATGGAGTACGCGCCACCACTTTATTCTGAAAGACGCGGCGTTAGTGTCTATGTCATTGCATCAAAAAACTTTTTACAAAAAAAAAAAAACAATCGACTTCCAAAAACCACTACAAAGTGAGTTTTTATTTTTCGCTTTTTATTTTAGTTGTTAAAAAAAAAAACATAAAAAACGGTTGGCGTGATATTGAGTTATTCGCCCATTTGTCGCGCACATACTTATTGCAAGACAATGGTTTTCTTATGGATGCCATTGTCACTGGACTTTCAAATAAAAAAAGAATCATCAAAATCGGTTTACCCAGTCCAAAGTTCTGAGGTAACAAACATAAAAAAAAAATACATAACATAACATAACATCACGCCTTGTTTCCCCGAAGGGTTGGGCAGAGGTGTCCCTGTAGCAGGTACACCCACATTTCGCCAGTTATGTTTAAGTCCCATGTAATAGGGGGCGACCCTATTGCCATCAACCGGGCACAAATCCAGACTCCGAGCTGCTACTGAGAAATTTCAGATAGAAAAACCCAATAACACTTTGCCCGACCCGGGAATCGAACCCAGGACCTCATGCTCAGCAGTAGCGCTTGCGACCACTAGACCAACGAGGCAGTCGAAAAAAAAAATACAGTCGAATTGAAAACCTCCTCCTTTTTTGAACTTGGTTAAAAAAGTGTAGTTCTACAATTTTCCGCCGGTCTTCTGTGGTGGCGCGGATTCTGTTTGTTTTCGTTTCTAGTGGACATGATCTATGGTTCGGTGCAAGCGTCAGTTTTCGCTACGTTCTGAACTCATGATTACAAATTATTTCATTAATTTCTAAAATATTTTTATCGAAATTTCTTTTAGACTAAGGATTAACAAACGCCATTCAGCGTTTAATATGATCAAATGAAGTTGTTTTTGTAATGTATATTAAGGTAAATGATAATAAAACTGATTCTAGCACAAGTAAAGGTTTTATGAATTGAACGTCAAAGATGTGTCTCTTCGTATGTTTGACTTTGGAACGCATTCGCATTTATTTAGCATCGCATTTCGCGAAAATGTGAAAATAATGTTTTGTGTGTTTTTGTGATTTTTAATACTGCAATGACATATATGTAGTAAATAAAACATTTTCTGTCATCCTTGTAATGTAAATATTTAGAAAAAGTAGTGTACATTTAATATTCAAATAACCTCTGTTTAATTTTGACAATATGAATCCGCAAGTTTGTTCGAATTGTCGTAACGAGAAGCCCGTGAATACGACTGATAATCGGCTGGTAACGGAGAGCTGTGGTCATGTGAAATGTATGGACTGTTTACTGCACGAGAAGACTGGTTGCCAAGCTTGCCTTAGTGAGAAGTCACAGCCAACGATTGAGGAGGCTTTGAACGAAAGTTTAGAGAAAGAGCTGGCGGACGACTGTCCACCGGCAGAGACTGATGACAAGTCGTGTGACGACGAAATCGTTATGGAAATACAGTGTGACATTTATGATGATTTTTATAAGAAAAAGAAACTTGAAACATCACATATTAAAGTAGAAACAGGTAAGATTCATTGCGTTGTAATTTCGAATAGTAATCGTATTAGAGTCAATGTGTTTGCCTGTTTGCAAAATTAAACAAAATAGAGAAGCTTCAAGCTTGTTTGTAAACAATGCAAATATAATTATGCTGCAATGTGTACTGGCTGGAAGCTGTCAGGATTGTATTGAAAGGAAGGTTTGCTTTTTCAAGGGGATTGTTTTACCAATTGTTATTGTGGTGAGGAAAATAAACATAGATCTATACTATATGTAGGTGAGAGTCATGCAGTAATAATACTAGAAATAAGGACAAACTACGAGCTCCCTTTCACCGGCTTCATAAGGTTCATAACTCATTTGTTGGGCTTGGTATAACCTTTTATTCAAATTCAAAATAATTTATTTCAGGAATACACCCATATGAAATTCACGACAGATTACAAATTCAATTAATTAACACAATTTATAAATTATTACAACATTATTATAAAACAATCAATATTACAAAAAATTAATAGAAAAGTATTATTTTAGCTGGAAATTTAATTGCCATATACGAAGAAATAATTAACCTCGTATATGGCCTTCAATATTCCATTGTCAGATTTATGAATTCGGTTCATAAAGGAGGCCTGCGACTTTCTCATGACTGCGTAAAAGTCATCTACCCTGTTTTCGGCAAACATGCCGGACGCACTTCACCGCCAAGGCAGACCCAGTATGCATATGAATGCGTTATTATATTGAACACGCAACGTGTTGTAAGCACGCTGCGTGTATTTGTACCATAGGGCACAGGTGTAAAGGTTCCGGCAGTATGCGTTAAACAGAGTGATTTTGACTTGATTTGAACACTTCGCAAATCGTCGCGCCAGCATATTGCTCTTAGCAGCAAGCGAACGTCTTTGTCTTTCTATGTCCTCGTCATCTTTAAGTTTCTCAGTCAATATATGACCTAAATATGTGAAACATTTGACAGATTCCAACCTAGCGCTGCAAAGAAATATGTCCGGTATATGTAATGTGCTGTTGTCGTAACGAAAACACATTGTTTGGCTCTTTTTAACATTATACTTAAGGCCATGTTTATCCGCATATACCTCACAAATATGTATCAACTTTTGCATTGCCGTGACAGACGGGCTGAGCAAAACCATATCGTCGGCGAAAACTAAGATTATTTACAGGTACATTGTTAATTGAACAGCCGACTCCGACTCCGCTCAGCTCCTCTATCAGGTCATTCACATATAGGTTAAATAATATGGGTGATGTTAGTCCGCCTTGTCTTACGCCCGTTCTGAGAACATAATCGCTAGACAAGGCATCCCCCCATTTTACAGCGTTAGCCTGGCCCTCATACCAATATTTCATGATGTAAACAATGTCATGTGGTATACCGGTTTTGAACATTTTATCCCATAACGTGTTATAATTTATTGTATCAAATGCGCGACTTAAATCTAGGAAACATTTATAACAAGCTACCGGTTCTCCTTTGCTAGATTTGCCTTTTAATGCGTTTAAAAATAAAGTAAAATCCAACCTTTGTTCAAAGGCATACTATTGTATCAACGACTACTTAAATATATAAGAATAGTTGGTCGCTGTGACTAACTCAAGACAATGTTTATGTTCTTTCTCCAGAATTAGCTTACCTACTGACAGTTTATATAATTTTTTATTTTATTTGAATTAATGAGTCAATTTTTTAAATTTATTTTTTACGTGTCAATTGATTTTAATTTTATTTTATTGTTGACACATAACACATAACATAACATCACGCCTTGTTCCCCGAAGGGTTGGGCAGAGGTGTCCCTGTAGCAGGTACACCCACATTTCGCCAGTTATGTTTAAGTCCCATGTAATAGGGGGCGAGCCTATTGCCATCAACCGGGCACTAATCCAGGACTCCGAGCTGCTACTGAGAAATTTCAGATAGAAAAACCCAATAACACTTTGCCCGACCCGGGAATCGAACCCAGGACCTCATGCTCAGCAGTAGCGCTTGCTACCACTAGACCAACGAGGCAGTCTACTAAATTCATAATACTCATTACAATGTTTTTGTTATGAGTTGTATTGCAATTTGTGGTTAGCTAGTGACCTCGACAATTGATCATATTATTTTTTGCCTGAGCAACCGGCAGCAAGTTCGTCATGCTCCCTTAGATGTCAATGCTTGTGTTAGCGTCGGGGGTCGGGTTGCCTCCTTCCCTCAAATATGGCGAGGGGGGTAATGGCTGATCTTAGCGTTATGCTCGTGAACGGGTGCTGCTTGTGGTGACAGGTCGTCTTGCTGATCATGGTTTTGTTATTGTTACTAGTAATTAACTGTTCATTTATTTTACCTCGATGGTCCTAGTTTATCATTTATAACTTCCAATTACAGCTTCATGTAAGCGGGCACACCCTTTATGCCTGGAGGCTTTTATTTAAATATTAAGTTGTTTATGTTTAGTTTTTTTTTTTTTAATTCTGCTTTATTATTGTTCTCGATGTTTTTGGTTGGTATATTGGCGTGTGCTAGCTGACATATGGCCAGTAATTTATAATAAAAATAATGTTTTGTGTTGTATAATAATTTTGCATACTTATATAGAATCATTTTTTTTTCTAACTTGAACAGACTGCTGTGCTGCTGGGGAGTTTGTTGCGCCAGTACTTCTTCCCAGCTAAAGGCACTAGGAAGTGGTGAAGGGTGGGCGTTTTTGGGGGACTGTCTTATGTAATTTTGATGTTCGAAAAGTGCTGATTCTCAGCCTAGTTTGAATAAATGACATTTGAATTTTGAATTTTGAGTGGTAACACTTAGTATGCATGATTCTTAACCATTATCCTCCTACTGCATTACTTATTAATTTAGATGAAGTGAAGATTAAGTGACCAACATTTATCAGTATCGTTGATATTTTTCAGATGCAAATGGTAAAATGTTTGTGTGCACTGTGTGCAAGAAGAAGTTCCATGCTCGGAGCCAGGTGGCATACCATGCTTACTGCAATGGACAGAGGAAACCATATCAATGTCCTGAATGCAACAAGGTAACAATATTATAAATTTTATTAGCAAAAGTACATATACTATGCATCATCCTCTGACTTCTCTTGATCTTTGGGGATAACATGTGTGATGTTATGTTATGACTTTTCTCTATGCCGTGTACCTAGTTAATTAGATATTACTAATGATGATATAGAGAATGGCTGAAGAGCTTCAATACTCTCTTTTATTACTAAAACAACTATGATAATCCATTTGCTTATCAGGAGGTGGTGATATTTTCTCTATGCTGTTAACTGAAATTAAACTTTTAAAATCATTGAATAATTCTGGTCTCAAATAAAATTGAGTTTGATTGAAAGTGAATTGATTGGCAAATGATGAGTCTATTTTTATACACCTGTATTTCTTGGCTCACGCTGCAGTGATAATCATTATTAGTTTCATGTCATGTTATACATACTTAAATGGCCAATACAATAAAATTATAGTCAAATTATAAGCATTTCAAAACCTAGGGTTAATGGACCGCTATTATTGCCAATCAGGTTTTAATTTTCATGTTTCTGTATTCAGTGGTTAAGGCTGTGTTTTTGATTTGTTGTCTGTCAGGCATTAAAACTTCAATTGGATAATATTTCAGACCTTTGCCACAATGTCGCATTACAAGTACCACATGCGTGTGCACCGTAACGAGCGCACGTACCCGTGTGACGTATGCGGGGAAGGCTTCTTCCAGATGTCGAAGTTGCAGAGACACAAATTGAAGCATACTAGTGAGTACTAAGTTCCATATTATTAAAGCTTGAAGTTAAAGAGATTATTAAGAAAAAAAGTGGGCTTACAATTGGACCTTGCGGTATACCCATTAGAAACATAGGTGCTGCGATTGTTATCTTTATTTATAACCACTTTAATTGTGTTTTAGACCATGTGTCTCTTCAACAATATCATAAAAGATTTTCCATGTACATTCATACTGGTTTAAAATGTGAGTGGATATTGTGATCAACATTATGAAAAGCTTGATTGCAAGACAAACATACTAAATAATTACAGAATAAGAATTCTTAGTTTTTAGGCATTTTGCAATGGTATGTTGCCATTTCCAGATTTGTGATAAACTCTGTCTCTTTGCAGAGGAAAAAAAGTTTGCTTGCAGCGAATGCAACAAGGCGTTCAACAACTTAGCGTCTCTACGCAAACACGGGCTCACGCATACAGACGAGCGCCCTTTCTCGTGTCCTACCTGCGGGAGCAGATTCCGAGACAGTTCCAACTTGAGGAAACACATCCGCAAACACGGTGAGATGAATGCTTCATTGTTTTGAAAATAAATTGTGACACATTTTCAAATTCTTCATATATAAATTAAACACACAGATTTTAGAGAATTTATTACACTTTACTAGTCCTGTTTCTTTATTTTGTAACAATCAATTCAATCTATGGTTGCCTTGTTCGTATTAATGCATGCTAGTATGTCGTAGAAAGGAAGTGCGCTTGCGGCGGGTGGGGCGGGTGCGTGCGAGGCTGCGGCGCGGGCCGCGTGGCCGTGCGGCGCCCGCACCAGTGTCCGCGCTGCCCGCAAGCCTTCCACTCCAGCAAAGATATGCGCAGGCACGCCGCTGTCCACACCGGTACGCTGAACTCACTTTATATCTTTGCCTATTTATTCATTTAATTGTTTAATTTTTTTTAACATTTCCAGTCCCCTCTCATATTGTGCAAGGCTCAGTCCAGTCGCAATGTTTATTTGTTTTTGTTGCAGATTCCAAGCCCTTCGGCTGCAAAGTGTGCAGCCGTCGCTTCAGAAGAAAAGACAACCTCGAGCGGCACATACGTAACACACATCCAGACTATGTGCCTGCAACCGCGGTTGATTGTGACGAGGCCGTGCTCAAGCAGATCCGGGCCAACGGACATGCCTCTAAACTTGACGAAAAAGACGAGAAAAACAAACTAGAGATACTCAACCCTCTTCCACCTTTACCACAAGAAGTAATACAGAAACATTTGCACGAGAACGGCAAGAAACAAGATAATGCCGAACCAGACAAAACTATTGATAAGTCTACAATTTTAGTCGCTAACAATGCGCGTCAAAGCGTCATCGTTGGTAACAAAACAGCTAACGTCGAAGCGAAAGCCGCCACGAGTCCTCAGGAGTGTGAATATGTACATAAAATTAGAAAAGCGTCGATTATACCGTTACCGCCTATAGATTTGCGGAAAATGATAGAGTTAGAGGAACAAACTAATTTAAATAATTTGGATTTGGGTACTCCGCAGAAAGATAAGAAGACTTTGTATGAGAAGATTTTGTATGGAGATAGAGACAGGGACAGAGATAGGAGAGAAAATGAGGAGTCTAATAGTGACTCGGGTCCTGGAATACATTGGAGGAGAAAGTTGAAGCAATCTGTTTCTATAGGTAAGTCTCAACAATTTTTTAAGAATCCATTTTTCTTAAATCGATACAGTAGGTACTTAAGTGGGACAGCATAATGTGGGATTGGATCGCACATGTCTGCCGCATGTCAGATAACAAATGGGCTAAGAGGATCACCGATTGGATCCCATTAAACGCACGACGCCATCGCGGCAGGCCGAGATAAAGATGGCGGGACGAGTTTGACGCCTACCGAAAGATCTGGCACTGGCAAAAGAAAGAATTGTCTTCTTTTCGTGTCTATGGTACCTACTCTTCTTCATTGCATTTTTTTTTTTGTATTCTTTGAGCCCAGTAGGTGGCCACGGTGATTGCGGCATCAGTGGCATTCTTCATACACTTAAACGGTTCTCTTCAGAACAATTACCAATGGCCTTTATCAGGACCAAATAACAAGGAAGCAAGACAAGGCTGTTTAAGGCAGTTTTTAAATAACTCCATGGTTGTGATCCTCAACAGAGTCCTTAAATTTTCCACTAGTATCTGAAACTTCCTCCTCTTTGCTTTCACCCGTACATAGATGCACTATTGTACTTACTATAAGTAATTGAAAATCTGAGGATAAGTTAGTAACTAATTCTGCGTCAACGGACGATAATTTTCCTTGTGTGATATCGACAGTTAACTCAATTATAACTAATATAATGTAAATCCTTAGCTTCTTTTAACTTCTGAATGATAATTAATCTTCCCGTGACTCCTCTTAGGTCCAATTTTTATCAAATATTCTCTGACAGTTTAGATTATCTTTTAAAGTTCTACTCATAACTGATCAGGGACGATATCCATCCGCCCGGTTACTGTTTTGCACATACAAGCTACAACGTTATTTAATATTTAAATTAATCACTTTTTTTTTACAATATTTTATCGTATAGTCCACTACAATGTTCTTAAAGTCCAATTATTTTGCAAGCAATGCGAGTGTATGCTATCTCCGCAGTTTGTTTTTATTTATTTAAGATTTTTAGGGTTCCGTAGTAAACAAGGAACCCTTATAGTTTCGTCATGTCCATCTGTCTGTCTGTCTGTCCGTCTGTCCGCGGTCTAGCTCCGAGACCCTTAATACTAGAAAGCTGTAATTTGGTATAGGTATACTATTACGCCGACAAAGTGGTAAAACAAAATTATGAAAAACATTTTTATTAGGTTACCTCCCATACACGTAATGTGGTGATGTTTTTTTTATCCCTTTATGTGGAATATTATTGGAAAGGTCCTTCAAAAACATTGTGAGTTTGGGAAAACCATTTTTGGATTCAGGGATCCGTTTGCGAAATATTAAGCTTTAAAGTGCTAATTTTTGTAGAGTCAAGTGTGTGTCCCCCCCCTGCCAGCTAAATGGTTGGTTTTGGATGTGTGAAAAAAATCACAGTAGTAGTTTATATAACGAAATTAAAAGGAAAACTATCACAGCTAAGTAGGCTTTACAAGTTAACGAGTAATAATCGACCAACTTAACTTTGCAGTTGCAAAAACATGTTTTCCCATACATTTCGTATAGGAAAACATGTTTATCAACTACAAAGTTAAGTTTGTTTTTGGGATAAATTCATCCCAACTACGGAACCCTTCATTGTGCGTGGTCCGACACGCACTTGGCCGGTTTTTTATTTTTCCTATTTGATATTTCCTTTTTTTGTATTATGTAGGTACTCGTTTATTTTCCGCACTTTTCCGGCACTATTACTTATTTTCACTGCACAGCATTTATTTAAATACTAGCTGTTCGTGCCGGGCGTCGCCCGGGTGTATTTCCGACTTTTCCGGTGGATTTTCCAAAAATTTCTTTCATGCCATGCAAACCTTGTCTAGATAATAACGAATACAACAAAAAAAATATCTGCCAAATCGGTCGAGCCATTCTCTAGTGATGGTCTTTCATACATGCGGCAATAGATTTTTATTTATAGACTAGTTTATTTACAGATAGCATTTTTTTATGTACTCAAAATAAACTAAACGTGAATTCATGCAAGCCTAGTACTTTTTGTTACTTATAAAGATGATTTGATTTGATTTGATTTGATTTGAACAAACGGCTCGCATCGCATCGGATCGTAGCGGATTTTACAATCTTTAAACGATATTAAATCGTGTACACAGTATCCGTTCGTATCCTTTTGGTGGAAATCATCGTATTAACTATTTGTGGAGCCACATTCAAATCCTAATAATGGGATTCGATCAAAAACCAAACATGTAAAAAAATGCAAGTCTCACAACGCAGTTCTTCTAGGGCAAAAAAGAAAACTTTTTACAAAAAATACAACCTACTTCCAAACTACAAAGTGAAAAATAACTTTAATCTCGGACGTCGGTGTCTTTGGATCAGTATTTTAGTTTTTTGACACCGACTTCCGAAATTAAAGTTATTTTTCACTTTGTAGTTTGGAAGTCGGTTGTATTTTTTGTAAAAAAGTTTTTATTTTTCAGTTTTTAGTGGGTTAATTTGTAATTTATCTAAGTTACAATAGCCTTATGTCAACTGCTCATTAAAAATACCCAAATCGCTATAGATGTGCCTTTAATATTTGAAGAGTTCCCTCGATTTCTCCAAGATCCCATCATCAGATCGTGACCAAATGACAATGGAACTAACTTGAAAGTATACCCTTTCAAACAAAAAAATAATTTTTCAAATCGGTCCAGCCGTCTTCGAGGAATCGGGGAACATATACAAAAAAAAAAATATATATATATATCCCGACGAATTGAGAACCTCCTCCTTTTTTTTTTAAGTCGGTTAAAAAGATGTGAGATCTAATGTGAATGAAGTCTTAATTTATTCAGTACCTATGGCTAATAGGTACTGAATAAATTAAGACTTCAACTTTTTTTAATAAATAGAATGACTTGACCATCGCACGGCAACATAATCACATAAGAATAATCTACTATTTTAAATAGTCCTAATTAAATAAAGTGCAGCGCTAATATTATGTAGATTTTGTTGTATGTAAATGTAGATTCTATTGTCGTGTGCGATTGCCAAGTCATTCTATTATTAAAGAAATCAAGATGACAAATAGATAGGTACTGAATAAATTAACAGACTTGGTTTTCCATTAGACCTCACATCTTTTTGCGGTAGAAGAACTGCGTTGCGAGACTTACATTTTGTTACATGTTTTTGATAGGATCTCATTTCTTTTTAACCGACTTCCAAAAAGGGTGTTTTTTTTTTATATATGTCCTCCGATTTCTCCGTCATTTGTGGACCGATTTTGAAAATTCTTTTTTTGTTTGAAAGGGTATGCTCTCAAATTGGTACCATATACATTTTATTAACTTTGCTTGGGTAGTTTTTGAGTTAGCTACAAAATACGTATTTTTTTCCCACTTAGTATGTAGATGATATTATAAGTTCCTGTCACTGGTAGCAGGTAGTGGTATGTGTGGGGTAGGTACCACAACTAAAAAGTGAAAAATAAAAACTTTTTACAAAAAAAAAACAACCAACTTCCAAAAAAAACACTACAAAGTGAAAATTAACTTTAATTTCGGAAGTCGGTGGCAAAAAACGAAAATACAAAACCCAAGGCACTTATTGTTATTTATTATATAGTTATTTTTCACTTTGTAGTGTTTTTTTTTGGAAGTTGGTTGTTTTTTTTTTGTAAAAAGTTTTTATTTTTCACTTTTTAGTTGTGGTACCTACCCCACACATACCACTACCTGCTACCAGTGACAGGAACTTATAATATCATCTACATACTAAGTGGGAAAAAAATACGTATTTTGTAGCTAACTCAAAAACTACCCAAGCAAAGTTAATAAAATGTATATGGTACCAATTTGAGAGCATACCCTTTCAAACAAAAAAAGAATTTTCAAAATCGGTCCACAAATGACGGAGAAATCGGAGGACATATATAAAAAAAAACCCCCTTTTTGGAAGTCGGTTAAAAAGAAATGAGATCCTATCAAAAACATGTAACAAAATGTAAGTCTCGCAACGCAGTTCTTCTACCGCAAAAAGATGTGAGGTCTAATGGAAAACCAAGTCTGTTAATTTATTCAGTACCTGGGCCATTATTTTATTTAAGGACCAATTTGGAAAACACTTGCAGTTTTTTTTTGAGAAATTAAATGAATACTTTTTTACCCTTTTTGTGTCGATTTATGTTCACTACTATTTATAGTAAATGTAATAGTCGTTTGCAGTGATGTTTTCTTGCTATTTCTTATATTTGTTGACGTTTATTAAAGGAAGGGTGAGAAAAAACAACAACTGCGTTACTTACTTACTAAATTAAGTTTTATTGTTAGGAACATTTAGTTCTCTTCGGAAACATTTCACATATAAAGCCACGACGTTATAGTATGATCTTATAATATTAAATCAAAAATAGTATCAGATTAATGATTTCTTTTATAATTAAGTTTGCGACTGCGTTACTTAACTTAGAAGTTTTTTTTTTTTTTTTTAAATGTGTCTAATTAATAACAGTTTATGCTGAAGGTTTTAGGAATAGCTTCAAACAAGGAAAATAATGGATCCTATTTTAAATTTAAGGTTTTTGTTCAATTTTAATTAGCAGTATGGCTCTAAATGTTATCAGGAAACTTGGGACAAAAAGTAACGCAGTGGTAAAGTAGTATCATAGTGGTACCTTGATCATAGTATTTTGTACTTTCGTCAAGTTAAACCAATACAAACATGAGAAAACAATCATGAAATGTTTAAAATCAAACAGATATATCTGTTTCATATCTAGACACATTTTTCTAAAAATTCTTCAATTTCTTCCTGCAATTTCGCAAAAATGTAGATCCGACAATGTTAATTGCTACGGTCGATATAATGCAGACCGATCTCGTCTTACTTGTCTTCCTCCCTTAGACCTTGGAGAAACGAGAGTTCCTGAACGTGGTGTGGAGACCAGGGTTTCAACCAAAATGGCCTGTGCAGCTTTTTGACGCTCTTAACGTTTCTTGTTTGCAATCTTCCATTTGCGTTTAGAAGATCTATGTTCCCTCTCTGTCATATCCTTTACAAGTGTCTTTTTAGCGTGGTAGCGTGCAAGATGTTCTCCTTTGGCCTCGGCATTCTTTATTGGATCCTCTTTCAATTTTTGCCTATAACGCCGTTGTTTTTCAGCCGGTATTAAAGCCATTGTGTTCTGAGTGTTATACTATAACAAATTAATACTCAAATGTAATATTTGTGAAATTAAAATTCGAGATTATGGTTGGAGAAGTATAAGAAAAATCACTGCGTTACTAAAGCTACAACTGCGTTACTTCTGAGTAACGCAGTGTAGTGGTAACGCAGTTGTAAAATTTCAATGTATTTGAACTTGGTACTTAAATGGAACCACATTCTAAAGAAATTATGATGCCATACAAAATTTACCAAATAATACGGTACTTTGAGTTAAATAAAATGGTTAATATTTAGAAAACTCACCGTCCGTCGCTGGTAACTCAGTGGCCTCACAATAAACACACGCACCTCTCCCGGTGACTTTCGTGCGACTGGCTCGATCAGTTTCTCCACCCCGCACCCCCTCCCGCACACCAATATGAATTCATAGTCGATCAAACGATCTTGGAAGTAAAGATGTGTAAAAAGCTTTAATTAAAGTTGAGTTTCCTATGGTAACACTGGGTATGTGTATTTTTGTTTGGCAACGGGGACACGGCGAGAAATATTTATTTATTCATAAACTGTTATGGTAAAATAATACTTATTCGCATTCAATTAAAGTTCAAACAATGACGTATTACTAAGAACATTAAAATATATCGATGTCGTGTAATTTTTTAAAGTAATTTAAGGTTATGCCAAGGGACTCGCTTAGAAGAACAGCCAATTATAACAGGAAAAACAACTGCGTTACTGAGAAAAACCACTGAGTTACTATAATTTACAAATAAATATGGTATTTTACTTTAAATTCATACTTTTTATATGACGGGTTTCTTATTCGATAGCTACCATTAGCTGTTTTATTTTTTAATACACGTATTTTACTAACAAAATCGGCTTTGTTACAAGGGGACCGATTATTTCACCTTAAATAAAATAATGGCCCACCTATCTATTTGTCATCTTGATTTCTTTAATAATAGAATGACTTGGCAATCGCACACGACAATAGAATCTACATTTACATACAACAAAATCTACATAATATTAGCGCTGCACTTTATTTAATTAGGACTATTTAAAATAGTAGATTATTCTTATGTGATTATGTTGCCGTGCGATGGTCAAGTCATTCTATTTATTAAAAAAAGTTGAAGTCTTAATTTATTCAGTACCTATTAGCCATAGGTACTGAATAAATTAAGACTTCATTCACATTAGATCTCACATCTTTTTAACCGACTTAAAAAAAAAGGAGGAGGTTCTCAATTCGTCGGGATATATATATATATTTTTTTGTATATGTTCCCCGATTACTCGAAGACGGCTGGACCGATTTGAAAAATTATTTTTTTGTTTGAAAGGGTATACTTTCAAGTTAGTCCCATTGTCATTTGGTCACGATCTGATGATGGGATCTTGGAGAAATCGAGGGAACTCTTCAAATATTAAAGGCATATCTATAGCGATTTGGGTATTTTTGATGAGCAGTTGACATAAGGCTATTGTAACTTAGATAAATTACAAATTAACCCACTAAAAACTGAAAAATAAAAACTTTTTTACAAAAAATACAACCGACTTCCAAACTACAAAGTGAAAAATAACTTTAATTTCGGAAGTCGGTGTCAAAAAACTAAAATACTGATCCAAAGACACCGATTCCAAAGACATCGACAACCAGAGGGTTGCGATGTTTGGCCGCGGACTCAAAGAAACGCTTCGAAGCGCGTTTGAGGAACTGATGGATGGTAGGGATTTTAAGATCGATATGGAGGCGATTTCGACGATTTTGGAGGGTTTGCATCCTATGGATGTGATGGGGTGCATGAGCAAAGACGGAACCCGCATAGGTCATGATTGGGCGAATGCAAGCTGTATAGATCCGCAATTTGCACTTTAGTGACAATTTGCTACTTGCATTTAGGACGGAATGGAGCCTACCGAGAGCGAAAGCGGCTCGCGAACGGGCCTGCTTTATATGCTCTGCGAAAGAGAGATGATGGTCTAGAACTACACCTAGATATTTGGCTCGCTTCTCCCAAGGGATCGGCTTGCCGAACATGGTGAGTGGTCGTGGGAGGGGATTTTTAAGAGCCGTACGCGGTTTCGTAAAGAGAACCGCTTGACTTTTATCGGGATTAACTTCAATCCGCCACTTTCGAAACCAATCGCCAAGTTTATTGACGATTCGTTGGAGAGTGCGGGCTATGTTATCAGGACACGTACCCCTAAGGTAGATGGCCGTATCGTCTGCGAACAGAGCCAACTGCGCCTTCACACTCTTAGGGATGTCGCTGGTAAACAGCGTGAATAATAGGGGAGCTAGCACGGAGCCCTGAGGGGCTTCTGCACGAATAGGACGGGGGCGGGGGCACTGCCGTGCCCCCCGATAATAATAATGATTGTATTTGTACTATTTTGAATTAATGCAAGCCTAGTACTTTTTGTTGGGTTACTCTCAGAAATTATGGACAACGTGTCGTGAACAGAATACCGATAACTTTTTGTTTGCAAAATCCGATTTTAATTAAACAGAGCCTATATCTGTTCCAAATTAATCTCTGTCTACCTGTGAAAACTACAAGAAAATCCGTTCAGTAGTTCCGGAGATGTGCGCGAACAAACAAACAGACAGACACCGGATTACTGTTATGTATAATATATAGAAGATACGCATTTTTTACTTAGCCCTCCATAATCATTTAGCTTTAAACAATTCCGGCTGTTTTCATCTCATCAGAGCGGTGCGGCGGCGAAAATTGGAGAGTCGTAGATTATTTCGATTTATCTTCGTCTGCATCCAGCGCTTATGTCATTTTCTATATACTCGATATATGAAAATCAACCAAATACCAATCACCAGGGCAATAACTGTAAGGATAATATTTGCTGTACTCAGATGAAAACGAATTTCTTCGACGGTCGCTTGGTTCGAGCCTCCAGCTGCGTATTGTGCCAAGATTACTTCTTCATGAGACTGAGATGAACCCATTTTTATGATTATCCGAATATTTTGCACCAGTACGTGTGACATAAACCACCAATAAAATTATTTTATTCATATTGGATGCACTTTGTACTAAATCAACTGATTTATTTCACATTCTTTGTCCATATACGGTACGGCGCCAGCCAGCGCTGGCCGGGTGGTGTCAAATACGCGACGCTCTTATAGCAGATTCTTTGTGCAGGGTAGGCAGAGACAGTAAATGAAACCAATGACTGCTGAGAATATACTGACTTTATTGCAATAATAATATGGTATAAGAGGTGTCTATAATGACAAAGATTATAATTATGTAGAGGGGACCTTACAATAACGATCTCTCCACGGGCACCTACGCCCGCTCTTATTGACACCTCAATGAATATTGACAGAATTGTGTGAAAAAGGGAGAGGGAGGGCTTTGTCTTGCATTAGGACAATACAGGCTAATTAGATAGATTCTGTACAATGTTTCTCTTGAATCGCGGACATAAAGTGAAAAGTTGACCGCTTGGTTTTACATCAACTGCCGTGCTCCAGCGCCAGAAGGCTAGGCAGATTTATTGAAATATCTACGACGAATAGGGTCGTAGATATTTATTAAGTAGGTATGTCCTTAAGTATTTTAAGTTCCCTTCAAAATGGTTGAGCTAAATGGTGCTGATCCATACGTCATGTTCATGAACTGGCGCCGTCATTTCAGTAGGGACTGGTCATCTTTTAGCTGCAACGGTTTTTTTTTAATTTTTTAATTGTTTTTGTTTTTATATTTTTGTATAATTTCAACATGAATGATGTAACCAATATTTTGTAACAATTACTATCAATATTTTGATTTAAAAGAGTGTCCGTGGAGTTTCTTGCCCGTTCTTCTCCCAATGAACCTACTACGCTTTGGAATGGGCAACTAACTTCATCTTTCTGACTGACCAACTCCTTGACAATTCAAAGGTTGTTTTGTAATAAATGGTTTGAATTTGACTGTGTGTACATCGTCGTATTAATCCGACAGGGGTGGTCAATAGGTTAATCTAAGCAAAAGATACACATTTGCCGTCTTTCTTTTGCAGATTTGAAATGACACGAAGGCTGAGTCGAAGCAGGGTGGGCAGGAAAGGTAGTAGTTTGTTTAGTATACAATAAATTTTATTATGTATTTAATGCATATTACGATTAAGATAATTAAATGTTCTATGTATACAAACTGCGGCGATTACGTTGCTCTATACTTTATTGAGTGTATTCTTCCAACGTACTTCCTTAGCAACCATGTGATGTTACTAGTAACTGTGTTATGGATGGAGAACTTACAGCCTTGGTAATACAGTTACTGTGTCTTTGTAATTCAGTATCCCTAGCACGAACATAATGATCCTAGCAATTTTCATTTATTAAAATATTCGTTGAGCTCACTTTGCACTGTTTTTTTTTAATGTTATCTTGCCAGTCTACCTGCTGCTTAACCGGACTTTCCTGTGGCTGTCTCAATAAATTAAAGCCTTCAGAAACTAACTACGCGACTTAGAAACTAAGCGACTACACGCTAAGTGCACCCCCCTGTGGGGTACGGACCTCGGCTTAGGGCGTTGCTGGGGGAGGACAGCAAGGGACAGGCTGGATCGGATTAATATTATTATTAGCACATTGCGCTGTTCTTACTGCTGAACTTATATACATTTTTTAGGTGACAATACAGAGCAAATTAAATAAGCTAGCGAAACTGCAGACGTGATGGCTATCGATATCAAAACTTAATAAAAACAGAAAATTAATTAATTTGATGAGTTTTTTTTTGGGGTCATCAACCCGCCGCGCCGTTAGTGTAGTCACTTGAAATATCTGTTTAAAAATATATATTTTTTTGTTTCTGTAAACTTCACAGACATGATGGGTCGATAGGTGAAAAAAAAACTGATTTTCTCAACTCATCTACCAACGGTCGTTGACCCTTAAAAATAAATCATCAAATCTTTTTATTTTGTCGTGTTTAGGTATCGACCCATCACGTTTGCGTAGTTTTGCTACCGAATTTAATTTGACCCTATATATTGGAGACAATACAATTTTGCATGATGTTCGTGCTAGAGGTTCTGTACAGGTTGATATGCAAAACTTAACCAGTCAATGTTACTAACACCACAGATGAATACAGATGGGACACTCCGCAGTTAGGTATGAAGCTACAAGCTACGCGCGGCGGGCCCGTCTTGTCGGGCCTATTCAGTGAGTGTAACGTAGTCAGAAGATCTAAGAGTCACGAGATAGAAAGAGAGGCAACTTCTAGGTGAATATAACTGTAGGTGATTGGCACTTTATTGTGTCATAGAAAAAAAAATGCTTTTTATTGAAATGATTTTGCGGAGTGTCCCCCCATCCGTATAAATCTGTGCTAACACTAGTTCGTAAGTGCGTCCAAGACGCGTTAAATATAAGACGTTACATATTATTAGCTATCAGTTATTACATTATCCATGTATTTTAAATGTATCAGATTTTAACATGTTATACAAAAAGTTTTAAATTCAATTTATTTACATTGGACGTTTCTGGCAGAGAACCAATTGTTGTTTTTATGTTTTGATCTCGAAAAGGGTTTTATTAACGAATTAATTTGTTTTTAATTAAAATTGTTGGGACTGAGATGTTGGGGTTTGAGACTGATTGAAATGGGGGTATGTAATGGTATCTAGTAAGAGTGTTTCGATTTATATAAACAAAAATGTCCTTTTGCATAATTAAATGAATTTATAAATAATGTTTTTTACAGTAACATTAGACATTATTGCTGGAATGAAAAATAGGCGACTCTTTTTTTAATATTATCACAATAAATGCTCATATCGTTAGATTGGTCTGCCAAAAGAATCTAAGAATGTGATAAAGTGGTTATTTGAATCTGGAATTTTGTGAAAAAATATATAAGTAAATAAAATATGTAATATTAGTTTTTTATAATATCGACTGAAGATCATGATCTCTGACGTAAGTTGATCTCACGTATTTTAAGTTGATGTTTAACATTATTGCGCGGTACACTGTTGCATGATCTCGTTCACTTCGCCTAATTCTGATTCAAATAAAAAGTAAGCAAATTACCCATTTCAATAAATAAATAATTACTATAATAATAGCGAGTCCGTTCGAGTAAATTTTTGTATATTACTTCTGATGGACGTATAAAATAACTAAGCTTGTGATTTGTGTGTTTAGCCACACTCATTTCTTTGCTAGAAATAATAATAAACAAAAAAAAAAAACATTAGTGCAGACTTCCATTATATAAAAACCAGGAGCAGCGGTTTTTGTTTTGTTTTGGAATTTGTTTACCAGCACGTTTGTGATGTATCAATGAAGCAATGGGCTGTGGTGTACACGCAGTCCCACAGTAGGTACCCGATTACTAGAATGGTTCCGTACATAGACAACCGATATTTGTAACTAAATAAGTAACCATTTGTTTAATTATGTAGTTAAATGGAAATAACTCCATACTTGTGGAGTGTTCACTTGAACGAGACAGTAATACAAGTACTATGAAGTAAACTAAATAATAACGAGCCTTTTTAGTCATCCGTTTATAATATCATCATTATTTTAATATTAACACAATCATGAAATGCGTATTTTTTACTATTGGTATCTGTATTTTGCTAATATTTTATAACTAAACGTTTGTAACTACTGAACTTAGATACAAATAAATGAATTGAAACGACTCCTCATTTGTTTTATTATTATTAATGACCAGTGAGTGTCTGATCACTACCGGTATCTATTGCCAGTTCAAAACAATATTCTCTTGGGTTGCAGCCAATTTTTTCTTGTAGTTGTTGGGAAAATGTACAGAGACGAACTAACTGTATACTTCTTATAAAATATTGGCAGCACACGTGGCTGATCAACGATTTCACTTTGTCGTAGTATAAAATGCGATCAAACGAATCAGTCGCGAATAAAAGAAGAACATGCAGTGAAATCCATCTCCTTTTTACCCGACTACGGCAAAGCCAAAAGGAAGGGTTACGATTTTAGCAGTCTATGCATGTATGTTTATATGTATGTTTGCTTTTACGTGTGTTCCACCGTAGCGCCTAAACTGCTGAACCGATTTTGATGAATGAGGTATCAATAGATTCGTAATAATGGTCCAGGTGACATAGGCTATATAAATTTTCCCTAAATTTAATATGGTGGACTTTACACGTAAATTTCTGACCTCGAAAAAAATTAAATTGAGATGACCATGACATGTTTGGTATCAAAAGAAAGGTCTTGACGAGCACATTACAATACAAATATGTTTAAATATTTAAAAACAAGCTAAAGTGAGACTGTGCTATACATAGCGCAGTGTCACTTTTGCTTTAACTGCACGTTGGTATCATCTTGCGATACTACAGTGTCGCAAGATGATACCAACGTGCAGATAATCAAATCTTAATAAATAGTAACGATTTGTAATTCCACTCTTATGAAGAAAAACGAGTAGGTAAGTACAACGAAATATTTATTATTTCTTCGAAGCTTGATATCGATATATGGTGTTGGCGTCGAAATAAATCGCGCTATGGTTTTGTCCAAAGCGCCATTATAATTTTGTAGGTGTTCCTGGCACCAACATAGTATATAGGCATGCGACCACGGCTATACCTTGACCATTTTTGTACCTATGTCATGATTTCTGTCTGAAATATTTGCCTGTTTCGTACTTTTTAGATCATTTTTATTTTCCCGGAGCCGGGTTAGTGTTTTATTAAAATTTATTTTTTTGTTTTACCTAGGTATATGATTTTGTTCAAATTACACTAGCCAATTTAATTCCACCACTAAGTTGCTGTGATTTCGACCGCGACTCTTGATTGATAAAATTGGCCAAGCAAGCATTCCATAATCAGTTGATAGATAACTCTTTTATAAAACTCACAACTAAAATAACATAAATTCAACACAAAAAAAATCTAAGACGAACTAAATCCATCTCTGCCGGCTAGTTCGCAGATAAATCACTGAAAGGGTATTATGTAAGCGCAGGCTATTGGCTAGCTCTAGTTCACAGTCAATGTTACTATGAACGTCCGCATTCTACCGGCGATGGACATCGTCGCGAATATCACCGATCTGTTCAAAAACAGTGACTGGAAGGAAATAGTCCACCGATACCATGACCATCCTGAGAGGAACAAGCTGCTGTGGGTATACCCCAGTGAAGAGAACTTCAGTTTCGTTAAGAAGTGCTTGGCCGAACTGCAGTGTGACCGGATTGTGAGCATCGGCTGCGGGAGCGGCCTGCTCGAGTGGATGATCACCGAAGCTACCGGTAAATTCTATTGCATTTTGCGCTTCCGGTATCTAATTAACTGAAAGAGAAAAAACGTGTGTCGAAATGAGGGTTTATTCCAGAAATCTCCACCGACAAATCCCTGCCAGTGGGGATTGTTATTTTTTTTTCCAGAAATCCCCACTTAGTTAAAAAGATAGGTTAGGTTAGAACTGTGACCCCAATAGATGTAAAACAACCGATTTATAACGTTTCATATCAAATGTTGCGGTTTTAAACCCCAAATAAATCGTTAAAACGGTTGAAAACTCGCCTACAAAAATAAAAGAACTGTGTTTTACACTTCATTAAGGGCAATTTTTGGTTTATTGAAAATCAATAGAAAGTACCTACCTACATTACCTACTACACGAAAACTTAAGTATGTAAGAAGGTATACCTAACTTATTTTCGGGTTGTTTATGTATGTACATGTGTGTGTTGGGTAGGCGAGCTGGCAACGTTGCGTCGAGTCACGAGTGATGACGTCAACGAGAGTGCGAGAGTGTGAGTTTGGTTTTAAACCAAATCGATTATTTAAATCGTTTGAAAACAATGAAAAATATGTTTATTTACCAACAGAGAGTTTTTAACTTATCAATAGTTTTTATAACTTAGGTAGGTAATACCTTACACTTGGTTGGACGGACCAACTACTAGAACTAAACCCGCTTAGTATATCAATATCAGTATTTCACACATTAAAAAAATCTTTATACAGTTTATAGGTACTCCGTTATATCCCTACCTCGGTAAAATCAAGAAAATGTAGTTATAATTAAGAAAAATAAAGTCATCAACACCAACTGTTTTAAATCGAAAAAAAATGGTTTATTTCGGTTTTATTTTTCGTTTTAAACGGATTGGTTTTAAACCGGCCTTACATCGATAGTGACCCCCCTACGTACGAGCAGGGGGCCTACCACCAGCCCAAAAGCACTATTATTATTTTAATAATACTTCAGTGGGAGAAAGAGATGGAGCTATACGTCTTGTAGAGCTTCATCTCTTTCCCACACTGAAGTAATATTAAAATAATACTGCTTTATGAGCTGATGGTAGTCCCCCTGAGCGAGCGAAGCGACCGGTGCCGCGGCAGCGGCAAGTGCCAAAAACTACTAGAATATTAGAAAAATGGCTGAGTTTATTTAACTAGTGGGGATTTCTGGAAAAAAATAACAATCCCCACTGGTGGGGATTTCTCGGTGGGGATTTCTGGAATAAACCGAAATGAGCATACCCACTCTTGAAGACGGTTATAAATGGTGCCAGATCTATTAAAACATCGCTACGGGCTTTCCGGAGTTCGTAAAATGTTCTAAGTAATAACTCAAACTAAGATTAGGATAAATATAACGAACTTTTCTGTTGTGAATGAATGTCAGATTTTTATTATAATTTGTTAGAACTGATGGTATATTATTCTTTAAATAAAAACGTAATGTCGGTCTAATATTCCAGGTGTGCCGGTGTCAGGTATCGAGGTAGACGGAGCGTGGTGGCGCTGCAAGTACGCCCCGCCCACTTTTATACCCCTCCACTTCACTCCAGCGGAAATAGACAAGGACACAATCACTTTACTGCAGAGAAATAAAAACACTGCTCTACTGTTCTGTTATTTCAACAATCGGAAGGCATTTGATGACTATCTCCAGTATTATATCGGGAATGTGTTGATTATCATCGGTCCACATCAGAAAGGGGTCCACACTGACCCCCAACCATTTAATGACGTCACAGATGACTGGCTCCTCTACAAGTCGCAAGAAATTAGAAGCAGTGGAGATTTCATAGTGGTGTATACAAAACTAAACATAGAAACACATTCCATTTAATAAATAATAATAATAAATATTTACAATGATTTAATGATTAACAGTCTTTTTATAAAATTTCGTCTTGAGCACACATTATTATAGATCAACTTTTTGACAAAATGTGGTCGAGACTTTAAACGCACAGTTATACAACAACAATATTATTTTGTTAAGCAACATTCACTTCCAGCAGCAGTTATCTACAGTTTACTATTTATGTTACATTTTACTATAAGTACTTACATAACTTTAAAATTACATGTATCAGAATTGGAAACACTTGATGTCTTTAATGAAAATAAAATTAAATAAATACTTAGCTAGAAAATGTTGCTTAACAAATAACTGGAGGTAATAACAACATCACAGAAGGGAGTTTTTAGCTACAATAAGAATAAGAGATTCATAATCAGTTTTTCATGAGTTCAATGTTTTTAACATTGATTTTGTTAGTGGTCGGTCTCACGGCGGTGTTCATCATAGGATCCATCACACTTTGAGTGCAGGTCGGCGAGTCGTTCCCGGCGCCTTCACTAGCCGAGTCCAACAAGTCCTTTTGGTTGATCGTCGGCACTTCACTGACCATCCTGTTGATGTCATCTTGCTGAAAGCCGGTGTCGCTGTCTAGGAAGTGGAAGTCGCTGTGCGGATATAACCCCTCCAGGTTATAGTACATGTCTAACCGCGGCAGCAGCTTGTTGTCGTCCGAGTTGTCATCGATCTCTATGACGTCGTTCTGTTCCTCCGATATCGGCTGTAAGGTAACCCCAGACAGATCCATTAATCCCCCCGTATAATTTTCCCCCACCAAGTTGTCTAAAAAGAATTTGTCCATTGTTATGGCAGGTGTGTTCGCTGGTTCGTTGTTAATTTGTAAACTGTAGAAGGAGTCTGATTTAACTTCGTTCTTAATTTCGCTCATATTTTTATGTATTTCTTCGAGCGGTGGCGACGCTTTATATTCGCGGGCTAGTGCCGAATTGTTGAGAAGATTAGCGTTACACATTCTTTCCAAGCTCGGAGACTGCGTGTTTTGTTTGATTGTACTCTCCAGTTTGATGTAGCTGGGGTCAGTACTTTGTATCTTTTGCGGCGGAGGGAGCATCGTCATGGCGTTGACGTTGATTTGCTGGTTGAACGAGAATATTTGTGGGTTGTTGTTCATTTCGTTGTCGACAGGCGTAGTCGCCGCGTCTGTCAACATCGGCTCTTGAGGATACTCCATTATATTGCTAGGAGACTCGCTCAGCGACGGCTCCGGTTGTAGCTGCATGAACTGCGTCGTGATCAAATTGTTGAAGGTCACGGGACCGCCTAGTCCAAATCTCTCATTGTCCTCCAGTCTTCTGAACGCCATCTTCTGTTGAGAGTGGAACATGTTCTCTTGATCAGGGCCCTTCAGTATTAGATTGCTCTTCACTGATATTTTAGGTTTTTTCCTCGGAACTCCTTCAGGTTCCATGGATATGTTTACGGGAGAGTTACTGGAAGACAGTACGGGGAATATCTGCGTCGGTTTTATTATTGGACCCGATACTTTAGTGCTCGAAAATGATATCTTGTCGAGAGGTTTAAACGTTATATTGTTGCGCAGGGATATTTGTGGCGCGGGAGGCAACCGGATCGGGAAGTTAGCCATGATGTTGTTAGATATACTGCTCGGTATCGAACAGTGATTGACAGTTAGAGGATTGACGTTATTATTTTGTAAGAGATTTTGTTCCATCGCCACAGTAGTGTTGAGGAATCCGTGCAGATTAGAGGGAGTGCCGTCGTAGGTGAGCATCGGGTGTTGCGCCTGGTACTGGTGCCTCTCCATCATCGTGTCGTTGGAGCTTTCGGAGATGAGGCAGTCTGAGTTGTTGTCCTCTTTGCCCAGGTCAGTGAGCATTATTTGAGTGTTGTAGTCCGTCTGCTGGGCGTTGGTACTTGCGGTGGTGCAGTAGCTCTTCACATAGTTCTGCGGCAAGTTCTCTGAATAGCTGTCACAGTCGTACACTTCGATAGGTATTTCGTTGACAGTCTTTGGGGAAGCTTCTGTACTTGGCTCGGTATTTATGATAGTATCTTCGTTGTTTTTCTTTGCTTCGCTGGGTATCGTCCACGCGGGCTTATTAGATTTGCCATTGTTCATTTTTATCAGTGCCTGTATACTTTCTTCTTCTGTGTGGGTGGTGAGATGTTGGAAGTGCTTCTCTTTGCTGACACATTTGAAGGGGCAGTACGGACATCGATGTACGTCGCTGGTGACGTTGGGATGTACGGTGATCATGTGTTTGGTGAACATCGTCGACTGGATGGCCGTATATGGACAATGTTTACATTTGTAGACATTCTCTTTTGAATGTTGTTTCTTATGTCGCCGCAACGCGTTGTGATCGCCCGTCCTGTAGTCGCATTGATCACATTCAAAAGGTTTGTCACCTGGAAAGAAGAATATTTTCTACATGTAATTGCATGTAAGTATATGAATTGCAAAGATTTCATGCCTCGGTAGGAGTTAAATACAGCGCACACCGATGGCATCTCAAAGGAGAGAAATGAGTCGTAATGATCGACAATACTTGGACTTCAGAAATATATTTTATACTTTATTTCGAGTAGGTTGTTGGTAGTGCGACTAACTTCCTCCCTGGATGCGCCAATAAGACAAGTATTAACAAACATTGGTGCCGATTCCCTTGTTCACAAACTAAACTAAATTTAAGTTCAGTGCATCTTTTTCTTTCTATTTCATTAAGAAAAGGACAGAAGACAAATTTTAGTTTAGTCCTGTCAAATTAATCAGCGCTTGACGTAAATCGACGTAATTTTAGTAGGCAAGTTTTTAATCATGTCTAAACTTGTATGGAGTATCGGAAAAACCTCTGCCTGCCTTTAAAGTAAATAATGTTGTATCAAACTGCAATAGACATACCAGTATGCGCCCTTAAATGCAGTTTGAGCTCTTGCTTCCTAGACGAGGAGTAGTCACAGTGAGAGCACTTGAAAGGCTTGAGCTTTTCGTGGACTTCAGCAATATGCATCCGCAGTCTCCCTTTGTTAGTGAATTCTCGCGGACAGAGGGTACAGCGCTGGTGGGTGGTTACTTCCTTGTGAATCAGCTTGTGCTTTGACAGCTGGTTTGAGTTCTTGAAAGCTTTTGAGCATATGGAACCTGTAGAGGGTTCTATGATTAGCATAACGTGAATTTGGGGTCAAGCACCTCAGGAAAAATTATCAGGAATAATTACAACAAGTAATAAAATACATAAACTATTTAACTAACAAAGTTTTATATGTAGAATTCTTACTTTAACTTCGTGTTTTTTATGGCTTAAGTAAAGGCATTTTACATAAGGTATATGAAAGGGAAAAAGGGAAACCTTTGAAAAGATGGCAGGATGACTTGGTGAGCACGGCGGGAAAGACATGGACTAGACAGGCAAGGAACAGAGAGAATTGGAAGGGGATGGAGGAGGCCTTTGCCAAAGGGCACACAGTCTCAGAACTAAAAAAAAAAATGTTTTTGTAACAACAAACAAGGCTATAAATAAATAATAAATAAAGGTATATGAAAAACACAAAGTTAGTTGCAGCAACTAAGCAAAAAAGTGCATTTCACAATATTTGTGAGAGCCTTAAGATTCATCTTCTTCATTGTATCAATGTGCAATTTGCCTGAACTGAGATAAGATATGTAGCTATATACTTACATATACAAAGTTTTATCTTCTTATGACATTTCATGTGGACGTTGTGTAGTCTGTATCTACTGTATGTTTTAAATCCGCAATCTTCACAGGTGGGCATCTCCATGTCAACCTCATGCACCTTCCACAGGTGTGTGTGCAGTGTGTCCACCGCTCCAAACACTTTAGAACACTCTGGACACACTAGCTTCCCATTCTTGTGGCATTGCCTATGATATGCAAGCATCTGATCCTCTTTCATACAAATTCGGCATCCATTTACTAAACACATTTTACCTTTTTCTACCTCTATACTACTTGGTTTCACCTCTTCAGTCAACTGATCAGCCTTTAGTAGCAGTGGAATGTGTGATAAATCTTTTGTATGTGTTGGAGACAGTGTGGCTTCCATGGAGGGCTCCATGAAGCATGGCTGTATTGATGCTATCAAATCTGGAGGGACGTTACCCACTTGGATCATGTTACATGATGGATTGACTGAGCCTGCATCAGACACACTCACGTATTGTGAGATTTCATTTGTATACACAATATTAATACTAGCTTCCTGTATTATCTCTTTTGGATCAACTTTTTCAAAGTTTGGCGTGCTCATTTTGTGTAATTCATCTACAGATATAAATGCCACCCCTTTGGGCAAGTCGTTATTGATATTCACTGCATCTGGAACTATTTCTATAACTTGTGGTATTTTTATATCAGGCATATTTTGTGGGATTGTCCCAGTTTGGGCTGCACGTGGTGGTTCAACAATGGGACTCTCTTTTTTTAACTTTGCATTTTTAAGAGCAATTTGAACTAGACTTTTAATCATTTTCTTAATATCTTTGATGCCCATTTTATGATGGTTACGGAGATGTGTCCTGAGAGTTTCCTCAGCATCAAACACACTGGTGCAGCCTGGACAAGGGATCTGAACGTTATCTGATAGACCATTGCTCTTGGCTAAGTCTGGATGAATGGTGAACAGATGAAATTTTATGTCGTCCTCGGCTAGCGCCATGTAGGGACAGGCTTCACACTTGAAAAATGAAGTGGATCCCACCGACTTTTCTTCGTAAGACATGACCTTCTCCTTCACTGCAGGCTTTGTTTCGGTTGGTGTTTGATTCGCCATTTTATTTAAATTTAATACGTAGCACTGAGTAGTCATGTTTCGCGGCACAAAAGGCACTTTATTTATTTTACCATTTTATATTCACAAGTTCTACACCACAGAACACTAACCTATTAATCAGTGTATTACAAAACAGCTGTAAACATCATTACAGTACAGTAGCCATTTTCGACCGAAGAAAAAAGGAGACAATATTCTATTTATTGGGAAAGAATGACAAAGAGAACAAATATTAAAGCTAAAGATGCTAAATATGCTAGAGGTGCAACAACCGATCATTTGACAAATCAAGACAGATGTCACAGTCAATTTTCTAGAGACAGGTCATAGACAGGTCCTGACCTGTGTGTGTGTGTATCAGGAATTTTAGTCGATTTACGCAGTTCTCTAAAATGGTCTATGATTTACTGACGTTTCATTTGTTGTAACCATAGTCTGTGGTTGTAACTTACTTCTCTATGGCCGGCAAATTGTCTGACGACGTATCCCACTGATGTCAGTGTTTAGCATCGTGTAATATTTCCTAACAAAAGTAAAGCAAAAACTACTAAAATGAGCGTGAGTACACCGATATTATACTATACCTTTGATTTTTAAGTAATGTACAAACTCATATTGCAATTTAACATTGTTATTTCAGCTGGAAATTGAATCGATGATACGCTACACGTCGCCGATCAACCCGGCAGTTTTCCCACACCTTACACTACTTCTCCTCGGCATCGGCATCTTTTTCACTGCGTGGTTCTTCGTCTACGAAGTTACTAGCACTAAAGTATCGAGAGATCTGTTCAAAGAGTTATTGTTATCACTGGTCGCCTCCCTATTTTCTGGCTTTGGTATTCTCTTCTTATTGTTGTGGGTTGGCATCTTCGTGTGATAACTCAGAATAGGTATATTAGTTTGTAAGCTATGTATAGTATAGCATTCCGAGTGTGGTTGGCACGAAGATTGGTTCTGTTAGACCAAAATGTTTGTTTGTATTCATAAATTTTATATTTAAGAAAACACAGTTTTTATTTCACTTGCAAAACTTTATTACCATTTTTATTGTTAATACAATTGTTCTGATATGAAGATATACTTCAAAAGTATGTTCTACACTGGGCACTTAATTAAAATCTTGAACATTCAACCATCAAGCAAGCAAAAGATTACCTACCCCCAGAGTTCCTAGTATATAATCTATGTAGAGTTCTACCACTCGGATTAGAGAAAGCAATTATAACAAAAGTTAACATTAAAATGTACATTAACTTAATTATGAACTTATTGAATTAAAACTTACTCCTAATTTGTGCCCGGTTGATGGCAATGGTACATGGGATATTACTTTGGACTTAAACAACTAGGGAAATGTGGGTGTACCTAACTGTAGGTCACCTCTGCCTAACCCTTCAGGAAAAACAGGTGTGATGTTATGTTATGCTCCTAAAATCAATTTTCTCTACATTGCTATGTTGAGTTGATTCTAATTTCCAATAAAAAAGCTATTCCTTGATCAGGCAGAGCAAGAGAAAACAAGCACTATTCACTTCAAATATTCCTTTGTAAGATAGTAATTTACAATTATTTTAAGGAAAAAAAGAAATTGTTGTGATAAGACAATAATATTGTAATGTGCTAAGGTAAGCCCACCCAGAGTTCACCAGACCCACCTAGTATTTTTTGTTGTCTTGCTTTACATTTGAGGAAGAAGTACCTATCTTCATATGATATTGACAACTAGTAGCACAGAGCATGTAACTTTAAGAGGCGGAACTTAGAACATTCAGTTTTTGAGAATTTGTTACCTTTTCTAGCCAACCGCATAAAAAAAACATGGCTACCAACATGAAAATTCTAAGTAGCACTGACACTGACAATCATGACCTTGAAAGGATTATCGATAGGGATGCGCAACATATAGAAATCAATAAAATTATCGATATCGATGAAATGCATTCATTTCATCGATATCGATAATTTTACGCAGGTAATAGTGAGCCTCCAATACTAATTTATTTTCAAAAATCGGTAAAATAAAACACAGATTTATATGATTTCAGTATTTAATAATGGATATACTTTAAATGAGCTATCAACATTGGTCTCAGACCAAAATGGCTTCCTTTTTTATTTTTTAGTGCCGACATCACAGTTTCTTTTAGCATGCCTGACTCAATTTTTCCCAAGAGACTGGCACTGCGTCTTAGTGATGCCAGGCTGCATTTAGTTTTTTGTAATTGTTCCATCAACAGATTTTCCCTTGGTGTTAAATCTGTAAAGATAATTAAATATAAGCAATATTTTCAATGAGACTTGTAAACATTTCCTTTCACATAAAACGCAGGGATGTCTTCTATTTGAAACAAGCAATAGTACACAAATTAACTCAATCAATTTTGAGAATTTCTTTCTCTGTCTGTCTATTTTTTGTAACATCATCACATGATAAAAGGTTAATGGATTTTAATGAAACTACCTAAACAAGAGGTTGCATCTATTTTTTCTTATAATTAAATGAATGACATGAGAGGACTGTACTGTATATTGTTATGTATAATAGAGATTATGGTGTTTATTATAGTTACCTTTTGACTCTGAATGCTGATACATTATGTTGTGGAAATTCTGCGACTATTTCCCTTTTTGTTGAAATCCTTTTTTCCAAAGTCGTTAGCACATTTATTTCACTGCTCATGCAATTTTTCTATTGGTAGATACAACAGTTCTTGATTACCAACTGCTTTTAGCCTCTGTCGGCAGCTGGAACATACAAAATATAAAAGGTTACATTATAACTGACTCTGTTTCACTGTGAATTTATTTAGTGTGATTTAAAGTTAAGAAAACACCCAATTTACACTATCAGCATAACTAAATGGAATAGATTATTATTATACTTAAATTTATTTGTTAATCCCAGTATTTACATAATTACCTATTAATGTCAAGGTAGATAGTATAATGTTAGACTCTGACCAATATATTTAGCAGTCAACCTATTTAGACTAAATTAGATTATAATTTAAAGTAGACAAATATTACTGTAGGCACAATGTTTTAAACCATTTCTTCAAGAGTTTCAACTAATCTTGATTGATGGTTCGAGAGTCGTATTACAGAATTTGAATAGCATAGCATAGTGTTAAGTGAGCACAAGATCAAATTAGCAATAAATATCGGTACTCACCGGTTGGTATCCAGTAAAAACTTGGAAAATAGCAACTTATTTACGGTATGCCAGGCCTCCTTGATATCACAAAATTCACATCTTCTGTGACCCTTACCCATGATGGTTCACAAAATTAGAGTCACTGTCAATTATTCTGATATGTTATAATCCGAAATCTTACAGAAAAAGGAAAAACAAACAGAAAAATCTCAACCCAAACATTAATACTCGCGCGAAGGCAGACACGTTCACAGAACATATATACCCTACGGGAAGAATGTTAACTTCATACTAAGAAAAATGAAACATAATTCAACTCTACCGCCATCTCTGTAATGCCCCAGTGCAACAATTGAAGCGGAAAATTTGAACCAGATCACGTGATAGAAAATTTGTTTGGACTAGAAACAATTCTGGCACTTCCAAATTACTTCAGAAAGGCCACGTGGCCTTTCTGAAGTAATTTGGAAGTGCCAGAATTGTTTCTAGTCCCAAATTTCTTCAAGATCTGAGGAGAGTTAAAAGAAACATATGTATTTTATTATAGTTTTATTATAATAGCAAATTGTATGTTACAAATCCATTTTAAAACTTAAAAAACATAGCATATTAACTTAGAATAATTGCAATTCTTCAAAATGTTTGTTAAAATATATGTTTTGCTTGAAATTACAAAATTAATGCACAGAAACAGACTGTTTTTTTTATTGTAACTTATTTTTGACAGCAACAATATCTGGAGTTTTATACCTTTGAATAGCAGGATAAACAATCATTCAGAACAAGCCATTTTAGATTTTGAACAATATGATGAAAAATTGTTCAAAATATGAAATATTGTTATTATTTGTTTCATATGAGTGAAACAAATAATTTACTTTTATCAACTGCACTCTCTATGCATAATGAATGTTGGTTTTTCAAAGGCAAACTTTTTAAAGATAAGTTAGCTTTATTGTTACTATCATTACTATGGCAGCAAGGTCGAAATCGTTGTGTTGTAGGGTTCAGATTCAGAATAAGTGTCTTCATTGATTTATTTACATGAAGAGTAGATATAAATTATATATTTTACATTATGTTGTAATGGTTTACAGTCACATCTTAAAAAAAGCTTTCAGGAAAAGTAGCTACGTCTTCTTTTCATTTTCATATAAATAAACGAACAAAACTATTTAAAAAAAACACAAAACCCGACTGCGTAATATTTAAATATACCCTGTCAGTTGCACAATGAAGTTGAAGCTAAAGTCATCATTAAGTGTCAGTTAATCATGGTTAAATAAATCCATCAACAGTCGAAAAACATTACTTCTGGGGTAGTCGGGTATAATGAGCTTTCCGATGACATACAACTTGTTGCTATTTTATTTAATTCTAACATTAAAACAAAAACAAGTTGCCTAACTGTCGAACACACAAACCAATTACACTATTTATGTTGTAATATATCAATTTTCCTTTTTAATGCTATGTTTGTGGGTGCTTCTGAAAATTGGCGATTTCTAAGCACACAAAATCGTTTAACAGTAATATAAAATACACTATTTATAATAAAATCAATGTTTATTTTAAAATGTTCTTCACACTTCATTAAAAATCTAAAATTAGCCTGTTCTGAAAGTTTATTAATCGTATTTTGTTTTAAATTCAAAGAATATGATGATGTTAAATAGATACTGTTGCAGATAGTGGCGCAATTTTCAACACATGTAACTAATTCTTGAGAAGCATAGTTCAATCTCTTTTTAATGTCATCATATTCTTTGAATGCTACGAAAGTATACAACAACTCGCCAGTATCCTTTGCTTTCAAAATTGAGTTACAATTTTTACATTTGTTTTTAAGATTTTTCAATAAAAAGCCACAAACATATGCACAAGCCTGTAACCCTTCAGGATCAGACACACTTTCTTCAAAAGATTCCTCAATCAAAGAAAGCATGTCTGAAACAATTGGACCTTCCGTGTCACTTTCTGTGCATATATTTGTGGCAGTGGTTTTGGTCAAAAACTGTTTGAAATTTGACATTGTCGTACAGTCATCTTCTTTGCAATTGCCTGACCCCAAGTGAGCAAGGTTGGACAGGATAGCAGTCTTCAATCCAGCGATAAATTGTCCAGTTGTTGGATTATAATTGGCACCACAGTTTCCTCTTATGGTGCCAAATAAATTTTCGAGAGGATCCTGCTGAAGACGGCGAGTTGAGAGGGCTTTAATACCGTGTTTTTTTTTTAAATTTTTAAAAAGCTTTTGTATTCCATTAATTGTCCATATCCAACCTTGCTGTGATGGCGGCGAGCTTAGACACCCCACAAATTCGGAAGTTTTAAAAAACTTTTTCATTATTTCAAAATGTTTTATATGTGGAGACACATCTGTTAAATTTGTTGAATAAGGGTTTCCTTTTTTTAAATCTGCCGAGTCGCTGTTCACGCAGTCGAACAATTTGTTCATTCTGTCCAAAACTTGTCCAGTTATTGTTGCTTCTGTAGGTAGCAGCCCTGGAAATAAACAAAATATAATATTAAAGTAATACCTATACTTATTTGTAGTACAATGACTTTGATAATATTGGTCTTTAAAAAATGTTTATAATCATTTTAGCCATCATGGCTTTCCCCACATGGAATTCAGTTTATCAGCCGAATGAATGCTTCTGGTCACGGCTTTACCTGATAGGAACTTAGTCTTGGTATTTTAAATGAAAAAGACAAATTGCAAGTTCACGTGGACACAGCATTAAGTTAAAACAATAAACTACATCATCAAATTAAATAAAACTAAGTAAAGTTAAAATTATGATTAAGATTAATACCTTGGGATATTCTGGCAAACATTCCTGCAGCCACCGAATGACTCAGAACTTGAGCAGCAAGATTCACTCGCATTTTTTGTTTATTGTTTGGATTCAAATGGTCCTTTCTTAATTTATGAGCAAATACAAAATTCCCATGACTGTTGTCCGCTTCGTATAAATCTTCAATGTGTTTCCATTTGGCAATGCCTATAAAATAAAATAATGAGAAATGTATTAAAAAGTGTTAGTTAAGACTACTACAGCTTAGCTACCACATGCTTTCATGTTAACTAAAAATTGTCTTGAAACATTTATTATTATATATAGTATTAGCTGGTACTACATGAAGATATAAGTAGGTACTCTGTACCAGATGAAACATAGAGCAATTACAGGTAAAAATAACAAAACACACCACATAGAAGTTTATTTGAAAGCTCTATGGCAAATTTGACTTTTTAGTGCCCTCAATTTACTCTCGATTAAAAAAACAACTAATATGTTAAATGAAATCGGAAAAATATTTTTAATGCATACCGCTTTGATTCTTATATTCACGTATGAAAACAGCAAAACCAAACCCTAGACTAAAAAAGGAAAATGTATTTAAACTAATTACCTTGTCCTTCGCAACTGTCTGATGTTATATTTGAATAACATTTCAAATTATATTTTAAAAACATGTTTCTGAAACACTTCAGTAAATGCGGTGAATCAAACAATGTGACCACTTCATTGGTTTCGAAATTGAAATATGGAGTCTCTGTGGCAGCCCCCAAAATGGTCATTGCTCGCCTATTGACACCACCCATGTCACATACCGTTGCCGATATGTTTAAATTTATTTGAAAACATTTACGTAAAACCTAAAAAAGACAAAAAATAATTAAATACATTGTGATAAATAAAAAAAAATAATCTTCAACTTCCAATTAACCTACATTTTTTATAAGTACAGCTAATCTATCTGCAGTCACATAAGAGCTTGAAAGATAAAATGCAACTGGTTGTTTTACTCGTTTTCTTATTCCCGAGACCATAAACACAAGGGCATGAGTAGCCTCTTGTGGGGACCTTCCATGTTCGCCATGGTCTTGGTATCCATCCACTCTGTCTTCTTTATTATTATACCACAGGTGTTTTTTGATGGCCATCTCGTCAAACATTAAAATATATTCATTACTTGATGGCTCTTGACTTTCTACGTGGTTTTTCAAACTTTTAAATACCTTGTCATTTAGACCAACATCTAATCGAAATTGCCCTAGTAAATTTTTCAAAGTGCTTGGTGCTGGGAGACACCATAGTCTTCTTAGCAGACGATAGCATGCTGCAGACCTTTTGTACATTCTCAATGCTATGATTTTTTGTTCAGTAGTCCACCTTCTACCTTTATATTTCCTCTTGGTATTTTTTAACTCTCCTTGCAGAATGAGAGCAAATGAAGGAGATAAACGTGCACTCAACTTCTGGACTACCTCACTATCACAAAGGATATTCAATGTGTTCTTGGCTTTCAACTTTTTAATTTTATTTTTTAGCTGGCAGATTTTCTTTAAATATTTTTTGCATTTCTTGTAATTAGGATCTTTTTCCCGAGCATTACCAACAGGAATTGACTGTAAAAAAGACAAAATTAAACTCAATCTTCTATCTCTTATTTACTAAAACAGTGAACATTATAGGACTTATATTCACCACTTCATGGTATTGTTGTGTGCTCTTAATCGGTACCTCTGATGGGCCAGGCTGAGATACTGCTGCATAGTCTTTGGAGGTGTCCAAAGGAATGTGCACAAGTTCTTCAGGAACAGAGACAACTTGGTACTAAAACAAAAACAAACAAAATATTGAAATGTAGTGTTGCAGCAAGTATTATTTTACTGCCCTAGAATTACTACATACAGAAATAAAAATAACTTTATTGTCTTTAAACTTGACTGTGTAGCAGTAAAGACAGGGATGTTTTCATTTTTTTATGGAACATGACATCATCGGACAAAATGAGACAACTTTTTATGAACATAACATAACGCCTTGTTTCCCCGAAGGGTTGGGCAGAGGTGTCCCTGTAGCAGGTACACCCACATTTCGCCAGTTATGTTTTAAGTCCCATGTAATAGGGGGCGAGCCTATTGCCATCAACCGGGCACAAATCCAGACTCTGAGCTGCTACTGAGAAATTTCAGATAGAAAAACCCAATAACACTTTGCCCGACCCGGGAATCGAACCTAGGACTTCATGCTCAGCAGTAGCGCTTGCGACCACTAGACCAACGAGGCAGTTGAGTCAGTAATTTTTTATTTATTTGTACTATAGAACTATATACTAGTGTTTCACTCCTGCTCAGTTCTTAGTGAAGTCACTGTACATGATCTGAATTGAATATTTCCTAAATTGTTTTGTGTGATGTCTGACATAGAGATCTGTCATTGTGAGTGACACATTATGCTACACATGTTGCTAAAATACATAATTAATGTATAACTGAAGAAATGGACGAATCCTGAGCTGATGTGATTGAAGACTCCCAGATCATTTTACCATCAGTTCGTAAACAATGCCAATCACATGTAAAAAAAATCAAATCGCCAGTTTATGAACCTGCACATAATTTTTTAAATCAACAGTTTTCAAATGCGGGATTACCTACAATCACACCTACAACCAAGTCACTAAGACAAGTGACACTAAATAATTATTTACGGCCAGTTGATAATTCCAAAAGTTTCGTTTTCCTTCTCTCATAGAACAATTTGAGAAATAAAAATAATATAATTATGTTCTATAAGTACAAATAAGAAAAAAAAAAAAAATTTTTTTGTCCGGTGACATAATGTTCCATAGAACAAATGGGAGCTACTGGGATGTTTTTATAATTTTTAAGACTGAATATCAAATAAAGCAGTCTTCTGATAGTCACCGTTTTTAACCCTTGACCGCCAGTAGCAACTAAGAGTTATACACAGATTACTAGCAAATCCAAATCCATCAAAATTGGATATACTGTGGCCATCAATGTCTTTTGTGTGTTTTTTGTCATCAATGTTTGTGTTAACAATAACAATAAAAATTACCTGCTGAATATTTGTGATATCCATTAATTTTCGCGATGGCCCAGGTATGGGAATTGTGGGTTGGTGTGATGGTCCAGGTTGTGCATAGGAATGATCAATTCCGTGAGATGATTGTTTCTGAAAAAATATTATTTTATATTTGTTAAATCAATAGTATTGATAGTGTTGATTTAATACCATTATTAATAAAGTAATTGTCATCGGGTATCACATTTTCATCAACATACAACCTAATACAGAGCTACACTCCACTGACAAATGCTTGCACTGACTGGACAGGTCCTCTCAATATGTGTGGTGCTTTCCTCAAAAGACCACTTCAGACACCAATCCACATGGCCTTCACATGATTATGTCTGGACTTTAAAGAGACTGTGACCTCTGAGTTTGTTTTAAAACTTTAAAAGAGACTGTGGCCTTTCTTCTCAGAGTAGTCAGATAGGAAACGCCAACCTCATCTAGTTTTAAAAAAATATGATAGACGTTTAAGTGTTTGTACAAACCTACTTACGGAAATAAAATCATTTATCACTTACAAAATAATCTACTAATGA
Organism: Agrochola litura; assembly: GCA_949152395.1. Lineage (NCBI taxonomy): Eukaryota > Metazoa > Arthropoda > Insecta > Lepidoptera > Noctuidae > Agrochola > Agrochola litura. The sequence goes on along the minus strand of OX424490.1, from coordinate 31,445,181 downwards.
ATGTAGAAAAACGTTAAAGTGCATTCATAAATTGTTTTAGGTCAGTGGGTCGTCTTATAGTATACTACCTAAACCAACATAGTATACAAGTAATATTTATGAAGATAAATGATTAAAATTACCTCCACTTGTTCAGCGTCAGGAACGGCAAATTTGTTCAGTTTCTTCTCAGCAAAATCGGTAAATGATGTTGTTTGAAAATGTAAGGAACACAACATTCTGTGTTCAGCATACAATTTCAGCTGAAAGTCTACAGAAGACCATGCTCCATCAGGGAAACAGAATTTAGCCCACAATTCACATCTGAAAATAAATGAAAACTTGATATAGCAATCGGTCCCTTTTCCAAACAGATTGTTAGGTTATGTTAAGTTTGATTATGTGTTCTTACCGCTGTGCATTTGTTAGCCCAGGTTTAGGAAATCGGTACAACTTGATGTGAGGGTCTGCACGAGGTGAGCTCCCACATTTGAAACATTTACGTCTCAAGTTATCTGCCATGATTGCAAATTCAACCACCCACAAAAACAAAGTGTCTCTATCACAAATTAATTAATCACGATAACACCAATTTAATTCAGTACATTTACGGAGGAGAACGTGCTCAACTCGACGTAAACGTGGAAAAAAGAAAAATGGTTTAAATCGCAAAACGTTTTCAACAAAACTATAAACAAACAGAACGTCGGTCGTTAACAACAAACGGCGGCCATTTGTAAGAGTGTAACGCACCAGTGTTGCCATACAATCGTAAAGTATGATTTAAAGACCTATTAATTTAGGTCTGCTGGCAACACATCAGTATCCCCAATAGGTCTAATTCTGTGCTCCGTAGAAAGTTGACCGGGCCTGGACACGTTTGTGAAAACTTCGAAATTTAATGTTGGTCATTCTGTCATCCTGTCATTTTGCCGTGTGTTTCTGAATGTTGGCTAAAAAAGGTAACAAACTCCATACAAAAATAATTTGTTCGGAGTTTCACAGCACTGACTAGTAGTATTACAGCAATGGATGGGGATAAAAACTGCCACTTGCTCACTTCAGATGTCGCTACTATTCATACATTTTTATGGCGGCTGTACACTCCTGTCCGAGTGCTCTCGCTAGGTCTCGCGAAAAAGTCTCGAGCGAGTGGCTTCAGCCCGAGTGCGGCTATGTACACTCGCCTAGTTCAGTTAAGTTGTGAACCCCGAGAGGGACGCAGATATTGAACTAGCTGTTGCCGTTGCTCTATATACGCCACTGGAGACACGAGTGTACAGCGACGCACTCGCAACTGCCGCGAGATCCTTTTGACTCTTACACAAAAAACCGACACGGGACGGAGAGTGAGCGAGGAACGCCGAGACACATCGAGCCGGGCCGAGCGCTCTGATCTACATTCTAGCACTCGGTCTATCTTGGCAGGGGCAGCGTAAGGCGTGGGTGACGTGGGCCACCGCCTACGGCCTCGTGGTCCGAGGTGCCTCGCACCTCGAAGGTTTATTGGGTTTACTTTAAGCCGTGAACGCGTCGAAATAATTCGTCCTAAAACGATAAATATATTGACATGAGCCCTCCAGGAGGGTTCCCGACACTGAACGTGTTAAAGCTTAATATTACGCAAACGGATCCCTGAATAGAAAAATAGTTTTCATATAGAACGCAATATTTTTGAACGGCCTAATACTAAAACTGCGCTCTGCGCAGTATGAAATACAGTAAAAGCCCTGGCGAAGACAACATCTCTACCGAAGCCCTGAAAATTGGAGAGCCCGTACTACTTCCTCACATCACCAACTTATTTAATTCAATACTGCAAACTGGTTCGTTTCCTGCTCAATTCTGCCACTCCACTATCATTTTATTACACAAGAAAGGTGACAAATCTGAAATTAGCAATTACCGTCCCATCAGTCTAGTGTCGCATTTATACAAAGCGTTTGTAAAGGTTATAGAGAACCGTATTTCAAACCAACTTGACTCCCACCAACCACCTGAACAAGCAGGGTTTCGAAAAGACCTCTCCACCACTGATCACCTACAATCCCTTAACCAATTAATCGAAAAGTGCACAGAATTCCTCTTTATTTAGCATTCGTCGACTACACCAAAGCGTTTGACAGTATCTACCACCACTCACTGTTCAAGGCACTCAAAAACCAAAATATCGAAACCACCTATATACAGTGGCGTGCCTAGGGGTCAAAATTAGGGCAAGCCGACAGATTTTTTACGAAAAAAAAAAATCTGCCAAGTGAGGGATTGACTTATTTTCATTTATGTTGTTCATGGTACAACATTATTATAATTTTGGTCAGAAAACCTTTCAAATGCGAAAAGGTCTACATATTATTTCAGGCACGTAATTGTCATAAGCGCCATCTATCGCCACAAATGCGCGTAATGTCACCGCTTAGCCAAACCTTTTTACCATAATTCATATTTGCTTGTGTCATGCAAAATTTTTCAATCAAAAGCCACTAGATGGCTCCCATAGTATCGATTTGTTGTTCTATTGCCAAACGCATAATTTTATGAGTTTAAAATTTAATGTCGATTGAAAATTTTAACATGAGATATTACCTACCTAAACAAAATTTTATAATTTATCATAATCATAATGACAATAGCCAACTCTAATCTTTATTTCAAAACACCTATGAAGAATCTTTTCGATACGAACATTATTGTTTTGTGATCTCAATGAGATGTAATAACATAGTAGGATGGTTTATTTTTCAGTGGTTTTCCAAAACTACATCGCCATAAAAACAACACTAGTCATAATGCTTTCATGGCACCAGCTACTAGTACCTACATAAGTTTGTGTAATAGACAATCGAATGCCTATTTCAATCTATTCTTCGACTGACAAAAATACATGTTTTTTTTCCGAGAAATGGGTACAATAATTTGAGGTTGGTTACGGTGAAGTAAAGAGTTACTTACTGTCAGAAAAATCAATATAAATACCTTTACGAACAGTTTCCGAATTCCCATTTTGATGATAAAATTACCTTTCCGAGTAACAATTTCACACACTTTAGTCCTTCACAAGGAACAATTGCATGCGTTTCCTAATTAATTTTAATGATCAGAAACTTTTTAATCACTTCAAAACAAAGATAATAATCACAGCAAAAACTAATCACAATTCACAACACTTTAATTCACAGAAAATGAAAAAAATATCAAAGCAAAAAAAATGCGCCAATAGCCGCTCAAAACAAATTTGAACTAATTTGATTGTATCATTCTATAGAAAATCACGCATCGCGCAGCGTCTTGCGCAGCGTCTTGCAACGACATAAGGTTACTCCTACTATTCAAAATCAAATACACGATTCGTTCCATTCATAAAAAATCAAAAGCCGGGCTTAAAAATTAGAACATTTTGCGAAATGAGTACATACTAAAGGTACCAACAACGTTAAAAATTTATATGTGAAAGAATGAGAGAAATGAAGCCTCATAGGAAGCCCCCTTGTGTGAGCGAGAAAGCAATGCAATGTACTACAGAATTGACGTTTTCATTCATCGATGCGATCTCGCGTCCTGCTTAACGCTATAGATAGTGTTAGAGTGAGATCGCAACTGCGGCATCCGAGATAGTTTGGCAACGTGCGTGATGAAAACGGCGCGGAATTTAAATATTATTCTTTGAGTACGTAAACCTGGCATCGTAGCTTATAAAGCGCGCGGCTGATACGGTGCAGCGCGGAGTTTAATGTTATTATTCTTATCAATTCTTGCGACATGAATGAATGACTTGGTTGCTTTACAAGTTTACGGGAGTAGTGTTTTTTTTTTTTATGGTGGGCTCATCTTTGAATGCAAGCCGGGCTTTTCGGCTTCTATGGAGGTACCGCCACTGCCTATATAAATATCTTGCAGAACATCTATCGGAATAGCACAGCCACTATCAAAATCTCGACCACCGGACCATCCTTCCCTATCGAAAGAGAAGTCAAGCAGGGAGACCCGCTGTCCCCTAAGCTTTTCACTGCCACTCTTGAAGAGGTTTTTAAAAACCTGTCCGACCTTTGGGCCAACAAAGGAGTAGTCGTCGGCGAAAAAAGGTTAACCAACCTGCGTTTCGCCGACGATATTGTTTTGTTTTCATCTTCGGCAGCTGAATTAGGTGGAATGCTTAATGAATTGAACAAGGCAAGCCTTGAAATTGGTCTTCGAATGAACATGTCAAAGACCAAACTCATGACTAATAGCGTTAAACAAACACAGTTTGAAGAGGGTATGGAGATTGCATATGTCCCAGAATACATCTACCTCGGCCAAATAGTCTCCTTCCAGGCGAGACAAGAAAAAGAAGTTGCTCGCCGCACCGAAAACGCCTGGAAGAGCTATTGGTCGATGAAAACCCTTATGAAAGGAGATCTTCCAATTTGCCATAAACGCAAATTAATGGACATGTGCATTCTCCCTATCCTTACATACGGCGCTCAAACCTGGTCTTTGACAGTTCAACAGAGGGCTGGGCTCGAGGTTTGCCAGCGAGCGATGGAGCGTAGTATCCTTGGAGTTCGACTTACCGACCGGATACGGAACACGATACTGCGCTCTAAGACACAAATCGCTGACGTAACCCAAAAAGCAGCAAAGCTCAAGTGGGACTGGGCCGGACACGTTTGCCGCATGTAGGATGCATTGTGGGCTAAGACCACTACAACATGGGTTCCTGAAAACGTCCAGCGGCATCGTGGAAGACCCAGGCGTAGATGGCGGGACGAACTTGACGCTTTTAGGAGGAATTGGTCTATGTTGGCTCAGGATCGGGTTGGGTGGAAAAAGGAAAGGGAGACCTTTGCCCTGCAGTGGGACAGTACGGGCTAATTATTATTATTATTTAATCCTAAAACTCGACCTATACCTACCAAAAAATTTTACAACCGTTCAACAGTTTTTTTTTCGTCTTGCGCCACCAGAGGGTCTCGCGAAATGTACCTCAATCACATCAAATTTTGATCTTGACCCGCCACTGTGTCTCGGTGTGCCTCGGCGAGAGTGTACAGCCGCCATTAGGGTTTTGTACCTCGACAGGAAAAACGGAACCTTATTAGAATCACTTCGTTGTCCATCTGCCTGTCTGTCAAGGTCCTTTTTCTCAGGAACGCGTGGAGGTATCAAGTTGAAATTAATATCAAATACGTAGGTCTATGGTCACTTGGAGGTCTAAAAAAAAATCAAGCTTCTAACTCAACGCAATAAAAAAATAGGGCCATTTATGCGACATATTTTGATACTCGCAAATAAACTCAAACCTGTAGGGTACTTCCCGTTGAGGCGTTGACCTAGAATCATGAACTTTGGCAAGAAGCAAGGTTTCACAGCACAAGTAAAGGAAAAAGTCCGAAAATCGTTAATTTGTAATTTTATCACATAAAATAAATAGTCGGGAGGAGCGGGATACCCGGTTGCAACGAAGTTCCTTTTGCTGTTACCCAGTGCTGTGAAACTCCGAACAAATTATTTTTGTATGGAGTTTGTTACCTTTTTTAGCCAACATTCAGAAACACACGGCAAAATGACAGGATGACAGAATGACCAACATTAAATTTCGAAGTTTTCACAAACATGTCTATGTCTGCCTTCGCGCGAGTATTAATGTTTGGGTTGAGATTTTTCTGTTTGTTTTTCCTTTTTCTGTAAGATTTCGGATTATAACATATCAGAATAATTGACAGTGACTCTAATTTTGTGAACCATCATGGGTAAGGGTCACAGAAGATGTGAATTTTGTGATATCAAGGAGGCCTGGCATACCGTAAATAAGTTGCTATTTTCCAAGTTTTTACTGGATACCAACCGGTGAGTACCGATATTTATTGCTAATTTGATCTTGTGCTCACTTAACACTATGCTATGCTATTCAAATTCTGTAATACAACTCTCGAACCATCAATCAAGATTAGTTGAAACTCTTGAAGAAATGGTTTAAAACATTGTGCCTACAGTAATATTTGTCTACTTTAAATTAAAATCTAATTTAGTCTAAATAGGTTGACTGCTAAATATATTGGTCAGAGTCTAAGATTATACTATCTACCTTGACACTAATAGGTAATTATGTAAATACTGGGATTAACAAATAAATCTAAGTATAATAATAATCTATTCCATTTAGTTATGCTGATAGTGTAAATTGGGTGTTTTCTTAACTTTAAATAACACTAAATAAATTCACAGTGAAACAGAGTCAGTTATAATGTAACCTTTTATATTTTGTATATTCCAGCTGCCGACAGTGGCTAAAAGCAGTTGGTAATCAAGAACTGTTGTATCTACCAATAGAAAAACTGCATGAGCAGTGAAATAAATGTGCTAACGACTTTGGAAAAAAGGATTTTAACAAAAAGGGAAATAGTCGCAGAATTTCCACAACATAATGTATCAGCATTCAGAGTCAAAAGGTAACTATAATAAACACCATAATTGATCTCTATTATACATAACAATATACAGTACAGTCCTCTCATGTCATTCATTTAATTATAAGAAAAATAGATGCAACCTCTTGTTTAGGTAGTTTCATTAAAATCCATTAACCTTTTATCATGTGATGATGTTACAAAAAATAGACAGACAGAGAAAGAAATTCTCAAAATTGATTGAGTTAATTTGTGTACTATTGCTTGTTTCAAATAGAAAATATCCCTGCGTTTTATGTGAAAGGAAATGTTTACAAGTCTCATTGAAAATATTGCTTATATTTAATTATCTTTACAGATTTAACACCAAGGGAAAATCTGTTGATGGAACAATTACAAAAAACTAAATGCAGCCTGGCATCACTAAGACGCAGTGCCAGTCTCTTGGGAAAAATTGAGTCAGGCATGCTAAAAGAAACTGTGATGTCGGCACAAAAAAATAAAAAAGGAAGCCATTTTGGTCCGAGACCAATGTTGATAGCTCATTTAAAGTATATCCATTATTAAATACTGAAATCATATAAATCTGTGTTTTATTTTACCGATTTTTGAAAATAAATTAGTATTGGAGGCTCACTATTATCTGCATAAAATTATCGATATCGATGAAATGAATGCATTTCATCGATATCGATAATTTTATTGATTTCTATATGTTGCGCATCCCTATCGATAATCCTTTCAAGGTCATGATTGTCATTGTCAGTGCTACTTAGAATTTTCATGTTGGTAGCCATGTTTTTTTTATGCAGTTGGCTAAAAAAGGTAACAAATTCTCAAAAACTGAATGTTCTAAGTTCCGCCTCTTAAAGTTACATGCTCTGTGCTGTTACCATACTTTCCTCTATGGCTGTTACGCTATCTATGTTGACATGGTCTCAAGTTTGAAGTCTCAAAGTTTTTGTTTTTAAAAACAGAGCCATCTAGTATAAGTTTTTAGCAAGGCTATAAATGGCTTGCGAAAACTATACTAGATGGCTCCGTATTAATAAATAAAAACTTTTGACATTTGAAACAGTTTTTCGGACGTATCGCTTTTTCGTTACGTGACGATTTCGGCCAGTGTCCGCGCCACCACTGAAGTCCGACGGAAAATTGTGGAACTACATTTTTTCAATACAGTTTGAACCAATGACATAGACACTAGCGCCGGTGGTGGCGCGGTCCCTACTCCTAACTCCTACCTATAGTGTATTATCTCTGCTCTTACCGCAAAGAACTTTGTTCCAAAAGTATTTTTTGCGTTTACAAACTTACATTTGCAGTTGGAGAATTTACCGTGACGTACAGACGCCAGCACATCAAGCTACCCGAAACTGTCAAATTTTCCCAATCAACTTTGAACCTTACAATTCAGCGATAAAGTTGAAAATCTATTAAATAAATTTGACAGATTGTAGTAGCTTGAAGTGCTGGCGTCTGTACCTATGTTACAGTAAAGGCACAAGCAGTGGCGTAACTATACCATCTTGAGGCCCGTGGCAAATTTTTTGAATGGGGCCCTCCGGCGTCCCAGTAAAAATAGTCAAGTTAGAATTTAATTTTAATAAACCACTGATGTAAGTAGTTACCCAAAACTATTAATAATAATATGTGCATTTTAGTTAAATATCTAATACGTTTTATTTTCAAGAGCATAGCTTTATACAAATATTTATAATGAAAAAATGAGACTATTGTGCTATTCTTTACCTTAATACTTTTAATAGTGGAGAAATTTGTTATCTAATACAGTACCCTAATTGCGTAACTTATTTTCGTAAACAAATATGCCTACCTAATTTGTTTCATTTTGACAGTTCAACAACATTCATTGCGTTATTTACGTTGTTGAGCAGATTTTTTTTCCAACTTATGAAGCAATGGATTAGCAATCTGTTTCAAATCGAAACAGATTGTGATTGTGTTGTATTACGCAATTAGGGTACAGGTAAAGCTCCCAAGATACCTAAGTCTGTTTTCATTACCTATGGGCACTCGTGTGATATTATGTAAATTATACCTACTTAGTAAAGGGTGGTACAGGCGTGTGTTTAAATTATCATATTAGATAAGTACTAGAATTAACGTCTCTGAAGTTTTTCAGTCAAGAAGATCAACGTCGAGTGGTTTTCAACTCCGATCAAGTTATTCATGTCGTACGCCTCCAGTCTTAACAAAAAATAAAATTCAAGTTAACAACACAAGATAACCTTGGATAGGTTATCTTGTGTTAGTTAACTTGAATTTTTTAATATAATCTAATATATAAAAATCAATGTTTGTTTGTTCGTATTTTTTTTGTTTACGACGTTCCATTAATCCGATTGCGATAAAACTGTCAACTTACTGTAAGCAGTTGCGCGAAGGCATGAAAAAAACACGCGGGCGAAGTTGCAGGCAGAAGTTAGTTTACATAGCTGATAGTGTGATATTCGAAAGTGAAAGTTTTTACTTTGTAGTGTTTTTTTGGAAGTCGGTTGTTTTTCTTTTGCAAAGTTTTTTTTTTCACGATTTTGTTGTAGTACAGACGCCAGCACATCAAGCTACTTCGAGTACAATCTGTCAAATTTATTTAATAGATTTTCAACTTTATCACTGTAGCATAAGGTTCTAAGTTGATTGGGAAAATTTGACAGTTTCGGGTAGCTTGATGTGCTGGCGTCTGTACCTACCTACCCCACGCAAATTCGAATATCACTACCTGCTATGGCAGTTTGTAGACGGACAACAGTGCTGCCTCTATTTAACTATGACAAGCTTCGCTAGGGTGTACCGGTGTACCTGACAGGTTTGCCTGTACATTTTAACTGTACAGGCAAACCGGAGCGTGTATGTCACACAACTGTGCAGGTTTCCACGCCTGTACAGGCAAGTAAGAAAATATGAATTGTGATATCTTTTGCCTGTGGGTATATTTGAACAGTTAACTGTGCAAGTAAAACTGAGCATGTGTGGCGGTCGCCTGCGCAGTGTCCGGTGATTGCTACAGGGGAAGGACACGCGGCGCTCTACTGCAGTGTTCCGCAAAATTTATATCATTCTATGAGACCCACAGATATAGTGAAGCAATATTCACAATTGCTCCGGTGGACCAAGACGATATTTCCCGCATTATTTTTGACTTAAAGTCAAATGCAGAAGGCTACGACAACATAACCTTAAGTATGCTTAATCTAACTTTACCGCACACTTTAGCAACTATTACCTACATCATTAACTATTCCATATGGACATCAAAGTTTCCTTACCAATGGAAAATTGCCACAGTTAGACCCCTACCTAAGAGTCCAAACCCTGTAGAAGTTAAAGACTTGCGGCCGATAAGTATTTTGCCCTGTCTTTCAAAAGTAATGGAGAGGGTAGTGTGTCGGCAATTAACTCGGTTTTTGGAAGAGAACGAAGTGTTACCTGATCTACAGTCTGGTTTTAGAAAACAGCGCAGCACTTCTACGGCATTACTGGATGTTACGGACAATATTCTATCAGCCCAAGATAAGGGCATGTGTTCACTGATGGTACTACTAGATTTTTCCCGTGCATTTGATTGCATTAACGTCTCACTATTACTGTCAAAGTTAAAATACTATGGTTTTGACGACAATGCCATTCAATGGTTCCACAGCTATCTCAGTAATAGAAAACAACTTGTAGAATTGCGTTTGTCGGATGGTACTACTTTGACTTCAGCTCTTACTTCTATAGAAAGAGGCGTTCCTCAGGGGTCAATTTTGGGTCCGATTCTTTTTATTCTCTACTGTGCAGACATAATAAAGTGCCTTCAGAAATGCAAGTATCATATTTACGCCGATGACGTCCAACTGTATTTATCTTTCCGTCCAGATGATTATGAGTCGGCCGTTAGAGACCTAAACGACGACCTAGAAAGAATCGCCGCCTGGACTGATGAGAATTGTCTAGCGTTAAACCCATTGAAAACAAAATATATGTTGTTTGGTACGAGGCAGCAGTTGAAGAAAATACCATTAAGCTTTAATTTAATTCTAATGGGTGAGCCTATTGACCGTGTGAATGAGGCGCGGAACCTTGGGTTATGTATGGACAACAGCCTTAGATTTGAGAAACACGTTGCTAACTCCGTAAGAAACTGCTTCTATCGTCTGAAACTCCTTTACAAAATGAGGCCATACTTGTCTGAAAAGCTTCGCGAACAGCTCGTCGAAACCCTTGTTCTATCTAAATTAAACTACGGTGATACGGTTTACGGCCCACGCTTGCTGGCTCGTACCGATCGACTTATACAAAGAGTCCAAAATGCATGTGCGCGCTTCTGCTACTCTGTTCCCCCTAGAAGTCATGTCACCCCCTTTCTTAACAAACACTTTATTCTCAAGATGAAGTCGAGACGGAAGTTACACCTAGCGTGCCTGCTTTTTGGCGTCGTTAAGTCCCAGAAGCCAAAGTATTTGTACGACAAGCTTAGTTGGATGGCTAGTAGACGAGATTGCGCGCCCAGGCAATGTGCACAACAACTTTCGACACAGTCTCATAGGACAGCAGCTTTCAGAGGCACTTTCCGATACGCTGCATCTAAGGTGTGGAATAACATCCCACCACCATTAAGGGTACTGGGCACTATCCACACGTTCAGAACACGTTTACGGCAATATCTCATAGATTCGCAACAGAAACTGGATATGGTCGCCCTTAATGTTTCTCTTATATGAAATAAATATTTATATATTGGGTACGCGAGTGGTTTTTATTATTATTAAATGTTATTATTATTAATAACTATTATTTTTTTCGTATCGTAAAACTGTCGGTGTATCTGTCCACTGCGGTCGGCAGCATGTAGCGCTTTGTGACTGTATCGGTGCATGGATTCTACATAGCTCGCTAAGAACAGGTTTATGCTGGGACTGTTTTTGTTGTATTCGTATGTTTTGTTTTTGTATTATATTTGATTACGTGCTTATTTATTTATTTAGTTTTTTAAGTATACAAATTATGTATTAGGTATGTTGAAACTGTTTGTACTCTCCGTCACTGGTCCTTGAGGGTTCATTAGAAAACCAGCGTCAGACAGCATCTGTCTGGCATTAATGCTGAAATGAACCTTTTTGGCGCAGCCGTGAGGCACATACTATTGTTTTTAAAACATTTTTTATTTTTATTTTCACTGTGTTATTTGTGTTTTGTGTTTCACGAACTGTGTCCAAATAAATGTTTTTCTTTCTTTCTTTCTTTCTTTCTTTCAAAGGGTGTGCCGCGGAAAAATGAACAAGTTTTGTCAAGAAGTTACGAAGATAATAACGCCTATACAATTTTAATTGTTGAGAGTTACGCGAATGAGGCGCCTCAATCACGCTACCAATGATGGTAATAACGAAATGTTCCCAAATGTCATGGCTATCGATTCAGGAAAAAAAGTGCAGACTTTGATAGTGAAACACTTGGAGCTATTAGCCGAAAAAATTAACTCCTATTTTCCTAATGTGTGACCTGCGAACTATGGACAGGGTACGAAGTCCGTTTTCAGATAGAATTTTCCTTGGACACTTACCGATAAACGAGCAGGAAGATCATGGAGCTAAAAACGGAAGTTATTAAAAGTTAAAAAAAAATTTAACGGAGCTAGAATATTTTTGGATGCATATAAAAAAATAATTTCCACTGCTTTCAAAACGTGCTGTTGCAGTTCTCTTACCATTTGCCACGACTACTTATGCGAATAGGGGTTTTCAACACTTACTACGATCAAATAAAAAAAAAAGAACACCAGAGGACGATCGACGAAGAAATGAGAGCCGTCTTATCGACGATTTCTCACAACTTTGATCGAATGTGCTCAGTTAAACAGGCTCACATATCTCACTGAACACTCTTTCATATTATTAAAATATAAAAATGAATCGCCAAATGTGTTGGTAAGCGCCTAACTCAACAACGCCTAGACCAATTTGGTTAATTCTTTTTTTATTGTGTTCGTTATTTTCAGGACAAGGTTTTAGGTAGGGTAGGTAGGGTAGGTAGGGTAGGTAGGGTAGGTAGGGTAGGTAGGGTAGGTAGGGTAGGTAGGGTAGGTAGGGTAGGTAGGCAAAACAACGTTTGCAGGGTCAGCTAGTATTAAATATAAATAAATACTTATTTTATGAACATTATTTTTTTTGGTGTGCCTTTAGATTTATTGATTTGGTAGGTGTTCCTTGAACACAAAAAGTTTGCGAAACACTGCTCTACTGTATAGGTACAATATGGCGTCACGTAAGCGGAACTCGGTCATGCAGGAGTTTATATAAATCGGAGTATTGTCTTTGGCGTGTAAAATCTAAAGAGTAAGTATCAGGATAAAAAAAAAAAGCGGCAGCCTATGAAAAACTGACAGAAAAATTAAAGGAATTGGAGCCCCATGCCTATTTTTTTTTTTTTTTGGGTGGGAAATTATCAAATAACTTCTCCCGCTCTGGGTGGAGCGAAAGGGCGTGTCAGACTCTTACTGCCTAAAACCCACCCGTGTTCCTTCGGTTGCCATGTTGCCGGGGGGCCACGATATCCCTATCGGCCCATATTCGCAGCCCCCGGCAGGCATTAGCCCTAGCGGACCCCGTCAATTCTGCTGACATCTCTTTGAGGCGCGCGTGGAACACAACGCGCCGTCGACCCGGGCTTGGTCCTTATTGGACGGCCACAGAGCATGTAACTTTGGACGGCGAGCTACCCATTGCTCACCGTCCGCAAGCCCGCGCCTACGGTGGCCGGAAATCTGCCTGTGATTTCCGACGCCCAGGGCGTCTCCTCCTGCGGCGGTTAGGGGCGCGAGGGCGCGAAATTTGCCTCTCCCTCACGCGCTCCATCTCCTCCTTCGCGAGCATTACTGCTTCGCAGAAGGAGGTGACGGCCTCCCATTTCTTCTCGCTCCGTAGCATGGCCCGAATCAGGGCCGGACGCGAGAGATCACCGCCGCCGATCGCTTCCACGAGGACACGGCGATGCCCTGCCCAAGCCGGGCAGACCTCCACCGTATGCTCCACCGTGTCCTCCGGGCGATCCACACAGTGACGACACCCGGGCGTTTCCTCCTGCTTTATCCTGAACAGGTACCTCCCGAAACAGCCGTGTCCGGTGAGGACCTGCGTCAGGCGGAAGGTGAGGACGCCGTGGCGCCTCTCTAGCCACTCCTCAAAGAGGGGTCTTATCGCCGCAATTGTGGCGTGCCCAGCGCTGGGTTGCGACAATCGCACTCTCCATTCCGCCATGAGATCCCGCCGGAGCTCTGTCCGCTGTGCCGCGACTTCTTGCGGCATCGGAGTTAAGCCCCGGCGTTTCGCCTCCTCGCGCCACTCCCAAATGTGCGCGAGGACCTTTGCCTCCAGATCCCATGGCGGTACTCCGGCAAGGAGGCTCGCCGCCTCGCAGGAGACCGTGCGGTATCCTCGGGCCAGCTGGATGGCCATGACCCTTTGGGACGCGTTCAGCCGGCGGCCTGGCTGCCGCCTCAATGAAGGCGCCCACACCGGCGCCCCGTAAAGGGCCATGGACCGCACGATCCCCGCGTAGAGCCTCCGGCAGGAGGCGTTTGGACCTCCCAGATTGGGCAGGAGCCGCTTCAAGGCAGCCCCGGCTCGGTCCAGTCTGGGAGCCAAACGTCGGAAATGCTCCACGAAGTTCCACCGGCTGTCGAGGACGAGTCCCAGATACTTCATCGTCGACTCGACGCCGATGTGAACCGCTCCCGCCAACACCTGGGAACCCGACGGTGGTGCACTACGAGGACCATAAAAACCCATGGCCTCGGACTTGTGCAGGGGGAGCCCCATGCCTGAGAGAACTGTTTTCTTTGCAGTAACCATGTTTTACAACATTGTTTACGGTGTTTTCGTTTATATTTCCTTTTCTTTAATAAAACAAACAATAAACCTATTAACGCTATTGTGTCGAGATCAAGCGCCGCTGGCGGGGCCATGGTTTCAACTGAGTTTTTGTACAGGTTTACCGCTAGGTACAGACGCCAGCACATCAAGCTACTACAAGCTGTCAAATTTATTTAATACATTTTCAACTTTATCGGTGAAGTATAAGGTTCAAAGTTGATTGGGAAAATTTGACAGTTTCGGGTAGCTTGATGTGCTCGCGTCTGTACGTGTATGGTCTCTACCCAGCTCAAGTTTACCTGTACGACGTACGGTTGAACTGTACAGGCAAACCTGTCAGGTACACCCTAGCGTGTATGGCCTGCTTTATACTTAGTAAGTAGTCACCGGCCGCATATAGCGACTTGCCGTACCGGGAGTCAAGGAGCTTGCTTTAGGAATGTACGGAAGCAATACCTACAGCTTAAAACATACTCTGTGTACACTACTACAAGGATCTTTTGGCGCTCGACTGATGTTGACAGGGGGCGCTGTTGGTAAACAAAACCAAGATGGCGCCGTTAGTTCCGATTTGGGCCACGCGCCTAAAGGTATAGGGATGCGAGAAGTGCCAAAAAGTATCGATATATATCGTATCGATATTAAAAAAAATATCAATATCGATTTCGATATTTTTTGGCACTTCTTGCATACCTACCAAATCAAAAAAAATCAAAAAAAAATTACGGCTCTAATTCCCATCTGTTTTAGTCAGTGGCGACAACGATGTTATTATTGAAAATATATCGAATTTGATACATTTTCGAAACTCGATATTTTATATCTATATATAGTCCGTGCAATCCACGACGACGCGCCCCACTCCGCGATTACTGTACTGTAAGCTGAATTCTAGTACGGCGCGGAGCGGAGTGGGGCGCGTCTTCGTGGATTGCGAGGACTATACCTACTTATCGACATAATAAATATCACCTAAAAATATCGATATTTCGAACAAAAAATATCGATATATCGATATTTTTTCTCCAAGCCTATATCGATATAAAGTTAGTGATGATGCTGTCACTAGTAGCGTTTTTCAGGAGACTCACGCCTTTTTTTTCTGTGGGGAATTCTATGCTGTTGCTGAGCTTGCTGCGGATTCGGAGCCGGGTAAGTATTGTCTATGGAGTGAGTGGGTTTTGCTCTCCTCGGTCGCGGCGGAACTTGTCGTCCAGCAATACCGTCTCGTGTATGCGACGCGACGCCAAGTCTTCGATGCGCTTGTACAGCGTCGAGTCGGAAAGCACAAAACGGCTGGAAAACGATACCAACATTACAATGTAGAGTCGGGAAAACGGATTGTTTAGCTAATTGATTATATTATCAACTAGGACTGGCTGTGCATCAGCACTTTTTGAATGTCAAACTTTTTGAAGTTCCCCACCCCAAAACGCCCACACTACTAGATAAAAAGAAGAAAGGGGTGCAGCAAACTTCCCACTAATTCACACAGTAACGCACTTGAAGTCGAGTGCTTCGAGTCTGTAGAGCTGAGTGTTCTCTACGGCGACCACGGTGGCCACGCGCTTGCTGTCCTTCATGAGCAGCGCCACCTCGCCGAAGTGGTTGCCGTCCTCCAAATGACACACCTGCAGTAAATAAATATAGATGTTCACCATTACAATGTTCATAGGCCTCCTGCATGCACAGCCACCGGTCCCATCCGGTCCATCAGCGGTTTTAAACTCAGAACCAAAACGAAATAATCTATTTATACGACTACTATCAAAAAGGTATCCATACCTCTATCCCTTTTAAGGAATACACAGCCACAGTTCCAGTCGCGATGAAGTACATGCAGTCGCCGATGTCCCCGGCTCTCACCACCAAGTCGTTGGACAGGTAGACCTCGGGGCGCAGGCTGCCCAGCACGGTGCCCACCACGCTCGCAGGCACATCTTCGAACAGCTTCACTTTGTGGACCAAAGTGCGACATGTGTGCAGATTGATTTCGTCGCAAAGCTCCTCTGGATCAGACAGTTCCGTAATCAATTGTTCTGCATCATTCAGCCGAAAGACGTCCACTGGTGGACAGATCCTTCCCACTAAGCATTACCACAACGACGAATCCAACCTGATCCCGGTTTTCTCAGTTTTACAAATGATAATAGATTAAAAAACAATAAGAAAGGATATTAGATATTTCATACATAGGTAACCTAGTCTTTAATTGACCACTTATCGGATTTCCGAGACGACTATTGTAGACACGAGATAAATTAATGAGTTTCAATTTAAACTGAATTTTGTGCGGGCAGTAAATTATGTATCTCCATTATCTAAATATAAGGATTTCACCTGAGAGGCAGTTGAGGTCGGCTTCCTCTTTAAAGTATCGCTCCTGGTACTTGTACTGGTAGAAGGCTCGGACTCGCTTCTTTAGAGAAAGCGGGAACTGCCTGTATTTCATGTACTCCTGGTGGGTGAAATATTTAACTAACTAACATAATAAGACCACAAAATGGAAAAAAATTACAAGATTTCGATAGCAAGTTTTTCATGGCAATATTCAAAGCATTCTGAACTCTAAGACCACGACAAGACCAAGTTCCAGAAGTGAATTTGTAGGTGAACTAAACAAGCTCACCTCTACTTGATTCATTAGTCCCTGGTACCGCATCGTAGAGGCATGGATCGTGAGGTAACTCCTTATCAGGAAAACTATGCATAACAAAATAACAAGCATTCAGTTTATCTAGGAGCATTTCCTAAAAAAATAAAAAAACAAAGTGAAAAATAATTTTAATTTCGGAAGTCGGTGACAAAGAACGAAAATTCAAAACCAAAGACACCGACTTCCGAAATTAAAGTTATTTTTCACTTTGTAGTGTTTTTTTTTTTAAGTCGGTTGTTGTTTTTTTTGTAAAAAGTTTTTATTTTTCACTTTTTTAGTGTTCTGGTACCTACCCCACACAAATTCGAATACCACTACCTGCTATGTAAATAACATTGACAGGAAGTTATCATATCATCCACATACTAAGTGGGAAAAAATACGTATTATTGAAGCTAACTCAAAAACTACTCAAGTAAAGTTAATAAAATTTATATGGGACCACCTCTGAAGTATGATCTACCAAACAAAAAAGAATCATCAAAATCAATTCATAATTGGCGGAGTAATCGCGTAACAAACATTAAAAAAAAAAAAAAAACAGTCGAATTGAGAACCTCCTCCTTTTGGAAGTCGGTTAAAAATTGTTTAATTGTTAGGTTTGTTGTGTTCGAGATACGATTAAACAAACGGACAGACGACAGGGAGCTTTAATATGTTGTAGGTACCAACAGATTTATAAAAAGGTTAGGTACCTACCTAGCTTAAATACTATGAAAACTGCAGCGTACACAATGACAACAGAATGAATGAAAATCTCATCTGTCTCAGTAGAACGAAACATTGTGAAGCCAGTACCTGAAAATAACAAGAGATTGATGGTAATGTACAGACGCCAGCACTTCAAGCTACTACAATCTGTCAAATTTATTTAAATAGATTTTCAACTTTATCACTGAAGTTTAAGGTTGATTGGGAAAATTTGACAGTTTCGGGTAGCTTGATGTGCTGGCGTCTGTACATCGCCTAACTAATATTATAAATTCGAAAATGAGTTTGTTCCATTGTTTTTACGCTTTCACGCCAAACCGGCTAAATGGATTTATATGAAATTTGACCTGGATTGGGATATAAGATACTTTTTACGATACGTTTCCGGGGGATAATTTCCGACATGCACACGGGCGAAGCCGCTGGCAAAAGCTAGTTCCTTATAATGTTAATGGTACTTCAATAAGGTTTAAATTCTCACCGAAAAACGCGGAGACAGATATGATTATCGCTTTATTGTATCGAGTCTGTATGTCGGTAACCATCAAGTTCTCATTTTCCCGGACGCGCATGTGATAATTGTATTTAGTCGGCATTTCACCTGTCCCTGCAGGATGAAAGACATGTTAAATGAACAGACAGACCAACAACTACCTGTACATATATTTGTTCTGAGCGTAATTATACACTACCTACACGGTCGTAAAGAATTAGCATACGCACAGTAATAAGTAAAGATGGCCGGCAAATACATGAGGCAGGTGCACATGTGCACGGAGATGACGAACAGAACCGCTATCCGCACCAGTCCGTGTACGATGTACGACTCCGTGAAAACCTGCACACATCATATTATTTCAGACTCACAACCATAAAATTGTTACAGAAGGTAGTTACACAAATAAAAAGGTGTTAGTAATTTGTATACCGTATACCACTTTCCCCCTTCGTCTTTGGTGTGTGCTTTTCGCTCATGATTTCAAAAATTCTAGTTACATACCTTTGAGAATATTACGTAGAATTCTCAGGTATGCTTTATGTTTTTCAGTTACAAATATGGCAAGTGACACTTACATTGGAGTATAATAAATATATCTTCTAACCTTGACATTTGTTAATTGTTAACTGTACCTAATTGTAATGTAAACGTGTATCTAACAATTAATTAATTGTGATTTGTGATTGTCAAAGTTTTACAAGCACAATTAATTAATTGTTAACTGCGATATCTTTCAATTAAAATTAATTATTTTAGTTGTTAGTTGGTTGCAATTTAGTTTAGTATGGTTGCAACTAAATCTGGTAATTTTATTTTTAGTTGTTAATTGTCGCACAAAAATATTTTGCGCTACACTGCCAAGGACTCTACTCATAATTCATGCAGTTCTTTTCCTTATAATGGATGCCTTCACAAACATCGCGGAAGCACTGTACTACCGGGGTTTTCTCAACATTACCCTCAGAGCGTCACGTTATACTGAGCCTACAGGGCGTTGTATGTACCGAACCCGCCGCGTAAAGTTGATCCATAGACTGCATGTGTGAAGGCTGAAAGGTAATAGTTTTAACATCTGTGGTACAGACGCCAGCACATCAAGCTACCCGAAACTGTCAAATTTTCCCAATCAACTTTGAACCTTAGATTTCAGAGATAAAGTTGAAAATCTATTAAATAAATTTGACAAATTGTAGTAGCCTGATGTGCTGGCGTCTGTACATCGTGCGAATCTACGGACCAACATTTTACAGCGGTCTGCCAACGCCCTGCTTTTCCTTTCTAGGCTGTCATTCATATCTATCGTTGACAGTCGTTACGGATAGTCAGAAGCCCGAAAGTGAGTAACTGGGTTGTGGGTTGTGTGGAGGTGGAGGTCAGATAGGCAGTCGCTCCATGTAAAAAGGCACGGGCAGGGGCCATCCGTCCATTAGCTAATTAGTAGCTCGGTGCCCACCAACCCACCAGCGACCCCCTTCTTGCCAGATTGTTACCTTCTTCGCTCGCTAATTGACTTTCATAACGAACAGAACACCCGACTTTTTACATTCAATTTAAATATCAGTTTTCGCGACTAAATACTGGTATCCAGCTGCTTCCAGTTAGACTAGAAGTCAACACCAACATAGTAGGGAAAAGTCTAGGCAGAAATCGACACCCTCACGAGTCTTCCACCGGTCTTAATTTTCGGCACGTTAGAGGGGAGCTTTCAGTCTTGTTCCCTGCCTTGTGCGTAATCTAGTATATCTTTCTTTATTCAAAAAAGTTACAACATTGTTACAAACATTAAATACATTTACAACATACAGAAGAAGTGTCTTAAACATAGGTCCCCTGGCTCCCAAACTAAGTTTATACCTGTGACTTGGGAGTCAGTGTTCCTCCATTATAAAAGTCGTTACGTATGTCGTTGGTTATTAAAAAAAGTAGTGAAAAATAAAACAAAGGCACATTTTCTATAGACAAAGTACAAAAAAATAAAATTAAAATAACAATCATCAAAATGTGCGGGAATGTGTGTTGAGAGTGTGTGTGTGTGTGTTTGATGAGTGAGTGAGTTTGTTTGATGAGTGGGTGTGTGGGGGTGTGTGTGAGGGTGTGTGTGTATGTGTGTGTGTGTTTGAGGAGTGTCAAGCGTATGAATGGAGATAAGAAGTTTGTGTTGGACTATTGAGTTGAAGAGAATAGAGAGAGATTTCGTCGTAGTTTTGAGAAAGCATGAGAACACTCTTACTAGCGTTCTATTTGAGTCCATGTGACAGGACATGTCTCACAAATACCCAGAAGTCTCCCGAGCACACTAACTGACGGGATCAACAGAACCATGTTGACCGATAGTTAATACTGTTGACCATTTTAATTAAATTTGCTGCTGGACTGCCTCGGTTGGTTCAGGTGTCGCAATGGGAGCTGTTGGTCTTGATGTTCTGGGTTCGATTCCCAGGTTGGGCAAACTGATAATGGGTTTCTTCATCAGGAATTTCTTGGTAACAGCTCGTAGTTTGTATTTATGCTGTTGTGCAAATAAATTAGAGCCTGTTCACACGATGCGTTGCAGCGCCGCACCGCAAATTTCGCCGCATTGGCGGTCACACGGGCGTTGCGGCGCCGTAACGTTGTTACTCCGCAGCAGCGCCGTACCGCAAAGATTTCGCCGCATTGGCAGTCACACAGTGAGACTGAGCGGTGCCGCTCCGGCGTCGCAACGCGTACACCCCTCCCCGCAAGTTGCAATTCCGGTGTAGGTACAGACGCCAGCACATCAAGCTACCCGAAACTGTCAAATTTCCCAATCAACTTTGAACCTTAAACTTAAGCGTTAAAGTTGAAAATCTACTAAATAAATTTGACAGATTGTAGTAGCTTGAAGTGCTGGCGTCTGTACGTGCGGTGCTACGCCGGAACGCACCGTGTGGCATACCATGGATATACAGGGTGGCAGGGAAATCGACGCGAAAACTGTTACCATGGATTCAGTACATGATTCTGAAACGCGTTAAAAATACTCGTCGGTTATAAAAAAAATCTGTTGTTCCATACATTTTGATCGCGTAGGTATTGATTGCACTTTTCTATGAAATAGCAGGTTTCCCTTATACTTACACGGAATTTAAACTTAACTGGTTCAATGTGAGAGTAAACCATAATAACCTCTGAATATCTTTTTGGTGAAAATACAGGTGTAATGAAACAAAGAAGCGAACAATTTATCTTTGTAAGGACGTACTTTCATGGAGATCCTCGAGTCAACGACGACAGTGTAGATCCTGGCGATCCTGAACGTGGATAGCACGTGCGCGACGAAAATGTACTGCGCGCTCACCTTCAGGTGCAGCAGTACGTATGCCACGGGCAAGCAAGACACCAGGTCCACGATAAACCAGCGGCTGAGGTAGCGCCTGGAATCACTCGTTCATTTTTAGGGTTCCGTAGTAAACAAGGAACCTTACAGTTTCGTCATGTTCGTTTGTCTGTCTGTCTGTCCGCGGTCTAGCTCCGAGACCCTTAGTACTAGACAGCTGTAATTTGGCATAGGTATACGTATTAATTACACCAACAAAGTGGTAAAACAAAATTATGAAAAACATAATTTTTTAGGGTACGTCTCATACACGTAAATCGGTGAGGTTTTTTTTTTAAAGTGAAACTTTAATACGTGTTTTTATTGTGTGTTGCATGTTGCGTGACGGTCGGCCGCGGAGTAGGGATAAAGTGAAAGGCGCTCGTCAGAGCAGCCAAGGTCAATATGGCGGCGCCTTTAGTTCGCTTAAAAGATTCACTTTTACCGTGGTTTCATAAAACCACGCAATCCTTTTTTTTTTTTAACCCATGATGAGGGGTATCATTGGAAGGGTCCTTCAAAAACATTGTGAGTTTGTGAAAACCATTTTTGGATTCAGGGATCCGTTTGCGAAATATTAAGTTTAAAGTACTCATTTTTGTTAGAGTCAAGTGTGTGTCCCCCTGCCGGCTAAATGGTTGGTTTTGGATGTGTGAAAAAAATCACAGTAGTAGTTTAATAATAATATAACGAAATTAAAAGGAAAACTATCACAGCTAAGTAGGCTCTACAAGTTAACGAGTAATAATCGACCAACTTTGCAGTTGCAAAAACATGTTTTCCCATACATTCCTTATTGGAGAACATATTTTTCAACTACAAAGTTAAGTTTGTTTTTGGGATAAATTCATCCCAACTACGGAACCCTTCATTGTGCGTGGTCCGACACGCACTTGGCCGGTTTTTTAATATTATGTACAACATGGCAGTTTTTTTCAATGACCTCGTGTTTTCCGTGCTTCAAACCTTGGAGGAACATAACATAGTGAAGGTTTTAGTAGGACAGGAGATGTGTATGACGTCGCTTGTAAACTTGTGATCTGTGGTCGTTAGCCTAGATCTAAACTTTGTAAAAGTCTTACCAGAAGATAGATTTCCTGCTCATAACAGCATAAGAATGCTCTATTACAACGTATCCCGTATTGAATTTGATGCCGATGTCGACCAGACAGATTGCGTAGAGACCCAACAACACGCGGTCCAACGCGTGGATTTTCAGATTGTCCATCGGCTGGATGATGAAGAACAAGCGGAAAGTCGACAAGCACATGTGAGAGATATTCACTATTACCATAATAGACATCCAGATCAGACTGCAAAAAATATGAATAGGTATAATCAAGTAATCTATAATTTCTATAATTTTCTTCAATTACACTTTAAAAGTCACAAATATCACAAATATCCCTGGCTCTTGTATTAGGAGTTCCTGTATCACAAGAGCCACAGGGCTATACAGGTACTAAATTCTCAAAAAAATTGGCCCAGAATAAGGAATGCAGAGAGATACGTCAAATAGACGTTTGGATGCGGGTAGTAGGTAACTGGCTACGGGGCATGTAACTGAATAACTAGTTTCGAGTCACACATAAACACGTGATTTTTGTAACTATACTCCGTTTACAATAGCATTAGACAGAAGTTAAAAAAGGTTCTTTTTAATGTACAGTACCGACCAAAAGTCCATGAGCAATCTCACAAAGCAATAGCCTGACGCTTCGGTTTGACTTACGACCTTCTTCTATAAGTTGTTACAATACTGTAGACACGCACATTACACACACACACTCACTTTGTCTGCAACCAATGACTAGTTCAATAATCATCATTCGTTTTTAGTTTCATTCGTCTTGTTCACATAAATATTAAAGTTTAGCAGGTAGACCACAAAAAACTAAGTAAATTATTTCGATTTCTGTGGGGTAGATGCAGTTTGTTACAAGTATTCAATTAATAGAACTTTGTTGGTTCGTGCCGTGATAATATTGGTGACGAGCATTTAGCGCAGTGTTGTGGTTATTATTATCAAAAAGCAGGCATAAAATATATTGAAGAGATCAGATCAGATCAGAGAATATTATTGCGCTGCGTAAAAGTGAAGTGAATATCTAATGAAACCGGACTAAGTGTGAGTGTTATCATTAATATATTTCATATTTTACTAAACATAAATCTTAATCAAGGGTATTGTTGATAGAACAGAGGTATTGTTGAGACAGAAGATGCCTTTAAATTCATTGTGAGGTTTAATTCGATTAGTGAATAATAAATAATAAGGTATTATGTGTAATAAAAACAAAGTTTTTCTTTGTTCTAGAGAAATACTGTGAGGGTTAAGAGATATGAGGAAGGGGCTTATTATCGAGTAGCAGCGACGTTAAATGGTGAATGAAACAAATGGTTTCATACCAACGAGACATTTTGCTGAATTATTAAAAACACGTCATGAACCGTTCGCCGTGCACTCTGAAGACTTGCATCACTGAAGACCAGCTAGAAAACCGTTATTGACCTTAAAATATTGACCGTACCAACTTAATAAACAACAGATTCGTTATTGCATGAATTTATGGTAACGAATTTTTTAAGCACGTTTCAATAGGGTGTTTGTCGTATTTCTTGCAGATATACCGAAATTGTTTAATATTATTTTAGTAATAGTATTATTTTAGGATAAAAATTTGAGGTTTAGTTTCAATCTTCTTTTCGTAAAGAAAATGAATACTTAAGCTTTAACCTCAATAACAACCAATATTTACTAAAGTCAAATAAAATGTAAAATAATTAATACAAATAAAATATAAACAAACTGCCCATATTTAACCTTAAAATTACCTATTCTGTAAGTAGTTTTTTACATTTTAAGTAGTCTAATATTCTTATTTATTACTTAATTACTTCGACCATGATCAAAGCTTAGTATTTATGGTGAAAAAATCCATTAAAAATTTAAAATATTTCATAATTTAAATATGTCTAAATAATACAAACTGCTTCTAAGTTTCTTGACATCTATTTCACATCTTATTCAGCTGAAGTAATGATAAATAATTGTAGCAGTTTATTAACTTATGTAAAATAAATATAACGAATAAACATATTTTTTTTAATTTTGTTATCATATATCACGCATTTTTTATTCTAAAACCTTTATTGCAATAACAACATAAAAAAGCAGCAATATTTAAAAATATTATTATCGAAAACAAAAATAATAATATTTGCAAAAAACCGCACTGTGTTTCACGAGATTAGAACCTGAGGCAGTTTGAATTCCATACCAACGCTTAACGCTTTCTGCTATCTGCACTTGTTAAGTTACTATTGAATTTTAGCATTGCCATTAACTGGTCAAGTTCACGCGCATAGTGCGTGTGTGCTAGCATGTTTAAAGCGACGGAAATATATTGTTGTTTCGTGTAACTGCGTTATCTGTGGTGTGTGTATCGTGTTGCTTACACATACAAATGTACGAGCTATACCGCGTGTTCACAGCAATACGACTCTTAGCGTGCTCATGCACTTTTGAGCGCTTACTGTACACTTTGTAAAAAAAAGAACATTAAACTTGTTACAGTTACGATTAACGCCAAATGTATTAATATCTATTTATATACCAGCTGTTACACTTCATTGTAATCATTTTGACTATTTATCTTTTGAAATTAAGTGGCTTTTATTTATATATATTATTTCATTCCAACTTACAATTAAAGTGTCAATGCTAAAAACCTAAAAGAAGCAGGAGTGAACAATACTGAGAACATTTTTCGTTTCACTATAATTCTACCAAATCTAAAATGTCACCTAATCCCTTCATAAGCTGTGACAGCCGGGTTTTTCTAATTTTACCGGGTTATGTCGTCTATGAAATTGACATAAATATTCTGTGATTGTCATGTCATAATGTCATTCACTTGTGAAAACTTGTGAATGTTACGCCTTGTTTTTTGTTATTGTCGAATTTTCGTGATTTAATTATTTGTTACTGTTTTATCTTTGTTATTGTTTTGTTATCGTTATTTGGTTGTTTTATACAAAACGTTACGTTTTGTTGCGTTATGGGTGATCCCGGTGCGGGCCCAAGTGGCTTACAACATATAAGTTCTGAGTCTGACCAAAACCAACGGCGAAAAAAACGTGGCCCTAAAGTTGACCACGACGACATAATAATGTCTCCCAAGAAAAAGAGAATGAAGCAAACTGCACTTCGTGCTGTAGAAAAGCAAACTGTCATAAATATTTTTAAGCAATTTAAGGAGTCCTGGCCTGCAGGTACTCCATGTTATAAGACAGAGATGATAAAGCAAACTGCAGAAGTTGCCGGTAAGGATAATTCATAAAATTATTACTTTTAAAATATTTGAAAGTAACATGCATTGTGATAAAACATATTTTTTCTTATTTAAAGGCGTATCTCGGGCTACTGTGTACAATATACTCAAAGAGTACAACACTGAAGGTCGCCTGCAATCTCCCCCTCGCCAACGGAAGCACATGAAACATGATGATTTTGATGATATGACATTTAGCGGAATACGTAGGAAAATTCATTCCTTCTTCTTTAATAATGAGTTGCCCACCTTGAATAAGATATTGGAAGCAGTAAACAATGATGAGTCTCTGCCTGATTTTAAGAGAAGCAGTCTTTATAAAATAATTAAAGAAACATTAAAGTTCACGTATGTCAAACGGAGCAGAAAAAGTGCACTCATAGACAAGCAGGAGATCGTCCTATGGAGACTAAAATATCTCCATGAAATAAAAAGGCTAAGGAGTGAAGGAAGAAAAATATATTATTTAGATGAGACTTGGCTAAATGAAGGTACAGTGCTTCTAATCTTTCTTAACAGTTTTTTATGCACCAAGCAGTGTATGACCTCCTGCATTCAGTAGCATCATGATTTATTATACAGTTAAATAAAAAAGTACAACATAATTTCTTTAACTTGTTTTGTGAATATTGTATTTAAATTAATAACCTTTTATCATACATACAGGTCATACGAAAAGTTTAATATGGCAAGACACCACTATTAAGTCCTCAAAAGAAGCACATCGGGCAGGTCTATCCACTGGTTTAAAAAACCCAACGGGAAAAGGAAGGCGGCTTATCATTGGTCATATTGGTATGTACTTGATTTACTTGCATTTGCTTTTATTATACTTTGTTAACTGTCCTCACCATTAACAAATGAACACCCAAGTGTTATTGACTATTAATTAAGTAATATTATTGTATTAGAAATTAACACATGCAAAGCGAACTACAAGTTATAAATGTTGTTGCTATTTTATTATAGTACCTACTCGTATATATAAGACCTATTTACAACAGTGAAATTCTGTAGGGGGTATGGAAAATTTACTTGTATTAATTTTATTTCACAGGATCAACTGAAGGGTTTTTAACAGATGCTGCATTAATATTTGATGCCAAGAAGGGCGATGGAGATTACCACTCCGAAATGGACGCTTATAACTTTGAAAAGTGGTTCAAATTAATTTTGACCAAAATTGAGAGTGGCGCTGTAATTGTTATGGACAATGCGCCATACCACTCAAGGAAATTGGAGAAGCTGCCGACTACAGCCACACGAAAGGCAGATATACAGGAGTGGTTAAAAAGCAAAAATATTCCTTTTGAGGAAAAAGACCTTAGGGCAACTTTATTAGAAAAAGTAAAAAATCAAAAACATTTATATCAAAAGTTTGTTGTATATGAGATGGGTAGAGATAAGGGTATTTCAGTACTGCGCCTCCCACCGTACCACTGCGAGCTCAACCCAATAGAATTAATATGGGCTCAAATGAAGGGGTATGTGGCCCAACATAATAAAACATTCAAATTAGACGAGGTGAAACGATTACTCCCACAAGCTCTGGATAGTATTACTCCAGAACGATGGCAGTCTTGCGTTGCTCATGCAATTAAAGAAGAGGAAAAGTTTTGCCAACTTGATGGCATAATGGATGATCTGGTAGAAAGATTTATTATAAATGTCGGTGAAACTTCTTCATCTTCATCATCTGATGATAGTGACTAAATTTGCTGATGAAGACGAAGAAGTTTCACCTACAATATGTCGGTGAAACTTCGTTGTAAGTTGTTATTTAACATAAAGCATTGTTAAAAAAATAATTTTTAATTAAATAATCATCATGTGATCGGTTGTTTCATTCATTCGTTTTGTTGTAAGTTTGTAATTTGTGATGAAGATGTTATAATAAATAAAGCAATATTTAAAAATAAAATTACTGTTATTTCGTTTATCTCAGTATTTAGTTGCTCGTGGCTAATTAATACCAGCCGCACGGGGCGATCCACCAGGTTAAGCTACGCTTGCCGGGGTTGGTCCGTGGATGGGTGACCATCTTTACATACCGAGACTCCTCCGTGCCTCGGAAAGCACGTTAAGTCGTTGGTCCCGGCTGTCGTTCGTGGATCTTTGACAGTCGTTACGGGTCGTCAGAAGCCCGAAAGTCTGACTACCAATCTTACCAACGAGCATTGTATTACCCAGTTACTAGGTTGTGGGTCAGATAGGCAGTCGTTCCATGTAAAATACTGGATTTCAGCTGCATCCGGTTAGACTGGATGCTGACCCCAACATAGTTGGGAAAATGCTAGGCAGATTTTATCTCAGTATTTCTATTTAGTACTGTTTTAGATTTATCTAACAAAGTTATAACTTAACCTTGAAATAAAATGTTTTGCACTACTGCTTCTACGAGCCTCTTTTTTCTAAAGCTATAGTAAATGGAGTATAGTTCCATCACAATGCAGTGATCAAATGAAAAGAGTGAAACGAAACAAAAGTACGTTGCGACGCATGTTGTTTCTTTCGCAAGTAATAACTTTAGTATTACGATAATAATGTAACTGCATATGTAGCTATAAAAACTTATCCGTTCCAAAAACTTAAAGCTTGTGATATGTAACGTATTACGTAGGTAATCATTTGTATTTTCGTTTCGCAAATAACAGTAACACTTCAATAGAATCACCGTGTTGAATCCACGAATAGAATTTGAAAAATAACTAGTTACTAAAATCACTAGTTACTAAAATCACTAGTTTTCAAAACCGGTGACGTCCTCGAAGTTACTAGTTACGTTTCACAAAAATCACGTAACGACCCACCCCTAGTGGGTAGCGCGTATTAAGTACGTCGGGATGATGGAGACATATATGGCAGTGGCTTAATACGACACCAGCTTTTGACCGTTAAAAATACACCAACGCGCGATACATTATTTCCTGCACAATAAAATTGTTCAAATTTTCACTTCTGTCGGCACTCCCGGAGTGCCACTGTTTTATTTTTTTATTTATCTACTTTCTTCCTCTTTTTTTCTTTACTATACCTGAACAAGCTAAGTGGGTGTAATATATTCCCTCCATCTTCGAGCAGCTGTCTCTGTCGCTCGGCGACCACGGCGGTGTAGCTGCGGTAGTGCTTAAAAGTCTCCGGGTGGTGCTTGGTGAGCTGACCCAACTTGCGCAGGTTACGACAGCATCGCCCGAGGGCAGACGTCGATATGGGCAACATACTGTTAGAACCTTCAAAAATAGTATACCAAATAATTTGTCAAATTAAAGCCCTCTCTCCTCTCCGTCTTTGCTGTGCCCGACTGGGTCCACAATGATCATGACTTGTAAAACCTACCACCTAAGTTCACATTGTAGAATGCAATAAATATATTGGAGTTCTGATGGGCCGGATTTGCAGACGAAGCGATGGGTCGTTGAAGGTTTTTCCGTTAACGAAACGTCAACGTTGATTTACGTTCGTTAACTAGTTAAATTCGTCAACGAGTTAACGTGCACTAATGTCAACTTACAAAGTAAACCGTTAATTCATTCAACGGTTTTTATTCAACGCCGCGACGTTCAACGAGTTGAACTAGTCTCTGAGCTATATCTACTGACCTGATATAATGCTAATTTTTAAACATTTTGATTCAAATAAGAAACGTTTCATTGATGGTTCTACTTAGTTGACAAAAGCGATCTTCGTTTCTAAACGTAAACAAACAAACCATGAAACCAGTATGAACCGGTTTCTCTCAGGCGGCACGAGCAGCGCGCGCCAGTCCACCAATATCGTCATACTTTTTCAGAGTTTAATTCAAATTCTATGACATGAATGTCGCTCGCAATGTATGATGTCATTTTCAACGGAAGTTTTTTAATTTGCTCAGTTCGTTGCGTTTGCGTTCTCGAATTTAGTTGAATGAAAATAATAAACGAGTCAAATTCATAAACGTCGTTGACAAATTCAACTAGTTGATTCATAAACGTCGTTGATGAATTCTACTAGTTGATTCATAAACGTCGTTGACGAATTCTACTAGTTGATTCATAAACGTCGTTGACGAATTCTACTAGTTGATTCATAAACGTCGTTGACGAATTCTACTAGTTGATTCATAAACGTCGTTGATGAATTCTACTAGTTGATTCATAAACGTCGTTGACGAATTCTACTAGTTGATTCATAAACGTCGTTGATGAATTCTACTAGTTGATTCATAAACGTCGTTGACGAATTCTACTAGTTGATTCATAAACGTCGTTGACGAATTCTACTAGTTGATTCATAAACGTCGTTGACGAATTCTAATAGTTGATTCATAAACGTCGTTGATGAATTCTACTAGTTGATTCATAAACAGTTAACGTTAATACGTTGACAGGAGATCAACGCTTGATTCAACTAGTTCGTTGATTCAATGCCCATCAGACGTGTTTGGATGATTCACGGGCTGCGGAAAAAGCTGTAGAACAATTTTCTTTTTCGAATGTCCAATCACAGCCACGATCACAATTTGATTATTTGCAAGATGCTTTAATACATTTAATTGGCCCTTTGATAAAGTAAGTAAAATCAGAAGAATCAGTAGATTGCCTGACAAACTAGCTAACATTGGTAACAGAGCCAGCGGTATATCGTCAACGTGCCCAAAAGCATACGGGCCCGGGCAAAGTTCCTACTTAATAAATACTAGTGATGGCCTCGGAAGCATCGGATAGCAGAATATTGTAATAAAAAATGATACCTAACAAATAGAAAAAAGGGTAATAAATACCGAGCTGTAGATCACAAGAGTGTTTCTTGCGCTGCATTTTGAAGTTCTGATCTAGAACATTAAAAATGTATATGTGGCTGAAGAGTAGAGATCCAGGTAATCAGATAAAGTTAGTTTTAAGGAACACTTATTATGAGCAGAAATAATTACTATTTCCCTTAAACCATATATATTATTTTCCTCTATGCCTTAAACATTATTGACTGGCCCTTTGACCCATTACAACTAAAATGACATTAGTTGTCAATTTCATCTTATTACCAGACTATGGCAAAGCCAAAAGGAAGGTTTATGATTTTAGCAGTCTATGTATTTATGTTTGTGTGTATGTATGTTTGTATTTACGTGTGTTTCACCGTAGCGCCTAAACTACTGAATCGATTTTGATGAATGAGGTATCAATAGATTCGTAATAGTGGTCCGGGTAAATCATGACATGTTTGGTATCAAAAGAAAGGTCTTGACGAGCACATTACAAATATGTATATAATATCATATTTTCAAAGTAAATAAATATGTTTAAATTGTTAAAAACAAGCAAAAGTGAGACTCCGCTATGTACGGCGGGCGCGAGATGATACCAACGCGCAGTTAATCAAATCTTAATACTTAAATAGTAACGATTTTTAATTCCACTAGAAAAACAAGTAGGTACAAAGAAATATTTATATTTTGGATTTCTTCCAAGCTCGATATATGGTGTTGGCGTCGAAATAAATCGCGCTATGGTTTCGTTCAAAGCACTATGCACTGCTATTGGAATTAAGAAATAGGTTAATTACTGACCTATTGTGTTTCTCTTGAAGCGTAAAAACGGAAAAGTATAAAAAAAAAATTGTTTAATAAAAAACTGTAACCCGACTACCGGGATAATAAAAATGATCTAAAAAGTACGAAACAAGAATATATTTCAGACATAAATCAAGACATAGGTACAGAAATGGTCAAGATAAAGACGTCGTCGCATGCCATTATAATTTTGCAGGTGTTCCTGGCACCCGCATGGTATATAGGCATGCGACTATCGGTTTTACCTTGACCATTTTTGTATCTATGGACTACGTACGTTTTACTTTTATTTTCCCGTAGTCGAGTTACAGTTTTTTATTAAACTTATTTTTTTTTGTGGTTTAGGCTTGCTAGATACCTACGTTGGAAACTCTTTGTAGAATATTCTAATATTTTTGGATTAATCCTCAGAGGATTGATCTGCGGGAAGTCTTAGGGGTCCATTGGGGCCGTGAAATGTGCTAATTAGCAGTATTACCTAAGTATAAATAAAACGCAGAAAACGAATGCAGTATTTTATTAGATTTTTGTAAAACATTATTAATTGCACTTACTGACTTACATAATACGAGTATCTCAACATTTGTAATAGTATTGAATTGTAAACATAAAAAAAATATATACATTATTTTATTACATTGTTTAATTACATAGTTTACACAATAACTAATATTAAGTTATTATCTTTTATCTCCGGAACTGTGTGTTTGCGAACTCTGGACTGAAAGGAGTGGTGTTGAATCCAAAGTTGTTCTCATGATTTGCTATAGGATTCCTGGCACTGGCCTGAAATAAATTAACAACCATATTATTATGACTCAGTAACTTCCAGTTAATGGCAATACGGTCCAGGGGCGAAACGTCCATATAAGCCGATTCCTACCGGCTTCTCTTTGGAAATTCGGAACACAACCACTCTATCGTCATTGAATAATCAAACTATAAGTATTTGATACACCATAAAATTAAAATACCTATTACAAAACGCCTACATACATTAAAAATTGTCTTAATAACCCAACAACAAAACATTGCGCTAAAATAACTCGTAGGCGCGTCCGGCTTATGCTAAATTAAATTTCCTTACAAAAAATAAAGTCATCATGACGTCACTTCGGTCACGTGATACCGCGGTTTCTATGAGCCGGGTAAGCCGGTCTGTAGCGAATTATTGTAGGCACAGAGTAGCAGAAACGTGCGCGCGGGAGCGAGAAGGAATTATTGCTATTGCACCACCTCTTTCTGGCACACGCTTTTGAATCGGTAGTTTTCGTTGAATTTCGTAATACTGGCTAGGAGTTCGGAGTTCGTAAACATTTCATTATTCGTATGACAATGTGTGGTTGCTTTTTGACGTAATCACATTATAACCATATTAATTTGCATTTTTTTCGCATAGTATTTATTGAATTCATTCGTTTATCATTACTAGTAGTATTAATATTTGTTTGTAGTTATAGGACAGTGATTAACATAGTGTTTTGAGTTTATTGGATGTGAAAATAAAGTACGTTGTAATTAGGTATTAATAAGCCGAAATTACTTATTTAGAGTAGATTTGAAAATAATTAGTACGATCTTATTAGGATGGCGGCATTCATAGTTTTAGAATGTCGTTTGACAGATTACTTTGTGAAGAAACATGCTTTTCAAGTTTAAGTTTTGAAAATACGTGCTCGCCCAGATGTGACTATAAATTACAAACGCCGCGATGGTTCGTTCAAACATTTTAATGTTTCCCTTTACGATAAATATCAATGACTGACTGGCAGTCGTAAATTTAATAAAATGTATTGTTCCCGTGTTTACTTTTCTTAGATTATAGTTGTTTATAGAATATAGGGTTTTTAAAACATATTCGTAGCTGTTTTATGAGTTCGGGATTGGTAGGAATAGAATTATTTTGACTAATTAGCATGAAGCTCATAGTGGTATTTTTTTTTTTTTGCTGCTCCTGCTTCCCTCCTCCATAACGTCAGCCTTCGCTACTACGGTCGCCTCTCGATTAGAGCAATGTGTGTAGATATATCCCGTAATAAATTATACTTTTGGCTACCTCTTTAGGTAATGAAATAGTGGATCTAAGGTACCCTTTATACCTTAAACACTAATTTGTTTAAGGTATAAAGGGTCCCCGAAACGATCAATCAATTGTCAATGTTTTGTGTGTTTATTGTCAATCATCCTTTTGCGCATCAATGTGTATAAATCACGTAAACATTGCCAATTGCAATTAATCGTTTCGGGGAGGGTCCCCTCGGAAGAATCCCCAGGGATCGTTACACGCGTGTACGTTTTAAGAAATTGACGAGATTTAAAAAAAAGTAGGTGTTATGAATGCTTACCACTCCAGGGTTTTCAACATCGATGGACCCCCTCATGGACCTATCATGTTCAGGCGGGAAGTAGTCGTTCCTGAACTGCGGCAGGTCTTCGATGCCAATCAGGTCCGAATCATTTGACATCTCACTGCAACGGGAAAATAAAAGGTGAAGCAAATTCTCCATGAAATGCCACCAAGTCACATTGCGAAAGGTGATAAGGTCTCACCTAACAGCATCAAAGTCAGGTGCTTTAATAGTTTCGTTCCAGATGGGGTTGGAGCCCTCCACGGCGTGCTTGTTGGTGCCGGGCGCCGCCAGCCCCACGCGGTTGAGTCCCGAGTCCACCGAGCTGTACTTTGTCATCGATAGGGCTGCGATACGGCGGTTGAGTCTGTGGATAACAAGCATTTGAAGTTTAGTTCAGAGATGAAAATGATTATCCTATACCATTCAACGAGCAATACTTGTGTATTTGTTTGTATACAGGGTAAGTTTTTATCCAGTGCGCACACTTTAACACGTGACTTTACTCATCATTATGAACAACTTTTACTATGGGACCAAACCTGAAATCGCGAAAAAAATATCTGCTGTTCCCTACATTTTGGCGAGTTATGCGAACGTAAATGTAGGGAACAGCTGATTTTTTTTCGCGTTTTCAGCTTATTTATATGTACAGAATAAAAACTTATCCTGTATATTTGTACTCACGTTCTCGAAATCGGCTCTGACGATTTCGATAAAAGTTGCAGTATAGGGGTTTACGGGGGTGAAAAATCGATTTAGCCAAATCTCATATCTGGGAAAATTCGTTTTCTCTATTTTCACAGCCTCGGGAATGTGATACAACGTTGGTATACCTGGACGATATGTTTATTTCTATTTCCTCGACCAGGTACTGAGATATAAATGAAAGCTGAAATTTAACTACAATTTTCGTCTAAGAAATACTAAGGTTCAGTGTAATGAATATGATAGTAGTTTTCTAAATTTCTAGGAGGATAACTAGCAGTAGATTGCTATTTCAATTTAAGGTCAATAAGGCAGTGGAGTTGATGATGGTGATCGAGTACAAATCAAAATCCAAGATGGCGGTTATTTATTCGCCATTTGCACGGTGTATAGCGCTACAAGGTTATTTTGGCGCGTAGCCGAAATTGGGACTAACGCCGCCATCTTATTTTTTTAAATAAATTTCAAGTACCTACCTACCTATCACTTCACAAAACAAACTAACGTTTACTAACAGCGCCCCCTATTAACGTCATTTGAGGGCCAAAAGATCTTTGTAGCAGTGCAGGTACTCACGCGCGGTTCCTGATTATGAAGGTGACGACGAGCACGAGGCACAGCACCGCGAGCAGGCCAGCCAGCCCCGCCAGGATGTACACCGCCAGCGCGTACTCGCCGCCCGGCAGCACGGGCGCGGCGCCCGCCTGCACGTCGCTCAGCTCCAGCAGCTCCAGCAGGAGAGTCGACTGGATCATGCGCAGCCGCTGCGTGTCGTCGCGCAGTCTGAACACACCACGCGGTTAGTTAAGGGGGATGCGGTCAGGCCTCGAGCTGCTTCGCGACCGTAACAAATATGTATTTACAAAATTATAATCAGCAATACAACTCTGTAAATTAGAATTGGCCTCAAATGTCATGTTTTTATGAAATTGTCAATCGGTATGGTAATTTAAAAAAGTTGTATTGATGAGTTTAATGTTAGTAGGTACGGTCGCGAATCCTATTTTGATCAGCATATAACCTGATACTGACCTGCAAATTTGCAAAAACATAAGAAAATGTTGTTTTTTGCAGGCCACCCTGGCGCTTTCGCCTTAACGGTAAAGCTAACATTTTTTAGATTTGAACATAACAGAAGACGAAGAGCTGCCGTAAGCAAAGCAGAAAAATGTTGGCTATATGCGGCGATGGACACCGTAACAAAAGAAAAAAAAACAGCGGCACTCCAGGAGTGCCGAAGGAAGTGAAAACTTGAAAAAATCGACACCGCGGTAACCAATGCGTTGATGTCTTTTACCCCACGGTGTCGGTAAATTGCGTTACAGTGTCGCAAAATCAATGGATTAGCTCAAAAATGCCCAACCCGCCTAAGGAAGTTTTCACTTCAATTAAAATTCTAGAATTCCAGTTTTCTTTTAATTGTTTGTTTCGTGTGCTTTCTTCTATTGATATTTATTAGTGTAGCGAGGGTGTGGGGGTGAGTGGAAATGTGTGTGAGTGGAAGTGTGTGTGAATGGAAGTGTGTGTGAATGGAAGTGTGTGTGTGGGTGGAAAGTTGTGTGTGTGGGAGGTTGTGTGTGAGAAGTTATGATGTGCGACTCACTCGGTGATATCTTCAGCGGGGACGGGCAAGTCGTCTCGTATGAAGTGCGCCCTGATTTCCGTCGTAGTTTCGCTGGCGATGCCGTTGGAGTCGGTGGCGGGCAGAACCTGGTCTATGTTGCACGTCATTTCGAACCCATTAGAGAACGTTTGGGCTATCTGGTGAACAGTACAGGACATTTTATTATCAATGATATTCTAATTAGACTAGTTTATGTATCTTGATGACATTAACCGCTTGTAAATTAACATGTCCTATCTAAAAGAGCCGGGTGATCTGTAACACAGGACCTTCCTACCTCAGACACCTTTCTCTATTTAAGATTGTGCATCTTATAAACCAGTGTCTGAAATTTGCAGTTGAGATAGATAAAGATTTATGATTATGATTAAATTAGTTTAGAGTAGGTACAAAGTTCACGTTTCTAAATAAAGATTGAGCGTTGCATACTTCATAATTACGTAACAATGTATACATTTTTTTATACACATCAGCTAATTCGCTAATAAAAAAAAACGTTACAATTATTAGCATACTCACAAAGTCCCTGTGTGTGTTGACTAAGTCCAGTTCATTGAAGAACAAGAAGTACACTCTGTTGCGTGACGAGATCAGGTACACCTTCACTGCAGAGCGGCCCGTTGCTTCTTCTGCATTAGACCATACTTTTACTACAGCGCTACAAGGTTATTTTAGCGCGTGGCCATAATCGGAACTAACCACCGCCATCTTGTTTTTGAATACATTTCAAGTGACATTTCACAAAACACAATGACAATCCACTAAGCCAATCCAATAGGCCAGTAAAATTAAAAGGCAAAATGGTTTGAGGACAATCCAATGCAGTGGACGGTCTCTATTTATACGAGGCTATTATTGGATTGGCTTTGTGGATTCTCTCGAGGATTTGCGTCTAAATGGTCCTGAAATACAAGAACGAGATACTAGACTGTTCACTATAACTTGTCCCTTGCCGTCATGTTGGCACCATTGCTTAGTTTCAACACTAATAGAGTTCAAAATGGTGACTGACAGAGCAATGCTCTCGGGGATTGGCCCCGTCTAAATGGTCCTTACTGGACCATCAACTAATCCAATCGAGACAAATAACTAAGCCAATCCATTAATTTGCTTCATCAATGGCTTGAGAACAATCCAATGCAGTTAGGTTTACCATTTCGAAATTTGAAAAGTTCTGACAAAAAGCCTGACATTTGCAAAAACGTCCGGATATTATCTTATTTTTTCAGTAATCAAAATCATTTATCTTTCAAACATAATCCCCTTAAATCAAAAAGTCCGGACAAATGAGAAGGCCGGACAAATCCGGACGGATGGTAACCCTAAATGCAGTGGACTGTCTCAAATATTTACACGATGCTATTATTGGATTGGCTTAGTGGATTGACTCGGGGATTGGCGCCGTCTAAATGGTCCATAAAGGTCAGTCTTCATTCGAAAGTGACCATAGAGAGTATTATGTGCATGAAAAGAGACTTCATTTTTAAACTAATTCTTTACTACGGCATCAGCTCTTTGGATCTTCCCAAAAAAAGAGCAAAATATTTGTACTGTGAAGACTTGCTTTCGGAGATTTTTCTTATTATTAAAACTTGGCAGCCTACCCTACTAACTATTACTAGACCATTCCTCTTATAATAATATTTATGTTATCTCACTTGTATCAGTAGCCACGACATCAAACTCGAACATGCCATGCATAGAGGCAGTAGGCTGGATTCTCAGCGTCAGTAGTCCGGTCTGAGGGTGTAGCTCGAAGGCGTTTTCCTGGACGTTTTCTAGCGACGGGTCCGCGATCATGGACTCCTGGTCTATCGAGTAGGTGACAGTTAGGCCTTCTGTGTGCGATGCCTGTAAATGTCGATTTAGTTTTATCGGGTGTCTCCCGGCAATGAATTACTCAATTCGTAGGAGAAAGGATGGCATTTAAATTAGATGACTATCCGATCGCAATGTCATATTTTCTTTCATCGTCATCTTATATTCAAATCAAGGAATATAATTACTCTCATAAAGCATTTATTTCAACTAAACAATTTTTAGGTACTTTTGAATTGTCAAGGAGTCAGTCCTAAAGATGCAGTCAGTTGCAAAGCGTAGTTGATTCCTATGGAGCAGAACGGGCAAGAAAATTAAAAATATTGTTACAAAATATGCATCATCCATGTTGAAATTATGCAAGTAGATCGTTGTATTCTTTCTCCGGTGAAATTTTCTCAATTTTTACTTAGATAGTTGCAGTCACTTTGTCCGCCAAGTTTGGGTATTTCCGCATTCTCTTAGGTCCTTCTAGTGGTATAGGAGCACAGTAGGTTACGTTTACCGGCTGATCTGACACAAACCTGCACAGTGATCAGTTGCCTGTCCACGTCGTCTGCGGTGGATATC
Source organism: Agrochola litura (assembly GCA_949152395.1). Lineage (NCBI taxonomy): Eukaryota > Metazoa > Arthropoda > Insecta > Lepidoptera > Noctuidae > Agrochola > Agrochola litura. The sequence continues at coordinate 31,406,786 of OX424490.1, read as the reverse complement.
CCGGCTGTGTACAGCGGCCTATCGAAGTGCGGCCGCGGATTCGCCTCTCGCACCTAGAACGGGAAGTTAATATTTTCAATTAAGTTTTTTCCCCTTAGTTTTATCACGTGAATACCACACAACTTTATGTTTGGCCGCCATTTGTGCAGCCTCGGAGACGGCATGACTAACAGTGAATAAAAATAATAGTGATCAATATTCGTGCTCATTTTTGAGAAAAAGCATGTCCCAGTGGCACAGTAAAGGCGCTGCTACACCGCAGCCCACGGCTTAGCTACGCACACGTGTACAAGATAGCAGTGGACGGTCGATTTAATAGGTTGGTAGAATACAGCACTACAACGATCTTTTGGCCGTCGAAAGACGATGCAACGGCTATTGGTAGACATTTGTGAATTTGTTTTGCTAAATGTATATTCAAAAAACCGGCCAAGTGCGACTCAAACTCGCACATTAAGGGTTCCGTACCGTATTAAGACCGAGCAAAAAACGCCGAATATAGATAGAATAAAGATATAGAATAGAAATATTTACATAATCTGTAAAAATTTCAACTGTCTACCTATTACAGATTTACGGTTCATGAGATACAGCCCGCTGTCAGACAGAGGACGGACGGACAGCAGCGGCTTAGAAAAGTTCCTTGTACAGCTATAGTTACTCACAATGACGGTGACGGTGAGTATGGAGGCGGGCGGCGCGGAGGTGACGGCGGGAGTGTTGCTGGCCGCCACGAGCAGCGTGTGCGTGTCGGCCACGTCGCGGTTCAGCTCACGCAGCAGGTACAGGACATTGCCGTCCAGGGCGAAGTGGCCGTCCGCGTTGCCGTCTGAGAAGTTACGAGGTCTATAATTATATCCTTCTTATAAGCTATGATTATTTGCTTCTGGATCTAACTTACAACGAAACCGAATCTTCGCACTAACTTTTGTCGACAAGCCAATGTGCCATCACACATCGTACACCACAGTATAAATATGGACAGTACAGAAACTATACGTAGTAAACGTTCGCACTCACACAGACGCGCTCATTGACTATCCTAAGCGATTGTCGCGGTGCTGTCAGTTGCGGGTGCCGTGCCGAGACGAGCTGGTGATGGCCGCGATATTTTTTTAAATGAAGCTTATGTAATTATTTTAACAAATAGGCCTAGTTTCCATACTGTCCATATTTATTTTGTGGTTCTACTCTCACGCTTTCACACACCCCTACAAAGACAGAACACATATCTGGATTTTTGTAAACCGATACTTACCTACCTACCTACCTTTTGCTCAGTCGCACTCCAACCCCAAAGATACAAGCCCCGCTTTTACTTTTTAGTGTGTTGATAAGAAGCCCTTCTTAGTTGGGGGTCGACGGTCTAACCAAAACATTGCGATGTACAGACGCCAGCACTTCAAGCTACTACAATCTGTCAAATTTATTTAATAGATTTTCAACTTTATCGCTGAAGTTTAAGGTTCAAAGGTGATTGGGAAAATTTGACAGTTTCGGGTAGCTTGATGTGCTGGCGTCTGTACAAAGTTAATTGTGTTAAATGTAAGCCTCCTGTCTGTTCATCACCTTGTAGACAGCTATTAGACCTTGTTAAATAAATAAGTATTATTGATACTGACAAATACAGAGTGGCAGGGACATCGACGCGAAAACTATTACCATGGATTCAGTACATGCTTCTGAACAGGGGGTTCGTAGAAATTTTTCATTGGTTATTTAGGTTCAGAACCATTAAGGCAGGGAGGTTCAGAACCATTTACTGAATCCACGGTAACAGTTTTCGCGTCGATGTCCGTGCCACCCTGTATTGGTTGTACGTGTATCGAAATGTAAATTAGGTAACTTATTTCAGCTCATTTTATTATGGTTGGTGAAGTGAAAACTAACTGGTGGGCTGGCGAGTAAAATTGATTTTATAACTCGTTTTCTCCAGATTTTTCTTACTGTTGTTTTTGATTTACCTCGTAATCTTGTAAATATACAATGTTACGATGTTTCATACCAAAACTGGACTATAGTTTGGAGAGTGTAGGAAAACTAACTTAATTTTTTTTTAAAAGGCCTTTTTTTTTGGGTGGGAAATTATCAAATAACTTCTCCCGCTCTGGGTGGAGTGGGAGGGCGTGTCAGACTATTACTGACTAAAACCCACCCGTGTTCCTTCGGTTGCCATGTTGCCGGGGGCCACGATCTCCCTTTCGGACTTCTTCGCAGCCCAGCAAACATTTAGCAAGGAAATGTACTTACCAATGATGCTGTAGAAGATATCGTAGCAATCTTCATCACACAAGATGTTCTTTGGATCTGTTGCGACTACCAGATCATGCCGCTCCGACAAACCTGCTTCTAACTCTGCAATGATCGAGGGAATTGTCAATGAAAAGTAATCTTAGAAGGGTGAAGTTTTCGAAAAGTGATCGCGGTCAGAAGATTGTTATTGCATCAGGTAACTAACAAGAGGTTTTTCCTTTATTAGTTAAACAGATAAATAGTCACAGATAAATAGTGGTTTGTTCATTGATCAGCAAGGTTTTTAACCAACTTCAAAAAAGGAGGGGGTTCGAACTCTAACTCGAATCAGTACCCTAATTGTGTAACTTATTTTCGTAAACAATTTTGTCTAATTTGTTTCATTTTGACGGTTCAACAACATTTACGTTGTTGAGCAGATTTTTTAACCAACTTTTGAAGCAATGGATTAGCAATCTGTTTCAAATCGAAACAGATTGTGATATTGTTATATTACGCAATTAGGGTACTGGTCTCCTATCCCTTCAGAGAATACAAGAGTGACGTATTAAGTATGTTTATTTTGATCTTACCAACAATAAAAACTTCATCGGTGCTGTTCGAAAACACGGGGTCTCCTAGTGGCACGAACACCACGGTGACGGTGGTGTCGGTACTCTTGGGGCCGGGCTCGTCGCCGCCGTCCGTCGCGCGGATCTTCAACTGTACAACCGATACGTTGTTACTATTTTTATATAGCATTCGGCTCGTTACTTATTTCACGGGACTTAAATACAGGCTCTGGTAAAATGTGATTTTACTATAAATACAAGACCGAATTAAATTACCTAGCGAAATAAATAAATAAATCTCAATCTGCCTAGCCTTTTCCCAACTATATTGGGGTCAGCTTCCAGTCTAACCGGATGCAGATGAATACCAGTATTTTACATGGAGCGACTGCCTATCTGCCCTCCACAACTCAGTAACTGAGTTTCGATATCCCTTGGTGAGACTGGTTGTCAGACTTTCGGGCTTCTGATGACCCGTAACGACTCTCAAAGATCCACGAATGACAGCCGGGACCAACGGCTTAACGTGCTTTCCGAAGCACGGAGGAGTCTCAGTTTGGAAAGATGTTCACCCATCCACAGACCAACCCCGGCAAGCGTAGCTTAACTTGATGAATCGAACCGTGCGGCTGTTATTACTTAGCCACGAGCTCCTCTTAAAATAAATAAATAAATCTAAACATGATAAAACAAAAACATAAAAGATGTTTTTTGGGGTCAACGACCTTTGGTAGTGTGTTACATGAAATAGATTAAATTTGCGGAGATTTGCTAACTAATTAATTGTGGCCCTCTGTACACCCTGCCTACAGTGCCTTCCTGCCCCTACTGAGAATGAATACAGGGATTATGTTATGTTATTTTCATAAAAGAGGCAACACAAGCTAGTATTATAACTGTCGCAGGGATATCGTCAAACCAGTGATATTATAATTTCACTAATGAAATTATAATTACACAAAACTGTGTCAACCGCCTCTATTTCTCACAATTTAACGGGCTCATTTCAGTGACATTATAATTCCACTGGACCCACGCAGTGATATTGCAAGGCAATATTTTGACAAATTTCACTGTATGTGCAAGCCCGTTAAATTGTGAGATAGTCAATGATTGGTCCGTTTCCAATGCCTTAATCATATCATATAAAAAGTAAGTTCAAAAACTAAAACCCGACTAAAAGGTATGAAACAAGAAAATATTTCAGACAGAAGTCAAGACATAGGTACAAAAATGATCAAGGTAAAGCCGTGGTCGCATGCCATTATAATTTTGTAGGTGTACCAGCATGCGACCACGGCTTTACCTTGATCATTTTTGTACCTATGTCTTGACTTCTGGCTGAAATATTTTCTTGTTTCATACCTTTTAGTCGGGTTTTAGTTTTTGAACTTAGGTACTTTTTATTTAAATTATTTTGGGGTTATAGTTTCGTGATAAAGTATTTGCAGAGCAGTTTTAAAACATTTAGTAGTCCCTCTGCAGGGCAAAGACCTCTTCTCATTCAGAGAAGGCACGAGCATTGATCACCACGCGCGCTCAAGACGTATATCTATTTACTAATATTATATTACTAATTGAAGAGTTTGTTTGTTTGTTTGCTTGAACGCGCTAATCTCAGGAACTACTGGTCCGATTTAAAAAATTATTTCAGTGTTAGATAGCCCATTTATCGAGAAAGGTTATAGGCTATATATCATCACGCTAAGACCAATAGGAGCGGAGCAACAAAGTAACTACTCCACACGGAAGAAGTCGCGGGCAGAAGCTAGTATTAACTATAAGTCCAGTACCCTTTTAGGGGCATGAGGAACAGGGTGTAAAGTTCACTCATCCACCATAGAAAAGGGAGGATCCTCCGTTATGTTAATAATGTCCAAGATAAACTCAGAAAGTACATTTGAATTGAAAAAGTTGCATTGCTACTTGCCAGGATTTGAATCCACAATTTCGTGCATGAGAGGCAAGGTCTTAACCACAGGACCATCACGGCATTTATGGTATAAAATAGGTATTAATTTTACAGCCGCGCCGTACGTAACACAGTCTCACTTTTGCTTGTTTTTAACAATTTAAACTTATTTATTTACTTGGAAAATATGATATATATACATATTTGTAATGTACTCGTCAAGTCCTTTCATTTGATACCCAACATGGTACAATACAATTATTTTTATTTTTATTTCGTTACTTTATGTCCTCTAGAGGGCGTCATATTGCATTTAATGTGACGTCACATAGCCTATAACCAGCGGACAATCAAAACGCTTTCAATGATACCTCATTTGTCAAATTATGATCGGCAGTTTAGAAGTTATGAGGTAACAGATGAACATACATACATACATACATACATACACACATACATACATACCGGTCAAAATCATAACCCTCGTTTTTGCTTCGCCGTAGTCGGGTAAAAATGAATAAACTTCTACACGTTATTATGCGGATCTTAAAGGTGGATGAAGAAGAGTTGACCAATCAAAACGCACGAAGACCCGCTACAAACTCGACTCATAATAATATCTAGGGTTATTGTAAAATCACTACAGCGTTTCCGTGAAATTACAATACCACTAAAAAAGTCCGTTAAATTGCGAGAAGTGGAGGCGGTTGACAAAGTTTCATTAATGAAAATTTTGACCCCCTTTATAAAACCCTTAAACCCCCAAACACTCTACATGTAGGTAATCATTTTTCTTATTTTCCATACAAAAAGTGAAAAATTCCATCTAAAACACGTCGAAGCTCAAAGTTTCCTTAAGCGCAAAGTTTCCTTATTGTTGTCAACAATGTATTTGCTCAAAAGGTCGAGATGTTTAAAATGTCATATAGATCGGTTCAGTCAAACCGCCATAAATATGGTTACAGTCATCCCACCAATGGTTTCTAATGTGTTCCATATTTTTGAATACTTATAATGCTTGGATACCATTGGCGGGATGACTGTAACCATATTTATGGCGGTTTGACTGAACCGATCTATATGACGTTTTAAACGTCTCGACCTTTTGAGCGACTATATTGTTGACAACAATAAGACAACTTAGTTTGTACCGATATTATTGACTTTTTGGTTGCGTCTATTTATTTGAATATCCTGAGTGTCACTAACTATTTGACGCTGACTGTACAAGAGAATCGGCACCATTATCCCGACATAACCACTTCTACCAGTGCAGTGCTACGACGTAGCTGTATGGAGACACCGCTACGCGAGCTACGGTTTCGTAGCCATGCCGTAGCAGACAATCCGCTACGCCTGCGCGTAGTCTTGCTACACGAGTAACACTAAAAAGCTCAACTTTTTTTTTTTTTTTCGGAAAGCTTACAATCTAAAACCTATGAATGTGAAAAATGTACAATAGCGCTTACAATTGCCATTTAAAAGATTCCACAAATAAAAAATTATGTTTCTATAAAAGAGAAAAGAAATACAGAAAAAAAAAAAAATCCTTAACTAATTCTTCTTTAAACAAAACAAAATAAATTCTTCTTTAAAACAAAACATAAAAGGATCTTGGAATTTATGAAAAGTAATTAGTATCTAATAAGTAAGTCATAACCATCATAACAGTTTATTTATTGAGCTAAAATGGTAAAAAAATACAAAGTGGGCACGTGTGTTACATGTGCCTTAATTATGAATAATGCTACTCATTGTATCTTCTATAATTTAAAAATGAATCGCAAAATGTGTTGGTAAGCGCATAACTCAACAACGCCTAGACCAATTTGGCCAATTCTTTTTTTAAATGTTCGTTATTTTTAGGATTAGGGTAGGTAGGGTAGGTAGGGTAGGTAGGGTAGGTAGGGTAGGTAGGGTAGGTAGGATAGGTAGGGTAGGTAGGGTAGGTAGGGTAGGTAGGGTAGGTAGGGTAGGTAGGGTAGGTAGGGTAGGTAGGGTAGGTAGGGTAGGTAGGGTAGGTAGGGTAGGTAGGGTAGGTAGGGTAGGTAGGGTAGGTAGGGTAGGTAGGGTAGGTAGGGTAGGTAGGGTAGGTAGGGTAGGTAGGGTAGGTAGGGTAGGTAGGGTAGGTAGGGTAGGTAGGGTAGGTAGGGTAGGTAGGGTAGGTAGGGTAGGTAGGGTAGGTAGGGTAGGTAGGGTAGGTAAGGTAGGTAGGGTAGGTAGGGTAGGTAGGGTAGGTAGGGTAGGTAGGGTAGGTAGGGTAGGTAGGGTAGGTAGGGTAGGTAGGGTAGGTAGGGTAGGTAGGGTAGGTAGGGTAGGTAGGGTAGGTAGGATAGGTAGGGTAGGTAGGGTAGGTAGGGTAGGTAGGGTAGGTAGGGTAGGTAGGGTAGGTAGGGTAGGTAGGGTAGGTAGGGTAGGTAGGGTAGGTAGGGTAGGTAGGGTAGGTAGGGTAGGTAGGGTAGGTAGGGTAGGTAGGGTAGGTAGGGTAGGTAGGGTAGGTAGGGTAGGTAGGGTAGGTAGGGTAGGTAGGGTAGGTAGGGTAGGTAGGGTAGGTAGGGTAGGTAGGGTAGGTAGGGTAGGTAGGGTAGGTAGGGTAGGTAGGGTAGGTAGGGTAGGTAGGGTAGGTAGGGTAGGTAGGGTAGGTAGGGTAGGTAGGGTAGGTAATAAATGATAAAGATGGTGCACCCCAAGTATTTCTAAGGCAAAACAACGTTTGCAGGGTCAGCTAGTAATATTATAAATGTGAAAGTTTGTGACTATGGATGGATGTTTGTTACTCTTTCACGCAAAAACTGCAAAACGGATTTGGATGAAATTTGGCACACAGATAGGTTATAACTTGGATTAACACATAAAATACTTTTTATCCCGATATTCCCACGGGATCGAGACTTATGCGGGTGAAACCGCGGGGCGCAGCTAGTTATTCTATAAATAAATATTTGATGCGACCGCGGATCATATTTAGACCAACATACTACCTGATACTGACCTGCAAATTGCAAAAAAGTTTAGGTTACCCTGATGCCTTATGTGCTGGGGCTGGTTCTAAATAGATCAACATCTAAGTGAGAGAGAAGAATAATGAAACTAGCTGCGCTGCGTGAGAAGGCATACCGTCGTTAGTTTGTTGACGTGAGTGAAATATTTAAGTATACTAGCTGTTGCCCGCGACTTCGTCTGCGATCCAGAATGAAAAGTAGTCCATGTCCTTTTCCAGGTCATGGTCTCCCCATGTGCCAAATTTCATCCAAATCCGTTCAGCCGTTTTAGCGTGAAAGCGTAACAAACTAACAAATAAAGAAACTTATTTCCGCATTTATAATATAACTAGCGGACGTCACGCGGTTTCACCCGCGTAGTTCCCGTTTCCGTGGGAAAAACCGGGATAAAATATAGCCTATGTTACTCGCTGATAATGTAGCTATCCATTACTGAAAGAATTATTCAAATCGGTCCAGTAGTTTTTAAGTTTATTTGTTACATACAAACATACAAATCTTTCCTCTTTATAATATTGGTTTAGAAGTATAGATATAGATTAGTTAGGATTGTTTTCATATGTTGTACCTCTTCTTCTTCTTTTCGTGTGGTTAGTGACTAACCTGGAGTCAGAGTTTTATAGCCGCCCCCATGGGCCTCTGACTTGACTTCACGTACCGTCGAGAAATATCTCTCGGGCATGCCGGTTTCCTTTCCGTTTTCCGTATGTTGTACTAATATAAATAGTATCATTAACAAAATGAATGTTGATGAAAGTTTGCAAACGTAAATAAAATGTTAATGTTTCTTTGCAAAATATTGTATTTGTAGAAACCAGGGATGTTACGGAGCTTCGGTTCCGGTTCCGAAAGGTCGAAACTTCCGATTAATTTTACACCTCCGATTCCGATTTCGGTTCCGATAATTTTTAATCGGATTTATACTGAAGTTCGAAACGCAGCGATGCACGTGACTAGAGTACGTACAAACAAGTTCTAATGCCAGTGCCAGTGTATTTTAGTTTATTTTATACACGCTCGCGCTCGAAGTCTCAGTTTATTGTTTTGTTTGTGGATGTTATCGCTAATATTTGACTGATTAAAGATACTAAATTATATTTAAATTATTTTATTAAGCCTTCCCATAACACATCTTTCTTCTACTTCTACCTTCGACCCCTGTTCCGGTTCTGATTCCTATCAAACAATTTTAAAACTTCCGATACCGGTTCCGGTTCCAGTAAAACGACTTCCGTAACATCCCTGGTAGAAACAGTTAATAGCTATTCAACTGACCTCAAACTGTTGCATGCCTTCAGGCAAGGCTTGCTGCAGGATGAGTGTGCCGGAGTTATCTCCGTTGTTCCACACATCGAAGTAATCCGCCGCCTCACCTGGAGAAAAAAGTTTTTACGTAAGTAAACAATTTAAGTTATTACAGCGGAAGAAGGCTTCGACCAATTATAAAAACTTGTGTAAGTGTACTAGGATTATCTATCTATACAAATACAAACATACACACATACAAATAAATAAAATTGAAAGGCTGTTTGTAATGTCAAAATAACAGCTTTTTACTAAATGCACGAAAATTTATAGGGTTATTAGTTACACGTCGGCAATCCGTTAGGGGATGTAGGAGAGGTCATTTGCAACCAAATGACCCTCATGACCTATGCTCATGCCAATGTCAACGATTTTCGAGTAATTTGACATTTTATATTTTAAAATGAATGAAATAAAAATATAAGAAAGAAAGAAAGAAAATAAATTTATTTGACACAGGTTAAGGCACACAGTTTTCAAAAAAAAAAACAAATAAAGTTTAAAACAGTATTGTGTGCCTCACGGCTGCGACAAATAAGCCCAGTTCAGCATAAATGCCAGACAACTATAAAATATCACATGACACGAAAATTTTTGACCTTTGTATAGGACGGAGTAATTTGGTTGTAAATGACCTCTCCTCCTCTTTTTTTGGGTGGGAAATTATCAAATAACTTCTCCCGCTCTGGGTGGAGCGGGAGGGCGTGTCAGACTCTTACTGACTAAAACCCACCCGTGTTCCTTCCTATGCCATGTTGCCAGGGGCCACGATTTCCCTATCGGTTTTCTTCGAACCCCCGGCAGGCATTGGCCCTAGCGGACCCCGTCAATTCTGCTGACATCTCTTTGAGGCGCGCGTGGAACATAACGCGCCGTCGACCCGGGCTTGGTCCTTATCGGACGGCGAGCTACCCATTGCTCACCGTCCGCAAGCCCGCGCCTTCGGTGGCCGGAAATCTTCCTGCGATTCCCGACGCCCAGGGCGTCTCCAGCTGCGGCGGTTAGGGGCGCGAGGGCGCGAAATTTGCCTCTCCCCCACGCGCTCCGTCTCCTCCTTCGCGAGCATTACTGCTTCGCAGAAAGAGGTGACGGCCTCCCATTTCCTATCGCTCCGTAGCATGGCCCGAATCAGGGCCGGACGCGAGAGATCACCGCCGCCGATCGCATCCACGAGGACACGGCGATGCCCTGCCCAAGCCGAGCAGACCTCCACCGTATGCTCCACCGTGTCCTCCGGGCGATCCACACAGTGACGACACCCGGGCGTTTCCTCCCGCTTTATCCTGAACAGGTACCTCCCGAAAACCAATAACCCCCCTGCGTTGAAATTTTTCGTCGGTTATTAAAAAAAAAAAAACAGCTGTTCCATACATTTTGACCGCGTAGGTATTGCACTTTTCTAGGAAACAGCTGTTTTTTTTAAAATAACCGACCAATAATTTCAACGCAGGTGGGTTCAGAATCATGTACTGAATTCATGGTAAAAGTTTTCGCATCGATGTCCCTGCCACCCTGTACACGGTACTTAAAAAATAACTATTTTTAAATTTATTGTCTGTCTGGTTGTTCTGGCTAATCTCCGAAACGGCTGGACCGATTTTGACGAAACTTGTACTGGCAGATAGCTGATGTTATACGGAGTCTCGGACTACTTTTTGTTTTAGAAAAGAATTAGGGTCCACGCGGGCGAAGCCTCCGGCAGCAGCTGGTCTAGTGAGTAATGTAGGCGAGTGGGTCTATCTCTTTAAGCCGATCCCCAATGGCGGACCTTACACGACGCAACCAATCACAAACAGTTCATTATAACCAGTGATTGGAGTAGGTAGATTGATTTGGGGTCAATGAACTGGCACGTATATATTAGTATTGATATGCCTCCCGGATTCCGGGATTTTAAAATTATTAAGATTTTTTAAGGTATTTCAAATGTTGTAATGTGTAGAATAAAGAATACATCAATATGAATAAAAAATGTTTAACCCTTTTGCTGTCTTTTTAATAGTTTATAGGTGATCGGACTCCAAGAAAAGGATAGGTATACTATAAAAACAATATAATATATTTTAAATATTTATCTATCGCGTTCTATAAATTTCTAATATAGTAGTTTAAAAATCCTTACTTTAACAATATTTGATTCAATCCCGTAAGTACCAAAATGAAATCCCGGAAAAAAGGCTTATCCATGTTATGATTTCTATGACTATTCATGATGCGAGTACGTAAAATCAATCTACCTACTCCGATCACTGGTTATAACGCATAAGTACGAGTGCTGCAGCCTCATTTGTGATTTGAACTTGTAATACGTTACTTTTGAGTAGCATACTGGACGAGGGGCCTTTTAAAATTGTACGTCATAAAACAATAAATACTATTAATTTTCAATTGTAGTTAAACCTTAGGAATTTTTGTTTAAAACTCAAAACTAATAGATCACTTTCTTACCGTATTGTTATCCTCGGAAATAAAATAAGTACCTAGTAAGTAAGAAATATGGATTGATCGCATATAATGGCTTACCGTTTCCTGCTGCTATAGAGAAAGTGACAGTTCCGGCGTGTAAGCCGTCCTCATCGGTGGCAGAGATGTGCTCCAGAGACGCACCCTCCGCGCCTACTACTGTTAGAACGCCGCTGACTACTGCCCGCTCCTGAGGATACAATCATTTATTTACACACCACCATAATGTCAAATTACATGTCATGCAAACCTAATATAAACAAGACAGGGTCTAGCCGGGAAATAATATTGTATTGAATTTCATTATGACCCGCTGGTGCATAATGTGATTTGAATATGGAACGTCAATTAAATAATTCGTATGAAAACTTTTACCATCTGTGATGAATTTTCAAAAATCATTCCTTATGGTAGAGGATCCCAGTGGGTTTTTGAGCAAGTATATGCAGGGCTAAACGTTGAATACCTGAGTATGTGTGGCGTGATGAGAGAACACCAAAAATATAGGTATTTGGGTAGTTTCAGATACGAGTCTCGTGGTCAGGGATCCACTTTCTGATTTCCAAAATGGACCAAAAATAAAGTGATCTTTAGAGCCTTTGATTTCGTAAGATCGTGTGCGGCCTGAAGCAGAATAGTCAAATCTGATGGAGCAATTGTGGGCTTTCCCTAAATCTGACGACTTTTAAAACTCAGATTTGGATAATTTTTAAAAGAATTTGATGTAAACTAAAACTGCATCAAAACTTTTCAAATTTATTTTCAGTGTTCTCTCATCATGCCGCACCTACTCAGCTATTAACTTTTCGCTCTGCATATGCTTGCTCAGAAACCCTCTGGGCTGTCCCATTAGCTCACCTTCGTTATACAAGGCACTCAAAATTGTCATGTAATTAATTTTTCCCAGGTTGTATATACGTATAACAGTGACACTTAAATACTTAAGCTGGCCACACACGTAACTACAAGCATGATAAGCCTGCATGAACAATCATTTTGTGCAAGCGTGCTTGAGCGTCTGAATGATGATTTTGTGCAAGCATCTTGCTTGTGCAAGCGGCACGAAGATTGATAGAATTTTATTAAGCGGCTTGAACGAGCCGCGCTTGTAGCAAGCTTGATTGTACGTGTGTGTGACTAGTTCTTTGTGTTTTGTGTTCTGTTGTAGTTGTCTGTGTTGTTGTTGTGTTTTTACTGTTGGCTAGTAATAATCAAGAGTTACTTAATTTTTTTATTAGAACCTATCAAAACGAACCATGTTTTTGGCGTATTAAATCTAAAGAATATAAATACAGGTCATTGAGACAGCCTGCACATTTTTATATGAATAATTTCTCGAAAAATTCAAGTTGATCGATTCAAACGCAGATAGGGAATCAGTTGTAAGAAAATAAATACCCTAAGAAATCACCGGAGAGAGAAAAAAAAAGTTGACGAATCCCACCGCTCAAGCTCTGGAAGGCATCAGATATAATTTTCAACTATATCTTTATTATTTTTTATATATCATATTTTTTCATTAAAATTAAAGCAGCTAATCCAAGTGCGTCGTCGTCACCCTTCGCTCAAGTTAAAACTGATGCTACTCCAGCTTGCTTGTACACACAGTGTCAGTATGTGCTAATCGCTCAAGTTTTAAAATGTTACACTGCTACAACATTGAATAATCTAAAGAATACTTCAAAAAGAGTTCATTAAATTAAATAAAACGTTATTTCAGACTAAGGTCCATAATTTTGTTAGTATATTGGTGCTTAAATAAATAGGTTAGTATTGTTATTTTTTTTACAAAATTATTTATTTACCTATGACTGACCCCAACAAGTATCCCTGAAAGGGACAGTCCGGTCTGGCAGCGATCATTTTTAGAATGCTGTTGTCTCTACCATGCAGGCGCTGTAGTAAGGAGGCCGCTTTCTTTCGCATGATGGCATGGAAACCATCTGTGCGAGCCTCCGCGAACATTCTTGAAGCATTCATTGTTTCGAACCATCGCATCACCGAACGTCGCCATACTCATATCGGCAGTTTGACGAACTAGCTACATTGATATATAAAAACTATTTATATATCAATGACTAGCCAGCAAGCCCATGTGAATTGCGATGACATTGTTACAAAATCATTGTTCATTCAGCCTTGTCACGGTGACGTATGTGGCCACCTACCCTCATTCTTATGGCATAGTCTTTTAGCGGTTTTATAGGAAATTCTTTAAGGCACTTACCCTAGATAGTCTGATGACGGATCCAGTTTTCGGGAACACGAACTCAGGCTCGTGATAATTGTACGGTCTGACCACTATCTGGTACTTTTCATCTGATCTTAGCTGTGGGTCACCATGGTCGAATGCCTAGAACGAAAGGGTGATAGTGGTAGATCATGATTATTAGGATAAGGATGTTATTATTTTCTAAACAGACTAAACTTGTTGAAGAACCGATGGATAGACTGTTTGAAGGATGATATGGCTGGAAAGGGGGAGACTACTGAGATGACGACTAATAGAGAAGTATGGACGGAAAAAATAACAGTGGCACTCCGGGAGTGCAGACAGAAGTGAAAACTTGAACAAGATCGCCTTGGTGGAAGAAAAATAATTGTATAGAACATTGGTCCGTAATCTTATCTAAATAAAGAGCACAACCGCGTTTACAAAAAAAAAAAAAAATCTTCCAAAACCTTTAAAGTAAAAATACTTGCATAGAACATTGATCCAATCACGTTTACTAAAATGAGGTGTCGGTAACGGTGTCGCGAGTCCAATTGTTTTTTCCCATCTCAAAAATGACCAACGCGCCTAAAGAAGTTTTCACTTCAAAAACATGTTTCGCCGATCTCAAATAAATTAGGAAAAGGGCAGGAAAAAATATGACTACCTATGTCCTCTAGTGGGCGCCATATTTAATTTAATGTGACTTCGCATAGCCTATAACCAGCAGATAATCAAGACCCTTACATACATACCGGTCAAAATAATAACCCTCCTTTTTGCTTCGCCTTAGTCGGGTAAAAAGCAAAGTAAAAGCCCATTTCTCACCTCTATATGAATTTCATAGGTGCCCCAGTATCCTTTTAAGTCCATGGTAGTTTTAAGTTCTCCAGTCTGGTCTATGCCAAATTCTTTCTCTATGGTTATGATTTCGAACAGTTTCGGTAGTTCGATGTCTCTCTCTGTGGTGAGGCCAAGCACTGCGTATGCGACCAGAGAGTTTGGTGTGCCTGGCTCGTCCCGATCCGGTGCGAAGATTTCAGGTTCTAAACGTTCGCCCTGAAAGGATTATGTTTTTTATATCTGATCTGATTCTTATTATATAGTATTTTTTCAAGATTGCTCAGCAAGATGGCGTACTGGTTTTTGCATAAAAAACCGGCCAAGTGCGTGTCGGACTATGCAAAATGAAGGGTTCCGTAGTTGAGATGAATTTATTTATCCCAAGAACAAACTTAACATTGTAGTTGAAAAACATGTTCACCCATACATTCCAACTGCAAATGTAAGTTTGTACGTACAATATTGAGAGATTTACCATGTTCTTTTAAGACCATAGTCTTCTTGTAGGTTTTTCCGTAATCTATGAGTAAATAGCCATACTATGTATTTTTTTCGACATTTTAGGTCCAGTAGTTTCGGAGGTTAAGGGAAGAATGGTCAATTTTCATCGAATTTCTTAAATATCTTTACAAGTATTTATTTTAAAATTATAAAAAAAATACTTTTAAGATCCTCATCCTCATGATATATCACACAGTACTGTTAGCAATTTTTTTTTTTTTTTCTTGTTTGCCCCCCAAAGGTGACCCCTATATTCAAAATTAATTAATTTACGTTACACGTTTTTGGTCACAGAAATACATATGTGTACCAAATTTCAACTTAATCGGTCCATTCAATTCGGAGCAAATTGGCTGTGACAGACGGACAAACAGACACACGAGTGATCTTATAAGGGTTCCGTTTTTTCCTTTTGAGGCACGGAACCCTAAAATGCACAAACTGAGTTTTGCGCCATGAGGTATTCCATTTTAAATTTGGTTTTCGTAATTAACATTCCTAGCGTATTCAAAAGGACAGGCTTTATTTAATCAATTTGTAAAAAAAAGTTCTACTTTAGCGAAAAAACAACCATACTTTTTATATAAACACGCAGATCTCGCGGGATAGTCCATTGTAATGGAACTATGGATATCTGATTTAATAAATAAATAGTTTTTATAGTAAATATGAAACGATAAGATAAGATTTACCTCTGGTAGATTTTCAGAGATGGACCAGGGGGGCAGGTCAGTCGGCAGCTCGGGAGCGTTGTCATTCACGTCCAGCAAAATTACTAGAACTTGTCCTTCGTCCTGGTTTCGGTTGCCGTCTAAAGAAATCAATAAGAAAGAAAAGATAGGTAACAATATATACTTCACATGTATTTGACAATAGTTCGTCAAAACAATATGAATCCATAGGAAGCGACCAATTGGAACCGTGCACCTAGCTTCTGATGTTTCATAAGTGCCCATGTAGGTTTTTGTGAAATAAAATATTTTGAATTTTGAATTTGAATTTAAATAAACTTGAAGTAAACTGATTTTTTTGACAACAACAGTGTGTGCCTCATAGCTAAGATGCTGACTGGCGGCGGTTTTCTAAGGGAAAGTGACGGATAAGTAGCAGAAACTTGGAGTAAACGAGTAACAAACAGACTGAGCCCACCGGCTATATTAAGGTGTAGTGGTATGTAACCCTCACATGCACACTCCGGATCTCATGAAACTCAGTAAAGTAGTTCCTTTGTTCAAGTCCGGTGATAGTAAGGAACCCAACAATTATAGGCCCGTGTCAATTCTGCCAGTTCTCAGAAAAGTGTTTGAAAAGTTGATGCTTAATCAAATGTTACGTCACTTTAATAAAAATTCCATCTTTCATGAACAACAGTACGGTTTCACCAAAGAGCGTTGTACCATTGACGCCGGTGTCACCCTAATAAAGAACATTTTTAATGCCTGGGAAGAAGCACAAGATGCCATTGGAATCTTTTGCGACCTCTCGAAGGCGTTCGATTGCGTAAACCATGAAACACTTCTGCTGAAACTAGAACACTATGGGATTAGGAATACAGCTCTTGATTTACTAAGATCATACCTGAAAGATAGAAAGATTAAAGTTCAAGTAAACGGCGTAAACTCGTTGAGGTCTGAAATGGCAATGGGTGTTCCTCAAGGTTCGATATTGGGTCCATTCCTCTTTTTAGTTTACATTAACGATTTACCCCAATTACTTCAAAATCAACCTAAGATGGTGTTATTCGCAGATGACACATCATTGATCTTTAAAATAGCCCGACGACGGTCACAAAATCTTGACGACGTGAATAACTCTATTCTTCAGGTCCAAGATTGGTTTACGGTAAATAATTTGGGACTTAATGAGAAAAAAACCAAATGCATTAGATTTAAATTACTGAATGTTAAAAGTAGCGAATGTGACATCATATTGAATGGAGAAAAACTAGAATTTATTCATCAAACAGTTTTCCTAGGAATCACGCTAGACGAGAAATTACAATGGGGACCTCATATAACATCTCTTGCGGGGCGGCTAAGCTCGGCCGCTTATGCTGTTAGAAAGATAAGACAGTTAACAGATGTAGAAACCGCGCGTTTAGTAAGCCGAAGGCAAACCTGTACGCTAATTGCGTTAGGTACTTATTTTCGTAAACGATTATGACAAATCTGTTTCATTTGACAGTTCAACAAAATTAATTGCGTTATTTACGTTGTTGAGCAGATTTTTTCTAACTTATGAAGCAATGGATTAGCAATCTGTTTCAAATCGAAACAGATTGTGATTGATCGTGCATCACGCAATTAGGATACTGAGACCGCTAAGAAGTATAGGAACGTAAGATGGATGCAAAAAATATTATGATTTTAGCGTGTTTCCCTTCATTTCATGACGCCACCTTGTGAGTGTATCGGTGCATGGATTCTACATAGCTCGCTAAGAATAGGTTTATGCTGGGACTATTTTTGTTGTATTCGTTTGTTTTTGTATTAATATTTGATTACGTGCTTATTTATTTATTTAGTTTTTTAAGTATACAAATTATGTATTAGGTATGTTGAAACTGTTTGTACTCTGCGTCACTTGTCCTTAAGGGTTCATTAGAAAACCAGCGTCAGACAGCATCTGTCTGGCATTAATGCTGAAATGAACCTTTTTGGCGCAGCCGTGAGGCACATACCTACTATTGTTTTTAAAACATTTTTATTTTTTCTGTGTTATTTGTGTTTCAGGAACTGTGTCCAAATAGATGTTTTTATTTCTTTCTTTCTTTCTTTCCTTCCAAATACTTATCTGAAAATTTAAAACACCGTACCTCCTTCGCCTAAGAAGTTATCAATGATGTTGAAGAAGATCTGGTGCCGCGGCTCCGGGCCGTCCCGGTCCAGCACATCAGCCCCGGTGTACTCCACCCGCACCATGCCGGTCACCAGGTCCACTGCGAAGAAGTCGAGTAGGCGCGTGTTGACGGCGTAGTTGATCTGGTAGCTCACGTTGTTGTTCGGCACTGAAAATGTTTTAGAAAGAAAGAAAAAATTTTTATTTAGTACAGATTAAAAGGCACACAACATATTCTGCCAAATATAACAGTTAATTGAGTGCGTGGAAATCGTTCAACGTTGAAGTCCACTTATTTCTATATTTATTGAATTCCGTGGGAACGATATTTTTTCCATTTAACCTACTGACTAAATATATTTTCAAACTCAGGAGATATACTGCGATTTACATCATGGATGTCCATTTTAAATCGCACTTACGATTTAACGACGAGATACTTTCAGGGGGCCTACCACCAGCTCATAAGCAGTATTATTTTAATATTACTTCAGTTCGAGAAAGAGATGGAGTTATACGTATACGTCCTGTAGAGCTTCATCTCTTTCCCACACTCAAGTAATATTAAAATAATACTGCTTTATGAGTTGGTGGTAGGCCCTCAGGTATGATTATGGTCATGCTCGTGAGTAGGCAGATATAGCTTTTATACTTGAGCGTTTTTTTAACTGGAACAATAGGAGTAAATGCGAATCCATAAGAGATTCAAGGAAACCATCTTCGGAACCATTAGCGTGTTTTTCATGAAAAACAATTTGGCATAGGTACACACGGCTACACATCAAGCTATACATTTCCAGTTTATGCTGATCTCGCATTGTATAGGATTTCCATACAATGCGAGGTCAGATTATACTGGAAATGAACAGCTTGATGTGTAGCCGTGTGTACTACATTTTTGGTCAAGTGTGAGTTGTCCATAAAAATGACTATTTACCGATTTTCTTCAATGCCGTTAGTCATTTTTACTACATTCGCAGTAAAAAAAACCACTGTATATACAGGATGGCAGGGACATCGTCGCGAAAACTGTTACCATGGATTTAGTACATGATTCTGAACCCCGTTGAAATTTTTCGTCGGTTATTTAAAGAAAAATCAGCTGTTCCATACATTTTGACCGCGTAGGTATTGTACTTTTTTATGCAACACCAGATTTTTTTTTAAATACCTGACTAAAATTTTTAACTCAGCGGGGTTCAGAATCATGTACTGAATCCATGGTAAAAGTTTTCGCGTCGATGTCCCTGGGGCCACCGTATATAGTGGTATAAGTGTCTTACGATCTCTGTCGAGGTCACTGGCAATAAGCTGGACGACCTCGTCGCCAGTGACTGCGTTCTCGTAGATAGACACGCTGAACGAGTACTGCTCCGGCGCCAGACGAGGCACCTTGTTGTTCGTGTCGATTATCTGAATCTCTATCTGTCAACAGAAATAGTGTTTTAACGATCAGCAGATGTTTAGGGAAATTTGACAGCAACTTGTAAGCTTACTTAAGACCAACCACAGAATACTTGAAACTTCTGTTTGACGTAGGTACAAAACGTAAGGCTCTAGACAGACGGAATGCATTTCAACTGCTATGCAGACTATTACCCACTGCCTCCAGAAAGACCACATGAATATTAAGGTAGTTTGAAATACTTAGGGTCAATAAGTGATAAGGTTTCAAAAACTTTGTTTCGAAATGCATTAAGGGTGGTTATTAAAACAAATAATTCATTAAGACAGATTTGTAACAAAAAGATCGATTAGAAAACCATAAAAAATCAGGTGTTTACAAGTTACATTGCGATGATTGTAATGGTATTTACATAGGTCAAACTGGTCGTAATTTTCAAAGAACATATTGCAGCGTATAGGAACAGTTATCCAGAAAAATTCCATTTTGCTCAACACTTAATAGATACAGGTCATTCGTTAACTAGCAATAAGCTCTTCTCCACCGTCGAGGTCGAACAAACAAGATGAACTAAGTTCTCCAGCTACTGGTTCAAGACTTACATCGCCCTTAGTATCATGGTAGGTGGGATCAGGCGGGCACTGCGTCAGGTCTTCCATGGAACATTTGTCGCTGGCTATGACGGTGTAGTACAAGCGGTATCTTGGCGGTTCATCCGCGTCTATAGCCTGGTTCTCCTGCACTGTGATCTGACCGGTATTGAAGTTAATAGCCACCAGATTTTCAGGAGTGCCTTCTTTTGGTCTAAAACAATATAACAACAGCGTTGATCAAATTTATACTAAATACACTAAAAATAATAATATTATATTAAGTATCTTGACCTAATATCTGCTGATGATGCTGTTATCGACATGTGGGATGTGGATACAGCAATCATTGTGCCGATAGTTGTGACGCCCAATCACATAATAGCCAAGAGCCTCGACCAACACCTGAGGAGGCTTTCGTTAGGCAGCTGAATCAAGGGCTTGATGCAGAAAGCAGTACTCCTGGACACGGCGCGTATTGTTAGGAGGTTCCTCTCTCTGGAGCCCTGACCACCGGTAGCTTGGACCCTGTTCCCGACACCGGTGGGCTACTATTTTTTATATTTTCTGTTGTTTTATAAGAATATTCAAAAATGTAAGTAATATGTTTAAAAATGAAATAAAGGAAAAAATATTATATAGAGATAAAATTTGTTCGTTTTTTTGCATGTAGGGGGTAATCTCCGGAACTACCTATCGGAATTGAAAAAATCTTTTTGCATTGGATAGCCCAATTCTTGAGGAAGGTTTGTAGGCTGTAACATAACGCTACGATCATAAGGAGCCGAGCAAAAATAAAAAAATCTGAAAGAATGCTTAGCGAAAACGAAG
Source organism: Agrochola litura (assembly GCA_949152395.1). Lineage (NCBI taxonomy): Eukaryota > Metazoa > Arthropoda > Insecta > Lepidoptera > Noctuidae > Agrochola > Agrochola litura. The sequence goes on along the minus strand of OX424490.1, from coordinate 31,386,080 downwards.
TAATAGCGCGGGCGATGCGATGTGATGCGGTGGGTCGGTCGTGGAAATTTCACTCGGGTGAAGTCGCGGGCAGAAGCTAGTGAGGTATGATCATGACTTTTTTGCGATTATGCGTAAAAGATCCGCGTCACTACTGCGTCGTATGCGACACAGCGACAGCAGTCTCCTGAGCATTGTTGCAAGTAAGACTGAAGGCCACCTGATGGGGACCTGTGCGGAGTGCATGTATTGTTGCCAGGTGTCTCCAGAAGATGGCTTAATAGATATAGTATTCTGTAAATTGTATTGTATTATTTTTCTTTATTCATTCTAATTCTTATTTGATTACATTTTTAAATATTTCTTAAAATAAAAAGGACGTCATCGCGGCAGGCCCAGACAGAGATGGCGGGATGAGCTGGACTCCTTTAAGAAAGGTCCTTGGAAGCTCTGGACAGAGAGAGGTGGAAAGAGAGTAGCGAGGCCTTTGCCCAGCAGTGGGACAACAATGGCTACGAAAAAAAAAATCTGTTGTCAAACCAGCCGCAGGATTCTTACATAACACATAAAATTTGCTGTTTAATTCGAACTCAATCTCAGGTATGGTGTTTCTCACCAGATACCATAAAAAAAACATAGGGTACTCACGTTATAGTGTACCGCACTTGGTTGTACAGTGGGCCGTCGATGTCGGTGGCGTACAGAGAACCTATGACCACTCCGCTGGCAGACATCTCTCGAACGCGGAACTCCTGCGCCAGCTGCCCCTCCCCCCACACCGGCGGGTTATCATTCATGTCTATGATCGTGATCGTGAATGTTGCTGGAACAGAGAACATTTAATGATAAAAGGCTCGATTGGCTTACTGCGCTTTTGGGCGATTTACAACAGGACCTTATCAAGTACACATTTTAATGGCTTAAATACCACGATTAATGGGCCCTTGGGTCTTGCTTCTAATACACCTAATACGTACGCACAATAGGCTCTAATTAATGTAGGCCCGGGGCGATGTAGAGCAGCCCTGCTCCTGACCACTGTTTAACTATGTAGACACGAACTCCTCATGATGATATTAATATTGCTTTCGGCTTTCGGGGAGTAATCCTATACTATTAAGAGTTCAACTGTCACTATCGAGACACAATAGAATTTTAATTTATATCGCCTTCTAAAGGCAAATCGACAGTTGAGTGGTTAAACGAGCAATATTTGTTTAAATATACTTATATGCTAGCTGACCCGGCAAACGTTGTTTTGCGATATAAATGTTTAGGGTGGACCAGCCATATCACTTAGGAGAATGAAAAATAAATTACGACCGATTCTCAAACCTACCAAATATACATATAAAATTTCATAAAAATCAATCAAGCCGTTTCGGAGGAGTATGGCAACTAACATTGTGACACGAGAGTTTTATATATAAAAGATTTATAATTTGTTATCACATTCTCGAAAACAGCTCTAACGATTTCGATGAAAGTTGCAATATAGGAGTTTATGGGGGTAAAAAATCGATCTAGCTAGGTCTCATATCTGTAAAAATTCGTTTTCTCCGTATTTTTACGTGAGCAGAGCTCGGTCGCCCAAAGTTTAGAACAAGATGGCTACCTTAGAATAATGACATGGCAGATTGGTAGCATGGAATTAGTAAGTACCTACTATCATGGCAGCATGGAATTAGTAAGAACTATCCGATACTATTAAATGAGCATTCTCTATTTTCACCAGAGCAGAGCTCGGTCGCCCAAGTGAGAATGTGTGTCTGATGTTGAATTAGAATTAGTAATGAAGAAAAACAGGTTGTTTCCTCGTTATTGGAATCAAGTCTTTCCAGAAAGCTAGTGCGAAGGTTTCGGCTGTTTTTTTAAAAATACTATCATGAAATAAAATGTAGTACTTCTTTACTGGATTACACTTACATTCATCATATTTGTCGCCGATGACAGTGTTGATGTCCCAGACCCTGACGGTGAGGTACAGTACCTCAAACTCCTCATAGTCGATGGTAACTCCCTCCCTGATCTCACGCACCTCCACGCGCCCATAGGCGACGCCGCGTTTATTGTCATCTGGGTAGCGCGTCTTAATTTCTACACAGCTGGAAATTTTATAATTGTAAATTAGTAGATGATAAGAGACTTTTTAAGGAGCAGTATTGGGAAACCAATGCACAAATTAAAGTATTCTTAAACAAAAAAATAATGGCTTTCCTAAATAAAGTACCGATTTTCGTAAATTCATGTCAAGAAGTTCTAAAAACTAAGACACTTACGTAGTAAGAATTAATTTAAAAAAATGGTCGAAAAAACTTGGCTAAGTGGCTTTTAAGTTTTTAACTTTATTGATAGTCCAGTTGTGTGATCTAGACTCGACATAAATAATAATTATGATAATAGTGTTCCAGACCGAATTTCGGCCGTGGCGACCAATCTCAGCAGAGACCATGCCTTCGGCGCGGGAGATATTATAGTGCACAAGTGTGTGCGACATAGGTGCACTATACAGGGTGTGAAAAGACCCATCACGAAGCCGTCATTAACGCGTTCTGTACAATGTACATCAAACTTTGTGCAAAAAAAATATTTCTGGGACACGACTTTTATTTTTGGTGTGAAAATTCGCTGTTTACAGCAGTGCGCACGTAAAACATTGTGTTGCGTGGATCCCTGTACCGTAACAGGGATCGTGGGAGTATTTAAAAAGTTAAGTTATAACATTTAACAAAATAAAAAAAATATTCATCATTCGCTCGTAATCTTAAAAAATATTTGTTAGATTCTATGTGAGTGTAGGTATTGAATATTATATAGATTATAGATGTACCTGATAAATATATGTTTACTGTACGAGAGACTCAATGATCTCACAGTTAAACTGCGTAAGCAGTTTTGTGGGGCAATGTAACCTAGCTTTAGGATTTTTTATTAAGTTAATAAAATAAATAAATAATAAATAATAAATTTAGAACTAGATTACGTAAAAAAAAAACCTAAAAGGTGTTGGTCAAAGTCAAATAATTTATTTCTATAAACTGCACTTTTGAACGTCAAAATAAAACTTTGGAACCTTCAATATGTCTGTAACCAGAAGGTTCCCAGGTATGGTCCAGTACAAAAATATATACATAACATATATTAATGATAAAATTAAGTGACTCTCGGCTTCGTTTAAAGTATTTTGTAGGTAAAAGTACGACATACTTGTGGAACTCTATGGCGGGTGCCTCCCGCCCCTGCTTGGTGGCGTAGGAGGTTTCCCAGATGATCTCGAAGCGCAGCTCGGCCGTGGTGTCCGGGTCCGTGGCAGTCACTTCCTGGGTGATCAAGTAACCGTCCGGCACGTTCTCTTCTACATGCGGACTGCCGCGAGGCTGGAGGTACAAATTAATTCAGAAGGGTCTATCACTGTGACGTTAAACCATTAGTAAGTCGTTGCAATGTAACTCTTATCAAATTTTAATAAAATATGAATTAGTGTGATTGCTGTGAGCTTGATGTAACTTTTGGCAGTCATTCAAATTTATACCTTCCTTTACCGAGATAAGAGTTTAATTGCAATGACGTTCTAATGGTTTTACGTCGATTGTGAATGTCTATCTAAGGTCGCTAAATTAATTCACACGACCACAGCCTCAGACCAAATTTCTCATGCACTGTCATGTCAACCAATAGCGCGATAAAAAGTCGTAGTGCGCGCTCGCCCTTAAGGCGCTCCCGTGAGTGAGAAGAACCGAGCATTACAGTGCGCAACCTGTAATGATACAATTTGTAACATTACATTCACCGGGAACATTCGCCTGTAATGTAACAACAGTGAGTGGGAGCTCCCGTCATACAATTTCTAACATGAATGCGAATCTAATCGAATTTTGGATTGTTAAATTACAGGCGAATGCTCCGGAGAGGTGGGGCTTATGGCTAAGTAACAACAGCTGCACGGGTCGATCGATCAGGTTAAGCTACGCTTGCCGCGGTTGGTCTGTGGATGGGTTACCATCTTTACATACCAAGACCCCTCCGTGCCTCGGAAAGCACGTTAAGCCGTTGGTCCCGGCTGTTATTTGTAGATCTTTGACAGTCGTTACGGGTAGTTAGAAGCCCCAAAAGTCTGACAACCAGTCTTACCAAGGGGTATCGTGTTACCTAGTAACTAGGTTGTGGAGGTCAGATAGGCAGTCGCTCCATGTAAAATACTGGTATTCAGCTGAATCCGGTTAGACTGGAAGCCGACCTCAACATAGTTGTGAAAAGGCTAGGCGTATCATGCTCCGGTGAGGGATGCAAAAATATTTTGACCAGAAAATGACAGTGCGTGTGTTTTCTGAAGTCCCATACTCCTTACTTACCAGTCTTAGGGTAGGAGGTGTATTATTTACGTCTTCCAACTGTATCACCAGCTGAGAAGTAGCGGTGTTGTAAGGGCCATCGCCGAGCGTGTCATCGGCCCGTATCTACAATTAAAGCACGAAAATAATGTAATTATGATTCAGGTTTAATTCAAATACTTGAAGAGTGATAAGAGTATACTATATTTTGATAAAACTCAAACCATTTATTTCAATTCTACCATTTACAGGCACTTTTGAACTGTCAAAGAATCGGTCAGTTAGTCAGAAAGTTGAAGCTAATTGCCCATTCCAAAACGTAGATCTCTATGGAGAAGAACGGGCAAGAAACTCCAAGGACACTCTTTTAAATATATTACAAAATCTTGGGTACATTATACTTGTTGCTTCTATATGTGAGAACAATGTACAGAAAATAATCAAAGCAATTGAAAATATAAGATTAAAAATAAGCCCTGACAGATAACAGATGACTAGTTTCAACTGACAGCGCCCGTTCATGAACATGACGCGTGAATCAGCACCATCCAGCTCAACTATTTTGTAGGGAACCGAATGATCCAACATGATCCAACAAGACACCTTAGGCATACCAGCACAATCATTCCATAAAATAATGTGAAAACTTAAAGAAGATTTTGAAGAAGAACTTAAAGTCGTAGATAATGCTTAAACCACAAAATAAAAGATAACACAGTTGTGGCTAGTTAGGTCTAAGAAAAAAATATAATTTAATATCTACCTGAACAAACAGCTCATTCTGCCTGTGATAATTGAAAGCATCGTCAACTGTGACGAAGATCTCGCCGGTGTATTTATCAATCCTCAGAAAATCAACAGCGTTGCCCATTAGCGAATGCCTAAAGAGCAAATTAAGTTTTATTAATTATAAAATTACATTAATGAGAACGAGAGCCTAGTGAGACTTCCTTATAATCTTGAGCGAGAGGTATTGAAGAGAAGACTTAGGCTGATGAATTGGTGATCGTAGTATTAGGCAATCAGAACCAGTAGACAGTAAGATAATGACACTGATACCCTTATTCAATGTGTGGATATTTAAAAAGTGGCTATGTGTTGATTATATTGGATACCAACTTCAATACAAAAAACGATGAGACAGATGTTGACTAACGTATCCTTTTGTCACAAGTAAAGGAAAGATAAACTCCAGCAGAGAAAGATGTAGCGTCCAAACTATATTAACTTACTCGACTTTATCGTCTATGTCCCGGTCTTCAGCCAGGACTGTCGTAACGGAGTAGCCGGCACCCTTGGTCTCGGCGAACGAGACCGTCTGTACGGCATGCTTGAAGATCGGCAGCTCGTCGTTCCAGTTGATCAGGTTAATGTTTATCGTTGCGACTCCAAACAATCTATTATCATCCATATCTATTGCTACCGCCTGCAGAATTTATGCAAAATTATGATTAATTTTACTGTCTCTTCTCGAACTGTCCTCGTTGTAGGCAATATTATTCTTCTTCATCGTCCTGCCCTTGCATCATGTTACTTGGGGTTATTGCAAAATGTTATAAAGGTAATTCTAAATTACTTATATCAAACAGTAAAGCCTCGTGTAGACTAGCGCGACGCGACAGCACGACACGACTCTACGAAAACTTCACGGTAGAATAATTATTGGTGGCGCTATTCTGTACGAGCCTTAACGAAGGCAGTTACAAGAATAAAAAAAACATCAAATACATATTATATTGCAGAAGAACATATGATAAAATAATCAACATACCCTTAGTTGAATTTTCTGAAACGCAGGTACTTCATAATCCAGCATATGATGGTTCAGAGTGCCCATAATGAAGTACTGGCTCTGGTATCCAACTTCTGGGGCGATGTAGAAGGCCTCATGGGCTCCCTCCGGATATACACTCTCCAAGTGCACTGTGTATTGTGCGTTTGGACCCTAGCAAGCCGTACAACAAATAAAGTAAGCAATAATTCAAAAGAAACCAGTAGTTATAACACAACTTGATTTATTTTTCATGTGTAAGTATTAACATTTTGTTGAAAATTACTGTGAATAAGGTTGCTGTACACTCGTTCTTTTATTTTATACATATAAGTAAATGAGTGAATTATTTTATTCGACAAAGTAGTCTGTTACTTCTCTTCTCACTTCTGTTAATTGTGAATATTAATAAAGTAATAATTTAGAAACTTACTAGATCCCGATCGTGAAAACCGAAGTTTTCTAAATTTAGGGTCATCGCAGTTTCCTCCATAATGCTAGTAGTATAAATACCGTCTTCGTTTAGAGGCAGTGGTGCCTGGTCATTGACATCGTTGATTATAATGACGATATCGGCTGGTGTCTCGAACGATGAGCTGCCTTCTACATCGTTGTCACCGTACTTGTATGCTATTATAGATAGGTAGAACACTTCCCTTTGGAGTTCATCTCTGTCTATTGGCCCGACATGAAGCCAAGCACCTTCGTGACCCCCTTCTATAGTTTCAATTTCGAATAAACCATCGTCTGAAATGCGAAGGACATTATTTTATAAGTTACTTCCACAGAAAAAAGTTTTACCGCAAGCGTGTTTTGCTATAACAAGCTCGCTCCATATCATATACATACATATGTGACCAGCGAACTTTGTTGTGCTAATGAAAATAATGTTCTTGTCCTTATTCTTATTTCTTACCTCGCTCTTCAGTTTGTAGTCGATAGTGTATAGGTTTATTTATCCCCGTGTCGCCATCTATAGCCCGTACTTTGAATGATTTTCTGAGCTTCTCATCGAACTGTTGCACGGCAAAGATCTCCACCCAGCGCGGTGGCCTGTGTTCCACGTTCTCTACTTCAACCATCATGGTTACTTCGTGCCTATTTGGAAGGGAGTCCTGAGGATTTTTAAGTTTTTTTAAGTCCAATCATATTTGGATTAATAAAGACTTTTGTTTTATATTGTATATGGTGTACAATAAATCAAGATATAATTCAATAGATACACAATCAAATAAGTAAATCAACAAACAAATCAAACTTTTCAGAAATACTCACCCAAGCCGTAACTCTGAATATATGAAGAGGATTGTCCTCATAATTGAGAGGTTGTTTGACGACCATCACCATTTTCACCTTCATCCATTCGTATGGGATATTCTCTCTGATCAATTCGAAGACTTGTTCGTCTCCTCGATCGCTGTCAATGGTGAAGTACATGACACTTGTACTGATCTCTCCATCAGCGTCGGAGACTTCGTAGCTGCAAGTTGTGACGCCAGTCTCGCCAAGTTCCTGGGAGAATATATTTCGGTCAACTTTTACCGCTGTATCATTCGGTTCTGAACTCATATTTGGTTGTTTTATATAGTCTTCAAGTTGAATTGTTTAATTACGAAACAATTCCAATAGGTACATTGTTTTATACTTCTCGGGACCCTGGGGTCCCGGACCTTTGGAAGGCGTACGAGAGGTCGAAACCAACTTGCAGAGGCCCCTTAGACAATTTTATATGGAATGAGGCACCAACCGACGATTATCCCTGTATGTACTATGCAAGTGCACCCAAGGACAACCCCCAGTTGGTGTAGGACTATTGCAGAATATGAAAACAAATCTATTGGACTATAGGTTTGGGTGGCTTAAGTTGACTAGTGACCTGGAACTATGGAAGGACTATGGCCCCTGCTTAATCAATGTTTTATATGTACACGGATAAAATGGCAGGGGGTGACTTGCACACTCAATAATGGGCCCCCGAAAACGGTCGCTAGCAAAAAGTATCGTAGCGACAAGAGAGCAACATGTTCTGAGGTGCTTAAGAGGAGTGGAGAGGTATTCCACGGCTATCAGGACAATCCCGGAAGTACGGTCAAGATCCCTACCAGCATCTTACTGGAATACTTCCTTCCTCCGAGCACGTTTGCTCTTGCGAATCTCCACTCAAGCCGGCCAACTAAGGCAAGAATGAGGTGGGAGCTCCGTTCTTCGTCAGTGTTCACTCCAGCCGGCCAATAAAGGCAAGCCAGAGGTGAGGAACAAGACTTCTCCCGAGAGATAGGGTCCGTGGGGTCGCTACTGCCCAACAGCTCGCCACATGCTACCCTGCGGGTTTCTGTATCTCTCTTGGTCTGGCTCCTCATCCTAGACCTGTTCCGGCAAAGTAAACTCTACCGGCACAGACCTAGAGTTCGGAGCGCGCAAGCCCCACCACGACGTCAACATAGAGATACGGCGGTGGGGTCAACATTGTATTATTATAATCTTTTATTTCATTTTCAATACTTATTAATTTATTATTTACATTTTAAAATATTTTTACAAAAAACCCAAAAAAGCATTTAAAAATATAAAAATAGTAGCCCATCAGCATCCGGAACAGGGTCCAATCTGCCGGTGGTCAGGACTCTAGAGAGAGGAACCTCCTCACTATGCGTGCCGTGTCCAGGAGTATCTACTGCTTTCTGAATGAAACCCTTGACTTACCGCGCAATGAGGACCTCCTAAGGTGTTGGTCGAGGCTCTCCGCTATTAGGTCATTAACCGTACCAATTATCGTTATATGATTGCAGAGTCCACGTCCCACAAGTCGAGAACCTTATGTGCTAAGTCAAGATACTTGACTTTCTTATCTTTCTCAGCTTTCAAGAGATTCTCGTCATGAGGGACAGCGATATCAAAAATCATTGGACGGCACTCTCGTCAATCTATCACCACAATATCAGGCTTATTGTCTACAATAGTCCTGTCAGTGATGATAGATCGATCAATGTGGCGTGACCATTCTCGAGAACTGGGTCGGGTACATACCTGTAGTATGGTACTTTGGACTCCACAAGGTTGTACTACGAGGCAAGTTGCTGCGGATAATCCTAGTCACTAGATTGTGTCTGTGCAAGTACTCGCCGTTAGTAAGACGAGAACAACCAGAAACAATATGTCGGATTGATTCACCGGGACGGTGGCATACCCGACAGATGTCCACCGTACCGTCCTTGACAATGTATTTTCGATTGTTATTCGTCATGATAACTTAATCCATAATCGCACAGTCCCAATCCCATAGTTGCCGAAACGCAGCCAGGATACAGACGCCAAAAAGTCTACATCAGGCCCACGGAGGGCCCGGAAAAAGCGTCCGTTACGATCGTTCGTATCAAGTACTGCAGGTTTGCGCCAGTTCTCTTTCGCCAAGGAGAGCGGAATGAGGCCCTTGTCTACTGCGACCACATCTCAGTTTTCCAAAACCATTTTTTTTTTAAAACCTTGTCAGTAATGTATTTTTTCCTATTATTTAGCAAACCATATCAAGAAATTAAAAAATCAGACATTAGCTTACAGCTACCCTTGAGATAAAATCTAATTTTTATTTTATGATTATACAACATCTTCATTGAGTAAATCAAAGACGAAATATACCATATTTTCGAGAGTGCAAAAGTGATGCAGCTATTAATAGGTGATGTGACTGACGCGAATGGTTTACATAACATAACATAACATCACGCCTTGTTTCCCCGAAGGGTTGGGCATGGTTAAGCACCATAAAAACTGCACTTTTATGGTTAGATAAACTTAATCTTTTAATTTTTTCAAGCTTTCTCACAATTAGATAAATAATTGGCAAATGAGGGTTTTTTTTCGTGCACGGACCCATATGTGCGTTCCAAAACAAAGTACTAATAATACTCTCTGATCTTTCTTTATTGTATGCGTCTGTCCCGCGCCCTAAAATTGCTTTTAAATTATGGTTGTAATTTGAACCGCGCCTACCATTCTGGCTGACCACCTGAGACTGGCGGTTCAGTAGCGTTGAGGCCGCGTCCTATTTAGAAGAAATCGTCGCTCGAATACGCGATCGGCGGTCGGTCACGTGGATTTCACTTTTTGTTTGGAAAATCGGAAAGCGCCCTCTGCTGGCGCGCCCATGCGTTTTGGTTCACCGAACGAATAATTAAAACGATCGTGTATTCGCGCGATGATCGCTATTAAATAGGACGTGGGGTCGGACTACAATCAGCCTGTATTAAAGCGCTAAATAGTTATTTTGGCGAGTGGTCAAAATTGGAAATAACACCGCCATCTTGTTTTTTGAATACATTTCAAGTGATGATACGTACTACACAACAACTGTCGTAAATGTTGACCAGCAGCGCCCCCTGTCAATGTCATTTGAGCGCCATAAGATACTTGTAGCAACGTATCAGATGCTGGCTTGAAGTCGAAGGTGTATTAAAGTTCAAACACTCACAGCTATTTCACAAGGCGCAAACATCTGGATGATGGGCGCGTTGTCATCGATGTTGACGATCTGAAGTGACACCACGGCTACCATTGACTCGCCTTCTACCCTCACTTCGAAAATGTAATGCTGCATTCCAGGAGTCTCGAAGTCCTGCCTTAAAAATACACCATATTTACAAGTTTAATCGACTTCAGTTTATCAAAATTTCTTGTATTAGCATGGCATATCAGTTTATATTGTTACCACTGCTGGGACACAGCATAAGCCTTCTCTCTGTGAGAGGGAGTGGGACATAATGTCACATTGTCTTCGACTTTTAGGTTCTAGGACATGCTGGTTTTCTCATGATGTTTCCCTTCACCGTTTTAAGAGCAGTGGTGAATAAATTAAATATACAAAGTTGCCTGCCTGGGTTCAAACTCACGGCCTTCAACTCGTAAGTCGGGGCCACTGGGCCACCAATGTTCCCTGTTAGATTATTCTTAAATAAATAGTTGGTATGACCCTTGCAATTATGTCAAGAAGAAGTAATGAGAATGAGACGAGACACGGTCAATCACAATCTGTTCATTTTGTCAGTTCAACAACATTCATTGCGTTATTTACGTTGCTGAGCAGATATATTTTTCGAACATATAAAGCAATGGATTAGCAATATCCTTCAAAATGATTCAGATTGTGATTAATCGTGTGTTACGCAATAAGATTGCTGATAAATTCAAAAACTTAAACAAAATTGTGAAAGTGGCGAGTGAGACTGGCTATGTTAGTGTGAGATAAATTCTCTGTGTGAGATCTCTCTTCTTGAAAATCTTATCTCACATTAATATAGCCAGTAACTTGAAATAACCGGCCAAGTGCGTGTCGGACTACGCATAATTAAGGGTTCCGTAGTTGAAATGAATTTATCCCAAGAAAAAACTTAACATTGTAGTTGAAAAACATATTATCCCATACATTCCAACTGCAAATGTAAGTTTGTACTGACAAGAGAGATTTTCCATGTTATTTTAAGACCATTGACTTCTTATAGGTTTTCCTGTAATTTATGAGTAAAGAACCATTATCTGTTTTTTTTTATTTTAGGCTCAGTAGTTTCGGAGGTTAGGGTATGGTAAATTTTCGTCAATTGTCTTAAATATCTATTAATGTTACAAAATAATTAAAAAAAAAATGATTTCCTCGCAACAAGCCCTTTCATTAGATATGTGACACAGTACAGGTTGCATAACTTTTTTTCTGGGTTTCTTATTTGCCCCCTAAAAATGATTTCCATATTCATATTCAATGATATCCATATTCAAAATTCATTTATTTACGTCACACGTCCGAGTTTAAGTCACAAAAATACATATGTGTACCTTTCAACTTAATCGGTCCATTAGATTCGGAGCAAAGTTGCTGTGATAGACGGACCGACAGACATACGAGTATCCTACAAGGGTTCCGTTTTTAGTTTTAAGGGTTACTTTTATCTTACCTATTTGTAATAACAAGATGCCAGTCGTCACCAATCTTGCGTATGACGGGAGCGAGCATGCTGAATGTTCCCGTCATGAAGCCCTGCACGTAAGGAGTCGCACTGCCTGTAACAAACAAGATTGTCACAAATGGTCCGCAAGGTTTTCATTAAACTACTTGTTCAGGAACTCTCAGGTTGAGACAACACTAATGAGAAGTTATATACTTAATATATTATAGTATCAAATTAAAGATGACCTTCATCGGGTCATTGGAAACCTTGGCCACCTTATCGGGGGCTACTTCTTTGCTGACTGGCTAATGTGGCAAGAATTAACAATTTGGTCATCACCAACCTTGGTAGTTTAGCTTGGCAATGGGCACGTCTCCTTCGATCTCCTCCTCCATGAAGATGATCTGCATGCCCATGTTAGGCGTGTGCTGCTCCACGTGGAAGATGTCCATGCACACATCCAGCCTGTCCTCGGCAGGCACTAGCGGCCTCTGGTTCCATGACATTCCTGACGATTTATACATTTATGTTATACTACACTTAAGTCAAACACATCTTAAAATTGGGTAGGTATATTATAAGCATATTTTTTTAAAGTGGTGCTTACTTGTAAATAAAATTAACACTAGACGAGAGTTATTTTATATTTTTGTTATATTGTATTTAAAATTGTCGGTGAGCCCATTAAATAAATAAATAAGCCATCTTTTCCTCAATACAACCACCATTGATGTAGAGAAATAAGTAATCTTACCATCAAAATTTTCATCCTCTAATTCAGGTCTTTCTGGCCTTGGTATTTGGATCATGTACCCACATCGTTCTCCAACCACTATAAGTAAAAGAAACATTATTTAAGAGGCCTGCGAACACGGCTCGCAACTACAAATCGAGATGTTTGCAAAATTCAATTCCAAGCACGTCGCGCTAGTGTGAGTGCCTATCGGAGCGATATACACCTACAGTGAGCAATACTACCACGCACACATTGACAATTATTGCTTGACGCGATAGCACTACTAGCTTTCGAAAATTTGTGATAAATTTGGATGTGCTCCGTAATACCAAAAATTATGAATGAAAACTTAATATTTTCCATTTTTTTTTTCGATAATTTTGTAACTTGAGAATATAAGCTATGCTTCTGCAGAAACAATATTATAAATATTGTTGTTTATAATACAGAAAAAACAAGATGAAAACATGTTATTTACACTGTAAAAATGTGCGAAATCAAATTCATTAAAACTTCATTTTAGAAAAAAAAATTGGAAAAAAAAGATGTAGGATAAACACTGTTTAAATCCGAATAACAGCATAACATGGTGGAAATATGCCCAAATTGCAAATGATTTAGGTATAACGTTTGTATGGACAATTCATGCGTCGCGTTCTTAAGTAAAATAATTAGTAAAACCTTTCATCTGAATATTGGACCTTTTCCGTTTCGTTCTCCTTCGTCTTAGTTTTAATAATAGAATTACCTCGGAATGAGGAAAATGTCGGGCCAAGTTTGGACTATGAATGTGGGATATAAGAGTAGGGGAAGACCAAGGAAACGCTAGAATGGGGATGACTCCTGAGATGACAACTAATAGAGAGGTATGGATTATGAAGATATGCTGCTCCGACCTCAAATAAATTGAGATTAAGACAAGAGAATGATGATGACCTTGTGCGGAGGTAGTAGTAGCAGCGAGGACCACCAGCGCTGCCGTCAGTAGCCGGACGTCGACAGCCATCTCATGTTCTTAATACGTTCTGATGGCTAGCACACCTCTGTATGAATTGTGACTCTGGAAAAATACAAATTGGTATAGGTTTTTTATAAGAATGCTTTAGGTAGGTACCTAAAAAATATTGAATCGCCATTTATCATACAGTACTTGGGCGACCGAGCTCTGCTCTGGTGAAAATAGAGAATGCTCATTTTAATATAGGAAAGTTCATACTAATTCCATGCAGCCATGATAGTAGGTACTTACTAATTCCATGCTGCCATGATAGTAGGTACTACTTACTAATTCCATGCTGCCATGTCATTGTTCTAAGCTAGCCATCTTGTTCTAAACTTTGGGCGACCGAGCTCTGCTCACGTGAAAATACGGAGAAAACGAATTTTCCCAGATATGAGACCTAGCTACTCGTAGATCGATTTTTAGCCCCCGTCATCATCATCATCATTTCAGCCGAAAGACGTCCACTGCTGGACATAGGCTTCCCCCAAGCACCACCACTTCAACCGATTCTGTGCTTTCTGCATGCAGCGGATTCCTGCGGCTTTCACAAAGCCCCCGTAAAACTACCGTTACTAACCAAACCGTTTCGTTGGAGCCGATTTCGAGAACGTTTCGTGAACGAACAATGTTTGTTTATTTATATTTGTAATATATATGAACGAATATTGCTCGTTTAGTAGTATAGGATTTGTTGTGAAATACATTAAAAATGTAATCACATCACGGAGCTAGACAATCAGTGCTGAAAACGGATAAAAGATTCAAATACTACATGTCAATGTTGATCATCATCTCATGAGATATTGATGGAGGCTCCTGACTATCAGATCATTGGTCGTACTGATACTATAGTAGGTAGATAGTTAGCATAATCATACATTCTAATCACGGAGATTTTTTAAGTTAGTTTAAAGATCACATTGATTATACCTTTGAGGCAGATGGCATGTTTAATTAATGTATTTAAAACCCATCGTATGGTTTGTTAGATATACTTCAAGTTTATTTTATTTGTTTGTGTCATACAGGGTGGCATCGACGCGAAAACTGTTACCGTGGATTCAGTAGATGATTCTGAACCCACTGCGTTGAAATTTTTGGTCGGTTATTTAATTTAGCAGGTAGTGGTATTCGAATGTGTGTGGGGTAGGTACAACAACTAAAAAGTGAAAAATAAAAACTTTTTACAAAAAAAAAAAACAACCGACTTCCAAAAAAAAATACTACAAAGTGAAAAATAACTTTAATTTCGGAAGTCGGTGGCAAAAAACGAAAACACAAAACCCAAGACACCGACTTCCGAAATTAAAGTTATTTTTCACTTTGTAGTGTTTTTTTTTTGAAGTCGGTTGTTTTTTTTTTTGTAAAAAGTTTTTTTGTCACAATGGTCATTTTAAATGATTTTCACCCATATACAGATCTTCTAAATTTTCTAACGATATATGCAGCGGCCGGCGAGCGCTACATCCAAGTTTTTCGCAGTTACTTAGCTATTTATAGTATTTTTAAGAGCCTAATTGTAATTTATCTAAGTTACAATAGCCTAATGTCAACTGCTCATCAAAAATACCAAAATCGCTATAGATGTGCCTATAGTATTTGAAGAGTTCCCTCGATTTCTCCAAGATCCCATCATCAGATCGTGACCAAATGATAATGGGACCAACTTGAAAGTATACCCTTTAAAAAAATAAAGAATTTTTCAAATCGGTCCAGCCGTCTTCGAGTAATCGGGGAACATACATAAAAAAAACCTCCTTGAAGTCGGTTATAAATAGGAATACTTTTAAATAAATTATTATTATTATATTATTAATATTTTTAGGAAAGCAAAATGTGAATTATTTGAGGTTCGATAAAATACATGCCCTTTAGGTCCGTCAAGTCTGACCAAAATACATACCTACCGTGTGCCGGAGCGAATAATTCTTGGAGCAAATCCTTAAAAATAAACAGTCTCACCGTTTCATGTGTCCTATGTGTAAAATCTAAGTAAGTGGTGGAGATTTGCCTGTTTAGATTTTTCTTTGTTTGGTAGCTTTAAGGCTGTATATTTATTTAACCATTTACGTACAAACATACAAACAGACAAGAAGAAGTCGCTGTAGAGTTTCTTCCCTGAGAGCAGCCCAATTACCTCGTGGTAGCAACTTGGTTTGGGTACTCGTAGAAACGTCTGAAGCTTAGATCTTTTATCTCAATGATTTTTTATAGATACGCCTCTAATGTAATCTATAATATATAAACGAATTATAAATTTATAAGTAACTCTGACTGTCTGTCTGTATTTCTATTCTATTATATTCCTTTCATCCCTCAACCACTGAACGGATTTAAGCAACATTTTTGTAAAATCACCCCCCAAGGGTGTAAAATAGGGGATGATTTTAAAATTCACATGAAATATTTACCTTTTTGTATAGTTACTTCTTTTAAATAGATTTAAAGTATTGCAAATATGGCCATAGTCCGTAAATAGAGCTAGCATTTAGTTTTTATTTTTTCATTAAAATTGGTTTACTTGGTCAAAAGATATTACAAATTATTATTTGTCTATCTGAACGAATTTGGATGAAAGGCATACGGATAGGCCATGATTTGGATTAGGACATAGGATCCATTTATACCGATAGGTACGTTCCCGTGGGATGATATCCGACATCCACGCGGGCGAAGCCGCGAGCAAAACCTTATTTATATTTTAAGTCACTTAACAAATATGCTACCCACTACATTTTCCACAGTTAACAACTTAGATATTTACAAACTGATGGCAAACGTAACTAACTATAGCTTTTAATACTAGTAGTTACCTATTTAGGCCCACAACTCTTCGTGACGTATGCCAAATTGATAATTCTTATTGGTAGGTACTTAACTCATTGACGATATAAAAATGGCTTGGCAATTTGAATCAATTTGAAACAATGCTGTTGTGAAGAAATATGAAACGCTACTGTCTGGAAGTAAAGTAGAACTAAGCTACCAGTCAATATTTTAAAAAAAACAAGGTTTTTCTTTGCCGACACTCAATTCAAACTCAATGGATTTATTTGAATTAAATATACCATATACAGGCACTTTTGAATTGTCAAGGAGTCGGTCAGTTAGTCAGACAGTTGAAGCTAGTTGCCACTTCCAAAACGTAGATCAAAAACTATATTACCTAACACGAACTGACATTAGAAGGGTTCGTTTTCACCATCATTTTGCTAGTTATATTAAAATCTCATGTTATGGGGGCGAGCCTATTGAAATTGTAGTTTCAGTGTATACACTGGGCTTTTGTTTTACATTTGCCTTGGGCAAAGTTTTGACCTATCATCTACTCAAAAACTATATAAAAAGTGAGGGAAAAGAATCATAGGGTATCAAAAAATTCGTCCGCATTTGTCAACAGGAAAAGTATCCAACAGGCTGGCAGCATTACCACGTTGTATGGCAATGCTGATTCTTTGTTGATTATTTTTCTTAAAAACTTAAATAAACAACAAAAATAAAAATTACAAAATATATAATTAATTTGTGCAATCAAGACTATCAAGGATTTAGGTGAGAGCATATAGATAGCCCTGATAATGCTAATTTCGCATACAATTGTAATTTGGGACAAAATATAATTTTATCATCAAAATATGAACGAAAAAAAACAATTCTTTCTACTACTTCTTAGCAGAAAACAAAAGGAAGAATGGTAAAGAAAATGAAAAAAAAGTGTTAATTCACAGAAATAATATTTGAACAAGATATATTTACTACCTCTGCCAAACTGTAAAGCAGTTTGTTGGCAGACGTAGCTCCGTAATCAGCTATGTAGTATGTATGATCATGAACCTACATAAATGCTTTCCAGTTTAAGTTGATTACATTTAACTTTCTCACCAAATTAAACCAAATAGGTCAGATGAATCACATCTATCTCCCAAATATACACCGTGAAATTTGAATCACAGTTTTGCTAGAACAAACTTTGTTCAGACCATGGTCTACTACCATTCTACAGCATAAAAAAAAAAAAACATAATTGGTTTTGAAAAAACACAAAAAAAAACAAAGTTTAAAATGTCAAGATTATCGTTTTAAAATGTCAAGATTATCGTTACTCCCTACAACATAGACACCATGCATGGGACACAGCATTGTCTACAGGGAAATGTACCTCCATAAACGAAATTTAGTAAGCAGTAGATAATCTTGACATTTTAAACTTTGTCTTAATGTGTTTTTTCAAAAACCAATTTATGTTTTTTTTTTATTGGATTCTGTAGAATGGTAGTAGACCATGGTCTGAATAAAGTTTGTTCTAGCAAAACTGTGATTCAAATTTTACGGTGTATAAACATACCTATATACCTATACTCCCAAAAAGTTTTCGCTTTATTAAACGAGTATAGTCTTTCAGAGCGAATTTCGACCATGTCAGCCAATCTCAGCGGAGACGAGTCATCTCGCGAGAGATATTATAGTGCACAAATGTGTGCGCAGACACAGGTGCACTCTCTCTTCCCTCACTCTTATAGCCCGATGGGACGGCAATCCGACACGACCGGAGAGAGATCAGGCGAGGGACACACGGTGGCGGCTTTATTTACATCTGTTACCAAAGGATTCTTGGTTACCCTTGTCACATTGCCCGTCCGGAATAATATATCGGGGATAACCTTGAAAAGGCAGTCGCTCCATGTAAAATACTGGTATTCAGCTGCATCCGGTTAGACTGGAAGCCGACCCCAACATACTTGGGAAAAGGCTAGGCAGGCAGAACCTTGAAAAGTTAGTGGTGATATGCAAGGTAGAAGGGGCCGGTCACCTAACCGCTGGTCAGACCAAGTGACTCTTTGTTACAACCACCCTGAGCGAAGCCGAGAACCAGACGAAGTGGAAGAACATCATACAAAAGGCCATGGAAGCCTTTCAGGGACACAACCTTCAGTAATGAAGTACACGACCAAGAACAAGAGATATCTATACCAAGAATAAAATAATAACGAAGTCAAAACTTACAATGTATTTAAAAAAATAAAATCTGATGCCGAAAATATCGGTTTTAACGGCTATCTGCTGAACGGATTTGGATGAAATTTGGCACACAGATAGTTTATAACTGGATTAACACATAGATCCCGGTAGTACGTTCCCGTGGGATATATTTTCCGACATGAACGCGGGCGAAGCCGCGGAGTAAAGCTAGTCTATAAATAAAGAAAGCCCTGTTCGGGAAAAATCTGATATCCAGTTAACTAAATGCAAAACACAATACCTACACATCAATGTGTTTACAAGTATATTACTTGTGGCCGGGCTACGAGAATATCACGCTATTTTCCTACTCAGTTTTGCAGAATTGATTAAAAAATAAACCATTATTAGTTCGCAAATTAAACAGTAGGTAAAATCACGATATTTATCGAAACCGGATGATCGATTTGATTATCATTTCTTGTATCCGTATCCTTTTCTGCTTCTTAAATAAAAAGATAATAAATCTCACCGTTTATTTGTTTACTCGACTTTTTATTGTAACTTAGGTAAGTTTACTAAGTTCTGTAACACAATATTATACACTTAACACCAAAATCACTTATTTAAAGCTAAAAACTTAATATTCTTTTTAAATAAACACAAGCCGATCAGTTTGTATCTCTTGATTGAGTGCGACGATGTGTTATTTTTTGGCTAAATCGTCATAACTGATAAGATTGGGAGATAATTACTTATTTTACATATCGATTAAGGCGGGCGATAGCGTCTACGATAACATTGTGATTGTATTTTTTTTGTGTCCTGAAAATATCAGGAATATCTTTGTTTCTTTCAAATATGAAGTTGTTAAGATTTTATCTAAATATACTTAGGAACGATAGCTACCTCTCTGATAGTCATGTATCTCTACTTTTTATTTCTTGGAACCTAATGGAAACTACGACGCCAATTCATACCATAAATGTTTTTTTGAAACAGTGACTTATTTATTTAGCGTTAAGTCTCTATAAGAACATCTAAGATTTTTTTTTCAGATCTCGTTAACTTAACATTTAATACTTGACGCATATACGTTCTCAGCAATTTGGATTGCATCGACCCGCTAAGAAGAAACCCTAACAGATATATTAATGCCTGAAGAAAAAAGTAAGGTAGAGCTCTTCTAGTCTGCACTCTGCATTTCATTTGCAGAAGAAAATACTGACAAAATTCACTCGATACGTTTTTTTTTATACACAACGCTTAGGTCTTGGCCTTCATCTCACCTGATGGTAAGTGATGATCAGGGGGCCTACCACCATGGAGCTACGTCCTGTAGAGCTTGATCTCTTTCCCACACTGAAGTAATATTAAAATAATACTGCTTTATGAGCTGGTGGTAGGCCCCCAGGCCGAAGGTGGAAGCGAGCTTCACCCGGAATCCTTAACCACTGCGGAACTGGCTATCTCATATACCTTGCCGTTGTTGCAGTGACCTTATTGGCATAGGAAACTTTTATAAAATAATTATTGAACACTATTCTCACAAACTATGATGTCGTTACTGAGTGCTAATGTTGATTTTAATTTTAAATTAATTTTTTTATGTATTTAAATTGAATTATGAGATTATTATTTTAATTGGTTAGTGTTAATATTATCAATCTGTTTTTTTTCTTATATTTAGAATGCAATTTTTGTCATTATTATTGTTACACTTAAAATACCAAAAATTATTGAATAATTTTATTTGTTTATTCTTTTTGGCTTTGTACGAGTATATATTATGTTAAACAATAAATGGCGCATGTTGTGTTAGCCTGTAAATAATTATTGCACTTATAAACGTACTATTAAGGAATTTATTTTAAATGTATTGTGTAAACAATTGTTGGCTAACCTAAATAAATACTTTAACTGCCAAAACATAACAATGCTGGTACCATTGTTGTTTTGCCGACAGACTTAGATAAGATGGTGGTAGCTAGCCAGGCGGACTTAGAACAAGCCCTAACACCACCAAAACCAAGCAAAAAAATTTGTCTCCTTTGGGAATCGAACCCGGGACCTCTGGGTCTGAGACAGGTGGTCTTACCACTAGACCACAGAGGCGGTTAAAAAGGTAAGAGGTTTATCGTTAAAAGAGAGTATGCCATTGAATAGAAACTCAAGGTGAAGACTGACGCTTTTCTGAATCTTATCAAAACGTCACGTTTAGCTATTTCTAACACTATCACCGGTTGACGAGAGATGAAGATACCACGCACGCACAAACATGATCTCTGACCTCTTCACGCTTCTGAAACCGTAGATACTACACCACTGACGTATTAACCCCCTGATGGAGAATTAGCAAGATTCAAGATGGCCGACTAATTCACAGCTGATAAGTTTATTTGGTACCTGTATTTTAACTTAAGTATTTTTTTAAACGAATTTGTGTCACATCACTGGTAGTCAGAAGCCCAAAAGTCTTATCAAGGGGTATCTTGTTACTCAGAATCTCAGAACTGGTTTGTGGAAGTCAGATATAAGCTCCATATAAAATACCGGTATTCAGCTGCATCCGGTTAGGCTGAAATCCGACCCCAACATAGTTGGTATTTACATGAGATTTTAAAGAAAAGTACTAGGTACACTTCTACTTCTTGCCTTGTCGATGGCAATCTAAATCTACTCAGCCCAGAATTCGGCTACGTGACACCTGTCATCACTAGGAACATAATTTATTGTTTAGTAGCTGTACCCCTCCGTAAGATACATCGTGTTTTAATCGTTTTTACATAGTTTTTCTAACTGAACAGACAGATGTGCTGCTGGGGAGTTTGTTGCGCCACTTCCACCCAACTAAAGCACTAGGAAGTGGTGAAGTGCTTATGTAATTTTGACGTTCGAGTGCTGATTCTCCGCTTAGTTTGAATAAATGACGACTTTTGATTTTGATTTAGAAAAAGTTCGAATTTAGAGCGTGTGATAAGTCTGTTTGTAGAGTTCGATGCGTCATACATTGTATACACGCTTCGATACTGAAGTTAGTTAATTGTCTGGTGGATGAAATTTGTACTTAGTTATGAAATAGTTTAGCAATGTTCAGTAGCCGGACGCAGAGAATTTTAAGATATTGCTGTTCTAACATGTACTTACTGACATACGGACTCTGGCAAGCAATGTGTGAATTGTGGGCTCTGAAACGGCTTTCCTGTCCATCCAAGGAAGAAAGTTACGAGTAGGTTCGTATGAATCACGCTGGAGTGGACCTTCAAAGCTTTTCATGGTAAGTTAAGACTCCATCTTCCTACACGCTTATCTGTTCTCACTTCCTGTACACCAATCTGTTCTGACCAGTCAGGAAGAGATCCAGAAAATTCTTTGCATAATTTGTTTCCCTTATTGCTTCTGTATCGACGACAGCCGCAGATTAGATAAGGGATCAAAATATTTTTATAATTTGCGCACACGACTGGCGACGATTAAAATAGCTACGATAACGGGACAACCCGCCATTTTGTACGACTTTAACTGTTCGGAGTTCCTCTAATGTGATTAATACGTATCTTAGGTAGGTAAGCCTGTGAGCACTTATTGGGAATCTTCTGAACAGAGGATATTTACGAGAAAAAGTGACTGGAAACCCAAACTAAAACAGATATACGAAAGTAAGAGGTACCTACTGTAAGTCAGGTAGAGCTCTTCTACTGCACTCTGCATGTCAGTAGCAAAAACACTCACTATTAGGCGATTGAGTAGTGGACAGCAGTGGTCTAGTATTTTATTCTGTTGGTTAGGAATGCATTGAAGATAAAATCTCTTTACCAATGCGTAGTAGTCTTTGTGTAAGTCTTCTGTTGATGGCGTTAGCTAATTTTATTTCTGCGATGATAGTGTGGTGATATTTGTATGATGCTGGTTCTGTCGAAGCTAATCTTTGACAGCCCCGGATCTTGAGATCTTTTTTTTTGAGGCGGGGCAAAAACTACCGTCTGCCGCCCCCCGCCAATCTATTATGGGGATGCACGAAAATTTTATGCGCCAATTCAACAGGGGCGCCAAAACTGTTGTAAAAAGAAAAAAAAACCGGCCAAGTGCATGTCGGACCACGCACAATGTAGAGTTCCGTAGTTGGGATGTATTTATCCCACGAACAAACTTAAGTTTGTAGTTGAAAAAAAAAAATCTTTCATACAGAATGTATGGGGGAACATGTTTTTACAACCGCAAATTTAAGTTGGTCGATTATTACTCGTTAACTTGTAAAGCCTTCTCAGCTGTGATAGTTTTCCTTTTAAATTCGTTATATAAGCTACTGCTCTGAATTTTTTCACATATCTAAAACCAACCATTTAGCTGGCAGGGGGGGGGGGACACTTGACTCTAACAACAATTTGCACTTTAAAGCTTAATATTTCGCAAACGGATCTCTGAATTCAAAAACGGTTTTAATACACTCACAATGTTTTTAAAAGACCTTTCCAACGATACCCCACAACAAGGGACAAAAAAAAAAAACATCCCACTTTACGTGTAGGGGAGGTACCCTAAAAAAATATATTTTTCATAATTTTATTTTACCACTTTGTCTGCATGATTAATATGTATATCCATGCCAAATTACAACTTTCTAGTACTAACAGTCTTGGAGCTAGACCGCGGACATACAGACAGACAGACAGACGGACATGACGAAACTATAAGTGTTCCTTGTTTACTACGGAACCCTAAAAAGAGAAAGATTATATGTGCTGCGCGTCTCATTTATTGCAAAGTTGCTGTGTGCTGGGTGGATGCTTGAATTTGTCGCCCCCTGAAGTTGGCGCCCGGGGCACGGACCCCGGCTTGCCCCCCCTAGATCCGGGGCTGATCTTTGATCAGAGACAACCTCATCATCACCTGGTTAGCCTTTTCCCAAATATTTTGGGGTCTGCTTTCACAATATCAGAGACAGTCTGTGTGAACCTGTTAAGGAGCAGGTTCGCAAACATTTAGCTCATCTCAGGTCTATGAAGTTATACGCAACTTCATTGAAAAATGAGTTTGAGATAATTATAACGGTAAATATAAACAGAAATAGTTTTTATCTCTTTTTCTTATCATCATTATTCTTTCACTCGCTCGGAGTCCGGACGCTGCGCGTGATTGTACACAGCAGTAAACTGGACCTTTCCAACTCGCCTTTATTCTAGTTTTAGTATCTTTCACTGCTCTCAAAACGGTGAAGGAAAACATCGTGAGGAAACCGGCATGTCCTAGAACCGGAAATTCGAAGACATGTGACATCTACCAACCGGGCCCGCGTGTTGGATTACGGTCCACTCCCTCTCACAGAGAGGAGGCCTGTGTCCCAGCAGTGGGAACATTTATAGGCTGATGATGATGATGTTGATGATGATCTTTAGAGGTACTATTTTAAATCTAATCTATGAATAAAAACAAAAGAAAAACGATAAGGAGTGGCAGCTTTTGTGTTATGACAAAATTCTTTTACATTAATTATGGAATTTTGTTACAAAAAATGGTACCTATAATTACATCTATCTAAACTAATATTATAAAGAGAAAATATTAGATTTTTTGTATTATGTTTGTTTGTTTGTAATGAATAATCTCAAAAACTACTGGACCGATTTAAAAAAAAATTTTCACCAGTAGAATGCTATATTATTACTGAGTAACATAGGCAATAATTTATAAAGAAATGACGCGGGCGAAACCGCTAGCGGAAGCTTTAGTGTAAAATAAGTAGATATTTAACGTACCTACATAAATAACTTGGATTACATTTCAATAATAAAATAATCTTTTAGGTATGCAGCAAGAAGTGTTAAGATTAATTACCTAAGAATTCTAACGACATTTTGTGTATGTTGTAAACAAATCAATGGTTGTCTAATAACAAATGTTGACCCGCGATAAGGTCCGCTTTGCTCGCCTGTGGGCGGGCCTGGATTGTGCGCCGGCGCAGAACCCATCTCAGTCGACAGCAGCTCGTTCGAGAATCAACGCACCCTTATCAATACACAAGTGAGTTTTACTTTTAACTTTTATATTTATTTTATTGCCGGTTTTATAATTGATTTTAAACGGTTTAGTTTTCCACATAATAGCACGATAATTAAGTAACTACATTTGTGTGTCAACCTCTGCCTCTGCTATTAGCTTCTACACGCGTCTTCGCCCGCGTGAATGTTTTTGGTCCCCAACCCACCCCGTCGCATCGCGATATTTCTGACTTTTTTTCTTTTATGCTCGGCTCCTAAGGATTCTAGCGTGATGTAAAATAGCCTATAGCCTTCCTCAAGAATTGGGCTATCAAATGCAAAAATAATTTTGCAAATCTTCTTGGCAGTTCCAGAGATGAGCGCGTAAAAAAAAACAAACAAAAAACTACAAAGTGAAAAATAACTTTAATTTCGGAAGCGTGTCTTTGATTTAGAATTTTCGTTTTTTGTCGAATCTGGTTATTTTTTTTTTTTGTAATAAGTTTTTGTTTTTTACTTTTTAGTTGTGGTACCTACCCCACACAAATTCGAACACTGTTACGTAAAAAACAGTGACAGGAACTAATCATATCATCCACATACTAAGTGGGCAAAAATAAGTATTATTGAACCTAACTCAAAAACTCCCCAAGCAAAGTTAATAAAAATTTATATGGGACTACCACTGAAGTATGATCTACCAAACAAAAAAATTATCATCAAAATCAATTCATAATTGGCGGAGTAGTCGCGTAACAAACATACAAAAACATACAGTCGAATTGAGAACCTCCTCCTTTTGGAAGTCGGTTAAAAAAATAAACTCTTCAGCTTTATTATTAATATAGGTTTCTCTAGAAACCCATCTTTTAATACTATTTATTTCAATTGAAAGTTGTTAAACTTTAGTTCTTTAAGTGAAGAAGGCTCATTGTAAAAGTAAAATCTATCGAAACTAATATATATCTCTGTTACCTATAATAAAGAGAAAAGATTTGATTTTTAACCGACTGCCAAAAGGAGGAGGTTCTCTCTTTTTTTTTTTTTTTTTTGTTACGCGATTACTGCGCCAATTATGAATTGATTTTGATGATTCAAAATACGTATTATTGAAATAATACGTATTTTTTCCCACTTAGTATGTGGATGATATGATAACTTCCTGTCACTGTTATTTACATAGCAGGTAGTGGTATTCGAATTTGTGTGGGGTAGGTACCACAACACTAAAAAGTGAAAAACAAAATCTTTTTCCAAAAAAAAACAATCTACTTCAAAAAAAAAACACTACAAAGTGAAAAATAATTTTAATTTCGGAAGTCGATGACAAAGAACGAAAATTCAAAACCAAAGACACCGACTTCCGAAATTAAAGTCATTTTTCACTTAGTAGTGATTTTTTTTTTTTGAAGTCGTTTGTTTTTTTTTTGTAAAAAGATTTTTTTGTACGTTTGTTTGTTACGCTTTCACGTTAAAACGGCTGAACGAATTTGAATGAAATTTGGCACATGGGTAGACCATGGCCTGGGTTAGGACATAGGGTACTTTTTATCCCGATATTCCCACGAGACCGAGACTTATGCGAGTGAAACCGCGGGGCGCAGCTAGTTGGAATTAAAGTAACGCGATGGATGCCTGTTGTAATGAACGATACAATAACAATTGATTAACTACATTGTTTATTAAGATTTATGAGGATGTTAATTGAATAAATTAAAACAATGAGTTTCTCTTTGCCTGTTTGCATTGCATAGGTACCTAAGTACTTTACCAAGGGGTATCGTGTTACCCAGTAACTAGGTTGTGGAGGTCAGATAGGCAGTCGCTCCATGTGAAATACTGGTATTCCGCTGCATCCGATTAGACTGGAAGCCGACCCCAAAATAGTTGAGAAAAGGCAGTTTGTTGTGTAGATAGCCTACTTTGCAACTTTTTATTGTTTCACATTACATAACATAACATCACGCCTTGTTTCCCCGATGGGTTGGGCAGAGGTGTCCCTGTAGCAGGTACACCCACATTTTGCCAGTTATGTTTAAGTCCCATGTAATAGGGTGTTATTGTTTCATGTTACGATTAAACGTACCAATGATGTTGAAAAATGTATACACCTAGCCCAGCATAGTATTTAATTTACAAAAAGAGGTGTCAATTGCCGAAATATGGTCCAGTGGCCTCGTGGGTTCAAACCCAGGCAGGCGCTTTACTTTGTGTAAATTATTTCATTACTACTGCCACTGCTCTCAAAACGGTGAAGGAAAACATCGTGAGGAAACCGGCATGTCCTAGAACCAAAAATTTGAAGACAGGTGACATCTAGCAAACCGCACTGGGCCCGCGTAGTAGATTACTAGCCCACTCCCTCTCGAACCCTGTCTCAGCAGTGGGAACATTATAGGCTGATTGTGCTGTGGGTACCACTATATCTGCATAAGGGGGCGTTCATAAAATACGTGAGATGTTTAAGGGGGGGAGGGGGTCGAGTCAAATCTCATCTAATCTTACGTTGGATAGAGGGGGGTCTCGGCAAATATCACGCAATTTATACTATTTTGGTCCATTTAATCCAGATTGTACATGCTTAAGATTTAATCTTAAGCGTAATCGTAATACGATTAAGATCATTCACTAATTCGTTCGAAAGAAAATAATTTCATTCATACTTTGACGTTTATACATCTACTGACTGTCAAATCACCATATTTGTTTTATACCAAATAGCTCAATTTAATCTGAATTTACGGTACAGTGTAGCCCGTCCTTTGTTTTCGCGCCACTGTCAGCCGAACGCGCGACTCGATGAACGAGAGCGTATTACAGAGTATTACACTTATAATTAAACTCTCAGCAATATTGATTACTAGTCTTAACTAGTCGTAAATAAAAGCACGAAGCAATTTTTTTTTTTCTTTTTGCTATAACAATCCAACGCGTTTACGTAAGAAACCCACATTTTGAAAAATCTCACGTGAGATTGGGGGATGGGGGGAGGGGGTTGAATAAAATCTCACGACATCTCACCAGGGGGGGAGGGAGGGAAAGAAAATTTAAAAAAACGGCTCACGTAATTTATGGACGCCCCTAACCCTTCGGGAAAAACAAGCGTGATGTTGTTATTTTAAGAGTTGATTATTTTCAATTATTGTTTCTCGTGTTCAAAGCTATAGTAGTCAAACAGTCTAAACTACCTCCCTGATTGTGATTACTTAGTTATTGATGAATTATAAATAACTAGCCTCGCATTGCGGTTTCACCCGCATAAGTCTCGATCCCGTAAGAATATCGGGATGAAAAGTATCCTATGTCCTAACCCAGGTCATGGTCTACCCATGTGCCAAATTTCATCCAAATCCGTTCAGCCGTTTTAGCGTGAAAGCGTAACAAACAAACAAATTCACTTTCACATTTATAACATTAGTTAAGATAGGCTATTTAGTGGTGCCGATTCTCTTGTACACCGAACTAAATTAACTAAACTATCATTAAATTCCTTGCTTTTGACTATGAGAATCTTAAAGCAATTCTGCAAAAATATTTCTCCAAATTTAAAAAAAATTTTGACACAACTGAAATCGGATTTGACAATCATAACTCCACGTGGTACAGACGCCAGCACATCAAGCTACCCGAAACTGTCAATTTTTCCTAATCAACTTTGAACGATAAAGTTGATTAGGAAAATTCAGCGATAAAGTTGAAAATCTATTAAATAAATTTGACAGATTGTAGTAGCTTGAAGTGCTGGCGTCTGTACTTGTTTGCCCTACCCTGCACCGTGAATTTTTTTTAGAGCCGGAGGCGCGCATCCTCGTCGTGCTTTATAAGGAATTTTTCACTTTTTGTACGGAAAAATAAAATATTACCTAAATGTTAAGTTTTAGGGATTTAAGGGTTCCATAAAGGGGGTCGAAATTTTCATTATTTTTGCGATAGGACTTCCATTTTCGAGATAAAAGTACTGTTTTTGCACCTGAAGTCTAAGTGTTGGTGTGAATTTTAGTGTGGTGAATTAGGTGTGGAGCCCGTACGCACACGAGTCTCCCGGACAGCTGTGAAACTAGCCTTAATAACCGAAAGCACGAGTTTCCTATGATAACTGTTGTTACGTGCAATGTACAAAGAGAACTCTCCAGAGAGCCTAGACAAAGTGACATTCTAATGGAAAGTCAAGAATGTATGACATACGCATCGAAAAGCATAAGCTTTTCATTGACATAAGTCAATCCTATTTAAAGTCGTTGTAGACATACGAAATGTTTTTTCATTTGTCTAGGCCTTGGTATATGTTCAGTTTTTTAGGATTCCGTAACCGAAGGGTGACAAACGGAACCCTATTACTAAGCCAGCGGGCAGTCTGTCAGCGGGCCTTATCTCATGAACCGTAATAAGTAGACAGTAAAAAAATACAATAGACGTTGATATATTTAGTAACCAGTTTTGTTTAACTATTCCTAAAGAGCCATAAAAAACCCTGTTAGAACAAGTCAATCGTCATCTTGAGGATGCCTCGTTGAGAAGTGTAACACGTGTCGATTTCTTACAGAGTTTTTTATGGCTCTTTATGAATAGTTAAGTGGAACTGGTTACTAAATATATCAATGTCTAATGTATTATATAATGGATTTCTGCAAGGTCACGCCTTAATCAATTAACTATGAAATTTTCACAGATTGTGTATTTCTATTGTCGTTATAACAAAAAATTATAAAATTAAATAATAATTAAAGGGCGTCCCAAGTTTCCATATAAGAAACGTGTTTTTTTCGGGATTTTTTTTGCTCGATTTTAATACGGTACGGCACACGGCACCTTTAATGTGAGAGTTCGACTCGCACTTGACCGATTTTATTTACGTAAAATAACGCTTTTGGCATGTAGTCTTCTTTTAAACTTTATAGGAATGCCACTTACCTAGAAGTAGGTATCAGGGCCGACTCTACTTAATTTATCTATATATAGGCTCCAGATATTTTTAATTTTTAATAAATTTTTCTTTGCTTTCGTAAACTCCAGCTCTAAATCTTAAAAATCTAGCTTGTTTGTCATACAAGGCAAAGTAGGTTTAAAAAATATCTAACGCAACGTTATCAATAAAATTCAAAGTTAAAACAAATCCATTGATGTTTGACCCGCGTTAGATAGTTCCGCTGACTTGCGTTGGCGCATGCACTCGTGATCGTGAACATGTGAACATGCAGGACAAAGTTCAAGCATGCTTCGAGCAAACAGACATGGGCACACAGCGATCATCGTTTACCCCTGGCTGGCGATAAGCTAGGGTTGGGTCACGTCTCTTCGCGTCCATACAAAATCAAACAAAATAATGAAACTACAAGTTCATATTGGTTCATTTTTAGATCATAACGTAAAAATTCGAAAGGTGTAGATGTATATATACGATTCAAGTTAATCGTGGGCTGAATTTCTATTGAGAATCATTCAGTACAGTAACCAACGCAAAACACATAGAATCACAGTAACATTTGAGAATATTTTACTGCATTGCTAATTTATTATAGTCATATTTTCATCCTCCAGAATTTTTCGGTGTTAGATGAACCTACGTTTGTTCGACGTTGTCGATGTAGACTGTAGAGCCTAATGTACTCAGATAGTTCAGGTACAGTGCTTACCTAGGTATCGATTGCAAAATCACAATACATTTTCTGATCGCAGTATTGTATACTTCACTTCTAATTGAAATAATCTTTAATTGATATCAAATTCATACACACACATAACATCACGCCTTGTTTCTCCGAAGGGTTGGGCAGAGGTGTCCCTGTAGCAGGTACACCCACATTTCGCCAGTTATGTTTAAGTCCCATGTAATAGGGGGCGAGACTATTGCCATCAACCGGGCACAAATCCAGACTCCAAGCTGCTATTGAGAAATTTCAGATAGAAAAACCCAATAACACTTTGCCCGACCCGGGAATCGAACCCAGGACCTCGTGCTCAGCAGTAGCGCTTGCGACCACTAGACCAAATTCATATTTCCCCTGAATCGTACAAATAAAGTAAGAAGTATTTATTTACCTACCCCCTGTAAATAAATAACCAATCAATAATAAATAATCATTATACGAAATTCCAAGTTCAGAATATTTCGTAAGAAATGAGTCACAAGTCACAACACACATTCGTATACCTACTCACATGTACTCTGTATAATGAAACTACTATATATTTACTTGACGGTACAAAGTTTACAGATAACAGCGATTCCGGGAGAGAACACAGTTTCGACATATTAATTAAGAGATATTGTGAATGTTCAATATTGGTAATATAGAAGGGGTAAGTTATAGTATCTATACAGGGTGGCAGCAGGGACATTGACGCGAAAACTGTTTCCATGGATTCAGTACATGATTCTGAATCCCCTACTTAATCCATGGTAACAGTTTTCCCGTCGATGTCCTTGCCACACTGTATATATAGCAATTAAGCAGTTTCTTCTAAGTTTTCATGTATTGGACAAACTCAAAATTCAAACCATTTACTTCAAATAAACCAATTACAGGTACTTTTGAATTGTCAAGGGGTCGGTAGGTCAGAAAAATGAAGCTAGTTGCCCATTCCAAAGCGTAGTAGGTACCTATGGATAAGAACGGGCAAGAAACTCCACGGACACTCTTTTAAATCAAATATTGTTATAAAATATTAGTTACATCATTCGTGTTGAAATTATACATGTGAGAACAATGTAGAAAGACGTGCACGTTAAAAGCGTCCGTAAAAAAAATATAAAACAAAAGCAATTAAAATAAACCGTGGCAGCAAAGAGATGACCAGTCCCAACCGACGGCGCCCGTTTACGAACATGACGCATGGATCAGCACCATTTAGCTCAACCATTTTGAAGGGAACTTAAATGATCCAACACACACGCCACCATCAGCGAGACATTTGAGTGAGCATGACATACTCTCAGCCGCCAGGGCACATTCAAGTCAATGAAAGACGTACCCAGTAAATGGTAGCTTTATAGAATGTACATGGTCACAGTGCTCACAAATGTGATATGCAATTATACAATACAAAGAGATTGAATTTATACAAAGCAAAGATAGTTTTTACAATCTTCAGCAGCTGCAACAATACTTTCGCATGCTAATCAATCAGTTTGTGGAGCTGGACCAGCGCTGAGCCAAGCATTTTTGTCAGCGATGTAATCCCCCAACTTATAATATGCTTGGCAGCATAGTGTGCGTTTTATTCAAGATTTAAATTTCGTTTCTTTCAGTTGGACTAAGAGAGGAGGTATTTTATTATAACATTTTAAACAGCACTCCATGAAGGATGAGTCTACTTTAGCCAGTCTGAAACCGGTTGAACTAATTGGTCCCTATTTCTAGTCCTATAATTATTTCTATCACCTCTTTTACTGAAAAGACTTAGATTTTTTTTTACGTACATGATGTTTTCATAGATATATTGACAAGGTACCGTCATGATGTTAATATCTTTAAACAGTTCCCTTAGAGAATCGCGTCTGCGGAGGCCATATATTACTCTGATGGCCCTCTTCTGCAGAATAAAAATTGACTCGATATCTGCAGCCCGTCCCCACAGTAAAATACCGTAAGACATGATACTATGAAAGTAACTGAAATAGACCAGCCTCGCGGTATCTACATCAGTAAATTGACGGATTTTTCTCACAGCATATGCTGCTGAACTTAGCCGTCCTGCAAGAGATGTTAAATGAGGACCCCATTGCAGCCTTGAATCGAGCGTGATCCCCAAGAAAACAGTTTTATCGACAAATTCTAGTTTCTCCGTCCTCCCTCTCGTCCCGCACGGCTTGTTAACTGTCAGGCCGCGCCAAGCGTTGCTACGCCTGTCCAGGCCTGTCGCGGCCCGTGCCGAGCATTCCCGCGGCATGTGTCGGCCTGATGCGGCCTATTGGCCGCTATTCCAACATGTCAAGTGACACGGAGCGCATGGCTGCGTTTGCAGCCGGTGTGGTTTAATCAGTGGTCAACATTTGATAAACAAAGCAGAAATAAAGTAGAAGAAACGCGCCCGAACAGGTCTCGACAGGTGCCCTCGCGCCGCCCCACGCCACGCCTTTGTACTTACCGACTGACGGACGGATCGGACGGGCTCCGACAGCCCCACGCAGGCCTCATTGGATGCGATGGTTCCCACGGCCTGTCGGCCTGGCCTGGCGTGATCTGGCCTGTGAGAAAGCGGGCCGTGGGACCGCAGCATTCGCCGTTGGCCACGCACCAGCTTCCTCTTGAAGTTGCAAAGTTCGCCTGTGGCTTCCCTCTCATGTTCAAGTATTAGGTATAACTTGAATCTTGTTTTTAAACCTGAAACAAGCAAATAGTCAGTAAGTCACAAGCGAAGTTTAGATTAGCAACAAAACTTACAGAAGTTACCTTCTCCGCAAGCAATTCAATTAATCTGCCTAGCCTTTTTCCAACTATGTTGGGGTCGGCTTCCAGTCTAACCGGATGCAGCTGAATAACAGTATTTTACATGGAGCGGCTGCCTATCTGACCTCCACAACCCAATAACTGGGTAATACGATATCCCTTGGTAAGACCGGTTGTCAGACTTTCGGGCTTCTGACGACCCGTAACGACTGTCAAAGATCCACGAATGAAAGCCGGGACCAACGGCTTAACGTGCTTTACGAAGCACGGAGGAGTCACGGTATGTAAATATGGTCACCCATCCACGGACCAATCTGCATTCTTACCGTGTAAATAATCGCGGAAAGTTCACACCCGCCAGTTTTCTTAGTAAGAATTGCTTGCGGAATGCAACTTCTAAAAGTTTTGTTGCTAATCTAAACTTTGCCTTGGTATTCATAGGTCTGTTACAAATAAAAAATAACGTCAAAATATACTTACAAACAATAAAATATAAAAACTGATTTCGTATAAAGGTGCATAATTGCGTAGGTACCTACTACAAAATAACACGTGATTTATCAACTCACGAGTCTTATACCGGGTTCACACGGTTCGATTTTAGTTGATCAACTAGTTGTTCAACTAAAAATACTTTGAATTTGAAATTCAATTTGATTAAAAGTCTGTTCAGACGGTTCAAATCGCTTTCGACTTAGCAGTTGATTAGGTTAGCAGATCACGCACGACTTTGAGTTAGACAGCGATAAACATATTTACATGTTTACTATGAATGTTTATTAGAAATTCCATAGATGAAGCTTGTTTTGTAGAATTTTCTTTTCCTTGTAATGTAACTATCGTGGCTGGCATCGAGATGAAACTAGGTATCATAAACATTTGTAATGATGCAGTAGATACTTGAGGATTAGTTAACACAGATTTAATCATTTCCATGAATAGCGATGACCTAATTCCATAGCCAGTAGGTATTTGTTACTTCTTATTACCAATAGATTGGAATTATTTTAAAACTCACCGATAACCTTTGCAATAAAATAAACATTGTCAGTATTCATGTACAGTAGTAATAAACGGCAGTCGATCTCGTGAAAAATTACAATCAACATCTTTTATAACACAGTGCACTTAAAAAAATATTTAAAAAGTTTTCATTTTAAATTCCGAATGTCATACGATTATAGCGCGAAAATAACAGTGACCAAGATGGCGGGAAATGGTGACGTGTATAAAAAAAGTTTTAATGGCACATGCACTTTGGGCGTGAACAAAAGGACCTCGGGTTCTATTGCTAAAAAAGCTGAAGCCTATTTAAAAGCAGTTAAAGAGAGTGTGGGAACACCGCCAGGTCTGTAATTATATTTTTTAAACGAAATTAAGAGGGTTTATACTAAAACTTGGCAACATCGTAAATAGCTGTCAAATATTTACCTGTTTTGATTAATTTTGCAATATTATTGTATGGAATTAAGAAATGTGGCTAACTAGGGAACTAAAATATTGATTATGAAATGCAATAATTAATATCGCAATACCGAATGTTTAGTTTTAGATGCAAAAAAAGTATGGGGAAACTTTCCAAATGCCCTTTTCACACCTAAAATTGTTACAACATCAAATTCAGTGTTACAAAAAATTGCAATTCATTTTAATTTTTTTATTCTAGTTCGCTAGTTAGCCACATTTCTTATTTCCAAACAGTAATATTGCGAAATTAATCAAAACAGCGAAATATTTGACATCTATTTGCGACGTTGCCCACTTTCAGATTAAACGCTCTCAATTACATTCCGGAACACATTTGAAAAGACGACGTGATTTTCAGTATAGTTAATTTACTTAATTATTTGGTTGTTAAGTAATAATTATGTTTTATCTATAAAGTAACCAAGACAAGTAATTAAAAAAATATATATTTAAAAAACAAAAAACCCGACTGGAAAAACACATAGATATATAGATTATATTGCTTGTTTTTTTCTTTTCAGTTATGTGTATTTTTTATTTCAAGCTTTTTAGTTTGATTAAAATAATATATATTGACTCATTACTAGCTTTTATTTGATACGAATAATGTAGTTTTTTTTTTAAACTTAGCCCTTTTTTTTGTATTTGCAGATGCAATATATAAATATTATATAGCGGCTAATATTATATACGGGAGTGTCATAGGCTATATCATAGCCTATGACACTCCCACAATTAAGACGAATCTAACGACACCTCACATGTTAAAATCCATCAAGCCGTTTAGGCTACAGAGCGTGCCAAAGAAATAGACATACATACATACTCTCAAAAAACATTACCCTCCTTCTGGGGCAGTCGGGTAAAAACAACTTACAATCTGAGCCATTTTTATGATCCAAACGAAACAAGAGATCAAGTACTCTCATCTTGCACGTTTATGCACTGCATCATAAAATGTTGTCAAAACAAAGATAAGACTACTGTGGCGTGTATCAAGTTGCATGTTGTTATTAAATAATAATATGTACGTAGGTATTTTATAAATAAATGCTATGGAAAAGAACATAAAATTAGAAAATACATCAATATACCACTACGCAGGATCGTAGGGAAAAGCCTACGAACTAGGCTACGCCGCGCTACGGGCTACGAACCGTAGACCATCGTCTACGAAGGTCTACGCTTTGCGTAGTGCTTACAACAAGGCTTCTAGCGTTTTATGTAACTAGATACTTATCGAGCAAATCGAATTATTTAAATTAATTATTATTTATTTAAGCTGAATTCTATAGAATTAAAGTCAATAAATGAATAAACTGTTATCACTAATCAGCAACGTCACCTAGCATTTTAATAAAAGTAATATTTTGTTAACAGTGGAAAAGGTTCAAGCACAAAGGCCGATGAGTATACCGAAGCTGGAGGTGGTGCAGAGAGTGGCCGCCATACCCATCGTGGGGTCCGGCATCGAAGTCACTGAGAAGGTGTACCACAGGATCAGGGTAAATATTGGTTTTAATCATGTTTCTTGTATCTATCGCATACAATAATCTCTCTTTAAAATATACATTTCCACTGCTTGCACACATCCCTTGCCCTTTCCTAGCTAATCATAAACCCTTTATACTGAGTCATTACAACAGGCATTTAAATTTTGAAGTCTACGGTTGATAAAAATTTAGTTCAGCCACATGCCTTTTCCCAGCAAGTGTGGTCGGATACTTTCGTGGTTGAGTTAATGTGGTGAAAATTAAAATATACAGAACAGGACATTTGATTTGGGATGTATTTTGACGTTGAGTTAGTATAGGGTTTACCCTATACTCACCACATTAACTCAACGTCAAAATACATCCCAAATCAAATGTCCTGTTCTGTATATTTTAATTTTCACAGTATAGGGTAAACCCTATACTCACCACATTAACTCAACGTCAAAATACATCCCAAATCAAATGTCCTGTTCTGTATATTTTAATTTTTATCAAATTTTTTGTTTTTATTATTAATTATCTAATTCTAATTTAATTTAATTACCTTTTTGCATGGAACATCATTCCATTCTGTATCTGGAGAAGGGCGTTAGCTGCGCTACAGTTTATACTTTTGCAGCTATCATCGTTTTACTTGTAATTAGTCTTGGGTTATTGTTCCAAAATAAACTTTTTATTATTATTATATTATTTTAGAAACATAACTGTCGAAATGTGACGTATTTTTTTGTGTTTGTGTTCTTTCTTTGCGTCATGTTTACCGCAAATAAAAGTGTTTTATTTTTTCATTCTAAATAACATTATCCTCCAACAGGAGTCAAACCCATTGATCCGCTGGTACTTGTCCCTTGGGGAGAAGTCATTAGCCACTGGTGTACAACTGGCCTTGCCAGCAGTGCTGCTGTTCGAGACTCCCATTCACCAGCTCGACAAGTTCCTCTGCATGTCGCTGGATGTCGTGGAGAAGACCGTGCCGTCCATCAATCTGCCGCCGCAAGCAGTATGTATTTGAAAAACACAAATAATTGGGACGCGATTTCGGAATAACCGAATATTTCGGTGGTTTCGGTACATCGTTAGAGTAAGTTTTATAAGCTTAAGCGTTCTGTCTTAAGACTAAATATCTGGATGACCGAGCATTGCTCGGTTGTTTTTTAACTACGTTTTCTAATAATGAAACCTAGCTAGATCGATTTATCGCCCCCGAAACGCCCTGCATACTAAATTTCATGAAAATCGTTGGAGCCAATTCCGAGATTCAGATTATAAATATACAAGAATTGCTCGTTTAAAGGTATTAGATAACGAAAAAAGGAAAGGATTATTCATAGAAAACTGTATCACCGACACCTACGTCCTAAACGAACACCATAAAAGCCTTTATGATAAGGTTTGGTTTGGAAGTACTTATATCTGACGACACCTACTATTAGCTACTTAGAGAGGTGGCAGTGGCAATTTCAACGCATTACGAAAGTTTTATCACTGCTAAGTACTAAACCCTAATTACTACAAAGGAAGTACCTGTACTTCCCCAGAGTTTTTTAATTTTAATTTTTTATCATGTTGATACAATTGTGAATTAGTTGTGGGTCACAACTCCATAGATTCAATTTTATCTCTACTTAATTAGGATGCTGTGAGAATTGATGTCCAGTTACAAATATTGCATTCGTTAATTACTACAACATTTATATTAAAAGTTATCGCCGCCAGTTTAGGTCATCTAAGTTCATGGTATTATAAACTTTAACGTCCGGGTAAAAAGTGTTTAGTTATGACTTACAATTCGATGTGTTCCTTTTAGGATGTGATAGTGTGACCCCTTTGCAACGATTAAGCACTTGGATTTTCTCGAAACCCATACGTTTTCGCCTAGGCTACATGGGGTGCTTAATTGTTCACACTATCACGTCCAGCACCCTAAATTACGTAACACACTTCAGTCACAATCGCTAGAGTTTTGAAGGATATTGCTAAACCATTGCTTCATAAGTTTGAAAAATTCGTCTGCTCAACAACGTAAACAACGCAATGAACGTAGGTGAACTGTCAAAATAAAACCCATTGCGATCAATTGTCATTATATGTGAGTTACGCAATTAGCCCGCTGGAAAGAATACGTGGAATTACAATTCACCCCTGTATTCATATTTATAAGTAAAACCTATAGATAGCGTTAAAGCGATACTTATAAAAAATTGGTTGTCTGTAAAGTCGGTTTACGGACGATAATTTACGTGATAACGTCACAAGCCGAACGCTTAGGCCAATCGTGCCTCTCTATCGCTTGTTCCGCGTTCTCGCTTGCACGCTCGGCTCAGGCGGAACGTGACACTTTTTCGTGCGTGCAGCCGGCGTTCATCGATTTATAAGACGTTATCACGTCAAATGTTTCAAGCTCATTTCTTAATATGATCTTAATTAAGAATGTACCTAATTAGTTATTTATAGTCAGGAGTGATCTAGTACCAAAGTCTGGATTTTGAATAGACCATGCCCGGTTTTTTTGTTCTTTATTTACTACAATCTGTCTCCTTCGTGGGACATTCAGAAGTATGTTGGTTGGTGCTATCGCTGGCTCGCTCAGTATGTGACCTGTGTCAAAAAGCATGTACAAAAGTTCAAAGACTACCATCGATATCTTTCATTGTCAAAACATAGTCATAACATAACACTGGTTTTTTCGTGCCTTAAGGATACACTAGTCGGTCATTCTTCCATACAAACGTAGTACCTATGGTGATTACTCGTCTGTTTGACGATGTACGTTCAAACCTAAGAATTAAATCAATTTGCCTTGTCATTGTCTAGCCCTGTATGGAAGCAGAATTGAGACAAAGTATTGGTTTGGAAGTTATGAGCGTCCAAAATTCCATATTTCAACACTAATTTTAACTCATTTTTGGACCTAAATGAATAACTTATATGGTATGAAAATGGCAAAATAAAAACCGTACAGGAATAGATAATTAATTTTAATAATTTTTTTTATAATATCTATACGGTGCCCAAAGGTCTGTTCATGAAATTTTACGCGCTCGTTTTCGTTAAATCATCACTGGCCTGCAAAACTAAGTACTACACTTTTAAAATTTAATTTTTTTCTAAACTGTAGAAGTTAGAGATTTAAAATAAAAAACGTTTTATAGCAATTTTGATCAGGTTTCTTTGAAACTATAGTAAAGTGTACATTAGTAACATTTTTGAATCTAAAACAAGATAAAACAATAAAAATGGCAATTTTTAGCCTAGTGTCATAAAACTCAATTAACATTTACAAGAATGTTTTACATGTTATTTATTTTTTAATAACTGGTATTGCCTCCTCGGGCTCTGCTTACAGCTTCGAGTCGATTTAGCATGCTGAACACGAGGTTTCGGAGACGATGTTGGGGAATATTCTCCCATTCTTCTATCAGGGCCTGTTTTAGTGCCCTGAGGGTGCTTGGTGGTGGTCTGCGGCTTCTGACTAACCTCCCTAGCTCATCCCAGGCGTGATCAATTGGGTTGAGATCAGGACTTCTTGATGGCCAAGCCATCACGCTGATACCAACCTCCTGAATATACTCTTGCACGACCCGAGCCGTGTGTGGCCGGGCATTATCATGCATTAGCATCGATCCACCACCCATATTTACTAAATACGGCCCTGCATACTCATTGAGGATCTCCTGGGCATATCTTTCCCCAGTCAGAGTGCCATTTTCTATGGCCACTAACTCTGTACGACCTTCTGAAGATATGCCAGCCCATACATGTACACTGCCTCCACCGTACTGGGCTCTTTCTGAGAAGCAGGATTGAAGGTATCGCTCACCAGGTCGCCTGTAGACACTTCGCCTTCCATCAGAAGTGTAAAGTGAGAATCGAGACTCATCTGTAAACAAAATTCTTGACCATTCTTCTTGATCCCACTGTATGTGTTCACGGGCGTATCGCAGTCTCGCTACTCGATGCTCTCTCTCTAGTTTGGGGCCACTCGCTGGTCTTCGGGGTTTCAGGTTTGCTTCAGCCAGTCTTCTTCTCACTGTACTGTCACTAATGTAGTCCCTTCGGGTCTGAAGAAGCTGTTGCTGGACTTCAACTGCATTTAGGTGGCGATTTCTCAACACAGTGGAAACAATATAACGGTCTTCTCGGGCACTAGTACACCTGGGTCTGCCATTACCAGGTCTCCTCAAATGGTTTTCAGTCTCTTCGTACCTTCGCTTCATCTTCTGGACCGTTCGTAACGTCACACCCACCATTCTTGCAGTACGACGCATACTGATGCCTAGTTCCAGAAAAGTCATGATCCTAGCACATTCTTCAGGTGAAAGAGGCATGATAAATAAGTTTATGTGCTGTTGTCTAACTTAGCTTTTGTAACAAGACTCATCGACCAAAAAAAAATTGAAAACAAAAATGGAAACAAAAAATGAATGGTAAAATTGTAATTCGAAAAGGATTATTTTGATTTTAAAGTCTTTTTCAGCCATTTCTTAAAATAAGTTTACCGACTATGAAGTTTTTATGTACAAAATTAAATTATTTATCGAATCCTTTTGGTTTCGAAAGTATATCTTGTGTACTTAAAAAGTTATTGCAATTTTAAAAGTGTGATACTTAGTTTTGCAGGCCAGTGTATTTCACTAAATAAATAATAACTTGACTATATAGCATGCATATTAGCTACGCTATCAACGAGTTCGAGCCGTCGACTAGTGCAACCTTAAGTACCGACAGTGTTTCCCATTACACATCATCAGTTACTATTACGCCATATTCTTTGCAAACAGATGTACTCCGAGACCCGCCGGTTCGTTCTGCGCCGCGCTAGCTCGGTGAACCAACTGGCCACAGCTGTGCTGGACTCTCGGGTCACGGCCGTCACTGCCACGGCGCTGGAACGCGCCCTGACCACAGCTGATAAGTACGTGGACAAGTACCTGCCCCCCGATCAGCAGGATGCTTCTGACGGTAAGTGTTACTGGCAGGCAATGAGACATAGTGGAGCAGTAGGTAAGTACGGTAGTGGTTGTAGCAAAGAGGTTTTTGTGAAATAGTTTGACGGAAACTGTAGAGCCACCATACCTGTTTGTGCTGTCCAGCACTACTGTGTGACGGTTTAAGGTACATTAACAACGCGGTTGTAAAAACCACTTTCCATCAGATAAGCTGCCTATTTAGTCAGTGTTGATATTCCACAAAATATCAAATAACGTTGACAGGCTGTTTTGGTTTGTTCTAGAAAGTTGTCTTCTTACCGAACTCTCAAATCAAAATACTATAGGTAGCAGGGGCGTAGCTACCGCCGTATCTGCCGTATCAACTATACGGGGCCCCCGGGCCACGGGGGCCACCGACGTACGTAAGCAAAAATTTATAAAAACTTCGCAAATTCATCATCAGCTATAAATGATTTAATAAATCAGTTTGCCGAAAAAAAGACAAGGAGAGTGTATATTTAATTTGAATTTTATGCAAACATTTTTTTTTTGTTTTGTGAGAAATTTTTACCCTTCATAAGGACCCCCAAACCAATTTTTATACGGGGCCCCGCCAAGGCACGCTACGCCACTGATTGGTAGGTAGGTACTAGCGAACATTAACTTGGTAGTAGGTAGACATCGTCGTTATCACTAGCATGCAGATTGCAGTGCATAATTCTCACAAACAGGTAAATTCCGTAAGTTGCCAAAATAGACGTTATTCATTGTTGTTATATTCCTTAAGCCCTCGTTATCGTAATATGGCCACTTATTTGTGATTAGATTAATAACTTTGATACAGGAATCGAGATTGGGCCGATAGCCTCGAAACAAAGTTTTGATTAAATAAATAGTTGAATGATCTCATAATTTCCTTTGTTTAATCTTTGAGGATAAAAAAAACCTGTCAAAAGTTCACTATCTTTCTTTTAAAACCTTATTTTTTAATTTAAGGAAGTCCTAACTCTTAGGTACTTAAAAGAAACCAGTGATTGAACTTCTTCGGATTCGTAATAGAACCAACCATCTACTAAAACCGGTTGCAGTTGAACTTAACCATATAATTATAATTAGAACATTACTCAGAAATCATACACAACATAAATAACAGGCTTATACAACGTAATGACAAGTACCGGTTCCAATTGAGTGCATTCACGGCAGTATCCAGACAGCTCTAAACTATCGGTCACAAGGTTACTTGATAACTTCAGTCTGAACCCAGTCTGGACACCTAATTAACGGAAGCACTTATATCACCTATTGTCCTTCTATAATTAGTCCATATTCCTAAGTAATAAAGACTATATTATCAGTCCAGCTCCTAATTAATGAACAAGTAGGTAATAACTGTTATCTGTCTGGAACCGGTGACAAATTAGATGTGATATCACCGCACTGGACTCTGCGCCCATTCATGTGCAGTTAATGATTAATAAGAATAATGTAGGATCTGTTTTAGGAGGTCAATTAGCTACTGTCGCTGGGTCTCGTTGTCTCTACTCCTTATGTAGGAAAATAATAAGTAGGTACTTAATATGGCCCTTTTTTCACTACCTAAGCGTGACCAGCAACCGTTCCAATGGTGAATCTACTCGAGGTTGTTTATAAGGTCCGTTCAATTAGGTATTCTAGTTTCCTTATAAGACCGATGGCAAAATTAAACAGCCAGTTCATTTTCAAATCGAAATTTAGGTACCTTAAAACTTCAATTTATCTACCAAACTCCCCAAAGCCATGGGTATCGGCGTTGGGGCATACAGTGCTTCAAGGATATTTTAGCGCTTGAACGATATTGACAAGGGGGCGTTGAAAAATAGACATGAAATTCGTTTTTGAAATTGTAAATTCTACATATAACTACAATAGATTAAAAACAAGATGGCGGCGTAAGTTCCGATTTTGGCCACGCGCCAAAAGAGCCTTGTATCGCTATAACGTCGTGTCCTTACCATAGTGGTGATCATAGTGACGAGCGCGGACGCGGTGGACGGCGGCGACAGCGGGCGCGCGCGCGCCGAGCGGGCCGTGCAGCACGGCGCGCGCCTGCGCAGGAAGCTCACGCGTCGTC
The DNA here is from genome assembly GCA_949152395.1 of Agrochola litura. Taxonomy (NCBI): domain Eukaryota; kingdom Metazoa; phylum Arthropoda; class Insecta; order Lepidoptera; family Noctuidae; genus Agrochola; species Agrochola litura. Next base: position 31,342,990 of record OX424490.1, on the reverse strand, counting down.
TCACGCGCCAGGCGCTGGCGGAGGCCAAGGCTATCAAGGAACAGATCCACGTGCTGGCTTATGTTGTGGAATTGGTGAGTTTTGTTTATGCAAATAGCTATAGGAGTAGTATTTTATTCTTTTAAATATCTTCAAAACCCAGGTGAATTTGTTGTCTTAAAAGCTTGGAATTTGACTTGACCTCCAAAGACTAAATAACTTTTTATCATCACCAACCTAACTCAGGTCTCTGGTCGGCTCTTTTAGGGTGTTTTCGTCGCCAAATACTTAGCCCCTTGACTGTCACGAGCTCTCCTGGAGATCGATAACAATTAAAATTTGTGTCTCATTGATGACAGTTGAGCTCTTGAATGGTTTTTTATCAAGAGAGGGTTTTAGAATAGCTGACTGATATGTTATGATCTATTCTTAAAATTCTAGGTATCGTACTACCTATACAAAAAACTTTAGGGAAAAACAAACTTCATTTCTAAATTCTAACACAGGTTGCGACAGACCCCGCCCTCGCTTGGAAGAAGGCTAAGGAGCTATTCGCGACCCTGAGCGCTGCGGAACCAGAGAACCAGGCTCGACCTGCCACACTAGAGGAGCTGGTGGTGCTACTGACCAGGGAGACAGCCAGGAAGATGGTCCACCTCATCCACTACTCACAAAACGATCTACCCAAGTAAGTGTCATGGCTAACAAGCTGTTCTAGAGCAGGTACCAGAGAAAAAGTCCCGACTTGCCACCCTGGAGCTGGTGGTGCTGTTGACCAGGGGGACAGCCAGGAAGATGGTCCACCTCATTCACTATACGCAAAACGAGCTGCCCAAGTAAGTTTTCATGGTTAAGGAGCTGTTCTTGAACCGAATTCAGAGAACAAGTCCCAACCTGCCACCCTGGAGGAGCTGGTGTTACTGCTGACCAGGGAATCTGCCAAGAAGATGGTCCACGTCATCCAATACACGCAAAACGAGGTGCCCAAGTAAGTTTTCATTGCTTGGGAGCTGTTCTTGAACCGGAGCCAGAGAACAAAAAGAAGTCAAGACTACCAGTCTTGACTTGTGCCACACACCATTGTGCGTGTAGAAGATGAGGTGGACCATTTGCCCAAGTACGTGTGCTGCTTCCACAAACGGCGATTCTTCAATACACAATGGCGGTGTAGTCATTAGGTGAAAGTGGGACAACCTTGCTGACTTGATTATCTTTTTATTACGGCATAGCTCGGAAGAGAAGGATCTAGAATACTTCCTTCTGAAATATAAATTGCTTAAAAAATTTAATAATATGTTTACTTTGTCCTAGCAACGTTCGTCAAGCGATGGCACTTATCACAAAAACCCTGAATACTGCAACCGAGGCTCTCATGAAGGTAAGATAAATTAAAACAATATATTTCCCACAATGATATCATACCTGAATAACCTATTAAAACTGTATTGTTAGTTTTGGGGTTGCAAATGCCATTACTCAGCCTGGAGGCCCTGGATACGTCCCCGGGTCTGGCAAACTATCATTAGGTTTTTGGATTAAGAAATGTTTAGTAGGTAACGACTTGAAGTCTGGATTTTTGCCCGGCTTAAAGCATTAAGGTTGAACTAGTCGCGGGCTTGAACTCACTTGTGGGTGTGGCCAAAAAGTACGCTGTCTCACCTTGCATCGTGTCCGACAGAGACGTATCACTGATAAGCAGTTAGACGCTAGTCTGCATGCACAATGTCTAGTTCGCACACACACTAACACCGTTTCCAACTATTTACGTGAAACGAGTGCGTAAAAAATTACGAAAAGTCCTTTGGAAAATCGAGTTTTACGAAAAAACCATTACAAATAAAATTTATTGAACTCTTCGATAAATTGAGCTTTGTTGGTGCCGACTTTGTTTTGGAGATTTTACACTTCTTTTATTACTTATTTACGCCCAATGTTGCGTTAAAATTAGCAATAAAAACGAACCTTTGTTGGCTCCTAACTTTTCAATGGGTTTTTATTTTACTATTCTGTTTAAAACTTTGGATGTACAGATGCCAGCACATCAAGCTACCCGAAACTGTCAAATATTCCCAATCAACTTTGAACCTTATGCTTCAGTGATAAAGTTGAAAATCTATTAAATAAATTTGACAGATTGTAGTAGCTTGATGTGCTGGCGTCTGTACAACGTGAAACAGTGGAGGAATACCCCCCGAAATTTGTACCTATGGAAAAAATATCGACTAGTGCAATCTTAAACTCGTCCCTTATGGACCGATCTTACCTACACATAATTGACGAAATGAAAGGGTTCTGAAACCCTTTATATAGGTATTACTAATACGATGCCTTGAATTGATGTCTAAACTTTAGAATGTCCTTACATGAACTGTTGGGGATTTAGTTTCCAAACATTAAACAAAGTGTTTTTTTTTTTACTTAAACAACTTTACAATATTCGGTTTGAGCTACAATAAAATGAAAATTTGAATTTTTCAATAGTAAGTACTAGTCTTTCTGAAATCAACTGAATTTACACTAACGTAAAGTAGAAATTCGTTTAAGTGGAAATAACATCAAATTGGAAACTAGGATGTGAATAGACTGTAGGTAATTTGTTCTGGTGTCATTCGCAGACTGTGCCCGTTGAGATTGCATTGTCTGAGGTGAAGGAGTGGCGCAGCAAGTTGGAGAATCTGCTGCAACACCTGCAAACGGCTTCCAAAACATACTTGGTAAGATCTTGGTAGCTATGTCTGATTGAACAATTTACCACCTCAGCCTAAATAATTACCGGATTTTTGTTTTGACGTGATAAGTTACTAATAGAGGTATTATTGTAAATTGAGTATTATTGGTATTATTGAATTGTCGTAAATTGAGTAAAATACTAGTTTCTCTGACGGTTGGTGGCTGTTTAGAGAGATAGAAAGAAAGGCATGGGCATTCCTAAAGGAAACAATAATGTCTTGAATGGAGATAATTTTATTTTACAGTTCATCCCAGTTTGCAGATGTCGTTCATAGATGGCGCTTCAAAACTTCAAGCTACGTTTACATCAACTTTTTTAATAGATGGCGTTATTCAAAATATAATTATATTTACCCTCTTTTTCAGGAACATTTGGCCATCTTCCTGGCGGGAAATGAAGAACGTGAAAAGATCGCGCCGCGGTCCACGTACGAACAACGAGATGACTCAGCTATCAATGGACTCAACTAACATTTTAAATTAGAATTAGTAATTAATTATATTGATAATCCGTGTCTAATACTCTGCTAGATCTGTTATTGCTATCGTCAGTCTAGTGGATTTAAAAGTAAGGTTCATACCTGCTCATGGCATTTCTATGGCAGTGACAGAAGATACCTAATAATTATCGCGCGGCCTTAAATACAACGTGTCAAATAACACTCGATTTTTATATATATTTACAAACATTAAGATGTAACTTGAGTTTAAATTGTTTAGCGTAGACAGAAAATAATTCAAGTAATAATTTAGGTACCTACCTACATATATATCGCTGTTCTTGAGCTGTTTACTATCAGTTAACAAGAGGTAGCCAAAACGATTGGTGATCGAACCATGTTGTTATTACTAACATGGTTTGTCACATGCTGACCCGAAAGACGTCCTGTCCGAATTTCAATAGTTTGTACAAAAAATCCATAGAAAAAACCATTTTCCAGCCGTTCTCAAGCGATATGCTTACCAACGAACAGCATTTAATTTTTAGGGTTCCGTAGTAAACAAGGAACCCATATAGTTTCGTTTCGAAGAGTGCTCTGGTTGAATGGCTCTTTGGTTTGGATTATTATGCAACTGAGGAATTACTAACTCATCCAAAATAGTCCATCCCTCTAACTTCCCGACACATAATAATAAGCTCAAGCATTTTTATTTATTTTTGGCATTTAATTCTTTTTTTTTTGTTTTGTTTTATATTGTTTAAAACTCTGAGTCTATATGTTTTGTTATGCCCTATCCCTTCACTTTTACTAACTAATTGATTATGTTCACATACCGTGTGGTGGGACCCTGGTGATCTGCGACACAGGTATTCCTAGTGCAGACACCAGTCTCTCACAAACTATTGTCACTGTTTTTCAAGTCTGTCTAAATTATAAGATGCCATTGTTTGTGAAGAGAAAATAAATTATTTGAATTTGAATTTGTCATGTCCGTCTGTCTGTCTGTTCGCGGTCTAGCTCCAAGACTCTTAACACTAGAAAGCTGTAATTTGGCATGGGTATATATATTAATTACGCTAACAAAATGGTAAAACGAAATTATGAAAAAAAAAATTTTTTTAGTGTATCTCCCCTACACGTTAAGTGACTTTTTTTTTTTTTTGTTCTATCCCTTTGTGTGGGGCATCATTAGAAAGGTCCTTCAAAAATAGAGTAGTAGAGTATGTCCAAACCATTTTTGGATTCAGGGATCCGTTTGCGAAATATTAAGCTTTAAAGTAATAGTTTTTGTTAGAGTCAAGTGTCCCCCCCCCTGCCAGCTAAATGGTCGGTTTTGGATGTGTGAAAAAGATCATAGCAGTAGTTTATATAACAAAATTAAAGGAAAAACTATCACAGCTAAGTAGACTGTACAAGTTAACGAGTAATAATCAACCAACTTTTAAGTTAAGTTTGTTTTTGGGATAAATTCATCCCAACTACGAAACCCTTCATTGTATGGGGTCCGACACGCACTTGGCCGGTTTTTATTTTTATGTAGGTATAGGGAGCATGAAGTCAGTCTTATGCAATAGTTGATGCAGATCTATTACATATTTTTAATTTTAAGTGTGTACTGATTATGTAAAATAACTGACATAAATTGTTTTTGTCGATATTTTCATGGGCTCATGAATGCGTAAAATTTTGTTAAAATATATTTTATACCCCTTCACATCTTTTTATTTCTTGATCCTAAAGTCGTTCCGACCCTGTATGCAGGAGTTGTAGTCAACGCAAACGCGCCCTGCAACCTTATTGAATGTACCTATTTTGCCGAAGCCTACCATTCTCTAAAGCCCAGTACACGTACCTACACGGCGAGCCATTGGCCGAGCGCGCTCGGTCAACAGGCTCGCCCAACCAGTCCCCCCGGGGCGTTTGGAACTTAATCAATAGCAATGGGTTGCCGCTCGCTCACTTTCGTCTACAGCAGATTCACGTATATTCGCGACAAATATCGCTACAATTTGGCAAATTATTTAAACCTGGTATCATTTTAGAGCAGGAAACCCTTTATTGACGTGACGTGGCACTCAATCAGCCAATCAGGAATTGAGTAGTGCATGACATATTAAAGTAGCCAATCAGAAACCAGAATAGCGCCTAGAAGGAACGAAACACTTTCGAGAATTTTGCCATCCCTTTCCCTCTAATGCTATCCCATAAGGCTCTCCCGCTCTAAACAGCTGTTTATAGATATAATTTCGCGAAATTTGTAGAATGAAAATTATAGCGTTTAACGGTAGTCCCATAAGGCCGTCTTAATCGAACACTCTCGAGTGTTAGTGGCGGGGTGGCGTCGCGATTACTCGCGATTCGCGAAAGTTCGCTGCAGAGTATTTAAAGCGAGTTACGTTCTGCGGCAAGCATACAGTAACAGATCTGCAGTCAGAATAACAGTATAGCAGTACAGTGAATGGTGACGGTTTGAAAATAGTAATCGGAAGGTGGAAACTTGGAAAGTGAAGTACTAAATAGTTTGATAGTGTGGTGAAGTGCTGAATAGTGTTTTATTCGTACAGTATCCGTTTTGTTCAACAGTTTCGTGTCGTGAGGTCGTAACGTGACGTTCCGCTTTCGTTTCATCGTAATAGTGTCGCCAGAAGTGCTGAATAATGTTATATTCGTCCAGTATAATTTTCAATAGTTTTGTGTAGTGCAGAAATAAACGTAGCCGGCAACGCACAACTTGTTAACTATTTTCTAGAATGAAGAGAACAATAGACAGCTATTTTCGAACCACACCGGCGGCGGCACCTACTAAAAAATAGAAAGAAGAATGTGAAGTTGGACCATACGTTAAACCTAATGAACCGCACGTGCTAAATACAGATTCTGGGTCGTCTAGTCTGAAACCATCTGCTAAAGGAGAAAGGCACTAATAAACAATGGGAACAGAAATATAGTTAGCTAGTTTACGATACTGAAAGTGGAGGTGCATTTTGTAAACTATGCCAAATTTTTATGAAAAATGAGCCAAAAGTTTTGCAGAAGACAGGTGGGGTATTCATAACAGTTCCATTCAAATTATTCAAAAAGGCTTTAGGAAAGGACGGAAAATTACAGAAGCATGAGCATTCATCAGCTCATACTATAAGTGTAGAAATGGAAAATCTCAGAAGGCAGGCCATGAAAAAACCCATTCATGCTCAAATTATTCAACAGAGGGAAAAAGAGTTGAATAGGAAGGGCTAAAAAATACTTTTGAGAGATTTGTATTTGTTAATAAAGGAAGAAATAGATCACACTACTAAATACGAGAGTTTGATTGAAAGTATTCTTGACAAAATGAATGGCAAATTTAAACCATGGAGACATGCGCTAAGTGAGCGGTCTAATAATAGTAGTAAGGAAACAGCTTGTGCACTACTAGAATGTGTGGGTGAAGTTTTAAGAGATGAGTTGAAGGAAACATTAAAAAACAAGAAGTTCTCCATTTTAGCTGATGAAAGTACTTCTTTAAGAAACGAAATGGAGCTAAGTATGATGTTCAGAGTAATGGAAGATAAAGGCCCTGTGGAAAAGTTCTTGGCAATTGTCAAAATAACATAACATAACATCACGCCTTGTTTCCCCTAAGGGTTGGGCAGAGGTGTCCCTATAGTAGGTACACCCACATTTCGCCAGTTATGTTTAAGTCCCATGTAATAGGGGGCGAGCCTATTGCCATCAACCGGGCACAAATCCAGACTCCGGTCTGCTACTCAGAAATTCCAGATAAAAAAACCCAATAACACTTTGCTCGACCCGGGAATCGAACCCAGGACCTTATGCTCAGCAGTAGCGCTTGCGACCACTAGACCAACGAGGCAGTCAAAATTAAAATCAAAATCAATGTCAAAATCTCCGATGGAAAGGCAGAAACTACCTATTGCAAATGCTATTGACAAGGAATTCACTGCTCTTAATTTAGATTACAACGATATATTGCTTTTGGATTTGATGGTGCTTCGAATATGGCTGGAAATGTTGGTGGTGTGAGAAGATCTATCAGAAAAGGCAAATAAAGAAGTTCTTTACATACACTGTAAAGCACATATATTGGCTCTGGCAGCAGCTTCCTGCAGAAATAAAAATAAAAAAGTTAAGAGGTTTTTCATGTTTTAAAAGACATATACAAGCTGTTTAGCAAGCAAAAGGAAAATATTCTACATGAAATTCAAGCAGTGATTAACGATCCCATTCTTAAGATTCAAGAATGTATTGAAGTAAGATGGTTATCACACTACAGGATAGTAAATGCTGTTTTTAGGACCCTTAAGTCAATTATAATGGCTTGTGAACATATTCACAAAGAAGGCGCAGAACTTGCATCACTGGAATCTTACTGGAAATAAGAAATAAGAGTTTCATCGTCACCTGTCACGTAATGAATGAACTTCTCAGTGCACTTTCTTACCTCAGCAATGCTTTGCAAAAGAAAGACTTACCTATATTTCGCCAAAGTAATTCCTCTAATTACCACCACAAAATTACACTTGCAAGATATAACAAAGCAGTGCGAAGATGTCAATAGCCCTCTGCAAATAAAAGTTCAGCTCGAAATAGAGAAATTAAAATCTGAAGTGCACCTGGTTGCTTATGAAAATACAACTGAAACATTTGTGAAAGCGTAATTAATGAAATAGAAGACAGATTCAATGACAAATCAATTGATATCATGACATTTTCAAGTAGTTTTGAGACCTTTCAATCATTTAGCTTTACACGACACAGAAGTAAGACAGTTTTATGTCAAATTTCCTACGCTTTAATGCGAAAAATGTGATAGCAGACCTTGAATCATTTAAATTTTACATCAAGTCAATGCTAGAAAGCGGAAAGTACAAGGAGACAGGTGAAAATCCAATCGCAAAAATCTTAGAAGCAGACTTAGGGTACTGCGAATTACAAAAATTTTAATATGAAATATGAAATCCTTCTTGTCATTCCCGTAACCACTGCCTCCGTCGAAATATCGTTTAGTACGATGAACAGAATATAAATAAGGCAATAAATTATATTTTTTCCCCTAAAATATGGCAAACCATACTGTGACATACGGCAGCTCAGATTTTTACGATAACAACACTGCTTCTGTCATTCATTTTTTCATTTGTCTGGCAGTTGTCACTTGTCACTGTCACTTGCGTTCGTTGCGTCCGTCCGGTTGCCAGTGGTGCCAACCTTGGGGTTTTCCCCCTAAAGGAGATGTCCGCTTTTTGTATGGAGGTTGGTTTTTTATTCCGAGAAAAATCTAACCAGCATCAAACTACACATAAATGAAAGCGACAAAAATATGGAACTAGGAACCACTGAAATAATATTTTTAGAACCCTCCATTTAAGAGAAAAATAATAAACTATTTAATGTTACTACATATATTTTATTTGTTGATGGCAACCCAAATAAAAGTCTTATTTGACAGATAATTCAATTCATCTGTCAATTATGACATTTGACACTGTCATATTTGACAGATAAATATAATTATCTGTCAAATATAACATAAAGTGTTGATTGACAGCCTCAACCTCATTCATCCCATTCATCCGTCTGATCGTCTGATCCGTCACACTGACACTGCCCATATAGTAAAAGTACTCTGTGACTGACACTTTCGCTCTTGCCTTTGTGTTATCCAGTGTTATCGTATTTTAATTTGTGCTTACCTCTCTTTGATTTACCTGATTTTACGGACTTGGCCTTTTCACAACGGATTCTTCTATTTTGCACATGATTAGGATACTGGTAGCTTATGAACCTTTAACCCTGACGACTTTACTTTTTCATAACGGTAATTTGATATTGCACGCGATTAGGACTTCGGCATTCGAATTTAAAACCCTGAATGTAAGTACTGTTCTGTATTCCTATTTAGCTCCATACGGGTTTTATTTGCACTATCTTTGCCACTTAAGTCCACAGTCTGCAACCATTAACTTCCTTTTCTATTTGCATTTCAGATTATTGTTACAGTAATGGCTCACTGCATGAATTGCAACATAGCAATACACGCTACTCAGCAGTATGAATATGACGCTTTAAGCATGAGCCCTGAGATAGTCTCAATAATTGAAGAATGGACTGCCCAAGAGGTAAGGTATTCTTTAACTTACATTGTTAGGTTTTTTTTATAATTTCTAGCTGGGGTTTTGCTAAAAAAGATTAAACAGTACTACTGCTTAAAGAAAATGTAGAAAAACGATATTGTGTTTTCAACAAATTATTTTGTTTTTAGGTAACTGATGGAGACCGCATTTGCCAAGAATGCATCAACCTTTTACTGACAGAATTAAATAACAGAAATGAGCACAACATTGGTGACCGACAGCTGGGTCATCAATCAGTATGTGTTTGTTGTGGCATTTCTATCTCAAGAAGAACAGGCAGGCGCTCTCGTCCCTTACTTGATGGTCATCCTGAGCAGGCTTATATAGCTAGCATCATCAACCCCCGTCAGGTAAATGAAAATTAACACATAACATAACACATCATGCCTTGTTTACCCGAAGGGTTGGGCAGAGATGTACCTGTAGCAGGTACACCCACATTTTGTCAGTTATGTTTAGTCCCATATAATAGGGGGCAAGCATATTGCCATCAACAGGACATAAATCCAGACTCCGGGCTGCTACTGATAAATTCTAGATAGAAAAACTTAATAACACTGCCCGACCCGGGAATCGAACCCAGGACCTCATACTCAGCAGTCAATTAAATATTTACTCATTTATACTTGATAATTATATCTCTGATTACTGGAACACACAATAAATGAAAACTTAATTTCAGATCCCTGCTAATGCTCAAGCATGTAATGCCTGCTGGCAAAGGGCTCATCACAATATTCACGAAGTGATGGAACCACCAAGACAGGCCCAAGTGATTGTTGAAAATGTTGAAAGTGAGTCTAGCTCTGTGGCTGAACCTGTAAGTGCACTCAGTTCAGAAATTGATATTGACAATGTAGTTCGAAATGAGAACAGGTATATTGAGTTAGATGGTTACAGCCGAACCCCGGATTCAGCAAATCATTGTTTTGTTCCTGAGTGTACAAATGTGGAACGTTTAAGAGTACCCATGTATCTTAAAAAACAAATATTAATGGACTATAAATTATATGTCTCACCGAATGCCCGAGTATGTGAAGAACATGCAAGTGTTTATAATTGGGAACTATTGAATGAATTTCAGTTCACAACACAATTTACCCTGACTCATATTGTAGAAATGTTAGATTTATTAAGAAAAAACAAAACTAACATTATTAATTTTGAAAATGTGGAAAATATGAACAACCAGATTTGTCGTTACTGGACAGGCTTGACTGTATTGAATTTTTTAACAATACTAAGCTGTATTAGTAATCAATTATCAGCTGTGTGTCGAAAACCAAAAACAGCTTTAGGATTATACCTCATGAAAATAAGAACTGGGGAGCCAATTAGACGAATTGCATCATTGATCTGCATAAATAAATCTGTAGCATGCACCTATATGAAAAAGGCACGTAACTGCATGAAAGAATTTTATGTACCAATACATTTAGGTGTCATTCATATTTCTCGAGCAAACCTGTCCAATAGGAATCTTTTAATCCCACAGGGTCTTTTTGGAACAGCAGAAAATAACCCCATAATTATATGCGATGGAACCTATATATACTTACAGAAATCGTCAAATTATCTGTTCCAAAAAAAATCATACAGCTTACATAAGTTTGCAAATCTTGTTAAGCCTTTTTTGCTGGTGGCCACCGATGGCCACATTATTGACATATTTGGTCCATACGCAGCCACAACATCTGATGCTACAATTATGCGACTGCTGTTCCAGAATGAAAATTCCAATTTAAGGCAATATTTTAGACATAATGATGTATTTATTCTTGACCGCGGTTTTAGAGATTCTATCCCATTGCTCACATCTTTGGGATATACTGTGTGTAAACCAGAGACCCTAAGTGTAGGGGAAACTCAATTATCGACCGAGAAAGCCAACAAATCACGACTAGTGACACTGTGCAGATGGGTTATTGAAGTTGTAAACGGTCGGTTTAAACGGGATTTTAAAATCTTTCGAAATAAATACTTTAATATAGGGTCTAGAAATCTTATGGATGATTTTAAAATAGCAGGAGCCATTTTAAACCATTTCCATCCCGTTTTGACTGACCGTCCTGATGCCCAAAATATACTGGAAAGAGCTAGTCAGAGAATGAACATGCCAAATGCTTTAGCTGAACATGTGATTGGGCATCAGCTTAATAGACGCCGAGCCAGTTTCGTCCAGATAACTGGTCAATTACCACAGCTGAATATGTTCCCCACTATGGACATGTCAGATTTAGTTTTATTTAGCTTAGGAATTTATCAAATTAAACAGGCTCGCTCTTATTATGGGGAACATATTCGGCCAAATGGTACTTTTACTGTAGAAGTAAGTGAAGATGTAGAATTGATAAACATTCCAGGCATTTCGTCATCACATGAGACAGCTTTGATCAGAGGACGAATAAAGTCACGCCACATAGGAAATAGAGTGTATTATACATACATTTTATTGAAAGTGGCAGAGGCTAGTTGGCAAAGTTGCATTTCTGAGTATTATTGCAGTTGCATAATTGGGAAAAGGACTGTTGGAAGCTGTGCTCATGTAATGACAATTGTCTGGTATCTTGGATGGGCTCGGCATCAAAATGATATATCTCCACCTGCTCAGTTTCTCGACAATATTTTAATAAGAGAAGACATTGAAAATGAAGAAAATCAATAAATGAATAATTAAAATTAAAAAAATCTTTTATTTCATAACAAAACTGTAACACTTGCGTCCAATTATAGCATATTAATTCAGTTTTTAAATACCTAGCATACCTAATTGTCGAATGGCTTTTCATTCACTTCCAATCTCGATTCTAAGTCATAAATAAGGAATTCTCCTACGTAATTAAAAAATGTTCTCGCTTAGTAGATACTATTATCATTTACTCCTGCTAAGCAACCCCTGTGGACTATGCTGAAACATGCCATTCTTGATAAACAGGGTCTTGGTAAAATATTGCAACTTGCACATGAACATTCGAAGTAGCCATAATCATATAGAGTGTGCTTTCAGTTTTGAAGGAATAATTTTATGCTACACTGATAATATACTATTTCATCTTATTTCCTAATGGTACTGTAAATAATATAATTAGATTAATGTTTTGTTTACATTGATGATTATATCCATTTGTCAAATATGACAAATAAATTGACGCATGGTACTGTCAATCAGTTGACAGTAATATGTGTCAATTTTGACAAGTTTACTATTTTTTGGGGTGTGTTCACTTTAATAACTTAGATAATTGGAAAGGTTCGTTCGTTTTAGGAGTAAATTAACACTAAAATAAAAAACGATTTTTCTCAAAATTAGAGGTATTTAAAAAAAATTGTTAAAGTTAAAACCACTAGTTTTTAGGATGTCTATCCAAATATATTTAACTTATCCTGGTTAGAATTATTGAATAATAAAAAACCATTTCCGGACATGTCCTTTAGGGGGAAGAAGTGTTAAAAGGGGGAATTTCAGGGGTAGACATTTTTTGGGGATATTTTTAGGGGCTTCAAACAAAACCTGCAATTTTAATTAACCAAACAATAGTAGGAATAGAATGACATCAAAAATGAAAAACTTTACGAACGTGGTCTATAATATGGGTGTTGTGTGTGAACCTACAACAAATTATCATAAAAGTCTTTAAGTAATTTAGCAAACTACATATAAACTATATGTAATATTGTATAGTTTTTAGGTACATACACTTTTATTTAAAAAATATTACAAACAATATTTGTATGCGTTTTATTTTATGAATGATGTGGGCAGTTGCGCACTACGTAAAAGTTTTAGTTTTTAATTTACTCTAGGGGTTTTTAGGGGAATTTAAAAAAATCTTGGGGGAAAATTTTGATAGGGGTTGGCAACACTGCTGGTTGCATCTGCGTCATTATTCCCGTGTTTAGAATGAAAATATTTTGTTTAAACTAAATCTGAGTGTTAAAATAATAGCAGAGTAGAGTTTATAAGGCAAAAATGCCTTCGATCGACGTGTTGCCTCCACCGGGGATGACTATGGAGCCGCCGTTGGAAGAGCCCCAAGCTCCCCCTGCACCAGTCATTGGCATCATTTATCCTCCGCCAGAAGTGAGGAGTATCCTTTGACATTAAACTATATCTACAAATTTAATTGCCGTTATGATTAGTAGAAATTTATTGTAATATTTGTATTGGGTATGGTTAACTCAGATTTTGCATCATAACCTTAAAATCGAACGGGTACATATTTGTTTGGTTTTCTTGTAAACCAACTCCTCTGCATTTTAGTTGTCGCTAATTATCTTGTTGCTAAGACGTAATTTACCTAAGTTTTAAAAAGCATGTTGTCATTAAGTTCTTGAAAAGTTGTGATCAAACATAATATTGAGTGTAAAACATATTTATTTAACACCTATCTTTTTCAGCAGCATTCTACAATCTGAAGAATAAACCTTGGAGTTTTGACTGCCACACATAGTTATGATTTCATCCTTGATAAATAGGTAACCTAGAATTCTTTTATCTATGAAATTCATTTTCAGGCTTTAAAATCAGAATTTCCTTAACATCGTTCTCTAGATATTGTGGACAAGACTGCAAGTTTCGTAGCTCGTAATGGGCCTGAGTTTGAGGCTCGAATCCGACAAAATGAACTTGGCAACCCAAAGTTCAACTTCCTCAACTCCGGGGATCCATACCATGCTTACTATCAGCATAAGGTCAAGGAGATCAGAGAGGGGAAAGGTAAGTTATTTTACTTATTTTTGTTAAAGAACGAAAGATTCATTCTAATGGTTCTGGTCACTCCCATAGATATAAGGAGATATGCCCAGTAGTTGAAAATGTATCGAAACCCAATGTCTCCAATTTGTCCCGACCACGTCGCCGCAACTACACATGCAAATCAGTAAACCTAATAGATACGAAGTTGCGCTCTCACTTGCAATTCATAAATCAGAACATACTACACAATCAATTATAAACCTTATGCCATCAACCACAGTGTGCATTTACAATGCACCGTACAACTTACTTACACGAAAATATTGTTGCACAGCACAACAATATTTTCGTGTAAGTAAGTTGTAAATACCATTTATTTTACATATTTATATAGTGATTACCTAAATCGAAAACTTATTGTTTGTCGCATTCATTATTGTGTTAAAATTTTTGGGAGTTCCTGAAATTATTATAAATAAAAAACGATTTACATATAATAAGATGATATAAATAAAGAAAAGGAACAAAAAAATAAATGTAAATCAATTCATTTCAACATTATGAGAAAATCTAAATGAGTATAAAACAAGATTTCACATCGGTCTTCCAACCTGGCTATAACTGTTGACAAATTGAAGAATAAACTTTCAAAGTAATATAAACTGGGTCACCAAGATACAGGCTGTGCCTAGTTTGGGACCCGCTGTCAAATCTAAGTCTTCTGTTAGTGAGAATTTCATACTATGCTACTTAGGTTGTTTATTTAAGAACTTTGTGTGAGCTAAATAAATGAATTTGAATTTGAAATTCATATGACAATTAGTGGATCTGCACAAGCACATCACTAGCTCATTGCAAGATACAGCGGCCGTACTATGCGATGCTACCTAAAGTATTGTTTTGTGATTTTTACATTACTTGTCCAGTCAGTAAGCGACATACTTAGGTAGTGGTTAAGAAATGTAGTTGCTGTAGAAATAGTACAGTCGCGGTGATATATGAAAACAAAAATAATGTAGTAAAGGCAAGAAATATGTAACGATTTGTTGTTTTTCATGATTTTCAAGACAAGTATAGTAAAATACTTGTCCTGTTAAATGATAAATGGTTCCATGATTCATAAAGATTTTAGTTTGGCTTTGATTTTTACAAGAAACCACTGAACAACACGGTATTCTTAAATGTTGTCACAATCGCCGTCGAAAGCGCACTAGTTCGCGGAGGCGGTCATTTGCCTATACCATGAGCATTTTGATTATGGCGCGCGGAGACAGATACGCCCCCATGCCACTTCACTTTTTTATAATTCTATGGTAACTCCCCAATCAATGGGTTTCACAACATGATACAATCTGTCATCCATATATGATAATAGCACCATTACTGTTAATTGATTGACTAAAATGATCATTGAGAATCCCATACTATTTAAAAAAATCCTACACTGATATATTTTGGGCAAACCAAAAATTAAAAAAAAAAAACTTCTTTTCAGCATATTTTCAGAACCGTTTTGGAATTTTATAATGATTTACTGCACCTTTATCAGCAGATCTTAAGAGTGTTTATTCTGAAAGTGGGCAACGTCGCAAATAGATGTTAAATATTTCACTGCTTTTATTAATTTGGCTATATGACTGTATGGAAATAAGAAATATGGCTAACTAGCGAACTAGAATATTAATTATGAATTTCAACTATAACACTGAATTTGATGTTGTAACCGTTTTAGGTGTAAAAAAGGCATTTGGAAAGATTCCAAATATTTTTTTTACATCTAAAACTAAATATTCGGTGTTACAATATTAATTATTGCATTTCATAATCAATATTTTAGTTCCCTAGTTAGCTACATTTCGTAATTTCAAACAGTAATATTGCTGCCAAATTAATCAACACAGGTAAATATTTGACAGCTATTTACGACGTTGCCAACTTTTAGGATAAACCCTCTTTATTACAAATAAATTACACTCTTGGGACATTTTTACTTGATACTCCACCAAAGTCCTCAATTTAACATAGTCTGATATAGCTTGTTAAACCAGTAGCTAAAGGTCAATTTATTCAATAAATAGGTCCAGATCCAGGTGCACCAGCCTTAATAGGGCTCCCAGCAATTCAGCGACCTGGTCTTGCGCCAGCCACCGCCCTTCGTCAACAGGAACTATTGAAAGCCGCAGCCCCCGCCGAGCCGCCCCCGCCCCGCGACCCCCCGCCAGAATTCGAGTTCATTGCAGACCCACCATCCATCTCGGCACTCGAGCTCGACATCGTCAAACTCACTGCTCAATTTGTTGCACGAAACGGACGACAGTTCCTTACAGACTTGATGAAGAAAGAGGAGAGAAACCACCAGTTTGACTTCCTTCGCCCGCAGCACTCGCTGTTCCAGTATTTCACGCGGCTTTTAGAACAGTACACGAAAGTACTCTTGCCCCCAAAGGAATTAGTTTCGAAGCTTGCTGCCGAAGTTCGCAGCGGTGTGTTAGAGCAAGCTCGCAGTAGAGCCGCCTGGCATTCGCACCAGGCGCGGCGTAAAGCGGCTGATGAAGCGAAGATCGAGAAGGAACGTCTAGCATACGCGTCTATAGACTGGCATGACTTCGTCGTCGTCGAAACTGTAGATTACCCAGCTGGGGAGCCCGGAGACTTCCCACCTCCCACCACACCTCTCGAAGTTGGAGCGCGAGTGTTAGCACAAGAGAGAGGAGAGGATATCACACATGGAAACGATGATGACGACACAGAGATGCAGTTGGAATCAGAGTCGGAATCAGAGACAGATGACGATCTAGCAGAGATGGAGGATCGTACCCAGCAACAACAGCGGCCAGACGACAACCGCGTGCAGGATATGGAGGAAGACAGCTCATCATCAGATGACGACGGTCCTTCAGATTCCGGACCGCGAGCGCCGGGCGATGAGGCGCCATTACCGCCGCGTCCAGACCGCGTGGTTGTCAAGAAATACGATCCGAAGCGCCAGAGACCTCAACCTGCTCCCGCGTCAGAAGAATGGCTGGTGTCGCCTATCACTGGAGAGAAGATACCTGCCAACAAGGTGGCGGACCACGTGCGCATCGGTCTGTTGGACCCGCGCTGGCTGGAGCAACGAGACCGCGCCGCCGCTGAGCGCACGGACAGGGATGAAGCTCTCGCGCCAGGAGCTGCAATTGAGGCTTCACTTAAACAGGTACTTAAATCTTTCATCATTATATAGCAAATAGAAAAAAAAAGAAAGAAAAAAAAAATGCCATACAGAGACTAATGTATTTATTTGTTTTTTAATCCGATATTAGCAACCCCGTGCAAAGCATGGGCTGCTTTGCACAGGTGCAATCTACTGATGTGGCAACATGTCAAAGCATCGAGATTTCTGTACTATAACTAAATCTAAATTAAATAATAATGTTTTACACACATAAACCTTCCGAAATAAATTCTCTCTCAGAATAAAATCCATCGTGTAGTTTAGAAGAACTAAGCGGTCACACGAAAATCAATTTTATTTTATACTATTTATAGATTAAAGGTACGTTTTCATAAACCAAATCTCATACCGGATTTTATTTAAAAATGTCGTCCAGTGTTTGTTTCACGTCATTACAATGGAAACCGTGAGCCATCTACTTACAACTGATAATATTTATTCCGTAGCTCGCCGAACGTCGTACGGATATCTTCGGTGTGGGCGACGAGGAGACGGCCATCGGTAAGAAGATCGGCGAGGAAGAGAGACGGCGCGACGATCGCGTCACGTGGGACGGACACACGTCCAGTGTGGAAGCCGCCACGAGGGCCGCGCGCGCGCACATCACGCTGGAGGACCAGATACAGCAGATACACAAGGTAATGTAATCTTCTTAGTGTGTCGATGGCCATCTAAATAGAGTCTCCCCAGAATTGGATTACGAGTTTAGCACCTTTAGTGGCGTCCATCAGTTCCTGTTACGTGCAGGCAACAGTTCACGCAGGACACGATGTTAAGAGCTCCATTGTTTGTTCAACAGCACCACATTTACACTCCGGGTTGGATATTTTTTTTGTAACAGTTCCTGTTAACGTAACTTCTTGACAAGCATGCATGATCAGCATGTGCAAATAAATATATTTAGTACTACACGCATTTAGTGACTTGTGTGTGGTGCAAGCGGGTCTTAATGAATTCCAGTTATACTTACCAGAAAAACGTAATTTTAACAATTAGCTGCAATCTGTAATTCCAGCAAATTGTTAAAACTATTTTTCATTTCAGTTTTTTTTTGTTTCATCATAATTCTGCAATTCATTAACAGGTCAAAGGTTTACTTCCCGACGAAGAAAAAGAGAAGATCGGGCCGAAGCCCGTGGGCGCGCCGGGCGCCGCGCGCGCCCCCCAGGGGCGCGTGGCCCCGGCGCCGCCCCCGCGCCCCCCGGCCGCGCCCCCCGCGCCCCCGGCGCCGCAGCCCGTGCTGCTGCAGCCGCTGCCGTCGCTGATGGTGTTGCCGCCGATGGCGCCACGACCGCCGTTGATACCGACGCCAGTTGGAGCTGTGACTGCGGTCGGTGGTGTAGGTCTGTATTCGTTTTATATTCGTAACAAAGCAAGAGAGAAGTGGAAGGAGAGGCCTTTGTCCAGAAGTGGGACAAAACAAATTAAAACATACTCACAATATTTTTGAACGACTTTTCTAACGACACCCCAAAGGAAGGGACAGACGAGAGAAAAAAAAAATCGCCACTTCACGTGTAGAGGTGGTACCCGAAAAAATGAAATCGTACATGATTTTATTTTACCACTGTCGGCGTGATTAATATGTATACTCATGCCAAATTACAGCTTTCTAGTACTAACAGTCTGAGATAAGCCGCGGACAGACACAGAGACGTACATGGCGACACTATAAGGGTTCCTTCCACTACGGAACCCTAAAAACCAGACTGACAAGTTTTGATATTGAATGCAGTGTATAATTTGATCCTGACCTGAAACATTTTATGATTTTTTAATGTCCTTGTGTGTTATGTGTGATAACTTGTGAACTCCACGATAGAAATATCACTTTCTTATTGAAGCCTTTATTTATATTACTAGCATTTCACCCGCGTAGTTCCCGTTCCCGTGGGAGTACGGGGATAAAATATAGCCTATGTTACTCGCTGATAATGTAGCTATCCATTGCTGAAAGAATTATTCAAATTGGTCCAGTAGTTTTTAAGTTTATTCGTTACATACAAAAATAAAAATCTTTCCTCTTTATCATATTAGTATAGATATAATTTATTTGATTAAATAAATAATAAATATATTCTTTATTGGCATAAAAAATGTGTACAAGCAAAGTGAAGCTCTGACTCCTGCGCTAGGTAAAAACATCTGTGTTACAGGGGCCAGTGTCTTCTCCCAATCAGTAAGTTCTGGATTTATGCAATAACATCATTTTAATTTACAAAAGTAATAAATTAGTTATTTTTTTTTTTTTTTTTTTACCTCTTTTACATATCTCGAGACCTTGAATGAGGCACCAACCGACGATTATCCCTGTTCGCGCTATGCAAGTGCACCCAAGGACAACCCCCGGTTGGTGCAGGACTATTGTAGGATATGGAAACAAAGATTTTGGATTATGGGTTTGGGTGGCTAAGTGAACTGGTTGTCTAGAGCTATGGAAAGACTATGGCCCCTGCCTGATCAATATTTTATATAAAAACGCAGGTAAAATGGCAAGGGGTGACTTGCACACTCAATAATGGGCTCCCGAAAACGGTCGCTAGCACAAAGTATCGTAGCGACGTAAATTTATTATTAACAAAAGTTATTAAATACATGATTAAAAAAGAGAAGTAAAAATTATGATACTCATAGAAAGAAAGAAATAATAAATACATTTTATTAGTTTGCACATAATACTATTATTACTAATACTTTATTACGATATCTTCTTGTATGACATTACTTATGGCTTGTGAACTGCTACATAAAAATGTCTTTCATATGCTAATATTGACTAATTAACACTTTTTTACTCTACAAGCATCGCCTATTCGAAATCCATTCTTCCCTGTACGGTTTTGTGTACCTACATATATTATAATAAAACCCGTTACCCGCCTAGCACAGTTGTTACGGGTTTTAACCGACTTCCAAAAAGGAGGAGGTTAAATGTCCGTCGCGTAGGTTTGTTTTTTATTTTTTTTTATTTATATATGTCCTCCAATTTCTCCGTCAATTGTGGACCGATTTTGAAAATTATTTTTTTGTTTGAAAGGGTATGTTCTCGAGGTGGTCCCATATAAATTTTATTAACTTTGCTTCGATAGTTTTTGAGTTAGCTTCAATAATACGTACTTTTTCCCACTTAGTATGTGGATATGATAAGTTCCTGTCACTGTTATTTACATAGCAGGTAGTAGTTTTCGAATTTGTGTGGGGTAGGTACCACAACTAAAAAGTGAAAAATAAAAACTTTTTACAAAAAAAAAAACAACCGACTTCCAAAAAACACTACAAAGTGAAAAATAACTTTAATTTCGGAAGTCGGTGACAAAAAACGAAAATTCAAAACCAAAGACTTCCGAAATTAAAGTTATTTTTCACTTTGTAGTGTTTTTTGGAAGTCGGTTGTTTTTTATTTGTAAAAAGTTTTTTAAAATATCGAGATTTCTTAAGTTTAATATTAACGTATAATACAATGAATTTATACCTTCCAGTATAAATTCGTTAAATGATTATGAAAACCGCATCAAAATCCGTTGCGCAATTTAGAAGAACAACGTGGTCACACAAACAGCCCCGAAAAGCGACTAGCTTATAATATGTATGGATTAAAAGGCAATAACAACATAAATTCGTGCAATTTCAGGAGCAGTGACTGCAGCCGGGTTCCCATTCGGCGCTGTGGCAGTAGAAGAGGACGACGGTCCTGCTGCCAAGCGCGCGCGCACAGAGGATGCGCTTGAACCGGAACACTCCTGGATAGCCCGGCACCCTGGACTCGCACCGCTACAGGTAAGTTACACTTTACACCCTTTATTTGACAAAAAAAAAAAAAAAATTCACACGGCTACATATCAAGCGATATATTTCCAGTATAAGCTGACCTCTCATTGTACGCAAATCCTATACAATGCGTGATCATCTTATATTGGAAATGTATAACTTGATATATATAGCCGTGTGTACCACCACCCTGTTAAAGCCTATAAAAAATCTTGTAAAGTTGAAAAATTGTCACCTGTCATCTGTTGGTTTTATTAAATAAGCCCCTAATCTACTTTTCCCCTAGTCTTTTCAGATTGAAGAGTTGCGACATGAACTAAAATTATATTTTTAAACTTAACACATTGCACGGGAAAGCCCAATCAAACTTGTGAATTACAAAGGAGTTTCAGTATCATTTAAAAAGTTATGAATTCTTGAACTGTTAAACAAATACCTACATAATATCACGAACAGGTACACAAACGTTCACATGGGTTCTAATCATTACTGTGCTCATTTATAAATAATGCTTTAAGTTAAGAGACATTTAAATGTCAAAAAATGTATAGTTACGCAGGCGGTAATCAGTACTTAGCTTTTTTTTTTTTCTGTATCTATCTATCCGTGACATCACTGTGGGCCCTATCAAAATACCAGCGTTGTGACATTTATTTTTTAAATGTCGCAGCTTATGCTGAGATAGGAGCCTTTTGGCATCGTACAGGACTTTCTGCTTTTGGTTTTTTACCTTTTTTTTATTTTATTTTATTTTTTATTAATGTTTTAAGGTGAAGGTGTTTAGTTTAATTTTTTATTCCCTGTGCGAGTCTCAATAAATACTTTTTCTTTCTTTCTTTAGGCAACGTTTATGAGTAAGGGGGAATATTTGTAGCTATAATTAACTTTGCAGTCAATATCAGTTTTGCAATAAACCAACGCACTTTTAACATCACAATACTACAACCTTATCTTAAATGTATGGGTACTATTTATAAATCTGTCGTCCCCGCCCCCGCAGGTGGCCCTGCCGGCGCTGCCCGAGCGCGCGGAGTGGCGCCTGGACGGGCGCGCGCTGGCCCTGAGCGTGGCGCTGAGCACGACGGTGGGCGAGCTCAAGAACATGCTGCAGCGCTCCACCAACATGCCCACTGCCAAGCAGAAGCTGCACTACGAGGTAAACGTGCAGTGTAGTCGCTAGTACCTATAGTCCACCTACTTATTGTAAACTCTCAGTAACGGTCAGACTCATATTGGTCTTAAATAACTAAGTACACCAATCAATCTATCTAGCCTTTTTCCAACTATGTTGGGGTTGGCTTCCTGTCTAACTGGATGCAGCTGAATACCAGTATTTATATATGGAGCGACTGCTTATCTGACCTCCACAACCCAGTAACTAGGTAATACGATGTCTCTTGGTAAAACTGGTTGTCAAACTTTCGGGCTTCTGACGACTGGTAACGACTGTCAAAGAACCACGAATGACAGCCGGGACCAACGGCTTTCCAAGGCACGGAGGAGTCTCGGTATGTACGTGACCGGATAAACCTGACAACTTAACCTGATCAATCGACCCGTGCAGCTGTTATTACAGCCATAACTGTCACACTCATATTGATCTGTCACTACAGTATATTTGATTTTGTGAGCAAGTTTTTATATTATCCTGTAATTTATTAAAGCGAACACACACTTCCCTGTTTATTATTCTAGCGTATGGCACTCGTGGGTTGCAGCTGAAAATCAGCGTCAGGTGGTACACTTTGTGTTGCCATCTGACATTATGCTGAGCTGAGGCCCTTTTGGCATTATAATCATTGTTTTCTGTTTTTTAGAGTTATAAGGTGTATTTTTTCTGCAGTAATGCCAATAAACGCATTTTTCTTTCTTTCTTTCTATCTAAAAGAAAAAATAGACCTTTTACGTGCAAATGACATTCAACCTTAGGGTGACAAAGCAATTACGAGGTCGACTATACTATATGCAAATCTGCCAATGGGCAATGTTTACCACCGTCTACATGGGCATTGCCAGCGGGTTTTAATATCACAGGTGCTATTTCATTGGATGACAGCGATGTTGTCCATTGTCGTCTTATGGCAAAAATAGCTATGGCTATTGTGAAACCTGCCTCCTTGCCTGCCTGCTTCCTTGTTGGTCAGAAGGGATGTCTTTGTTTGATTTGAAAGTGACAAGGTTCCTGTCGGTGATCTGGAAACTTGCTAAATCACCTTATCACTTACTTTTTGCGGGATGCTTCCCTTACCGACTCACAAAATCTATAAACCATGCTTTGTGTATGTGTTGAGGCTGCCTAAACTAACACACCGATTGTATATTCCAGGGTCTATTCTTCAAGGATACGAACACTTTGGCGTACTACAACGTGCCGCCCGGCGCCGTGTTACATCTACAAGTCAAGGAGCGCGGTGGTCGCAAGAAGTAGATGCATTCCTTCTAGAAATACTTCCATTTTTGTTTGGTTTCAATAGTGTTTTGTTTGTCTTAAATACACCACGTTGAAGGCTCACTGTTTTGATGATGATAATCAATGTAGGGGTGTAAGTCTTGAAGTATTCAACATAATGCAAATTAATTAAATAAATATCTATGACATACAAGTGCCGTTTTCTTATTGCTTAGTTAAGTCATAGGTCTCGAATTCGAACCCAAGGCACGCACCTCTGACTTTTCGGATTCATGTGCGTATTGTATAATTATCACTTGCTTTAAAAACGGTGAAGGAAAACATCGTGAGGAAACCGGCCTGCCTGAGAGATATTTCTCAACGGCATGTGAAGCCAAGTCAGAGGCCCATGGGCGGCTTTAAAACTCTGACACAGGCACTAACCACACGAAAAGAAGATTGCTTAGTTTGCAAGGATGCCGACATCCTAAACTTTTATGCAACTAAAAACCACAACAATTAAAACAAGTACATTTCTAGCAAACATTTATTATAAAAATGTATAAAAAATAACAAAAAGTACACTATATAATAACAAAAAGCTCTCCAACCATCTTTTTTAAACAGTTAATTGCAATGATTTTATTTTAAGCAGATCATTAGGTAATAATTATTACACACCCCATTTATAAAACAAATGTTTTATATGATTTTGTTTAAAATCTGCCTCTAAAACATTATTATGCTTACAAATAAAAATAACCATTGATGGAATGTATAAGTCTGGATATTGCCCAGCAAAGCACCATGAGATTGTCAAGTAAAAATGTAAATAAAATGTCTTTACATTACTTAAAACTATGATCACATGACATCAGATTCTGAATGATTCAATAACAAAATTCAACAATAAAACTCAAGTAACAAGTAATAAATGCTGTATATGAATAAAATGGAATGTACTACTTACTTTAAAGTGTGAGAATTAAGCATAACGTGCTCGAATTAAGCTCAAAAGCAAACCTGACACTACTACCACATTACAACATTAAAGCTAATTTATGGAGTGTTAATATCAATAAAAAAAATACGTCATTGTAAACAGTTGAGCACGGGAGGTACCCATACTATATCCCTTCTAAATGAGCTCGATTACCACAATGATAGATATGTCACCGTATAATTATAAACTTCGTTAGTTTATAATCTATCGGTATTATTTCCGTTAGATTATAAACTGTCGAAAAATTGTGAACTGTGACAAATCATTTGCAATTTAACGCATAATTTTTCGATAGTTAATAATGTATCCATGAAAATCTGACAAATTGTGAACTGGTAACAAACTTGTTTGCGACGTAATTATTAAATTTATTTATTCGGACAACAAAAGATCCATCATTAGTTTGCGACGTAATGCACCTTGCACTAATATTAAATAGCCTGCGTGGCTGCGAGCAACTTGGAAGTAGCGCTCGCCGGTCGCTACCGCGGCACTGCTCGCTTCGCTCGCTCGACTCGCGCGCCGTTGGTCACAATTCTAACCTAACCTAACCCATTTCACCCAGTTCACAATTTTTCGACAGATTATGATCTAACGGAAATAATACCGATAGATTATAAACTATCGGTGCTCACAATCTTACGGTGACAAATATATTATGATCAACAACATCTGTCTAGCCTGAAGGTGGTTTTACACCGGCGAGGGAGGCGTGGATGGGATGGGCGAGAATTGAAATCACGCTTACCCTTTTACACTGAAAGATGTCCATCGCTATATCGCGCCGGCTCGCGATGCCCAGCGCTGCCTCGGGCCGACTCGCGATGTCACGTGCCGGCTCGCGCTATCACGCGCCGCCCGGCCAGCCGAGAATATAGTATGCAGAGATGTCTCGCGATAGTCGGAGTGAGCCGGCGCGTGCCAGCGCGAGACATCACGAGACCGTGACCGGTCCTCGATGGCCGATGTGAAATTTGTATATCCGTTTTATAAAGCAAATACATACTCTATTCGTACAGCAATAAAGTTCAATATTGTACTAACAAATATTTCAATTCTCGCCTCTCACATCCTAGCACATCTACCTTTTACACCAAAGATGGGCAGGGCGTGGATAGAAATTTTGCCATACTAATTTCAACTCTCGCCCATCCCATCCACGGCTCGCCTCGCCGGTGTAAAACCACCATTATGCAAATTAAGATTCGCCGAATAACAATAAATTAAACAGAGCGAATTTTCGTTTTCTTTTGTAAATAATGAGACCGGTTTCCAGTCTTGAGCTAGTAAGTACTTCAGTTGACAATTGCTGACATTGATTTCCCTGTGTAAAAAAATGATCACGTTTCCAAAATCTAACATCTGTAAAAATTTGCCGTGAGGTATGGAAATGTCGCTATGAGAAAACGATTACCTTTCCAAAAATATGACTTCGATAAAATGCAAATAGATCTCCATAGCTGCTATTTAGTTGTAAGCCCAAAAAGGCAGGATAAAGACACTGGCACTAATTAGCACCAAGCACCAACAGTTAATTGCATACGTATCAAATGTGATATGTCGTTAAGTGTCCCTGAGTTAGCGCATTAGCCGAGTTTAGGAATAGTTTCAATCATCTGTCTGTAGCGAGCCAGCATCGGCGTGTAGATCTTGTCGTGGTCGGGGTACGGAGTTGCTACTGGAGAAACCTTTAGTTCTGACCCTGGAAAATGAAACATTGCTTTTAAACGTAATTGAAAGAATTTTGATTATTATGATGATTAGACAAAAAAGTAAATCAACCGACTTCCAAAAAATATACTACAAAGTGAAAAATAACATTAATTTCGGAAGTCAGTGTCTTTGGTTTTGAATTTTCGTTTTTTGCCAAAAGTTTTTATTTTTCACTTTTTAGTTGTGGTACCTACCCCACAAATTCGAAAAACTCTACCTGCTATGTAAACAACAGTGACAGGAACTTATCATAACATCCACATACTAAGTGGGAAAAAATACGTATTATTGAAGCTAACTCAAAAACTACCCAAGCAAAGTTAATACAATTTATATGGGACCACCTCTGAAGTATGATCTACCAAACAAAAAATGATCATCAAAATCAATTCATAATTGGCGGAGTAATCGCGTAACAAACATACAAAAAAAAACATACAGTCGAATTGAGTCCTTTTGGAAGTCGGTTAAAAAAAACTAGAACAATTTGAGTTGCCCTGTATTTTTAGCAAATTAATTATTCTTACAACATTATGTTCTAAAAAAGTTGTAAGCATGTGTGAGTTGTAGGCACCTTGATACCTGCAGGCTGAAGCTAACTGACGAAATTTGGAACTAACCTGGAAGTGTGGTACCAGTTTCAGCACTCCAAACTTCAGCGGCGCGGATCGCAGCTCCTAGTAACGCAGCATTGGCGTGTTGATCCTGTAAACAATATTAATTATAATTTAGAGGCATGAGGAACCGGGTGTAAAGTTCACTCATCCCTATAAAAAAGGGGAGGCTCCTCCGACCAGACGGGTGTCGTGTCTGGTGGGCAACTGCCAGACGATTGTTTGAATGGCATCTCGCCGAGCAACCTAAGCTTAGGAGGTTGTCGGCTGCTTAACCGGACTTTCCTGTGGCTGCCTCAATAAATTAAGCCAGGGCATAAAGCGAGCCGTCCACCACAAGCTAAACTAAGTTAGTTTAGTTTAGCTCGCGGTGGACGGCTCGCGTTAAACTTAGAAACTAAGCGACTACACGCTAAGGGCACCCCGGTACGGACCTCGGCTTAGGGCGGCGCTGGGAGAGGAGAGGCTGGATCGGATTAATATTATCATTAGGGGAATTTAAAGCTACACGCTCAGCGGCGCAGGCAAGGGTCGGGGCGAGGCCGCGATTGATGGCGGGACGTTGTATATATACCCGTTGCGTGGTAAACTGTTTGCACGATCCAGGATTTGTGTGACGATGTTATTTAGCCACTGAATTCAGCAACGATGACTATTGAGAATACTATACTAATTTTAATTTAAAATCTGAGATATAAAACTTTTGCGCCGGGCCAGGGTTTTTTTGGCCATTCTTCTTTGGTATGTCAATATATTTATCATTTTGTGACGAGTACAATTTTTCGTCTCGTTCACGGCTTTTAAGTAATGCACCCTCATAAACCTTCGAGGTGCGAGGCCTCTCGGGCCGCGAGCCCGTAGGCGGTGGCCCACGTCGCCCACGCCTTACGCCGCACCTGCCCATAGCTCAGCATCATGCAGAGTGCCTTCTTGTCACTTTGTCACAGTCACGACGTGCAGCTGCCGACTATTTCATTTTTTCTCTCGTGATTTACTCTTGTCTTTTTTGTATGCACGTGTCGGCGCATCATATATGCGCATGATTCTCTGCGGGGAAAGCGCGGGGTCTCGGGGTACCAAACCCGCTACCGACGACGTCGGCGCGCCCGCCACACCACTCAGCTCACAGACGCGCTCCACTACGGGCATTTCTTTGTCCTATATTTCTATATGTTGTTCATGTAAATTACGGTATTACACCTATTTTAATACAGTCCACTAATCTTTTATTATAAAGTCCCGATTGAGCCCATTCACACGTGTTTCTGTGACAAATAAACTTATTTTTCTCTTTCTTTCTGACGTCAGGTCTTTGACGCATAGTTCGCATGTGGCATGTAAATGTCGCCACAATCATTTATTTATTCAATCAACCAGAATATCGTGTATTCATGAATTTCATGACAGTGAGTTTAAATTATGGATGCTGTGAGACAGCTAAAGCAGTGTGCATAGAAACGGTAGTGTTTACCTGGACGTATACCGGTGTGTCGAAAACATCAGCAAATATCTGCAGCAGCTCCTTGTTCACTGAAGCACCGCCCGTCGCTATCAGACGGGACGACTTATCTGAAACGTGAGAATTCTGTTATAGCAATAAAAAATGGGAAGTTACAATAGGGTCAGATACTTAACATTCAATTTGCCTTCTTAATCTGGGCTTAATAATATTCTGAGATTCTTGCTTGTAAAAGTTGTCGAATTAGATAGTTAAAAGATTTCATACGAATTTTTGATTGAGGTTCCAAATTCAAATCACATTATTGACCAGCGGGTTACTATAATGAAGTTCAGTACAATATTATTGCCCGGCTGGCCCTAATGCTAGCTTTAGGGCTTTAATGACTTATTTTAGGTTAGGGTTGCATGACATATAGTTTGCCAGGAGCAGGGGTGTGAAAAGCTAGTGAAGTGACCCCACCAAGTGTGAAGCCCATATCCTCGGCGTGCGCGCGCCGGGCGAGCGCCTGCCCCTCCAGCAGCGCGCGCGCCTCGTACTGCGGCGCCGCGCCGGCCGCGCGCCCGCCCGCGTCCCGCACCCAGCGCCCCGGGCCCGCGCGCGGGACTATCTCCGCCGTGTCGTAGTAGATGCCTGGGGGTGGTGGAACTTATTCACTCTACAACGGTTTTGTGGCTAAATGAAGAAATGGCTAGGACAATCTTGTTGACAACAAAATATTCAGGAAATAACATCAAAAAGCAACCAATGCGATCGGTCGGCGAACCCAAGTGGGTTGTCACGCCAACACTTATTTGACGACAAATGAGTGACATAAATGAACGACATACGACGATCGCGTAGTCGCGCGACCGATCGCTTTGGTTAGGACACGGGTAACTAAATTAACGCGGCGATAATTTTGGTTAAGACACGCTTTAAGGCATGAAAGAAGCCAAAGTTTTTGTTACTTATTTGTTTTTTTTTTATTGGAAGTCTCGTATATTTACATATAACTCACCCATATAGCCCATGTTCCCTCTAACAGTGGCTGTGAGCAAGTCATTGAAGGCGTCCCAGCTCTTCGCCGCTAATCGGTCGCGGTGGTTCTGTCTTGTGAGGGAGCCGTTCGCAAAGCATAGGAGCGCCATATAGGGCGCGTCGGGCGTGGGGCCCACGAGCACGTGGCCCGCCGGCGGGGCCGCGGGGCCCTGCAGGCCGAGCAGGAGCGTGTCGCTGGTGCCCAGGGACAGGCCCACCCAGCCGGAGCGGAGGCGGAGACCTGTGATTTTGTCATTGTCATCAGTTTGAAACCAAGCGTACATTACAACCGCAACGAGTCGCAGCGCAGCGCATTTTCATACAAATAATGCGGCCCGCCTGTAGTGTGCCTGTGTTCATAGAAAGTGATGAAAGAGAATTTTGGTAATGCGTTGCGTTGCGGCGCGGCGTGGCCCACACCATGATTTCATGAAATCATGACATTTGACACCTTTGCTAACTTATGGAGTTGTATTGCTGATTGTAATGATTATAATTGAGTAAATCCATATTTTTTACGACCGCAAATCATATTTTAATCAACTAACCTGACACTGACCTGCAAAATGCAAAAAACGTAAGAAAATTTGAATTTCGCGGGCTACCCTGACGCTTCCCCCTTAAGTGGTTCTTATCTAAACATGAAACCATCTGTGATAGAGACGCAATTTGTTGCGTCATATACGCCTATATGATGCAACAAATTGTGTCTCTGCGGCATGAAAATGAAACGCAGTTCTACGTTTTCCTTAGATGTTCTATAGGATAATATTTAAATGGCTGGCTTCATTGACAAATAACTTGAAATAACTTTTTTAACATAATTTGTGTGTTTAATTAAGGGGCTTTAATGGAGGGGCTCGTGGCTAAGTAATAACAGCCGCACGGGTCGATCCACAAGCTACTCTTGCCGGGGTTAGTCCGTGGATCGGTGACCATCTTTACATACCGAGACTCCTCCGTGCCTCGGAAAGCACGTTACACCGTTGGTCCCGGCTGTCATCTTTGACAGTGGTTACGGTTAGTCAGAAGCCCGAAACTCTGACAACCAGTCTTACCAAGGGGTATCGTATTACCCACTTACTAGGTTGTGGAGGTCAGATAGGCAGTCGCTCCATGTAAAATTCTGGTATTCAGCTGCATCCGGTTAGAATGGAAGCCGACCCCAATATAGTTGGGAAAAGGCTAGGAAGATGATTGTGTATTTAATTAAACAACCTTGTACCATCAAACTATACATTTCCAGTTTATGCTGATCTCGCATTGTATAGGATTTCCGTACAATGCGAGGTCAGCTTATACTGAAAATGTATAGCTTGATGTGTAGCCGTGTGTACGTGGTTGGCCATGGCCACTTTCAAGGTTATTTGAACACATAATCTTAAGTTGTGTAAAGTGAAAGAGCAGTCAAGATAAGATATCTGACAAGTAGGATAAACTACACATTAAATCGTAGTTATAGATAAGAGCGTCTTATCATTATCACTCAGCTGAGAGTAAGTGCTGATAACAACGCCTTTGATGTGTTATCGCATGTTATTATTACATTACGATATTGTTAACATTCTTGTTTGTTAGTGGTTGTGTATTTTAGAGATTTTCCATTGAGTGGCTCTTTGGAAGTAATATTTACCTTGTACTTTGATCTTTTATAGTGTTTAAATATATCATCCTCCTGCTTGTTCATAACAACATGGATTATAGTAATATAACTGTGGCTATATTATAATGGTATATTGGAATGGGTAGTTTTGTAGATTTGTTTTTTTTTTCGTAGAGTTATAGTTTTTTTTTTTTGAAGTGATAACTTTAGGCGCGTTGGGCATTTTTGAGATAGGAAAAAACAATTGAACTCGCGACACTTTTATCGTTACCGTTACCGACACCTAATTAAAAGTATTTCCTGCACAATAAAATTGTTCAAGTTTTCACTTCTGTCGGCACTCCCGGAGTGCCACTGTTTTTTTTTTTAAACGTTGCCCCCACACTAGGAATTTCTCCTGTATTGTGGGTGCGTTTACAAACATTTAAACTCACATACACAAACAGCCAGACCAGAGTTAAATTTTCCTATTTTCGGCAAAGGCCCCACCAAATTCTCTTCTTCAATTCCCCCAAAAAAGTAGCTGCCAATCAAAATTGGCGACACACAAACAAATTTATGTTTTCCTTGAAATATTTAAAAGTAACTGCTTACCTGCAAGTGCTGAGCAGTTGTCTCCAGTAAAGGCGATAACTCGGCACTCGGGCTTGAACCCGTACCTTCCCACGAAGTAGGAGCAGATGGGGCCCACCACTGTGGCACTGGGGACTGGGGTGCCCAGCTTAGCGGACAGAGACTCGTCGCCACATGCCTGCAACAAAATTTCTTAACCTGCCAAATTACAACAGATAACAGAAAAAAAAGATGTTTCACAGATTCATGTGATACAAATTCTGGGTATCCAACGAAGGACTCAAACTCAAAGCATTTATTTCAAATAAACCAATTACAGGTACTTTTGAATTGTCAAGGGGTCGGTCAGTCAGAAAGATGAAGCTAGTTGCCGAGAGAGAAGAACGTGCAAGAAACTCCACGGACCTTTAAAAAAAAAAAAAAAGAACTTTTAAACTTATCAGCAACCAACTAAGCTCACCTGCAAGCACGTGTCGTCCCACTGCATAGTCCTGATATCCAGCAGGTTCATGCCAGAGCCATCAGACAGGTCTATGGGAGCTATCTTGCCGACCAGCAGTGAACAAGCGAAGGAAGACACCAGCGATATCCTGCTGGCCGCCTGGTACACGCGCGGTCGGGAACGGAACATCTTGCGGATTTGAGGACCCGTGAAACGCTCGTATGCGCGGGAGCCTGTGATCTTTGACAGTTCCTTGAAGAAAATATTTTTTTTAAATAGTTTGCTACCTTTATTCATATCTTATTATTATTATATGACATCATTTTACATTCTGCTAGCTAAACAACTATGAACCAACTGATCGTGACTGTACAGACTGAAATCTTACGGACTCTCAAAAACCACCAGAGTCGGACTCGCGCACGAAGGGTTCCGTACCATCATCAATAAAAACGACAAAAAAAAAAAATGTCTGTTCTATGGGAGCCCCCTTAAAAATTTATTTTATTCTGTTTTTTAGTATTTGTTGTTATAGCGCAAACACAAATACATCATCTGTGAAAATTTCGACTGTCTAACTATCATACAGCCTGGTGACAGACAGACAGACGGACGGACAGCGGAGTCTTAGTAATAGGGTCCCGTTTTACCTTTTGGGTACGGAACCCTAAAAAGGTGGTATTTCCCGATGATACATTTAATTAGTATTCGGTCAACAGACTGAAATGCATGTTTTTTTTTGCCAAATTTTAGCCTTCATTTTAGCGTTTAGATTTGCTTAGGTTCGATTGGTAGTATAGCGCTTTCACACTTTTTTTGTATTACTAACTACAACTTGATATTTGAAACACAAAAACGGGAAGAAGATTCTCTTCTCTGGATTTACCTCAGCTCCCACAGCTTCTTCAAGTGCCTTACAGTCTACCGTAGTGCTGGAGTCCATCCACACAGGAGAATCAGACACGAACGCCGTCGCCAGCTGCGTGTGTAGGAACTCGTCTGGTGACAACTTGCCGAGCTTCGCCTCCGCGTCCTTCGACCACCAAACTGAGCCATGTTGCTGGAAGAAAAAGTTTACTTTGAAAACTGGAGTCAAATATTTTATTACTAGAAAATAATAATAAAAAATTGGGTTTTAAGATTACCTACTTTACTCCTTCAGCTAAAACATTATGATAATTCTGATGATACCTGTCCATTTGTTTTTTCCTTTCTATATTAAAACAATTTTTTTTTACATCTATTTAAAAAGAGCTAGTTTATTCTTCGTAAACAGGGACTAAAATAGCTTTTTGATCCCTAAGGATTAAAAGTAATTTGAATTTGGAATATGTAAATTGTTAGTAAATGTTCCAATCACCGAAGAGATCAAACACGAACATTGTATGAACAAGTAACAGGCTGGCAAGAGAGAGAGAGAGAAAGTGTGAATTTGGTCAAAATGAAAATCCAAGAAGGCGGCTGCGAAAATTTACAAAATTTTCGTAATGGGTGTCGTTTTCGAGGGTGCTAAAGCCGATAGTGAGGTCAAAATGTACATATATACATGCGAAGAAAATTCGTTCCTGACGGGGGTCGGACCGCACACGTTTTTTTTCTCATAGAGGGTGATAAAAAGTAGAGTGTTCACCTCGGGAGCAACACTATTTTAAGCTCGAGTGAAGTACTTTGAATCCCTCGCTCCGCCTTCACCTTCATAATAGTTGTTTGCTCCCTTGGTAAACAATCTACTATTACTACTGCATTTCTTAATACAAAATCTCAGCAATATTACAGATGTTTAGCAAAGTATATGTAGTGTATGGTTTCGTTAAGGGGTCTTTTTACAACTGTTTTTGGGATATTGATCAAAATTACAAAAATCACCTGTCCAGCCCCTGAAACTGCCTCAATGATAGAGAAGTCAACTCCTGCCACTACAAGGCGGTCCATCACCATGTCAAGTGCCTTCACCCATAGCAGTGGTGGTGCTATCACCTCACCACGGTCCACACCACGCACCACCCCGCCCGCGGTCCTGGGAACAAAATTATTTATTTATTATGGCACTCCAAAAACTGTAGTTCACAAAAACATTTACCTTATCAAATCTTTATTAATATATTTACTGCTTATATAATACAAAACAAGGAAGGAATGGATCGATGACTGAAGATAGAGAAAATTATAGTAAAACATATTATATATATAGGGTGACCGGTAATTAGTGACCGCTACTTAAACACGTGACTTTACTCATCATTATGAACAACTTTTACTATGGGACCAAACTTGAAATCACGAAAAAGAATACCTACAATTTGACGAGTTATGCAAACATAAATGTAGGGAACAGCAGATTTTTTTTGAGTCACGTGTTTAAGTATCTGTCACTAATTACTAGTGACCTTATCTATCACACACTTAGGGGAAATCTTAGAGACTACCAAAATACTTAGTAAGCTTGTAAACGAGGTATCATAGTTTTAATTTAAAAATATCATGATGATTTGTACATTTAGCAAAATACAGCCAAGGGAGGATCAGCTCTGCTGAACACACACCTCTTTTCCATAGATTACCACAACACTATCTGTTAACCGATTCATTTGCATCCAATAATTACTTGTAACCTTTTATCTTTCTAAGTTCATGACTAATTAATTATGAAAAATAATTATGTAATCACAACTGGAAAATTGAAGGAATTATTATTACATATCACTTAAGTAACCCAAGTTGCCTTGACCTTTAAAACAATTATCAATGCATGTCAAAATTGATGTAAGTAAGTAATACTTTTTGTAGATGATTCAAGCGGTTTAGTTGGCTGATTAACTATTTGTTGTTTCAATTATTTTAGATATTCCACTGTTGGTATTAGAAAGTTTTCTTGGACATGGTTAAATTAAAAATGATCAGGAATTGCAGACCCAAATGCCTATCTGGACTAGACTAATAGAGGCTCTCTTGCTGTTCTTCGTTTAAGAAGTACACACGGCTACACATCAAGCGATACATTTCCAGTTTATGCTGTTTATTGGATTTCTGTACAATGCGAGGTCAGCTAAAACTGGAAATGTATAGCTTGATGTGGAGCCGTGTGTACCATACTCATTGTAATTTATCTAATAATCAAGAGCAAGCAAAGATATAAAATACAAAAGTAAGTACCTGAATTCTGGCAGGTCAACATCAAACTCAACCTCAGCCTCGTGCAGCACACTGAAGTCTTCACCAATTACGATGGCTTTTAACTGAAACAGAGCATGTTAATAAGTTAATGCATTTATGAAGGTTATCTGTCAAAGTTTACTTGTTTATTTATTTTTGGAATGCTATCTTTGAAAATTTAAAATTAATTTAATTGAACATCAATGTTTGTAGTTATTATTTTATATTTAAATTAAAAAGGTTCTGAAGTTAATAAATAAATAACAAACAGCTATGGATCACTAGCAGACCGAAAAAAGAGCGAAGTATTTTTTCATTCATAATTTAATTTAATTAAAAACAAGTTTACATTAATTTCAATGCAGTTATTATTACTAATACAAATGTAATCTTTTCTATCCAACCAAATTCATCAATCAATAGCAACGAGTATAATATAATAACGAAATGTGACTAGTTAAAACCTTATCACCTTGTTTATCAATTTTACGGAAATAATTAGTTATGCGAATCTCCATAAAATTACGTACAAGGTAAGGAAATGCCCGATAAAGATCAGTAAAACTTTAGAAAGTAATATGCACTTGTCGTCAAAGATAAAAGTATTTTTTACTTACCCTTTGAGTGCTGAAATCAAATCCCAAAAAAGTTTTTCTTGATTCCCCAGTCATTTTTATATTTTGACAGCACGGGCGGGCAATGACACAACTCTGCGGTGCGTTCAGGAACGCGGTATCGACTTGGGTTTCGTGACTGAATGCCGTTTTGTAAAATTCCAACGCGATTTCACGATATCATTATAGTATTTTATTAGTCTCAGCACACAAATTAATCGCTTTAGTCGGATGTTTGGTACAATTCGATAAAGAAGCCCCAGCAAGGTTGCTATTATCTCATTGAAAATAATTACGCAATCGACAATCTATCTATTATACCTACCTATTCCTTTACCACACCTAATAATGATTTAACATTTGCACTTACACATATCGTTTTTTGTTATTTTCATTACATTATAATTCACGTTATTCTCTAAGATTTTACTATTCTGAAGTAGGTAGGTTACTTATTTCATGTCTCATCATCACAGAGAAGGACTCACCTACGAAGCCTGTTCATTTGTGTAAGTATGAAATCCTCTCAGTTATCATTAGGCTGTAAAAAAACTACTTTAATTACAAGTCTCATAGCCAGTCTCGCTCAAAACATTTCTGTGTTTTTAATGTCTAAAGGTAATAAAATTATGATTCGCCAACCGCTGTTGAATAGCCACTAGAAAATCAGCCAAGCAGATAGACACACAATAAAACAGTTATGCTGTATTGTTAGCCTTTTTAAGTAACTTGCTTGTATGAATCATGCCGTGGAGGCTTACCTCACAGGTAGGTAGAACGGGTTCAGTGACCTATATAGCATCACAGTAATGACCGCCGCGGATACACATGCTTAATTGAACAAAGCGCCTAATATTAGCTTATTTATATTTTTTAAGTTACCTGGTCAGCTAGTATTTATTTACCTAGATATATTGTATGTAAGTTAGTATTTTCTAAATTGCTATTGTGTTAACGTAATTTCAACGTTTGATTGGAATTTGGGTGGACTTCTCGTTGTATTTCAACGATTCACTTATTTACTACTACTTTTTTACTAAGGGAAAGCCAACGTTAAAGATAAAATA
Organism: Agrochola litura; assembly: GCA_949152395.1. Lineage (NCBI taxonomy): Eukaryota > Metazoa > Arthropoda > Insecta > Lepidoptera > Noctuidae > Agrochola > Agrochola litura. Next base: position 31,306,376 of record OX424490.1, on the reverse strand, counting down.
AAGAATAAACTGCACATGATTCGCGGCAAACTCCGTCAGCGCCTGATGATTTATTTCTGCGTTTAGTTAAGAATTTTTGCTATCCTAATTTTTGTAGGCGATCAGTAGGTGGCGCTGTGTATGCCGCTATCGCATCAAATCATTTGGAATGATAAAAGACATAAACTGCATAATTTTAATAAGTGAAAACTTGGCATGTCCTATCGTTATTACGATCAACCACGATTGACTCGACCTACAAAAGGTATTTGCTGCTACCTCAGTGTAACTACAACTAAGACAGAGGACTTTCATCTCATCGCCCATACATTGTTATACATAGGAAACTAAATAATATAGTTAGTTTACTACATACAGGTAGGTAACACTAGCTAAACATGTTTGTGCCATATAAATTTGTATTTAACACCATTTTATACCTACCATGTACTAAGCAATTTTTTTTACATATTATCTACATTTAGCTTTTGCTAGTTGAGCGGAATCGATTACCGCATAAGCCTTGCACCCGAGACCAAGGAAATCTTTACCTACCTATGATAAAATAATTTTGGCAAAGATATAAGTACCTGCCTACTTAAAACTCTTTATTATAAAAAATAAACTCACGCCTTCTTCCAACGGGGGTAGGCAGAATTCAGAAACTATAGAACGCAACCTGCTACGATCCTTACATACTCGTACTTACTCCTTTTGCCTCGGTTACGTTCATACCATTTATACATCTGTACCCTAATTTCGTAATACAACATAATCACAATTTGTTTCGATTTGAAACAGATTGCTTCATAAGTTGGAAAAAAAAATCTGCTCAACAACGTAAATAACGCAATGAATGTTGTTGAACTGTCAAAATAAAACAAATTAGGCAAAATTGTTTACGAAAATAAGGTAAGTACCTACGCAATTAGGGTACTGCTCATACTCGCACGCTGGTACATTATACAAAATATACAATTTTTTTTTTGTAATTCCAGTTGTTTTCAATCCAAAACTCAGCATTTCAGCATTCTGATCAAGTAGGTAGTCTTTACTGGTACTTTTACTTACTAAGTATATATAGTAGTCTATGCTTACTAAGCCTGGCATGACCGCCATGAAACAGTCAATATGCTGTCTTAAAGGGTAAGTACAGGACAGCAAATAAAAGCACCACATAGTTACGTAGGTAACACACTCAATAAAGATGAGGATGAAGAATGAGGATTGGACTCAATAGGTCAGTTCCACCACAGCACCTACCTACTTAATCGGGACCTAAAATAAATAAATAAATAAGTATCTTTATTTAAAAAAAGTAACAAAATTGTTACAGACATTACATTTACAACATACATTAGGTAATGATTTATACTAAAACTATTGACTATTTATTGTCTACATTTCTTTTTCATTTCTCCTTTCGCAGGTCTGCTAGAAGAAATTTCTTAAGAAATAAACAGTACCTTTGTACTCTTATTATTATTATGTTGTATCTATAAAATATGTATTTTAAATAATAAAATAAAATTTAAAGAATGTAAATTATTTTAAAGATTTCAATTAATTTAAAGATCAATTTATTTTACAATTAGATTTTATGAAACTTATTAATTAATTTTACAATTTGATTGTATGTACCTATTTCAATTTCTATGTAGTTTTCGTTTATTCATCTTGGTTCTTATTAAATTACATTTTTAAATATTTCTTGAAATAAAAGAATTAAAAAAAAACATTTAAAAATATAAAAAAATAGAGGTCCGCCGGTGTCGGGAGCAGGGTCCAAGCTACCGGTGGTTAGGGCTGCAGAGACAGGAACCTCCTCACAATGCGAGCCGTATCGAGGAGTACTGCCTTCTGAATCAGGCGCTTGATCCAACGAAAGCCTCGAGAGATGTTGGTCGAGGCTTTCAGCCATCAGGCCATTAGCCGTTACGACAATCGGCACAATGCTAGCCGAGCTCACATTCCACATGTCAACAACCTCGTGTGCTAAGTCAAGATATTTTATTTGTTTCTCTTTCTCAGCTTTCACGAGGTTCTCGTCATGTGGAATGGTAACATCGACTATCATTGCGCGGCGCGCTAATCGATCTATCACTACTATATCAGGCTTATTTGCTACAATAGTCCTGTCAGTAATGATAGACCGATCCCAGTACAACGTGACATGGTCCTTTTCGAGAACTGGGTCGGGCACATACTTGTAATACGGTACCTCAGAGTCCACAAGTTTATATTTCAAAGCAAGTTGCTGGTGAATAATCCTAGCCACTTGGTTATGTCTGTGCAAGTACTCGCCGTTAGCTAGACGCGAACAACCGGAGATAATATGTCTGATGGACTCACCCGGACGATGGCATGCCCGACACACGTCAACCGTACCGTCCTTCATAATATGTCTCCGGTAGTTATTCGTCAAGATAACTTCATCCATAATTGCACAGACGAAACCTTCGGTTTCCCCGAAAAGGTCACCGAAACGTAGCCAGGATACGGACGCTAAGAAATCTACACCGGGCTCATGAAGAGCCCGATAGAAGCGCCCGTGAAGCGCCTTGCTTTGCCATACTTCCTTGCCATACATCTTTATTAAGTATTAAAGGTTTGCGCCAGTTCTCTTTAGCCATGGAGAGCGGGGTGAGCCCGTTGTCCACTGCGACCACATCACGGTGCATACCCACATCGGTTTTAAGAAAATATTCCCTGAGGCTGCACACCTCGCGGTTGTGGAGGGTCTTCGCATTTAAAAAGCCTCGACCCCCGCACTTCCGCGGGATGTACAGTCTCATCGCCGATGAACGTGGGTGATGCATGGTTTGCGGTCAGGAGTTATTTATTTTGGTTATAATAATAATTATTATTGTGGCATGTATCTTTGATTAAGTACTAACGTAATTTTTAAGTAGGTATTCTAACATAAATATGGATCACTGTATCTGATTTAAATAAATAAATTAAATTAAATTAAATGTCCCCAGTTAAGCGACAGGCTCCATCATTAGATGGAGAGTTCGCGAGTTCAAATCTCTCGTCCCGTTGGGCTCTAGCAGTAAACCTATTCCTAACACAAGTAAATACCCATGTAGGTACCTAAGCTACTTGTGCTATATACCCATCAGTATGAAATCTTGCAGTGAAACGTCCCCCTGTCACCGCTCACACATATTGATGTAGGTACTTATCTAAGTAAGTACGTGCAGACGCCAGCACATCAAGCTACTACAATCTGTTAATAGATTTCAACTTTATCGCTGAAATGTAAGGTTCAGATCAGAGTTGATTGGGAAAATTTGACAGTTTCGGGTAGCTTGATGTGCTGGCCTCTGTGCCTACCGGCTGAATGAGTACCTATTGTGTTTCATTCGTTCCGCCTGCAGTTTGTATCTTGTCTTTGATAAAAATACAACTTTTCCCTAAAAACCTCATAAAGTTTAATCAGTTTCTTCATATCCCTTATATTCTTCACCCTACATTTCGTCATACGTATCTAGCTGACCAAAAAGGTGCCACCCACACAGACACGTACAAACACACACAAGCTTCCGTGTGCGCTTACAAGGGTGGCATGTAACGAAACTAATCGAATGGAAAACCTACACGGGTGGCGAGGCGCGCTTTCGACGGCTATATTTATCTGTGCCACCCCACTGGGGGCTGATGGACGCGCTGGGACGAACGCTTACGCCTTTAAACTTCAAATACGTGTCACTTGCGAGCGTTTGATCAAGATATTAGTGGAACGCAGCCTTTCGGTGGCCTTCTTTTTTTAAACCGCTGTCAAAATCAAGCGGGCTTTCTGTTGTGGCGCTAGAAGTAGGTATGTAAGCAAATCAGTTGAGGAAGTCTTTTGAGAGACTTAACTTCAGCCTAAGAATTATAAATAAAAATGGTCTAATTTAGTTAGTTGGGTCATTTAAAAAAAAAAATTGTTCATTTTGTTGTGTTAAAACGTCCACCTGAATATTGATAAAAAATAACACATTGAAGCGATCAAATTAGTATTATTATCCTCGAACAACATTTTTCTAGATGGGTTTCAACATTTCAGTGTAAAATAACGAATAATTAAGAAAAAAAAAACGTGTTAACTTCTTTAGTGTCATAATATTTCCATACATCAACCCCGTGTCCCTAAGCACGAGAACGATATAAAAAGTTTCATAAAGAAGAAACTATTCACATATTTACATGCTCTCATTGCGCAATATCTTTGTGACTCTAATTACGATGTTGAGGATATAAAATTAAAATAAATAACCTAATGCTGATAATAATAATATCCTTAATTAATTGATTCAGGCGTGACCTTGCGGAAATCCATTATAAAATACAATAGACGTGGATATATTTAGTAACTTGTTCCGCTTTGCTATTTCTAAAGAGCCATAAAAAACTCCTGAAAGAAATCGACACGTGTTTCACCTCTCAACGAGGCATCCTCAGGATGACGATGGACTTGTTGCGAACTCGAACACGGCGTGTTGCACTCAGCGCTTGGTGTGGCAACACGCCGTGTTCGAGTTCGCAACAAGTCCATCGTCATCCTGAGGATGCCTCGTTGAGAGGTGAAACACGTGTCGATTTCTTTCAGGAGTTTTTTATGGCTCTTTAGAAATAGTAAAGCGGAACAAGTTACTAAATATATCCACGTCTATTGTATTTTTTTTTTAATAATATCCTTTTAATATTTATGTCTCCATTTCGTTTCTTTTTTGTTATTCTTTATTGTAACACCAATATTAGTAAATATTTGCACTAGTTTCCAACTGGCAGTCTCCATTTAAAACCATCTAATCAGATGACAACAAAACGTCTCGCTGCCATTTTAATATCGGGTGCCATCGACAAGAAAAGTGTGTTTGTTTCTGTGCAGTCTTTTTTCAACAATAAAACTTTCATTTTGGTTATTCAGCTGTAAAAAACAACGGCGAGGCTCTCTTTTATTATTATCGCGTTAAAGAATATTTTTTACCAACTTCGAAAAACAAGTTGGATAAATCCAATAAGATTTTTTCTAATCTTCAAATGTTTTAGGATGTAATTCAACTCGAATGGTTGTTTTCATTTTGTTACGTTTTTTTGTATAGTAACAAAAATGAAGTAAAGCTAATTTCATATAGTTTAAAAAAAAATATTAAATAAGTGTTGTATTATTTTTAAGGTGTATATTTAAAAATTAAACTTATATTTTATTTTATTTTATTTATTCAGGGACAATAATTATATGTATGTACAATGAATAAATACGCAATTTTGAGATTGATTTAATGACTGTAATTCAATACGCCGATTATATATTATGAAAAAATGATTAAAATGCGATTTCGTTGTTTTAAATTATCTTCTGTGAAATAGCCCTAAATTTCCTTTTTGTTATTTTTTGTTACGTTTTCCATTTTTGTAACGGTGTTCGTTTTTGTTTCATTTTTGTAACTGCACAAAAAATTTTAAAATGACCATAGTTTGTTGTTAGTTTTGGGACAAACATAACTGGCGAAATGTGGGTACTAAAGTAGGTACACCTCTGCCTAACCCATGTTTGCACAGAAATAAATTATTTAGAACACACGCGTGATATTATTATATTATATTTATATCTTGTTTGTGTGTGTATGTATATGTTGTGGTGTATTTTTATTTGTATTTTATGTTTATATTATTATATTTTATAATTCAGATACCGCCGTCTGTAAGTAGAACTATTGTATCAATCGTAGCAAGCAACGTGTGTAGGTATGTACTATCGCGGACACGCATATCAGGGGGGAGAAAGAGATGGAGCTATACGACCTGTAGAGCTTCATCTCTTTCCCACACTGAAGTAATATTAAAATAATACTGCTTTATGAGCTGGTGGTAGGCCCCCTGAACCCCGTAAGGACTATTCCTGCTTGCAGCGCTCGGCCGCTAGTATAGTAAACGCTTAGGTACCTACCTACAAAAAGTGCATGAGATTTTGTTTTCAAAGTGGTTAGATATACTTAATGCGTGACCGCGATGGTATTACTTAGCTGCTACTTACCTTTTACGGTTACTTTCACAACGTACAGACGGGTAGGTTGGGACACTAGGTATAATTTTGATAAGTATTTATAATTACATAATTGTGTGTGTCACTATTCTGAGCCTGCCATGTTCTCGAATGGGGCTCCAAGTTTCTAACCGATGCAATAGATTGATACCTAATAATAAACATTAAATATCAATGAGATAAAAGCGTGGAGGCGATTCGTTTCAGGGGCAATATAGGCACATTTGCCAATAACAATGATTATCTTACCAATTTACACAAATAAAATTATCTTCTCACAATATTTCAAGCATTCCAACTTAACCTTTCAGTCATAAGCAAACAGATTGAGTTCACATTGGATTCTGGACGTAGAAGAAAATATACGAATTTATAAAATAACTAGCTTCCGTCAGCGGCTTCGCCCGCGTGATATCTTAATAAATTATAGCCTATGTAACTCAGTCATAATATAGCATTCTACTGGTGAAAGAATTTTTAAAATCGGTCAAGTAGTTTCTGAGTTTGTTTATTACAAACAAACATAAAAAAACGAGCGAGCCTAAATCCCGTCACAGACGTAGATAATTATAATATATCGATACCCTAGTTCACACTCGTACTAGAAATATATATTATAGCTCCGTCTGAGGTCGCTCGAAGATTACTGTGGAAAATATGTCTTGCTATAATATATATTATAGCTACGTCTGTGGCGGACTTTACAGTAGTCGCATATCTCACCTTGGTAATAAGCAACATTAACATTATATCCTGAAAAAAAATATTCAGGTATTATTTGAAATGATATTTAGTAACGAAGAATGTTTTAAGTTTTAATGAAAATTTTATTTTATTTAAATTACACTAAGAATAATGCAATTTTTTATTGAAGACAGTTCGGTATTTTTGTTAAATTTGGGGGAGAGCGGAGACAATAGACTTATGATATAAAATATGAGACATATTTACCTGTGATTTCAAAGTATTTAAACGCCGTTGAAAAAATTGATGAAAATAACAAAACTTGTTTTTAGTGTAAACATGCTCGTTTTATTGAAAACCAAATTCTTATAAGTCTTATTAAATAAGGATCAATAGGAAATATTATACCTACAGATTACGAAACAGTTACCTACAGTTATCAGTTTTATATAGGGTTCATTGTAAAACAGCGAGAAATCGGGGTTTAAACGCAAGTGGTCCGAAAAGGGGCGGGGCCTCGTCAAGGTCGTTTCTGACGGCTAACTCTGGCATCGCGCGCGCTCGTTGGTCAAATCAAATAGCGCGCACTTCCCCGGCTTCCTGTTACCTACACACTTCCGTCCCTTTTCACGAAATCACTCCCACAGCAGCACAGCTTACTTGGGGACGTACACACGTGCACGCTTACTCTCATACATTGGGATTGAACCTACTAAATAAAAGATCAAAGATAAAATTCAGAAATCCCACGAAATTCAGTAAGCGTGCACGTGTGAGTTGTCGCCTGCACGCGCACATCACCGCGCATGCTCTACAGCGGCGCTGTTGTCCCCCGCTAACGTTCCATTACAAAAGTTGATGGAAACTCCTTGGTGATATTAACTTCTTGGATTTGGCCTGTATCGTAAGTTTTTTTTTTTTTGTTTTATGGCATTATTCTATTAGAGAAAAATTGTACCTATAATAGGATTCTATTTTTAAATTTCGGAAAATGTGTTTATACTATGTCAATATAAACTCGTTTTGAAGTTTATAATTCGAATATTACGCTATGAGAGTAGGTAAAATAATTTACGAAATACTTTTTCGTCAATTATTTTTTATTTCATATTTTTGTGTGTTCTAAACACCGCTGCCTACCCCATCGCTGAATACAAGAGTGAAGTAAAGTGAAAGTAATCAATTTCAAATCAAAACAAACAGGCCCTGGCTACGTACGCGTAGACCGCAGCGCTCGTAGCCATTTCTTAGCACGGACTTCAAGGTAGGTAGTAGGTATTGTCCTTCCGTCTTTTTCTTTCTCCTTTTGCTCGGAAGAATGTCTTTGAAGGACCTACTTAATTCCATTTATTTATTGAGGACCTTCCAAAAAATCACAATTTATACAGATACTAGCTTTTACCCGCGGTCGAAAAATATTCCACGGGAGGAATAATTCCGTAAAACATTGTTTTCATATTATAACTCTATTGATTTACGCGATGCACGCCAGTAAAGCTCCCAGTCAGCATGATTTTTCCGACATCTTCAAAAATCATCGTCATATTTCAGCCAATCTACACAAAACTTTAATGAATTATACACTTAAACCTTCCTCATGAATCACTCCGTCCATTGGTGAAAAACGTACGAAAATCCGTTCGGTAGTTTTTGAGTTTATCGCGTTCTGACAGACAGACGCGGTGGGGGGACTCTGTTTTATAATAAGAGTGATTAAATTGTTGTCTAGTGCACTCTTTCAATTACAGGAGGCCACAGAATGCTTTACAATTTCGACTAAAACTGCAGTAAACAATTAATGTAGGTATTCTTAAATTTTTAATCGTTTCAATTAAGCTAGAAACAGCTGTCTATTGCCTAGAGACACCAGAAACTATGGTAGAAAATGGCAGCAACAATTCAATACGTAAAGTTTTTTGTATGTATTTGTATAGTTAATAAAATAATAAGTCATTTAATTTAGTACTTAGTGTAAAAAGTTAGTTGTGTTATATATTGTTTATAAGCATTTTATTAATTAAATACGTATCTTTCAATAGACATTTTTTTAGTACCTAAAACTTAAATACTTATCTAAAACTTTCTTCACAAAATGTATTTGCCATACAAACAAATAAAAATCACCAGCCTACTTAGCTCTTTATTAATTTATTCTTTGTTGAGACCAGCTTCCAATATATATATAACCAACATATAAATCCAACATAAATATATATAATATGTAACCAGAAAACGAAAAATAAAAGAAGATTATTCAGTATGCTGAGCATTTGGCAGCCCCTCAGTGATTCCACGCCGCGCCGCTAGTTCGTGCCAAATGCAACAGGTGGCGTTACCTGAGCGCATCGCTTTATTTCTCAGCTTTTCATTTGTTGTTTTTTAATTAGCATATCCTTAGTTCTGTGTGTGCACTTGTGCAGCCACCACGTGGTTTGTAGTTCTTAACCGACGAAAAAATTTAGGAGGTTCTCATGTCGACGCGTATATATTTTTTTAATGTATGGCAATGCGTAACTTTTTACACAGTATAATAGTTGTGGTATAGTGCGATTTTGACGATTCTTTTTTCGTCAAACTTAGTAAGGTACAGACGCCAGCACATCAAGCTACTACAATCTGTCAAATTTATTTAATAGATTTTCAACTTTATCGCTGCAAAGTAAGGTTCAAAGTTGATTGGGAAAATTTGACAGTTTCGGGTAGCTTGATGTGCTGGCGTCTGTACCTACAACAACTTTATAGTTGTGACTGGTAAATGGCAATTATCTTCCTCCTATTTTACCTGAGACTTCTCTAGTCATCAACGGAAAGTCGATGTAGGTACCTACTATAAAATCACATACCTAGGTACATACAGGGTTACTGGTAATTCGACGTATATCCGGCAGGAGCTAATAGGGAGGCTTAATAGCAACAAATTTAACTTCCTTTATGTATGGCCGAAGTTCAGTAGTTCTCGAGATATTGAAATTTAAAGTTTTTTTGGATATTTTACCAGAATTTGACATTTAATTCCAAATTTATAAAAAAAGTACTGGTAGTATGGGTTCCATTCAAACTTAATTTTGTACCTGATACTTTAACTAACCTAATACAATCATTAAAAGTATAAAATTAATACAAACATTCAAATTATGAGCCATTACAAAAATAATTCTTATCAACATTTTCTGTTTATGCTACAAAAACTGTTGACTGGCTTAAAAAAATACTATGGCACTAATCATAAAACATCGTCACACACCACTTCGACCACCACTCCAATCCACTCCACTTCTTCGTCATCATCGCTTTGAGAATTTGAATTGAATTTGAACTCTTAGCTTTCTTCTAGGGGAAATTGAATATTATTATGTTGCTCCTGAATATGAACAACTGTTAGTATAAGACCAATCCAATTTTTTTAAATTATATTTCTGTCATTATAATTTGTAATCCAGTATGAAACTGCAGTTTTTTTCATCATATCTGAGGAGTTTCCATGTAATTGCGTGAACATTTTTCTACGATCTCGTAGACTTCCGTCTACGATCACGTAGCCTCGCTGCTACAAGTTCGTAAGCTCCTTTCTCTGATTTCATAGCCTCCGCTGTGACGACTTCGTAGCCTGCCTATGAGTTCGTAGGCTCCTTTCTACGACTTCGTAACCTCCTTGCTACGAGTTCGTAGGCTCCTTTCTACGACTTCGTAGCTTCCCTGCTACGAGTTCGTAGGGTCCTTTCTACGACTTCGCAGGTTCGCTGCTACGAATTCGTAGGCTCCTTTTTAGGACTTCGTAGCCTCCCTGCTACGAGTTCGTAGGCTGCTTTCTTCGAAGCTTCCCTACTACGAGTAGCAGCAAGTAGTTTTAGCTTCCTTTTTACAAATTCGGAGGCTGTTTTCTATGATTCTATAACCTACTTTCTACGATTATGTAATAGAGTATTTTAGAATATTTAATAGATTATTTTCTACTTTGTTTACACTATTATCAAGGAATAATGTGAAACTATTAATGTGAGTCGAACATCAATCAGAACTAAGGGAGCGTACTTAGTATAGCGGGTTCGATGGCCGCACGGAACAATATACTTGTATGGCTTTCATATAGTTTTGCTGGAAATAACAAAAGTGATGATCATAGCAAAACGTCAAATCTATGCTCGGAAAGTTTCATGCATACAATAATAACAATAAAACTAAATTAAACGCAGCTTTGCAACCTACAGAACCGCTACGAATCTGTTATTAGCATTGAAATTGCATATATTACTCATTACACACTCCTTTCAAAAGCCTCTTGCCTAAAAAGCCAACAATGCACATCACGTCGGTACTTTTCCAAACGTTGGGCGGCCATGGTGTACACGACGAAGTGGGTTACAAATTTACAATTACAATGGCGTTCGTGGGCGACGTTTTGTAACAAGTAGCTGTGGAGGCCTACGAAATGTCGTAGTACTTCTGCAGCGACGGCCAACTACTGGATTACTAAAGGCTTTTATAGTTACAGTAGGTACTATATCCTGACTTTAGTAGACTCAGTTCTGCTTAAAAATTGCGCCTAATCCCTAATGTTATGTATAATTATAATCTGCGAATTAAACTAGTATAGTAGCTTTCGTAGCGTAAGCATAACGTTATTTTCTAATGATGATAAATAATTTAAGAATTATCCGGCTGTTTATATGCTTCTGGCAGAATGCTTACAGCATGGCTGTCGTGACTTAGAGCAATAAATAAAAAAGGTTTGCTTTTAATTCTATTTTCTATTCAACTGCCTTTAAAAAGATGATGTTGTTGAGTGATCGCATTAAAAAAATCGTCTAATCGAATTAATTGTTGTACATGTATTATAAGAGTTTGGTTCTAATGAGTAAGTGTTGATGTGGTACGTCGGTGTGGTACGCGCGAGTGGCGTCTGGGTGTCGGGCCGCGCCGCGAGGATGCTGCGCCTCTTAAAATTGTAAACAAGAGCTTTTTCGATTGGTGGGCGGCAACGCGCAGGCGTCGCACGACGTGAACTTGTAGCGACGTCGGCTTTATTATTTTCTCAGGATTTAGATTATTTGTGGATTTTAAATTAAAAAAATCTGGGGAAATTTTTTACTTACTTAATTTAAAACAAGAATTAAGCAGGTTTTCGGAAACTGTCTTTTCTTTTTGGCTCGATGTCCGCTCAGAACCCTCGCAGCCCTAGCAGATGTTTCCATTCAACTCTTATATTGTCAAAAACAAAAAGCCTTTCATACCATTAAGATATAGCCAAACTGGTCATCGTCATAGACAAATCACTGAATAGTTCTCACTAGTCTAAGAAGCCTAACATCCTGTCTACGGAATGAACCACCGTTCTAGGACACATGGGAGAATGCTTGGGTGTTCGCTTGTTTTCATTTCAGACAGTGCAGTTATCGGCACAAAGCGTTCATGATATTCGCTGAGAGATGAAAAGCCTCAATGTAGGCTATTGTAAGTAAGTGTCATAAGATGAGGAACGTTTCCAGAGATAAGAGTGGAAATCGATTGTGGTGTGGTTCGTCCTGCCGCCGGCACGAGGTCGAGGCTGCGTGCGGCGCTGCGCGTGGCGCGCGGAGGGTCGCGGGGGCGGGGCGGGGCGCGTGCGCGGGCCGGCCGGGGCGCGGGCGGCAGACGCGCCGCGATGGTGGGCCGCGACAGCCGCTCGGAGAGCGCGGCGCGCCCCTGGGCGCCGCGGCATGAGTAGCGCGCCAGCCCGGCCCGGCCCGCGCGCCCGCCATGGCGCAGGCCGCGCCCGCGCCCCATCGCACCCACTCCTTCGCGAAGAAGACCTTCCACAAGCCGACGTACTGCCACCACTGCTCGGATCTGCTGTGGGGCCTCATCGGGCAGGGCTACGGCTGCGAAGGTACGCGTCGCGCATGCGCCCCGCGCGCGTCGATACCGGCTCGGCGCGCGCCCGCCGCCGGCACGACCAGCGCGTTATGCAACCCGGAGCCCGCGCGGCCCCGGGCGTGTCCGCCCCGGCCCGCCCCGATCGATACGCCCCGGAGAAGCCGCGCGCCCGACCCTCGCCCCGGACCAGCGTCGCTCGTGTTCACGTGCACGCGTCGCGTGCTCGCCCTGTATCGCCTTGCACTTGAAATTTCAAGGACGTAGAAGCCGCGCCGCATGTGGCTCCTCGCAGTAGCTGGTCGTGGTGCACGTGAGGCGGCTCACGCAGGGCTCCGCTGGTGTAAGTCCGTGGGGGGGATGTGATTAAGAGGAGTAGATCAGCTGAAAGTTGAGGGTGTCGGTGGCAAGCGAGTGAGCATTCGGGAGCATATCGATCGATCTGTTTTGTAAGAGGTTTTTTCGTAGCGGAGGCGCGGGGCGGGGCGCGGCGCTGCATCCCCCGCTCGTGTATCCCTAGCTCTAAGCGTCGTGTGAACGTGTCCCCGTGCTGTACGCGGTGGTAAGTGACCATTAGCCGCAGGGTGCCCGCTGTATCCTCCATTGACAATCACTTGTTAATTAGCTCCGAGATGAGAAGACATCTTGTTTTTGCGCATTTTGTTGTGCTCCCTTGGAGTTGCTTTACTAAAATGTAGGTAACGACAAACTGAAAATCGATATCTGCTTTCTTCTTGATTCTTACGTTTACGAAGCTTACACGTCAATGCTGTTATCGTTAAGTGTACTTTTCATATTATGTGAACATGTAAGCGACTCTTAAGATAGAGCTCGCACTTGAAAGAGGCTGTTTGTCCTCGGGTGTTCGTGGCTTACGTTCATTCATTTGATATTGATTATGAAACTTATACCGATGTATTACTTGTAAAACCGCAAAATATTCGTTAATTAGTATCACAGTTTCACGTACGTTTGTTGCATAGTTACAATAACAGTACCTACATCACAAATACTCCTGTTCGTTTTTTTCCTCCTAATATCGAGCCCTACGTCACGTCATCGCATTGTTAATGAACAAAATAACTACTATGACTAACAGTAGTTAAAATTTAGAACTCTAGATAACATATTTAAATGCGGAAAATTAAAGGTACTAGGTACTCATTTAAAATGTGGGACAATCTAGGATTTTTATTCCTGTTTAATGATGTCAAATGTTTGTATGGTAGGTTAGATGAAATTGTAACAATTTAGCATCTCTCTGGCCGACTTGCGTAGCTGACTCGTGTAGCGTATCGATCTTCACGCCGGTCCCGACGGGATTGGGCAAAGAGAAGCGACGGCTACACTCTGCGTTCACTACGCCCAACTCTATGTAATCATTATTGTTTATACTTATTAGTTCTGAATTCAAAACGCAACTACTGGCCAGTAGTGTTTTAGAGATGAGCTAAAGACAAATAGTCGATTATATAATTCGATTGTTACCTTTAAAATTTAACTTAAAACAATAGTAATTAAATGAAATAGTTAAATTAAATGTTATCAAACCAGAACGAACTACGAGAACTAGAAAATTAATAACCTTAACGTGAAAGCTCTATGCAACCAAACCAAGTAACTGTATGAAAGGCATTGACTTTTGAGAGATGCAATTGTTAAGCCATTTAGGTCATCAACATTTAGGCCCACTTCCACCACAAATCACTATATACGTTTAATGATAAACATATTTAAACCATCATTGTCTGTCATCTTCAAACGATCATATAATAAAAACAGAACGATGTTTTAGACACGTTCAACGCTAAACGTATTTAGTGATTTGTGGTGCAAGCGGGCCTTAAAATCAACCAATACAGGTACTAAACAACTCCATATTTAAAATTTTGTTGAACTTGGTATTTTTCCGCTAGTTTAACCTTCAAAATCCTCCTTACCTAACGGTCATTGGTATTAGGTACCATGATTTTAATATTAGTCACAATGTCTATCAAAATTTATGTATACCTACCTACTTCTCTTTAACATTTTCCGGGATAAATAAACGCCGAGTTCTGTAACTAAATTGTATGTAGAACTAACCGTTGTTAAGTTACATGCGGTCATCTAAAAACCTAAATATACTATTATTGTCATTTCATCATACCTAAAGATGATTGGCAATCAGCTTTTCTCAATTTCTCAAACGTTCAGTCTCAGGCCGAGATCTATAAATTAAGCACGTACTTTGACTAAACGTTATTCCTGTCACTGTCGCACAACTGTCAAACTACAAGTTTAAGATGGAGACGGAACATGTCTAAGTAAAAGCGCGTGCTAAATAATGTTTATAGATCTCAGTATATCTCGGCCTTTCACAAATATGGTTTCACTTGTCTTTTCTTTAGACTCGCAGAACTCTTGTTATGTTATTTTTGTATAGCATATGCATAATCAGACTATAATGTTCCCACTGCTGGGACACAGGCCTCCTCTCTGTGAGAGGGAGTGGGCCGTAATCCACCACGCGGGCCCAGTGCGGATCGGTAGATGTCACAAGTCTTCGAATTTTTGGTTCTAGGATATGCCGGTTTCCTCACGATGTTTTCCTACACCGTTTTGAGAGCTGTGGTGATGAAATTATTTACACAAAGTAAAGCGCGTATCTGGGTTCGAACCTAAGTCTCTATTTTTGTATGAGTAAGTTAATTTTGTTTTTTTCCTGCAAAATTACAATGTTCGGTTAATATCTATTTTTTTACATCCTTTTGTTCTCGCAGCCTGTCGCTAGGGTCCACAGGTCCTATTGAAAACGTTGTTTCCACTTCCATCTTCGTTAACTTTACGTTATGTATTTTAGGGTTTTTGCTCACGATTTACAATATCCGGATTTAATTTTAAGAAAGAATACATTTGTAACTTTCTAAATCACGCGGGAGTACGTTACTTCTAGGCAATTGCCCCTTAGCATCAGATGAGATTATGGACCTGCAGCATCAAAAAGATCATCTTAACAACAATTATTCCTTGTTGCTAAGATGATGCAGTTGACCAAAGGTGCCAAACGGAACCCTATTACTAAGCTTCCGCTGGCTATCCGTCCGTCTGTCTGTCAGCAGGCTGTATCTCGAACCGTAATAGGCAGACGGTTGAAATTTTCACAGATTGTTATATTTCTATTGTCGCTATAACGAAAAATAATAAAAAATATATAAAGTTAATAATCCCCCAAAAAAAGTAGGTACCCATACAAGTAACGTGTTTTTTTCGGCGCTTTTTGCTCGATCTTATTACGGTACGGAATCCTTCATGTGCGAGTCCAACTCGCACTTGGCCGGTTTTTTTAATGAAGAAGAGCAATCTCTTCGTCGTTTCTATTTTATGTTCTTCTAACTCAGCCTCCCGCAATCAATCTACATAGTGCTAATCGTAGACCTTGCCTTTTAGGTGCACTACATAACCTAGCATTTAGTTCCAAAGAGTCATGTCAATTGTTCAGTGTTCTCCTCTCTCGAACCATTTTGGTAAAACTATATTACTCAAAATTTAATTCTCATAGTTAGCCACCCTGTATATTATCAATCGAACTTAACTTCCGACTCAGCATCTCACAGTCAACCAAGTAATAACCAGAAGGACACTCCTGAGATTTGCTACAGTTGCTAGATTTCCACCTTCAAAACAGTTGTCTTTTCAAATTTATCTTACCATTTTTGTAAATGACTTACCCACCGGTTTTGGTTCAAAGAAAAAACAGTCCTGTATTGCTTACGAGTAAATTATGTTTAAAGAATTCACTTGTAAAAAAATACTGAAGATTTTTTGTGTATTGCACTTTTTTATAAAATAACAATTGTACTTTTATTCTTGCGATTTATGTCAAAAGGCGTACCTCCAGTAATAGGTAAAGTTACAATTCCGATGTTGAACGGTAAATATGATAAAAGGCGTGCCTTCAGTACTTAATAGGTAAAGTTACAATTCCGATGTTGAACGGTAAATATGATAAAAGGCGTGCCTTCAGTACTTAATAGGTAAAGTTACAATTCCGATGTTGAACGGTAACTAGATACATCGGCCGTGTAACTCGTAACGAAATGAGAGTGTAATAGTTATCTCTGCCGGCCAGGCAGAGTTGATCTAGATCTTCAGACACTAATCTACATGTTCCTCATAATGGCCTGACCAAGATTATGTCTGAACTTTAAAAGAGACTGCGACCTCTGAGTTTGTTTCGGCCTTTCTTCTCAGATTAGTCAGATGGGAAACGCAGAACTCATGTAAAAGTTTGATATCCGATATCCTATTTACAGAATAAACAATTTCATTTCATTTTATTTTTTCTAAATACAAAAGGCTCGCCTTCACGTACTGATCTCACTTGATTGATGGTAAGCAAATATGGAAGTTACGACTGACAAAGATGCCTATCCAATGCCTGCCCGATGGGATCAGTGATGGCCCAGTAGTAACGGCCGCGACTTACGAGTTCTAGGTCGTAGGTTCGAACCCAGACAGGTGCTCTACTTTGTGTAAATTATTTCATTATTTCATCACCACTGCTCTTAAAACGGTGAAGGAAAACATCGTGTGGAAATCGGCATGTCCTAGAACCAAAACTTCAAAGACATGTGACATCTACCAACCCGCACTGGGTCTGCGTGGTGGATTACGGCCCACTCCCTCTCACAGAGAGGAGGCCTGTGTCCCAGCAGTGGGAACATTTAATACCTGTTCATTTGAAACTTAATCACTCCCACATTATACCTTTTTAGTGGCACGCACAATGTAAGTGTTACCAAAGTTTTGTGCGTTTTGTCCATAAAATTGCCGTTTTATATTATTTAGTTACTATATGGTAATTCTTTCTCAGCACGGTTCATTTTAGCGATTTTGAACGATTTATGTTCAGTACTCGGTAGCAACAAGTAATTATCCTAAACATAGTAAATATTACGTAGAAGATAAGATCGAAGTACACACGGCTACACATCAAGCTATATTTTTCCAGTATAAGCTGACCTCGCATTGTACGGAAATCCTAAACAATGCGAGATCAGCATAAACTGGAAATGTATAGCTTGATGTGTAGCCGTATGTACCAAAGTCATCAAACAAAAAGTAATAGATATACGTAGATTTTGAAGCATGCTGTGACTATATACGCTAAAATGGAAAGCTACAAACGTAATTTACTATAAAATTTTGTAATAATTGCATTAAGACGTAGGTAATCTAAAAAAAAATTTGGTCTTGTAACCCATTTTCTCAGCTTTGAAGTCTTCACGAGCAATAATAATAATATTATACAAAAAAGTGTAACCTTATCGGTAAAAACAAAATATGTGAAAAAAAAAAAAATTACACATAATTATCATCGTAGCCGTCAATGTTTTGCACCGTAGCATATCGTAGCAGGGTCCGCGTAGCGCCGTAGAAAGTAACCGTAGCGAATTGTAGACATTCTCCGTAGCGGCCTACGGCGTAGTATTAGGTCTACAATGCACAAAACGATTGTTAGATTTTTATAATATTTATTGTTTGTTATATTTATTGGTGCTCAGTAATTTATGTGAAGCGTTTACTATGGCGTCGCACGTCACTGCTGCAAGGTCCTCGTAAGAATAACTTTAGATTTTCGTATTTGAGGTCATAGTAAATTATGCAAATATTATAGCGTTCGTTTCTATATTTATAGCGTGTTATTACTGGAATTAGTTTCGAATAATGTCGGCGTTAGAAATTCCGTTTTCTTCTTGACGTATTTGTTGTGACCTATACTAATGCAATATTCCACTCTGCAAATATGTATATTATTTTCCGTTTGTAAAGACTCTTCTATAAACGCATAAATACATAAAATGGGACATCACATAGGCACGGTAACACGTTGAAACAGGTATCACCCATCATATCTCGTCGGTAAACGTATTTTTCAACAATAGCCCATTGTCCAACACTACAAGAGCTAAACGGGCTCCACAAAGACGCCTAGAACATCACACGTCTAAACAATAGCGCGAAGGGCCTGCAGAACAACTGTCAGTGCAACATGCAAGACAGTTCTTAACAAAACGACGGACGAACAAAACAACAATAACGTTCATTATGTCGCGTTGACGCGCACTATCTCGACACACGTCGCGCGACAAAGCGCGTCCGCCGCCGCCACGCCCGCGCGCCGGTTGCCGCGCGCCATTGTGCGCCTGAGATAAGGGATGCGACGTGTGGAAATGGACAGCTTATTGTCGCAGCGTGCGGATACAGCCTTAGGACATCTGTTCTGAATAAGGGCGTGACGTCATAGAGGCGCGTGTATTGTGCGCTTATCACTTATCAGATGATTATGACGAGCCGGTGTTCGGTTACAGTGGCGTTATATCTTTCGCTCAATAGAATAGAATTGAATTAACTTTATTTCGAGTAGGTACAAGTTTTATACAAGATAAGTTTCAATATGCTTCAATACTTAGGTAATTGAAATCAATTATTACAATATTTTGTTGCTGAATTATAATTTTGGAAAGACTTTCTATTACACATGCTTACACAACATATTAACATATATTTTTAACTCGAAAATTGTTAAATCATTGCAACTACAGTGTAGAACCAATAAGCTAAAGCCTACATCTTTCATCTACTTAAAAAAAAAAACTCGTGTCACAATGTTAGTTGCCATACTCCTCCGAAACGGCTTGATCGATTTTTATGAAATTTCAAACGTATTTGCGATAAGTCTGAGAATCGGTTGTAATATATTTTTCATACCCCTAAGTGATAAGGGTGGTCCACCCCAAACATTTATATGGCAGAACAACGTTTGCCGGGTCAGCTAGTTTTTTTTAAATAATAAAGCTAAATAGTTTGTTTTTTGTTTGTTTAAACGCGCTAATCTCTGGAACTAACAGTTTGATTTGAAAACTTATTTTTGCATTTGATAGCCCCATTCTTGAGGAAGGCTATTTAACAACACACTGGGACCCTTAGGAGCCGAGTAAAAAAAAAGTCTGAATGAACGCTAAGCGAAACCGAAGTAACAGCGCGGGCGATGCGATGCGATGTGGTGAGGAAAACACGAAATGTCACGCGGACGCAGTCGCGGACAGAAGCTAGTAGATCTATAAAACTGTTAAAATTCAGTAGGACGGAACTAATATTCTTTTATATGACACCAAACAGTCAAACACAAACTCAACCTGCACCCTCGAGTCTCATGAAATTATTAAGCATACTACATGTACCAAGCAACAGCTTCACACAAATGCCAAAGTGCATTGCCGGCAAACTTAACTTTAATAATTAATTATTTATTTATTTCAAAAAAAGGGTACAGGCAGTTACAATAAATATAATTTTACAATTTACGGATAATCAGAAAAGAGTAACAAATCACGGAATTTAATCTGGCGTCCTAGCTAGGTTACATGGTAACCTGTATTAAGGATCGACTTATTCATGCAAGAATTTGAACTATACAACAAACCTAGTTATAAAACCATACAAGTTCAGAAGCTAAATGTTAACTACCATAACTACGTACTAATTTGCAAGCAATGGTTCCCTTACAATTTTCACGGATCTCGTCTTTAGTTTTAATTTTTCACTAAACCATATTTACCCTGCAAAGGAATATAAACCGTAGTTCTTGCACCCTAAGTTCAAGTTAAAGATACATGACTTGTAATTTGTAACCTCGTGGCGTTCAGGAAACACCCCAGTCCATCAGTATTTACCATTTTTTTTTTAATAATGGCGCCATGACATATCTATTTCTGGATTTAATAGTATTTACATGTAATTATTGTAGATTTTTTTTAAATAGATAGACTTTTAATCAAAGAGAACTTTTGGAAATAGAATAGCGTACAAATAGTTTCTTAATGATGTCAATTCACGTCACCAGCAGCACTGGTTAATTACAGTATTGTTGAATTAAAATGACCACAATGACCATTAGAGAACTCAACTGCCACTAAGGTAGGGTAACATAACCCTCCTTCACCCTAAAACCATAAAAGAAGCACAATCCATTCTAAATTCTGCAACAGAACTGTGAAACTTTACGTTATGAAAGTAAACCAAAAACCCCTCAAGTGCAAAAATAAAAGTACATGTTTATTTTCGAATCCACAAAAGCCTATTGACGTTCTTAATATAGAACTCCTTGGTCTTGCAAGCAGAGTTAAAAAAAAAGTTGTATTCGTACAAGCTGGCTGTTGGGTCGGTACCGGGGCTACGCCCGCCGTATGTAGGCCAGCCCTGACGTCACACGGTGATGACCCAGTTCCATTGCCATTGAGAGACGCGCGTCAATGGTGCCCCCCCCCAAGCCTCAGGCCCCGGGCCCCCGGCCCCTGCACCCAACAGTGCAGCACCCTCTTCGATAAGGGGGTGTGCCAATAAAATATACAAAATTCGGCAAAATTACTGTTAAAAGATATTTATTTTTATTCTTACAAAGTACTTGTTTAACAGACATTTAAAGAAGGCAAGAAGTAGCTTCAATAGTATTACAAAAGTTAGACTGACGACATTATTAAAAATCTATATTTCAGGAGTGACGTAACAACAATAATTCATCGAACTAGGTTACTGAACGGCGAGGCAAAAGCACGCTTTCATTCAGCCGCTGCACAGTGCGCCGCATTTAAAATGTATAGTCAAAGGAAGCGTAGATTTGCGACACCGAGCACAGGCGAGCACTCGCCGCTTTGTGCTCCATGTAAATGTCGCGGATTCACCGTGGCTCTAATTTGTTCTTTGTGGTGCACTGTGTTGTTACTTTAAGCTTAGGATTCACTAGCTCGTCCTCATTACGGGCTTACTTCTTACATTGTGCCAGTTCTGAAATGAGGCTATATTTGCACTGTTTACTTCAACTTTCTTTATGCTTTTTCTCGACCTCCACATTTTGAATTCGAATAGCTTTTCTATACAATTCTAAGTTATAGTTTTCTCTACATTGTAGGTACATTAGACGATTTAACGATATATACGGGCTTACTTCTTTGAATAGTATTTCAAGATTTTTAACGTTTATTAAAACCTAAAAAAACTTTGTTTGGCCATGTTTATTAGAAAAGTACTAAAGTTCTAGTGGGTTTGACGAGCGATAAGGCTCACTCTGTGTTCAGCACTCGGTGTGGCAACACGCCGTGTTCGGGTTCGCGATAAGTCAATCGTCATCCTAAAGATGCCTGAGAGGTGAAACACGTGTCGATTTCTTTCAGGAGTTTTTATGGCTCTTTAGAAATAGCTAACCGGAACAGGTTACTAAATACATCCACGTCTATTGTATTTTATAATGGATTTCCGCAAGGTCACGCCAAATCAATTAACTGTAGAAAAGTTCTAATATTGTCAGAGTAACATAAAAATTTTAAACCTTAGCATGAACATCACCTATGCTCACATAGAACAATGGCCACAAAGTCTAACCAGGCACAAAGTTCACTATATGACTGCACAGTAACAAAAGAACGTGCACAATGGGCACAAACTTTGTCCTCGCTTCTCACGCCGTAACACTGGGCGATCTATTATTTAAATCAAACGAGAAAGCATTGTGTCTCTGTAAGTTTGCACTATTCAATTATTAATGCAGTACTGTTGCATTCGCCTTTTGTGTCGAGTCTTGTCCGCTAATGATAGGAACATAGACGCTTGCGCAACGGGTCCACGAATGGCTGGATTCATTAGTGCAAGTACGGGTAAGTGTGAACGCCTGAATAAGCGACTGCTCCTCATTAAAATATAGGAGCACTTGAATTCTTCAGCTGCCTCTAATTAGCGGAATTTATATTTTTGTAACATTTTGCAGCTTTTGAATGTTTGAAAACATTTTAGGCTATCATTATAAAAGGTTATTCTCCTCATATTATTTACTATAGAGGCAGTACTGTGTTATACTTGTTCATTAGGCACATAAAGCCTATCCCTATTCGTAAGTCTTTATGAATCAGTAAAAATTACGTGAGTTTTATTTACTCAATATCAGATACATACCAATTTAATACACGTCGAAAATAGGGGTTTAAAGCATAGATTAAAAGTCCAATAAGGTTTTATAAACTTGAAAGTTTATTGTCAGATATTAATTATATTTTCATCTGAACAGACAGAAGTTTCCAAAACACTTACAAATATAAACTAAATTAAAAAGCTCTTGTGAAAACGCATTGTTAACCTTTTAAACAGACTGGCTTTTTACACCAGATTGAAACATAAACACAAAAACACAACTATACTAAAACATTGCCAGCTGAAAAAAAAAACGATGTCAACGAAATAAATCTGCAATTACTCTTCCTAAAATTTTGAGCTATTAAAATTTGGCAATGGTGCGAATGTGGGTCATTCTTCGCACTCACAAGTCTCACAATAGTTCTATTTATATCAAAGTAAAACTAAAATACACCAGTATTCCTGTACGCACGGACGGAAATAAACCGGCTGTATGTGTAGAATAGGAGTTAACATTGCAAGGCGTCCTACTTGACTTTAACGGTCGCGCGTCAAACGGAACGTTCCAAATAAAAATGTTCAAAATTGCGGAATACGGATTAAGGTGGTGCGTGCGTAGCTGTGACGTCATAGCTCTGTAAAGTGGGGTTTTAGCACATTTGTAACACATTTAATTAAAATCCTAGTTTTGAATTTAAAATACGCAAACAGATCCGTGGAAACGATACATAAACAGTTGGTAATTACACTATTTACATCTCTTCAAAACATATTTAATTAAATCCACATACCTATTTATGTTATAAAATAACAGCCAAGACACAGCTACAATAATCTACTGCCTTTATTATAATTGAATCCCATTAATAAGAAGATTCCTCAAACCTAGGGGTTTCCGAAAATAACCCCATGTATGTTCCGCGATTCTTGATGGTTTTCGAGTTATAATTAGTTTATTATACAACAAGTAAAAAAAACCTGAGAGTATATTTATGAGGTAATTTTCAGGAAAAAAAAAAAAAAATGGGGAATTTTGCCATGTTACATGGTGAGCGGAGAGCCGTTGTTTAGCGGGTGTCTACAAGTCATAACTTATGACCCCTGTTGAAAATTTGGTCATTTTTAATGGATTTGGAGTAATTTTGGTACTAAAAATGTGATATTTAAATAGCAATAACTTTTTATTTTCAAATAAGATTTTTTTATTACTTTTAGGTAAATGTTATTGCAGTACTTATGTGCCCCTTTCGGATCGAATAGGGTTTTTTTTCATATTGTAAAATAATGGTAAAAAATATGACGTCACTATTTGGACCTTCCTGTATATTTGTGCTAACTTCTCCTACACTCCTTATCTTCATAATATCAACTAGTTTTTTAAGGTAACAATTCATCATCATCATCTGCCCAGGCTTTTCCCAACTATGTTGGGATCGGCTTCTAGTCTAACCGTATACCTCTTCTCATACATTGATCACCACGCTTGCTCAAGATGGGTTGGCGATTTTAGACTTATACCTATCTATACTAACATTATAAAGAGGAAAGATTTGTATTTTTGTATGTAACGAATAAACTTAAAAACTACTGGACTGATTTGAATAATTCTTTCAGCAATGGATAGCTACATTATCAGCGAGTAACATAGGCTATATTTTATCTCCGTACTTCCACGGGAACGGGAACTACGCGGGTGAAACCGTGTGACGTCCGCTAGTTAGCTATAAAGTCCAGGTTTCCTCACGATGTTTTTCCTTTATCGATCACCATGCCTAGCCTTTTCCCAACTATGTTGGGGTCAGCATCCAGTCTAGCCGGATGCAGCTGAATACCGGTATTTTACATGGAGCGACTGCCTATCTGACCTCCACAACCTAGTTACTGGGTAACACGACACCCCTTGGTAAGACTGGTTTTCATACCATTGGGCTTCTAACTACCCGTAACGACTGTCAAAGATCCACAAATGACAGCCGGGACCAACGGCTTAACGTGCTTTCCGAGGCACGGAGGGGTCTCGGTATGTAAAGATTGTCACCCATCCACGGACCAAACGCGGTAAGCGTAGCTTAACCTGATCGATCGACCTGTGCGGCTGTTATTACTTAGCCACAAACCCCTCAATGTTGATGTTTTTCATAATGTCCAAAATAAAATCAGAAAGTACATAAATGATGCATGACTCATGCACAACCTCGTGCATGAGAGGCGAGACCATAACCACTAAAAATGTTACCTCTTTAAAATATTGGTATCGATAGAAATTAAATATATTATGAATTTACGATAATTATTGGAACAGTCGTCGAGCGGGCCCCCGTCCCCTCCGCCGGTAATGAGGCTGTGGTACCGCGTGACGTCAGCACTATACGACCTAATTCGCGCCGATCTCGCCGCACTACATGCACGGCTGTAATGACGTGAATGGTGAATTTTACTTCAATACTTTCTAGTTTTAAGTTTTCCATACGGTACTGGAAAAAAACAAACTTCTCGATTTTTGAGTCAGTTATGATTATGAAAGAGGAAAAGCATTTTCTGAAAATTACAAGAATAAATTAAAGATTTTTCTTTAAATTTTTTATTTTTTTGTTGTATGTCCACGGAAACTATCTGCAAGATTTACCCACAGTGCAATTTAAAGATTTCATTTTATTTTGTAACATAAACATTGCCCGGAATATAAATACTACACAAAAAAAAACCTAAAAACTAGCAGCCATATCTCGTTATATTCCGATGTAAGAAATTAAAATAAACATCCCGCTACGAGGTCGCGCCGTAGCGCTTCGTAGCAAGGTCCGCGTAGCAACGGTGGTGGCGTAGCGCGTAGCTATTTTTAGACTGCTACGTACTGAATTGCTCGGTTCAAAACTTTTATACAAATGAAATATTATATACCTAAGTATCTTCACGCATATATTTAGATGCTAGGTAGGCAGACAAAACCTGTTTTTATGTAGCTACTCGTATTATTTTTCTTCTCATACCTGAGATAAATTAAGACTTTTTGTTTAATTTTCACTTCTCTTGTCTCTTTTAGAGAAAGTGCATGGAATTAAACAACGTCTAAAAGATAAAGATAAGATTTCTGATAAATATGTCTAAAACATTCTTTGAATCGTTATAAAATAGATGAACCATGTAATCATGTTTCCATTCTTTTGAGCTAATTTCTAAGTGTTTAGTTCTACGTTCTACCGTAATAGCCTCTGGAGCTTCTCTGACGTCACGCTGCACTGACCTAATAATCTACAGCGATTGCTTCGTGGATAATCTTATGTGGAGGAAATTATAGAACCTTAATAGCCGCATAGGGTAAAAAGATCTTTCAGAGTTTCAAGTATCTTAAAAATGCATAATTTATTAAGATGTTATTTCCGATCAGGTAGATTCTTCGTACAATTTTTGTGTACCATAAATAAATAAATGTACCGATAAATATGTTACTATGTTTGCACTATGCAAGCAACAGCCATTATCATTGAAGCTACATGGAATTCGTTTTATGCACTTACACGCACACACGAACAAAGACACACGTATAGCCACATAGCAGACGCACAGCTCTGTCAATTCATTTTATTTTGCCAAAATCAAAATATTTTATTTCACATAAACCTACAAGGGCACTTATGAAACGTCAGAAGCTAGGTGCACGGTTCCAATTGGTCGCTTCCTATGGAGACGAGCCGACAAGAAACTAATGGGAGGACAGTGTAGGCCTGTCAACAAGTACCAGGTACTTAGCAAAATAACAAATTTACATTCTACAATGCCTACAACGTCTCATATTCACAAAATATAAAAGATAAATTTAATAAAAAAACCTATTTAAACAAAATGCATGTTTGCCATTACAACTGTAACAAATCTGAATTAATATCCTGTTAACAAAATCCACTAATAAAGAGTTTTTGTTAAATATATTTTTTATTTTTCAATCAATAGTATACTCACATCCTTATACATAATAAGTTGGTACAAACATAAACTCATTAGAGTTTTAAAATCATTGACCACATGATTTAGAAACGATTAAAACAAACTTAAGTTCTGAATTATAAAATGAAACAATAACAAAGTCAAAGTCAAATAATTTATTTCAATTAGGCACAAAAAAGCACCATTGAACGTCAAAATTTACAAACACAACGAGGATAATAAGCGAAATATTTATCTATTACTAACGAGCGAACACCGGTGACCAATCTACTGACCGTCCTTAAAACAAAAAGTGGTGGAGGAATGTGATTTAGATTGAAAAAAACTAAGTTATTGTATTAGTAGTATGTAGTTAATTTTCCTAGTTGAAATCAGAATTGTCAATGGGCTGGCCTAGTTACAATGTACTTGCATACATATCTGTTCCATCTCCCGTATTTCCACCCACGAAATCCCAATACTAGGTACTAGCATCACTACTTTATCGATTTCCTCTCAGCTAGGGAGTAACTGTGAAACGTATTGATTGCTCTTTCACAGAACAAACGCTAATAAACTCATGTAATTAACGACTCCATCATGTATTTATGACGTTTTATATCTATTTTGAGATAAAAGTTTATCTCCTATCCACGGATCACGGCCCCGTTCAGATTTCTCATGAGCTAGTGAAGTTAGTCTCAAATCGATTCAGGATTCATTGAAGGAAATTAGTACGAGGCTGCTTCTTCTAGGTAACGTCAGTTTAAAAAACTTGGCGGATTTTGAA
The DNA here is from genome assembly GCA_949152395.1 of Agrochola litura. Classification (NCBI taxonomy): domain Eukaryota; kingdom Metazoa; phylum Arthropoda; class Insecta; order Lepidoptera; family Noctuidae; genus Agrochola; species Agrochola litura. The sequence goes on along the minus strand of OX424490.1, from coordinate 31,279,164 downwards.
ACTTATTTGATGATTTTTATTTGTATAGAGTATATATTTTTTACACTAGTAGAGTTGGGCCAATCATGTGTACTTAATGAAATATTCCTTAATGAAATATTCCTTAGACAACTAGGCTTAAATATTTATCTACAGTTCTGAAAAAATTCGAAAAGCTTTGGAAGCGCTACGAACACGACAAATTCATGTAAAACCGGCCAGCTTCGATCCAGATACAGTGATCTTACAAACGTGAAAGTTTACATATTACAGTTTTAAACAGTGTATATTTAGTTAAAATGTGTGTGATGATAGGGCGGTTCTCATCTCGATCGGCACGAAACCGGGTCGGTTGCTCCGCTCGCTCGGCGCGAACTGTGTCACTCGTGACGTCAGAGCGCACCGCCCGCTTCCCAGCGCCCGACCACCGTCGGCCAGCGCCGACCAGCTCCCGACCATTGCCGACCACCAGCTCGGAATATTATGAATTATTATGAGTGATTAGTTATGTAGACACAACTCTTAAATGGGTCAACGAACCGGTGTGTGAGTTGTTTTTTCTACAAAACAGTGTATCGTGCCAATTTGTATTTGAGTTTTTTGGTTAATTTCTTCATACGTGAGTTTTGTCAATGTTTGAAAAGTTGTTGTTGTAGATAAACTTTTTGAAGTCATTGTCTAAAATGTCTTTCTTTTCATTAGGGCATCGGAATATTTTCATCAGTTTTTGGTTACGGAAATAATTGTATTTTAACTTGCAACACTATATTCATTAATTCTCATTTGCTTATTCCAAAAATTTCAAGGAACGATCGCTTGTTCCCCTTTGTTGAGTACTTGGGTAATAACCCGACCAACGCACAGCAAAAGGAGAGTTAACGTATTCACATTTCCAAGAGTATACAATAAATTGTAATAGGTCCATTGTAACATAGTAGTTATTGTCCATCAATAGTAGTTCGGTTCTATTCCCGACTGTTGTCTAATTGTTGCGAAAGTCCTACTTTACGTAGCACATAAGTGCGTACGTCACTGGCGGTAACTGACGGTTATTTTTAACTGTGTTTACTGTCGTAACAGTGTCTATTTCAGAAATGTGGATTATGTGTCGATTGGAAGGAGTTTCGTTAAGTTTTCAAAACAAAAGCTTCGAATATTTTATGATGCTTGGTCAAGCCTCGTTACTTAAATTGATTCCGATAATGACAACTAAGTATAGATACGGTTAGGTTGAAATCTTTTAGGTCAAAATCAAAATATTTTATTTCACATAAACCTACAAGGGCACTTATGAAACGTCAGAAGCTAGGTGCACGGCTCCAATTGGTCGCTTCCTATGGAGAAGAGCCGGCAAGAAACTCCACGGTTACTCTTTTCAAAATAAATTGTTTCTACAATGTTTTCAAATTACAGTGTTAATAGGTATGGGAGGACAGTGTCAGCCTATCAACAAGTACCAGGTACTTAGTAAAATAAAAAATGGTACACAAGTTTACAACCTACAACGTTCTCACATTCACAAAATCTAAAAGAAAAGAAAAGAATCTATATAAAAGATAAACATAATAGTAAAAATAAGAACCTATTTAAACCAAATGACATGATTGCCACTACAGCTGTAACAAATCTAATTTGATTTAAAAAAATATAGAAAATTGTAGGTCAAATAAACATGTTTCGATTGTTATGAAGATCTTCCTAATCACACGGCAGAACAAACTGAAATCATGATATTGATTTTTAAATAAATATATAGTTTTGTTAGCCCTGAAGAAAAAAAAATCGATTAACGTCAGGATAATTAATTGATTCAGGCGTGACCTTGCGGAAATCCATTATAAAATACAATAGACGTGGATATATTTAGTAACTTGTTCCGCTTTGCTATTTCTAAAGAGCCATAAAAAACTCCTGAAAGAAATCGACACGTGTTTCACCTCTCAACGAGGCATCCTCAGGATGACGATGGACTTGTTGCGGCAACACGCCGTGTTCGAGTTCGCAACAAGTCCATCGTCATCCTGAGGATGCCTCGTTGAGAGGTGAAACACGTGTCGATTTCTTTCAGGAGTTTTTTATGGCTCTTTAGAAATAGCAAAGCGGAACAAGTTACTAAATATATCCACGTCTATTGTATTTTATAACGTCAGGATGTCAAAAATTGACAAAATTAGGATCAATGCTTTCTTAGATAAACTTGTATTACACCTGCATTAAAAAGGTGTTGAGCGGGTCTAAAACGGCCACACTAAGCAATTCCTCTATGGTGACACATATTTTAGCTGAATCATATTCAATTCATATCAGAATCATATTTGATGTAAACAATGCCGCATGAAAAAATTAAGACCGTAATTGTACCGAATATTTTTTCTTTACAGTTTTTATTAATCAAATGAGATTTTTATTTTTTATTTCTACAGTTTAAATGTTATAAAATTTCATTATAATAAAAAAACTGTCAAACAGATGAATTGCGTAATATGAATTGAACGCAGATAATGTTATGAATCGTCAGTTTGTGACAGTTCATGTGATTCATAATATTATCATAATATGATTCTGCCAAAGCGGCCGTTTTAGGCCCCGAGGTTTCCCGTAACTTTTCACTTTTCACAGCTTTCGCAACGACCATTATATTAATGTTTATTTAAACAGCAATCCATAGGGCTTCACTGCTCACTAATAGCATTCACTCCCGGGTAAGTAACAACTCTGTTGCAACATTTACGGCCACTGCTGATCTATTGGTTGTTAGAAAGATTTACCGTCCCCACCGGCCTGGGTGACGTCATCGCTTGTATTTATCTCAAGGCTCGCACTCCTAGGGCCTACTTCTGTTAAATTATGATCCAACTGGCCAGTACGACGTTATTTATTGTACCTAGGAGCTTTTTATTTGAGATGTTGATGAGAAGAGAAGTATGGCGTTGTTGATGTTCGAAGCTGTCGAAAGAATCTCGAGAAAATTACGTTATTGGCATAAGCAATGATATAGTACAAAAAGATCGCTAAGCTTTAACAAATTACCATTGGTAATATTATCTACAACTGTACCTACATTTACACAATAGTTTAAGGCCGTCTACTTTGTTTGTGTCTATGGTGGTGTAATTACGCCTTTTTTCAAACTACACGAAAAATGTCAAGGAACGAAGAAAAGCTCAAGCTCATTAGTACTTGCACAACTTCCACACGAACAAAGGGAACACTCCCATCCACTTAAGATCCTTTTTAATCAAGGTCCATAGACTGATTAGATTTGATATGTATCTGTCATATACCTAGTGTTTAACTTCCTAAGCGTGTGATGATAGTGTATTTTCCCATATCCGGGTACAAGCCAGGTCTTTGTCCGCGTGTTGGCAACTTATCTCCTCTACCAGTAATTGTTTACTGGCGTCAGAGCAGGTGTCGTGTAGTTCCTCAAGAGCAGCACCGTTTGATCTCACCCACGCTGTCATAAACTATTTCAGTACCTTTATGGTCATCTATAATTGTCTATTGTTTGTCTGTTCATTGATTAAAGAGAAGTCTGCTGGATAGTGTACATTGTACTCAGTTGTTTAAGGCATATCTCTAGTCCAAAATTTTTTAGTTCATCGTGTCTTTGGCCACATAAATTTCAATCTCCTATTTCTTTGCCTTTTGGCTTTGGTAGAACCACCTCGCTAAGAATTAATCTATGTATTAAATTCAAAATATATCCTCATAACTTTTCGGAACTTGAGTAGGCACACATTTTTCTCTTATTAGTAATTTCCCGAGAAATATAAATATTATCGCTACCATGAGCATTACTGGTGTTAGTCTAATTTAAAACGACGATTGGCAGTACTTATTGGGACATGCAGAGTAACTGTAGAGGAGTGTACCACCTATACGGAAAGTGATCCCAAGAATTACAGGTCACTAGGATTTGTCGTAAATTTGACAACAATAATGACAGGAACATGTCTGAATGAGCACTATGACTATGAGGTTATCGAACGCAACAAGAACGCAACTAACTAAACTTTATCTAGCAAACAAGATGCAAAGGCATCGAAATTATACAGCCAAAGCTCCCAATGGGGATAGAGCTAAGCCACCCGCGGCTAAGTCAAATTCGAACAGCGAGGTGGAGCGCGATTGGCTTGCGCGTGTGACGTCAATGCCGACCTCCCGCCGCGCCCCGCCCGCCCCGTGACCCCCCCGCCGAAGGCCGCGCCACTCGCTTCTGAAAAATAATCACGATTTTCGGACGGAATGATTTTTTTTCTTTTCTTCACCACGTACACTGAGACTTCATTGTTTTCATGTTTGTAAGTGAAGGTGTTATCCAATTATTTCTGCGGTGATTTGAAATGTGGCTCGCACGTGGCGGCCGAGTACACGCAAGTAGGCACCTACCTACTCCGTACCCATAGATACTTGTTCGTATATTTGGTGCTCAGTTACGTAGATCACGTAAGCACGAATGATTAATTCGTAGAATAATGAACGTACATTATCAGATGTAATTAATTGAAAGCTAGAAAAGTTGCTTTTTTATTATTTGTAAATAATTGTGGTTAATTCCCATTTTTTGTTTTTTTTCTTAAGTGGCGCTATGAAATCATTACGCAATTTGGTGTTTTCAAACAAAGCTTTAATAGTAAATGATTATCGAATTAATCAACTCAGTACATTGCAGTCCACACCTGGACATAATCCAATTTCAAGTTGAAGCAAAATGCACATCATTGCGGTTATCTCTGATCGAAGAATCAGTAGACCTCAACCTCCTTGCTTAACGTACGATAGATTCTCTCATCTCCAAGTTCTACAACGGCCTTTGGAACGTGGAACCTTTGATGGTTATTGGCCGGCCTATAGCATATTCTCGAGCACAAATTCAATCTAAGAAATCCCCAAAACTTCAACTCGATTCAAATTCAAAAAACAAAATCGATTTCAAACGATTATTTCGTTCCGTAAAGTCCATACGCCTTGTGAAACAAGTAGCGAGTGACATGGAGCCATGGAGACCTATCGAGCAGAACACGCGACATCAACAGGTGGCTTGAATTTTTACGATACATAATTAACTACCGCTGTACGCTGTGCTAAGGACATGCGATGGTACAGCCATAATAACTGGGTAGCAAGACATGTCACCGTAATAGCTGGTAGAAGTGTTAAGCTATTATACTTATTGAAGTTTTAATGGTAACTGTTGATTTCATTGGTTTAAGTATTAAGCTTTATATTGTTTAAAAGGATTTAGATATTGAAGAGCTTGTAGATACTTCAACAGTCTTTATTAAAGTTTTTTGGAATATGCTTGTATGTGGGAAGCTGAATGTCATTGAAAGCTTGCCCAGCACTTGCCACTGCACTTTTTAGTGCAAATCTTATCCTAACCTGTGATTATCAAAGGACATACAAAAGAAAATAGGAGAACTCCATTCAAAATTATAAAAAAGTAAATCAAGGTTAAGTTTTGTTACCAACCTACAAAGTTCCACATTCAAAATTCGAATGAGGAACAATATTCAATCATTTCCATAATACATTAATAAAGTGCCCAATAAGGCGCCAGAATTGCTCGCGTCGCTCGCGTGCGTGCACGCATGTTTACAAGCGCCGCGCTATATATAGCTGTGGCGGCTATTTGTGGTGACTCTGATTCATTGCGTTAATTAGCCTTATTCCCGACAACGAGAGATTACGCTGAATTGTTTAAATTTAACTCGCGGAAATCACTTTTAGCTTAAGAACCCTGTAGCAGTTTTTTTTTTTTTTGTGTTTTCTGCTTTGAAGCGGTTCGTAATGGTTGAACTCGCTATTTAGGTATTATATATTCATAACTTGACTTATCAATGTGCAGGTTACGCCACCATAAATATAGCTTTATCTAACTCCAGTTGCTTTAAAAAAACGCTGTTATAAAACCCACTTTCCCTACGTACCTTATCCAATATTTGTCAAAGATATAAACACTGATCTTCGTGATGATGATCACGCTGTAGTTTATTGCCCTCAAGCTATTTCAGTTCTTGTCTAGTGAGTGTTTGCCTTGGCATTACGACTTACAACCTACACACGAACCTGCTTTAAAAAGTTCTATAATTGTCTGGATTTTCAAGATTTCCATATTTGGAATTGATGCTTAAAATCGTGTTTTAAGACGGAAACTGCGGTTTACCGTTCTTCGTTCTAAGATTTCGTGTTATATCCATCGTTCTTATCAGTCTATTTCCGATGAGAAGGTTCTGTTTGACTATAATTATCTTTGGCAAAACTTCGGCAATTAGGCATTTATGACGTATAAATGAAATCTATAAAGAGAAATAAAATAAAAAAACAATCTCAACGCTGTCCCATCCACTCACAGTCAATAATTTTAAATTGGGGACGACCAGCCAAAAAAATAATTCCATTTACGTAATTTGACAGCTAAACTTTTTAACACTTAGACTATTAGGTAATTCATAATGTCACCTTAGTGCAGGAGGTGGTGCCGCGCGGGCTCCAACCGCTTCTATTCCAGCCAGTCCGTTTCTATTCCAGCCGGCCCCGCCCGAGGTTATTTAAATATACCGTGACGTATTAACGTCAGAACTACACCACTAATATGTTTCCTTGATCCCCATCCGGCTGTGCCCTTCCGCGTATAAAAACCCGCTGTAGTTTATTGACAAGCGTACACTATAAATAACTTACTTTTGTTTTATGTTTCGCGTACGTTTCGGGGTAAAGGTTATGCAGTGTTTAATTTTGTAGTTTCCTATTCATATTTTTGGAATATGAAACTAAATCTGTAACAATTACCTACCCTTTTTAAATTAAATAGTTAATATCAGTTACTTTTTATGTTCGTCAGAAATGTGTATAAAGATCCATAGAAACAACCCATTTGGTTCATTACCTAAAGCGCATGATGTAATGAAAATTATGATTTCTTAAGGGAACAGTTTACCCATTTCAACGGTTACTACGCTCGCCCACGCGCGCGTTTATTTTCCTAGATAATAATATCTTCTATTTTTCGTGTTTATGTTTTACAAATTTTATTACAAATTGATGTAATTTATTGTTACTCTCGACTATACTATTGTAATCATATTTTAGGTTAATAACAACTAAACAAATTAAGCGTTTTACCTAGTAACTGCAAAACCACAAAATTACTTGGAGATTAAATTAAAAATTGATTGAGACTAGTGCTACGGCGTAGCACTTCGTAGACCCTAACAAATATTTATTTTGTTACTATAAAACTCAAGTTTAATTAATGAAATGTGTTTCAAATGCTTACATTATGAAAAATCGTTACGAATCCCATACCACCCACGCCAGACCAGACCAGTTACTGCATGATATCTGAGAAAATCGATTACCAAATGGAAATCTATACCAACGTAATAACTATAATTAGAAAGATCAGTCTATACAAACATGTATGCGTAAACCTTGAGTAGTAGGCGTTTACTCTTAACTCGACATTTCCAGTTAGTGTGTACCACCTACCTACTCAATATCAAAACATCTAAATCCTAGACGAACTGCCCTCAGAAAGAGGTAACCGAACAGCCGGGCTACTACAGCTACCGGGGACAATATAATTTGGCAACATCAGTGTCTCCAGTGGGATGGCGGCGAGATGCGAGCATGCGCGGCTCCTATCGATCCATGCTTCGAGATGACTTTACGAGAGACCGAGAGGCCCGCTCGAGCGCCCCAGCCGTGCATGTCCCGACATTACCGACTAAGTATTTTGTCTATGAACGGCGCCACTGGCGGCTTATAAAAACTCCTTTTAGTTTTGGTGTTCGATTTTTGAAATGATGAGTACCATATAGGTTTTATACAAAAAGATTAAAACCTATTTTTCGTATTTATATCATAGACACCGACTATTTAAATTTTCTTGTATTTTTGGCATAGTAGGTATATCGTTTTCCTACCAATAATATTCCGCAGCAGTCAATATTGTTTTATTCATAAATTATACCGAAGAGCCAACGATTAGAAAGCCATACATTAGTGATATCTTGGCAGCCACTTCAAACTTCTTACATTCGTTACTAGCTACTCGTGTATCGTAGTTACATGGTAATCACAATACACTGCGAAGATTAAGTAGCATTTGACCTAATTCAATTAGTATTCGAGATTGAAATCAACGATATATACCTATTGCATTAAATACTCCTTGATAAGTTTGCTGTTAATTTAGATGATGCCAACTTCTAGGGAAGTTGTGCACTATCGGAAAATTAAATTTATTCTAGGTATCTCTGTTATCTATTTACTTATAATGACGATGTTCTGTTTGATGAATATTTATTTCACTTGAAGCACACGCGAGATAAATGGTCGCTACGTAGATTAACCTAAGTTACATATTGGCTCAATTTTTTTTTTTTGATTAATTGTTTGCTCTAGTTTAGCGTTTCGTGAATGATTACCGAGGACGTTTCCAAGAAATAAAACAAATAAAATGCATTTATTCAAACAAAAGATTTAAAAAAATCTGATTGTAGCCGGCAAATAATTCCATACAATTTATTTTATCTGAATCTGATGATGCGGTCATAAAATATATATGCCAAAAGGGCCTTGCTAACATAGGTATATGATCCACAACCGTGCGTGGCCCATGTCCCAAGCGTGTGGCATGTCTGAACTTGGTCAGGGCGGTGCATCGCGTGCCGGCTAATGTAATGCGTTCAACCACTTCATTACTCCTGTACTATTAGCTTATTGAATATTTTCATGTAGGAAACAGATATGTTGTTCCATTACTGGATAGTAATCTAGCGATCAATAGGAAGGAGAATGTTGACTGTGAATTAGATCATGAGTTTATTTTTCCATTATTATTTTTTACGACTTTTACATTTATCTCGAGACCTTGGGATCTCGGACCTTTGGAAGGCGTACGAGGGGCCGAAGCCAATTCGCAGAGGCCCCTTAGACGTTTTTTTAAAATGAAATGAGGCACCAACCGACGATTATCCCTGTATGCACTATACAAGTGCACCCAATTGTTATTATTATTCATTTATTTATCAGACAACTAGATCCAATTACAAAACAAAAACATTATATACAATTCTAGATGTTAGTAAACAATTTAACTTACTTGCTATTTTAGTACTTATATTCTATTACTGAAAGGGTGGTTTTAATAAGATGCCTAATTATGGGGCTTTCGTCAAGCCCATCAGCAATAGCCTTCAGGAAGCTGTTGCCACTGTCCCGCAACCTTGTGAGAAGAGAAGCATTTTTTTCCGCACTACAGCTGAGAAGCTATCCACTCTGGCTGATGATGTTATAATTTATGTAGTGAAGCATAATCAACCTATAATGTTCCCACTGCTGGGACACAGGCCTCCTCTCTTCTAGAGGGAATGTGAAACGGCCCTGACTTACGAGTTGTAGGTTGTGGGTTCGAACCTAGCCAAAGGCTTTATTTTGTTTAAATAATTTCATCACCACATGCTTTCAAAACGGTGAAGGAAAACATCGTGAAGAAACCGGCATGTCCTAAAACCAAAAATTCGAAGACATGTGACATCTACCAACCGCACTAGGCCCGCGTGGTGGATTATAGCCCATATCCCTCTCGAAGAGAGGAGACCTGTGTCCCTGCAGTGGACACATTATAGGCTGATGTGATTATGCTATGCTAATTTGAAAAGTAGGTTAGTTGAGAAACCAGATGGCTTTTTATAATGATCGATTTCAAACATTACAAGGTCTATCCCTTTATGTTCAAAAATGCAGTTGAACTGTTCGTGGATCGATAGATTAGTGCTACGGTAATCGTTTTAGTTATCTACGTAACTTACTGCCTTATATTAGAGCATGGCACTGCAAGCGCTAAGTTCAACATCACCAAATACTTGTTCGCAATTTACTTCTGTAAGATAGTTTTTCCGGAAATCAGTCGAGAGTTTCTCCACACAGTAACACCAAAGTCGCTAATGGTCACCCATCCAATTTATTACAGCACTAATAGTAATTTACGACGCGGAACCAGCGCGGGGACGTTGTCACCTTACGCTCCCTAACTTATGACGTCACTTGACAGTAATACCTTTTTGTTACAGTCTGCAACTTCATAGTACACGAGCGATGCGTGGGCCAAGTGGTGACGCCGTGCTGTGGGGTAGCGCCGAGCCTCATCAAGGTAAACTACCCTTTACCACCTTCATAATAGAACACATAACACAATAACAGAAGTCCTGATAATCAACAGTTGAAACTTTAAGTACCTATCAAGTTATTTATGCGTAGGGCAATGGGGGGCGTGCTCCGGTAAAAGGATCATCTATTATTACTGCACAGATGCTTGCACTAAGATCTGTTCCGTTTGATTGCAATAAATTGTCGAATTTGTAACTAAAATGCGTTCATGGAACTTTCAGGCAGTAATCGATAATGTAGAGAATTTAAAACTGCCCTGCCTGAAACTATCTTACAAGTGCGTAAAATGTGACTGCCAAACATGGTTTTACATTTTACCACTAGACGAAGCAATATTTTCCAACTCTTTTCTAAAGCATATCGTTCTTCTCTTGCCTGTCACATTTTACTGCACTTAATTGTCATGACTACAGCCCATTATTTTTTCTTTCTGTCCAGAACCCAGTGGCTCACTGCTGGTCAGAGCCCACACACCACAAACGCAAGTTCTGTACGGTGTGCCGGAAGCGGCTCGATGAGTTACCAGCCTTACATTGCATGAGTGAGTACTACAACTTATTTTAAACAAATCTTATGACACATCTAGATTAGAAAGAGACTGTCACGGGATGATAGAGACAACGCTCTACAAAGCTGATCTTTTCCAGAAATTCGTACATAATATATAACATGACGCCTTGTTTCCCCGAAGGGTTGGGCAGAGGTGTACCTATACTACTCTCACATTTCGCCTGTTATATTTAAGTCCCATATAATAGAGAGCGAGCCTAATATTGCCATCCACCAGGCACAAACCCAGACTCCGGGCTGCTACTGAGAAATTCCTGAAAGAAAAACCTAACAACACTATTCCCGTTTGCAACCACTAGAGTCTAGTGGTTTGCTATACCAACGAAGCAGTTCCAGAAACTCGATGTGTCATATTAACAACTGCGTATTGTTTTTGAGTGATATTTAACGTTTTTCTCTTCTGATAGGTGACACGGAGAGATGCTGGTGTTACGAGTAAATATTATGACTTTTTGATTTGTAGAAAAGCTACTTGTGATGATGTTATTTGTAACAAACGTACACGTATGCTACGTACGAGTACTCGTATTTGTTTGGCTAATAAACGTCACATGGTTTAAAGAGGAAAGTAGGCTCAAACTTTGCTCAAATGAAAACAGTTTGACAAAAAAGAGTTTGTTAAAAGCTAAATGTGTTACAGCTATGACATGCTTCAGTTTTAAAGTCTAAGTTAACTAACGTGTTGTATTTCGTCCAGTATGCGAGTACTACGTGCATGGCGAATGCGTAGACTTCGCGGCGGCCGACTGCAAGGAGAACGCGACATACTGCGCGGGCAGCGAGCCGCGCCACGTGCACCACTGGCGCGAGGGCAACCTGCCCGCCAACAGCAAGTGCTCCGCTTGCCGCCGCGCCTGCTGGTCCGCCGAGTGCCTGACCGGCTACCGCTGCGAGTGGTGCGGCAGCACTGTACGTACTGTTCAGCTTATAAGTGCACTGCCCAACACAAAGTCAGTCCTAACAAGTCATCGAGTGCTCCTGCACTGAGCTCTTGTTCTGCCAAGTTGAAAGCTTATCCCGTATCATAAGCTTATCCGCAAGTCAATCTGGAGGCGTTAGAGCGGACTTTGTTATCACATTATTATCTACCGTTTATGTTTCTTTTCTTCATTATTTCCACCATATAACGAAAGCGCGTTCATCCACAGTGCCACGCAGGATGTCGCGCCCTCATACAGGACGATTGCAACTTTGGGATGCTGCAGCCGATCTTCTTACCACCGTCGGCGGTATCGATCCCGCGCACGGAGGTGCCGATGGAAGCCATCATCGGCGTGCACGTGCGGCCGCCGCCCTCGCAGCGCGACTTCGGCTGCCGTAAGTGTCCCACAAACAGTGGCCCCGGCAACCACCGCTTCCCGCCACGTACATGTGCCACGCAATTCGCAGCGAGCTTACTTAGTCTAGGCCTCGCTTGTAAAGTAGTCCAACGGTTCGCGCTCTGAGCTGGTCACAGGCACACACGGTCAGGGATCTGCTGCTCGAAGACGTAGAGGATCACCACAGGAACTTTTTGCCATCTTATTTTTGTTATCGAACGCTTTGCTAATGAATTCTTTATCTTACATTGGGTTTGGATCATAGCAGTTACCTTTCCGAGTTACACTTCTTTTGGCTTAACTCCCTCAGTACACTCTTATCTTGGTCTGTCGACCGTGCACCGTCCCGGACGCGAGTCTCGGGCGTCCTGATCGTGCGTGGCTGCCGGCGGCGGCATAGTCGCGGTAGGCGGTGTAGGTCGGGCGCTCCGGCGCTCGTCTCGGCGAATCGCTTGGCACATGCGTGGAGCGGCGTGGCGTGAGCGTGTGTGTTGGGGCAGCGCGCGGCGGCGGCTGGGCGCCGGCGCGGCTGGTGACGCTGGCGCGGCGCCTGCTGCCCGCCGCCTGCAGCCCGCACGGCGGCGCCTCGCCCCCCTACTCCCGAGGTAACGCCCGCGAGCCCCGCGGCCACGGCCCACGCCCCGCGTCTAGCGCACCCGCACCGGCTCCGTACGGATGAACCGACCAGGGCTCTTATCATCAGCTCCATAGTATTCAAAGAGCGTTAAAACTTCCGACCTAACCTTCAAAATTCTGTGGTATATATTCATCTTAGACACACCTTAAGTGGGAACCACATTTAATCAGTAGTCATAAGTAAATCTTCCTTCAAATGGACGCCCTGGTCGATACATCTCATGCATGCTACTTGGCTGAACTTTTAATTATGGTTTAGTCAAGTTGAACGTTAAAAGCTTTCGCTGTAAGCTTACACCTTCCTTCTAGACGCTGTACATCTATGGTAATCAATTCACCTCGTCTACTTTTAAAAAAATGAGGATGTATATGGAAAATATCTGGTAATCAGCCGAACCTGGTTGAAATGTGACCTTAGGTCGAACCAAAATGGTGATGAAATCAGTTAAAATTAAAATCTAAGAAAAGAATACTATAGAAAATACCAAACAATAGTTCCTTACTACTAAATTGTTGGTCTTCCAAAACCGTATACATTCTTCTGCTAACTAATACTTTGAAGCTACCTCTACTTCCTACGTTTCTCTGGGTTTCTATGTGTGCATGAGGCAGCTACATGCTTTATAACAAATAACATACACTGCACAACCGGCACCTCTATACCACACTCGATACCGTCACTCGACACTCTCAAGACTTCCCCTTTCATGAAACTACAAAACCTCAAAATTAATAAAGCTACAGTTTGATTGGCAGTAGGTGTTCTGTGATTTAAATATGTGAATCACTCGAAGTTGACAAACGAACTGTCGGGCTTCAATATTTTTTTTTACTTTTAAAAAGTAGTTAACAGAAAGATTTTATACAGTGATCAATATTAAAAGGATCCTATTAATTTTTTCAAGTTTCGAATTTGAAAAGAAATGCCAATATTATCCTGAAAATGAACTTAGACTGAATGTTCCCTTACCTAATTTTGCAAATATTTTCATTCGATTTTTATTTACACAGCTTTCATTTCAACAAATCTCTTTGAATCTTAGCTGTACTGTCCCGGCACTAGAATTGTAGTAGAGTGAAGCCCTGGATACATTCCGTGCCCTCCTGGAACGCTCAGGCCGGTCAGTCCAAGAATACTCATGATGCAGTATTCCAACGGCACGAAGGTAACAGACGGAAACGCGGGATTAACGACATACATTGTGTATATTTATGTATGCTTAAGTGTCCAACGTCGCTTCGTGTAACATATTGTCATTATACAAACACATTTTTGACGAGCAATGGATTCGATAATGTTAATTTATTAGTAAAAAGTCGCTTGTAAATAAGTTGACTGTTGAATTAGCAAAAAAAAAGATGTATAAATAAAAATAAATGTGTTTGATAATGACATCCTTAAATCAATGTGTGTTATAAGTTGTATGATCGTCGATCGAAGCCATGTGCGGTTAGAAATTAAGAATATTTTCAGTTTATAGTTTCTAATCACAATAATATGTCACATTATTAACGGAATTGTAGCTAAAATAACTTGTACCTCTCAGACAGTCATGCAACTTAATGTTAGTAGATAAAGAGAATAATACTACCTATTATAACAATCACTCCATACATCGAGATACGATTTATAAAAGTTTCAATTTTGAAGCAATCAACAATTTCTGATTTTCTATTCTTTGTAATCTTGGTGTATGGTAAATATAAATAAATAATTAACAAATTAATAAACGAATTACTTACCTAAAATAATGATTTAAACTAATATAGGTAACCTTTTTGCCTGCGTTGTTCGCTTACTTAGGAGAGCTATGTCCTGAAATAAACACAATCTTGAAAACCGCTTTAATATGTCCCACAGATAAAACGAAGCTTAGTACAATACTTAATAAAATGATTTTACATAAAACACGACTAAACTCTATAGGAAGAGAAAATCAACAATTGATTTTGCCTCTCCTAAAGAACTGAGACTGGAAAGTCTTCTTTCTATAATACATCTGCATTATGTGTGATCTTTTGTGTGATAATCCTGTAGCTTCTTGTGAACCACAAGAAACTGCAAATTTCTTCCCAAAGCAGGACGGAATAAAACATACATTTTGGCTATTCCATGGCGACGCGTTCCGTGGTCGCGAGGTCGCGTGGTCGCAGGCGATCGGGGGTGTGTATGTGAGCGATATGGGTGTTGCAGCGCGCAGCGTCAGCGAGGAGTTCAGTTCGGGCTGCGAGGGCCGTTCGGGCTCCGGCGGCGGCTCCACGGGCGCTCCCGCCGACCAGGACCACCGCCCGGACCACAAACAGCATCGGGACCGGACCCCGGATGATCGGGATGAAGGTACTGTCTCCTCACTGAATTATGTTTTGCTCTAGAAGTCCTGAATTACGACTAAACCACACCGAACCGAACTTATAGCCTACAACCATAACCAGAAAAGCAAAAGGAAGCTCAGAGATTGTCTCTCTTCCATATTAAAACAGAATGCTACATCTACATGCATATTTTTTATCATAATGTCTTTAACATTCAGACGACTGCACCACGAACTTATTTATACCGTGTAACAGAAGTGGTGAAGGTGTACGACGGCGAGGCGGCGTGGACCCGGCGGCTATACCGGCCCGTAGTGGTTGGCCGCAACTGGAACGAAAGGGAGCTGGTTGCGGCCGCACTGCGGGCCTTCCACGTGGCCCGCGACCCCGAGCTATTCGAGCTCACGGACGCGCTGGCCGGCGATGAGCCGCCGCTCAAGGACCCCACGCCGCTCGCGCATGTCACGCGCCTTCCCAACAAGAGACCGGCACTCTTCTTACGATTCAAGTGAGTGCTCCACCAGCCCCATCAAAACTCAAACTCAAAGCATTATTTCAATTAAACCATTTACATACACTTTTGAGTTGTCAGTGAGAAAAATGAAGTTAGTTCGTCATCCAAAAGCCATCTTGTGAGGAGAGTGCGCAGGGTAGCCATGACTACCCTGAGTAAGATCTTCGGCTTTTTGAAACTTCATAATATTAGGTACTTTCTTAGTATCAATCAAAACAAGAAATGTGATCTGAATAAGATGCTACTATTATTCTCGCAGGAACTGAAATGCCAATGAATTTGTAATATACGAGTATTACTCGCTTACAAACATTTCCTGGAATCTAGCAGCAACACTTCTTAAAAATACCTTACACATGTTTCCAGTTATTTCTCAACACGTGTTTTAGGAACCATCTGCAATCCTGTTGAGTCATACAATTTCCTCAATGGGACGTCTGTTGTACACAGAGAGCCCGAGAGTGGTGGTGGTGAGGTACGAGTGTACCCGGGGCGAGTAGCGGGCGCCGGCGAGACGTTTGTGACTGTCGGCTGCTCCGGCGATGATGCCGTGGCCGACCTGATGGCCGCCGCGCTCGAACGGTTTGGGCTCGACCCCGCGAGGGCCGTGCATGATTATCGCTGTTCAGAGATTTTGTTGGACCGAGGAGGTAAGGACCTAATAAATGTGGCATAGGATCTTTGTATGGAGGTCTTAATATTGACATCTCGGCAAATAGAAATTGAAAAAAAATATGATTTTATGATCTCCCCCGCAATCTTTGACGGAAAAGGCTAAGCAGATGATGATGAATCAGTTTCTAACCAGATTCTGATCTATCTTTCTTTCCACGACGTCCTTAGCAACATGGTAGTATCGCCATACAGTGTTGCATCAGATAATCACGCGTAGCTTGCAACTGTAGGCCCAGTGTCGGAGCGCGTGCTGGAGGAGGATGAACGTCCGTGGCGTATCGTGGTGCGGCTGGCGCGCGAGTCGGTGCGGCGCATGGAGCTGGCGCGCTTCTACCTGCAGCCGCGCCGCGACCCGCACGGGCCCACGCTGGCGCTGTTCGTGGCCTCGCTGCCGCCCGGCCTCTCCGAGAGGAACTACGAGAACATCCTGGTCGAGTTCCTGGGTGCCGGTCAGTATGCCACGGCACTTATCTATTTTAGGATATTAATTAGGAACAACAGTACTGTAAAAGCGGTTGTCTCCCAAGTCACCCACAGGCTTTTTTGTCAGGCGAAATCCCATGTTCTTATTCAAAGCTATGAAACTGCTAACAGCCTTCAAAATCCCCTCGTGAGCTTTTTAGCAAAAACGGTGGTGGTGACTTAAAGTAAACGATCGGAAAAAGTCGTAGTTGCCAGAAATACCCCAACCATTTTTGCAAACCCGAACAGCACGTCTTAAATGGACCATACATAACCTGTTGGTTTCTATAACCCATCACTTCGAAAACGAAGGAGGTCATGTTTTTGAAGACATCTTTTTGTACAGACAACAAGTTCACGTCGATCGGTCCCATCTACTACGAGTACGGGTCGATGGTGATCACTTATGAGGACGCGAGCAAAGCGGTGCGCGCGCTGTATGCGCTCCGAGAGGCCAAATATGAAGATAAGCATTTACTGGGTGAGTCACACGGTGTATGATGTGTATGAGTCAAGTTATTGGACTTGGATTCAAGATGTAGTTTTGTTGGATGTAGCTTTTAACACTAAGGCCCTTTGTACACGGCACAGTTAAAACAGTGGCACTCCGAGAGTACCGACAGAAGTGAAAACTTTATCAATTTTATTGTGCAGGAAATACTTTTAATGAGGTGTTCGTAACGGTAACGGTAACAGTGTCGCGAGTTCAATTGTTTTAAAAAAAGCAGACTTAGCCGACGTTCGCGTGGACGTAATAAAATCGCGGCGAGATTTTATCGCACACTGGATTTTCAACTCTCGGTGTTAAGCCGAGCGTTGAGAATCCAATGCGCTGGGACACACTCTCGTCTCAGCGCCGTCAAAAATCACACTGTTGAATTTTCAACCCTCGGCGCTAAGCAGAGCGTTGAAAATCCAGTACACAAAATAATAAGGTGTCGGTAACAGTGTCGCGAGTTACATTGTTTTTTCCCATCTCAAAAATGCCCAACGTGCCTAAACAAATTTTTACTTCAAAAATGTCCGTCAACAAGCTTCCATAGTGATCCATACAACACTGACCGGGCCTACACACGTGTGTCAACAAAGGACCTAAAGATACATCTATTTCTTCGATCAACAATATGCAATCGAAGTCTATGATACATCTTCAAACTCTTAACTTCGTAAGTTTAGTCCGTGCGTTTCTAGTAATGAATCAAGAGGCATATAAAACAAGATGTGTTTTGTAATTGATAGCAGAAGGAGCCTGTAAGGATCGCAGCAGATGGCGTTCTGTAGTTTTTGCCTACTGGTAGAAGGCGTGAGTTTATGTACGTTTGTGTTTATTATTTCAACTTGTAAAACACCTGATATATTCCAGTGATGTTGTTGCCGAGCATCGAACCTTCGATGGTGCCGGCGGGCGTGAAGCCTCTGCTGGTGTTCGTTAACGTTAAGTCTGGAGGCTGTCAAGGCCTCGAGCTCATTTCTTCCTTCCGCAAACTCCTTAACCCTTACCAGGTGTTTGACCTTGAAAATGGAGGTCCGCTGCCTGGGTAAGAAACATTTTACATTATTTTATTCTTGAAAACAAAATTACAGCGATCCTTTGACATTTCCAAACCACATAACACTTATTTTTACAATCTGGCGAGAATTTACAAAAAATTTGCTCCTTATACAAAAGCAAAAGCTTTGAACTTTCTACGCCGCTCTGCTACTCTTGACGTGTTTTCAGCTTACTCCAAATAGCCATATGATTGTTAAGACATACTTTCTTGCACATTTCCTTTATCATTTGCTTCCAAAGTATGTTGGCCGAGCAGTGAAAACCTCGTCTCGCAATCGTTCATTTGCAGGGAATGTTAAAAACTGTCTGAAAATTGGCAGTCATTGAAGATCTGCGAAGTTCTCATTATCATCAATAAAAGATATTAGAATTATCTTAGAGATGTGCACTTTTGTTCTAAATATGCATTACAAGGTTATCTACAGAACAAATAAATAGGGAGAAAAACGTAGTTTTCACTGCACGGCGACGATATGCACCTTCAACAATAGTTTCCTTTCCTGCGCAGGCTGTACGTGTTTCGTCACATTCCGAACTACAAGATCCTGGTGTGCGGCGGCGACGGCACGATCGGCTGGGTGCTGCAGTGCCTCGACAACGTCGGGCAGGACTCGCAGTGTTCCAACCCGCCCTGCGCCATCGTGCCGCTCGGCACTGGTAAGAATTCTTCTAATAATCATACCGCTGTAGGGCTAAGCCTTCTTTTTATACAAAAATGCAGGAGCATTGGTATTCAAACAAGTCAAAGCAATTCAAAAGCAGCAAAAGCGTTCTCATCTACAAGATTCAAACTTGGCCTATGTAAGTTCAACAGACGATTCAGATTTTTTTAAATTTCAAATATTGGCTGAGAATCAGAAATCTTTTTCAATATGTGTAACAGATCGTGTACAATTCGTATTACCGTCTGCTATAACCGCGGTTTATGACTCATAAATTCATAATTAGACCCTATTCTTTGAGACTGTCCAATCTTCCCGAATACTGTCACACGTGAAACTCATGCAATCTTCAGGCAACGACCTGGCCCGCACTCTTCGCTGGGGCTCGGGCTACACCGGCTGCGAGGACCCGCTGTCGCTGCTGCGTGACGTCATCGATGCCGAAGAGATCCGCTTGGACCGCTGGACTGTCGTCTTCCACCCCGAGGATAAGCAGGACGAGCCTAAAGAGCTCTCTAAGCAATTACCTGGTTAGTGGAACGAGAAGCAGCTTGCAGTGCCAAAGTTATCGTTGACAATCAATGATATAATAAATGTTTAATGTAGGATAGGTGTAGCCAGATTAGCTAAATATGCGAAAATATTATCCATTTTGAGGGAAGCTTGTAATGCATCTGGCCACATCTACAATGCTTATCATTTTAGAAAAAATCATTGGCTTTGTGGTCCAAACATTCTTGACGATATCATTTCACACAACCGACATACTTAGGGACTATAGTCCTGGTAAGGACTCATTTTGGACCACACAAAATTTTAACCTTTCTTTCTTTTGAAGAAGACTAAAAATTCGATAGTCTTCTTCAGCTCGCATCTTTTTGATCAAAGTAAAGCCACCGCGCCATTCCATCATACCGTAGTGGTGACTACATTTGTGTGATTCCGCAGCGTCTGTGACCACAGGATCACAAAGCGAGGACAACTCTCAGATCCTCGTGATGAACAACTACTTCGGCATCGGGATCGACGCGGACCTCTGCTTAGATTTCCACAACGCTCGTGAAGAGAACCCTAATAAATTTAATAGCAGGTACGTGAAAGCCTCGAAATTGTGATGTTTTTTGATGAAAGGGACTGACAGGTTTAGTTGTCATTAGTTAAGTTTAAGCCTAAGAGGACAACGCCATAAAATAATTCTAGGCCAACATAATAGGTATCTCATCTGCTGATTATATTATTAGCATCTGGTTTCAGCATGGTGAGATGCACGAGAGAACATTTTATTACTTTGTCGTCACTCTTGACATATACATATGTAGGTATACTCAAGAATTTGAATTTTAGTAATCATGTTGGCTCTTTGGCAAACTTAATAACACAGTGACTTAAAAACGCGGTGTTTAAACCCCTTATTAATGCATAATACCTATTCAAAAGTTTCAAAACCGCCCCATATCTGCCACGATGCCGAGAAAATAATCCATGGAACAGACCCACGTGTGCCCAGTAACCATCGTCCTCACACTAATATTTTTGCTCTAGGCTCCGTAATAAAGGTGTGTACGTGAAGATGGGACTCCGCAAGATGGTGGGGCGCAAGATGTGCAAGGATCTGCACAAAGCCATCCGCCTGGAGGTGGATGGCAAGCTCGTGGAACTGCCCCAGCTAGAGGGGATCATCATTTTAAATATACTCAGGTAAAACATTCAATCTCTTGATAAACGCATCGTGATCTTTGTAGGATCGCTACGATATGACGCAAATCTGGGCAGATTTCCGTAAGGCGTTAAAGCACTGCTAACTTCCGAACTCTCATACGCAAACCAAGGTCAAGTCTCCATTGAGTATAATGCTGCCTCGATCACTATAAGACCAAAATTTTTGAGCGTCTTAAAATTCTGTCTAGATATTTTACCATAGACACTAACCTGATCACTCCCACAGCTGGGGTTCGGGCGCTAACCCTTGGGGCCCGGAGAAGGACGACCAGTTCAGTAAGCCCAACCACTGGGACGGCATGCTAGAGATCGTGGGCGTCACCGGCGTCGTGCATCTGGGGCAGATCCAGTCCGGCTTGCGAGGCGCAATGCGGATAGCACAGGTACGTTTTATTATAAAAGAAAAAATTATCACAGCCACAAAAGCCTTAGCCATCAGACATTTAAAACAATAAGGGGAAAAAATACACCCGTGAAGTCTTGCTTGCGACAGTAACTGATGTAACTTCAGGGCTAGTCAGGAGTTTGATCCGGTGATCAATATCAAAAGTCATTATTCAAACTAGGCTGAGAATCAGCACTTTTCGAACGTCAAAATTACATAAGACAGTCCCCCAAAACGCCCACCCTTCACCACTTTCTAGTGCTTTAGCTGAGAAGTGGCGCAACAAACTCCTCAGCAGATTTCTTACTGCATGTATCGACTACTGCTGCTCTACTGCTTTCTGAAGCGTACACAGATAGCCACCCGTTAGTAACTACAAAATTCGCCCTTATTGCTACCACATAAGGGCGATGTCAATGTGTAATTGTTACTATGGACGTGCGAAGTTATAGTCCGCGCAATCCACGAAGACGCGCCCCACTCCGCTCCGCGCCGTACTAGAGTTCAGCTTACAGTACAGTAATCGCGGAGTGGGGCGCGTCTTCGTGGATTGCACGGGCTATACCTGTTTATGAGCGAACAAGTAAAGCGAAGATCAACATTTTACCTCAATTTTAAATTCCATATTACTATCCTATAAGACAAAAGCAGCTTTCGTATCCCCAACTGAAACCTGTCCCCTTCGACACAGGGTGGCCACATCAAGATCAACCTGAAGAGCGAGATCCCGGTGCAGGTGGACGGCGAGCCCTGGGTGGCGGCGCCCTCCGAGGTAGTGGTGCTCAAATCTGCGCTCAAGGTAACTACACTCCATCGCACTTACATACTCGAACAAACTACCACGCAACGAGGGTTGAGCTTTACACCTTGAGCATTTTACTGGGCAATAGGGGCTAGTTAATTTTTTTATAACTAAATGACCCGACAGACCTTGTTCTGTAAAAATTTCAATAAGGTCTTGAATTTTTTAATTCCATAAACTCCAAATTTGAACTGTTACGAACATTCTAAAACAAAAATTGACAAAGCGGTCCAGCCATTCTCAAGTGTGGCGCTTACCAATGAACAGCATTAATTTTTACAGTAATTTTTATTTACATAGATAGAAGATAATTAGAAAGTAGAAAAAAAAGGAGATAAAAAAATGTATTTCAATAACCATACAAATAACAGTACCCTAATTGCGTAATACAACACAATTACAATCTGTTTCAAATCAAAACAGATTGCTAATCCATTGCTTCATAAGTTGGAAATTAAATCTGCTCAACAACGTAAACAACGCAATGAAATGTTGTTGAACTGTCAAAATTAAACAAATTGTTTACCAAAATAAGTTCCGCAATTAGGGTACAGCAAAGAGTATAGTAATGGTATGCATGACATTGACATAATGTATGTTGGAGACAAAAAAAACAATTATAAGTGTGTCTACAAATCAACTTGAACCAAACTAACTAATGCTAATACATAGAGTAAAACTAGCTTCAACTTTCTGACTGACCGACTCCTTGACAATTCAAAAGTGACTGTAATCGATTTAATTGAAATAGCTTTTAGTTTGAGAAAGAAAATCAGTTTTTGGCGACACCGAGTAACATGGGCCAAGGACAGGCAGAAATGGAGCCTGTTATAAATACAGCCACTCTTGAGTACTACAAAATAATTGTCTAAGTATTTACTGTTATTTTTGTGTCCACATATTTCGAGGATGCCCGAATTATTTTCAGTCTCATTCATGAAGTCTACATGCCTCGAGCTACTGAAAATATAAAAAGCTTAGGTATATTGATGCTACTGAAAATATTGTGTCGAATTGGAAGCAATGTCTATGCTATTTCTTACTATTTGTAATGAAGATCAACAAAGCAATTTGTTTTCCAACACTCCTCTGTTCTTTTCAGTTACATGGTTACAGTGCCACGCTCAAATGCTCAGCTCTCGTTGGTCGTAATCTCCAGTCAATGTTTGCATGTGCTCGCTTGCCTGTGCCCAAACAGGGCTCAATTTAAAAGCTTATTTAAAATGTAATTAAAGATATTGGACTTATTCAAACGACAAGTTTCGCTTACTCACATTGAATCTTGGACAAAATAGGTGAAATTAACTGCATTTAATATAAATGTATCAAAAATACTGCTTTACCAAAATGAGAAGCAAAGGTGCATTACTTTTTTTTAATCTATATTTATTGAATTAGAAAAGATTGGTCTATACTTTAGTGGATCTTGCAATTAGACTTTTAGAATCAATCATAGACACATCCAAGCACAATGATGAAGCGGCACTTTGTATTTTAAAATATACCGTCCCGAGTCACGTATCGCCCGAGCACTCAAACTCCACTCAGCACCGATGTTCCACTAGTTATAGCAAGCCGCGGTGTCGCACGCGCGGGCTCTCCCGCGCACGCGCGACACCGCGGCTTCACAGCCCGAATCCGCCACCGGTCGGATCTCCACCTACGTACACCTGACATCATCGCAGCGACGCAACATCGGCACGCGCGGGTAACGCTACCGGTCCAGTCGATCGCACACTACTTTTGGGCACATCTACGCTTTGATCGAACTTTGGAACTTTCGCTTTGTACATATTTAGTCTGCCACAGTCGTAGTAGCACGTCTCGGCCTCGGCCTCGGTCGCGGTAGGTCGTCAGGTGTACGTAGTCTCGGGCGGCGGGGCGGTGCGGGGTGCGGGCGGCGCGTGACGTGCGTGTGCTGCAGGCGACGATGCTGAAGAAAACCAAGCGCGGGTCCGCGGGCGCGTCGTCGGCGGCGGGCACCTGACCGCTCGCGCCCCGCCCCGCCGCTGCCAGTCGCGCCCCGTCCGCAGGCCACCATGCTGAAGAAGCGCGGCAAGGTGCGGCGCCGCAACACGGAGCCCAGCATGCCGCGCTCGCCGGAGCGGCCCGAGCGGCCCGAGCGGCCCGAGCGCCCGGAGCGGGCCGACCGCGAGCGCGCCGAGCTGCGCGAGCGGCCCGAGCGGCCCGCCGACTCCTGAATCTGGCTGAGCGAGCGCCTCATCTAACGCGCGCGCCCGCCCGGGGCTCAGGGCGGGCGCGCGCGGGCGCTCGCTGGGCATTCCGCCGCACCTCTCGTGTACATAATACTTTCAAACAAATATATAAACATAACTATAAAAAAAAATAAAAAATTAGTAATTATAGAAATAAAGTTGTTTTATTTAGAAAAAATTCAAATATATTACTTAAACAAAATGTAAAATAAACTATATGTGAAAAATATTAACATTTAAGTGTTTTTCTTCTGTATCCCGTGGAGTGGACCCTGGCTCCTCAGTCGATCTCCATCACTACCGACCACGCTATGCGTCACAAACTTTTGCTTCCAAATCTGGTATAGTCCTTAGTAATCTTATACCAAGGGAGTTGTAATACGCGGCTCAGTAAGATGATGTTATAACATATTGAATCCTACAACAGTATCCAGCTTGCACCTATGCAACGTGAGGGTGGCAATAGTTAGCAGTAAGCCTATATAAGAGTGAGAGAGTAGAGGAGAGGCCATGTCCATTTGTGGCCTGCTACATGAGGATGTTTGTGTGGCCAAGCACCGCCAACTTCCACCAAAACTTCGCCGACTTTTAGACTGAGCAAGTCGGACAATGATGAGCAGTGGTAGCCCAATCGAACAGCCGCGACTTCGGAGTGGTCGTTGGTTCGAACCCAAGCAGGCAATTTACTTTGTGTACACTATTTTATCACCACTACTCTGAAAACGGTGAAGGAAAACATCGCGAGTAAACTGGGAACCAAAAATACGAAGACATGTAAGTCGGACAAACTTAAATTATTGACTTCCCATCATGGCTTCGATTGCCAGATACTATGTAAAGGAAAGCTTGAAAAGTTATTATAAACTACCTGAAAACCATTCATATTAATAAAAACCAATTAAACCGTAACCTCTGGTTTCTGAAGTTTCTGATGTACATATCTGAGGGAATCTATTGAGCGAAATTACACTTTACTCAAGCTAAGTACAGTAGCATTTCAGACGACAGTGAACCTTATGTGCTGTGTATCTCTGAATGATAGATTAAAGTATGTCGAGACAAGGCAAAGAAGTAGTTAAAAAAAAAGATGGAATCTCCGGGAGGACATACAGCCAGCCTCAAAAAGATGTATACGTCGCAGGGATATTGTCAAATCAGTGATATTATAATTGATATTTAATTGCACGAAACTTTGTCAACCGCCTCCATTTCTCACAATTTAACGGGCTCATTTCAGTGATATTGCAAGGCAGTAATATTTTGAAAAATTTCACTGTATGTGCAAGCCCGTTAAATTGTGAGATGGTCAATGATTGGTCCGTTTCCAATGTCATGCCTTACTTATATCATAAAATGAGTAAACTTCTGCTAGTTATTATGTAGATCTTAAAGGCGGATGAAGAAGAGTTGACCAATCAAAACGCACGAAGACCCGCTACAAACTTGACTCATAATGTACCTAGGGTTTTTATAAAATCACTACCACGTTCCCGTGAAATTACAATAACACTGAAATGAGCCCGTTAAATTGTGAGAAATGGAGGCGGTTGACAAAGTTTCGTGCAATTATAATTTCACTAGTGAAATTATAATATCACTGCGACATATACACCGTGACATTTTAGTCGTCTTACAAAAGCAGCCCACTTCATGTATCCAATAATTACAAAAAAATAATTTTAAAAAAATTTATATATTGTAACAATGTTATAGGGAGATTTCCTTTCATGTGTTCTTTAACCTCTCGAATGCCGTAATTACAGAAACAATTAAAAACCATTGTGTCTCGTGTAGATCTACGTTCCGGCATACCAAGGGTTAAGGGCCCAATAGGGCCCAGTAGGGTAGTGCTTGGAAGACCTACTGGGCCCTAAAAAGAACACATGAAAGGAAATCTCCCTATAACATTGAAAAGAAAACTCATCGACATGTGCATTCTGCCCGTCTTAACCTATGGTGCACAAAGTTGGTCACTTACTGAACAACAGAAGTCCAAACTCAAGATTTGTCAGCGGGCAATGAAGCGCAGCATAATAGGTGTCAAACGAACGGACCACGTTAGAAACACCATCCTGCGCTCCATAACTCAAGTAGCGGATGTTGGAGAAAAAACAGCCAGGCTGAAGTGGGAGTGGGCCGGCCACGTCGCACGAATGCACCCGGAGAGATGGGCAAAGATCGTCACTCACTGGACGCCTGAAGGAGGACAACGCCGTCGAGGTAGACCGCGGCGAAGGTGGTGTGACGATCTAATTATGTTTGCGGGGCCAACATGGCCTGAAATTGCACAAAGCAGAGAGGTTTGGAAGGAAAAAGGGGAGGCCTTTGCACAGCAGTGGGACACAATATAGGATAACAAAAAAAAAAAAAAAATTTATACAATTTTTTAATTGCTCCTAGAGGTATTTTATGTCGGGTACATTGAGTGGCCCTATCAATTTTTTTTAATGAATGCTTAGTAGTCATTAGATATATGAATAGGACTGCTTTTGTAAGACGACTGAAATGTCACGGTGTATAGGTTCATCGACAAGAATGCATTGAATTGTCTACAATCTTTGTTCCATAATATTGTATCAATGTGTGGCCAACAAGATATTACACATGGGGTACTTAATTGTAGGTAAAGCATTTACAAATTTTTGACAATCAAATGAATTCTTGTCGATGTATATGTCGCAGGGATATTGTCAAACCAGTGATATTATAATTTCACTACTGGTTTGACGATATCTCTGCGACATTTACATAATTTTGAGGCTGACGGTACCACTCCCAACTGGCACGTGTGTGTATCAACATGTTTGTAGTTTTGAACGTGGACGAAGTAAAGCAACAATATTAGCACGTGGACGAAGTAAAGCAACAATATTAGCACGCGGTGTTCTGTGATCCTACCTAAGGCTTCCTGTACATGACGCCGGTGCCGCACTGGCGCCGGACCGCATGTTTGTGTATACGAACAAATATCGCCCATGCGCCGCACCGGCGACGGCGCCGCATAGATTTAACACTAATTCTAAGACATTCTGATTTTTTTTCATCTTTCGGTCCGGCGCCGGTGAATCTCCAGCGTCATGTACAGAGGCCCTAGTGTGAGTTTCTTTTAACCATCTCGACTTTACGTATCGCCCGCTTTCGGCACTACGATTGGCCCTTCACTGGCCTTCACTGGTGAAGAGCCAATCGGAGCGCCGAACGCGGTCGATACGTAAAGTCGAGTTGGTTAAAAGAAACTCACACTAGGGCTCTCTATGGCACTCTGGAAGCCTAACTCTTTAGGAAAATGGCGTAAATGGCGTGGTGTACGTATGTCTTCAGATAAACTAAACGAAAAAAATGATGTCATAAAAAAACAAAGAAACTGCAATCAATAATTTTATTATCTCATCCCGAGACTTAAGACTAGTACAAAGCACTACATTTCTTATTAGATACCGTTATTATGACTGTCTTTAGACTTCAACGTCATTATCAAAGGAATTTAGTCTTTCAGACTGTGTACTTTAAGCTTAAATTACATTAGCAAGCGTTAAATTAGATATAGCTCGACAATTCAACTTGAGGCTATCCGAAAATTAAGCAGGATAGAAAGAAAACAATTACAAGGATTTATTTACAGTAGGAAAGGTGCTCTACAAGCGCTTTAAAGTCGAATATTATAAAAGATACGTTTTTGTACTTCATCAGTTACATGAAGATACCATGTATTGTGTTGTCAAGTAGTACTTATTTACATACGAATAGGGGTTTACTCCTGACGCTAATTTAAAGTTAAGATAACAACTTTTTACGAATTCCGTTTAAATTGACCCTTTAACTAAGCTAAAATGCTTTAAATAGAGTGGCTTCGCATCAATAGTACAACAGATGAATTTTAAATAGTCAATAGACACTAGGATAAGTCTCTTTTAAAAATGTAATTATAGAAACATTAATTTTGATCACTAGAGAATTCACAAACCAATAGAGTCCTAAGCTAACTTTTATAAAAATACAGAATAATTTTGAATTAACGTCAAGAGTATGAACATTCTCAGTTGAGACAATGCAGAACACTGGGTACTTACAATACTTAGCCTAAGGCAATAGAAATCACAACATTCGTGCTCAACAGCTTATAGGACAAGGGTCCATTGAAAAACACACTCAGAGCCGAAGACAATAAAACCTATTTTGATTAATCAAATTCGGGTATCAGTCCAAATATTTTCAATCGACTCTAAATTTCATTGAACATTCACTTACAATAACGTCATTATATAAATACATTGAAAATGTGATCCAAAACTAATGATCAAATTTCTGTCTTTTTAAATTGACAATTTAGAGCTAAGAAAATTAATCCATAAATAAATTTAATTGGAATTTAACGTAAACGAACATAACTATAGAACATTTAAGAATTATTATTGGACACTGAAATAAGTGCAATATGAACGGACCCCCGATTCAGAATCCTTTTATAACAAAAGAATCGTACGATACGTCAGCTTTGATTAAACAGAAACATCCAATAAAATTACAAGCTATCATTGTCAAAGTGCCTATTTATCGGCGCGAGCGCAGCGTATACGTGGCGTCAACGCGACGACAACTACTAACGCCAGATGCAAAGGCAGCGAATCGAAAGAGAAATTAATTATCGTGAGGATCTGAATAGTGGGACCATTGACAAATTTAAAAAAATAACGCACATAAACCAACCGTCAAAATTTCGACAAAAGTCGACTAACACTCCACTTTTTTTATTTCAAATATTGAACTAAATATTAAATGATAATCGGTAATAAATTAAATATTATAAGAAATGCTGAAAGTACAACGTTTCGAATAATTTTGTGTCAATTTAGATTATGTGCAAAAGTAGCAGTGTTAATCGACTTTTGTCGCTGACCGTACAAGTCAAGTAAATGAACCGATATTAATTCGGAATTTCTTTTAACCTCTACATCTTATTTATAAGTGTCTTGCATAGACCATTATTTTATGACAACCTTTTAATAGAAGTCGCCTTATATTATAAAAGCTCAAACGATCCTTTGATAGGGTGGGTACATTTAGATTATCATGTCGTGTGCAGTTTTGTGAAACTCCGAACAACTTATTTTTGTAGGGAATTTGTAACCTTCTTTAGCCAACATTCAGAAACTCACGTCAGAATGATATGATGACCAATATTAAATTACGAAGTGCTCACAAACATGTCTGCCTTCGCGTGAATATTATTGTTTTTGTTGTGATTTTTCTGTTTGTTTTTCCTTTTTCTGTAAGATTTCGGAATATAACATATCAGAATAATTGACAGTGACTCTTAAGTTTGTGAACCATCATGGGTAAGGATCACAGAAGATGTGAAGTTTGTGGTATCAAGGAGGCCTGGCATACTGACAATAAGTTGCAATTTTCCAAGTTTCCACTGGATCCAAACCGGTGAGTACCGATATTTATTGCTAATGTGATCTTGTGCTCACCTAACACTGTGCTATTAATTTAAAATTAGGAAATTAATAGCATCATTCAAATTCTGTAATACGACTCTCGAGCCATCAATCAAGATTAGTTGAAACTTTAGAAGAAATGGTTTAAAACATTGTGCCTACAGTAGTATTTATCTAATTTAGTCTTAGAGTATATATCACTGGAAAAGCCTTACGAACACTTCTCCCTCTGTAAAAGAACAAATGCAAACGCTCTAACACGGTCATAAAAACTACTTTCAAATCGATTCGAACGCACAACGTTAATCGTTTTCGAGTCGCGGGGTTCTCATCAGTGCTCCGTGAAAATGCCTAGTTGCGCTGTTAAAACATGTAAAAAGCGTTCAAATATGTCAAACTTAAATAAAGACGGAATAACCTTCCATATTTAAGTATTTTTTTAAATATCTAGTCATGTTTTCAGTGAAATTCAAAATC
Organism: Agrochola litura; assembly: GCA_949152395.1. Lineage (NCBI taxonomy): Eukaryota > Metazoa > Arthropoda > Insecta > Lepidoptera > Noctuidae > Agrochola > Agrochola litura. Next base: position 31,249,263 of record OX424490.1, on the reverse strand, counting down.
CTAACCTCATAATACATTTTGAATTTTCATTCGATTCAACCATGATTCAACATAAACCGAGGCATGAATCGAGTATTTTTCTCGCATTGCTTTCGTGACGTCACCATGTCTCGCTACACTTCGTTTTTATGTTCATAAGGTTCAAAATTTTTTTTTTTGCGTTACGAAAATGTACGTCAAATCAGCTAAATTGACATGCATTTGCCATGCGATTATGTCTTCTAGCAAAAATGATAACGAGACTACCGTAGGGTTGGGGTCATGTATGAAACCAAAATTGACATGTCGATAATTTCTTAGGGCGAATTAGTATTTTTTGTTGTTTAAGAAAATTGTTTTTGAACGAAGTTTTCTAACGCGGCTTGCGGTAGAAGTTGGCAGAAAAGTCACGTGAAAAAGCGTTTATACTTCCAACCAGCCCCGGATTGACCGCTTTCAGGGGGCGACAATTTCAAGCGTAGCAGACAAGTGCACCACCCAGCACACCGCTACTTTGCAATAAATGAGACGCGCAGAACATTTATAATCTTTCTATTTTTTTTCTTTTTTACAAGAGTTTCGGCGCCCCTGTTGAATTGGCGCATTATCGATCGATACAATTTGAATATGTTGCAGCCAAAATTTTCATTTTGAGAAAATTTAAATATCGCGGGGGCTAACTTAGCGCATCCCCATAAAAGATTGGTGATTGGCGGGGGCGGCAGACGGCAGTTTTTGCCCCGCCTCAAAAAAATTCTAGATCCGGGGCTGCTTCCAACTATCTTCTTCTAATTCGATCGAGAGAGAAAGAAAAAATCAAAATCCATTTCTTTATGTCAGCAATGTGAGAAGTTAATAAGGCTTGGATTGGATGACCGCAAAAAATTAAGTATTAAATATACCACCACATATGTAGTAAGCTCGTAACACGGGCTCTGCGGAATCTTGTTGGGAAAACATTGTTCACACAAGATCATGATACCGGTCTTAAATAGTCATGAGGTAGAACTAGCTAAAGCCGTAATGACCAAATATACAGATACAAGAATTGCGTACATTACAAAAAAAGGGACCCTCAAAAATGTATTTGCCATATATACTCCAAATTGATTAATTTTAAAAATCAGTAGTTGTTATGAAGCTACTGATTTTTTAAGTATGTATTATTTGTTGGTACTATAACATTATTTTTTTACTTTTATTTAATAGTTGTTATTATTAAAATTTAACTTTTCTATGCATCAGCTGTTTTATTTCTGGGTTCAAGCAAAATTCCGTATGATTATCGACATCGATAAAAAAAAACGATGGTACGGACTTCTCTTTCCGGGCTCGAAAACAACAATAGCTATTGTTCTTTTTCGTAGAAGCAACCGCGCGTCCCCCGCCAAAAGTGACAGAATTTTTTGTTCGGAATATTGCGCTTATGGCTTCTCCAGTGATATATACTCTAAGAATTTAGTCTAACTAGGTTGACTGCTAAATATATGGGTCAGAGAGTCTAAGATTATATTTTCTGCCTTGACACCATTATGTAATTATGTTAATACCGGGATTATGAAATAAATCTAAGTATAATAATAATCTATTCCATTTAGTTGTGCTGATAGTAGAAATTGGGTGTTTTTTTTCTTTCAATCACACTAAATAAATTCACAGTCAAACAGTCAGTTATACCTTTTATATTTTGTATCTTCCAGCTGTCGAGAGTGGCTAAAAGCAGTTGGTAATTAAGAATTGGTGTATTTACCAATAAAAATACTGCATGAGCAGCAAAATGTATGTGCTAACCACTTTGGAAAAAAGGATTTCAACAAAAAGGGAAATCGTCTGAAAAGACATACAATCCCAACTTTGAATTTGATGGCCTTACCTTTCACTGACGGACAATTGGCTGAATTTCGACAACATATGTAATGTATCGGCATTCAGTCAAAAGGTAACTATAATAAACACCATAATTATTGATCTCTATTATACTTGTTTAGGTAGTTTCATTATAATCCATTAAGCTTTTCTCATGTGATGATGTTACAAATAAATAGACAGACATAGAAAGAAATTCTCAAAATTCATTGAGTTAATTTGTGCTCTATCGCCCATTTCAAATAGAAAAGATCCCTGCGTTTTATATGCAAGGAAATGTTTACAAGTCTCAACGAAAATTTTGCTTATGTTTAATTATCTTTACAGATTTAACACCAAGGGAAAATTAGTTGATGGAACAATTACAAAAAACTAAATGCAGCCTGGCATCACTAAACAGTGTCGCAGTGCCAATCTCTTAGAAAAATTTGAATAAGGCGTGCTAAAAGAAATTGGAAAGCAGGCGCAAAAAAAAAAACATTGGCTCTCTGGGAGTGCCGACAGAAGTGAAAACTTGAACAATTTTAAAAAATACTTCCAAAACCTTTAAAGTAAAAATACTTGCATTGAACATTGATCCGTAACGTAATATAAATAAAGAGCACAATCGCGTTTACGAAAATGAGGTGCCGGTAACAGTGTCGCGAGTTTAATTATTTTTCCCATCTCAAAAATGCCAAAATGTTAATGTTTTCCTTTCAAAAACATTTTGGTCTGATACTAATGTTGCTTGCTCATTTATGAATCATATAAATCTGTGTTTTATTTAACCGATTTTTCAAAACAAATCAGTTTAGGAGCCTCACTATTATCTGCATAGAATGCATTTCATCGATATCGATAAATTTATTGATTTCTATACGTTGCACATCCCTATCCCTTCAAGGTCATGATTGTCATTGTCAATGCTACAATTCTCATGTTGGTAGTTATGTTTTTTTTATGTGGTTGGCTAAAGAAGGTTACAAATTCTCAAAAACTGAATGTTCTAAGTTCCACCTCTTAAAGTTACATGCTCTGTGGTCGTGTGAAGCCAAGTCAGAGGCCCATGGGCGGCATAAAAAACTGTAAGTTAGTCACACACGAAAAAGATCATTGTCACCCTTATCCCGACTTCATTGGGACCAATTTTCTACATAAGGATATGAAACTGGAATCCGTTATTTGACACAATTTCAATCACAATCTCATTTTTTTAAATCTTGCATCAAAGCTCGCTTATTGTGTACACGATGAAGTATTTGGCATACAGTAGGAGAGTTACAGCTGGTATTAGCTTAGAAAACTTGGCTTTTGAACACATTTTTATAAATGTATAGTTATTAAATGTAACACTTCTACACTATATTAACTGTTTCTCCTTTTATATCCATGTCAATTATATATGAGTACATTGAACGTATTCTAGCCAAAATCCAACAAATAATGGGGTTAAAAACTGAAAGCTAGTCACAGGTGGTAGCACTGTTCACCGTCTACAAGCTGCCATTGTTTTGTTTATGGTTACTTTTGTATCGATTACAAATTAAACGAAAACTAGATAAATATGTATACGACTTGTAGTGTAGCAGTGTTAAAAGACGAGCTAAGGATAAGAGAAGCGTCTACCACTGGTAAAAAAGGCAGCTTTTGTGGAAAAGTAAATGTGAAGACTATGTGGGTCATTCCTTTTTGTTTTGTTTCTAATTTTTTCTCAGTTAGTTCTAATCATGGTCTGACAGTTTGAGTAATTTAAGTGGCCTACCCAAATGTCCTTTTTTTGGTATTGTTCGTCGAATCGTTGAGCTCCTTAAATTCTGAGTTGAGCTGCACGATAACTGACAAATGCGTGCACTGACTGGACAGGCCCTCTCAATCTGTGTGGTGCTTTCCTCAAAAGACCACTTCAGACACCAATCCACATGGCCTTCACATGATCTGACCAAGATTATGTCTGGACTTTAAAAGAGACTGAGACCTCTGAGTTTGTTTCGGCCTTTCTTCTCAGAGTAGTCAGATAGGAAACGCCGACCTCATCTAGTTTTAAAATATGATTGACGTGTAAAAGTGTTTGTACAAACCTACTTACAGAAATAAAATCATTTATCATTTATCAAATAAAATTGAACATTTTATCATTTAAAGGTTATTGTATGTTTGTTGACTTTCTGTATAAGTCTGTGTAAGTTCTTTTTTTTGTTAAAAACTGGAGGCGTACGACAGGAATTACGTGATCGGAGTTGAAAAACAACTCAAGGATGATCTTTCTGACTAAAAATACTTCAGAGATGTTAAATCTGTTACTGATCTAATATAATAATATAAACACACACACACCTTTACTATAATTTACATAATATCACACCACAAGTGCCTGTAGGTAATGAAAACAGACTTAGTTCTCTTGGGAGCATCACCTGTTTACGAATTTCAGATTTAAAAAGGACAGCACATAGTCCATTTTTTTTTTCCGAGAGCTTTTCCCACAGTTTTCGTCTTTTAACACCTTTGACAAATACGTTCCCGAACTTTTGCCGTGAACAACTGCGCAACGGGCATATTAATTATGCATAAAAGAAGTCGCTTGTTTACGTAAAATATATGGATAATGACAGCTAGCTGTCAAATTCTTAGACGCTAGATAGTAGCGACATCTGAAGTGAGCAAGTGGCAGTTTTTAACCCCATTGTTATACATTTTCAAGAGACCTAGTAATATCCACTGTGAATACTATTATGAATTGATGTAATTCATTACAAGCGAAAAGCGCTTTTTTGCTGTATTTCCTTGCGGCTACTAACATACTACATTCACACACGCGTAGGAAGCCCTCAAAAACACGCTTAGTAAATTCCTCACACTTATCTAGTTCCTTTTACCCTATCCATTAAACTAACATTATTGCATGCCAACAGGTCAGCCGCCAGTTGTACAGCGTTGAAAGAAGAAGCCAAGACTTGTTTTTCGTCATTGTGATATTTTTGTATTATACCGTAAAAGTCGTTTCCCAGCAATTATTTTTGTGCAATATTACTTAGTTTGATGTACAGGATGCGTAATTGTCGGCTGTGATGGGTCTTTTTACACCCTGTATATTAGGCAAACAAACTGACTTGGCAGTAGTAGATGTAAGCTGTGAGCATCACTCGCTGTGGACCGGAGACGCGGCGGCGGCGGCATCCTGCAGTCTGTCATCGTTTAATTCTGGAAAAAAAAAATGTGATAGTATACGAACTCCTCCGTCCTCACACACCTCTTTGGCGGGCCTTCACTAACGTAGCAGCCTGTCAAGAGGTCTGACAAATGGACACATATGACATGAGCTTGTCAAGAGACCCCGACATGGGCACGTTATGTTGTAAACTCACCTTCTTTTTTACCTTATAAAACATAGCATGCAGGTAATAAGATAAAACTCTATAAAAGGCAGCATATTCTTCCATAAGCACTCAGTGTGTGACCTTCGCATAGAACTTTGCTGGCGCGATGCAGGATTTTGTGAAATCAGTGCGGAATAGTGGCGCCATCTTTGTTGTCGATTGGGAATTTGCCGGGCGTGAGCCGAACCGTTAAGCCCAGCGCACATATGTGCGGGCCGCACCTAAATCACTTTTGTACATTTTGTGTAAACCATCGCACACTAAAAGTGAACAAGCAACGCGCTTTTTTGCTGTATTTGCGACGCGCTTCAGCTCGGTACGGTTGTAATGTGCGCTAGCCTTTATCTAACAGTAGAGTACTCTAGTACTTTAGGAGTATGAGGAACAGGGTGTAAAGTTCACTTATCCACCATAGAAAAGAGAGGATCCTCCGACCAGACGGGTGTTGTGTCTGGCGGGCAACTGCCCTTCGGTTTGAAGTTGAAATCTTGTATGTATGTCGATCGCTCGGTAAACTCTAACTGCGCAATGCAGGATTTGTGTGACGTCACATCTATGATGCGTAGTTCGTATGTGGCGGTGTAACCGCTACAGTACCATAATGTATTTCCATACCTAGCTAGGCGTACGCGTGCGTGCTCACGAGCGGCGCGGGCGCGTCGGCGGTGTAGCTGCGCACGCGGCTGAAGGCGAAGGGCGGGTACTTGCCGGGCGTGAGCTCGAACTGCGTCCACTGTTCCCGCCGCGCGCACACCGAGTAGCGGCGCCACACTAGCTGCACGTTGCGGTGAGAGCGCACGCTGCGGAGCTCCAACTCCTGAGGAAAAACACCGAATTAGTGACAGAGCTTCCACTGCATATCCCGAACATATAGCTGTTTATTGCAGCACATCGTTTTCACGGACACGACGTATATCCTCGCAGAGAGACACTGAATCGAATTACTATACCACGTCTCAATTCTCACACATTCGAATAAAGTCACCCGTCAAAATGTTTCCGCCTTTTTTTGTGTGGAAAATTATCAAATAACTACTCCCGCTCTGGGCGGAGCAGGAGGGCGTGTCAGACTCTTACTGACTAAAACCCACCTGTGTTCCTTCAGTTGCCTGTATGTTGCCAGGGGCCACGGTAACCCTTTCGGACAAACCCGCAACCCTGGCAGGCATTGGCCTTCAGCCAACCAACTCTCCTTGCAGACCGTTCGAAACAAAGCTTGGTCCTTGTGGACCTAACAACACATCTAAAATAGAAAAACAAAAGTATATTGGACTCACCATGTGAAAGGTCTGTTCGTGTTGTTCGATTTCCTTGCGCCGCGAGCGGAACCGCGTGTTGGATGCCTGCACAGTCTTTTTCTCCTGGTTCGTTTTCTTTATCACTATCACTACCTGCAGGAATCACTTAGCAGGTGAGCACTACCAGTGTGTAAAAAAAGATACTTGAAAATATTCTAATAAATACTTCGTCGTTTTCTCTATTCAGAGGGCCTGCCACCAGCAGTATTATTTTAATCTTACTTCAGTGCGGGAAAGAGATAGAGCTATACGTCCTGTACAGCTTCATCTCTGTCCCACACTGAAGTAATATTAAAATAATACTCCTATTAGAGCTGGTAGGCCCCCTGATAAGTTTTTAATATGGTATTCTATAGGGCGAAAACTAAAACCGAGCTATATGCTGAGTTTTTTAAATACATTCGGCCCGATTACTCGGAAAATCTGTATTTCTTTAACTTCCCATCTTACATACAGTCCAATCTCTTGACCGTAGTCTATCATAAGCCCTATTTCGCGCGGTATTTGATCACTTGCAACACGCACAACACTGGCTCCTCAGTGCCAGAGCTTGGATCGCAAGCAGCTTGCAGCGAATGTCTATTCCAAAAAAAAAAACCCTCTTTAGCTTCGATCAACAATAGTACTAGATTTCCAATGAGCGCATCAATAACGTCAGGAAAAATAAGACCACAAATAATGTTGTGGTCTTATTTTGCAACATAGTTTTTTCAACCTTACTGCTTACAAATTTTATTTTATTTTTCCACGAATACTTATATTCTAATTTTGAAAATACGTTTACTTTTCAATCGAAGTAATAAATATATTGCAAACTATAATAAACTTTATGTTTAAGCGTTAAGGTTTATAATCAAGTTATATGCAATCGCGGCCTCTTGAGCTGTGTTTTTGTTCCTATTCTTAATCTAGTGCTATTGTTGTTAAGCTTAAATTCTTACGTAATGACTCCCTAAGGGGAATTAGTAACATATTCATCGTAGGTATCCTAGTTTTTTCTTCTTCTTTTTTTTAACCATTTTTTGAGTTGATTTAAAATTAGAATTCCGGATTATTTGCAAATGTCAAAAACTCCGAACTGAAAAAACAAACAACAATCACTTGAAATGTCAAATTAGTCTCTGGGATTAAAAAAACGAACTTTAAAGTATTAAAATAATCAAATAGTACTTAATTTGTAAGTGCCACTACAAATTGGCATCCACAGGTACATTTTCTGACCCATTTGTTTGCATTTTCATCAGATAGTTTTTGAAACGACTATATTTGGTAGTTTGATACCTTGTTCCCGATGAGCCGGTAGTGGCCGGCCATGATGCCGAGGCCGGGCTTGGCGAGGCGGTACTTGAGCTGCATCACGCACGACACCGGCTCCTCCGCAGTCGTATACATCAGGACCAGGCCCTCGGAGAAGAACCTGCGGCATACAACAGTTTTACTAACTTGTAAAAAGACCTTTGCGCGTTGGGCCCATTTTGCTATGCCCCAAAACTTACAACTTTATAAGGAATGATATAAGAAAAAAAAACGCTCGAATTTAATAATTTAGTGTCCGACTGAAACTGGTTTTTACGACCGAAACCGAAACCAAATTTCGGATCATATTTTGAGGGAAAATAAAGAAAACGTTATTATAATCAGTCAGTCTTTATTTTTTTTAAATAAATCAGTAAAATCACACGAAAACTCACAACAAACAAAACGTACTGCAAACACAAGCCAGTCACGACATGATTAGGCACGTGGACGCGGCAAAATGTCTTCGTCGCTTACTCGCTTGGATGGAATTTAACGCGCCGAACATGACCGATCACAGCGCGAGAACTCCCTCCCGAATGCAGTTTCGGTTTCGGTCATAGTTTCGGCAGATTTGCCGCCGAAACCGAAACCAAACCGAAACTCGTTTTTTTACCGAAACCGAACTTTCGGTCGGACACTAAATGATTATTATGAATCTTGATCCCGACCTTTGTCTGTGACCAATCAACAGCATAATTTACCAATCGAGAGGGCTAATCACAAACAGCTGTCAAAGACCGCGGATCAAGATTGGTATTGAAATACATGATTAATTTCGGGCGTAAGACGAGATGGTGCCAGAAAATCTGATGCCACTGATTCGAATCATTCATATCCTTTATCAGACTTAATTTATAGACACGATGCTTAAAATTAGGGGTAGATAAATCATCAATACTGAGCCTGCACTGTTATGCCAAATGCATTATAGCTTGTCCACTCTGAAATGATGCGCCCGACTACCGCATTTACGCACACGCTAATGCGCATTTCTATGGGGAATGCGGTAGTGTGGCGCGTCATTTCAAAGTGGACAAAATATACATACAGTCTTGACTATTTTCTTAACGTCTCTCGGGAATCATCGCAATTCCGAATACAAACGAACGCTAATTTCCATGTCCATCAATTATTAGATTTATCGTGTATCTAAGTACTTTATTGTTGTTTTATTTTGATTTCCGTGTGAACTATATAGAGCTGTAAAACTATTTTCGTGTCTGCGACTTAAGCAGCTTTCCTCCCATTTTTTAAATAAATTACTTTAAGTTAAAAAAGTATTCACAACTCTATATACTTCCAAGTCAATTGAGTGCGTTCTGTCTGCACCAAGTGCAAAGGGCAACTGATAGAAATCGGACGACTGACGAAACACGAAGTTTGCCAAAGGACATTATGAAAATAGTTAAACTGTACAATTTTTTTGTCTGTTTCAAGAATTTTATCTTACAGGACTTTAACTACCATTTTCTTACGAATTAGAGTCGCACGATTCTAATTCATAAGAAAATGGTGAATGATGAAAGGAATGAAAAATGGGAATACGAGAAAAAGAAAACAACGACAAGTATTTTCAACTAACCTGAGATACCTATAATAGTCTATCAGATACCAGGGCTTGTAGAACTGGTCCTGGAAGGAGTTCTCTCCGTGGCGGATGTATGTCGTCTTACTGATGTAGACCCCATGTAGCTGGACACGTGGGCGGGACACAAACATCTGCCGCCAGGAGCTGAAGCCACTGGCCCGAGGAGTGCCGCACTCTATGCCCCAGGTCCTAGGCATAACACACAGATTAGTATATTTTAATGGCATGTATTTAATCGAACCCTAAATATATCCCATTGTGATTGCCTAAAAATGTTAATGGACACGCTAGTATAATAAATGTGCCTCTTTTGGTAAGCCTCAAATAATTCCCATTTTGCTGTTCTACAAATAATAGCAAAGTAAGACCAGCTAGGTCACAATTCACAGTTCTAACCCAACCCGTTGGTTGGGGTGCTCTAGCTTAGTTACTGCCACCAACTTTTGAGAAAATGTCAGAAAATTAAAAAGAGCCTCATTTTTTTTATTGAACATCATTAGAAGGTCAATAAGTTATTAGAGGATCAATTAAATATTTCCCTTCATATTCTTAGATAAACACTAGCTTTTGCCTGCGGCTTCGCCCGCATGGATGTCGGAAAATATCCCACGGGAACGTACTAGCGATACCGGGATTACATACCTAATAGCAGAGGAAAAGGTCATTGACTCCTACCGCTGCGCCCGCGTTGCCGTCAACCATAATTATTTTGTTACGCGTAATTTTGAATCTGTGATATCTTTTAAACCATTCATTTAAATAAAATGATGTCAAGGCACATTTTAATCTAAATTAAATGCTCAATTTAAGTAACATAGTTTATTGAATAAGGATTAATATAATACCGGTCAAAATAGCTATGGAAATAACAATGGAATTTTTATAAAATTCTGAAAGATTAAAATGGTTATTGTGGGTCACCCTTAGAAGATAGACATATGATATTACGGACTTTTTTATTGAACTTTTTAAGATAAACAATACTGTAGAACATAAATTTTATGTAACTTTTACGATTTCCGCAGCGCACGCCAATAAAGTTCCCAGTCGGCATGATTGATTGATTGATTTTTTTGTTTTATAATATGTAAGGATAAAGTCCCCCGCCGCGTCTGTCTGTCTGAACGCATTAAACTCAAAAACTACCGAACGGATTTTCAAACGGTTTACACCAATGGACGGAGTGATTCATGCGGAAGGTTTTAGTGTATAATTCATTAAGGTTATGTGTAAATTGGCTGAAATATGACGATTATTGTTGAAGAAGTAGGAAAAAATCATGCCGACTGGGAGCTTTACTGGCGTGCGCTGCGTTAACCGGAAAAGATACATCAAATTTATGTTCTACGGTATTGTTTATTTTAAAAAGTTCAATTAAAAAGTCCACGAGGGCATATGTTTATCTTCTAAAGATGACCCACAATAACCATTTTTATCTTTCAGAATTTGATAAAAATTTAACTGTTATTTCCGAAGCTTTTTTGACCGGTATAATATTAATCCTTATCCAAAAAAATATGTTATTTAAATTGGGCATTTAATTTAGATTAAAATATGCCTTGAAATCGTATCATTTAAATGAATAGTTTAAAAGATATCACAGTTTCAAAATTACGCGGAGCAACGCGGGCGCAGCGGTAGGAGTCAATGACGTTTTCCTCTGTTATTAGGTATGAAATCTCGGTAGTACGTTCCCGTGGGATATTTTCCAACATCCACGCGGGCGAAGTCGCGGGCAAAAACTAGTTTTATAATATGTAAGGATTTAAATTTTCCTTACTCATCTACTTTATGGCTCATTTTCATTAGTGGATAACTCGGTTGATATACAGCATGAGGGGAATACCCGCAGGTGGGGTAATGACGAATGAAACTCATAAGTCGATAACACGGTCGGTATACTGTCTGTGGGGAATCCACGTAACGAACGTAGCGATCAATGAACTTCATCAGTCGGCAAAAAGCGTGCGGAGACTCACACTCAATGAAAATGACCAAACAGCAACTGGCAAAAATGCGGTGCAGATTCTCCGTATACCGCAATCGTTCCCTATCGACTAGTGAAAACGGTTCCACTTGCGGGCCCGAACAACAAATTATGAAAACGGTTCTCTGCATGCGGGCCCTATGTCATGCATTACAGAAATGTCCCGCACCCCGCATACGAGCCATATCGACCAATGAAAATGAGCCTTTAGTGAATAATTGATTTTTGAGTAATCATTTGTGATAAAAAGGTCCTAAATAAATGGTGGCAATGGAATTTGAACATTGTCCTGTTCATACATAACAATATTGTGATTGTTTTTGTGTCTTAGATCAACAATCACAATGTCTGAGATCGGGAATTTAAGTTCAGGCCTTAGGCTAGGTGGAAGGACGAACTTCGAAGGGTGGCTCGGAGCAGCTGAATGAGTGACCGAGGATCGTCCTAATTGGCGTGCAGTCGTTGGAGGCTTATGTATAACAGTACTAGACTACTGATGATTACGATAGGGCTCATAACAATATTTGTTCGTAAAAAATATTCTATAGCAGTATTAAAAAAACGTTTCAAAGATAATATATAACTCACTTGACACACAGAGAGCGCCATATGTCCGGCTCCCTGGCGGCGACGTACAGTCCGCGGCACACACAGGACACGCGCTCCAGAGACGCCGCGTCCAGCTCCGAGCTCACCACCCAGCGCAGGATCACCAGGATCACCTCGTACGGCAGCCAGGATAAGTGCGCGCCCTGGACAAAAAATAAATATTTACGACGAATAGGAAATCAATAAAAAAATTAAACAAAAAACGAACATTGGTTCTTAGTCGTATAAATACGACTGAGGCAGCACGGGAACGAAAACATTTGTTGTATTAATCCGACTAGGGCGGTCAATAAGTTTAAGACGAAAAACTGAAGGAATAGACTGCAACAAGGTTTACTGATGCAGAAGAAAATAATCCAGAATTTTATGTTTATAAAATGTTAGCCGACGTTCGCACGGACGTAATAAAATCGCGGCGATTTTTTTATCGTGCACTTGATTTTCAACTCTCGGTGTTAAGCCGAGCGTTGAAAATCCAACGCGCTGGGACGCACACTCATCCCAGCGCGTTGAAAAAACACAGTTGGATTTTCAACTCTCGGCGCTAAGCAGAGCGTTGAAAATCAAGTGCACGATAAAAAAATCGCCGCGATTTTATTACGTCCGTGCGTACTTCGGCTTATAGTTTGACCGAAACCGCTGTTCCGCGCGTTAGGGATGCGCGGCGAGGCAACATTGACGAACAAGCGGCCTGCACTCCCCCGTCTCGCCGCACACATACCTAAGGCGCGGAACAGCGCGGTCCCGGTAAAACTATAGTAACAAATTATACCTATTAAAACATAAATTATGTCAATCTGTGATTGTACATACACCTAACCGATGCCTATGTATGTCCTTATCCACTGGTTATGGAAAGAATTTTCAAAACGAGCAGGAATGGCATGTAGGATTTCAAATGTTACTGAGAAGATTTCAACAATTTTTGACACTGGCAGGCATTTTTTTTACCTAAGTTCCCCAGTTTCAATAAACGCTCACCTTAGCCTGATGTTCAAGTTCGCACAGCACCCCCTTCCGTGCCAGGATCCTCTGCAGCCTCATCAGCAGGTCCTCACCTTCCACCGCGTCTTCGTCATCGCTGGGGTGATCGGCGTTGTCAGGGCGGACCACTTCTTCAGTCTCCGATTCTTCTTCTGTGTAAGATTGGAAGATATGTATTATGAAAACTTTCTACTAGACCCAGCGGTTTAGGCTGCGCTTTGTCTGCCAATGAATTCAAGATTTTTATTAAGTAGAAAGATTTTTATTAAGTAGTCAGATTTTTATTAAGTAGAAAGATTTTTATTAAGTAGAAAGCTATTTATTAAGTAGAAAGCTATTTATTAAGTAGATGGGTATGATGAGTAGATTGAACAACTACACAGGCATCAAAAATAATGTCACTTATTTTAATTACTAGCTTCTACCCGCGACTTCGTTCGCGTGGAAGTCGTAAGACACCACAAATAACCACAATGTACGAGTACTAAAATAACAGTCAATTTTGAGTGTTTAAATAAACGATTTACTTTACTTTTACTTTACATTTTTACAAAACTTCTCTGTTTGTAGTTTTGGTCTCAGTAGCCAAAATATACAAAGTCAGAACTAGTGACGCGGGAGCAAGCGACGTACGAGTTGTCCGAGTGAGAAGCAGCTCGGCCTTTAGTCGACATCCTCAGCCTTCAGTAGCAATTTCCCATTGCTTGCGAAGTTTTTCGATTTTAGTGAATTAATGAATCCAATGGCACCACACTGATACAATGACTGATGCATTCTTACAGATTATTCTTGACAAACGGCTATCACTAAAATATTATAACAGTAGATTTAGATTGTAAACACGGGATAACTCATTAACAATCACCTAACCATAGATATTAGTTTTTATTATAATCATATATGACAGAAGAGATCATGTTTTTCTACGACTACGAACTTATCATGTAATACATAGTTCTTATATCAAATTGTAAGAAAAAGAATAGTTGGAAATCGAACTTAAAATTACTAAAATAGCTGATCTTATACATATTTCGGCATTAGAATCGTTCCCAGACCTCGCAGTAATCACTTTTTTCAAAAATATTCAATGTGCAGTGTTGACCTCGCTACGTTTGTATTGTATGCATATGTCGTGGCCAGATCTTAGAATTGATCATTTCATGAAATGATTGCATTTCATGAAATAGAACATCGACCGCTGGCCACATCATGATGTGGGCTGGCCAGATCATTGAATACTCGACGTTTGACGATATGCACAGTTAATGTACGACTACTTCAGGATGCGGTCAAAAATTAGTGATCATATCATAAAATAGTTAAATTATCTACCGGTAGAGGCGTTGATGTCGCTTTGTTTTTGTTGTGCATCATGGCGGCGGACGATAATTCGATTGGAAAAGCAATTATAAATCCGCAAATGGAAGATAAAAGTGCATTGAAGTAGGTATCGTTATTATACCAAGCTACGTGACTTTTATGAAAGTCACTCGAAAAACGACCGCAACGTTAAAAACCATGGACTTTGGAACGTATTTCAGAGGTTAGGATTTAAATATTCAAATCTTATTAATTAATTTTTCTTCTGGAATGAAAGCTAGGTATTTAAATTTTTTTATTTATCTACTAAAAGTTATTGAATGCCAGTATATTTGCATGGATACCCTACTTAATGATATGACCAAACGTCAACTGACATATCATTAAACGTTGACGTTTAAACGATATGGTCAATTTTAACTGGCCATTTCATAAAACACAACCATTTCATGAAATGGTCGATCATTTCATGAAATTATCAATTCTAAGATCTGGCCACGACACAGATACGAATACTGCTGAGGACTAAATAATATATTTAGATTGACATAATATCGTTGTCGAGTTGTTAGAACTACTAGCTAAGAAAAGCACTGGCCCAAGATGGCAAAAATTTGCAAAAGGCATAAATACTTGTAAGTGGAAAGCGCTAGAGTGGGCCTCTGTCTCAAGGACATACAAAGAGAACTGCTGTGCATTAATTCTATTTTATTTTATTGTTTCATACTTTTTAGTGAACAAAAACTTTGTATTTGAGTTTGAATATTGCTGTCTTGGTGAAATCGGACGTCATATAACAAGAGATTATCGCTTTTTCTTCATAGACGTAATACGGTAGTTGCCTAGGTAAAAAAAAGAAAGTCTATTTAGTCCGTCTTTCAGATAGGTAATAATAAAATATTAGACACGTATTTTTTGTTTTATCATATTCATCAAAAATAACTTAGAAAACCCGCATTAAAGTTGGGGAGTGGGAGCTCGCTACGTCAAATTAAAGTATTAAATCTAGCGTGTCTAGTGTTCTTAATTTTTTTTTAAATAATCTACCAGACGGACTAAAAAATTTTTTTTGTACTCCTGCCTCTTACCTTCGGGAGACTCGGCGCGCAGTTCATCGTAGAGGCGCGTCTCGACGTCCGGCAATATCTGCATGGCTCGCTTGTAGTGCTGGATGGCCTCGTAAAGCTTGCCGCCGCGCTCCAGCTCTACCGCGTTCAGAAACAGCTGCTTCGCCTGACGGATAAAGTAGGTTACTATTACTATGAGACTGAAGTGCGGAATAACTGCCAAAAATATACTAAGGAATTAGTATATTTAAAACTGGTGATTGATGAGGTAGCCGTCCGTAAACAAAACGACAACTTCCTAAAGCAATAGCAGTTCCTCCTCTAATCAAGTCAAGCTTTGACAAAGGACGATTTTCATAGAATCATCAGCTGTTCTATGAAAATATACCAAGTCCGTAGTAGTTTTTTGAACATCAACAGAGCATCACAAAACACCTTTTTACCCGACTACGGCGAAGCAAAAAGGAGGGTTATGATTTTGACCGGTATGTATGTATGTATGTATGTTCATCTGTTACCTCATAACTTCTAAACTGCCGATCATAATTTGACAAATGAGGTATCATTGGAAGCGTTTTGATTGTCCGCTGGTTATAGGCTATGTGACGTCACATTAAATGCAATATGGCGCCCTCTAGAGGACATAAAGTAACGAAATAAAAATAATTGAATTGTGCCATGTTGGGTATTAAATGAAAGGGCTTGACAAGTACATTACAAATATGTATATATATATATTATTGTCCAAGTAAATAAATAAGTTTAAATTGTTAAAAACAAGCAAAAGTGAGACTGTGTTCCGTACGGCGCGGCTGTAAAATTAATACCTATTTTATACCATTAATGCCGTAATGGTCCTGTGGTTAAGGCCTCGCCTCTCATGCAAAAGGCTGTGGATTCAAATCCGGGCAAGTGCCAATGTAACTTTTTCAATTCAAATGTACTTTTTGAGTTTATCTTAGACATTACTAACATCGTTGAAGGAAAAATATCGTGAGGAAACCTGTACCCTAATTACATAATACAACACAACCACAACCTGTTTCAATTTGAAATAGTTTGCTAATCCATTGATTCATAAGTTGTAAAAAAATCTGCTCAACGACGTAAATAACGCAATGAATGTTGTTGAACTGTCAAAATGAAACAAATTAGGCAAAATTGCCTACGAAAATAAGTTACGCAATTAAGGTACTGGACTTATAGTTCATACTAGCTTCTGCCCGCGACTTCGTCCGCGTGTAATAGTTACTTTGGTGCTCCGCTCCTATTGGTCTTAGCGTGATAATATATAACCTATAGCCTTTCTCGATGAATGGGCTATCTAAACCTAAAATAATTTTTCAAATCGGACCAGTAGTTCCTGAGATTAGCACATTCAAGCAAACAAGCAAACTCTTCAGCTTTATATATTAGTATATGTAGATATATAAGTCTGAAATCGCCAACATGTCTTGAGCGCGCGTGGTGATAAATTCTCGTGCCTTCTCTGTATGAGAAGAGGCCTTTGCCCTGCAGAGGGACAATAATAGGCTGGTGTTATTATACCATATATAACCCAAAAAAAATGTTTTTAAGCTGCTCTGCAAATACTTTATCACGAAACTATAACCCCAAAATAATTTAAATAAAAAGTAAGTTTAAAAACTAAAACCCGACTAAAAGATATGAAACAAGAAAATATTTCAGACAGAAGTCAAGACATAGGTACAAAAATGATCATGGTAAAGCCGTGGTCGCATGCCATTATAATTTTGTAGGTGTACCAGCATGCGACCACGGCTTTACCTTGATCATTTTTGTACCTATGTCTTGACTTCTGTCTGAAGTATTTTCTTGTTACATTTGCTTCTCAGGATTATAGATCAAATATTTTATACTGTACTTATTCTAATAAAGTAAACAAACCTGTAACTTGATTGCGTAATACAACACCATCACAATCTGTTTCGATTTGAAACGATTGCTAATCCATTGTTTCATAAGTTTGAAAAAAAATCTGCTCAACAACGTAAATAACGCAATGAATGTTGCTGAACTATCAAAATAAAACAAATTAGTCAATAAGAAGTTACGCAATGGTTTAGAAATGTTTGTGTGCTTGTATTAAAAATAAAATTTTTGCATGAACCCTATATTTTCTCCCCTCTCGCTTTCCTACCTTATCCTCATCAGTGACAGGTTCGGCCAGCTGCTTCTGTTTCGGCGACGGTTCCTTCCGTGGGGTGGAAGGTGCCTCCAGCTCCCGCTGTGGGGTGGAAATGGCCTCCAACTCCCGCTGCCACTGCTGGCGGAAAGCCGACAGCTCATCATCGCCACTGTTCTGAATATAGACAATTATTCATGGATTACAGTTTAACGATTTACAAAATAAACATTTATCGGCGCATTTTTAATTATTTATTTATCAGGTGCGGAGCAGCGTAAAATAAAGTTGCCTTAACTTCCATCTCTTAAGGTAACGCTAGTCGGTCATTCTTCCATACAAACGTAGTATGGTGATTACTCGTCTGTTTGGCGATGTAAGTTCAAAGCTAAAAATTATATCAATTTATCTTGTCATTATCCTTAGCCCTGTATGGAAGCAGAATTGGAAAAAATATTAGTTTGGAAGTTATGAGCGTTGAAACTTCCACATTTTAACACTAATTTTAGCTCATCTTTGGGCGTAAACAAATAACTTATGAAGTATGAAAATGGCCAAATAGAAACCGTACAGGGATAGATAATTTGTTCAAAAAATGGTAATTAAAGTATTGTCTCTCCTTCTCCCTTTAATCCATCCGAAGGTTGTTTGTAAAAGATCGCTTTTAGCGATAAGACCGTCCCATTGCGTCACACTATGTAAAATTTCTAAATCTCTAATTTTTATGGTGTATGTAATAAAGAGTATTCTATCTATCTAAAGTCAATGCCAAGCAGTTTACTGTATTCTGTTGTGTGTAGTTGTAAATAATGTGAGAGCCAAAGGAGTACAGACGATGTTTAGGTAACTTGCATCTTAGACCCTGTCTGCTGGCCATCAGAAGCAACAAGGGTCAGACAAGACTAAATTGAAGAATAAAAAAATGCTTCCTATTTCTCTGCTTGACATGGACCTCAAACTCGGAGCGTTTATTTCAATTAAACCATTTACAGGCACTTTTAGATTATCAAAGGAGTCTAATTATTCAATAAACAATAAGAAAATTATAAGTTAGGGGTTATTTACGGTTTCAAAACAAAAGGTGCATACACATTTCAGCCAGAGCTGGAAAACCTCAGTGTTGCACTATATAGTTTTGGACAAGGTTTCTGCACTTTAACAATTGGCCCCACTTATACTAATCTCTGAATAACCGTAAACTTAACCAGATCTTAAACAAGTGGATTTTATTGAATTTAATACAATTTGATTCTAAACTGATAACAGTTCCAGCAATTTACTCCTTTTCTGATAAGAAATAGGAAAATATTTCAGATAATAAAATAGTATGAGAATGTTCCATCAAAAACCACAACATCAAAAAACACCTTTAATTTTAAAGATTTCTGAAATAGATAAAGCTGGAATACACACAAGAGTTTTAATGTCAAAGTACAGTCAACACATGTCAACGGTTACAGATTGAGCTAGAAAGTAAGCTTATTGCATAGCAGCAGGACGGGACAGGGCAGGCAGGTTCTCGGTTTTTAGGGTCCCGTACCCAAAGGGTGCCAAACCCTATTAATATGCCTCTGCTGTCCATCCGTCTGTCTGTCAGCGGGCTGTATCTCATGAACCGTAATAGGTATATAGTTAAAACTTTCACAGATTGTGTATTTCTATTGCCGGTATAACAAAAATAATAAAAATGAAAGGAAGGAATAAAAATAAAACTAACATTTGTTTCCCTGTGATGTCTGGACCTCATTCAGTAGATTTTTTTTTAAATTTTCTTCAAAAATAAAGAAATAGGGGCCTGTAAAAGTTGTCATCTAAGACAATTTTGGTGGAGCTCTATCACAACAACTAAACAAGAAAGTCAAATAATTTATTTCAATTATTAGGCACATAAAAGGCACATTTGAACGTCAAAATTTACAAAAATAGAATTGATTCTAGTCGCCCTTTCCAAAAGGTAGTTTTCGTGTGGAGAAGAATGGGCAAGAAACTCCACCGTTACTCTTTTTAAATGTTTTACAATATTTTGTATACATCACTAGTATAAAACAAAGTCGCTTTCTCTGTTCCTATATCCCTATGTATGCTTAAATCTTTAAAACTACGCAATGGATTTTGATGCAGTTTTTTTTTTTAATAGATAGAGTGATTGAAGAGGAAGGTTTATATGTATAATAACACGGTTTATACCCGTGCGAAGCAGGGGCGGGTCGCTAGTTAATTATATATTTATACTAGCTGCGCCCCGCGGTTTCACCAGCGTAAGTCTCGAAACTGTGGGAATATTGGGATAAAAAGTATTCTATGTGTTAATCCATAATATAAACTATCTATGTGCCAAATTTCATCTAAATTGGTTCAGCCGTTTGAGCGTGAAGAAGAGACAAACATACACACACACTCACAAACTTTCGCCTTTATAATATTAGTGTGATGTAAAGACGATGCACCTGGAATAAGATTACTATACCACAATAGGTAAAAATAATTAAAAATGAAGCAATGACAGAAAAAATAATTATGTAATGGATATGTCACCGTAAGATTGTGAGAACCGTTAGTTTATAATCTGTCGGAATTATTTCCGTTAGATTATAATCTGTCGAAACATTGTGAACTGGGTGAAATGGGTTAGGTTAGAACTGTGACAAACCACGCGCGAGCCGAGCGAGTGAAGCGAGCGGTGCCGCGGCAGCGGCCGGCGAGCGCTATTTCCAAGTTGCTCGCAGCCAGGCAGGCTATTTAATATTAGCGCAAGGTGCGTTACGTCGCAAGCAAGTTTGATACCAGTTCACAATTTGTCGGTTTCCCATGGAAAGATTATAAACTAGCGAAAAATAATGCGTTACATTGTAAATGGTTCGTTGCAGTTCACAATTTTTCGACAGTTTATAATTTAACGGAAATAATACCGATAGATTATAAACTAACGAAGTTCATAATTATACGGTGACAGATACATGGTGTTCACATATTTACAAGCATTGTAAAAGTAGGTACCTATAGAATATTCCTAAAAAAATTAAAAGTAATACTAATGAGGCAGTGTGTGAGTTCAAGTAATCACAGAATGTAAAATAAATGTTATGATAATTAATTATACAATTAAATTACAACCAGTTTGATTTTGTTTAGACTCTCAATTGTCCTATGGAGCTAGACCATCATGCTTACAAGCATTGTTATCTAGGATATAATCCTCTAATTTGTAATATGCTTGTACAAAGAGTACTTTTAATATGATTTTAAAATTTTCTTTCACTTAATTGTAATATATCACAAGGTATTTTGTTGTAACATTTAACACAGTACTCCATAAAAGATGTATGTACTTTAGATAATCTGAAAAATGGTTGATCTATTGTATCTTTATTTCTAGTATTAAAATTATGTCTATCACTTATTTTATTAAAAAGATGTAGATTCATTCTTCATTTAGGATTTTCATTTATTTGCTAAATATTGTACAGTAGTATGGAACCCTGATTGATGATTGATTACTGTATGATAAGAAAAATCATTTACCTGTGAATTATCTTGCACTGTTAAGTTTTCAAGTGCATTACCAACTTCTAGCACTTCACTAAGAGACGATGAAGAGGGGTCTTCCTGTTCCTCCCCCTCACAGTCTACGCCAGTTCCACCTGCCGCCGAACCTGCTCCAGATGGTGCCGCCTACAACAAATGATTATATTTCACAGGCTCTTTTTATATTATCCTACTTCTCTTCTCTTATTAAGAATATAGGTCAGTCAGCACAGTGGCAGAAGCAGTAGTATTGATTGACTGCCCTGGGTGCACCAAATGATAAAACAGAAAATATGTTAAAAAATAATTATTTAGGCGCCCTAGTTAAAAAGTGTCAAGGTCACCGAACGAAAAAAAATAATGCACTCCCGGTTTTCTCTATTAAAATCTGCTTAAGTACATTTCAAGATTTTAAAGGGAGAAATTATGGTGTTATTACCAGTATCAGCAGGGATACTATTCCATAATATTATTGAAAATGGTGAAAAGATTAAAACACATGCATGGAAGGAAAGCGAATACATTAATGTTTGTTTCGAGTATGCCGTTAAAATTGTTTATATTTTTAAAGAAATTCTTACCATTTTTTGTTTATGATTATCGTGATCGATTGCTATTAAGTACTGTAATTATTACTGTGTGTTAGATATTTGTTTTTATTATAATCATCCGTCGATAACAAAAATAGCGCAGTCCCCATTCAGTCTCCTCAACAAATAATGAAATGAAATTAATTCAGCGTTCCAGGTTCCAGTGCGCTTATCCCCTATGTATTGCATAAGTTATTTGAAAGTAAATAGGATAGCACATGCATTGTCGAGCATTACTAGCTTAGAGTGAAAGCACAGACTAAGTAGTAGTGAAAGTAAAAGGGGAATGATTTCAGAATTTTCCGAACGCTTAACATATGACTTTTTTTGTGAACAGGAATGTCAATGAACAGCAAATGTCATATGTCAATGTCATAACCACATCAAAACCGTCAAAACGTATAAGTGCCTGCTACACGATCGCCAACCGCGTCCCGACAGAGGTGACCTTGGTGGTTTACAACCGTGTAGATGGTGGTTTACGACCAAATTTCAAACAGCTCTGCCTGTCGCCAACCAAGGTAACCTCTATCGGGAACGCGGTTGGCAGCCGTGTTTCAGGTACATACTTTACTCTATTTTTGATGCTGGCTCCCATGGTCCCAAGTCCACGCTGGCTCCACACTATCGTCCAACAGTCCAACTGTTCGTCCAACGTTCATTCCACGTGTAGAGAGATAGTTCGTGCATGTCTGACGATGTTCAACACTTCTGTTTTCATCGATCGTGAGTTGGCCCAAAACTAGAGTCATGTTGGACTGTTGGACGAGTGTGGAGTCGGCATGAGACGCACTCACAATAGTATAAAATCGCCTAATTCTAGGTACACACTCAACGACTTTAATCGCCGGCGACAGTGATTCGCTGACCATTCCAAAATCGTCCAAACCACACTCAGATTTTGACATTGCAAGCGAACAAACAATTGTCAATATCCAAACATTAGTATTATTTTGTAGCTTCTTTTTTTTACTCCGTGTTTTGAAGGCATTATAAAATGTTCTTTCTATTACCAGTGATTCGGCTACAAATACAAGTTGCATACACTCATATGCAGTCCCAATCTCATTCAGGCAACGGAGGCAACCGGACGTCTCACTCACCTGCGATGTACAGACGCCAGCACATCGAGCCCGAAACTGTCAAATTTTCCCAATCAACTTTATACCGATAAAGTTGAAAATCTTTAAATAAATTTGACAGATTGTAGTAGCTTGATGTGCTGGCGTCTGTACAGTCAGCTGCAGAGAAAACTCACCCCCTAGCAACGTGCAAAATCGTGGTAAAAATACATTGTTACGGCGTTAGATTTCTCTGCAGCTGACCGTACAAACAGTGCCGCGGCGCTCCTGATGAAAACTACTATCAATCACACTATTCACACTACAGACAAGTTGCCTAGGCGCTTGTCAATGAGGGTGAATTTCACCAATGAAACTGAACGCGATCAACACAATATAAACCGCGTTCTATTTCTACTGCTAAGGAATATTGGCACTGATAGCTTTTGAATACGGTTTAGATGTACTGATCGCGTGCAGTTTCATTGGTGAAATTCGCCTTTAGACTTCTTATTCATTTATTTAACAGTTTATGTACACCAGCACATCAAGCTACCCGAAACTGTCAAATTTTCCCAATCAACTTTGAACCTTAGACTTCAGCGATAAAGTTGAAAATCTATTAAATAAATTTGACAGATTGTAGTAGCTTGATGTGCTGGCGTCTGTACAGTCAGCTGCAGAGAAAACTCACCCCCTAGCAATGTGCAGAATAGTAAAAAAAAAGCAATTAAAAAGTTATGAGCCAACAAAGCTTCGTTTTTCCTGCTAATTTTAACACAACTTTGGGAGTAAATAAGTAATAAAAGATGTTTAAAATCTCCAAAACAAAGCTCGTTCCGACAAAGCTCAATTGTCGAAAATTATAATAAACTTTATTCGTAATTGATTTATGCAGTAGTTTTTTCATAAAACTCCACCTTCCAAAGGACTTTTCGTAATTTTTTAAGCGCTCGTATTACTAAAATCGTTCTGAACGGTGTTTGTGTGCGTGCGAACTAGAGTTTGTGCATGTAGACCAGCGTCTAACTGCTCATCACTGACACTATCTCTGTCGGACACGATGCCAGGTAGGAGATAGCGTGCTTTTTGACCAAGCCCACTAATGAGTTCGAGCCCGCGACTAGTTCAACCTTAATAGAACTTTGTTGGTTCGTGGATAATGTTGGTGACGAGTATTTAGCGCGGTGTTGTGGTTATTATTTCAAATATAAATATTGAAGGGAGATTATTGCGCTGCGTAAAAGTGAATGTTATTTACACAAATATCTAATGAAACCGGACTAAGTGTGAGTGTTATCATTTAAATATTTCATATTTTACTAAACATAAATCTTAATCAAGGGTATTGTTGATAGAACAGAGGTATTGTTGAGACAGAAGGTGCCTTTAAAGTTTTAAATTCATTATGAGGTTTAATTCGATTAGTGAATAATAAATAATTAGGTACCTACGTATTATGTGTAATAAAAACAATGTTATTCTTTGTTCTAGAGAAATACTTTGAGGGTTAAGAGATATGAGGAAGGTCCTTATTATCAAGTAGCAGCGACGTCAAATGGTGAATGAATATGAAACAAATGGTTTCATACCAACAAGATATTTTGCTGAATTATTAAAAACACGTCATTATGAACCGTTCGCCGTGCACTCTGAAGGCTTGCATCACTGAAGACCAGCTAGAAAACCGTTTTTGACCTTAAAATATTGACCGTACCAACTTAATAAACAACAGATTCGTTATTGCATGAATTTATAGTAACGAATTTTTTAAGCACGTTTCAATATAGTGTTTGTCGTATTTCTTGCAGATAGACCGAAAATGTTTAATATTATTTTAGAATTAAAATTTGAGGTTTAGTTTCAATCTTCTTTTCGTAAAGAAAATGAATACTTAAGCTATAACCTCAATACCAACCAATATTTACTAAAGTCAAATAACATCTCGCCCCCTATTACATGGGACTTAAACATAACTGGCAAAATGTGGGTGTACCTGCTACAGGGACACCTCTGCCCAACCCTTCGGGGAAACAAGGCGTGATGTTATGTTATGTTATGTGTCAAATAACATTTAAAATAATTAATGTAACCAAACTGCCTTTACTTTAACCTTAAAATCAACTATTTTGTTGGTAGTTTTTTTTTTTACATTTTAAGTAGTCTAATATTCTTCTTTATTGCTTAATTACTTCAACCATGATCAAAGCTTTATATTTATGGTGAAAAAAATACATTTAAAATTTAAAACATTTCAAAATTTAAAAAAATGTCAAAATAATACAAATTGCTTCTAAGTTTCTAGACATCTATTTCACATCTTATTCAGCTGAAGTAATGATAAATAATTGTAGCAGTTTGTTAAATATACAAGTAAAATAAATATAACGAATAAATATTTTTTAATTTTATTATCACATATCACGCATTTTTTATTCTAAACCCTTTATTGCAATAACAACATTAATAAAAAGGCAGCAATAATTAAAAAATATTATTATTGCAAACAAAAATAATAATATTTGCAAAAACAGCGCTGTGATTTACGAGATTAGAAACTTAGCCATCTTGAATCTAATACCAACGCTTAACGCCTTCTGCTATCTACACATATATTTAACTTTCGAATTTTAGCAATGCCATACACTGGCCAAGCTTACGCGTATGATACGTGTCTAACAAAAGTGATAAATTTAATAAAGTGCGGCGCCCGCGAACCGTGACGAATGTGACGATACGACAGTGTGTAGTGCAAACACAAAACATATATATACTCCTGTGCAAAACTGCGTTCTCTGCGTTGATTGTTTACACAAACAAATGTACGGATTACACCGCGTGTTCACAGCAATACGACTCTTATAGCGTGCCTATGCACTTTTGAACGCTTACTGTACATTTAGGCCCGTATTACAGAACGTCACTCAATACTCAAGCATTACTTAAAACTAGATTCAAGCCGTTTGATTGGTTGAAACTAGTTTTAAGTAATGCTTGAGTATTGAGTAACGTTCTGTAATACGGGCCTTAGCATCTAAAAGTATACGCGCCGCCTTAGTGCACGGTTTTTCGATGCTTATTATGTACACCTCCGTACCGTTAAAGTAAAATAGTGAGATTCGTTTTCATTAATATATATTTGATATTTCAACTTTACTAAATAAAAAAATTGTCTTTTAAATATTAGTACCTACGCACCATGAGATCGTCTCCAAAGATTTAAATCGGTCGGCTTGCATGATATTATTTGAAATTCGCACTTGAGGCTTTATAAAATTGTTATGTTAATAAAAACTACGTTTGACTCTTCCTTTACAAAATACAATTGACTATTAATTACAATCCAAAAGTAGAATAAAATTATTGTGTAAATAGCAGCTAATATAATAAAAGCCGAGCCAAAGTTTACGTGACCTGATTTAATTGCTTCTGCAGATATGATCACAGCCAGTCCAAAGCTTCCGGCCATATATGCAAACAAATTCCACAAATATAAGACTATCAATTGTCGTATGCGTAATGCAATAGCCACGCCTAAAATTATATGCGAGGCAAACACGAAAACACCTAGAATACCATAAATCCACTTAATTCCTGGACAATACCACCTAGGTAGGCCATATTCATGTACTTTCTCCATTGCGAGTGGCGTAGCCAGGAGCATACATGCTATTGTGGGCAATATTCCAAGTGCTGCTATGATATATGAACCGATTCTTAAAGGGATGTAAAAGCAACAAGCTTCTACAACGGGGCATGGATATCCCGATAAACTCTTTACGCTGGTGTCTTTAGTAACGTAGGCAGGGTGTGGTGATCTCTTAATTTTTTGACCCATAAATAAACAATTTCTAAATGCTCCTTTTGGTCTTGAAACATCGATTCTTTCGAATATTGTATTTCTTTATATTTCCCTAATTCACTGTCAAGCATCCGACTGCAATAGTCGAAAAAATCCTCAGGAAATCACGTTTGATTGACGTTATTTTTTATGATTATAACCGACATTTTTTCTCGACTAACGCCACCGTCATAGACACAGATTAATTCGCTGATTACGCTGCTATCGTGGTTATTGGTGGTTTATAATTGGTTGTGGTCATAGAAATGGTTTTGTCAAACTATGTATCATGGAGATTTGATATTAGTTTTGTCTCTGTTTTGTTGATACTTGGGGCTAAGATCTTGTATCATCCGACCAATTAAATGGAAGCTTTATTATTTCAGGGCTAGCCTCTACTCACCTCGCACCTAAATATTATGTCTCGCCAACTATAAAAAAACTCACTTTAGGTTCGTATTACAGAACGTTCCTCCAGTCTAATCTTCAATTAGTCGTTCTTGAGCATAGCACATCACATGTGTTAGTACTTTGTACCTACTATAAAGCTACCATTTACTGGTTTGCGGCTGAGAGTGTGTCATGCTCACTCTAATGTGGCTGATTGATGTAGTCTCGCTGATGGTGGACGTTGGATTATTTAATTCCCTCCAAAATGGTTGAGTTGAATGGTGCTAATCCATGCGTCAGGTTTGTGAACGGGTGCCGCTGCGCCTTCAGTAGGGACTGGTCATCTCTTAGCTACCACGGCTTACTTTTTGAATTGTTTTTTAAAATCTTTTTATTAAATACGGACGCTTTTAACGTTCTGTATCGTTCTCATATGAACAATTTCAACATGAACGATGTAACCAATATTTTGTAACCATATTTTAATTTAATGTTGTTACTTGCCCGTACTTCTCCATAGGTACCTACACTACCTACCTACTACGCTTTGGAATGGGCAACTAGCTTCATCTTTCTAACCGACCGACCCTTGACAATTCAAAAGTGCCTGTAATCGGTTTATTTGAAATAAATGTTTTGAGTTTGGGTATTACTTGTTGGTGTAGGTACTTATTGGGATTAAAATAAACTTAAGGCCATTGTCACCAACAAAATATTGTGTTGTTGCTTGTTGATTCCGCAAGGAAAACATGTGAAAACGCTGACAGACAGACGGACAGAGGAGGCTTAGTAATAGGGTTCCGTTTGGCACCCTTCGGTACGGAACCCTAAAAACACGAAAACGCAGATAAACTTGAAAAGAACTAATTGATTACAGATCGATTCATGAACTGAGTAACGATCTAAATTAAAGCCAAAGTCAGCTAAACTGAAATCAATAAATCTACATATAGTGCTACTGGGTATAAAGATAATTAAGGATCTTTTGGCACCTGTACCCTTGCGTAACTTATATTCGTAAACGATTATGACTTTGTTTCATTTTGACAGTTCAACAAAATTCATTGCGTTATTTACGTTGTTGAGCAGACAGTTTTTTTCCAACTTATGAAGCAATGGATTAGCAATCTGTTTCAAATCGAAACAAATTGTGGTTGATTGTGTATTATGCAATTAGGGTACTGAATGACATTGACACCGGGCATTTATGGTAACTTGTAGCAGCGATGATGTCAATAGTCAACGAGTAAAATGGACGGACAGGCTAGTTTAAATGGTTTAAGGGACAGGTGGACAAGATGAGATTAAATAAAAACTAGATTCTACCCGCGACTTCGTTTATGTTTATATACTTTGGAATTTATAGCCTATAGCACACAGGAATAATGTAGCTTTCCATCTGTGATTTTTTTTTTTAGAATTAGGTCACTAGTTCCGCAGATTACTCCACAAACAAACAAATTTTACCTCTTTATAATATAAGTATACATTAAATGGTGCCATAGTCGATTAATACGCCAATATACATCACTATTTCGAACTGACACTTGACATGACATGAAAATGCGTGACGTCATAATATTGATCATGTCGTTGTGTCGTCACGTCAGCCACTTAAATGTTTTAGCTTATTTTATTTAATATTATTCCAGGCACAATATGTATTGAAGTTCTAATTAAGCGAAAAAGTATTAAACATTCCTTTTACGTATATTCTGTGACTTAGATATAAGATTCAGCGATGGTAAGTAACCTCTTACGACGAAAGTTTTCCTCTCTTAATATTTTAGAAATTAATCCAATCTTTAAAGGCGTGCCCACCTAAAAGCAGTATAATGTTATTTATTTTCATTATGTGATGTAGAAGTACATTCATTTTCCTTTATCTCCTAAAAGTATTGGGATTAAAAATGTGTCTTTTTTTTCAGATGCAATTTATGTTATTATTCAGCCGGCAAGGCAAACTGAGACTGCAGAAATGGTACGTGGCTCATCCGGATAAGCTGAAGAAGAAGATCACTCGAGAGCTGATCACTACAGTGCTAGCCAGGAAGCCCAAGATGTGTTCATTCTTAGAATGGAAAGATGTCAAAATTGTGTACAAAAGGTTGGTGACCCCTGATCCAAATCCACAGGCCTCCGCACTATATGCTGTTAGATGATGATATTGATAAAAAAAACACTTTTCAATTATCATAGCCAACTTCCCCAATTACAGACACAAATGATTAATTTTTACCCGACTGCGGTGAAGCCAAAAAGGAGGGTTAATTATTCTATTATTGTTGTATGCACAAGGTACACACTAAAAAACAAGTATTAGATAGTCCATTAATTCCTCAACATTATAATTAGTTACATTTCCAAATGTGTTCATTTTTTAAAGAATTTCTAAGTCACTGAGTCATTTCTGATATCAGATGTAAATATTTTGGTGAATTAACACTGTTCACCAATATGTGTTTACTTTGTTCCCATCGTGATCCTGTGTTCTGATCATTTAGTATTAGTACAACAGGACCAGGTTTATTTAATAATTAAGAAACTATGAATGATGTCTTATAATTATTGTGAATGTGAAGACTATATGGGTCACTGTTTTTTTTTTTGTTTTCTAAGTTAGTTTTAATCATGGTCTGGCAGTTTGAGTGATTTATGCAGCCAACCCAAATATCCTTTCTTTGGTATTGTTTATCGAATCATTGAGCTCCTAAAGTTCTGAGTGGAGCTGCACAATTACTGACAAATGCATGCACTGACTGGACAGGTCCACTCAAACTGTGTGGTTCTTTTCTCAAAAGACCATGACAGACACCAATCTACATGATCTTCACATGATCTAATCAAGATTATGTTTGGACTTCAAAAGAGACTGTGACCTCTGAGTTTGTTTCTACCTTTCTTTTCAGACTAGTCAGATAAGAAACGCTGACATCATCTAGTTTAAAAAAATATTATTGACGTGTAAAATTGTTTGTACAAACCTATTTACAGAAAAATAAAATCATTTCATCATTTAAATCAAAACAAAAGCTCTATTTAGAAACAATAAAAAAAGTATTTTTAAACATAGATTACAACTGTGCAAGTTACAAGCATTAATATATAAGATACACAACAAATCAATCATTTATATTTTAAAACAAGCCGTATGCAAGCTGGGAAATGACAAACTTCCATACCAACTTTTATCCCTTAGGTAGCCCTTTATATTTCGATAATATCGAACATTTTATTTCACATAAACCTACATGGGCACTTATGAAACGTCAGAAGCTAGGTGCACAGTTCCAATTGGTTGTTTCCTATGGAGAAGAACCGGCAGGAAACTTCACGGTTACTCTTTTAAAAATAATTAGCTTTTACAATGTTTTCAAATTACAGTGTTAATAGGTATGGGAAGACAGTGTAGGCTTTTCAACATGTACCAGGTACTTAACAAAATATAAAATGGTCAACAAATCTCCCGTCTACAAGGCCTACAACATTCTCACATTCACAAAAAATTAAAACCTAGGACACCAAATGACATGATTGCCATTACAACAGTAACAAAATTGATAAATATATTTACGAAATTCTTGAAGAAAATTTCGTGCTTCTAGTAGACCCAGCTGTTCAGGCTGTGCATTGTCTACTAGGGGTGGGTCGTTACGTGATTTTTGTGAAACGTAACGTAACTAGTGACTTCGAGGACGTCACCGGTTTTGAAAACTAGTGATTTTAGTAACTAGTTATTTTTCAAATTCTGTTCTCATTGAAGTGTTACTGTTATTTGCGAAACGAAAATGTAAATGGTTACCTACGTAATACGTTACATAACACAAGCTTGTTTCGTTTCACTCTTTTCATTCGATCACTGCATTGTGATGGAACTAGTTACAAAAATCACGTGTTTGTGTGTGACTCGAAACTAGTTATTCCGTTACATGCCCCGTAGCCAGTTATTGTAACTAGTGACGTTAAATAACGCCCATACCTATTTTCTACCAGTGAATGAATTTAATATAAATAATATAAGTCAAATTACCTCTCTGTCAACAGATATGCCTCACTATATTTCTGTTGTGCAATGGAACAGGAGGATAATGAACTGCTGACCCTGGAGTTGATCCATCGCTATGTGGAACTGCTTGACAAGTACTTTGGCAGTGTAAGTATTTATTTGCGTTATCCTCTAAATGTATTTGTTAATGCCTGAAAGTCTGATCACCAGTCTTACCAAAGGCTATTGTGTTACCCAGTAACTGGGTTGTGGAAGTCAGATTGGCAGTTACTACATGTAAAATACTGGTATTCAGCTGCACCCTAAAACCCTCAAAATGTGCCTCTTGATTGCATGTCTTGTTGGAAGAGATTTTGTAGAAATAAGCAATTATTTTTATTTATTTTTCTTCAGGTAGATACTTAAAAAAAAATGCTAAGTACTGTGCCAGCCAATCTCTTATCAATCATTAAATTAATTAACTGTATCCCTGCTTCCAGGTATGTGAGCTGGACATAATCTTTAACTTCGAGAAGGCGTACTTTATCCTCGATGAGTTGGTGCTCGGCGGTGAGCTGCAAGAGACCAGCAAGAAGAACGTCCTGAAGGCCATCGCTGCACAGGACCTGCTCCAAGAGGTCAGTAGCCAGGATAATGAGCTTGTCTAATTAACTAGGTGATGCAGATAATAATACACAACGAGTTTTCAGTGGCTTTACTAACTGTGCTTACTTTTACGAGAATGTGATATCAATAAAACAAGACAAGTTCTGGCACAATGAAATAGTTGTTTGTACATCGAAATCTAGATTCTATTCTATTTATAGTGATCAGTGAAAGATAAGTTTTGCACAATTAGTGAATCACACAACTTCAGCGTGTATAAACGTAGTAATTTTAGAAAGAGAAGGTCTTAATAGGCAGGGCCGTATTCAGGACGACATTTAAGTGCTATATCAGTTTTGGAAGTTAAACATTTTTAAAGTAGTGCTATTTTATTTTATCTTAGAAGGTTGTTAAGTTATCCAATCATTTTTAGAATTATGCCTTTATAAAAGTGTGTTGTGGTCAAGTTGAGCCTTTACTCTGATTCCTCTATTCTTTATTCAATAAGTAACAGTAATTATGTAGTTCCTAAAACATCCAACAAATGTTTTTGCATAGTGGATATCAGCAATCAGTGATTCATTTTGTTCCTTTAAGATTGTTAATGTATTGTAATTATCAGGGAAAATGTGGATAGTTTATTTATTATAATGGGTATATTAAGGTACTATTATTTAGCTTCTCCTAACACATGAATCATAGACAAATAATTTCATTTATACTCATAAAAGATAACTGCCATAAAACAATGAATCAGATCTAGTCGCAACTCATCTAGTGGTTTTTATAGATATAAATATTGAATAAAAATATATTAATAAAATATAGGTACTTATATAAAGTGGACCAGTTAATAGGACAGTGGCCTCAGTAGTGCCTTTTGATTATGTATTAGATATTATTACACTAATGTACGCGAGTAGGAGCACTGCCTTTTAGATTAACTTCAAAGAAACACTAATGTCTAACACATATCAATTTCTTCAACGACAGTGTAGTAACACAATTATATTTAACTGGAAACATATTTATTTCATGTTGCATGAGACAGAAAATTATTTCATTAGAAATAATGCAGATACTTGGCACTTCTGGAGAAGAATGTTTATGTTATATCTATCAATGAACATGAGACAAATCCGTTTTCAATTTTACTATACATATCACAAAATGATATTATAATCTACTTGTAAATCTACAGTAAAAACAAAAACAAATTAATACGCTATAAGGGACTAAATCAATAACTATTATTATAAAAAGCTATATTAGTGCCTAAATATGCAAATATATTATAACAAAAATTTAATGTCAATTTAAATTGTATTTAAATGTTTACTAACATAGTTACCGTAAATGATATTATTTAAAAAAAAAATACTTACTCTTTATTTAACTAATAACAGCTAGAAAATAAAAATGCACTTGTACATACATAAACAATGATTAACCACATTCATAAAATACCGCGTTATTTAGCTAATGGATTAGTAAAAACTGTGGAGCAGTCGGCGATTGAAGACAAAGTTTGCTCAATTATTAAATCAAACTAGAACTTAATATTACTTCCTGTGTATAAATCACTGTGTTGTATCAGTCTAATAGTTAGTGCTCGTATACATGAGCGGCACGTTGCCGACGGCAGAGGCAACTGCAGCCGTCGACACTAGTCGACGCCAGATGTACACGCGTCAGCGTCAGCTGTAGAAGCGTCGACGGCTGCCGTCGACAGAGGCAACCGTAGTTGCCTGTGCCGTTGGCAACGTGCCGCTCCTGGATATGAGCACTTAGCTAACGCAATTTCGCCGACGTGATGGATATCGATGTCTATAGACGATACTGAGAACCAATCATTTAGGCACCCAATTTCCTAAATACTTTTAGCACTGAACGAATATCGTTCTATTTTTGTTATTTTAGAAATTGGCAGAGGCAGAAAAATGTTTTAAATAAACATTTTTAACGCTAAATGTATTTAGTGACTTGTGGTGCAAGTGGGCCTATAGAGGATAAAGAAATTCATATTTAATTTTAAATATTTCTTGCTCAATTTTATTAGATACTAGCTGCTCCCCGCGGTTTCACCCGCTTAGTCTCGATCCCGTGGGAATATAGGGATAAAAAGTATCCTAAGTCCTAATTCAGGTCATGGTCTACCCATTTGCCAAATTTCATCCAAATCTGTTCAGCCGTTTTAGCGTGAAAGCGTAACAAACAAACAAACTCACTTTCGCATTTATAATATTTGTTAGGATTACATACTAAGTAGTCCACTAACTCTTCATACGCCGGCTGTGTCCTCACTCTCTGCTTATACAATCTCCTTTATCTTCCACTGCACTCTGCTAATTTTCTCCTTTGTTTTGGTGTGATATGCATGCATTGGTGGCGGTCAGGACCTGAACGACGGATTGTTACACTGATGTGTAGCACAACCTTGGACAATCACGAATTAAATAAGCTATTCAACTATCTGTGTGTTTAGTGCTTTTATTGCATGCGCTTCTTTGTTTCTATATTTATCCAAGCATATTTTATTTGATCAGTACAGTATGTAGTCATTTACTTGAAGTAATTCTTTTTTTGCTACTCTCGCATGGCTATTAAGCCGACGTAGCTCCATTTTTACTAGCTATCACACACTCAGTATATAATACATACAGAAAATCTCAAAAGAATCACAAATAAATCTCGAATTTTAGATCTTTCATGCGTTATTATGTACTTTTTGTTGTTAGGTAAACAAGGCGTCATTATAGTTAGTTTTAAATAGTTTATCTGTATATCGTTGCTTCATATATGTGTAGTTAAATTTTACGATTATTACATTGTATCGGGACACTGCTTTACTGTGCTTTTTATGTAAACTAAACATGGTATGTTTGTCAAGATGGAATATTCAACATGATGAGAGTAAACGAATCTATTGCTCAAACACTTCATTTAGAAGTCATTCATTATTGTAGTCATTAGCTACATCATAAAATCAGGGTAATCCTATAGTATTCTATATGATTGTATACTTCACTATGTAAAACAGTGTCCTTTTTGGTTATGGTCTGGCTGTTCATGCATTTAATGTAATGGGTTGTCGAAATACATTATATAAACAAATTAATCTGTTTTCTTGCATGTACCAAGTTCCTGTCCCAAGCATCCGTTGCACGAGTTAAATATTCATTCGTTATCCAAATACTCTTTATAAGTACAAAAGTTATAAAGTGTCAATTGGACTAAACAATAAAGGAAGTTGGTACCAAAAATTATGAAGGTCCAATTTTTTTTTATGTTATTTCTCGTGACAACCTAACAATGTCTTCTTTGTATATTTTCAATAACTCGTGCTGCGGTTCTCCCGTGTGTCCGGTGTGGTGTCGTGAAGGTGCAATTAAACAATTTTTCTAACGCTTTTCCTTGGCGTGAACACTTATAACAATAATATTAACAGCATGCTAACTTTCTCGTTTTTAATATAATAATTTTTGATTATTAACATTCGTATAACAATTCAATTTGATGAGATAATAAATAAAGACCATTTTCCGTGATAACAAAATGATATTTTGCAAACAATACCATACAAAAAATCTTAGCAAATAAAATGCACCACCATAAATCAAAGTTCGTCCCTGTATACTATATTAAACTTACAACTCTTGAATTAGATATTGATGGAAAAATGTTAGGTAGACGAAATGCAGTAGGTATTCTAATTCTAACAAAAACCTACTCTCAATTGATTTTTAGCTCGAACAATAAAAAGACAAAGAAATAAATATCAGAATGATTGCATGGTAAGGTTGAACACCAAGTAATTAATGAAGCGTCTAGCTTAGCTGCATGCTCACGGCGTGAATTGTGTTAGGACGAGACCGTGGACGCGGCGCTACGGGAAGTGGGGCTTCTCTAGCGGACTCCGGACTCCGGACTCCGGGAGCGGCCTGCACAGCACGCCCACTACTTGCGATACAAGAATAGTGCACCGCGGTGCACAAGGGACGTTCTTTAACTATTCAATCGCCCACTCCTAAACGATGTCTGGATTCAACAACTTTGCCATATATTTTTAATATCATATTTCTACATAATCATTTTAGAATTTGTATAGACTGTCTTTAAATTATTATCAGTCATTTTTTTATATAGAAATTAAAAACATTGATGTAGATTTTCTACGAAAGACATTGGCGACTGATACTAGAGATTGGTTTTATATTATCATACAATTTGCATTCTAAAATATGTAGGTAAGTATTTTGTATAATGTAATGCGGAATTGTTTCTCCAGGCCAAAGCGGACCAAGAAAGAATATTGTTTTAAACTCTTGATCGATCGAATGTATTTTAAATGAGAGAAACTACCAATTTGGAAGGTTCCCTTAATTATTACCTAATTAATTGTTCATTAGAATTTATTTGTCTTTAGTTTACATTTTGAAGTTTGTCTATTTTATTTGTTTGTTCCGTTGAACTATTATAATTTTATGTGATTTGTTGAAAACGAATTTATATTTAAATTAGATTGAATTTATTATTTGCATAAGTTATTTTAAAAGAATTTATTAATTATAGTATGTTGACATGACCTAACGAATATGGCTATTTAGGTATTATGAGTCAAAACTTAAAACGCTATAACAATGACGTGGCGGTTATGGTTTTATAAGTCTTCCTATTCTAAACAAAGTAGACGCTAGTTATGACTGCACAAACTTGAGTTATAAATAAAATTAGATTATGAAATCTGCCAATGCTTCGAAATTGTTATTATAAATTATTAAGTCGTCTACAGTTATTTCTACATTTCTTGCATTTGGTTCAGTTCATATAATGTTGTTTCCTTATGGAAATTATTTTTCTTATACTATCGGACATTTATCTTAGATTAAATTATTTGTGACGCAGACTTTAATAACATAATCAAGGAGTTTTGTGCAATAAAGTGTAATAATCTCTTAAGATAATATATATTATTTCCTTTCATGATACATATTATGTCTATGTGATAAAATAACATATTTCAAATAAAATATATTTTACACGTTATGAAACTTTTACTTTTATTAATGAGGTACCTTTTCTATAAAAGGATTTAACATTTGGTAACGATTTTTCAACAATTTGGTCTTAGTAATAACAGCAATTCAACATGAAACAATTCAAATAATCGTAAAGATTTAAAACCGAAGTTAAATCAAAGTGTAGTAGATATCCGAAAAGCGATTGCTCGGTCTAACGCGGCCACGAGCGACTCTGGCTCAGTGATACCCCTTGTTGCAGGAGGAGACACCGCAAGGCTTCTTCGAGGACCACGGCCTCGGCTAACTAGCTGCGCCCGCGCACCGCACCGCCGCTCCGCAACAACATACGTAGCAACAACGTAGAACATTGTAACGTCATGTAATTTGATATTAGAACACTTTAAACCCGTTTTGGTATAGTCGATATCTAAAGTTGCGTTGCATATGAATATAAATATGTAAAATATAATTACAGATATTTATCCAAAGGCAAACATTATACCCACTTGTTGTTTATTAAAAATTGTACTCAGTCGAGTCATGCAGATTCATTACAATTAATTGTTCTGTGGTTTTAATTTTGCATATTATATTCATTTTAGAGCTTATTCTTAATAAGTAGGCATTTAATTACAAAGCATTTCTGCACCTGAAGGTTGTTTATGCATAATTAACTTGTAACCGTGGCAACTACATAAATGTACTTAATTTAATTTTAGTTATATTATTATGAGGCACCGCTTTTAGTTATCATGTACATAATTATGATGGTACATTACGTTAGTATTATGAATCTAGTTTTGCCACTGAATGTATTTAATAGTGGTGGAACAATTTAATAATAGTTTGTGCCAAAAGAAGCAAACATACTTATATTTTCATACATTTTCGCATATGATTGTTATTCATAATCATAATATAAGAGTAGATCAAAGTACATATGTAAACCTCTATGATCAATATCACAGTATACCAGTATATTTCGCAACACTGGCCCTCCAGTTTATAAAGTTGTTAATAGGCTACTGTTTCAGAAATTGTTAAAACAAAACCATGTATTTTTTAAGTATCTTTGGAGCTACTTAGCAGGATTTATGCAATTGGGCAACGGTACCTACCTATCAAATTTTATGAACTCCTTTTAATATCTTGGTGTTGATAGTATTACCGATCGCGGTGTTCAGAAGACTGTTCGAATCCACATCACTTGTATACATTTCTACATTTTGTAAACTTTACAGTATTTATTGCGCTATGTAAAAGATAAATATTTGTGTAAATTCCGTAGTCTTACGTCAGACTCTAATCTCATATCACACGTTTCATATCTACAAATATCAAGAGGCCTAAGAATCAAAAAAGTAACGTACTCTTTGGAATATATTGCCGTATTAAAGTTATATTTAAGAATCAAACTTCGTTTTATTTTAATATAAAATCTTTTATTATTATACGATTGAAAACTCGCTACACGATACAAAATATTTTCATTACAATATGCCGTATAAAAGCGATAAATAATTCAAAATTGAAGACATACTGACAGTCTTTTGATAAATAGAAATTCATTAAATAATTTCACTTAATAATTAAATGCGCCATAACAATGCGGGTACAGCTTGTATACCGTCATGTGGCTCGATAGCTTACTCTAAGGACAGACACGGTGATATTATTAGCGCTGCTATGCGACACCGGCACATACGTCCTGGCTGTTTCACGACCTCATTTCATATCGCAAATTGAGGACATTGCGATATTGCACGCCGCTGAAATATGCAACGGACGCTAATAATAACACCCCGTCTGCAACTTACACGTACGAAATATAATATTATTAAAAATAGGTATTTGAAGATTTAATTGTCAGACTCAGTTTCTGTCGACTTTGACTCTGGTGTCGCCTTGACCTGGTTGGCGGTGGTAGGCGCGGAGTCCTGGGTGTTCTTGGGGGATGCGGGGGCGGGGGGCGCAGGCTCCGCTGTTTGGGGCTTCTCTTTCTCCTGCTGCTCCATCTCCCTCTGTTGTTGGTGACTGGTGACGTTGGCGAGGTGCAGCGCGGCCAGCAACGCCGTGAGGTAGCGACGCACGTCCAGTTCCACACCTGCAATATAATAATAATTTGAAAATAATTCGATAACGCAGGTAATTTGCCACCGGTGACGCAGGTAATAAGATTGACGTGCAATATAATATTATACGAGTCGCAAACTCAAGGTCGACGAAGGTTAACGTTTTGAAAGTAATATTGATTTACGTATGTTTAAATAAAAGGTTACTTGTTATCGAATAACGTAAATGTCAGTATTAGAATCTTTATCTAATGCATTGTTAAATAGAATCCAATGGGTTTTAATAACTGCCTACGCATGCGAATATAATAGTTTTATGTTTCACTGAATAATAACAACAGTATTGAAACGATTATAAAATGAGAGGCCTCATTAGTTTCTAACAGGATAATTTAATATTGTTTTATTCCTAGGCAACAGGAAAACTATCAATGCTGAAGCTATCCAATCCACTGCTGGACACTGGATGAATGGAGATAGGCCATTCGCACCACAATTTTCCAATTCAAACAAATAATTTCATCAAAAAATAATTACCATTCACATGGAAATATTACCCCCTGATGACTCCATTGTTGGGATAAAATTGGTTATGGAATCCCACATTCCTTATTTCAATTTTATAAGAAGAAAGTTTTCTGAAGAAATATTTTGAAACAACTACAACGCTACAAGGTTCTTGTGGCGCGTGGTCATAAACGGAACTAACGCCACCATCTTGTTTTTCCATTACAATTAAAGCCGCGTTTCCACTAGGCTACAATTGACGCGCAACATGTTGCACAACA
Organism: Agrochola litura; assembly: GCA_949152395.1. Lineage (NCBI taxonomy): Eukaryota > Metazoa > Arthropoda > Insecta > Lepidoptera > Noctuidae > Agrochola > Agrochola litura. The sequence goes on along the minus strand of OX424490.1, from coordinate 31,209,879 downwards.
AGTTGCCCAACATGTTGAAAGTCAGCGCGGAACTTTTGTTGAACAACGTTGTCTGACTACGCATCTCGCAGTCGTTGCCAACATGTCGCCAGAGGAACTTGTGTTGATTTCAGCGGCAGTGGTTATAATTTTATCGAAAAATGCATCAAAAAGTAAATAGTCTCTGTGAGCAGTATCCCATAAACATTCATAGTTTTGGTACAGTTCGATTAATTTGAGCACTCATTCGTTACACCACACTACGGACATTGTTGCGCGTCACGTCTCCACTCGACAACAATTGATGCTCAACTAACGATGCTCTTTAAACAAACAACAAGCCGCACGTCATGTTGCGCGCCAGCTGGCAACGTCGCGCGCTGTTGTGCAGCGTTGCCGTACATGTTGAGCGTCACGTGTCGCGCGCCAAATGTTGCCTAGTGGAAACGCGGCTTTATGATGCACAAATGTTTACCAACATCGCTCTCCTGTCAATGTCATTCAAGCGCCAGAAGATTCTTGTAGCACTCTATGAAGATAGATGATAATTACCTGCGTTTCTAAGCTCGTTCACTTTGTAGGAGAGGTTGGCCCACACGCGACGCGCGGCCACGGAGCTCAGGCGGCCCACAGTCTGCACCGTGTGCGTCGCAGGGTCGTCGAGCACCGATTCAAGTTCCACTACAATTAACAAACCATTACATTCGTACAAATTGTCAACTTTCAGCTAACTACAAGTTGACATGCATTTAGAGCTAGGTTAGTTTTGGTGTTAGGCTGCCCTAGAATGGAGTTCCAGAATGTAAGGCAAGAGTGCCATATCTTGAAAGCGTCATTTCTAAATAACGTGCGATTTTATTTGGTTATTCTCATAATTTATACTGCTATAATTTATAGACGTATTTTCACTGTATCGATGTGTGCTTAAATAATTATAAAGTAGAAGCCTGCTTAAAACATTCATGTCAAAGAAGCAAAGAAGTGTGCACTGGACGTTCATAATCTCTTCCTATACATCAGCATAGCGATATTTCGAGATATTAATTAAACTAAGTACAATGTCCACAAAATGTACTTAACTTCTTTATCCTGTTACTTATCTCTAGATTAGAATAAGATAATCTTTAAGAGCATTGTACAATAATCTTCAATTGTAGGTACAATCATTCTCAAGTTTTATTAGAGCGTGGTCACTCAATCTTTACTGTATATGATATGACTCATTCATGCGATTATTTTTGCAAGATGAAACATGTATGTTCGTTGTCAGAAATCAGAGAAATATATTTAACGCCCGATTTGTCACCAGCAGTTCTTACGTTTGTCAATTTGGGTGACAGAAATTACCAGTTATACTCTATTTAAAAAAAATATACTAAGGTTAATAGTCATCAGCGTAATGTAGAACAGTACAACCCGAATTGACCACTATTTTCTCATTCGTAGGAATGCAGTATGTAGTGTATGTAATGACGTAATGTTAGTTAAATATACTAGTTTCTTAGTAATAGTTAAATTAGTAATAGGTGCCGATTCTCTTGTACACCGAACTAAACTAACTAAAATTCCTTACTTTTGACTATGAGAATCACAAAGCTATTCTGCAAAATAAATTATCTAAATTTAAAAATAATTTTAACATATCTAAATCGAATAGAGTTTTACAAAGGGGGGTCGAAATTTTCATTGTTTTTTCGATTGGACACACCGTTTTCGAGATATAAGCAAAAGAAAAAATAGATTCAGTACTGTTTTTGTATCTGAAGTCGAGGTGTTGGTGTGAATTTAAAGTTCATGACAACCAATTTTATTCCACACGTTTTTAGTCAGGATTAAAAATAGGCAGATTTAGTTAGAAAATCTATATTTTAGGTGAAAAACGTCAAATTCAGAATAGCAAAATTGCCATTTTCACTAAATTAATATCTCAGTACCATCTTAGTGCTGTCAAACTAAAATATAGTTAAGTTGTGTCACTTTAGTCTATTTCAGAATGGGAAATCGTTGTTTGACAGGAATAAACGAAATTTTGATGATTTTTAGTCTAGTTTATTGGCATTTGTGACAAGAGAATCGGAACCATAGTCTGATTCACAAAAACCTGTCGCAAATCTTGTAAACATTACCATTTTTTTCGTGCAAAATGAAGACTAATTTTAAATAGTAAGAAGAAACTCACTCCTTGGTTCCTCCTGTTCGCCAACGGCAGGTAGGTAGTGGTTAAGTAGCTGCATCGCGAACATGGCACCGATATCAACGCTGTTGACCGCCTTCTTGCCGTATGCTGTCGAGAGCAACGCGTTGGCCTTGGCCCAGGAGAGTTCCTTGAGAGAGCTGACGCGCTGTTCTGCAGCTACTCGCGCTGTGCAGACCTGGGGAAGACGTAAGAACTTGTTATGTGGAACAAGGAAAAAGAGGCTTTTAAAGACAGGGACATCCATGGCTGCCAATGGTTGGCCAAATACCAATGTAAACTAATCATAGGCTTTTAATTTTGTTACTCGCTATACGTAAGAGGGTGATTTTACCGGTACCATTCGAGACAGAGAAAATCCAGAAAGGATTGCAGGTGTCGCATAAGTCGCCTTAATAAGCTCTAATTGCTCGTTATTTGGACAACCGCATGCATTATTGGCTGCATCTCAACGCTCATTGATCGACGGGACCTTTGTATAAGTTTGAATAAGGTCATTGATTTTATAAGCGTTGTTTTTATAAAAGAACGCAATTTACAAAGCTATATTTAGACTCTGCTTCCACATATTACGCATTACTTGCTGTTCTCAGATGTTCAGTGTTCATAGTAACTACACATTAATTAAATTGATATCATTATTAAAAACAGTTGGATTAAGATTATGTCGAATGTAATTATTTTGATAATTGAATGCAGCTGATGCATTAACGTTTTAAATTGATTAAATCAATCACGCAATGATTGGCTAAAGTCTAATTAAATAAATAGTGAACTATCTAAATCCCAATTCGTGTGCCCAATACGGACTTTAGCAGGTACCCCAGTTAACCTTGAATAATTATTAACATTGAGTGTGACCTATACAAGTCATGTTATCCGTAAATAAGGCATCTATCTACAGCGTATAGCTATGGATTAACGACACTGGCAGTTATATAAACATGTAGAGAGCTGCCTCACGTAAATATTATGAATTTTCATGACGCTTTTGTGAAAATAACAGCGTATTTATAGCGACTGGTGATATAAATGTTGACTCAGAAGAATGGTCAAGAAAAGGTGCAGCAGCTACTTTCTAATTAATTAATACCATCTTATGCTGTACCTACGAGAATAGTGCTGGTATGTATGCGGAACACAGCAACATAATGCTTAAAGCCTCGTGCAAACAGGCGCGTTAATATTCTACCGTGAAGTTTTCTTAGAAGTCGCGTCGCGTCAGTCTGCACGAGGCTTCAATCCACAACTGCGGTGGTCCAAGACTGTCTTGTCTAGTCTTGCTTATTGCTCACTGTTAAAAAAGTAGGGTTTTGTTTATTATGCTTGGTAACCAGGCCACACACTGACGCTAGCTAAACGTAGCAAGGTCCTTCCATTCCGGTTCATTGTCCACCGCGTGATTGTCTTGTTACAGCGGCTTATCTTATCTGTGCAACGCGGCTCTTATCGCGGTGGCCATAAAAATAATACCGGTCCGGCTGGTCACTACCGATTGTAAGTAAAAGCGTTTTTATTTTACTTATAGCTGGTAAACTGGACAGGTGCCGAGAGAAGATGTTATGTGCATTTTATTGCAATAACTTAGCTACACTGAGCGTGGGATCTTGCAGACCTTTTTTAGGTTGACCATTGATCCCGATCCCTATTATCAAATCATAGAGGTCTGAGTTTATAACAGTTCACTTCTGCTTACCTATTTGTGGATTCAAGAAACCTTCCCTTAGAAGTTTTCATTCGAGATTACGGCATTCTAAGCATGTTCAAGTAGAAACACAGAAGTGAAATGGTTCCAATTCTTACGAAGATTACTGTCATGATCAGTCTTCCAATCGTAAAACCTAAGACGTTGTTATCTCTGGTCATACGGCGTCGAACCCACAACAACGTGATGGGGTTAGAGTAGATAGCGCCAGTGTGTTACACAGGAATGTATGTACTGGAGTTATATCACTGACCGCAGTACTAATGACTAATGGTGCACCTGTCGTGTTTAGAGAAAATTGACGTTTTAAGTTCAATGATCAATCCGGGGATTTGTGAATTTCCGGACATTGTGGCGATGCTTGTTAGAGGACCAAGTCCAGTAGTGAACGAGTTACGGCTAAGTGTTCTTAGCAATCTCTCAACTGCTAGTTTTAATTCACAAGACCCCAATATAAACTACGGTACATTCTTTTCTACAGTATGCCATGAATTCAATAAAGCGTGTCCTGTAAAAAAAATAACAATCAATACTAAACCAAAATTTAATTAATGGGCCACTGATGGCATTAGAAAAAGCAGAGATATTTTGTATAATTTGTACAACGAGAAATCATTGACCTCTGATCAAGCCCTTCATAATTACGTTAGAAACTATTCTAAGATATTTAAACGAGTCTGCGCCCAAGCTAAATCAAAATTAATAAGGTACCTAACAAAATTAGTATTTCTAATAATAAAAATAAGATAATGATGATGATTTCTTGGCACAAATAACAATTTGTAATGTTGTGGGTATGCAGTTTCGAAGCAACGTAAACGAGGCAAAAGAAAAAAAAAAGGAGTATGTAAGGATCGTAGCAGGTGGCGTTCCGTAGTTTCTGCCTACCCTCAAGGGAAGAAGGCGTGAGGTTATGTATGAAACAACCGCAATCGATCGATACAAAAACTACCGGTTGCATGATTGAGTACCTACATGACCACATACGACGAAGTTAAAGTCCGGTCCCGAACCGGTCCGAGCGCTTCTGACCAACGGAAATGGCACTGCATATTCTGATGCACCATGTTTTATAAACACAAACAGCTCACCAGTGACGATCCGTTATGAAATGTAATAACATTGCATTGTGTACGACATAATGGTGGACAGTGATAGTGCCACATCCTGCCGGTAACAAGCCTGCACTTTGAACCTGCATGCTTATTGGGACCACTTCCTGAAGTTTGATATAGCGAGAATATCCACGTCCGGAATGTTCTTATATACGTTTGACTTTGAACACTGATTATACATTATTTAGGAAAGTGTTCTTAACAAAATAATCAACAATATTTTGATGACGGAACATACCTACAAAAAAAAGTAAATTATGTTTTTTTTTTGTTTAGTGCTGAAATTTATGCTCACGCTTACTCATTCTCGAATTTGTTGCAAAATGAGCTTGTTCATGCATGATGTGACGCTAATTTTAAGATAAAAAGTTAGATAATCCAAAATGAGGGTAGGGTGGTTGTCAGTTGAATATTTAAAATCCTTGTTGTTCCTCATGCCGGGGCCACACCAACGGGAAACGCAGTTGATTATCGCGATGATAGACTTTATTCCGACGGGTTAAGGTCCATCATCGTGATAATTAACGGCGTTTTCCGTTGGTGTGGCCCGAGCATCAATAAATACATAAAAAAGAATCTACTTCTACCGCACGTCTATCCACCGTAACTCTTCGAAAACATTAGCCTCTTTCTTGGACAGTCGGATTAAAACTTAAAATAGGTACTCTGCGACCTAAAACAAAAACATAATGAAGAGCAAAAAACTTTTTACTAAAAAAAAGGAAGTCGGTTTTTTTTTTTTGTAAAAAGTTTTTATTTTTCACTTTTTAGTTGTGGTACCTACCCCACACACATTCGAATACCACTACCTGCTACCAGTGACAGGAACTTATCATATCATCTACATACTAAGTGGGAAAAAGTACGAAGTTTTGAAGCTAACTAAAAAACAATCGAACCAAAGTTAATAAAATTTATATGGGACCACCACCTAGAGCGCATACCCTTTCAAACAAAAAAAGAATTTTCAAAATCGGTCCACAATTGACGGAGAAATCGGTGGAAATACATAAAAAAAACAAACATATGCGACAAACATATGCGACGAACATATAACCTCCTCCTTTTTGGAAGTCGGTTAAAAAAACAATTTTTACCTTATTGACATGTGGTGAGATTCTGGATATGACTGCCTGTCTGGTAGTCTCTACGATGACCTTGGGGGATTCTGTGACGAGGGGCACGCGGCGCTGCAACTCATCTAGGGCTGCGGCCACCCTGACGTCGCCGGCAACCAGGGGCGCAGCTACGTAGGGCGCCGCTGTGTTTGCAGCGAGGTACACGCCCGCTTCGGCAGTCGATAGTGCCCATTCTAGTAAGGAGTGGGCTCCTGTAGGAAATGTTTGTGTTAATCTACTGCCTATCTTGTATTGGCATGACATAGTTCATGCCATGATGAGTGAATGTGCAAACAAGCAATTCTCCCTGAAACGATCAATTGTAATTGATCCATTGCAATGAATTGTAATTGATCCATTGCAATGAATTGTAATTGATCCATTGCAATCAATTGCAATTGTAGTAATATCATTTGCATTTAGTTGACAATAAATTTGTACATCAATGTGTAGCAACCACGTTAAAATTGACATTTGCAATTGATCGTTTCGGAGACCCTTTACTTCAAATATTGAATGAGTTCACACGGGAAAAGCCGTTAATTATCACGATGATGGACTTTAACCCCTCGGAATAAAGTCTATCATCGCGATAATCAACGGCGTTTTCCGTTGGTGTGGCCCCGGCATAACAAAGGATGAAAAAGTCTTTCATCACCTTTGAGGGTAGATTGAAACTTTTAAATACAGTAAAATCTCGTAATACGGCACTTCAATACACCGGCACCGGCACGTCCAGTAATCCGGAACAATATTAGTTCGCATTTTTTGTATTGCTAGGTCCGTTTCCTTGTGGGCAATAAAACTGGTGCGCGCCAAAACCCTAAACACGAGATTGATTTTCGCCGATTATTCAGTTAAATACGCTTAACTTTCGCTTAGGCTTCTACTAGTAAGTACAAATAATAAGAGAAAACATAAGACTTTGACCTTTGGTGAGAAGATGGAAAGTTTTAAAAAAGGGCTAGTGGGCAATTATTTCAAGAAACATTAGGTTCATTGTTTTTTAAATAAGAATAAGAATTCCACTAATTCGAATTTTCCACGAATTCGGCACCCTTGTATCTGAATTAGTACTGGATTAGTGAGATTGTACTGTCTTGTAATCATTTCAGATTCGAGTATGATATATTTTATTTTATTAATACCCACCAAATATTTCATAGGCTGATAGGTTGTTATGAAAGAATGAATATTACACATTCATGTACTTTCAAATTTCATCTGAATGTGATTAGCGGAAACATGTAAAATATGAAGAAAGTATTCAAACTTATTTCTTTCCATTTACACTGAAAATGTTTCTAATAATCAATTTTTTTCACTTATGTATGATGAATATTTATGTACCCACATTTAAAAATTAATCCAATTTTATTTGACTATATTTTAACCTCTCGAATGCCGTAATTACAGAAACAATTAAAAAACCATTGTCTCATGTAGATCTACGTTCCGGCATACCAAGGGTTAATCAAAGTCCTTGTAAAAAAAAACCAGACCAGTCTAAAACAGAGACTTATTTTTGGGTACCTATAAAAGGTTACAAAGAAAGTTTATATCACACCTACCTTTAACTTTGGTGTAGAAGGCTCCAACTTGTCCAACGGCAGCGCCTACTGTGGGCAGTGCCATGGCCTTCTGTACTGACTGCAGCTGTGGCATCGACGGGGCACTCACTTCTGTAGCCATCTGTATCAAAGGAAAAAATTACAATTTTTTTTTTATTGTAGCGGGTAGACTTGGAATTCTTCAAGGAATGTTCTGGCTTCTTTATAAAAATAAAGCAAGTATAATATTTTTTTAAGTCAATTTTTACAGAAGAGTTTGTAGGAAACACTTATTTTCATTACCCTATAGTTATTAGCAAAGTTAGCAAAACGATTATGATGTCGGTATTAGCAAAATTAGCAATCGCGTTAAGAAAATTACAACGTAAGGTAAAAAGGTACAAATAAGCAAAATGGAACAATAACAAATTTCATAATCCACACTTTCTTGCACTAAATATAGATCGGCAAGTTTTAAACCTACCTTATAAATTCACGAAACTTTTGTTAAGTTGAAAAATACTTTCTAAAATCCGAATACGAAAATCTCAGCTAATAGTTACTTGTTCAATGCGATTCAAGCGACTGACTGAAGTAAACTGATCATAAATTAGAAAATATATACGTGATATGATGCTTGAACGAGTGACGATTAAGACCACAATATGACGATGAATAATTTATTATTTTTGATTCAAGCAACGCTTTGTTTGGACTTTGATCAGCTAAAGTTAGGGTTGCGCACTTTAAAACTCACTAAAAGCATTGCATGTGAATAAAAACTTTTAGTAAATTAGTCGATTTATTCAAAACCAACAAAAACTAAATAAAAAACACTTGTGATATTTAAATAAAACTTATTTTATAAAATACTAACTTTGCACGTGGCTTCGCCTGTGTTGGGTTGAAAAAAAACCTACAAAAAACCTTCTGGTGATCAGTCAAACGGTCTCGAAGTCTCATCATTTGCCTAGTCGTTTCCCAACTATGTTAGTATGTTGGGGGGGGGTCGTTACGGGTCACCTTCCAGCACAGACATATTATAAAAGTCTACTTTAGTTATTATTCCGAGGTCTAACTGGATCCCGCTGAATGCCATTATTTTACATGGAGCAATTGCCTATATATCTGACCTCCACAACCCAGTAACTGGACAATACGATAGCCCTTGGCTTGGTAATACGTTGTCAGACTTTCGGGCTTCTGACGACACGTAACGATTGTCAAAGATCCATGAATGACAGCCGGGACCAACGTGGTTTCCCAGGCACGGAGGGGTCTTGCTAAGTAAAGATGGTTTGGTTTGATAGATCCACGGACCAACCGCGTCAAGCGTAACTTAACCAGATCGATCGACACGTGCGGCTGTTATTATTTAGCCATAAGCCGGTCAACGGTCTCGAAGTCTTTTATTCTCAATTATATATACCAACATTCATTTTATAATATATTATAACTGAAACTCATCTAAGCTAGTTACTATTTTCCGATGGATAGTAGTAGATTAATCGTTTCAACTTGTTACTTATTGTACAACACCATGGAAAATGGAAGTTCCCTAATGAAAGAGACAGTATATCATTCAAGAGCTAGCTGGAAAGAGATGGGAAATATTTTTATTCTTTATTTACGCAACTATAGTTTTATTTCCAGATCTAGACTAGATTTTCAACTTTTTTATCAAGCAATCGTATTTTGAATTTCTCTATGTATTTTATAATTATTATAGTCGTTAGTTTCTATAAATTACATCGTAACTTCGTCAAAAGTTACTGGTTGGTCGCCAAATGCCAATGACGAACATTGATCGCAAAATTTGTGGAACGAGGCCAGCACACGTGTACTCATTCACAAACATTGGACGAGCGATGTGTTCTGATTGGCTGTCAGGAAATCTCAGTGGTTCTTGTTTTGGTTGAAGACTGATGTCAATTTGTTTAACAAAAAAATTGGAAATGTCGTGGACTAGCGATACTGTGCTGGAATTCTTGGAACTCTACAGAAGAGAGCAACACCTATGGGATCCAAAACATCCACTGCATAGAAATAGAAGCGAAGTTTCGGAATCCTGGCTTAGAATACAGGGATCTTTAAGTATACATTGTTCAATTACCGATCTAAAAAAGAAAAAGGAATCCTTAATGACGTCCTTCAGGATGCACCTCGGCAAGAAGAAAGTTCAACCGGGATATCGTACAACTTGGTTCGCCTATTCACTTATGGAGAGCTTTCTTGGCGGCAAATACGAATGTGATAGCACAAACCAATTGGAAAATGAGGTAATCAGTAATTTTACATATATTTAGTAGTAAATCGGCTATAAACAACTAGTTAGATTAATTATAAACATTATTTTCAAGTTTGTATTTTCAAAAACTTCCGCACTTTGGTATAATATTGGACCAAATTGGACCCAATTGCGTAATGCCATAACCATTTTGTTTGTGGGTTTGGCAACCAAACTTTGGTAGGTACACATGTCGCAGGCGTTTATTTTAGTTGGAAATACAATTGATAATTGTTTTATTGTCAAAATACAATATTGGTGCACCGTGCACTGTGCAGGAAAGTAACTTACGATTGTATGACTTATCATTTCGCAGATATACACTACATCTATATGACTATACGACTCGGCCCATGCGCCGATAAGGGTTCCGTTTAGAAAATATTGTAGGTACCTATAAATTTTATTTATTTATTTAACTCAGACACAATGATCCATATTTTTGTTAGTAGAAATACTTAAGAATTATGTTATTATTCAAATAACACCACAATCACACTATCATTACTAAGATCAAAATATCAGACTCTAAATTACTAAAATGTTTAAAATTATCAATATATTACAAATAAAATTAAAAATTCATTAAAATAAATAAATCATAAAAGCACAAAATAAATAGGTACATAAAAATCTAAATAATTTTGTCAATTATTGTTTCTTGAGACATGTAACTGTACACAATGCCACAATATTGGACAATCAATTCTGTCAGCCACAACGCCACACAACGCTAAGAATGCTGTTGCCACTGCCGCGGGCACGGCTTAGCAACGATGCAGCTCTCTTTCTGAGGATGGCATGGAAAATGCATTATTGCCAGCTGCTTTTTATTAAACATAGATAGCGAGTGCCAGGTACTTAATGGTTTTAAGTAAGATGGCTGATCATCTGTATCTAGATGAATCTGAATTCATCCTGCAATATTGATGCTCAGAGTCAAGAGTAGAAGTGGATTCACAATTAGGCATATGGGGTGGGGGACATTAGGTACGTAGATGTACGTGTTAACGTAATTTCATTGTTTCAGTACTTCACAAATACGGGTAATTACTCCACTCAACCAGGCATACCGGATCAAACGAATAATGTTAACAAAAACTTAAACATTACGGATAAACATACCACAATGGTCAGACAAAGTAAGCCAGCATCCCCGTGTCAAAGAAACTCCGCAAACAAGAATAGTTCTGACTTAAATTATGCAAAGAAACGAATGGATGAAGCCGTAACGTATCTGAAGAACGCAGGCGGCGTGAAGAGTGAAATGGACGAGTACGAGCTGTACGGGCGGTTGTTGGCGAAGAAATTAAAAAAGTTAGACGAACATCAACGCGATTTGGCGATGCACGAAATCGATAATGTCATGTTTCGCGCCAAAATGCAGAGCGCTCCGCCACAAGTACAACAGAGAAGTTACTCTACTTCACCGTCCCCTGTTCCTCGAAAGTTAAAGTCTCCCATTTTTATTGTAACGCAACAAAACCCAATAAATATTCAGTATGAAGATGAAAATATATCATATCAGGATCAGCCTCCGTCTTAGAAGCTCCTTGGGGAGTATTGAGGACTTTGGATTGAAGCTTGATTGATGGCTGAGGGCATTTGGGAATCCGGCTGGAATTTGATTTCTGTCGGGTCGCGGAAGCAGCGATATAGATATGAGAATATTATTTTATTTTCGATGTGTAACATCTTTTTTATTGAACTTACTGTGTTTACTGAGTTTGTTAGAATTATTATGTACACAAAGTGTAACGTATAATTACATACTTATTATATAGGTACCTAAAATGTTTAACAAAGTTAAATTTTAAACAAGATTCCTCATTTGGGATTCGTTAATCGTCTTATAATGTGATATTTATTTTAGCCGACGCACAAACTATTTGTTTAGCAATTAAAACCTTATTAGTTCTTTTATAATACCAACAAATAAAGGTACATACATACTAGATACTACGTTGGTAAATATGTAATTTATTTTTCCCTATTTTCATGCTGAAAAATATAAGGTCCCATTAAAATAGATGGACAAATTTTATCACAGCGCGAGCGTCCCGTACGTCTAACCAAAGATATCCAAGCAAATAAAACAATTAAAAGTGATTTTATTTTGACTTAAAATAATTAACCAACATTAGTAACCAACATTTTTAGAGTATTATCGTTAGCTGATTTGTTTTCTTGTAATTATCTAATGCGTTTTTCTTATATATTTTTTTTACCATTGTCCTTATTTTGGTGGTCTTAATGATTTCTAAAAGTTTGTTCATCTATTTTAATGGGACCTTATCATTTCACTGAAATGCTAGTAAGAATGAATGATTTTATCTAAAAGAAAACTAAAAAATGTCATCACCTGTCCTCGGTTTTTCAGGAGACAGAAAGACGACGCGAGCGCGAAGCGTCAGGGTAGCCCGTGAAATTCAAATTTTCTTACGATTTTTGCAATTTGCAGGTCAGTATCATGTTGTATGTTGATCTAAATATGATTCGCGGCCGTAACAAGTATGGCTTTACTCAATTATAATCATTACAATCAGCAATAGTGATTAAGAAGAAGATAAAGGTGTCAAATGTCATGATTTCTTGACACGTTTGCTAACTTATGGAGTTGTATAGACTACTATGTATACGCTTCATTTCTAAAGGGCCCGGCAGGCAAAGCACTCCTGTGCTCAAGAGCATACGACCTACATTACATTCAGCATTCTCATTTAGAGCTTCCCTACTATCAGCGCCGGCCCGAGAATTCCTGGCACCCTAGACGAAAGGCTGGAACGGCGCTCTTTTAAGAAAATTCGTGACAAAATAAAACAATGTTCTTTTTTTTTGTGTGGTTAGTGGCTAACCTGGTGTCAGAGTTTAAAGTCGCCCATAGGCCTCTGACTTGGCTTCACATACCGTCGAGAAATATCTCTTAGGCGCGATCGGTACAGCGATCGCGGTCAAACTATAATAGTTAAATTAATTTTGAACAAAATATTATACCATACAACAAGAGAAGCAATACATTTAGAGCTTCCCTACTATCAGCACCGGCCCGAGAATTCCTGGCACCCTAGACTAAAGGCTGGAACGGCGCTCTTTTAAGAAAATTCGTGACAAAATTACTGGTGAAAGCAGTTTTTTGTTTGTTTTAAAACATTTTGATCATCTGTGTATACCTTTATGGAATCACTGGTCCCCAAGTCACAGGCTATTAACCTAGTTTGGGAGCCAGGAGATAATACCCAATGCACTTATGTTGTTCCATACATGTATGTAACATTATGTAATAATTTTTTTATTGCAATAAACCTTATCTTATCTTATTTGAAATCACAGATGAACCGTACCGATGGTATGTGATATTTTGATAGAAAAATGGGTAAAAAATTTGGAGTATTTTCAAGTTGTAGGTAAATAAAAAATTAATGTAATGTATTATTTTTTAACTTGATTATGCCGCTGATTGCCGCCCCTCTAATACGAGCGCCCTAAGCCATTGCCTAGTTCGCCTATATGAGCGGTCCGGCCCTGCCTACTGACCGATTCTTTGACAATTCAAAAGTGCCTGTAAATGGTTTAATTGAAATAAATGCTTTGAGTTTGAGTTTGAGTTTGAGATCTCTTTAAATCAAAATACCTGTAATGCACTGTGACTGTTGTCTTTGTCATCACGTATTTTTATCTTGTTAACAGACTTTCCTCGTACATGATTAAGTAGGTATACCTACGTATAATCATTTGGGGATGACAAAAACATAGTATACCTAAGGAGTTCCTTTTACTATGATAAAAATCTAGACCCTGAGTAGATATAAGTACCTACGTCGGTTTCTTGTTTCCCGAATGATCATCTTTCTAAGAGCAATGGTGGCCCAGTGGTAACGGCTGCGACTTGTAGGTCGTAGATTCGAACCCAGACAGGCGCTTTACTTTGTGTAAATTATTTCATCACCACTGCTCTCAAAACGGTGAAAGAAAACATCGTGAGGAAACCGAAAATTCGAAGACATGTGACATCTACCAACCCGCACTGGGCCCGCGTGGTGGATTACGGCCCACTCCCTCTCACAGAGAGGAGGCCTGTGTCCCAGCAGTGGGGACATCTATAGGCTGATGATGATGATGAAGTATCTATCCTTAGTCTACTCTTCGGTAAGTATCTATCTCATCAGAATGACGAGGTTTATCATATTATATTTTTGTTCTTATTCCGAAATGACGTGTAAGTACACTGTACAGTAGCTATCATGCATAATGATAACCGATAAAATGATGTCATATAGCACCGTTACGTTTACGAGGTTCAAGTCCAACATCTTTGACGATTAGTAGTGATTTCACTATTTACTGTACTTTGAACACAATAGGACATATTATGGACATTGTATTCAGTAAAACTCAACATGATTCTTAGAAGTGACGTGGCTATAGAAAAATAAATTAATATTGTGCAAGCCGATGACGAAATATTTTTATCATTAGTACGGTACCCGGTGACCCGTGGTGGCCCTTTTAATTAGAATGCACCATAGAAATAAGTTTATATTTCTATGGAATGCACCTTTGTACGCGCATCAAACACTTATGACGTCATAAAGATAACTACTTAGATCTTTTTCAAATGGTTTTGTTTACTATCCCAAGTGTGAACTACAATCCTTAAACGATCGGAACTTCGAGCGCATCGGTATGTGACTAAAAGGATGGTGATATGCGTTATTAGCGTGTTTGGGTCAATGATCACAAGCAGTGTCAAGTAAATAATAATATTTGCCGTAGGTATCTCTAAGTTTAAAAATTCCATCATGCGTGTACTTGCGTGTAGATATCAGCATTGACACAGCTGTGTAACTTGCCGTATGGTTATGGATGACTTGCCAGAGGTGATGATGAATGTGCGAGGAAGCATTGTCTTACTTACTACCCCGTCTATTAGGACAGGCCTTTCATGCGTAAAAAAAACAATTAGGTTGGTATTTGGTTAGCCCACGTACACACGAACGTAATAAAATCGCGGCGGGATTTGTTCACACACTGGATTTTCAATGCTCTGCCTAAGCAGAGCATTGAAAATCCAGTGAAAAAAACACACTGTTAGATTTTATTTTAAATCTAACAGTGTGTTTTTTCGACGCGCTGGGATGCACTGTTGAATTCTCAACACTCGAATCCAGTGGGCGATAAAATCCTGCCGCGATATTTTTACGTCCTTGCGGACGTGGGCTTAATAAGAGCCTTAAGCCTCGTGCAGACTGGTGCGACGCGACTCTAAAGAAAACTTCACGGTGGAACAATATTTTACCGGTGTCACGTCGTGCGACAAGTAGCGCTAGTCTGCACGAGCCTTTAACCAAATCTACAGAAAAGGATTCTGAATAGGCAAGGGCATTATATCCGTATTGGCAAGTAATGTTCCCAGTTATCAAAGGGTTATGGGAGGACCAAGCAAGTTTTGGAGAAGAAAAGGTTTGAAGATAAAAGAAGTTACAATCAATATTGACTTGAAACACGCCTTGTTCAAGGATCATATTCATAACGTTATATTCTTCGTATTACTTATCTATTGATTAGTTAAGGTAGTACCAACGAACATAGGTAATTACTTGGGTAGTACAGACGCCAGCACATCAGGCTACTTCAATCTGTCAAATTTATATGTCAGGTTCAAAGTTGATTGGGAAAACTTGACAGTTTCGGGTAGCTTGATGTGCTGGCGTCTGTACCTACTCAATGATGCTGGTATTTTCGGTCATCTTATGGAGCTTAGGACCTCTTTTAGACGTATAAACTATAAAATAATTCCCTTTATCAACATGCCGTTTAATCAGGTCCTACATAATACAGTGCCTGCAGGTATCTCAAAAAGAAAAACAGAACCCATAAAGGAAAAGGATCACTCATGTGTCTGTCTGTCTGTCTGTCACTGTCAATTTGCTCCGAATCTAATTGAAAAGTATACATAAATATGTATTTCTGTGACCCAAACACGGAAGTGTAACGTAAATAAAAAAAATGATAATTCACAGAGGCATAGAAGTAAACGCCTTTGCCTTGGTAAAGTTTCGAAAAAATGTCTGTGTTATCGTTGTCGTCAACGCTATAAAAAAATCGACTAAAATATACTTTTCTAATCTCGTCACTAGTTCACAGCTGATCGTAGCGTTTCATCTATTGGAAATAAGGCAATAACAAGCATAGAACTACTGCATCTCTGTTTCTCTTTGGCTCAATTCGTTATTGTCGTTCTGCTGTCAGACGTCGGTTGATTTATGATTGCACATCACTTTGTTTTGGTTGTGGGGAAAAACATGATCGTAAATAAAAACGTCCAGAGAAGAAAAAACATTAGTGTTTGATTCTTTACCTATCCAAGATCCGTTAGAATATACATCCAGCAGCTATGGCTACTATGGTAAAGGAGAAACGCAGAGAAGTAAGTTAGATTTGTGTTCAAAACAAAATCCTTTGTCTTTCCATTTGCGCAGCAAAACACACCGATTGCTAGGAATGTGATACATACCATATTATTTGTTATCTGCGTGGCCGTAGTTCTATAATATAATATATATGTTACCGCTAAGACGGGTGTCGAAATTAACTTAATAGCCGGCTAAACTCGAGTTTATTTTTGAGGAGAGGCTAATGATAATTTCTTTCATCTTTAGTGTAGCTGTAACCCCTTTGCTAAAAATGAAGTAACAAATGAATAAATAGCTTTCATATACGAATATTAGAGCAATCACAGCTGCTCATCATTGTGTGCAACAGCTCAAGAAGTTTTCTGACATATAATGCCTCCTATTTTGATTGTGGTATTATTTATAGGCAGCTGATCAGAGCAACCTTTATTTTTCATTCATATAAAGAGTCGAATGAAAAACCGAGGCATCCCAATTATATATTTATATTAGTAGGATATAAAGATATCCTACTAATATAAAACAAATTGGGATGCCTCGGTTTTTAGAAGCTATAAATCTGGAAATCTGTGGTAATCAGATGACACATTTGTTGATATTTTATTGAACCAGTCTTTACAGCAGCAGATCGGAGATTTGATTACTGATTAGCAGATCCAAGCCTTGTTTAGGCTTGTCTAGAAGAAATTGTGTTTGTAGTATATAGCTTAATTTAAATGGAAAATGAAGTTTCCCATTATAGTTGAAATTAATATTCACTAAAGGGTGTTTAATACATGGTTCTGTGTGAACTATTGACTAGATTGTGTTTGTAGTATATAGCTCAATTTAAATGGAAAATGCAGGTTCCCATTACAGTTTAAATTAATATTCACTAAAGGGTTTTTAACCCATGGTTCTGTGTGAACTATTGACTAGACTGGGTTTCCACATATTTTGGGAACAACAATTAAACAGACAAAATAAAACATATCATAATTATAAAATATTTATTACTTTCCAGAAAAAGAAATCAAAAGAAAGAAGCAGTGCTACAAGCGAACTATCACCAGTAGCCATAGAACCTCCAATTCTTGAAGAATTGGTTCACATCACTGAAAGCTCCTGTGGGATTGAAACCTCAAAGACTGATGTAATAGGATCAGATACTCAAGCAGCTATAGTGAATGAAGAAGCTGAAACCAGTAACATAAGTATAGAAATAATAGGAGATACTGAAGAGACGTATAGTGAAAAAATTATAGAAACTAATTTAAGTAATCATGAGAGTGTAGCACAATCTGACTCTAGGATGGAACAAACTGTACATATCAAGGAAACACAACAGATTGCTGGAATAGGTGACAAATCAAATATTTCTACAAGAGAGGTTCCATTATCGTGTATTGAAGGCAGTTACAAAGAGTTGAGTAAGCAACTAGAAAGGATAGCAATACCGCATGAAGTTACAGAAATTGCACAAGAAAGAGAATATGAACTTTTACATCCTGATGCTTATTTGAACACTGAGCAGCAGTTACAAGAAACTCCTTTTGAATATGTAGGAGAAGACATAATGCCATCAGCACCGTGCCTTGGTGAGGTACCGCAAACTGTACAGTATGAAGAAGTAGAGAGAGTAATCGAGAGTAAGCCTAAAGTAAAATGCATGTCTCTAGAAGATGCAATCAAACTGTATGGAGGAAAGGAGATGGAAGAAGTCAGGGCCATGAGTGAAAGAGAAGAAGAGATAGTTGAAGCAGGACCTTTGAGTGGACCAGAGCATCCACTTGTTGATTTGTTGTCAACATTCAGGTATGTGACATGATGATTAAAAAAAAAATTGAGATGTTTCTGTATGATCAAATTAAATATTCTTAGTTACTCCAAAATCCAACTATCTTGGTATGGTTCCTAGTTAGAGGCAGTCAACTGTGTGAACAGTATTGCTACACCTCGTATCAGTCTCGCCCAAAAACATGTTGGTTACAATAAATACATATTTTTTACTGATCCAGATCATCACTAATAGCAGTAGAACGCGAACGAATACAGCTCGCATGCGGGTTTGCAGACGAAGAGAAAAGAAGAGCCACTCTATGGAAGATAGAGAAACGTCATGTGAACTTATCAGAGAAGTGCCAGTGTGGGCTCGATGTACACTTGAGAGCAAGCTATGAGC
Source organism: Agrochola litura (assembly GCA_949152395.1). Lineage (NCBI taxonomy): Eukaryota > Metazoa > Arthropoda > Insecta > Lepidoptera > Noctuidae > Agrochola > Agrochola litura. Next base: position 31,191,357 of record OX424490.1, on the reverse strand, counting down.
ATGCAGAGTTGGTTAAAGAGAGGTTACCTGTTGCTAAGTTGAGGCTGGAGAGTCTACTGAGGGATGTGCAGGATTCGTATTGCCATCATCAGCATGCGGCTCTTTTGGCGCACTGTCAGGTACCTAATCATTTAATTATCAAAAATCTAAATAAACTCTTAAAGACCCAAAAATACTGAAATGTTTCTTAAATATGTCTTAGCCCCTTCTAACACGGTGGATTTTTGAGACGCCATTGTAGCTACAGGAAAACAATCTTAGGAGACTCCTTACTTTTTGAGACATTTTGAACTGCATTTACGGATTTCAGAGAAAAGTACTGTCAGCAAGAAAATTTGCAGTAAAAAAAAAACAAAATTGTTGCCAATCGATCCTGTTTCTTATAAGGATCAAAAAACTCTATTGGACCAACTGAGTACTAAAAAAGTCATATATAGCAAAAAAACTTTTCCAATACATTTTGGAGGAAATGTGACTCCAACTTACTTTTAGTGATGGACAGACTAGCAGAAAATAAACAAAAAATCGAAATATCTCAAAAAGTTAAAGACAGTCTCCTAAGACCGTTTTCTAGTAGCGACAACATTAATGTACCTGTCCTTATTGTCCCATCTTAAAAATCCACCCTGTATAACTAAGATTTTCCCGTTAAGAGGGCCCTTCCCGGTCCGTCTTTCGTCAATGCGAGCATGGTCGAAAAGCTTGTTGTTTCATCCAGCGCAAGTGAGAATTGCTAACAAGCAAGTGAGAACGCGGTAACATTGTGCGAAAAATAACTTGTTTCAGGAAATACGTGTTTTTGAATACGCCTTACAAGTTTGTGAAATAAATGTTTGTCATTTAGAATCTCCTTTACATGTGCGAGGTTTCTATGAAGATGTTTTCTTTAATTTTACAATATATGAGTACATTATGAACGGTCAAAATTCAGGTAAAATTTGTGCAAAAAAGCAGATTTTTGGAGGCTTATATTGAATTTGTTTCGTAAATTTTTAATTTTTTGCTTTCATAGAAACCTAGATATAGTGCACAAGATACCTATTAGTTTAAAAGAATTAAAGAAAGATGTGTTACAACGCCATAATCACGTACGAGCGTTTGTATGAAAAGTATGACGGGTTGGCCGCTCTTAATATATAAATATGACGGCGGGAACCTGGGTGTAGCGATAACGGGGTCATCTTCTTCGTTTCTTGGTACGGGTTCCATGAGGTAGGTGGGTACTCGGGCAAACCAGTATAACGTAGGTACAAGTACAATCAGAGTCACGTTTATTCTACAATTTACAGTAGTTGTCGTTATTAGTAGCAAGGAACAAAGGCTTGTACGGTGAACGTGACAGTTTCGATCTTATGATCTGCACTATGAGGCGTCAGCTACAGCAATGTGAATCTCGCATTCTCGATCGACTCTGTCCACGTTCGTGGCGGGAAAATTAAAAGCGCCACCTCACGGCGTTCACTGTACTAACCGATCAACCAATAAGAATTAAGTTACAGTATGACCAATATTATGAAATCAACGGGTAGTAATTTTAATAAAGTGGTCGTCTTGAAATCGCTTGCGACGACAAATAAAATAAATAGATCAGTCTCAGCCTCCAAGGACAAAATGGTTTTTTAAATACATGTCAAAATATACAATTTCTAAGCCATTCTACACTTTGATTTTTCTTTTTATTTGCCCAGATAGAAGAGCTAATATCAGAAACAATACAAAGCAACAAGAGCGTGATTCGCGAAGCTTTATCGCTTATACTACAAGCGCTGCGACTATGTGACAATGCGCCTGAAGCGCTCGCCAGCGCGCTGCAGCGCTGGGCCGCAGCGCTGTCAGCCGCGCTACTCGACAACCGCGACCTAAGGCAGCTGCTGTTTCTTATGCATCATCTGTTTAAGTAAGTAACTACAACCCACGCGAATTAACTAGGCACATCGCCACAGTTTAGTACAGATGGGTCACTCCGCAAAATCATTTAAATAAAAAGCGACTCTTGCTGTGACACATTAAAGTGCAATTCAGGTCGCATAGCGCTAATTACCTATAAGTTGTCTCTCTTTCTATCGCGTAACTCTTATATCTTCTGACTACGTTACGCCTGTTGAATTCGACAAGTCGAGCCCGCCGCGTACCTTTTGTAGCTTCATACCTAAAATAACCTATATATTCATCTGTAACCTCGCTGGAATGCGGCCCCTAGCCTTTTTTTCCGCACTTCCTCCTTCTGGTGGACCATTGTGCCCTCTCCCGCTTCCCCGCGTTCGCCTTGTGCGTTCAGTAGCGTTAGCATCTTTGTGAAATGACGTCACAGCGCCAGGTGCCTAGTTAACTCACATAATTAATGTAACCGAATTTGGATGGCAAAAAGCCGTCTCTCCATAATGTTCGTTACGATCCCAGAGACAAAGTTCAAATCTGTCACGTGCCTGCAGTGCGACCACCTGTACCCATGAATTCAAACTAGAATTAGCTATGGCACTTGGTGCCAGGATTAGTAATGGTGATATTACTTCCCGGGACAAACTCCTTCACAACGCTCTACTACCACGGCGGCAGAGGTCTTTCCCCATCGTCTATACAGATGATTTTTAATTATCATCCAATTTATTTCTAGGCCGTGAAAATTGCCCTAAAAATTGAAACTTCGAATGGTTACTCACTAGTAACCATTCGAAGTTTAAATTTTTAGGGTTCCGTACCTCAAAAGGTAAAAAACGGAACCCTTATAAGATCACTCTCTTGTCCGTCTGTCCGTGTGTCACCACCGATTTTTTCAGGAACGGTTGGACCTAGCAAGTTGAAATTTATACCAAATACTGAGGTCCCTATTAGGTGTGTAAAAATCAAGGTCCTGAGTCAACACGATAAAAAGATATGGGCAAATTTAGATTTTCGCGAAAACTTGTAAGTACCAAAATTTACCTTAATTTTCAACTTTTTATTTTTCAGAATTTTCCCTTTACTTGGGCTGGACCTTGCTTTTAACCAAAATTGACAATTCTAGGTCAACCGGAAGTACCCTATAGGTTTTGGGTTGAAAACCTATATGGTAGTTCCCGTTGACCTAGAATCACGAAATTTGGCAAAAAGCAAGGTCTTACAGCACAAATAAAGGGAAAATTCCGAAAGATAAAAAGTTGAAAATTTAGGTAAATTTTGGTACTTACAAGTTTTCGCGGCAATCTAAATTTGCCCATATCTTTTTACCAATAAAAATTATACCAATTTTATTATGGCGATATAATAGGTAGTTACGGAACCCTCGGTGCGTGAGTCCGACTCGATCTTGACCGGTTTAAAAAAAAAGAAATTGGTGGGTCAAATTATTACAAAAAAATGTATTCCTGAAAGTATTATCAATTCAGCATGGTTACTGGGCCAAAGTGATTAATCAGAAGGAGTATTGCTACCGAGCACGACAGCGATATCGCTTATATCTGACTAACGTTAAATACTATGCTTGTCGTGTATTCTTTGCTGAATGAGAGAAGGGTGGTGCAGCGGGGATGTGTATCCGCAGGTGGTATCCACAAACGTAGACTTTTCTAGACAACGTTATGATGCCATATCTCAATATTTTAGTACTGACTACTGCATCAAATATGTTATTATTTTGATTTGGACGGAGATCAAAATTCTACCTGTGTTTGAATTTCCAGGCAGTCCCGCTCGGTCCAGTGGGCTTCACTAGTGGTGCACGCTAACGTGGACGCCGCGTCCCCCTCGCGCATACTGGCCCTGCTCTCACTGCTGCTCGCCCGGCCCCGCACTGACACCGCGCTCGAGTGCACTGAGGGTAAGACTTGTAGCAAATAGGGAACAAGTAGTTATTAATTACAGATAGAGAGGTGTTTAAATCAGGTATGTTATGGATATGAAATTTCGGATCTGGATACGGATACGGATATAGAAATGATATTATACCGGTTTCGGATACGGTTACGGATATGAGAATATTTCGGATTATTCGTTAGTTTCGGTTACGGATTATTCGATTTTTAAGAAATTGTAACGTTATAATATTATCCTGCAATGACTGACTAGTAATGACTAAATAATAGCAATAATAAACAAATATGCAAGTGACGCGCGTGGCTATTGTATCGGCTCGGCTAGGCAGAAAAACCTGTCATAACGTGTCTCATTTGGACCGCCGCAATCCGAAATTATCCGAAACGTTTATAACGGATTCGGTTATGGATAGATTTCATTTCGGATATCCGATAGTTTCGGTTACGGTTACGGAGCTCCTTAACATCCCTGGTTTATATAAAATAATCAAATCGTTTATTTTTATACTGAATTACTGAAACTGAAGATTTTGTAACGGAAAATAAAAAGCTTAGTTTGCTACCCAAAAAACACTATCAACGAATTACGGGCTCTACTAACTAACTAAGTGCGTTCAGTTGTTCTCTCGTAACGAAGTAATGAACGGAACAGAAGGGCACAGCTGAGCAAGAAACTCCACGTTTACTGTTTTAAAAATAAATGGTTTTTACAAAGTTTTCAAATTACAATGTTAATAGGTATGGGAGGACAGTGTAGGCCTATCAACAAGTACCAGGTACTTAGCAAAATAGAAAATGGTCCATGAGTCTACAGCCTACAACGTTCTCACATTCACAAAATCTAAAAGAAAATAATCTATATAAAAGATAAATAAAATTATAATAAAAATAAGGACCTATTTAAACCAAATGACATGACTGCCACTACAGCTGTAAAAAATCTAATTTGATAAAAAAAAGTGAACAAATCTAAGTTGATGAAAAGTGATAGTGTCACAAAGTAAAACAGCACTAAGGAGCCTGCTTAAGGATGCGACTATGGCGATCCTTATAGGTGAACTGCGAGATCACATACGAAAAACCGGTCAGTTAAAAAAACGCCGAAAAAAACACGTTTCCTGTATGGGAACCCCTTTAATTATTAACTTTATATATTTTTTATTATTTGTTGATATAGCGGCAATAGAAATACACAATCTGTGAAAATTTCAACTGTCTATCTATTTCGGTTCATGAGATACAGCCCGCTTACAGACAGACGGACGGTCGGACAGCGGAGGCTTAGTAATAGGGTTCCGTTTCGTTTAGGGGTTCGGGTACGGAACCCTAGAAAAAAGTGAAAACTTGAAAAATATCGGCACCATGGTAATCAACGCGTTGATGTCTTTTGACGTGACAACGTCTTATAAATTGGTTTGCCGGGTGACACTTCAAGAAACTGCGTTACGCTCCGCTCACGTTATGCGCTCACAATGAGAGCGAGTGAGAGGCACGCGTGCATGGTTAGCCCGCCTAAGAGCGAGAGAGACAGACATAAAAAGTGAAAGGCACGCGTCCCTTCCACTCGAGCACAGTTAGCCCGCCTAAGAGCGAGAGAGACAGAGCGAGAGAGAGAGAGTGAGAGAGATAGGCATACACACCGGTTCATGTGTATAAATAAATGTTTTAAATTGTTACTATTATTTCATCCTTCTTCCTACTATACGAATGAATATTCACATTAAAATTATTTTACCACTCAAAGTCGTTGTCACGTAAAACTTTCGCCCGTATACCGACTTTACAGGCAACCAATTTTTTTAATGGTCAAAAGCTGGTGTCGTCATAGTGTTGCGAAATCGATGGTTTAGTCCCATCTCAAAAATGCCCAACGCGCCTAAAGAAGTTTTCACTTAAAAAATGTGTAACGCGCAGAGCACGGACACGCCTCGCCGGCCACCGTTAGAGATTTTCGCTAAACGTAAATTTCGCAGCACGATCTTTTTATCATTTATTCATTTTTTTACATATTAAATACATTTTTAAATATTTTTATAAAAATCATTAAAAAAACATTTAAAAATATATTGCAGCACGATTATTATTAGTACTGCCGACTCTTGAAAATCTGATAAAAATGTTAGCAAATCGATCAAAAATTCAGAACACGTACCTGTAGATGCCAATTTGAATTGCTACTTACAAATGGAGTGCTTTGATTTGTTTATTTGGCTAGGTACTGACACTCGAAATTTTAATTTTAAATTTGAAATTCTAATTATTTTAGATTGAGGTTAATTTTATAATCTCAAGTTTCGTCGAGGATTTTTCAATTACATTTTAATAATGTTATTCAAACAATAACAAGTGGTAAGATTATGTGTCGAATTTTGTGGATTTTTAGGCAATGATATGACCAAGTTAAGTGTAATGTCCGAGTACCGCGTAAACTACTCCTATGACTTAGTAATAGTTCAAGTATTACGTAACGCAATTTTTGGAGATTTTTGCCCCCCCCTCCCCCATGTAACGCGCCGTAAAGTTTTTCTTTACCCCCTTCCCCGAGTAAAACGTTACGTAACCACCACCAAGTGACCATTTTTACCTGAAAGTCACAATTATGTGGCGTAAAGTACTATTAAAAATTATTCACTATCCTGTAAAGCAAGCAAGAAATTTACGAAAGTAAAAAAAAATTCAAGTGGTCATTCCATTAGAAATTTTGAGAAAAAAAAAACGTTTTAAAAAATGTGTGAGAAAAAGAATCTCTAAAACTAAAAAAAAATACTTCAGCGCCATCTAGCGGGAAAATGGCCACGAACAGGCTGTATGTTTCACCTTAAGGGTACACTAGTCGGTAATTTTTCCATACAAACGCAGTATAGTGATTACTCGTCTGTTTGATGGTGTACGTTCAAAACTAAAAAGTCTATCAATTTGTCTTGTCATTTTCTAGCCCTGTATGGAAGCAGAATTGGGAAAAATTTATTGGTTTGGAAATTATGAGCGTCGAAACTTCCATATTTCAACACTAATTTTAACTCATCTTTGGTAGTAAATAAATAACCTATGTAGTATGAAAATGGCAAAATAGGAACCGTACGGGGATAGATGTAATTTATTCAAAAGTTCAAATAATTTTATTTTGAGTAGGTACAGTACCGACCAAAAGTCCATGAGCAATCTCACAAAGCAATAGACTGACGCTTCGATTTGACTTACGACCTTCTTCTATAAGTTGTTACAATACTGTAGACACGCACATTACACACACACACTCACTTTGTCTGCAACCAATGACTAGTTCAATAATCATCATTCGTTTTTAGTTTCATTCGTCTTGTTCACATAAATATTAAAGTTTAGCAGGTAGACCACAAAAAACTAAGTAAATTATTTCGATTTCTGTGGGGTAGATGCAGTTTGTTACGAGTATTTAATTATAGAACTTTGTTGGTTCGTGGATAATATTGGTGCCGAGTATTTAGCGCAGTGTTGTGGTTATTATTATCAAAAAGCAGGCATAAAATATATTGAAGAGATCAGATCAGATCAGAGAATATTATTGCGCTGCGTAAAAGTGAAGTGAATATCTAATGAAACCGGACTAAGTGTGAGTGTTATCATTTATATATTTCATATTTTACTAAACATAAATCTTAATCAAGGGTATTGTTGATAGAACAGAGGTATTGTTGAGACAGAAGATGCCTTTAAAGTTTTAAATTCATTGTGAGGTTTAATTCGATTAGTGAATAATAAATAATAAGGTATTATGTGTAATAAAAACAATGTTTTTCTTTGTTCTAGAGAAATACTGTGAGGGTTAAGAGATATGAGGAAGGGGCTTATTATCGAGTAGCAGCGACGTCAAATGGTGAATGAAACAAATGGTTTCATACCAACGAGATATTTTGCTGAATTATTAAAAACACGTCATTATGAACCGTTCGCCGTGAAGGCTTGTATCACTGAAGACCAGCTAGAAAACCGTTTTTGACCTTAAAATATTGACCGTACCAACTTAATAAACAACAGATTCGTTATTGCATGAATTTATGGTAACGAATTTTTTAAGCACGTTTCAATAGGGTGTTTGTCGTATTTTTTGCAGATATACCGAAATTGTTTAATATTATTTTAGTAATAGTATTATTTTAGGATTAAAATTTGAGGTTTAGTTTCAATCTTCTTTTCGTAAAGAAAATGAATACTTAAGCTTTAACCTCAATAACAACCAATATTTACTAAAGTCAAATAAAATGTAAAATAATTAATACAAATAAAATATAAACAAACTGCCCATATTTAACCTTAAAATTACCTATTCTGTAAGTAGTTTTTTACATTTTAAGTAGTCTAATATTCTTATTTATTACTTAATTACTTCGACCATGATCAAAGCTTAATATTTATGGTGAAAAAATCCATTAAAAATTTTAAATATTTCATAATTTAAATATGTCAAATAATACAAACTGCTTCTAAGTTTCTGACATCTATTTCACATCTTATTCAGCTAAAGTAATGATAAATAATTGTAGCAGTTTGTAAACTTATGTAAAATAAATATAACTAATAAACATATTTTTTTAATTTTGTTATCATATATCACGCATTTTTTATTCTAAAACCTTTATTGCAATAACAACATAAAAAAGCAGCAATATTTAAAAAATATTATTATCGAAAATAAAAATAATAATATTTGCAAAAAACCGCACTGTGTTTTACGAGATTAGAACCTGAGGCAGTTTGAATTCTATACCAACGCTTAACGCTTTCTGCTATCTGCACTTGTTAAGTTACCATCGAATTTTAGCAATGCTATTAACTGGTCAAGTTCACGCGCATAGTGCGTGTGTGCTAGCATGTTTAAAGCGACGGAAATATATTGTTGTTTCGTGTAGTGCAAAACTGCGTTATCTGTGGTGTGTGTATCGTGTTGGTTACACATACAAATGTACGAGCTATACCGCGTGTTCACAGCAATACGACTCTTAGCGTGCTTATGCACTTTTGAGCGCTTACTGTACATCTAGTAGTTTTTCCATAATATCTATACGCCCAAAAGGTCTGTTCATGAAATTGTATGTGCTCATAGCATGCATATTAGCAACGCCACCAACGAGTTCGAGCCGTCGACTAGTGCAACCTTAAAAGTTGAAATGAACTGTTACAAATTCCCTTTAGTGAGTGATTGTGTAACAATCTAATCTGAAGAGGGTTTGTTTACTTTCGGTACAGACTACTTATAATTTAATTGATTCCCATGCAGAGGCCGAGGAGGCGTGGGAGGAGGTGGACAAGCACGGCGGCGGCGGCGCAGTGAGCGAGGGCACTCTGCGCGAGCGCGACCTGCTGGCTCTGCTGTGCGCCTTCCCTCTTAGGGACCTGGTGGCTCGCCTCGTGCTGTTCACACATTCTGTAAGTTTCAACTGCATAGGTACTTTAAAATTTTGAGGCCATCGCCCGAGCCCGTATAACACAGGGATGCAGGTGCTCCGAAAAAGAGAGACCAAGGCGAGCGGGGCCACGGCGGGAAGACTTGGATGTCTATTGTCGTCCTTAGGAATTTTTATTTTATTTATTTACTATTACCACTTACATGAAGAATTGACACCAATTGGCATGAAGTAACACAGAACCGGAACAGATGGACACTGGACAGAATGGGAAAAAGGGACAATATTCCTCCTCTTAAAACATCGAATTAAATCGGGCTATCGATGACCTGATGAATACCGCAGGAATTCGCTGGATGCGAGAAGTACAGAACCGGTCGAAGTGGCGGTGCTTGGGGGAGGCCTATGTTCAGCAGTGGACGTCTTTCGGCTAAGATGATGATCGCAGTCAAATACGAACCCTTAGACCACTGCCAGGTTGCGCCAGCATGCTAAGCATGACCACAATAAAAACGGGTTTTCTCGACGGAAGAATAGACAAAATGGCAGATAATCAATCACAATCTATCATTTTGTCTATTCTTCCGTCACACCGTTCCGACAAAACCCGTAGAAAACCCGTTTCTGTGGTTGTTATGCTAGGCGTGATGCTGGTTCTCCGCCTACCAAACTCAGAGCGAATCACTTTCTTGCAGCCTTTATAAGGTCGTCGGTTTTCTAGCTGAGAGGCATCCCACGACGCGATTCGCAAAAAAATTGGCGGTAAAATGATCAAAGTCACAAGTTTTATATTTGTTAAAAATAGGTGTTGTAAATAAAATGGGTACAGAGATCTGCATGTTTTGCCGTTTAAAGGGCGTACAAATATCAAGTCACTAAGGACACTAAACTTTAACTCACATTTCTCAGGACATCCGTCACGCTCGTCCTCACGAGTGGGGCGACACAATAGGAGGTCGGGGTGTCATGAAGGCGTGCTGTGGCGTGCGCGTGCTGCTGCACGTGTTGCAGCGCAGCACGCGCGCGCAGCCTGGTTACGTGAGGTTGCATCACACGATACGAGAGCTAGCGGCGCGGGCGCTGCACGCGCTTGCTTGCTTGCATCTTACTTCTAGGTACGTAACCATAATTATGGTGGTACATAATGCACATCGTAACATGCAATGCAACACATGTTGAAACGAATTCGCATAGTTGTTGTGTTAAATTAATTTCATGTTACGTTTCACATAATGTGTAACAATAGATATTGGATTTGCATTTCCATTTATTTACAGGTCAACCGTTGTCAAACGTTAGCACATTACAGCTACTGTTTGGTCAAAGCTATAGCCATAGCAATATCTCCGTTCAGGGGCAAAATGTCCAATTAAAATAATATATATGTAATATAAAAAATATACAACAATCAATCAATTTGATGTTGATTGTTGTAAATTTTTAATATAACATTATGACAAAAATAGTGATTTCGGGTATGTTGTGGTCTTCTCTAGTCTTAATTTGTAACTTATAAATGAAACATATTTTGATTCTTTAATTATTTTGTAATTATTGTTTGTCATAAAGTCCTAGGTATTCAAAAAAAGCGTTTTGATGAGTTATTGAACAAATTTGCTACATTCTCAAAGATTGGACATTTTGGGGGTTGGACATTTTGGGAGTTGGACATTTTGGGAGTTGATCATTTTGGGAAGTTGGACATTTTGGGAGTTGGACATTTTGGGAAGTTGGACATTTTGGGAGTTGGACATTTTGGGAAGTTAGACATTTTCGGAGTTGGACATTTTGGGAAGTTGGACATTTTGGGAAGTTGGACATTTTGGGAGTTGGACATTTTGGGAAATTGGACATTTTGGGAATTGGACATTTTGACCATTGGACATTTTGACAATTGGACATTTTGGTATTTGGACATTTTGAGAATTGGACATTTTGCCCCTGAACGAATATATCATTATTTTGCAAAAGATATAGAAGTGGGTACGACATGGAGTAGGTGGGTGATTTCCAGGTTGGAATCAAAACTAGAGAAGATATGCATTCTTCTTTTTCTTTTCGTGTGGTTAGTGACTAACCTGGTGTCAGAGTTTTAAAGCCGTCCATGGGCGTCTGACTTGGCTTCACAAGCCGTCGAGAAATATATCAGGCGTGTCAGTTTACTCACGATGTTTTCCTTCACCGTTTTTGAAGTAAGTGATAATTATACAATAAGCACATGAATCCGAAAAGTCAGAGGTGCGTGCCGTGGGTTCGAACTCGAGACCTATGATTGATAGGTTGATATGCATTTAATGTATTTCTTTCAAATTCTAGATCATTCTACGCTCGTGAGTTAGAAGAGAAGATATCGGCTGAACTGGAAGCGGCTTTCTCCGCCGGATTCAATCTGTTTGAAGCACAGGAATTAGATAAACTGCCAGCGACGCTGCTCGCTGACAACACTGCTAAGGACTACTGCATATCTATCATCATCGGACTGCATGGTATGTGATATTACATACATAACATCACGCCTGTATTGCCCAAAGGGTTAGGCAGCGGTGTACACCCACATTTCGCCAGTTATGTTTAAGAGTCTATAATACTTCAAATTGATTAGCATGATCCTCTGTTATATCATCAATACTGCAATACTGCAGCATTAATAGGGATGGTGACAATTTTTTTTTTGCACTTCAGATTGATTATTGAGAAATATTGTACACTTATTTTTTATTTTTTCACGTAATCAAAAGATTACGGCAATATATTGAGTTAAATGTGGCATGACGTTACTGTTCGGTAGATTTTATACATACTTGTGACGTAGCGACCCCCACTCCCCAACTTTAATGCGTTTTATCTAAGTAATTTTTTTATTAATATGACAAAGCAAAAAATACGTGTTTAATATTTTTTTAAATATTAGAAATATTAAATAGAATTTCTTTTTTTTGACCCAGGCAGGCATCATCCCAATTGTACGAACCGTATACGCATGAGTGCACAAACACCCATACAATAAACCGGATAAAAAACGAACACGAATCGAATACGAACCGGATATGGATAAGTGGGCAAACGCCCTTTCATAGCTGGCAAACACACTAATGAATTAGAATTTATTTATTTTGCATAAAATATGGTACAGACGCCAGCACATCAAGCTACCCGAAACTGTCAAATTTTCCCAATCAACTTTGAACCTTATGTTTCAGCGATAAAGTTAAAAATCTATTAAATAAATTTGACAGATTGTAGTAGCTTGAAGTGCTGGCGTCTGTACATAAAAGGTCTTAAATACATATTTCAGCATGCAAAAAATATCTTATAATAAAATTATATACAAAAACACTTAATTGTTACTATTTGATGAGGTAAAAACTAAAAATCCTTAAAAAAAAATTATTTAATTATATTACTAGTGAGATCATATTTCGAACTTTGCTTATAATTTAAGAACTCACTTATTGAATACAACGTATTATTATAGAGCCATTTCTTAAGTTTATTTTTAAAGTAGTTTGGTGGTAGCTCTGTGATCTATTTGGGTATTTGGTTGTAGATTTTGACAGATATATTGTAACAATTGTTCTGAAATAGTGTGCTTCTACATCTTGTGACAGCCAGTCGGGTTGGATAGAAACTTATAGCTTTCAATGGGTCCGTGACAAAATTGATATTAAATAAATAAAATTGAAGTGTCTGTTTGTAATGTCAAAATAACAGCTTTTTACTAAATGCATAAGAAAGTATATACGGTACTTAAAACAAAAAACATTTCTTTTAAATTTTGTCTGTCTGTTTGTTCTGGCTAATCTCCGAAACGGCTGGACCGATTCTGATGGGAGATAGTTGGTGTTATAAAGAGTAACTTAGGCTACTTTTATTTTAGAAAAAAAGCATTAGTAGCAGCTAGTTTTAAATTAAAATACAAATATCCTGCTAGGCGGCATTATTAATTATGGTCGTTTAAATACTTCCGAGGCCAAGTCCCTGCAATTCGTTAATGTTCAGTCTTCTCCCACCAGATCAAACTCCAAAACAACTAGAGCTGCTCTCAATACAGCTGCCGGTGCTACCGTGTGATGTGCGCATACGCATAATATCGCAGGCCGCCATCGATCGAGAGCAGGACCACGAACTAACCAGGATTGTACTAGAATTCTTGCTACAGGTAAGATCTGAATTCTATGTTCAAATCGGCAAAAAATGTTTTGTCTTACTGTGAGGGTCTCAAACATATTTTTTTTATAATTTAAAATAAATACTTTTAAAGATATTTAAGAAAATTGATGAAAATTTACCATTCCCCCCTCCACTTATCGCTGAAACTAAAGAGCCTAAAACTTTGAATAAAATACAGGGAATGATTCTTTACTCATAGATTACAGGAAAACCTAAAAGAAGTCTATGGTCTTAAAATAACATGGTAAATCTTTCAATATTGTGAGTACAAACTTACATTTGTAGTTGGAATGTATGGGAGAACATGTTTTTCAACTACATTGTTAAGTTTCTTCTTGGGATAAATTCATCCCAACCTTCGATCAACAATACCAACTAGATATCAGGTCGGCGCCAAAAAAAGTCTCGCTAAATAACAGCTCACTTGACAGTGGAGCTCTTATTTTGTTTAGTTCGCTTGAAACACAGCCAATATAACCACGTTTCACAATGCCGCAATGTGTATTCAAAGGTTGTAAAAAGCAATTTAACGACCGGAGTGTCTTACTTTCGGAAAGTACACGTATTCTATGTTATATTTTAAGCTTTAAACTAACGAATAATATCAAATTTTGAACAAAATTACAAATTTTAAACCACCGCTACAAATTTTTGGCCAAGGTTGGCCAATACACACGCAAACCTTTGGGTAACGGAACAGTAGATGCACGGAGTAGATTTGTATTGTAATATTTTTTTAATAATTTGTTGCCAGAACTTTAAAATTGGTTAATGCTACTATTGAGTCTGTTTATTGGACTCTCATTGGATACTTAGATATCCTTTTTTTATTTTAGATTTCCTAGCAATCCATTTAAGTTTGTAGAATGGATCTCGATTGTTGCCAGTGAAAGAAGAGACTTCATACCTCCTGTAGTAAAATTCGAAGAAGCAAAGACAAAACGATGTAACTCGCAAGGCAATAACGGGAAATAGTACTTTATTTGTTGCAGCTTAAGGTTGATTTCACACTAAATGTTATTTAAGTAACAGGAGTAATAATATTGCTTTGCTCGTTTTTTGTAACGAGTGATCGTAAGTATAACATAATATTTTGATGATTCGTGACTTTATTACTAGGTGCCATGGTTGTAATTAGGTTGAGCTTAAAAATGTTTTAAAACTTGTCTCGGTTCGTTAGTAAACAAATGAAGCTGTATAAGTATATATTCACGAGGACAGTATTTAGCTTTGATTTTGTACGTAACCCGTTATCTAGTTGGTATTGTTGATCGAAGATCCCAACTATGGAACCCTTCATTGTGCGTGGTCCGACACGCACTTGACCGGTTTTCTTAGATACAATTGACTCTGAAATAAAGTCCTGTGCATGTAGACTATTAATTATTGTGTTATATTTGGCAAAAACTTTTGAATGTTTACATCGACTCCAGACCATGTCTAAAAATAAGGAAGAGAGAAAGATAAGATATATTTATTTGCCCAAATATGTGTACAAATACAAGAATAGAAACGTGCATGCAGGATAACATAAAAAAATAAGGTTCAAACATGTTTGCGGCATACTATGGCCGTATGGCGTGCAAATATTAGAAGGACAGCGAACAAAATAAAAACACCTTTTCGTAAATTATTCGAAAATAAATCGCATCCGTAGCGTTGGAAGGCCTCCCACAAGGTGGACCGATGACCTTGTGAAGGCCGCAGGATTCCGCTGGATGCGGGAAACACAGAACCGGTCGAAGTGGCGGTGCTTGGGGGAGGCCTATGTCCAGCAGTGGACGTCTTTCGGCTGGAATGATGATAATGAAATTGCATCCATGGCCTTTTTTACATGGCTTGTTTTACAGACTGGACTGAAACGAAAATCATTATCCTGCAAAGGGTTGTGTGACGCGGCTGCGCGGGAGTGCGTGGGACGAGTGCTTGCCGCACACGTCTACTTGCACTCTACAGCACTGCATATACTAGCTGATTTGAATATAGGTAAGTGTAAATTAGGTTGAACGTTATGCCAAAATAATATAATAATTATGTATCCACGAAACCATCTGGTGAACAAACCACTAGGAATCGAAAAATAGTAGGTCTGACAGTCATCAAAATTACACATAGGCCGCGCCTTGTGACGTGCGGGGTTGTCTGCCTGGCCCCCCAACTGTGCTGGGATCGGCTTCCAGTCTAACCGGATGCAGCTGGATACCAGTATTTTACGTGAGGGCACTGCCTATCTGACCTCCACAACCCAGTCACTGGGTAATTTGATTCCCTTTGGTAAGACTGGTTGTCAGACTTTCGGGGTTTCAAGATAGATAGATAGATAGAATATTCTTTATTATGTACACCATAAAAATTACAGACTTAATATAGACATTTTACATTGGGTGACACAATTGGATGGATTTAAATGGGAAAGTAGAGACAATACTGCAGGTAGTCAGTGGTGTACAATTTACATATACAACAGATACATGCATATAATTACCTATATAAATATAATATATATGCATTAGATAGATAACAGATATACATAAAATTATAAACATGAAACAAGAGCAAGGAACTATATGTAATGACGAACTTGCTTTCCGAGGCACGGAGGTTGAATGCGAGGTTCAATCACTGAAATAAATAGCAGCTAAGCTCGTAGCGGGACATTTTTATCCAAAGCGACAAAGTTGTCTTACAATAATTCAAATTTTCCAAAAATATAGATAAAACAAAAGGAACCAATAAATTACTCTACTCTATTTTAAATTCCGCTGCTTTTTATCTTGGGTCCTTGACTTATCCTAGCGTTTGCCTATCCTTACTTATGCCCGACTAAAATGTATTTCAAGTATTTATACCATAAAACAATTTATTACAGTGGAAACCCTAGACCCATCTTGTGTGAAGACCCTAAACGTTCACAAATGGCGACCGAACTGCATGGAGATACACGCACTGTTAGACGACTGGGCGCGGCGCTGTCCACAGTTACTGCAGCATCTGTTACTGGAGATGGATTATACGCCTTATGTGTAAGTTCAAGTTGATGACCGATGATGGTTTTCATACGAATAGCAATACCATTTCGATTTATTTTTCTTAGATAGAAGCCCAGGTAACACATAAGCAAGATAGCAGTACACATTTAGAACATTTTACAGTTTCAAGATGAATATAGTTTGTATAAGAGCTTTGGGAATAACCAAATGCTGAATTAGGTTGAGTTCGGACCCTTAAAATTCTTAACGCTTAATACATTCTGTATTTCTGTCCTGCCCTTCTTTACGCTTAATAACCAGTCACCGTAAGATTATTATACAGACGTTAATTAGCATTACGCATTCCAGGTGGCTTAAAGCTGAAAAACAGCCCCGTCTGTCATTTATCTGAATAACCATAATCTGTATTGCTATTATTAAAGCAGTACTAAGCTAGTAGCGTTTGAAACGGCTAATTTCTGAATAAAGTAACACCTTCTGAATAATATTGTTCCATAATTCTATAATACAGCTTGATACTGAATAATTGTTTTTATTTTATCTTTAAACTGGATAAGATTCTATGTTTTACTAATTATCCAGCTGCTGAATAAACAATATTATTTACGTTTTACTAAGCTTTTTTCGGTATAATAGAGAGTTTCAAACTAACTTATCCAAATTAGAGACCATATTTGTATTGTTATAGCGCCCATAGCTCTTAATACCAGCTTAATTAAAATATTATTGTACGTATTTATTTATGTACATAAAACAAATAACAAAACATGTGTGAGAATAAACTATGACCCAGTGCACACCACACACAAAATCTGCTATTTTTTTTTTAATAAATGAGATTTTTTTATCACGAAAAATATTCAAACAAAGACGCTATAATTTTAAATGTAATCAATTTAGTGAAAGCCGGGCGGGAACATTCCTCATTATAAAAGGTTTTTGTTCGTTCGATTAGAGAACCCTAAAAATCTGAGTAATGTAGAAATGTGATCAATTATATAATTGTTATTCAGAAGTTAGTGTAATGAGACTACTCTTTTTCAAGTTATAGCTTAGTAACAAGACATGTGTGCACTTTTATTCAGCATTATAAAGCAAAACACTTGATCGCCATTTAAAATCTTTGTAATTTATATTTACAAGGAATTTACGAGATCACCAAAATGCTTAATTTTACAACTACAACATTTTCTACTAGATTCATGTTATTTTGTTGGATTAAAATTGCTAGTATTAGCATTTTCGTCACAAGTTCTTTTATCAGACCTAGTATGTATGTATGAAAATACTATTTATCTATCGGTTATCTTGATTTACACGGCGCGTCATAAGTAATGAAAAAAAAAAACATACTATTCACGACAAAATTACTTGCGCACTAACAATTAACATATAAAGTCCGGTCGCGAAGCAGAAAGAATTTCGAACAATGACCCTTCATTGCGCACAAATGTATTGCTGGCGCGCTCACACTTTAGGAGGACCGCCCTTATCGCGAGCGCGACGGCAATATATTTGTGCGCGAGCGATAGAGATAAGTAATAAGGGGTCATTGTACGAAATTCTGTCTGTTTCGCGACCGGACTTTAGCATACCTGTAACTTGTAAATTAAAATTTACTTATCGATTTTATAAGTCCACCATGTCAAATCAACATTTAAATTCGACATAGAAAAATATTTAATCCGATTGAATTCTTTTCACAATTTGTATGAATATTTTTTGCAAAAAAGGGAACAATAATTTAAATGCTTAATAAATTCTGAATACAATAACCAATTCGACTAAGCTGAATAACTCAGTTGTAAGAGCTTAATAAAAACAATGTGAGCTGTTATTCAAAAGTTATCAAGCTAATTAAAACGTTATTAAGCTAATTGAAACGTTATTAAGCTCCTACTCAGATGTTGTTCAGCGTTAAGCATTCAAAATTGGGGCCTTTTTTGCTTGAATAATAGTTGAATAGACGGTACTCAGACGTTATTCAGTTTATGATCGTGATGATTGCCCTTACTCAATCTTTATTCAGCACGTATGTGTTACTTGGGATACTTTTCATTGCACATAGTATTAAGAGGAATAACAGACAAAAATTGAGTAACAATAGTTACACAGGACACAGGGCACCTTCGTAAGATATAAGGATATGAGGACTCTTTGGTTTCAGGAATTTATTTATTTATTAATAACTAGTTGCGCCCCGCGGTTTCACCCGCATAAATCTCAATCCCGTGGAAATATCGGGATAAAAAGTATCCTATGGCCTAACCCAGGTCTACCAATATGACAAATTTCATCCAAATCCGGTCGGCCGTTTTAGCGTTTAAGCGTAACAAACAAACTCAGTTTCGGATTTATAATATTAGTTAGGATGTATAGATTTATTGATTTAGTCAATCTATAACACCCTGTTACCTCCTCAGCGGTTTACCTTTAGACGTGCAGCTAACCGTCGGCAGCTGGCTCTGCGCCTGGGTGCTGCGGCTGCCCGGCGCGCCCGAGTGGTGCTGGCGCGCGCTGCGGCGGCTGCGCGTGCACCGCACGTGCTGGAACATGTCTGCGGACGCGCCCGCACCGGACTGCGAGCCTACCGACTTGTTTGGCATGGCGTATGCGATGTTAGCGACGTCGTATGGACATTGTATGCCGGTGGTGAGTTTTAATTAACTTTTATGGTGCATTTTATACTTCCGATTGTTTGCTTATGGTATGTGATAGCTGGATAAGGCTGATTTCATGTAAATAAGATTGATAGGTAGGTACACAGAATTTGTTAGAAAAATGTTTCACTTAAAATACTGCACTTTGTGATTAAACTTCAAATTGTCACATTAGGAAAAACAATTATGCCTTCTCCATGTGACTCTTTGGCTCTGTCTCTTTCTATTATTTACGAGTGAGTGTGAGCGACTATCGCGTAAGAATTTTTTTTGCTTATTTACAGTATTGTTTGAGAAATTTTGGTACTTGAAAGTAGTTATTTTCCTTCTTATACATTATGTTTTTTTTTCCTGTTTGTACTTATAAGCGCAACCAACTGAATCAAAAGGCGTCCCTCTGTGTTCCAAAAATCCAAGTCCAAAGGCACTCCTAGTTTTTTCTCTTTTTAAGTATCTTTATTGTTTTGTTTGGCCCCACAGATTTGTTCGGAAGGAGTATTAGCACTATGCAAGCTGGCGACCACGCGGCCGCGGGACGCAGTCCAGTGCCTCGCCGGTGTCATGCTAGTCATGGCACATTCACCTGAGTCTGTGGCGTATACTCCCAAGTAAGTGGCATTACACAACAACAACAATAAGTGGCATTATATAACAACGACTTTAGGATTCTGGTGCGACCACCTCGATTTCGCAGTGCCTCAGGCATGTTTACCGACGCGAGGGTGGATGACTTTTACGCTATAATACGCAAAGTTAGCCTCACTAATTCGTCGAATTCGAGGGAGTGGCAACGTAATCCTAAAGATGATTGCAGACCAACCAGTATCACCACCAATATAGTAGGATATTATATTCTGTCAAAATAGGGGTTATGTAGAGGTGGTCCAGGAAGCCAAATCCTGGGATAATCTGTCAAAGTAGGGGTTATGTAGAGGTGGTCCAGGAAGCCAAATCCTGGGATAATCTGTCAAAATAGGGGTTATGTAGAGGTGGTCCAGGAAGCCAAATCCTGGGATAATCTGTCAAAATAGGGGTTATGTAGAGGTGGTCCAGGAAGCCAAATCCTGGGATAATCTGTCAAAATAGGGGTTATGTAGAGGTGGTCCAGGAAGCCAAATCCTGGGATAATCTGTCAAAATAGGGGTTATGTAGAGGTGGTCCAGGAAGCCAAATCCTGGGATAATCTGTCAAAATAGGGGTTATGTAGAGGTGGTCCAAGAAGCCAAATCCTGGGATAATCTGTTAAAATAGGAGTTATGTAGAGGTGGTCCAGGAAGCCAAATCCTGGGATAATCTGTCAAAATAGGGGTTATGTAGAGGTGGTCCAGGAAGTCAAATCCTGGGATATTCTGTCAAAATAGGGGTTATTTAGAGGTGGTCAGGGATTTTTTTGTGTATAAATATAGCATGGATGACGGGTAAAAGACTGGCTTTTTGTATGCCATCTTTTAAGTTATTTCCATGAGTTTTATTGCAGTTTTTTCGTTGTGTCTTTTCTAGATCTCTGGCATGTTTTCTACATGTAAAACCTTTTTAACCGCTTCTGTGGTTAGACCTCCTGTCCCAGACCTAGAGGTCCCGGGTTCGATTCCCAGCGGAGGCAAAATTTTCTGCTCGGTTTGGTTGGTGGTAGAGCTTGTTCTAAGTCCGCCTGGGTAGCTACCACCGTCTTATCTAAGTCTGTCGCCATAACAACAGTGTTAACAGCATTGTTGTGTTGCGGCAGTTAGAGGTAAGATAGCCAGTTCCTCTGTGGTTGACAATTCCGGGTGAAGCTCTCGTCCACTTTCGGCCTGATCATCACTTACAACCAGGTGAGATGCAAGCCAAGAGCTTCTCAGTAGAGGTAAAAACAAAAAAAACAGTGGTACTCTGCGAGTGCCGACAGAAGTAAAACTTGAAAATAAAATCGCCACCGCGGTAATCAACGCGTTGATGTCTTTTACTCTACGCACTGCGGTAATCAACGGGTTGATGTCTTTTACTCCACGGTGTTGGTAAATTGCGTTACAGTGTCGCGAAATCAATGGTTTAATCCCATCTCAAAAATGCCCAACGCGCCTAAAAAGTTTTCACTTCAAAAAAATGCGATGGTCATTGGAACCTTTCCTTTTTACAGATTCACGGAGCTATTCACAACGTTGCTCAACTCAGGTCCATCTCTGATGCAGCGTGCACTCGGTCGCGGCGGCGCGGCTGGCTCAGAGTTACTGCTACGACTAATATTGTCACAGTTATCTGACGAGTGAGTACCACTGATCGACGCTATTGTTCACACGGAATTAAAGAAATAATGTTTTATACAGACTTAATGTCATTAAAATGCGTAATCCAGACTAATTTTATAAAGATTTGTAATTTTGTTTGTAATGAATAAACTCCAAAACGACTGGACTGATTTAAAAAATTATTTCATGTGGAGAATGCTATATTATCACTGAGTAACACAGGCTATAATTTATAAAGATATCACGCGGACGAAGCCGCTGCCGAAAGCTAGTACAGTGTTACTACAGAGTAGTGTTACAGACCTGATGTTCAGTGGTGTAATACGGTCAACCGCATACTCGAACTATGGAAACCCTTATTGCTACGATATTAAAAGCACTGTCAGTTAATATGAACGTGCGGTATGGATTTCAGGAGCATGAATTTGTAATCATCGGTGATTTAAGGCGAAAGCGCCAGGTTATGATATTGATAATGATTTTAATTCTGTAAATACATATTTATTTTTAACCGACTTCCAAAAGGAGGAGGTTCTCAATTCGTCTGTATGTTTTTTTTTTTTTTGTATGTTTTTTACGCGATTACTCCGCCAATTATGAATAGATTTTGATGATTCTTTTTTTGTTTGGTAGATCATACTTCAGAGGTGGTCCCATATAAATTGTATTAACTTTGCTTGGGTAGCTTTTGAGTTAGCTTCAATTATACGTATTTTTTCCCACTTAGTATGTAGATGATATGATAACTTCCTGTCACTGTTATTAACATAGCAGGTAGTGGTATTCGAATTTGTGTGGGGTAGGTACCACAACTAAAAAATGAAAAATAAAAACTTTTTACAAAAAAAAAAACAACCGACTTCAAAAAAAAACACTACAAAGTGAAAAATAACTTTAATTTCGGAAGTCGGTGACAAAGAACGAAAATTCAAAACCAAAGACATCGACTTCCGAAATTAAAGTTATTTTTCACTTTGTAGTGTTTTTTTTTTGAAGTCGGTTGTTTTTTTTTTGTAAAAAGTTTTTTAGAGAGCAGTGGTGGCCCAGTGGTAACGGCCCCGACTTACGAGTTGTAGGTCGTGCGTTCGAATCCAGACAGGCGCTTTACTTTGTGTATTTAATTTCATCACCACTGCTCTCAAAACGGTGAAGGAAACATCGTGAGGTAATCGGCTTGTCCTAGAATCAAAAAAATTCAAGACATGTGTCATCTACCAACCCGCACTGGGCCCGCGTGGTAGATTACAGCCCACTCCCTCTCACCGAGAGGAGGCAAGTGTCCCAGCAGTGGGAACATTTCAAGCTGACTATTATATTTGTTCGCATCATATTTTTGTCAACATACAAATACAACCTGTAAATTAGGAAAAAACGTAAGAAAATTTGAATTTCGCAGGCTACTTTAGTACCTTATCGTGAATCCAGGATGACTCGCGGCGAGCCTGTGGTTTTCCATCTGATATCTAGTTTGTACTACAACAGCAGCGGCGCAGTGGGCGCCCCGGGCGCGCTGAGCGCGTGGCTGCACGCCTGCTGGCGCCCGGCGCTGGCGCCCGCGGCCGGCGCCCTCGTGGACGCGGCCGCCTGCGCCACCCGCCTGTGGCCGCAACTCGACGCCTACGCCAACTCCTTGCTGCAGGTACAGCTTTTCAAACAAAATTATGTGCTTCGGGAATTATCATCTATCTTCGGAAATACGAATTCGCTATGATGAGATCTACTATAGAGCTGTTACAACCATGGAAGTACTTGCAGTGAACTAATCATAGATTAACAACTCTATGCAATTCCAAAAAACTTTTCGAAACTTTTAAGTGTCAAATGACGATCTGAGACTGGAGTAGGTAACCCGACAGAGAGAAAACTTCATACAAACGCGCAATGATGGTGCACTACTACAATGCGCGGTGCAAAACAAAAAGCAAAAGTTATTTAGTGGTATGAGGAACAGGGTGTAAAGTTCACTCATCCACCATGGAAAAGGGAGGATCCTCCGACCAGACGGTTGTTGTGTCTGGTGGGCAATCGGTTGAAAGTTGAAATCTTGTATGTATGTCGATCGCTCGGTAAACTCTAACTGCGCGATGTAGGATTTGTGTGACGTCATGTCTTTGATGCGTTGTATGTGGCGGTGTAACCGCTACAGTTAAAAGCATAACTCTGTGGCGCGACATTCGTGCTAATTCGGAAACACGAAGCTTACCGAAGCGCTTACCATTTAACGATTTACCTAAATACATTTTGAAAGGGTGACACACGTTATCTGAAAATATATTGCTCTACTTTTAAATGTCGATTATTGTTGAATTTAATAATACGGTACTTGAAACTAAGCGTATTTTTTAACTTTTTAAGGGAGCGTTTGCAAATCGGACAAAATTATGCTGTTTTTCGGTACATTTTGTGACAAAAGTAAACCGAATCAAATATAACTAATAAGTCCACATATAGATTGGTTCTTCATCTTCAAAGATAAGTAATTTTTTAATTCAAAATAATAATTTTTTATATTGTAAAAACGATCTTCCGTTGCCATTTTCACAAAATTAAAGAAACTGGGTTGAGTTTCGGTACATTTTTTGTTCTATTATCAACTTAATTTAGGATTTCTAAAAACACTATTAGTAGACACACATATTCAGTACTAAAGATAAGGAAAAAACGTTTCAAAATGTCACAAATAGTCGTAAAAAAAAGAAAACCGAAACTAACTTTTTCACTTATTTTGCTACTACGGATGAATCTTAATACATTGCATTAAGGGTTATTTTATTTTTGGTCCCTGTTTTGATTTATTGTATACATTTGGAAAGAAATCTCAGTCCGCGCTCGACCGTTGTAATGAGTGGACCCTGTATTGCCTTTCTGAAGCGGTGCGTGTGGAAAAGATCGCCGTACAAATACAAAATATTCGATAATCCAAATTTGATACTTGATACGGTAAGATAATTTTATGATCATAGATTTTGATTCTAATATTTTATTTCGGTAAAAGTAGGTAAGGTTTTAATATGCCTATTTGTCTAGGACTTTATGAAATGACCTGAAGGTGTACTTCGGTGACTGCTACTGGGACTCCTCGAGGAGTAGAACTAGGTATGCCGAGTTTGGGCTCATTTTGTTAGTTATGATGAGACCTTACCTCCGGACCTGGTCACTTTCAGGTCACTTTCATCAAGTCCGGAGATAAGGTCTCGTTATAACTTATCAAACGAACCTAAACTCGGCACACCTAGTTCTACTCGTCTAGGAGATCCAGTAGCAATCACCGAAGTACACAGAAGGTCTCATCATAACTATCAAAACGAACCCAAACTCGGCACACCTAGTTCTACTCGTCGGGGAGATCCAGTAGCTGTGACCGAAGTTCACCTTCAGGTCACTCCATCAGGTCCGGAGGTAAGGTCTTATCATAACTAACAAATAGAGTGCAAACTCGGCACACCTAGTTCTACTCGTCGGGGAGATCCAGTAAAAGTCACCGAAGTAGAACTTCAGGTCAGTCCATCAGGTCCGGAGGGAAGGTCTCGCCATAACTAACAAAACGAGCCCAAACTCGGCACATCTAGTTCTACTTGTCGAGGAGTTCCAGTAACAGACACTGAAGTATACCTTCAGGTCACTTCATCAAGTCCGGAGATAAGGTCTCATCATAACTAACAAAAAGAGCCCGAACTCTGCACACCTAGTTCTACTCGCCGAGGAGAACCAGTAGCAGTCACCGAAGTACACCTTCAGGTCACTTCATCAAGTCCAGAGGTAAAGTCTCATCATAACCATCAAAACGAGCCCAAACTCGGCGCACCTAGTTCTACTCATCGAGGAGTTCCAGTAACAGACACTGAAATACACCTTCAGGTCACTTCGTCAAGTCCGGAGGTAAGGTCTCATCATAACTAACAAAACAAGCCGAAACTCGGCACACCTAGTTTTACTCGTCAAGGAGTTCCAATAGCAGTCACCGAAGTACACCTTCAGGTTCCTCCATCAAGTCCGGAGGTAAGGTCTCATCATAACTAACAAAACGAACCCAAACTCGGCACACCTAGTTCTACTCGTCGAGGAGTTCCAGTAACAGACACCGAAATACACCTTCAGGTCACTTCCATCAAGTCAGGAAATAAGGTCTCATCATAACTTACAAAACCAGTCCACGGCTCACATCTCTCTACTATTAGAAGGCGCCCAGTGCCTAGCAGGCACTGAAGCAGGTATTTGTATCTATGTATTATTTAGTATTTAGGGGCATGAGGAACAGGGTGTAAAGTTCACTCATCCACCATAGAAAAGGGAGGATCCTCCGACCAGACGGGTGTTGTGTCTGGCGGGCAACTGCCCATCGGTTGGAAGTTGAAATCTTGTATGTATGTCGATCGCTCGGTAAACTCTAACTGCGCGATGCAGGATTTGTGTGACGTCATGTCTTTGATGCGTAGTTTGTATGTGGCGGTGTAACCGCTACATCACTCCCCTCCGGAGACCGGAGGTCGATAGTGGGCTGAATCTTGCGATGCTTCACACAGTGCCAGCTGTGGTTCCAGTGAGTCGGAACCGGGTGCCGCATAGTTCGCGGTGAGTCGGAACTTTCTGTGGTGATTGCGGCGATTGTGGTAATTGTGGTGATTCCCCAGTGAGTCGGGGTGATTGAGGTGATTGCTGTGATTCCCCAGTGAGTCGGGGTGATTGAGGTGATTGCGTTGCTTCCCCAGTGAGTCGGGGTGATGAGGCTGCTTGCGTTGATTCCCCAGTGAGTTGGGGTGATGAGGCTGAGGGTGATGACCAGGAATGCGCGTTCGCTGCATGCTGGTGGTCAGGATACCCGTTGAAGTCGTGGGTGCTGGCTGGCTGTGTGACTCGCCTCACGAAAGCTTGCGGGAGTGATGATGATGATGACGTCACGCCGAAGTAATTGCACGAAGGCTGCGTTGACGTTCATACTCGGGGTCACCAATTTAGTGGCATTGGGAACAGGGTGTAAAGTTCACTCATCCACCATAGAAAAGGGAGGATCCTCCGACCAGACGGGTGTTGTGTCTGGCGGGCAACTGCCCATCGGTTGGAAGTTGAAATCTTGTATGTATGTCGATCGCTCGGTAAACTCTAACTGCGCGATGCAAGATTTGTGTGACGTCATGTCTTTGATGCGTAGTTTGTATGTGGCGGTGTAACCGCTACAAGTAAAAATATAAACAACAATACGGAATATTTTTTGCAGGTTCTTATGTATTATAAACAAATTTAAAAAAAAAAAACTTTCAAAGTATCAAAATTATTTCACTTGACTACTATTCCCGCTGTTAACTGTGCGTACACGTGTGTGTGTGACCCGTGTCAATGTAGTAGCTCGATTCTATACCTATCAATTTTGCAAACGCGTCCTTAAACATTACAATTTGGAGCGAAAATTGTTAAAGTATCTATTTTACGACCAAAAAGGATAAATGATCACCAAAAACAAACTGACCCAACCATTCTATTTGTGCCAATTTTGACGTGATAACGTCTTATAAATCGATGAGTGCCGGCTGCAAGCACGAAAAAGTGTCACGTTCCGCCTGAACCGAGCGTGCAAGCGAGAGCGCGGAATTAGCGACAGAGAGGCACGATCAAATTTAATACTAGAAATAAAGATAAAATAGATCAACCATTTTTCAGATTATCCAAAGTACAAACATCTTTTATGGGGTACTGTGTTAAATGTTATAACAAAATACCTTGTGATATATTACAATTAACTGAAAGAAAATTTAAAACGCATATTAAAAGTACTCTTTGTAAACAAGCATATTACAAATTAGAGGATTATATCCTAGATAAGAATGCTTGGAAGCATGCTGGTCTAGCTCCATAGGACAATTTTGAGTCTAGACAAAATCAAACTAATTTGTTGGTTACTAATTTAATTGTGTAATTAAATATTACAACATTTTTTTTTACAGTCTGTGATTACTTGAACTCACACACTGACGAATTAGTATCTCTTGTAATTTTTTTAGGAATATCGTATAGGTTTTACAATGCTTGTAAATATGTGAACACCATGTATCCATTACATAATTATTTTTTCTATCATTGCTTCAATTTTATTTTTACCTATTGTGGTATATAAATCTTATTCCAGGTGCATCGTTTTCACATATAATTATATAATTAATGTATACAAAATATTGTAAAACATTTTAAAAGAGTAACGGTGGAGTTTCTTGCCCATTCTTCTCCATACGAAAACTACCCTTTGGAAGGGGCGACTAGAATCAATTCTATTTTTTGTTTTTGACGTTCAAAAGTGCCTTTTTGTGCCTAATTGAAATAAATTATTTGACTTTGACTTTGACTTCAACCTAAGCGTTCGGCTTGTGACGTTATCACGTAAAATTATCGTCCGTAAACCGACTACACTTTACAGGCAAAATTTTTTTTTTTTTTGAAGTACCATGTAAATTGAACGAAACTTTTTAACAATGCGTTTATCCCACTACACACAGGAAGAAAACGCAAAAGAGCACATTTCCTACGCGGTCCGCAACGCTTCCACCGCGCCCTTGCTCTGTGAGTGCTTGCTGCGAGCATGCCACTCCGCGCACGAGGCGAGCACGCACCTGTACGCGCGACTGCTGAGCGTGTTACATCAACAGCGCGTCGCTCAGAAGAAGATACACGTTGATAATGCGCTGCAGGTAACAGATTATGACGTTTTTATCTGAAACTAGCTGCGCCCCGCGGTTTCATCCGCATAAGTCTCGATCCCGCGGGATAAAAAGTATCCTATCTCCTAACCAAGGTCATGGTCTACCCATGTGCCAAATTTCATTCAAATCCGTTCAGCTGTTTTAGCGTGAAAGACCAAACAAATGTATAAAAAATCGAATCTTTCTCTAATATTAGTTTAGATGTAATGAGCTAAGCCGAATGAGTTTAGCTCGCCAGTTTTTCGTACATGTGCGTCCACCCAGATGTATGAAAAGCTGGCGAGCTAAACTAGACTAACTTAGTTTAGCTCGCGGTGGACGGCTCGCGTTAATAACATAAAACTGAATATTCTTCTTCCTAGTCAAACAATCACAGGTTTTGAAATAAAATACAGTCGTAAAAAAATGGGCAATTAAAAATCTATGTGTATAATATTTGTCGATTTTAACTATCGATTATACAGATATCAGACATGATCAAGAGTGAGTGATCCGTATTCTTCACAATTAAATTATTTGCAGAAAATAGGCGCCAATATAACTGCAGAAGAACTTGTGATATACCGTGCAGCCACTGCAGCGCTGGCAGCGCCTGTGAACCATCCCTCGCACTTAACACTGTGGAGATTGTTCATGCATCTGTATCTACAGACGCCACCTGATTTTGGGTATGTCTTGTAACAACTACATCTTTTTTGAGCCGCGTAGCTTTTAGTAAATTGTTATAGTACATTTTTGAATGCCATAAGCATGAAAGCCCATTGATTTCAAACGAGATTAAATTAGATAAGAAAGTGCATCATTCTTCAATGGATCGATGGCGACAAACATATTTTTCCTTTGCGGGGTTGCTCTTAGGTTGCATCTCACCTGATGGCAAGTAATGATCAGGAAACGAGCTGCACCCGGAATCTTCAACCACAGAGGAACTGGCTATCTTACCTCGTAACTGCCAAAACACAACAATGCTGTTAACATTGTTGCTATGGCGACAGACTCAGGTAAGATGGTGGTAGCTAGCTAAGCGGACTCAGAACAACTACCAACCAAACCGAGCAGAAAATTTTGCTCTACTGGGAATCGAACCCGGGACCTCTGGGTCTGAGACAGGTGGTCTAACCACTAGACTTATGCTTAAATCCACTCCCTTAAAGTTTATTTAAGCAGACTAAAGTTAAACAAAGTGTATGATAATTTTTTCTTTAAGTTTATCGAAAGAACGTTTCTTGATCCCCAGATTTTTTACAAATGTTATTACAGCGTGAATAAGCGTCTACAATTTTGTCATTTTAGGTCAGTTCCAGCAGTGGGCCCTCTCTTCTTCAGCGGTCTAATAAAATCGCGCACACTAGCTCAAATCAAACGAAGACTCTTAGAAACGATCACATACCACCACAACGAAGGCGAAACACTCAAAACGGAACACAAATCTATCGATACTAGTGAAATACAATCGACTAACCGAGTAGAGAGAGTTACTCCAGTTAGGACTGACGATAGTCTGTTACCAGCTTTATCGATAATCGATTTGACGGGAGAATCTAGTGAGTCGAGCGATAACGAAGATAATGCCGATGATAGCCGAAGTGAGAAGGAATCGAGTCCTAGTAGTGAGGTGGTTGAAATGAGGAGGAATATATTTAATTTGATAGCTTATCATGCTGCTGCTGAGAAGTAAGTCCCGATTTATTTATTATTTTTAAGTTTTTTCTAAATTAAAAGTTACCAGATTCTTATAATCTCCAGTTAGTTCAACTTCTGTTCTATTTTGGACTTTATATGACTGATTGTGTATATCTGGGGACTGAAACAGGCAAAATTAATGTTTTCAGATTGCTCAACGAATATTTAAGTTGGCTGGAACAAGGAGAAAAAGTGCGCGTACCACCTCATTTTGCAGATATTGCTAGATACATCCCGGAGCATGTAAGTTAATTTACATTATTTTCTAGACACCTATTTCAAACTTTGAAAGATTTTTCACTTTCAACATAACATAACATAACATCACGCCTTGTTTCCCCGAAGGGTTGGGCAGAGGTGTCCCTGTAGCAGGTACACCCACATTTCGCCAGTTATGTTTAAGTCCCATGTAATAGGGGGCGAGCCTATTGCCATCAACCGGGCACAAATCCAGACTCCGAGCTGCTACTGAGAAATTTCAGATAGAAAAACCCAATAACACCTTGCCCGACCCGGGAATCGAACCCAGGACCTCATGCTCAGCAGTAGCGCTTGCGACCACTAGACCAACGAGGCAGGCAGGCAGATTTTTCACTTTCAATTTTGAATTTATACAACATGTAATAAAAACCTGTCCGATCCGTGAGGGTGTTGTTAGGGATCGTACTGAGAGTCTATTAAAATGATTATTAACGAGAAAAAGAAAAAAAAAATTCGTCACCTTTTTTTCAATGGGGAATTTTACCGGGTGATTATATGTGACGCGGGCAGCCGTTTTTTGTTTTTTAAATTTGCAAATTTTTTATGGATTTAGGGTAATGTTGGTACTAAAAATGTGATTTGTAAATAGATTATAAGATTTTTGACTACTTTTAGGTAATGTTATTGCAGTTCCTATGTGCTCCTTTCGGATTGGACATGTTTTTTTTACATATTGTATGTCAGAAAACAAGACCTTCAGGTACAAAATAATATTTTGAAAACTGTTGGCTAAATGATGTGAAAGACATGATAATCATGCTTTAGTTCTCAAAACATTTTATAGTCTTTTTAACACGTCTCACACTGCTACTTGTAAGTTTTCAGAAAAGTGACAAAACGTTTGGCTATACTTGGTTATCCTACAGAAAACTACTAACTAAAATCTGATTGAAATATCACGTAGGCTCTTGAAGCAGCATGGAAACGTGCAGTGTCTCGGCCCCTACCGTCCATAGAACTGGACAGTTTTCCCTCCGTGACTGTACAACCGCCGCCTGACAATACTCCACCGCAGACACCCTTCCACATCGCTGTTAACACCATATTGAAGATTAAGGATCGGTCTAACAGAAGGTATGAATGCACGATTCGGCATTATTTTAACGTTGCTTTTTTATACACTACTAGCTGTTGCCCGCGACTTCGTCTGCGATCTAGTATGGAAAAGTAGCCTATGTCCTTCTCCAGGTCTACCCATGTGCCAAATTAATAAAATATTAATTAAATTGTAATTATAGTTAATCAATTTTCATATTGACATAGTTTATAATTATTTATTGTTACTTAACATCTGTAGTGTACTTTTGCATGCCTTTTGGTTAAATATGGCTGTTGCTAATTATATTTTTTATGTCAGTGAGTTTTGTACTTACCCATATTTGCAAAATAAATATCTTATCTTATCCGTTAAGCCCTTTTAGCGTGAACAAATATTAGTTAGAATATTCTGACAAATAAATGGACTATTACTATTACAGCCTATGAAAAAACTTGTACTGGACAAACTGGACGTGCTTCTCCTAAGTTTTAATTATTCATAATAGATAATAATTGGAATATGGTAGTTAATTGATTCAGGCGTGACCTTGCGGAAATACATGATAAAATACAATAGACGTGGATATATTTAGTAACCTGTTCCGCTTAACTATTCCTAAAGAGCCATAAAAAACCCTGTAAGATATCGACACGTGTTACACCTCTCAACGAGGCATTCTCAGGATGACGATTGACTTGCCGCGAACCCAAACACGGTGTGTTGTGACGCAGAGTACAGCGCTCGGTATGGCAACACGCCGAGAGGTGTAACACGTGTCGATTTCTTACAGGGTTTTTTATGGCTCTTTAGGAATAGTTAAGCGGAACTGGTTACTAAATATATCTACGTCTATTGTATTTTTTTTGGAGTTTGGTAGTCTACTGCTGAATACATGACTCTTAACTTGCGCCATAAAGCTTAATACTTGTCTTCCATAACCGAGTCACCTTACTCAGTTTGTCTTTTTAGCTAACTAATCGCAATACGCTCGGTATATTATTGTTAACTGAAAATTATGACCCAAATATGCGAAAGACTTGATAGAAGACATTGAAAGCAGTTCGAATTAACTGTTTGTGAAACTTAGCGCTTGTGAGAGGCCTATTTCCAGCAGTCTTATGTCCGAAGTTCAACCTGAGATAGGTAGAGTTTTTGATGATGGTGGAAAGCTCCATGCTTTATGTTTGTTGTTAGACGAAGGCGGACATTGATCAAGTCACCTGTAGAAGATGTGGACTTCAGAGACGCGCGCACCCTTATTTCACTGGTCGACAAACATTTGAATGACATCGAGAGGCTTGCACAGTAAGTTTCTTTAATAATTACTTATAGCAGAATACCAGTCTTAGTACTTACTGCCGAAAACAAGAAAAAAAAAAACATGTGTGCAATTCACACGTGGTAAAAGTGAAACATTCAAAAATTAAAAATTGTACGCGCACAAACACGTATTAACACATGTACGACGCTGAGGCCCAAGCAAACTCCCACTATGCATTGGTAAACACGAGTGGAGGGGGTACGAAGCAGAGCACAAAGAGAACCACGAGCATAAGAAACACTGTATAATGTTTCCTATCTCATTTTCTCCCACGTTAAATCTTATGAATTTATGTGTCTGTCTCTTTTTACTGTCGCTTTTTCGTTTCATCGATTTTCAAATCACAACGATGCTAAAAGAAGTTTTCACTTCAAAAATATTAATTCCTAGCTTCCGCCAGCGGCTTCGTCCGTGTGAACTCTTTATAAATTATAGCCTATGTTACTCAGTGATAATATAGCATTCTACTGGTGAAAGACCTCAACGACCCCATTACCCCTCCTCCAGGAGAGCAGTAGGGAAACCAGCACAGTGTACAAAAACAGACGCCTTTCGTCATTCCGACCTCGCCACCGAGGTCCTTTGCGATCGCGACCGCGTCCCCGAGTAAATGATACTCCCCCCGACCCTTGCTCGATAACGAGGTGCCAGCAGTTGTTACAGCTGAGCACGTAGCTTTAAATTCCCCGACTAATAATCATGATCAAAACTTTGATGCTGCCCGTCCCATCCTTGATGTCCTTCCTCCGGTTGACGCCCTAAGCCGAGGTTCGTACCCCACACGGAGTGCCCTTAGCGAACGTTTACCTAGTTTTAAGTAGCATAGTAGAATAACCCCTGGCTGGAGGTTTTAAGTGTAGTAGCTTAAGGCACCCACAGGAAAGCCCGGTTAAGTAGTCATGATCTCAGAGGTCAACTACGAGATGCCTTACAAAAAAAAAAAAAACTGGTGATAGAATTTTTAAAATCAGTCCAGTAGTTTTTGAGTTTATTCATTACAAACAAAAATACAAATCTTTTTCTTTACAAATATTAGAGTAGATTATTACAAACTTGCGATTCTTCAAATAAACGTCGGGCACACCCTTGGTAGTTAGCGTGCCTACCACTTTTCTAACTCGCCGATATTTCTAATACGGTATGCTCTTCTATTTGTGGTCTCAAATAGTTCGTCCAATACGTTTATCTGAAAGTGGGCAACGTCGCAAATAGATGTCAAATATTTCGCTGTTTTGATTAATTTGGCAATATTACTGTATGGAAATAAGAAATATGGTTAACTAGCGAACTAGAATATTCATAATGAATTGCAATTATTATAACACTGAATTTGATGTTGTAACCGTTTTAGGTGTTGTAATCTAAAACTAAATATTCGGTTTTACAATATTAATTATTGCCTTTCATAATCAATATTTTAGTTCCTTTTTTAGCCACATTTCTTAATTCTATACAGTAATATTGCCAAATTAATCAAAATAGGTAAATATTTGACAGCTATTTATAACGTTGCCAACTTTTAGGATAAACCCTCTAAGTGTCACTTAGTGAAGATGAAAACGAGCATAAAATGTCTTACAGAGAATGGTGTACGGAAGTGGCCCGCGTGTCTTCCTTAGACAGCAGACTATGGGAGCTAGTCAGCGTACTGCGCGTGCGACGTGGGTTACCGCCTGTACGCAGAAGCTGCGCGAAACATTGCAAGCCCATCACTATCTACATACCGGTACGTATAATAGATCTAAGTATTCTAATTCTGTTTTCAAATACAGGATGGCAGGGACATCGACGCACAACCATGGATTCAGTACATGATTCCGGACCCCAGCGTCGAAATTTTTCGTTCGGCCACCCTGCATAGTTATACTTTAAGTATAACTGTGCTACAATGTGATGAGACCGTGCTTATTTATAGTATAATAAATTATTCGAATGTGTTTAGGAACAAGAGTGGTGTATATCGGTGGACGCAGAGCGCGGCATCAGAGAGAACCGCAGCAGCGCGCGCGCGACGCTGCGGCGCCTGGCACGCGCGCGCCCGCACGCGGCGCGCACTGCGGCTGCCTTACAAACTATTGCAAGGTAAGCTTTAAGGTTGAACTAGTCGCGGGCTCGAACTCACTAGTGGGCTTGGTCAAAAAGCACGCTGTCTCGCCTGGCATCGTGTCCGACAGAGATAGTATCAGTGATGAGCAGTTAGACGCTAGTCTACATGCACAACGTCTAGTCGCACGCACACTAACACAGTTCCAAACTATTTTAGTAAAACGAGCGCTTAAAAAATTACGAAAAGTTTTTTGGAGAATCGAGTTTTATAAAAAAACCGCTGCACACATCAATTACAAATAAAGTTTTTTGAACTCTTCGAAAACTAAGCTTTGTCGGTGCCGACTTTGTTTTGGGGAATTTACACTTCTTTTATTACTTATTTACGCCCAAAGTTGCGTTAAAATTTGCAAGAAAAACGAATCTTTGTGGGTTCATAACTTTTTAATGGTTTTTTTTTATTATTCTATTTCCGTACAGACAAAATTAACAACGAGACAAAACGATATCATGTTTAACTTTGGATGTACAGTAAGCGCTCAAAAGTGCTTGAGCACGCTAAGAGTCGTATTGCTGTGAACACGCGGTATAGTCCGTACATTTGTATGTGTAAACAGTCAGACGTCTGTGGTGTGAGTGCCGTACACACACCACAGAGAACGCAGTTTCGCACTACACACTATCGTATCGTCACGGTTCGCGGGCGCCGCACTTATATTTCCATAACTTTTGTTAGCACGCATCATACTCGTACGCGTGACCTTGGCCAGTGTATCGCATTGCTAAAATTCGAAAGTAAATTATATGTGCAGATAGCAGAAGGCGTTAAGCGTTGGTCTTAGATTCAAGATGGCTAAGGTTCTAATCTCGTAAATCACAGCGCTGTTTTTGCAAATATTATTATTTTTGTTTGCAATAATAATATTTTTAAATATCCTGCCTATTTATTAATGTTGTTATTGCAATAAAGGGTTTAGAATAAAAAATGCGTGATATGTTATAATAAAAAATAAATAATATTTATTCGTTATGTTTATTTTACTTAAGTATAGTTATCAAACTGCTACAATTATTTATCATTACTTCACCTGAATAATATGTGAAATAGATGTCTAGAAACTTAGAAGCAATTTGTATTATTTTGACATATTTAAATTTTGAAATGTTTTAAATTTTAAATGGATTTTTTTGCACCATAAATATAAAGCTTTGATCATGGTCTAAGTAATTAAGCAATAAATAAGAATATTAGACTACTTAAAATGTAAAAAAATCTACTGACAAAATTGTTGATTTTAAGGTTAAAGGCAGTTGTTCATATTAATTATTTTAAACTTTATTTGGCTTTAGTAAATATTGGTTGGTATTGAGGTTATAGCTTAAGTATTCATTTTCTTTACGAAAAGAAGATTGAAACTAAACCTCAAATTTTAATCCTAAAATAATACTATTACTAAAATAATATTAAACAATTTCGTAATCTGCAAGAAATACGACAAACACCCTATTGAAACGTGCTTAAAAAATTCGTTACCATAATTCATGCAATAACGAATCTGTTGTTTATTAAGTTGGTACGGTCAATATTTTAAGGTCAAAAACGGTTTTCTAGCTGGTCTTCAGTGATGCAAGCCTTCAGAGTGCACGGCGAACGGTTCATAATGACGTGTTTTTAATAATTCAGCAAAATATCTCGTTGGTATGAAACCATTTGTTTCATTCACCATTTGACGTCGCTGCTACTCGATAATAAGCCCCTTCCTCATATCTCTTAACCGTCACAGTATTTCTCTAGAACAAAGAAAAACATTGTTTTTATTACACATAATACCTAATTATTTATTATTCACTAATCGAATTAAACCTCACAATGAATTTAAAACTTTAAAGGCATCTTCTGTCTCAACAATACCTCTGTTCTATCAACAATACCCTTGATTAAGATTTATGTTTAGTAAAATATGAAATATATAAATGATAACACTCACACTTAGTCCGGTTTTATTAGATATTCACTTCACTTTTACGCAGCGCAATAATATTCTCTGATCTGATCTGATCTCTTCAATATATTTTATGCCTGCTTTTTGATAATAATAACCACAACACTGCGCTAAATGCTCGTCACCAATATTATCACGGCACGAACCAACAAAGTTCTATTAATTGAATACTTGTAACAAACTGCATCTACCCCACAGAAATCGAAATAATTTACTTAGTTTTTTGTGGTCTACCTGCTAAACTTTAATATTTATGTGAACAAGACGAATGAAACTAAAAACGAATGATGATTATCGAACTAGTCATTGGTTGCAGACAAAGTGAGTGTGTGTGTGTAATGTGCGTGTCTACAGTATTGTAACAACTTATAGAAGAAGGTCGTAAGTCAAACCGAAGCGTCAGTCTATTGCTTTGTGAGATTGCTTATGGACTTTTGGTCGGTACTGTACAATGTCCAACAATGGAGTAAATATCAATGGAGTATGGAAAAAATATCTATAACTAATTCCACCTTAATGGCTTCAAACAGTTTTTTTTACTAAAGAAATATGCATGAATTATCTTCAAAATTGACAAGCCTAATTTAGTACCAATTTCATCAATGAAATTGAACATGATCAGCACATCTAAACTGCGAGCTATCAGTATGTCACCGTCATCATTGTTGTGGCATATGGACACTGACAGCCCTTGACGCGGTTTAGACGTGCTGATCGCGTTCAGTTTCATAAATGTGCACTGCTGGTCAAACAGATCTCTCACGTACAATCTCTTTTGTAGTCACCTTACTTGTCGCAAATCTAGGCCGTTACTTCTCTTAAATAATATAAATGTTAGAAGGTTAGCAAATTAGTCAGTCATTCAAGAGTAATAAAAAAAAACACCTCCAGACCGAATTTCGGCCATGGCGACCAATCTCAGCCAACCTTCGGCGCGGGAAATATTATAGTGCTCAAGTACGTGCGCAGACAGGTGCACTTACTGTTTCCTCACTCTACGTCCTCAGTGACGGCGCCCGACACTCACTCTCACTCTATCAGGCCCAAGCGACAATGGAAAACCCAATAACACTTTGCCCGACCCGGGAATCGAACCAGGACCCCACGCTCAGCAGTCGCGCTTGCGACCATGAGACCAGCGGGGCAGTCAAGAGTGATAAACCATCATAACAATGTACAATAAAGCCTTTAGAGATCTTGACCCCGATCTCGCTTGGTGGCTAGCGAGGAATGAGGTCAATAATGGATTGAGTGGACCTAGAAGATAGTTGATTTTGAGATTTCGCAATGACGTGCAATAGTAAAATTTCGTAACAATTTCATGCCTTCTGACCTAACTAACTTTTGCCCGCGGCTTCACCCGCGTGGATATGTCGGAAAATATCCCACGGGAACGTACTACCGAGATTTTATACCTAATAACAGAGGAAAACGTCATTGACTCCTACCGCTGCGCTTGCGTTACTCCGCGGAATTTTGAAACTGTGATATCTTTTAAACTATTCATTTAAATTACATGATTCAAAGGTATATTTTAATCAAAATTAAATGCCCAACTTAAATAACATATTTTTTTGGATAAGGATTAATACTATACCAGTCAAAAAAGCTTCGGAAATAACAATAAAATTTTTATCAAATTCTGAAAAATAAAAATGGTTATTGTGGGTCATCCTTTGAAGATAGACATATGCCATCGCGGACTTTTTTGATGAACTTTTTAAGATAAACAATACCGTAGAACATAAATTTGATGTATCTTTTTCGGTTTAGGCAGCGCACGCCAGTAAAGCTCCCAGTCGGCATGATTTTTTCCGACTTCTTCAACAATAATCGTCAAATTTCAGCCAATTTACACAAAACCTTAATGAATTATACACTAAAACCTTCCGCATGAATCACTTCGTCCATTGGTGAAAACCGTTTGAAAATCCGTTCGGTAGTTTTTGAGTTTATCGCGTTTAGACAGACAAACAGACAGACGCGGCGGAGGATTTTGTTTTATAATATGTAAGGATAATAAACTGTTATTATCGATGTTATTAAAATATGGGGTGTCATAACGGAATACTACGTTTTTTTTTTTAGGTGGGAAATTGTTAAATAACTTCTTCCGCTCTGGGCGGAACGGGAGTGTCAGACTCTTACTGACTAAAACCCACCCGTGTTCCTTCAGTTGCGTGTGTGTTGCCAGGTGCCACGGTAATCCTTTCGGACAAACCCGCAACCCCGGCAGGCATTGGCCCTATCGGACCCTTCAATTGAGCTGACATCTCTTTGAGGCGCGGCGGTTACCTTAGATTTAATATTAAATTTATTTGCTGGTCCTACTTGACTGTTTTTCTCTTACATCATGAACACAGCCCTTATTTTCCTATATCTTACTTTTATGTGACTATTAAAAAAAAAAAAAAACTTTTATTTCAGACCCACAAATGTAGCCCATTTGGTTAGTATACACACGACTTAGAAACTAGTGTTAGTAAATACATCAACCAAAAAATAAAAAAATAAACACAAACTATACATTAATACGCCACAGTGGCATGTAGGCGTATCCAATGTCCCAGTGTGGGGCTGTCCCACCTATCAGCTATAGTTTTCAGGATGCTGGCGCGTCTCCTGCGCATAATGGAAGCGCAACGCTTGCGCATAATGGCGTGAAAACCATCGATTCGCGCCTCTGCAAACATGCCGGAAGCACTACAGTAGCGCAGCAACCCCATCAACACCCTGAAAGCATTATTATACTGTACGCGCAGGGCACTGTATGCCGTCTGCGTGTAGTTGACCCACAGACTGCATGTATAAAACGACTGACAGTACGCTGTAAATAGTGTAGCCTTCACTTCAGTCGTGCACTTTGCAAATCTGCGAGCCAACATATTGCAGCGGACAGCCAACGCCCTGCGCTCACGCTCAATGTCCAGACTGTCTTTTAGGTCATCGGAAATCCAGTGGCCCAGATACTTGAAAGAAGTGACTTGAGACTATGACATAAAAGTAAAATAAATGAAAATGTCCAAGATGTTGGTTTTGACCCAAATAGTAATGAAGTTTAATTGTCACCCAGACGTACGCGCAGCAGCGAGGCGGGCGTGCGCGTGGCGGAGCGCGCGTGGCGCTGCGCGGGCGGCCCGGCCTGCGCGGCCTGCGCGCCTGCCAGCTGTGTGCTGACTGCACTAGTCGCCGACGTCGCTGAGGTAATTGAACATATTGCGTAACATACATTCAGTAACAAAACCACAATTCGAAGAATTTTGTAGGCAATTGTAAATCCATTGCAACTGTGTGTTCGCAATCGCCCCGCGGGTTTCTCTTGACTTTAATAATAATAATGTTTTCACTCCTCTTGCTCAAAAAGGCCGTTATTGTAGAGCACCAGAGCGGGGAAAAAATTGCATTTCTTGCTCTAGGGGAAAAAGTATTTTTTTTTTAATTTTTGTCTGTTCCAACGAGCCTTGAAAAACAAAAAAGTCTTTATTCTTATGTTAAATAATCATGATTATGGACTTGACTCACAAAAAAAGAACATTTTATTTTTGAAAATGGAACTAAATGCAGCTATCTCTTCGGTAGAATGCGTGCATTGCGTTGCGGCTACAGAAGAAATAAAAAAAGACATTGGCGCGAATTCTTTAGAATTTTTCTCTAATTACGAATTGAATTAGTGACCGTAATATAATTTACAACAGTGAAAATGTCATCATCTAGTGAGAACATCTTCACAGAGGATTGAAATTAAGTTGCGTCAATTGAAATTAAGTTGATCAACTATTTAATATTGTATTGGATTATTTTATTTTCTCGCAATCGTAGTGAAAAGTAGAGTGTAACACACGGCGCTAAAACCCATTATAATTCGGTTTCTATTTACTCCCTCGCTAAAGCTCGGGAGTAAAACTACCTCGTTATAATGGGTTATTTTAGCCCCTCGTATAACAATCTACTATTTAATATTTCTGTCTTTGAACTTGTTTCTACGAAACTACAGCAGCATCTTCGAGAATGTACTAGTTTGGAACGTGACAATTTCCTTGTCTGATTCCAATTATTGAAGTACTTTTTTAGCTATGTTGATTATACCACAGAAGCACGTGAAAGGCTCGTCTTGTCGGACCAATTCAGTGAGTGTAACATAGTCAGAAGATATAAGAGTTACGCGATAGAAAGAAGCAACTTCTAGGTGAATATAACCGTAGGTAACTAGCGCTGTGCGACCTGAATTGCACTTTATTGTCTCGTAGCAAGAGTCGCTTTTTATTTCAATGATTTTGCGTAGGTAATGAATCTTCTGTACTATTCTGTGATTATACAAATTAACTTTTAGCAAAGAACTAAGCCCACGTTCGCACGGACTTAAAAATATCGCGGCGGGATTTTTACGCACACAGGATTTTCAGCTTAGGGGGGGCCGTTCAAGTATTACGTAAGCAGATTTATTACAATTATTTACCCCCGCCTCCCCTTGTCAGCAAAAGTAAGCAAAGCTTTTACCCCCCCCCCCCCTCCCATGCTTACGTAAACATTGGTATAGGCATTTTTCTTGTAATGTAAGTATTCTGTTTTTTTTATTGATTCATGAGCAGCAGTTATAATTCAAACAGCACGCGGTAATTCCCCCACTTGGTTCTAAGTGAGTACCTAAAAGTATTCATTATTTGTGGGAATCCCCGAATATGAGTTTCGTTTTCAAGCATAGACA
This sequence comes from Agrochola litura, assembly GCA_949152395.1. Classification (NCBI taxonomy): domain Eukaryota; kingdom Metazoa; phylum Arthropoda; class Insecta; order Lepidoptera; family Noctuidae; genus Agrochola; species Agrochola litura. Next base: position 31,150,387 of record OX424490.1, on the reverse strand, counting down.
ATGTGTGGGTTGCCATACTTGCCATATGTGTACAAAAGTAAATTATAGACCAAAGCATAGGCCCCCCCGCCCCCCTATAGTGCTTACGAGAGTTGAAAATCCAACAGTGTTTTTTCTACGCGTTGGGATGCACTCTGTTGAATTCTTAACGTTCGGCTTAACACCAAGAGTTGACAATCAAGTGCGCGATAAAATCGCGCCGCGATATGTTTACGTCCGTACGAACGTGGGCTAACAGTACCCGGTTATTGATATCGCACGGCTTTGAAAAGCGTCTTCTCTTCCACTCATATACATATTATGTGTGACATTCTGTATTAAAAACTCCATGTGGTTTTATCAATAGCCGCGTCAAACACGTGCCATGAAAGATGAAACTTGACCGCGCCTCCCGGGCTCTTTCCGCCGGCCCGATGACGCCCCGGCGCAGACCTCATACCGCTAAAAAGACCCATGAATCGTCTACTGCGCAAGTCAAACACGTGGTGTGTCAAGTTTCATCTTTAGTGGCACGAACTGTACTTGTTTCAATAAATACGAATCTAATGGAATTCATCATGGAATAGCTTAAAAATGGGATAATTTTCTGTCTCACATTCCAGCGGTGGATATGCCACGACGGGCGCATATCAGCTGAATTGCTCTCCGCGTGGGGCAAGCGCTCCACCGGCGTGTTGCAGCAGACGCTCTGCGGAGCCCTACTCGCTCCCAGACGTCTACCGGCCGCCGACTGGCCTAAGGTGTATAGTGCTTTGTTGGATTCGCAGCTGCCGTCGCATACTGTGTTCAGTTATTTGTCGAAGGTGAGTCCCATGTAATGCTGCTATTGCTTACTTTTTTCGAATGGATGTTACAATATTCGTCTATTTGACAAATAAGTTCCAACTAACTGCGCCCTGCGTTTCATCCGCATAAGTCTCTATCCCGTGAGAATGTCGGAATAAAAAGAATCCTATGACCTAATTCAGGTCATGGTCTACCCACGTAATGAATGACTACCCATGCAAATTTCATCCAAAACTGTTCAGTCGTTTCGCATTTATAATATTAGTTAGGATTTCCAGTATGCGGCCGTTTAAATGGCAAATCGAGTTTAGAAAACAGATGTGCTTTGTAACGAGTCGTCTCTGATACTCTAATAAATATTTAGCATTACACCAATTATTATTCTTACATTTTTCTGGCGAACAAATTAGCGTTCTACATCCTAGTAAAACTTCACACTATTTGGAATGTTAATCCTAGGCTCAAAGGATTTGAAAACGCCAGTGACGTAATTCCAAAAATAAATATTAATCACAGACATGGCAGCTATTGACTTGTACTTATGATAGAAGAAAGCTGCTTAAAAAGTATTTAAAAAAAAAGAATTCTCTTTCAGTTCGAAATGTCCCGCTGGTCAGAATCAGCAGAGCCGACCCAACGCCGGGACATGCTCGAAGCCCTAATCCGCGCCGTGCAGCGCTGGGGCGGGGCCCCGGCCCCCGAGCACCACATGCTGCTCGAGCTACTAGGGGTGCATAGCGCCGCGCTGGTGGACGCGAGGGAACTTTGTGCTCATGTACTGAGATGCGTCACAGCAGCTGTGAATAATACGCTCCCGCCCGCACATTGGACGCATGTCGTTAGAGCCGTGGATGCTAAGGCGGCTGCGGTTCCGTTCGATCAGGTAAGGAGCATGAAATATTTCACGAAAGTGAGCACTAAGAGAGTTTTTTTTTTAGGGTCCTCCCCTACACGTTTTTTATTCTATCCCTTGTTGTGGGGTATCGTAGCTTTCAAAAACATTGTGAGTGTGTTAAAACCATTTTTGAATTCAGAGATCCGTTTGCGAAATATTAAGCTTTAAAGTGTAAATTTTTGTTAGAGTCGTGTCCCCGCCCCCCTGCCAGCATGATTATGGATTCGACTTATTACTGGTTCACAAAAGAAAAGAAGAACATTTTATTTTTGAAAATGGAACTAAATGCGGCTATCTCTTCGGTAGAATGCGTACATTGCGTTGTTGCTACAGAAGAAATAAAAAAGGCATTGGCGCGAAATCTTTAGAATTTTTTTCTAATTACGAATTGAATTGGTGACCGTAATATAATTTACAACAGTGAAAATGTAATTATCTAGTGAGAAAATCTTCACAGAGGACTGAAATTATGTTCCCGGAAAAAACATCTCGTTAAATATCCAGAATTGTACATTTAAATAAAATAAACAATTTAGTATTGTAGTATAGTATTGTATTACTGCAGACATCGAGTCTATTTTTATTCTGCAGAAAAGAGCGATCAGAGCCATATATTATCTCCGCAGGCGCGATTCTCTAAGGAAACTGTTTAAGGATATTAACATCATGACGGTACCTTGTCAATATATCTATGAAAACATCATGTACGTAAGAAAGAATTTACATCTTTTTAGCAAAAGAGGTGATAGACATAATTATAGTACAAGAAATAGGGACCTATTAGTTCAACCAGGTTTCAGACTGGCTAAAGTAGATTCATCTTTTATGGGATACTGTTTAAAATGTTACAATAAAATTCCTCCCCACATACTTCAACTGAATGAGACGAAATTCAAATCTTGTATAAAACGCACACTATGCAGGCAGGCATATTATACGTTGGGGGATTACATCGCTGATAAAAATGCTTGGCTCAATGCTGGTCCTGCTCCACAACTAATTGATTAACATTTGCAAATACTGTTGGAGCTGCTGAAGATTGTAAGACTATCTTTGCATTGTATAAACTCAATCTCCATTGTATTATATAATTGCATAGCACAGGTGTGAGTACTATGTACTAAAGAGTTACCATTTACCGGGTAGTATGTCTTGCATTGACTTGAATCTGCCCTGGCGGCTGTGAGTATGTCATGCTCACTCAAATGTTTCGCTGATGGTGGCGCGTGTGTTGGATCATTTAGCTCCCTTCAAAATGGTTGAGCTGAATGGTGCTAATCCATGCGTCATGTTCGTGAACGGGCGCCGTCAGTTGGGACTGGTCATCTCTTAGCTGCCAGGGCTTATTTTTATTTTTATTTTTTGAATTGTTCTTTGTTTTATCTTTTTATTACGGACGCTTCTAACGTGCACGTCTTTCTACATTGTACTCACATGTATAATTTCAACATGAATGATGTAACCAATATTTTGTAACAATTTTTTATTTAAAAGAGTGTCTGTGGAGTTTCTTGCCCGTTCTTCTCCATAGGTACCTACTACGCTTTGGAATGGGCAACTAGCTTCATACCTATTTCTGACTGACCGATTCCTTGACAATTCAAAAGTGCCTGTAAATGGTTTAATTGAAATAAATGCTTTGAGTTTGAGTTTGAATTGGATTATTTTATTTTCTCGCAATCGTAGTGAAAAGTAGAGTGGACCACGATCTATCAGGGTCTATCTCGGAGGTCGTTATTATTTATATTAACGACCTCCCCAAATCCATCAAATCTTCCATGGTTCATGGCTCAGGTACATATTTTAGCATAAATGCAGCATTTATAAGTCTGGTCAGCTTTAATATGGCTTTGCGCGGGAGGTGTTTTAAAATTTCTCCTGTTATGAGGTCGTAACCCGGGGATTTCTTTGAGCTAATATAAAAAAGCGTTTAGGTTTGCCCAATACTTAGAAGACACTTTTCAACCCAATGAGAGCTCCATAGACATACTTGAGAGTGAAAAGTTATCACAAAGTCAAAGAATTCGACTTGTGACTCCTAAAGAAGTTCTGAGAGAAATTCAAACCTAATAATATAAAGGAAGAAAATAATTTTATATCATTTAAGAATAGATTAAAGACTTACTTGATTAATAAAGCCTATTATAGCGTTAATGATTATTTAAATGATAAATGTTTTTTTTTTTAATAAGTAATAATAATAAAATTATATAATGAATATATAAGTTATATTGCCAAATTAATCAAAACAGCGAAATATTTGACATCTATTTGCGATGTTGCCCACTTTCAGAATAAACGCTCTTAACAATCCAATTCGAAAATTCGTTCATCCTCAGCTAGGCCACCTGCTCCGCGAGCTGGGCGTGGCCTGGTGGGCCGCCCGCACGGGCGTGTCGGGCGCGCGCCTCACGCCGCACGCCGCGCACGCGCCGCACGTCGCCGCACTGCTGCACGCGCTGCAGAGAGCCTTCGTCGGAGCGGCTACTAGGCTCAGCTATGAGCCGGAGAGAGGTGGGTTTAGAATACGTTTAACAGTTGAAGGGATATCATACAATGTTGTATTTATGTACAGTATTCTGGCGTAAATATGACGTTTCTACTGATATCCAGCTTTAAGAATTACCACACAGATATTAATGACACAGACGACGCTTTAATAAGCCGACCTTTTTAGGGTTCCGTACCAAAATGGTAAAAAGGAACCCTTATGGTGCGACTCAGTCTGTCTATCCGTCTGTCTGTCACAGCTGGATATCTCAAGAACTACTAATGCTATCAACTTGAAATTTGTAATAGTTTTAGATGGCGTTTGCCCATAGATTGAATGGAGGTCTTAAAAAATCGAAGTGGGGCTACTAGGGCATGAGGGGTATCATATGAAAGAGCGCCATTTGCACATTCACAATCATTTTTTTCTTTTTAGGCCGCATGGTTTTCGACTTTAGACGAAAAATATTAAAAAAGATCCCCCCCCCCCCCCCCCCCCTCCTTATCTCCGAAGTTTGCATAGAGAAAAATCTGAAACGATTCTAAGTGATAGAAGACTATGTAAAGATTACAGGAAAAATAAAACGATGTCTCTAAATAGCACACTTTTTCAGAAATCATCAACTTAAATTACATTAATTCTACTATCGGTCAAGAGATAGCGCTGACCTAAAACTGCAATATTCTAGTGTGCAGTGTTAAAATTCTCTGACGAATAAAGGCCTTGCCGATGAAAATTTAAAATAGTACGGAACCCTCGATGCGCGAGTCCGACTCGCTCTTGACCGGTTTTTATTAACTATACTCCATTTGAAATAAGAGAACAAACCTTTTTAGGGTTCCGTACCCAAAGGGTAGAAACGGGACCCTATTACTAAGACTTCGCTGTCTGTCCGTCCGTCTGTCTGTCACCAGGCTGTATCTCAAGAACCGCGATAGCTAGACAGTTGAAATTTTCACAAATTATGTATTTCTGTTGCCGCTATAACAACAAATACTAAAACAAAATAAAATAAATATTTAAGGGCTCCCATACAACAAACGCGATGTTTTTGCCCTTTTTTGCTAGATATCAATAATGGCAACAGGTAGGCACTTGAAATATTCACAAAATACTCAGTTGTATTTTTACTAGTGATGTGCCGGGTATCCGTATCCGTATCCGCGGATATCCGGGGGAAAAAAGATCTGTATCCGTATCCGTTACTTTTTGCCGGATCTTGAACGGATATTTTATATTAATACATTTAATTACGTAAATGAAATTTTAAAGATATTATTATGTAGCAATTAAATACTGTTAAATTTAATCCAAATAAGTAAAAAAATAAAAAAATATCGTATTTATTCCAGTAGAGAAAGTACCAGTAAATTAAGTTAAAAGGTAGTAATTAAACTATATTTGTAGTGAGATCAAACCTCTAATATTTGTGCTATGCTAATTGAAATAATTATGTGAGTTAACACATCAATTAAAACTATGTTGTTTTCAAGAACTTAAAAAAAATATACGTTATAATTAATATTGAGTAATGGTAAATTGTATTTCAAAAAGAGTAACTTGGCAGCTTTGTCCCCCAAAAGTCAGTTACGATGAGGATCATAAATAATTCCTGCTGAACCTGAAGAAAGTTGAGATCCATATCCGTATCCGTATTCGCGGATCTACGAGTAGATCCTAATGATCCGTATCCGTATCCGCGGATCACATTTTTTAACGATCCGGCACAGCACAAATTTTTACGTTAATAATAAATACTAAAATTAAAATTAAATAAATATTTAAGGGGGGCTCATACAAAAAACGCCATTTTTTGCCTATTTTTCACGAAATGAGTTTAATTTTGCTTGCAAGATTTGGTTACAGCCAGACTCCATGGTTACAGAGAAGAGGACACGAGAAACTAAAAAACCGGCCAAGTGCATGTCGGACCACGCACAATGTAAGGTTCCGTAGTTGGGATGAATTTATCCCTAAAGCAAACTTAACTTTGTAGTTGAAAAAAAAAATCTTTCATACGGAATATATGGGAGAACATGTTTTTACAACCGCAAATATAAGTTGGTCGATTATTACTCGTTAACTTGTAAAGCCTACTCAGCTGTGATAGTTTTCCTTTTAAATTTGTTATATAAGCTACTGCCGTGAATTTTTTCACATATCTAAAACCAACCATTTAGCTGGCAGGGGGCACTTGACTCTAACAAAAATGTGCATTTTAAAGCTTAATATTTCGCAAACGGATCTCTGAATTAAAAAATGGTTTTAACACACTCACAATGTTTTTAAAAGACCTTTCCAACGATACCCCACACAAAGGGACAGAAAAAACAAAACATCCCCACTTTACGTGTAGGGGAGGTACCCTAAAAAAATATTTTTCATAATTTTATTTTACCACTTTGTTGGCATGATTAATATGTATACCCATGTCAAATTACAACTTTCTAGTACTAACAGTCTTTGAGCTAGACCGCGGACAGACAGACAGGCAGACAGACAGACGGACATAACGAAACTATAAGGGTTCCTTGTTGACTACGGAACCCTAAAAAGGTTACAATATGAAATTGTGTACCTACTGTTGTTTACCTAGTCAATGGTACGGAACCCTTCGTGCGCGAGTCCGACTCGCACTTGGCCGGTTTTTTACTGTCCGTCCAACCGATTTAGATTTCTATACTGTAGGCATAAGGATGGCATTAAAAGCAAAAAAGTTTACTGCAGCAGCTACCATTTGTCACGCCACCAACGCAACAGAAGTCAAAATCGGTTGAACGGACTGTAAAAAAGGTTTATTTAAATGGCTAATCTTATTTCAAATTGAGTATAGTTGTGCCAACTGCATTTTATTTTATTGATTAGTTGTGCCCAACTGTAGTTTAGATAACCAGCTATTATTTTTAACCGACTTCCAAAAGAAGGAGGTTCTCAATTCGTCTGTATGTTTTTTTTTTTTTTTTTTTTTTTTTTGTATGTTTGTTACGCGATTACTCCGCCAATTATGAATAGAGTTTGATGATTCTTTTTTTGTTTGGTAGATCCTACTTCAGAGGTGGTCCCATATAAATTTTATAAAGTTTACTTGGGTAGTTTTTGAGTTAGCTTCAATTATACGTATTTTTTCCCCACTTAGTATATGATAACTTCCTGTCACTGTTATTTACATAGCAGGTAGTGGTATTCGAATTTGTGTGGGGTAGGTACCACAACTAAAAAGTGAAAAATAAAAACTTTTTACAAAAAAAAAAACAACCGACTTCCAAAAAAACACTACAAAGTCAAAAATAACTTAATTTCGGAAGTCGGTGGCAAAAAACGAAAATTCAAAACCAAAGACACCGACTTCCGAAATTAAGTTATTTTTGACTTTGTAGTGTTTTTTTGGAAGTCGGTTGTTTTTTTTTTTGTAAAAAGTTTTTATTTTTCACTTTTTAGTTGTGGTACCTACCCCACACAAATTCGAATACCACTACCTGCTATGTAAATAACAGTGACAGGAAGTTATCATATACTAAGTGGGGAAAAAATACGTATAATTGAAGCTAACTCAAAAACTACCCAAGTAAACTTTATAAAATTTATATGGGACCACCTCTGAAGTAGGATCTACCAAACAAAAAAAGTTTTTTATTTTAGAAATATGCTACTCTTACGATTTGTTCCTGTAGTTTGTATTACAACTTATATACATTTAAAGCAACTTTAAATTACGTATTAAACTTTTAATCAATGACTGCTTATTGACTAACAGGGAAATTACACCGGGAGGCATTATTTCAACCCTGCTCTCTGAAAGATTTGCAGATTTTTATAAAAAGTTTCTCATAATGTTTTATTATTTCAACATGAACGGTGTAAATAATATTTTGATTCAAAATGAGTGTCCATGGAGTTTCCTGACCGTTCTTCTCAATAGGAACCTACTACACTTTTGAATTGGCAACTTCACCTTTTTGACTGACCAACTCCGTGACAGTTCAAAAGTGCCTGTAATTGGTTTAATTTAAATAAATGCTTGGAGTTAGTGTTTGTCCTCAGTGGCGTGGTTCGCGTGGAGTGCGCTACAAGAGTCGTGGGGCGCCTGGGTGTGTCCGCAGCCGGCCGCGCCGCCGCTGCTGGCGTGCGCGGCCGAGGGCGAGGCCTACACGCCCATGCTGAGGCACTTCGTCGGTAATGTGCGGCAGATCATGCTTGATTGTCCTGGTAAGTTTTACTCATAGACATTCTCCCCAGTATACCACATAAAAAGGTAAATTGCAGATCCCAACAGTAACATCAAGATTTGAGAGCGAATTTTAACTTGATCATAAGGCTTTGACAGGGTTGTAGACAAAGTCTTCGTAAGTCACCACCAAAATAAGATAATAGTCAAAGTGTATGCAAACTCTTTTCGTGACTGTTAGCCAGTCCTAGAAAAGTTCAACCAAATTAAAACATCTTAATTATCTTTTCACAGGTTCAGAAGTCCACCTCCTCCAACAGATATTCGAATGGTCCGTTCAAACATACATCAACGTGCAGGGTTCAAATGCACCCAGTGCCCCGGGTGCAAGTTCACAGGAGAGTCGAGTGCAGGCTTCCGCGTTACTCGCAGAACTAGCTAAGTTACCGTGGACGGAACACCAGTGGTTCTATGGGAAGTGTTTACAGCAGGCTTTACAGGTTAGTAGATAATGTATATTGTCAGTTTTAAAGCATTTTTAATTTTTTTCTCTCTCTCTCTCTCCTCTCCTTCCACCTTTCGCGAGCCCGCGCGTCGTCCTTCCAGTTTTGACGGAACCTATCCGGCTCGTCCCGCCATCTCCTACATGGACTGCCGCGACCCCGCCTGACTGTCATTTAGAATTCGAGGTTAAAAACGAACTGACCCTTATAACTTTTTAGTTTAGCCTGTCTGGATGAAAAACTGTTGTAGTGTATTTGTTTTTCCATTTTTGCCGTTAACAGTAAAATTGACGGTATTGATGTCCACGTATTCAAGTACTACAAACTGACTTTGCGGGCGATCGAGACGGACTGCAATGGTCTCGATCGTCCTTACTTGAGTATGGTCAAACGATGAATCGAAATCTCTGATTCTGGACTAAGGGACAGCTTGAGAATGTTTTTTTTTTCTGTTTTCCGTGTAGATGTCGGCCAGCACTGACCGAGAGTTAACCTCGTGGTGTTGTTCCACATGGCGCAGCACGCTGTCAGTGACGCTACTGCGGGACTGTGACGCGGCACAGCTGGCGCCGCGCCTCGCCTCGCTACTGTACCTGTTCACTGGCACACACCTGCCGCACTCACACCTGGTAATTAACAAAAGCCTAGTAAACGATAGCCATGACGAAAAATACACTAATTTGGTGTCCGTCATCTTGGATTTTGAATTTGAAACCAAATTTTCGCCATCAGCATCCCTGAAAATGACACCCATGTTGAAAAATACTATTTTGATACTAACCGTCGTTAAATCAAGCGAAAAAGCTCGCGAAGATCAACTGCAAGGAGAAACTTGGCTTTCTTCTCGATTTTCATTTAAGTTTCTCTATTTTCAGATATTAGACGAGGCCTGCAAGTTACCGTGGTATCGCCTTCCGGAGGTCGCGTTGGATGAAGCTCTGGATAGATTCTTCATGCTGCACCACAACCCTGCTCTTCCTTACCACGACCTGCCACAGTTCAGGTATATTATATACACATTTGTTTCGCAGTGTTGTTTGTTGTACAAACTTCTATTGTAATTATAATTTACTATAAAGTGCGCAATTTTACCCTTAACGCATTTTGAAATGATTATGTAGATGAAATCATGCTATTTTTTAAATCTTTCATTCTGAATCTCTCACTTTCGATAAAACTTTTAATGTGTACTTAAAACGGCGTACAGACAGCATCGGTTGCAATGGAATTTGAACTTAGTCTTGTAACGCATTGAGTTTGTGTTCCCAAAACTTGATAATTATCTGATATTCTGAATTCAAATGTACATAATAATTTTGCTCCACAGGCTTATCCTCATAGCATGCGGGCTATCCGTCGTGGACGCTACAACAGTCCAGGCGGGCGGCGCGCACTGTGCACGTGCGCGCGGCGTGTCGCAGTGGGTGCGCGGCGCGTGCGCGCCCGCGCTGGCCGCGCACGTGCCCGCGCACTCCACGCGCGTGCTGACTACTGTCGCCGAGCTAGGTGTGTTATGTGTGTGACCCTAGGACAACAGTATGTGAGGGCATCCCCTTCGAATCTAAACGATCCGTATCTAAGTGAACAAATTCCCGACATATTACGTCTTCCGTTCACAATTATCACTACACTACTTCAGATATTATGCGAATCAAGAGTATATCATATCCAACTAGATTGTGTTAGAAGAACAAAAATATTTTTTCACCAGTAACGAACCATATTCATGAACCTTTTTATTGTTTCTAGCGCCATATTTGGAAGAGACAGGGGGTGAAATAGAAGAATTACTCAGTCGTGCTGTTGTTATAATGTGTATGGAGCCGGCTGGTTCTGCGGCGTTACCGGTAAGCACTATACTTCTCCTCACTTATAAACTAAATCCGTTCTTATTCTAGCTATCGAAAATAAGATAATGTCGTCGCTTATAACGTTTTTATCCATTGAACAAGTTGAAATACAATACTACCTATTCTATTTTGAACAAAATCTAGGGAACAAGGGTGTTCATAGTAATTGTTTTAATTTTAACACTGCTATTCTGACATGTATTTCATAACAATAGAAGCGTAATTTAATAAAGATTTTAATTGTTTTATTAAATAAAAGGTTTGTTAGTGAACAAATAAAAAGGTTTTATTAAAATCTAAAATGGTAGTGTAAACAAATAACTTTTTTGTAGATTCAAAAAACGCTCAAATAACATTGAATTAAAAACAACATTCCCAGTAACATTCAAGGCACGAACAACGGTTCTACATCAGCGTAACATGCTGAGTATCAGGTTGTCTATTGCCTCCTGTGGAATATCGCTCTATATTCTGGATATGTGAGCAAAAACTTTTCTTCCGTGTTCAAATTTTGGGGACTTGGACGCTAAGATAAACACCCCTCCGTCGTGTGAACGTATAAAATGAACGCTCTAAACATTCAAACGACAAGGAATGTGTGCAATTAATAAATGGCATTCATAATATGCAATATGTAATCGACATCATGCAATTGCATCAATGTTTTCGTTGTTAATTTGCCATACAAAATAATGTTGAAAACCGTTTCTTCTCTCAGGTATGGGTCACCTGGGTGACCAAAAGTCCACCACGGTTGATTCGCGCATGCGTGTCTGCAGTGGCGACACTAACTGCATTCGAGTACTTCGCTACGCTTGCTGACGCGGCTGTGCGGGCGCTATTGCTATGCAACGGTGAGTTAATACATAACTATCCAAGGTGAGTTTTTACACCGAGCTCACTATAGCAGTGGGTCTGTTGGTAAAGATAGGAAAATCATGTAATATTATAAAAACGACAATTTTTTTTTTTTAATTAGCAACCCTTACAGTAGTCGTATATGATATGCAACATCTGACATCACACCTAGATAATAAGCAATATTAAGGTAATAAACAACATTAAAGGGGCGGGGCCTCGAGTTCCTGTTATACACTTCCGTCCCTTTTCATGAAATCACTCCCACAGATTGCAGGTCAGGGTATAAATATGTTCTGTGATTGCAGGAAAGCGAGAGGAAAGATGTTATACATAGGGACACGAAAAAAGTATCGATACTTTGTGGTATCGAGTACATTTCCATTCGATACCGATACTTTTGTACTCGATACTTTGCATTCGATACTTTTACTCAATGAGTACTTTTTGGCAGGTATCGGATCGAATAAGAAATTAAGTTTTAAATAGGTAATCTTAGAAATTACCCATTTAAAACTTGCGACCTTACGGCTTATGTTTATGGTTATGGCAACGCCATCTAGTTCACTCGTTCTGAACCTTTTAAAACATTAAATCGATCTTTGCTCGACACCGTTCCCTCCGTTCACAGTTAAATTCCTAACCTTTCCTTCATTCATTTACTACACTAATCAATCACTCACTCGTTCATCGTTATCGTTTGTTATTTCATGTCCTGCCCTACTGAAGTTAAAATGACGTTATTTACTGACTGATATTGACCTATGCTCTATGCGCATTAGGCCCTAAGAAAAGTACTCGATACCTTGAAGTATCGATACTTTTGTTTCGATACTTTTATGAGTACGATATTTTTTTTCGATACTTCTCATGAGCACAGTATCGATACTTTCTATTCGATACCGTGTCCCTAGTTATACATTCGATTTTGCTTCCGATTCCAACTTGAATCTGATTTCCTCCTGTCTCGCTTCCACCCACAGAGCCACACGGCTGGCGTGAGATCACACGGCGCTGGTCAGCGTGCCCGTGGCGCGAGGCGCACTGCCTGGCACAGCGCGCACGCTTGCACGCGGCGTACGCGTGCGCGCTAACACACGCGCATGCAATGACAGCAACGCGCGCCACTCTATCCGCGATGCTATCCGCCTATATACATTTGTAAGTGGAATGGACTGGTTTATATAATTAAGTGATGAAGAATAATAAATATATGCGGGTGAAAATAGTCAGATAACTCTACAAGGTCAAGTTAAATTACCTAGCGAAACTGCAGGGTATCTATATCTATCCACGATATCTATCTGTACACGATAAAGCTCAACACACACAAAGCGGGCGCGGGTCGGGACGGGAGTATGGCGGGCTTGTATGTGTGTACTTATCGTCTGGAAAAAAATAGCATATAATAGGTGAAAGGAGTAGAAGCTTTTGGCGTAGAATTTCGTTTTTTTTTTATGGTTCAGTACCTCAAAAGGAAAAAACGGACCCTTAAAGGATCACTCGTGTGACTGTCTGTCCGTCTGTTGCAGCCAATGGACCGACTAAATTGAAATTTGGTACACATGTGTATTTCTGTGACCCAAACACGGACGTGTAATGTAAATAAATGGATTTTGAATATGGGGGGCAAATTAGAAAATAAAAAATAATAGTTTTGCAAACCGTACCGTGTGACATATCAAATGAAAGGGCTTGTTGCGAGGATCTCAATTTTTTATAATTTTAAAATAAATAATTTTAAAGATATTTAAGAAAATAGATGACTCTGAACACCAGATCTTAAAATTTATATTAGAGCTCGCGCCACCACTCAAGTCCGATAGACGTGGCGCTAGTGAGTGTTTATGTCATTGCATCAAATTGAATTTTAAAAATGTAGTTTCACAACTTTTCCGCTGGAGTTCAGTGGTGGCGCGGACTCTATATCATTAAACAATAGACAATTTCGAGCGGCCATTGTTGTTTACATCTTTGGCAAATTTGAAAACCTGCACTGTGGGAACAGTCGGCATGTTTTCGCGAAATGTTCTACAATAGTAAACGTGATCATGAAAATAGCGTTTACCTTTTCTAGCGTCGACAACGAACCAATCATAGCAGTGTGGATATGCTACGCCTGCCGCACGGCTGCCTCGCACAGCGAGCAGGCGGGCGAGGCGGGCGAGGCGGGCGGGGCGGGCGGGGCGGACGAGGCGCGCGAGTGCGGCGCGGCGGCGCGCGCGCTGCTGGCGCGCTGGGCGGAGCAGCCGCGACGCTCTATACTGAAGGTCGTTACCATGCACGCGGATACTGATAAACCTACTGCACTGTGAGTATATTTTATTGTTTGTGTTACTTAGAAAAAAATACTGGAATTCAGCTGAATCTGGCTAGACTGGAAGCCGACCCCAACATAGCAAGTGATGATGATGATTACTTAGATTAAGAGTATTTGTAGTTGATCTGAAGAGGCAGCGGTGCGGACGCAAATTGAAAGGTAAGTCATTAATTTCTGGAGTTTCTGAGCCAATTATAGTTAAACTAGCTGCGCCCCACGGTTTCCCCTGCATAAGTCTCGATCCTGTGTGAATATCTAGAAAAAAAGTATGTCCTAACCCAGGTCACAGCCAATATAATACTACGTCCCAATCGTAGCCCCCGGCAACAGGGCAACCGAAGGAACACGGGTGGGTTTTTAATTTCCCACCCAAAAAAAAAAAAAAATCATGGTCTACCCATGTGCTAAATTTCATCTTAATCCGTTCAGTCGTTTTAGCATGCAAGCGTAACAAATAAACAAACTTACTTTCGCATTTATAATATTATAAGTTAGGATTGCCTCGTTTGCTACTATACTCCATTTGAAATAAGATTAGACATTTAACTAAACCTTTTTTACAGTCCGTTCAACCGATTTTAACTTCTATTGCGTAAGTGATACGACAAATGGCAGCTGCAGTAAACAGTAACCACTTTTTTGCTTTTAATGCCATCCTTATGCCTACGGTATAGAAGTCAGAATCGGTTGAACGGACTGTAAAAAGGTTTGTTTTAATGTCTAATCTTACTTCAAATGGAGTATAGTAAGTGTGCCAACATATTTTTTTTTCACTTTTCCAACGTATTTATTTGAAATCTGTTCCTGTTCAATTTTTACTATTGACCTACCCTACATCTTATTTATTTTGGGATAGTACAATATGCATACGCCCAGTTTTTGGAACGAAAATGAACATAAAAATTAGCTAAAGAATTCTTTAGCTAATTATTGCATGAGTTATCAACAGCCAATAGTATCACTTGACTTGCGTTTAATTTTGCCGTGTCCATAGTTTTCTGACTGATTTGAAAATATAGTTTTGAAAGATCTGGTTTCTTTCGTGATCTTTTTTGACACCACTCGGTAACAGCAATGAAAACCTTATACAATGAATTCACTTGTAAACTTTATTTTTTCCAGTCACCGCCTCCTGTGCCGCTACGCTCAATGCGTCCTCTCCCCCGACGACAACAAACGTCGCGCGTACGAGACCGCCTGCAGTAGCACGCTGGGCGCCAACAATGACGTCAGCAGCTGGGCAATGAGCCCACAGCTGGACAAACTCGTCCGACTAGCTATCAGACTGTGGCCAAAGCATGAGAAGTACTTCCAGTATGAGGTGGAGGTAGCGCCTAGTGTTAATGTTGTGAGTGTTTGAGATTTTTTAATAAAGTAGATAAGAATATTCAATTTTAATATTAGTTACATAATGCCGGTTTTAGTCTGCATTCTCGAACTGAAGTTATATCACTAGTCTCCCCTCATAGTCTTGCATTGGAAAGTGTTGACCTGAAAAAACGCCAATCTGAACTCAAAAAGAAAATTGAAAGTTTGAAAGCTAGAAAGAAGTTAAAGAGCAATTAAATTCGTTTTTTTTCCTGTGAATTATTCGTATAGAAATACAAAAGTATTATTTCGCTGTTATAGGACTTGCCAAATTATTTAGAATAAAATATTTTTATAACTATGTAGATTGATATTTTTAGGCGCAGTTTTAGCCCATATTACAAGCGTTTGACTGACAACTACTCATTAATTTTTATAACATTAATTTGTTTATTATTTGCGTAGGAGACTGTTATTAAAAACGTTAGTCATTTAGAATCTTAGTAGTTATAATAGTAACCATTCCTAATTAAATTGACGATTGAATAGCTTAGTAATGGCAATCATACCCGATTTAACAAAAAAAAAAATCATTTTGAATGGCGCTGAAATAGGCATGTTCAATATAGAATGGTACAACTTTTACCGCACGATTGAATTTGGTTACCTCATCCAAGTTGAAAGACATCAATGAGCCGTGTAATATTGCCATAAGGACGCGAATTCGATTGTCAGTTAGTTACCCAGATATGGAATGAAATAGATTTTGTATTCAATTGAATTGTAGTATTAGGTTTTCAACGTAATTAAATGTACAGAACTTTTGAATCGTACGAACCTAAAGCCCCATTTACACGATGCAAGTTTCTTGCTTGTGGCATACAACAAAATTAAAGCAATAAGTGACTTGCAACGTCTAAAGACTGTTTAGACGGGGCGACTTTTATTGTTGCTTCAACTTATGGTATGCCAAAAGCTCAGACCAAATAAAAAGCTGCGAACAATGCAGTGAAGCATGCCAAAACTACGCCTCCGGTCTGTGCATACACGCTCACACGCACAGATTTACAATCAAACTACACCTCACTAAGTGCACACATGTTTAGGAAACCGGCCTCACGTCACTGTTGATAGCGCTATGTCTTGGTTTTTTATTTGGTCCGAGGCCACAAGCAATTAAATCGCAACGTGTAAATCAGGCTTAAGTCTTTTATATATTACGAGGTGTATCCTATTATGTTATGTCTTAACTAGTCTATAATTATGACAAAATTATGTTTAAACACCAAAAATAAATGTATTCGATTAGTTATTTTTGTACCTTTTTATATTAAAATTCGTGAAATTGGAATGGAATTGTATTATTAGAGCTTAGTATTAAGTATGCTTTGCAGCTGGCCAGAAACGTAACGATCTCTTACTTCCTTGACCAATTTTGACTCTTAGTAAATTGTAACTTCCCTACGGTTGAAACTGTCACATTGGTCTTAAAGCAAAATTAGACATTGACGTATCATGATTATTTATTATATTTTTAATAATTTAAAAATAAATTTTATAAAATTCAAAAACTATAAATTTAATTTAAATATTGATTTTTTCGTACCAAAATATTTATATTTTTGATAGATAGAAACCAACCTGGCTTAAATTACACCAGTTTTGAATTCGACAAGTGGCATTCCACCTAAGGGTGATAAAAAATACGAAGACTATACGGCTGTGACATGTATCGTATAATTTGTCGAATCTCGAACGAAGGATCATTAATTTATTATCATCTAAGACACGAAGGGATCCGATACATATTGATTATACATGCCTTGTCGCGGTATTGCCATGGTATGGTATGTGAAAATTAATTCGCAGTGCAGTTTGCTGTGAAAATAATAATTTATGTAAGGTGCTGGTAGTAAATATAAACATATCATACACACAGGTTTTTAGGGGCTAGTTCCAAAACGTTTCGGTTAACAAAATAATACATATACTTACCTACAAGACGAAAGTTCGATCATACTGAGCACGCGCCCCTGCACATAAATGTCTATACAAACGCATAGAAATGTTTGTGGAGAGGCGTGCAGTTTTAAATTAGACGATCTCTACCAACTATTGATAATTCTAAAAAGTATCAGTAAATGGAAAAACTGCCCCTAAGTTTTCATATTTCAAATAAAATGGAAAATAAATATTGTCACCGAATAAACATAGTAATGTTATTAGGTATAATAATAATTTGGGCACCAACAGCTTATGAAGAATTTGTTGCTCTAATAAAACCATGTTACTTTACCTTAAAAAATAAATATAATTTCAATGAAACAGTTGTTTTACTCTACCTAAAATTATCAATAATGTAGTTTGAATTAAACTTACTTTAACATACTTACATTCTATATTAAACAATAAATAGCTCCGTCCATGAATTTACAATAAATAATTATAATAGTTGTATAAATACCTAATTAGTTCTAATTCTAAAGACAAGCGAGGTTAAAACATTTTCGCAAAACCTGTATGAATAATAATTTTTGTCTATAAGATCAATATCCATCCACTGTCAGCTCTTATCAGCTGTAGACATTGATAAGTAGATTATTTCGCGAGGTTTACCGAGATACTAACAGGTATGGTGAATTCATATAATATGTAAATCCATAGGGCCATGAGACAAAGGATTTCTGAAGACGATACTTCGTCATCTCTACGAGACCTGATTAAATAACTCATTAATAATTAAAATACTGTTTTTAGGTTTCTGGAACTACCGTAAAGTAATTGGAAAAAAAACCGGCCAAGTGCATGTCGGACCACGCACAATGTAGGGTTCCGTAGTTGGGATAAATTAATCCCAAGAACAAACTTAACTTTGTAGTTGAAAAAAAAACCTTTCATACAGAATGTATGGGAGAACATGTTTTTACAACCGCAAATCTAAGTTGGTCGATTATTATTCGTTAACTGGTAAAGCCTACTCAGCTGTGATAGTTTTCCTTTTAAATTCGTTATATAAGCTACTGCCGTGAACTTTTTCACATATCTAAAACCAACCATTTAGCTGGCAGGGGGGGGGGACACTTGACTCTAACAAAAATTTGCACTTTAACGCTTAATATTTCGCAAACAAATCTCTGAATTAAAAAATGGTTTTAACACACTCACAATGTTTTTGAAAGACCTTTCCAACGATACTCCACACCAAGGAAGAAAAAAAAAACATCCCCACTTTACGTGTAGGGGAGGTACCCTAAAAAAATATTTTTCATAATTTTATTTTACCACTTTGTCGGCATGATTAATATGTATACCCATGCCAAATTATAACTTTCTAGTACTAACAGTCTTGGAGCTAGACCGCGGACAGACAGACAGACAGACGGACATGACGAATCTATAAGGGTTCCTTGTTTACTACGGAACCCTAAAAAACACCGTACATAAATGATTTAAAATAGCAATCGAAAGGTTATTACAAGGCTAATTAAAGCTTGAAATCAGTTTGTTTTATAGTAATTAAGAATCTATGAATAGCATTCGAATGCAAGTTTTCCACCTCAATTCACCAAACACGATCACCGCCAACTCTTTACTGTGGATCTCATAATGAAGGGAAACCAATGTTTTATACGGTGGCATCTCTAAATAGTATGAAAACAAATTCATGTATTTGCTTACATCTAAATTACTTAATGCATTCTGTAGCGGTTTCCACGAGGAATGTCTAGTGGTTTAAAACTTCAAATTATACCCGTTCAAAACCGGGTCAGGTCCCATCTTACTGTAGTCATAATATCACCACACTAAAGTTTTAGGATTACTAAAACCTCTTCCCATGATAATGTATAACAAGTCCGAGAACAGCTGACGCCGTCGCGATCCCACTAGCTTGTGGGACACTGAGCTTGCTCCCCCACAGCCAGCCAGGCGGTAGCCAGCTGACCGCATGGAGCGTGTCCAGCAGGAACTTGGTGGTGGTCAGCGAAGCCTGGGTGAAGCGGGCTGAGGCGCATTTCGTGCGCTCGGGAGATTTCAGGGCTTCAGAGGTAGTGTTGAGGGCGCGGATTGATCTGGTGGTACAGAAGAGTTGTAATGGTAAATATAGTGGACTGTATTTTTTGCTGATTAAATGAAAGAAAGAAAGAAAAAACGTTTATTTGCGGTAAACATGACGCAGAAAAAATTGTTTGAAATACAAAAATGAGATAAGGTTGGGGGAAGCATGCGTCACATCCACGCAAATCGGCTATCGCTCAGCATTATGCTACGACCCTATGCAAGACAGAGCCCCAGCGCTGGTTTTGCAGCAAACAAATATTAAGACGCTGTACCAGTACAGCGTACTTAAATCACTAAGTCGCTGGCACAACTAATAAGAAAAGAACGTCAACTATTTAAAAACAATAATTCATTCACCGACAGAAAAACTACAGCCTAAACCACTAGAAGCATGAAATTTTGCACAATAGTCCCGGGATTATACACCGTGAAATTTGAATCACAATTTTGCTGGAACAAACGTTGTTCAGACCATGGTCTACTACGATTTTACAGCATCAAAAAAAAAAACATAATTGGTTTTTGAAAAAACACAAAAAAGGCAAAGTTTAAAATGTCAAGATTATTGTTACTCCCTACAACACAGACACCACGCACGGGACACAGCATTGTTTACAGGGAAATGTACCTCCATAAACGAAATTTAGTAAGCAGTAGATAATCTTGACATTTTAAACTTTGTCTTTTTGTGTTTTTTCAAAAACCAATTTTTTTTATTTTTATTGGATGCTGTAGAATGGCGGTAGACCATGGTCTGAATAACGTTTGTTCTAGCAAAACTGTGATTCAAATTCAAAAGTGAGCACTAAGTTTATGAAAAATGCATCCCGTAAAGGTTTTTAAATAGGGGATGAAAGCTTGTCTGTCATTTTCACCGATGGGGAATCCCATCAGGCCCACGGCTTGTAAAGCTAATAAAAAAGGTAAAAATGTCGGTCGGTTATCCTGATCCTTGTTTATTAAGATTCGCAACACTTACTTATCTCTCTATCTGTCGAGTGTGCTTATGACTAGATATTGTACTATCTGATTTTCGTGTATTTGATTAAGAGGCTGTATACGAAATTTTGCCGATTTTGCTGATCTACTTGATTTTACAGTTATAACCCTCCTTTTTTGGCTTCGCCGCAGTCTTAATGCACAACATGAAAGATCATTTCAATTATGATCTAATGAATGATAGCTGTTCCATACATTTTGACCGCGTAGATATTGCACTTTTCTATGAAACAGCAGATTTTTTTAACTACCGACGAAATATTTCAACGCAGGAGTTTCAGAATCATGTACTGAATCCATGGTAACAGTTTTCCCGTCGATGTCCCTACCACCCTGTAAAGCTATGTTAGAAATAAGGACAAAACCACGAAGGAGAAAACAGTCAATAATACAAGCATACGATAGCAGCGAAATACTTTATTTAGGTATAGTAATAAGTAAGTACTCAGAAAAAGAAAGTAAATACATAACCAAAACCATAGTACCTATACACCGTGAAATTTGAATCACAGTTTTGCTAGAACAAACGTTGTTCAGACCATGGTCTACTACCATACTACAGCATCCAATAAAAAAAAACATAATTGGTTTTTGAAAAAACACAAAAATAACAAAGTTTAAAATGTCAAGATTATCGTTACTCCCTACAACACAGACACCACGCATGGGACACAGCATTGTTTACAGGGAAATGTACCTCCATAAACGAAATTTAGTAAGCAGTAGATAATCTTGACATTTTAAACTTTGTCTTTTTGTGTTTTTTCAAAAACCAATTTATGTTTTTTTTTTATTGGATGCTGTATAATGGTAGTAGACCATGGTCTGAATAATGTTTGTTCTAGCAAAACTGTGATTCAAATTTCACGGTGTATAGACATTCACATTGGCATAGAGTGCCAATTTCTCTTCAATACAACACTTAAATGTGGGTGTACTAATAGGAACACCTCTGTTCAACCCTTCGGGGAAATAAGGCGTTATATTATGTTAAGTACAACACTTAATTTATGATTCTCATGATAAAGGGCTTATATAAATAAATTAATGACAATTTCGCTTGCCTACAATAAAAACATAGTTCGCTTTTTAACGATGATTAGTGATTGTGCTTATAGTATTCGCTTGGTAAAAAAATCCTAGCTAACGAACTTAATTATTATTAGACAAAATCGAACATAAACAGCTAGTATTCTATACCTACCAATAATTACACGAGGTACTTAATAATAATCCTAATACCCGTTATATCCACTGCAGGAACTATTATAAACAAGAAACAATCACCAAACTGACCCATAGAGTATTACATCCAGAAGCCTAATTGCCAAATTCAGACTATTACATCCAGAAGCCTAATTGCGTAACACGATCAATCACAATCTGTTTTATTTTGACAGTTCAACAAAATTCATTGATTGTTGGACAGATACAATTTTCGGACATATTATGAAGCAACGGATTAGCAATATTCTTCAAAATGATTCAGATCACGATTGATCGTGTGTTACGTAATTGAGTGCAGATTACCCCTCAATTAATACCTTCACCGTAAAATCCAACATTAACTTAAAAACAAAAGAAGTAACACATTATGTAGAATAGAAAATAATAGTCTAAAAGAAGGAACATAGTCTAAGGGCACACCAAAGCAAGGGCATGACTGTGGTAAAATTTTATTGTAACATCTTGCATGCCATGTGTGTGTATGTATACTCATGTTTTGGACAAATCAATTATCTTTATCTTTATCTTTAAGGGCCCATTCACAAGTACCACAACCACACCACACCGCACAGACAAAATGTGGTCGAGCTGTGGTTACATGTGAATTTAAATATTAATTTTCATCCAAATTAGCGCCCAACCACGTGTTGTGGTTGTGGCACGTGTGAAACAAGCCTTATACTCAAGGGTATTAATCTGGCAGACTATGTTACTTCTTTTGCAACATCACTCTCGCTCTAACAAACCTGATGAAGCCGACAAATGCTGACAGTGACCAGAACAGCTTGTGCGCCGTTCTGATTTTGAACTCGGTCTCATTGGATACTTGTAGCATGCCAGTGTCGATGAGCCACGACAGCTTCTCAGCTTGAAGGTAGGCGAGGGTGAATGTACTACCAGCCACTCCCAGTGAACCCCAAAATGGGCCATCCTGGAAGAAGAGTAATTTTTATAAAAATAAAATGCATGATTCCAGCACACCCGTATACTTGGGCTGCGTTCACATATGCGCGATATTTGTCAGCGCGAAAGCGCGCGCGCGTCGCGTACGAGTCGCTCCCCTCAGAAACTTTGAAGTTTAATAGTTAGTCCCTTGTCTTAACGTAAATTTTTTATCGATGTAAAGTACACGCGCACGCTCAGAGCCCGAATAGCTATAGCGTAGTACACGCGTCGCAATCGCACAGCGCCCGCGCCGCCTCCACTTTTCCGGGACGTCGATAAATGCAATTTGAGATCTATTGACGTGTCATAAGACTCAAATTATATACAACAAATTTCAAAGCGAGTTAGACGCGGGTGCTGACGCGCGTGGCGTGCGCTTAGCGAGCGCGTGTCGTCTGAACAGGCCCTTGGGTAATAGCATTGATATGACATAACATAACACATAACTTCACTCCTGTATTCCCCGAGGTTAGACAGAGGTGTATCTATGGTAGGTACACCCACGATACCACGACGTGCATTGATGTATGCATCAATATCTTGGCTTAAAACAAATTATTACTGTTGGAATACGTAATAAGAGTGTAAGATTTACGTTATCCTCTTAAATAACTAAAATATTTCGAGAATAAGTGCATTAAAAACTCATATCGCATAGGTTGATACCTATAGAAACATGTATATTCAATCTCTATACAAAAGAAGATAGGCACAAACACTCAATTACCTACATCAATCTTCGAAACTCAGTTGAGAATGCTGCAACTACTTATGTTTTTCTTACCGCTAGATATCAGTAGTAGATATAAAGGTCAGATTAAATTCAAACGGCATCTGTTAAGACTGAGTGAGAGGACAATTCCAACATAAGGCACAAAGGGTTCCTCAGTATCCAGATTGGGATTCTCTATCTATCAGATAAAAGAAAAAATTAAACAGAATTTGTATGAAAGTATCAACCAGATACGTAAAACGAGTCTTATGTAAAGGTCACAAAAACAGGTCATAAGCTAAGAAAAAGATAAACCAATTCACTTGTTTTCCAAGTCCGTATGCTAGCGCAGTCTTCAGCGCCACAGCATCATCGAGAAGGCGTAAGGAAGCGCGCGCGGCGGCGAGGCGAGCGCTCGCGGTCAGCAGGTCCTTGCGCTGTGTCGTGGAGCCCCATAGCTTGAGCGCGTAGCATGCCAGGTTCACCACCTGGTTTATGTGAGAATATGACAAATCATATATTTATTTCTATAAGTAGGTTTGTACAAACACTTTTACAGGTCAAATTATTTAGTTAAAAATCTGACTACCTACTCTGAGAAGACATACCGAAACAAACTCGGAGGTCACAGTTTCTTAAGACCTGCGCAGACGAGGGATTTTTGTCCGCGGACTTTTTATCCGCTAAAAATAAATCGCTTACAACTGTATCGAGTAACGCAAACGAGGGATTAAAAGTACCGCGTACAAAAAGTCCCCCGAATAACCGAGGACATGCAGAGAGCGGACCGGACAAAAGTACGGGGGAGTCCCCGAAAAAAATAGAACTCGTGTGACTAGGCGAAGCAACGCACATGGCGGACTTTAGTCCGCGTTGTGCGCTCGAGAGTGACTACTGTCTCTACATTTCCGGGCAACAAATGATCGCACACCGTGTGCGTTGAGTTCGCGGTAAATCCGCGGCGGACTTCTTATTCGCGGACCGTACTTTTTTCTCCACCGCGGCGGAGAAAATTCCGTCGTCTGCGCAGGCCTTCGATCACGATCGATACCAACGCGCAGGCCTTTAAAGTCCAGACAAAATCTTGGTCAGATCATGTGAGGAACATGCAGATTAGCGTCTGACATGGCAAGATCGTTGGTGGAAAGAGCTACACAGATTCTTCAAAACTTTCAATTGTTACTACATCTACCTATACCTACAGTGATTTTAATCAACACTTATATCTCGCTTCTTATTATATAAGAGGAAAACTAAATATCTCAAACAAATACATGCTTGCTTTTTATGGAGTTGGTGACAAACTAAACACACACATACAAAAAAACATACACTACCTATCAATTTATTATTTAATAACTAAACAGATAAGATCAATCATCTGAGGTGCATTTAATCAACTAATTGATTGTCTACAATTTACAAACTACATTAAATATTTGGATCTATTATAAAATCATAGTTCTACGTTTAATTCTCTGAAAATCTAGGCAGTTGATTCACAAAGGAATTTAAGAAGAAGAAAACTCTACAGGCTGTAGATTTAGTCACCTGCTACTTATAGGGGGTGATCCTACCAGTCATACTGAACAACTTTTCATGTAAAACCCATAACCGAGTCGGGAAAAAAGGTTGTGGTGCGAATGACACCACTAATTAACAACCTATATTGTAAGAAGCTTTTGAATGTGCCTTCGCCCGTATGGGGGTCAGAAATTATACCACGGGAAAGTACTATCGGGATAATAAAAGGTGACACATGGATAGACCATGACCTGGGTTAGGACTCCTAGCCCAGACCCGTGTCAAATTTCATCCAAATCTGTTCAGCCGTGTAAAGTTAAGACAAACAGACAGACAGAGTAACTTTCGCATTTTTAATATTAGCAAAGATTGTAAAAAAATATAAACTTACCTTATCCCTATTAGTGTGTGCCTGCAGCAGATCACACAGCTCGTTCACAGCCGCCATGATGCGTCCGTGTTTACGTCCACAATGGTCCGTGCCTACGTCCGCGGGACGTAGCACCGATTACCGCCGATAAGATACTAACATAACGCCGATACTCTCAATCTTTTAGCACATTACTACCGAATGTTATGTAATCAATTTGATAGTAACAATCTCATCTTATCGGTACCATGTGAAGTTGACATTTGTAATCTTTATGAATTAGATAGATCTCGCGGTTTGTACTGAACTGAGCAGTCAGCAGGTATCTCCGATTTTTAGGGTTCCGTAGTAAACAAGGAACCCTTATAGTTTCGTCATGTCCGTCTGTCTGTCTGTCTGTCTGTTCACGGTCTAGCTCCGAGACCCTTAGTACTAGAAAGCTGTAATTTGGCATAGGTATACATATTAATTACGCCGACAAAGTGGTAAAACAAAATTATGAAAAACATTTTTTTTTAGGGTACCTCTCCTACACGTAAAGGGGTGATGTTTTTTTTTTTTAAACTCATATTGTGGGGTATCATTGGAAAGGTCCTTCAAAAACATTGTGAGTTTGTGAAAACCATTTTTGGATTCAGGGATCCGTTTGCGAAACATTAAGCTTTAAAGTGCTAATTTTTGTTAAAGTCAAGTATGTCCCCCCCCCTCGGCGGCGGTGATCTCTCGCGTCCGGCCCTGATTCGGGCCATGCTACGGAGCGAGAGGAAATGGGAGGCCGTCACCTCTTTCTGCGAAGCAGTAATGCTCGCGAAGGAGGAGACGGAGCGCGTGAGGGAGAGGCAAATTTCGCGCCCTCGCGCCCCTAACCGCCGCAGGAGGAGACGCCCTGGGCGTCGGGAATCACAAGAAGATTTCCGGCCACCGTAGGCGCGGGCTTGCGGACGGTGAGCAATGGGTAGCTCGTCGTCCGGTAAGGACCAAGCCCGGGTCGACGGCGCGTTGTGTTCCACGCGCGCCTCAAAGAGATGTCAGCAGAATTGACGGGGTCCGCTAGGGCCAATGCCTGCCGGGGGTTCGAAGAAAACCGATAGGGAAATCTTGGCCCCCGGCAACATGGCATAGGAAGGAACACGGGTGGGTTTTAGTCAGTAAGAGTCTGACACGCCCTCCCGCTCCACCCAGAGCGGGAGAAGTTATTTGATAATTTCCCACCAAAAAAAAAAAAAAAAAAAAGTATGTCCCCCCCTGCCAGCTAAATGGTTGGTTTTGGGTGTGTGAAAAAAATCACAGCAGTATTTTATTTAACGAAATTAAAAGGAAAACTATCACAGCTAAGTTGGCTCTACAAGTTAACGAGTAATAATCGACCAACTTAACTTTCCAGTTGCAAAATCATCTCCGTAGTCTCTTTGTAGTTGAAAAATATGTTCTCCCATAAGGAATGTATGGGAGAACATATTTTTCAACTACAAAGTTAAGTTTGTTTTTGGGATAAATTCATCCCAACTTCGGAACCCTTCATTGTGCGTGGTCCGACACGCACTTGGCCGGTTTTTTTGAATTATACATAGGTATAATTTGTCTATTGTTTGATTACTGAGGCTATAGAATTAAAGAACAATAAAATACTAAAAATAAATAAAAAGTGGTGGCTCCGGGAGTGCCGATAGAAGTGAAAACTTGAAAAGGATCGCCTTGGTGGAAGAAAAATACTTGTGTAGAACATTGATCCGTAATGTAATATAAATAAAGAGCACAATCGCGTTTACAAAAAAATAATACTTCCAAAACCTTTAAAGTAAAAATGCTTGCATAGAATATTGATCCGTAACGTTATATAAATAAAGAGCAGAATCGCGTTTACAAAACATTTAAAGTAAAAATACTTGCCTAGAACATTGATCCGTAACGTAATATAAATAAAAAACACAATCGCGTTTACAAAAATAAGGTGTCGTCATGGTGTCGCGAAATCAATGGTTTAGTCCCATCTCAAAAATGCTCAACGCGCTTAAAGAAGTTTTCACTTCAAAAACATGGTTTTGTTACTTCGTCATTTATGTTTTATGTCAATAAACGTATATTTTATTTACATAACATCACAATCACAACACGCCTGCAATCCGCTAAGGGTTAGGCAGAAGTATCCTTTAGAACACCCACATTTCGCCAGTTATATTTAAGTCCCATGTAATGGCGGGCGAGCCTAGTGCCCAGTTGCCATCAACTGGGCACTAATCCAGACTCCGTACTGCTACTGAGATTTTTCTGATAGAAAAGCCCAACAACACTGCCTGAACTTTTTTTTTTGGGTGGGGTATTCTTAAATAACTTCTCCTGCTCAGGACGGAGCGGGAGGGCGTGTCAGACTCTTGCTGACTAAAACCCACCCGTGTTCCTTCAGTTGCCTGTATGTTGCCAGGGGCCACGGTATCCCTTTCGGACTTTCCCGCGAAATTGGAAGGACCAGGAATCGGTCCTAGCGGATCTCTTTGAGGCGCGCGTGGAACACAACGCGCCGTCGTCCCGGGCCTGGTTCTTATCGGACGGCGAGCTACCCATTGCTCACCCGGCCGGGAATCGGCAACACTGCACGACTTGCACCCTAATTGCGTGATACACTTTGAATCACAATCTGAATGATTTTGAAGGATATTACTAATCTATTGCTTCATTATATATTCAAAAAAATTGTCTGCTCAACAACGTAAACAATGCAATGAATGTTGTTGAACTGACAAAATGAAAGCCATTGCTACTGTAAGCCGACGTTCGCATGGACGTATTTTCAACTCTCGGTTTTAAACCGAGCGTTGAAAATCCAACGCTCTGGGACGCACTCTGGTCCCAGCGCGTTGAAAAAACCCACTGTTGGATTTTCAACTCTCAGCGCTGAGCTGAGAGTTGAAAATCAAGTACACGAAAAAAATATCGCCGCAATTTTATTAAGTGTGTTTCGCCCCCGCTGGTAATTAAACCCAGGACCTCATGTTAGCAGTAGCGCTTGCGACCACTAGACCGATAAGGCAGTATATATATTTTATTTATTGTTTGAAATACCATTAATCCATGTATTTAAACCAACCTATAATCGTATATGTTTCAGGAACAAGATCTAATCATAATTCAAATTCATTGTCAAAACGGCTTATCATACATTCTTCAAATGTCATAGATATTATAAGATATGCAATCATTACTTATAGATATCCGAATAGAAACTAATATACAGGGTGTCAGAGACATCGACGCGAAAACTGTTACCGTGGATTCAGTACATGATTCTGAAACCCCATGCGTTGAAATTTTTCGTCTGTTATTTAAAGAAATAATCTGCTGTTCCATACATTTTGACCGAGTAGATATTGCACTTTTCTTTGAAACAGTGTTTATAAACAAATTTTTAACGCTTTGGGTTCAGCACTATGTATTCATATTCATTTATTTGCGTTCCACAAGGTAAAAACAAGATGTTAACAAAAGCCAAACCAAACCAGTTAGTTACTAAATCCATGGTAACCATTTTCGCGTCGATGTGTCTGCCACCCTGTATATAAGTTCCTAGTTACCTATCGATACAAAATATACTGTAGGGAAATAAAAAAACAGTAAGTAATGATTTAAAAAATTATAATAACTTTTTTAATAATATTTTAAACTACACAATAAATTGTACATTATATAGTAACTTATTAGTTTTCTCAATTCACTGTCAAATACTTATGTAACTATAACTTTAGGCCTCGGTCGCGAAGTCAGTGAGTAGCGGGGCGGCGGCGGCGGCGGCGGGCGGCGGCGGCGGCGACAGCGGCAGCGCGCCGCCCCGCGCCCGCTAGTTTCGTGTCCGTAGCTTTATAGGTATTATATAATACAATAACAGGTACATAAGAATATAAAGCATGCTTAATGACTATGTTGTGCAACAAACGCTGTTGGTAACACAACTTCACGCCCGTAATCGTCGACGGGTTAGGCAGAGGTTTACTTATAGTACATCCACATTTCACCAGTTATGTTTAAGTCCCATGTAGTAGAGGGCGAGCCTATTGCCATCAATCGGGCACAAATCTAGACTTCGGGCTGTTATTGAGAAATTCCAGATGAAAAAACCCAACAACACTTTGTTCGACCCGGGAATCGAACCCAGGGCCTCATGCTCAGCAGTAGCGCTTGCGACCATTAGACCAAGGAGGCAGTCATTTTTATTTTATAAAATATCTTTGACTTTGCCATACAGACAACAGTGGGACAAAAAAGTTCCCGCAAAAACGTTTGGTACTTTTTGTAGCATCTTGTATTGTAGTAAGAACTCATTGGTGCCGATTCCCTTATTTATTTTAGTCCTGTCAAATTAATCAGAGCCTGTCACTACTCCATACAAGTTTAGACGTGATTAAAAACTTGCCTACTAAAATTACATCAATTTACGTCAAGCGCTGATTAATTTGAAAGGACTAAACTAAAATTTATCTTCTGTCCTTTTCTTAATGAAATAGAAAGAAAAAGATGCACTGAACTTAAATTTAGTTTAGTTTGTGAACAAGGAATCGGCATCAATTAACAGTGCCTGAAATCTGAATAAATAAGTATTTCGTTTTTATTTTGGCACTAATTGGAATCGTTACATCTGGCAACGATCATGGTATGTAGCAATTGTTCTACAAAGTTAAATTGTGTTCTATGATTTCTAGAAAATTCAAGAAATAATTACAAACAATTAACTAAACTGTAAAAGAATAATACATATTTACAGAAATAATATACCTGCATCCAGTATTTTAAAATCTATACAAAACAATCTCCACCTTAGAATTGCAAGAATTACTCAAAATGCAAGATAATAAAATTCTACCTAATCACAAAGAGGTTGAACCTTAGGTCTACCAATACTCCAGACCTCACCACATACCTTGTTATCAAAATCTATGAATCTTTATAACCATTTCATTTCAATAACCGTTTCTTTGCAAAATACATGGCTATACCTATAACTGACGATGTGGTGGCAATAGTTGCTACTTTCGTTGACCCTATCTTCTCGCCCCACAGCCATCCTTGGGGCAGGCAACTGATGGCATGTGTAATGTCCAGGCATAGTTTACCAGCGACTATAGATTCTAGCATCAGTCTGACGTCCAGATGTTTTCTGGCTTCAGCTCCGTCTTCCGATGCTTTTTGTAAGCATTCTCTACTCCACCAAAGTTTTCTTATTGAGCTTGATGTTCTGGAAGAAAGGTTGGATGTTAGTGGCTATAAGACCTCAGAGGACTGGATGCCATGGTGCCATCATCGGCGAAATATGGCTGTTAGCTCTATATCTGGCCAACCATAAGTCTGCGTTTCCACCAGAGATGTGCGAGGATGCGTAGCGAGGGATGTGTTTGTTAAGAACCAATAGAATCGCTTCATTTACCTAGCCTCGCTCAGCGCAGCTCCAGTGGAAACGGCTTAGCGGTGCGAGATTTTTGTACGTACAAAACAAGAGAGGGATGTTTGCGAGAGATGTGTGGGAGGGATGTGTGCGAGAGATGTGTACGAGGGATGTGTGTTAGGGATGGACGCGAGTGAGAAATCGAATCTGAAAAGAGCCCACTACACATCCTCGCAGCGTTCATCTGCGCACCGATTCACAGCGCTCATCTGCGCACCGATTCACAGCGTCGCTACGCATTCTCGCATCGCTTAGTGGCCTAGCACATCTCTGGTGGAAACATTCACATTGTTTCACAGCTTCGTTACGCATCCTCGCACCGCTCAGCTAACTCGCACATCACTGGTGGAAACGCAGCCTAATGGGATTATGTTTACGAACAGAGTTTGGAAAAAATTCCAAGTTCTGCAAGTACAAAAGTGATATCACGACATTGCATCAGTCTGCAATTCTTGTCTTTTATCTTTCGGAGAATAATACTCGGTCGTAAATGTTACTGCATAGATTTTTTACAGTTAATTCAATAACAGCGTCAACTTCACTGTCTACAAGTGTCAAAGAGTAAAACAAGTATTGCACAAGATTAATCAATGAGTGAAGGTTATTAGACAGGAAGTGTAGGTAATGTATAGGTAGTGTGGGCAACGAAACGCGGCGAGAATGTAAGCAAGTAAGTACAATGACCGGTATAAAGCGCAGACCACACTGAGAACGAAGCGAAACTAAGTTCGTTTAGCTTTGCTGACTAAGTTACTGTGCCTTATTATACTTCGGTTCACACTGCAAACTATGAACCCCCCCCCCTTTCCCCCGTTTGTCTTTTTTCCTAAGAAGGGTACCGAAACTCATTATACTCGTATTTGTCATCGATTACATTAAATATCATGGCGGTATGGCGCCAAGCTGGTGATATTCAGAAGGGTTCGGAGTATGTGAGGGGAAGGGGACTGACTCTTCAAAAACAGTTAAATGACTAATTTTTACCTCTTTTCTATCTATGCCTATATCTGAATGCTGGCATTCAACTAACAATAGATAGAGAGAACGACACAATTTTGCACATTTGAAATCAAGATTTATAATAAATCGAATTTAAGGATGAGTAAAGTTTTTATAGGCATTTCAACAAACGAGATAGTGGTTTTCACTTTATGTTTTCCAGCAATATAGCTAGCTATATGAAATAAAATAATAGTAAGTAAAACCTATTCTTATTACTTACTGTATAAGCGATATAATCAGACTAGCAGCCCAAAGCGTTGTGCTGAATGTCTCCAGCTTGTAGGCTGTTTTATCGCTCAGCTTCAGTACGCCCACCTCGTACAACCAACAGGCCTTCTCCACCGGCAAGAATGCTTGGTCTACCATGTTTGCTATGACGCCGAGTGCTGCTGCTGTTGATGTTGCTTCCTGTCAAGATATAAAGATGTAAGTTATCAGGCGTTATGTCGGTAGTGAATAAATTTAGCAATAGTGTAATCTTGTATTCCGTAGGGGACGAATTTCCTGCGACCGCGATACGTGTCGCTAGCAGCCCCGGATCTAGATTTTTTTTTGAGACGGGGCAATGCCGTCTGCCACCCCCCGCCAATCTTTTATGGGGATGCGCTAAGTTAGCCCCCGCGAAATTAAAATTTTCTCAAAATTAAAATTTTGGCATCACCATATTAATCAAATTGTATCGATCTATAATGCGCCAATTCAACAGGGGCGCCAAAAATGTTGTAAAAAAGAAAAAAAATAGAAAGATTATAAATGTACTGCGCGTCTCATTTATTGCAAAGTTGCTGTGTGCTAGGTGGTGCACTTGTCTGCTACGCTTGAATTTGTCGCCCCCTGAAGTTGGCGCCCGGGGCACGGACCCCGGCTTGCCCCCCCCTTAGATCCGGGGCTGGTCGCTAGAGATGCCGGGGATTTCGCCTAACGTCGACCGATTTCGCCCAACGTCGGCCGATTTCGCCCAACGTCGGCCGATTTCGCCCAATGTCGGCCGATGTCGCCCGATGTCGCCCAATGTCGGCCGATGTCGCCCAATGTCGGCCGATGTCGCCCAATGTCGGCCGATGTCGTCCAATGTCGGCCGATGTCGACCAACGTCCCTACTTGTCGACTAACGCCGCAACATCTCACGACCTTCTAATAATACGAGACTTAAAATCATCATGAGTGGCAGACATAAAGGTGTTTGCCTATTAAGAGTCACAAACAATTGTTTTAAAAAGTACAGTGATTATAATTATGTTCTATTGATGCATACTCTATCTGATCTACTACCAGATAATCATCAAAATTATTTAGTTTGAAAGGACATGACATGTGCAGAATGCTTAAAAACCAGGTAAACTTACATGTCTTCCCAACCCATAGTTAAATGTGTGCCTGATCATGGGAATGTCATCAAAGAGTCGCAGCATCATCCTGGCAGTGGACAGCCGAGACCCGGCCACCTGCCATGGCTTCTCATCTTGGACACATCCATACAGTTTGCATGCATAGCAAGCTAGACGGACCACCTGTGTAAATATTATGTTGATGAAAATGTATTGTATCAATAAAGATTATCCTTACAGAAGAAAATTAATTGTTTTATAGTATTCATTGAAAGAATTTTTTTATTTAGTAGGTTACTTTTAAATGGCCTGTAAAACATTCAAGATAACATGATGAATGGATATTATTTATATCGAACTTTTTATGGCATATTAAATAACTAATTAGGAAGATAATAAGAGTAAAAGGTCAGCAGTTGTCACCTTTACTAGGTTGACATAACAAAAGTAGTAATGAGCGCCGGGTTAAGATTATTGACTGGTGTGACCGGTGTAAGTGGTGTAAATACCAAGGCCGTCGAGCTTCCGCATACTGTACCTTATCTCTCCCATTGTAGCTATCCAAAAGATCACAAATATCGTCTACTACTGAAGACATTTCGCTGTAGCTGCACTGTTTTCACTAACGTAAGAATATATTCAACTGATAAGTTATCTGTGCGAACTAGTAAGTCCGCGTCTTTCGCGGAAGCGTGCGCTGTTGTAGATTTGCGCTTGATAACTATTACATTTCTCCAATCTATTAGATTATTAGCGTTTCGCAACCTTGAGTTCGTTTTCGAAAGCTGTTTACTCGACTTGCTGTCAAACTGTCAACTACAGCTGATGGTGACGTTGCGGATGACACGGGGGTTTGACAGCTGACATTATTTTTAGTGATGTGCTGCTTTATCCATCGTAATACAAACACTTCAAAGATCGTCAGTCTCACAAAAGAAGGCCCAACTCAATAAGTGGAACAAATTTTATAATAGTCAGCAACATTCCTACAACAACCCTCCTACACCAGGTTTCTGAGCACAGAACATATACCTATACTTTTCTGAGACACCTTTCTCTATTGTTGCTTTTTATTAGCCGGTGAGTGTCTGTAATATGATGTTGAGTTATAAATATACAAAGATTTATATTTCCGTTGCATGCCTGTGGTGCCGCGTCTCCGCGCTAATTTTTGTTAATTTTTTTGCTTGATTTAAAGTTTTGTATTCTAAAATTCTTTCACAATGTTTCTCGATTACCAAGGAACTTCTCTTACGTTCTCGTTTGCAGAGCTAGCTTTAGCGAGTTCTTAAAACGAATCGTAGTAGTAATATAATGTTCTTGTTTTTTAATGTGTGTTGAAATAGTCACAGAAGGTATTCGAATTTTACATTAGCGGTTAGTAGTCTTCGGTATTTCGTTTGTTTATTGTTTACAACAGACCGGAGCAACTGCCCAAAAAGAAAACTTAACACAATTGAGTTTCGTGAAACATCATACGACTTACGTCAACAACGTCAAAACATTAAAAAATATATTTTTGTAAACATTGCAAAAGCGTTTTCATAGGATTTTGATAATTGTGATGAGACTAGCAAAATGAACGTGTTTTCAATAACCGACATCCCTGAATTCTCGAAGAAAGAACGTATTGTGGTGGTGGGTGTAATAGGCAAGTCGCCATATCGGTACCCAAACAAAACAACCCCACTTCTGCCTACTGTACAATCTAAAGAGGTAAGTTTGGCCTATTTGAAGAAATTTCAAGATATCAGCAGCATCAATAGTAGCGAACAAACGTCCACTGCTAAACTTGAATCTGTTTCTAAACGTACAAGTACAGATATTTTCCACAGTAGGTACGCGCATAGGCTCGCAATAATTTGTATTGTTATGTTATTTGTTGTCTGAAAATGGTTGTAATTTAGATATATTGTAATATAGTTTAAGAAACATAAATAACACTATATACTATAACTCTTAGCTTATACCTACTCCATTCAACAAATTTTTCTTACAGAATGGCATAGAGTGTCACTGGGACGAGCGGCGGTCTATCCTCTACCTCCACGCTATAACATACCTCGACACAAAACAATTGACAGCTCTAGCTGCTACTCTTGACGATGACGCCGCAAGTACGGACAAGGATGCGGATGCAGCTAACTGGCTAGTCGCCTCAGGGGATCTGGCTGAGGAGTCCTGTAAAGCTATAGCTCTGCTGTTCCACTTGTGTCATATTGTGGTGCTATCTTCTCCAACACCGGTGTTTGATCTTGGATACTTGCAGCTTTTTAAGGCTATTGATGCTTATAGGTAAGTTGAAAAATGTTTGTCATGAAAAATAGCTAAGAATATTAAATATGGTAGTCTGTTGCTGCCATTATCATCTCCTCCCGAGCCTATTTACCATATTAATCAATGAAGACCAGATTATGTGCAGTAGTCAAAATAATGCATGCAAATATATATCATAAATGCTTGAAATACGCAACAAAATTGCTAAAGACTTCAATTTAAATAAATATTCTCTTCTTTTTGTGTGGTTAGTGACTAACCTGGAGTCAGAAAAAAAATACTCAATATGCAACAATGTTTAAAAAAGACATTATTTATAGTATTTATCTAATATATAAATAATGTTTTTTTTAAACAAATCAAAATAGCTACATTAAACTATAACAAATAACTTAAGTTTCTTTATTTTCTGGGATATTATAATTTTTGTTCTTAATCAGTAGTAAGATTATTGTCTTCTATCACTTAATTATAGTTTTTTAAATAATGTTTGTATGTTTTTGTGTTTTTATTTATTTATTTGTTATTAGGCTCTTCAATGAGTTCACTATTATTTTACAATTTGTACATTGCATAAGTTTACTACTACTTATATACAGTAATTTTTTTAGAAAATATGCACAATCAGTGGATTTTAGGTAAAATATATAAAAACTTTAATAAATGTAAATGCATTTGAATTTCTGGACTCTAAAAATCAATCTATACTTAATATATAAAGCTGAAGAGTTTGTTTGTTTGCTTGAACGCGCTAGTCTCAGGAACTACTGGTCCGATTTGAAAAATTATTTCAGTGTTAGATAGCCCATTTATCGAGGAAGGCTATGGGCTATATATATCATCATGCTAATGCTCGGGCCACACCAACGGGAAACGCCGTTAATTATCACGATGATGGACCTTAAACCGTCGGAATAAAGTCTATCATCGCGATAATTAACGGCGTTTCCCGTTGGTGTGGCCCCAGCATCAGACCAATAGCAGCGGAGCACCAATGAAGAATGTTTCAAAACCGGGGGTTTTTTCCTTTTGAGAGCTTCCGCTGTGTGCGCTGCGTAAACGGTTAAAGTTTCGCAAAAATCATGTATGACAGAATTGTATTAAAAAAAATATATTTTCACCTTCTACGTAAACAAAGTCGCGGGTTAAAGTTAGCGTTGGCCCAAAGTAACTATTCCACGCGGACGAAGTCGCGAGCAGAAGCTAGTAATGAATAACTTTCCTTAGCTTTATTTACTTGCCTAGAAGGATGAGTATGCTACATTAGTTCATGAATTATATTTCAATCTTGCTAGGTAAAACTATTATAAAGTTTTGCCTTTTTATCATTTATGTGTCACTAGCTTCCCCGAGCGGCTTCGCCCGCGTGATATCTTTATAAATTATAGCCTATTTTACTCAGTGATAATATAGCATTCTACTGGTGAAAGAATTTTTAAAATGGTCCAGTTGTTTATGAGTTTATTAATTACAAACAAAAATACAACACTTTTCTCTTTATAATATTAGTGTAGATATATTCAAACTCCATACTTTTTTGCATAAATTCCCAAAAAAACTTGAAAGCTAATACAGGGCCCAAACAGCTTCCAATCCAACTTTTAAAATTAAATCCCATCACTTTCAGAACAGAACAAATAGCGCGTAGTACACAAGCCCTCGTGAACATCAAGGCTACTGGCGCATGGGAGTCTCACGGGCGCTCTTGCTGTCCCCGGTTGCTGTTCCACTTCCGCCGCGCTCCCAACCCTGTGCGGAAGGTTCCCGCTGCGTTGAAGAGATTGGAACATGCGGTTGAAGACCAGCTGTACTTTATACTGAGGAAGGCTAGGATTATTACTAATGTTTGGTGAGATACTTATACCTAATTAGGTTGGTTTGGTCTGTTCGCTGACATCACTGTTAATTAAGTGGCATCTGTCTGCTGATTAATTATTTGATCTTTGACTTTATTTCATTAAGCGGCGCATCTAATTATTTTCAGTCTGCAGTTTTAAATCATTATCTTGTAAGCTCTATTGCAGCTTATTAAAGTAGAATAAGCTATTGTAAAAAAAAAATATAGACACCAGTCAGAAAGGTGGTAGTGCATTTAAGTATTGATGTTCGTAGAGGTAATTTTCTGGACCTTTTACACCAACAAACTGACACCTATTTACTCTTCAGCGCAAAATCCCTCTTCGCGATACCAAAAAACGAAGAGTTCGTATACATAAGTGGTGAGGAAGAAAGCTCAGGTGCACGAGAAGTTAGCGCGTTAGTGCGTGGTCTAGCAGCGCGCTGCACGGCCGTGCCTGACGTCACAACGCAGCGGCAATCCTTCCGGTAGGTTATTTATTTATAAAGGCTGACCAACTAAATACATACATTGCATTAACCCACAATCTTTAACATAATCTAGCAAATAAAGAGGTCATTCATTCATCTGTGAAATTTCTTCAGTTGATTTAAAAAGACCCAGTATCAAACTACTAAACCAAGCCCCTCGTCGCGTCTGTCTGTCTGAACGCGATAAACTCAAAAACTACCGATCAGATTTTCAAAGGGTTTTCACCAATGGACGGGGTGATTTATGAGGAAGGTTAAGGTGTATAATTCATTAGGATTTGTGTAAATTGGCTGACGATATAACGATTATTGTTGAAGATGTCGGAAAAATCATGCCGGCTAGGAGCTTTACTGGCGTGCGCCGCGTAAACCGTAAGAGATACATAAAATTAATGTTCTACAGGATTGTACATCTTAAAAAGTTCAACAAAAAAGTCCGCGGTAAATTACAATGTTATTCCCGAAGTTATTTGGGCCAGTATTCTAAGTAGTATTAATACTTATCCAATAAAATATATTTTTAAATTGGGCATTCCATTTAGATTAAAATATGCCTTGACATCATATCATTTAAATTAATACTTTAAAACAGGACTTCCCAACCGGTGGAGCGTAGAGAGATCTTAAGGGGGGCATGAAGTGTTCGGCTAATTTAATTTGCCTGATTTAAAACACTCACACACAAATTTAGTCACGCCACCTAGTTTCCTTAGAATTTTCAGCATTATGCAGATTAAGACTAAGTAGCGAAATCGTCTTGCAGTCGATAATGATTTGATGATAGCTCCTTCAAAAACTGAACTAGATATCGACCAACTGGTTCAAAAAATGCAGGTGCAAATAAAATAATTTTGACTATTTTACATTTGAGTTAGTAAATAACACCAAATAAATAATTGTTTTAATTTTCCTGTGAAATAAATGTCGTTAAATAATTTGTGTTTTTTATTAAAGCAATAAAGAAAATATAGGGGGCATAAAAATATTTTTTATAATCCGGGGCATGCAAATAAGGTTGGGAAACTCTGCTTTAAAATATATATCACAGATTGAAAATTACGCGTAACAAAATAATTATGGTTGACGGCGGCGGCGCAGCGGTTGGACAAGCACAAGAGTTTATGACCTTTTCCTCGGCTATTAGGTATGCAATCATGGCTTTGCTTCTTTTTAATCTCGGTCCCACGGAAAATAGCCCACGGGACCGTACCCGTGGGCTATTTTCCGACATCCACGCAGGCGAAGCCGCAGGCAAAAGCTAGTAGATTAATAAAATTGTGATACTGCTCGCAAAAATTTTGGTGTACTATAAAGCCCCAAACACGATGCAAGTTTCTTGTCTGTGGCATACAATAAAATTAAAAAACTTGCAATGTCTAAACACTGTTTAGGTGGGGCAACTTTTATTGTTACTTCAATTTGTGGTATGCTACAGGCAATTAAATAGCTCTGTGGAAATAAGGCTTTATGTATATTCTATGTATCTATTTTAGGCAGTTCCTACAAACGCATGTGGACATGGCCTTCGGAGAGGGCTTCGATGATAACGTCGGGAAGTATGCTATGAGTACTTCGTTCTTTGAGGTGAGTGTAGCTTTATAGTTTTCGTAACACTTTAAGCCTTTGTGAGTTACACTTGGTTTTTAAAACCCGGATTGTGAGCATCAAACAGAGTAAGTTGAATAGGCTTTCATAAATCTAGTTATCTGATCAATTCACAAGCCGGTCCAATCGGCCGTGTACAGTCGAACAAGCTATTTGGTATACAGGCAAAAATATTCACCTTTCCACTACACTGAAAATATTCGTTTTTATTGTTCTTATGACATACTTAAGGCTGCAGTGTTGCAAAATTCTCAAAATACAAAACAAAATAGAAAAAAAAAGAACGAAAAAATATAATGATGAAGTAAAAGAATGAAGTGACTACTCAGAAAATTGTAATAAAAGTAGTTGCAAATAGTTTATTCGACAGTAGGTACATTCACAACATCTGTCAGTTACTGACACGAGATTTGACAACAGATTTATTTATTTATATGTATATATTTACTTTATTGTACACCAGATTATACATTACAAAAGAAAAAGTCATACACTACAAACTTCTACTACTATTTAATTATGCATTCAGAAATAGAGTGCTACAAGAATCTTTTGGCGCTTGAATGACATTGACAGGAGGGCGCTGTTGGTAAACATTTGTGAAAATGTCACAGAAATTGCATTGACAAAACAAGATGGCGGCATTAGTTCCGATTTTGACCACGTGCCAAAATAACTTTGTAGCGTTATAATATATTTTGAAGTGAAAACTTTTTTAGGCGCGTTGGGCATTTTTGAGATGGGACAAAAATAATTAAATTCGCGACACCATTACCGACACCTCATTTTGTAAACGTGATTGCTCTTTATTCATATTACGTTACGGATCAATGTTCTATGCAAGTATATTTACTTTAAAGGTTTTGGAAGTACTTTTTTGTAAACGCGATTGTGCTCTTTATTTAGATAAGGTTACGGACCAATGTTCTACAAGTATTTTTCTTCCACTAATGCGATCTTGTTCAAGTGTTCACTTTTGTCGGCACTCCCGGAGTACCACTGTTTTTTTGCTCTAACAATTTTAACCCTAACATGTTTATATCCTCAGTTACCAAGCGCGTCATCCTGGCGCTCAGCGGCGCAGGCTTTGGCTCCCGTGTATTTAGAGCCTCAATCCCGTGCAGACGACGACTCGCCCTCCGGAGCCCTATACGATGCGCTTGCTACCGACGTGCGCTTCTCACAGGCGAGATGCGCTAAGGTAAGTACACCGAAAATTATATAAAATGGGCGAATGACCCGGCCAAATAAAACCTCATTCTTTCTAAACTTAGGTTAAACCAGCCAGGCGATTTATCGCAAAATAATTTTAATTAAAGCCTAGGCACAAATTGAAAAATACTGTACTTAGGTGGCACTTATGTGGTTTTTAAGTAGTTGAAAACGCATGAGTGCTGTAAACCGCCTGGTAATTCTCGAATACGAGTCTCACATGGACATTCTCACCTATCGACGAAACAGTTTTCGTGTTGTAGTGTTGGGGGTTCATGTTGGGGTCCTAAAGGTCATTAGAATGAGACAAAAAATTCAATTGAAAGTGGTTTATTCACTAATTAATTAAAATATATAAAACAATGCGCATTAGTATAAACTAAGTGCTTAATGTAAAACAATACATATTGTATTAAGGAGTGTACCTACTTCGTAATGCGTGCACTGACTGGACAGGCCCTCTCAATCTGTGTGGTGCTTTCCTTAAAAGATCACTTCAAACACCAATCCACATGGCCTTCACATGTTCTGACCAAGATTATGTCTGGACTTTAAAAGAGACTGACCTCTGAGTTTGTTTCGGCCTTTCTTCTCAGAGTAGTCAGATAGAAAACGCCGACCTCATCTAGTTTTTAAAATATGAATGATGTGTAAAAGTGTTTGTACAAACCTACTTTACACTAATATTATAAAGGCGAAAATTTGTGAGTGTGTGTGTGTGTATGTTTGTCTCTTCTTCACGCTCAAACGGCTGAACGGATTTGGATGAAATTTGGTACACAGATAGTTTATAACCTGGATTAACACATAGGATACTTTTTATCCGGATATTCCAACGGGATCGAGACTTCTGCGGGTAAAACCGCGGGGCGCAGCTAGTACAAAAATAAAATCATTTATCATGGTTAAGGAGCATACATACACTTCAGTGTAAGTGATACTTAGCGCAACCCTCTCCAGAGATAAGTCCAGGCTTTTAGCTATAAGAATATTACCTATGTAATGATTTTCCTTTCAGGTACTGCCTATAGCGCAGGCATCATACGCGGAGGGCTTACCCGCACATTATTCGAGCCAACATCATGCACATAAGGTCAGTTCTTAATTATCTGTTTCGTAAAATTATAGATTTTTATACAATAACATTTTGTTCGCATGAGACAAATTTTGATCACAATAATTACGTCATCAGATCTACTTTTAAGTATATGCTTGTGGTGGGCATTTCTTGATTCTTTCATATTTAATTCGTGTTACCGGTTCGTGTCATTTTCGATTCAAAAATGTTGAAACTCGAAATCATTATCTCGAATTCTTAGCTGAAACTGAAATAAACTTTGACAAATCGTGATTCGAAAGACAGTAAAATGTGGCAATATCTTACCGTCTTTCAAATTTCACACGTCATGATGGTATGATGTTTTTTAATGCAATCGTTTCTATTAATTTTTCAAGAAATAATAATTTGGTAATTTTCACCACTTTATTTGATTACACAAAGCGCATGTTTTAAATAGACTCGGTCATTCAAAATATCTCGACTAGCTTTTTTAAGGTTCCGTAGTAAACAAGGAACCCTTATAGTTTTGCCATGTCCGTCTGTCTGTCCGCGGCTTAGCTCAGAGACTCTTGGTACTAGAAGGCTGTAATTTGGCAAGGGTATATATATTAATCACGCCGACAAAGTAGTAAAACAAAATCATGAAAATAAATTATTTTAGGGTACCTCCCCTACACATAAAGTGGGGATGTTTTTTTCTTATGTATCCCAT
Source organism: Agrochola litura (assembly GCA_949152395.1). Taxonomy (NCBI): domain Eukaryota; kingdom Metazoa; phylum Arthropoda; class Insecta; order Lepidoptera; family Noctuidae; genus Agrochola; species Agrochola litura. Next base: position 31,108,420 of record OX424490.1, on the reverse strand, counting down.
AGTGTGGGGTGTCGTTAGAAAGGTCGTTCAAAAATAATGTGAGTTTGTGAGACCCATTTTTGGATTCAGAGATCGGTTTGCGAAATATTAAGCTTTAAAGTGCAAATTTTTGTTAGAGTCTTGTGTCGTCGACCCCTGCTAGCTAAATGGTTGGTTTTGAATATGTCAAAAAATTCACGGCAGTATATATAACGAAATTAAAAGGAAAACTATCACAGCTGAGTAGGCTTTACCAGTTAACGAGTAATAATCGACCAACTTAGATTTGCGGTTGTAAAAACATGTTCTACATTCCGCCTCGGAGAACATGTTTTTCAACTATAAAGTTAAGTTTGTTCTTGGGACAAATTCGTCCCAACTACGGAACTTTTCATTGTGCGTCGTCCGACACGCACTTGACCGGTTTTTTCGAAAAAAGTTGAACTCGGCTTGATTGTCACTCGAGAGAAGTTAGAATTTGTAATATAATAAATAAAAAGTGCTTATATGATTCTTCCAGGTGAGCCTAGCCCTAGGCGTGTTGGAGAGCATGGCGCGCGGGCCCCTGGCGCGCGGGGCCCGGGCGCGTCTGCGCGCTGCCTGCGCCGCGCTGTGGCGCTCGCGCAGTCTGTGCGAGGCGCTCTCGCTCACCGGCCACGTGTGCATCGAGCCCGACCAGTCAGTACAGTAGCTTGGTGTCAGCAAAATATATCCCAATCGTTTCACAATTTATTGACCAAGATATCGCAACGTACACACTAAAATTTCAAAATTTATTGAATGCGCTCTGCGAATCATTTTTAGAGTTTGTAAAAAACTACGTACTACCGCAAACTTGCTTGATGAGAAAGCGAAAAGTTTTTCGTCTTCAATGCCACTTAACCACGTTTCGTACTTACAGTGACAGCAACAAGGAACACTCGTCAGGCGTGCGCTACATCTCCGCCTGCAACTGCGGGCGCTGCAAGTGTTCCCGCGAGGACCCCTACACTCTGCGCAGAGCCAACTGCACGTTCTACACGCAGGCGGCCGAGGAGTGCGGCGTGTGCCCCACCCTGCAGACTGTAGAGTTTCCAGTGTTCCAGCCGTCCACACCCACATACAAGTAATATATCTTCATCATCAGCATTATTTTGCCGAAAGACTTCCACTGAACGAAGCCCTCCCCCAAGTGTCGCCTCATGGTGTCACACAGGTCAACCTTGGAGGTTGTCGGCTGCTTAACTGGGCTATCCTGTAAAAGGAATAAAACTTATAAACGAAGCGACTACGTTCAGGGCTTGGGGCATCGCTGGGGGGAGGGCAGCCAGAGACAGGCTAGATCGGATCAAGATTAAGGTCTCCACACCGACCGATCCTGTGCGTCTTATATCCAACGGAATCCCGTGACCTTCACCAGGTCTTCGGTTCGCCCTGTGGGAGGCCTTACAAACTTCCAACGCTGCGCCTTCCGGTACGCGGTCGCCACTCCCGCCTTCTACCCCATCGGTCATCCGTTCTGAGCGCAAAACTGTCACTTAAGTTTTACCATTCTTCAGGCTATGTTGGTTACCTTAGTTCTCCAGTTCTCCTGCCAGCCTTTTGCAATCTACTGCTAAACATAGGTGGCTTCCCAGAAAGGGCTTACGTCAGAAAATCCTCTGTCAAAAATCTAATAGTGATTTGAGCTGAGCCAACAAGTTTGATGGGGATCCTTCATCGTCAGTCAGGGACCTGATATGGTGTACTAATTGCAAGTGATTTACGAAATTAAACTGCCATTTTCTTCTTTAATAACCAAATTTTACCTAGTAAAATAACTATCTCACGATTATTATTTGTGTTTCCCAAGAGCTGCAGCCCTGAAAGCTTCCGTAGAAGAAGCCCTCTCGAGCTCCGTAGCGCGCGGCTCGCCGGCGGGGTCGGTCGGCTCGCCGTCGTCCGACAACCACTGGTCCGCGCCCGACGCGCTGTCGCCGGGCTCGGCGCGGGACGACGACGACGACGACAAGTCGCATGCCAGTGATAGGGGATATGTTGTGCCCGTCAGGGGGGAGACTGTTTCGGGTGAGTTTTACTATGATAGTAAATAAAATAAAACGGCCTTATTAAAACAATACATACTTATTTCTAAATTAACTACAATTTCTTAAATTCTATGAAGTTAAACTTTTTAAATTTCTGTGCTGCACGCGTAGCATGACGCTTTCTATCTCTACGAAGAATAGACATAGCTCTTTCTATACAAAGTGACGTTTCGTTTCTCCATTTTTGACATAGCACCGTAGAAATCTTTCTACAATCTGTCATTTTGCCTATCGTTTCTAACGATCTTTGTCTAGGTCCTTTTACATGTAGACTATTTCAGAAGAAACTTTTCTATCCCAAACTGTCAAAATCACTAAGGTAGTGAAGACAATTTGATTTTGTAATCCCCATGCTAAAGACAGTAGAAAACTTTTTACTCGACGGCCACAAAGTTTACACGGTTATCTAAAAATTTTAAAAATTTTGGTTGTCTAACTAATTCTGACTATTTCTAATCGGATTAAAAAAGTGTGGAATAAAATATGAACTAAAATTCACACCAACACCTCGAATTCAGGTGCAAAAACAGTACTGTCTCTTTTTTTTTCTTTTGCTTATATCTCGAAAATGGCGTGTCCAATCGCAAAAATAATGAAAATTTCGACCCCCTTTATAATGCCCTTAAACCCCTAAGACTCAACACGTAGGTAATCATTTTTCTTATTTTCCATACAAAAAGTGAAAAATTCCATATAAAATACTGTACCAAATTTTTTTTCTTCCAAAATACAATATTTTGACACTCTTGAGATTTTTTTCTGTAGTTGACGTGACTTTATATCAATAAAAATTGAGAATCAAACAGAAAAAAAACAAAGAATTCTGAATCGAATTATGAAAAGAGTGAATTTCGTAAAAAGTGCAGTTGAGTCTTTCTACTTTCCTGCCGTCCTGTCTACACGGAACGTCATTTTTGTCTATTCTTCTGTCGACAAAACTCGTTTCTACGGTGGTCATGCTACGCGTGCTGGTAAGAATCCCTCATTTAATTGAAGGTCAAAGCCTCTAGAGATTTCCATTCCTCCCTTTCATTCGCTGTATTCATCCACTGTTCGCCAGCCACTTATATTGTGTCGTGCAGTTAGTCGGTCTCTTTTCCTGGTGCCTGATGGCCCGTGCCAAGATGTTAGTCTGTGTGTCCATCGATTGTCTGTCAACCTAGCTTCATGACCAGCGCCGCTTTAGTTTTTTACAATGGTACAGAGCATCAGTAACCTTTGTCTTATTTCTAACTAGCTTTTGCCCGCGGTTTCGCCCGAAGATGTTTCATGTTTCATTCCTGCATTTCCAGAGAAAGTGATGAGTCGTCAGCCATCAACAACAGAGTACCTCCCAGGCATGCTTCACACGGGCAGCCCTGTAGGCCTCCTGCCAGCCTTCAGCAGCTGGTCCGTGGTGTGCCTCGGCGCCTCGTCCCTCTACTCGCACTCACTGGGCCTGCCCGAACACCTGCAGCCTGGCTTCCTGCCACACACCAACTATCTGCTGCCTTGGGACTGCGCAGTGCGGTTAGTAACTTATCCAGCTTGCCCGTAGTGTGCCTTGGCGCCTCACTCTACTCTAGCAAAACTATACTACACACAAACAAATTGTAAACTAGTTGCAGGGCAGCCAACATTGATAGTATTTAATAAAAGTATTGATAGGATATTTAACCACAATTAATTAAATGAAATTATATTTATTTCTGTAAGTAGATCCTCTAAGACGCTTTTACACATACATTTTTGGGTCAATATTTTACAACTAGATGGCGCCGGGCGCCTGCTTATGTTAGCTGAGTGGTCCCTGAGAAGATATGCCGAAAGATAATCAGAGGTCTCTGTTGTAACGCTGTGTTCGAATACAATGTTTCAGCCTGGAGTCGATGAGCGGCTGGCGCGTGTCGGGCCCGTCGCGCGGGCGCGGCAAGATCACGCCGCACCACCACCTCACCGTCAAGATCTTCATCGGCTTCGAGTACGAGTGCCCGAGGGGACACAGGTCAGTTACTGTTTCTAAAGACACTAACATCACATACACACACGAAAAAAAACAATAGACGTAGATATATTTAGTAATCTACGAGTATTCCGCTTAACTATTCCTAAAGAGTCATATTAAACCCTGTAAGAAATCGACACGTGTTTCACCTCTCAACGAGGCATCCTCAGGATGACGATTGACCTCCTCTCAACGAGGCATCCTCAGAATGACGATTGACTTGTCGCGAACCTAAACACGGCATGCTGCCACACCGAGCGCCACACGCAGAATTAACCTACTTAATAAAAATCTTAAATTCATTCATTTAGTGACAGACAAACAGCCTGAACCACTGGGTCTAGAAGAGAGAGTTTTTTATTTATACTTGTATACGAAACTTGTGCAATTTTGATCCTTATAAAAAACAGGATCGGAGGTTTGAGGTTGGCATCAGAAAAAGTTTTTGTGATAATTGTCGATTTCCTTGCTGACTGTACAATATTTTCAAAATTTGTGAATGCTTATCAAAATATTTCAAAAAGTTATGAACCATGTTGTGGGACAATTTTCCTGTAGCTACAATGGTTAAGGTACCACCCAGCCAGCACAAACCTTCTGAGTAAGTTTTGTTTAACAGCAGTCATAGAAACTAATCGCTGAATAAGACTACCGTAATTAGCTGATTAAGCGCTTACTCAGAGGTTATTCAAGCAATTTGGGCACAAAATTATATTGCTAATAGCTGTGTAATAGCAACGTAACAGATGAATAAGTTTTGAATAATTGTACGACAAGCTGAGTATCTTCTGCATAAAAGCATTTTTGTTCTTTAATACAAGTATTACAGCTCTGTTAGCCAGATGATGAATGAATGATGAATGAACTAATGGTTAAGTCCTTCAAAGCTCAGATATTCAGACGATACACCGCGTTTAGCTTCGTAATACACACAGCTTTTATACATATATAATTAAGCTTAACTCTGCATAAGGTTAAATTGTTGGCCAGTTATTTGACTTGTGTGCTGCCTGGGCAGCCCTTACTGCCCCATCTTTTTAAGATGGGGCAGTAAGGGCTGCCCAGGCATCCTTGTATAACGTAGGTAAGCACTCAGAAAGGATTATTGAAAATTCTTTGACTTAAATGGGTTAAATAAGGGATATAAATTTGTATGGAAGTTCGTCATTTTTGCCGAATGAAAATCCCTGGGCTTGATATGCACATAAAACATAATTTGCAAAAACATCATTTTTAAGAATGTAATTCTCAAACTTTTTGAGTAATTGCTATTACTCAAAAACATAACGACATTCTCCTAAGTAGGTTTTCCTGCAGTTACAACGGTTAAGGTAGCCCACGTTCGCACGGACGGACGTAATAAAATCGTGGCGATTTTTATTCGTGCACTTGATTTTCAACGCTCTGCTTAGCGCCGAGAGTTGAAAATCCAACAGTGTATTTTTTCAACGCGCTGGAACGAGAGTGCGTCCCAGCGCGTTGGATTCTCAACGCTCGGCTCCGAGAGTTGAAAATCCAGTGCGCGATAAAATCCCGCCACGATTTTATTACGTCCGTGCGAACGTCGCGTCGGCTTACTGTCAAGTGTCCTGTCTCAAAAATCCACTCTGTGTAAGTGATACACTTGAAGCAATTGCTCGGGTTGGTGTAGACGCGCGTTACGTTTTCTGATACTTGACGCGTACGAACGCACTAGGCCTGCGATCAGTCTCAACCCGGCTTTATTACGTGTATATTTATGTCTCCATCCAGCTCGCCAGCTCGATTTGATAACATATTCATAGTGCTGTTCCTTTTTCGACAAATTATTATTCTATTGAACTTACATTGATTGGAACGAAGTTCTTTAACGCGGCTTGTAAACTTTCAGAAATCGTCACGCTAAAAAGTGTTAATACATGCGACTGTCTTACTCTAATTCAAAGATAAAGAAAGAGAGAGAGAGAACGCCGGCAGAAAAAAACAAAAGAAAAGTATAAAGTGATTACAGTGTCGTGGGATAAAATTGTGCACATCGGTCCGAGTACACTACATGCCGTAGAGAGAAAGATAAATTGTGAATTTAGTCAAAATGAACATTCCCATCTTGGATGAATATTTTTTATTTCTTTTTTTCCTGTGGCAACACTACAGCTAACAGCTGATTTGAATTTGCTCTTGTAATTTTAATCTTAATTATTAAATTACTTTGTATTTAAGGCCTATTTCCAATTACTCATCAAGTAAATAGGTTAATAGTGTGTATTTTGTATTAGATTCACATAACAAGTGCAAAATAAGTGTAAATATTTCAATCTGAATCGGTGACAGTTACATACCGGCACAAGTGAATTTTTGCATTGTCATCTTGTTAACAGGTACAATTCTTTATATTTTACTTGCTATTCGTTTGTTTACGTGCTATAATTTCACGAGCAGTAATATAGTTCACTTTTAGTAAGGCTGCTTATTGATGCCAATGACCTTTAACCTTAGTTTGGTTTGGTGACAGAACTTCTTTATTTACATGTAAATTTAATTTTTTTTCTTTACAAACTAGTCATCTCTTAAACTACCTACTGCCACAACTATCTTCTCTCTTCCAATTTCTTGTCGCTTCCTTATTAAAGTTATAATCATGATTATGACTCGCAGCGCTCGTGCTCGCCTCGAAGAGTCTAAACTCAATCAGGCTTTGAGCGAATTAAAGGCTTCAAAGGAGTCCTGTGACCAACTAAATAAGGAAATAGATGACAATTAAAGGGTACTCTTTGGTGCCCATGAAAAGAATAGGAAGTTGAAAATTGAAATGGCTCAGATATATACTCAATACACTGATGCCATAGAAGAACGGGACAGACTTCAGCTTGTTGTGGACGGGTTCAGCCAGTGTAGCATAGAGTATGAACAAGCTCTTAGTTACAAACATTTATTAGAACAACAGCTACACGAGGCTCAAAGTCAAATAACAGAACTTCAGACCACAAGTCATAACATCACCGCCTCGCTGAATCAAAGTCTGTTCAATGAGTTGATGCCTGTTGCCCCGTCAATGGTTTCTGCCATAAACCCCTCTTACACTATAGATTTAACAGGTGATGACGATTCAAAGTCATGTCATTCAGTGAGGGTAGTCACATTAAAATTAATAAATACATTGTTAAAACACAAAAAATGATTAAAAGACAAAAGTTTTTTATTAAAAATGTTAAACTTAATAGAGAAAGGCTAAATTTACTAAAACAATTAGATATGTATTCTTTTAATTTAGAACAAAGTACTAGGAAATACAACACTGACACAGAGTACTTGCAATCTGAACTTCACCATTTACAGGAGAAACTTAGTTCAATGACTAACAAATATAATACCTCTGAACATCTAATGAGGGAATATGTGCTGGCGATGAATGAGCTGGTAAACTCACAAACAAACAACTGTGAGCAGTGTCGAACACCATCCAAAGTACTTACACCGGACCATTCATTGACAACATTCAATACCACCTTACCGCAGCCCTGTGTTGATTTGACATTTCCTGCTATCAATAGTTCAAATAAACCATCTAAACAAATTGTAAAAAATAATGTAGTATTATTTTGTGAAGAGATTGGAAAGGACTTAGGCCACTTGTTGACAGATGAATATTCAGGACACTCCATAATAAATTACTGTATGCCTGGTTGTTCTTTATTTGACATTATGAAAGAAATTATTAAATGTAACTTTAACCAGGGCACTACATTATTAATTTTTATGGGTAATAGGGGAAATGTGAACAAAGGAGAATTGCTCCAATATTATAGAACATTGTGTTATCTAAGTTTAAGAAAAATTGTGTTGTTTACATTCCCATATAGTAACAGTTTGCCACAGGAAGAAAATAGCTTAAGATTCGAATTAAATATGACATTGTATAATTGGACATTCAATAATAATCTGTTCCATCTAATTGACACTAACAATTATGTTGGTAATAATTTGTATTTGACAAGAGATAGATATAATATTGTTATGTACTATCTTTCTAACTATTGCAAAGGACAGATAGCTGTGTCGCTATCATATTTTTTTTCAATTTCAGCCAAAAATTTGGCTAAACAACTTGCTTCTTTTGAGCAATGCAATGACATTTTAAATAATTCTGCCAATACTTTGGCAACAACTAATGACATTAATTATCATTTAAATTAGAAATTAGGACAATAGAGGAAACCTCTTGCTTGATAAATAAAGAAATTTTAAATACTGATTTAAATCATCAAAATGTTAATAAAAGTTCTTCTTTGATATCTCACCCATCAAATAGTAGTAATCAAAATACATGTAATAATAAAACTCTAAAAATTGTTCATCAAAATATACAGGGTGTGATAGGTAAGGAATTAGAATTGGAGCTGTTCATGAACTGTAGTAATATTGATATCCTATGTGTAACTGAACACTGGTTGAAAGTCCACCAGTTCATGGTCAGCTTTAACAACCACCAGGTTGCCAGCTCATTCAGCAGAGTTAATATGATACGTGGTGGCTCTCTAATAATTGTTCGTAACAATATGAAATTTAAAGAACGTAAGGATATTGTGAGCCTCTCTGTTGAGCGAGTTATTGAAATAGCTTGCATTGAGCTTGAGCAGTTCATTGTAATGAGCGTGTACAGGCCCCCATGTGCTTCATATGATATTTTTGAAAAATATATGGAAGAAGTATTATTAAAGACTTGTAACAGTAATAAAACAGTTTTAGTCTGTGGAGACTTCAACATTAATATACTGGAAAAATCTGCTGTAGTAAATAAATTTATAACTTTATTAAAGTCATATAATTTGTACAATACATTCTTTGAGCCGACTAGAATAACTGCCACTAGTGCTACCTGTATTGACAACATTTTTACAAACCTAAAACCTTCCAGCCATTTAATTATAAATGAGTTAGACTCTGATCACTGTGGCCAGTTAGTCACTTTCCCTCAGAAAACAGTCAGAACTCAAAGAAAACTTGTAAGTTTTGTTCCTGTAAATAAAAGTCGCTTAGGACAATTTAAAAATAATTTAATCGAAAAACTACCGGGTTTGCCTTATCATAACGACCCGGATCAAGCTTACACTTTACTATTTAACCTCATCAATTGTGAGTTTAGTAAGATTTTCACCTCAAAAACATTGTCTGTTTGTGACCGCGTTCTATTTAGTGATTGGGCAACTCCAGGTATTTACAAAAGTAGGCAGAGGTTATTTGAATTGTATCATGAAAAAACATGTAACCATGATGAAACTTTTAAAGAATTTGTTAGGAAATATTCAAAAACTTTTAAAAGAGCCTGTTCCTCAGCAAAAGCCATAAACATTAAAAATAAAATAAAATGTTCTGGAAATAAAATTAAAACCACTTGGAATATAATTAATTCAGAAACGGGAAGAACGACAGTATGGAATCGTGACTTCCATCTAAAAATCAATGATGTAGATATTAAGGCAGACGTGGAGGTGGCAACTGAGTTTGAAAATTTCTTCACTAATATTCCCATTTTAACAACCAAAACTCTGTCATCGTCGTCCTCCACTTCTGCTTACTCAATACTTAAAGAATGTGTACCAGAATGTAACAAACTTTTTGAATTCACAATTATTACTGCTAAAGACATTATAGAATCTTTTAAAAATCTTGATGTAAAAAAAACTGCTGACCTTTGGGGATTATCAGTACATACCGTGTCCTCAATAATTGATGTTATTTCACCCTTTTTAGCAATCGTTTTTAACTCTTGTATTGCATCTGGTGTATTTCCTGATCTGATGAAACTTAGCAAAGTGATTCCACTGTTCAAATCTGGCAGCACAACTGATCCCACAAATTTTCGGCCTATTTCGATATTACCTACATTGAGCAAAATCTTTGAAAAATTAATTTTAAAACAAATGTTAGGACATTTCAATTCACATAATTTATTTCATCTGAAACAGTTTGGTTTTACTAAGGGTCGTTCAACTACAGATGCGGGCGTGGAATTACTGAAGAACATATTCGAGGCCTGGGAGGAGTCGCAAGATGCTCTTGGCATTTTCTGCGACTTGTCCAAGGCATTCGATTGCGTACATCATGAAACACTCATCAGGAAACTGTACCACTATGGTATGAGGGACAAGGCTCTTGACCTTCTGACTTCTTATCTGAACAACAGAATTCAGAGGGTCGATGTTAATGGCAAGAGATCTGCAGGATCTGCAGTCACCATGGGCGTTCCGCAGGGTTCAATTCTTGGTCCTTTCTTGTTTTTAATTTATATAAACGACTTACCTTATCACATACTTTGCTTGTACACGGAGTGAATTCACAAGGATAACATTGTTTGAAATAAGTTTTAGAAAATAAGTTGTTATTATTAAGTTTGCTTCACTATTGCATTGGGTTTTGCCTGTAAAAATAGTTGTAAGTGATTATATAAATAAATAAATAAATAAATAAATAAAAAATAAAATAAGGGATAATCACAAGATCGTATTATTCGCAGATGATACTTCCCTCATTTCAAACGTCAGTTAGTCAACTTTGAACAAGTTAATGATGCACTCTCTAAAGTTGTGCATTGGTTTAATGTAAATAATCTTCTCCTGAACGAAAAAAAGACTAAACTCATAAAATTTTCAATGCCAAATGTCAGGCAGCTATCTACCAATGTTCAGGTTAATGGAACAGAGTTGGACCCTGTTGAGTCGACAGTTTTTCTTAGAATCACTATTGACGGTAAATTACAATGGGGCCCACACATAGAAAAATTGTCAGAAAGGCTAAGTTCGGCCGCCTATGCTGTTAAAAAAATTAGACAGATAACTGACGTAGATACAGCCAGAATTGTTTATTTTAGTTATTTTCATAGTCTTATGTCATATGGGATTCTTCTCTGGGGAACCTGTGCGGACATTAATACTAACTTTGTTCTACAGAAAAGGGCTGTTCGAGCCATTTACAATCTAGGTCCAAGAGATTCCCTTAGAGAAGAATTCAAAGAAATAAATATTCTGACTGTAGCCTCACAATACATTTTTGAAAACTTATTGTATGTGCACAAAAATATATCAAATTTTAAGAACATGTCCGATATTCATAGTTTAAATACCAGGAATAAACACAACCTTGCTGTACATCGCACACGTCTCCACAAAGTAGGCAACTCATTCATGGGTCAATGTATACGTTTTTACAACAAACTCCCCATTGACATTCGAAACTTACCCATTAAACGATTTAAAATCTGTATTAAAACCAAACTTTGTAAAAAAGGGTACTATACAATTTCAGATTATTTAGAAGATAAAAAAGCTTGGGATTGAACTGCTCGCTCTGCTAAGCCTTGTGATAAAACCATAAAACTAGACATTTTAATAATATAAAATCAACATATACCAGTTTTATAAACACATTGACATTGTTAAAAATTATATTCAAAATGACATGATTACTTTGTAAAGTATTTATTATATTATTTTAACTATTGTGAATGTGAGGACTATGTGGATATTGTTTTTATTTCTCTGCTAGTTTTAGTGATGGTCTGGCAGTTTGAGTAGTTTATGCGGCCTACCCAAATGTCCTTTCTTTGGTATTGTTCGTCGAGTTGAGCTCCTTAAGTTCTGAGTTGAGCTTCACGATTACTGACAAATGCTTGCACTGACTGGACAGGTCCACTCAAATCTGTGTGGTTCTTTCCTCAAAAGACCTTTTCAGACACTTATCTACATGGTCCTCATATGGCCTGACCAAGATTATGTCTGGACTTTAAAAGAGACTGCGACCTCTGAGTTTGTTTCGGCCTTTCTTCTCAGAGTAGTCAGATAGGAAACGCCGAACTCATCTAGCTTATTTTTAATATTTTTTTATATGACGTGTAAAAGTGATTTCGATATCCTATTTACAGAATAAACAATTTCATTTCATTTCATTTAAAAATTTTCGTTTTCATGGTTTTCAAGGGTGCAAAAGTCGATAGTGAGGTCAAAATGTAAATCCAAGATGGCGGGTCTGAAAATTTTAAAAATTTTCATAATGGGTCGCGTTTTCATGGTTTTCGAGGGTGTTAAAGTTGATAGTGGGGTCAAAATGTAAATCCAAGATGACGGCTCTGAAAATTTTCAAATTTTTCGTCATGGGTGATGTTTTCATAGTTTTCGAGGGTACTACAGCCGATAGTGAGGTCAAAATGTAAATTCAAGATGGCGGGTTTATAAATTTTCAAATTTTTCATCGTGGTTACAGTTTTCATGGTTTTCGAGGGTGTTAAAGCCGATAGTGGGATCGAAATATAGATCCAAGATGGCAGCTCTGAAAATTTTGTTTTTGATCATACGTGAGAGAACTTGGTTCCTGACGGGGGTTCCGCGACCGCACACGTTTTTTTATATTAACGTAATTTCCGCATTCCATTTCCAGATTCATGATGTCGTCCCCGGACACAGTGGTGAGCGGCGGGGGGGGGGGCTGCGGGCGCGAGGCCGGCGCGCTGGGCGGGCGCCTGGCCGCCAGCGACATGCCGCTGTACTGTGCGTGTCTGTGTCGCGCCGCGCCCGCGCCGCGCGCCGCGCAGCTCATGCGCGTGCACGTCGTCACGCCCAAGGCGCCCGTGCACGTCACCATGGACCCTAAGGTACACTGATCTCATAATAATTCCAGCCTATTAGTGTTCCACTGCAGGATAAAGACCTCTTCTCATATAGAGAAGGCACGAGAATTGATCACCACGCTTGCTCAAGACGCGGCGTTGAGAGTCCAACAGAGCGCAACACTTTTCACTTATTTTTCATTTGTATTTTGTGATCGTGAACTGTTGCCAAATAAATGGTATTCTTTCTGTCTAGGTACAACCAATACCAGGAGGGCCAATCTTCATCCCGCAGCCAGTAGGCTCGCCGCCCATCAAGCTGTCGGCGTCGGCGTACTGGGTGCTGCGCCTGCCCTACATGTACAGCGACGAGCGCGGCCCGCTGCCCCGGCCGCGCGCCGGCCTGCCGCACTCGCCGGGCACGCTGCAGGCGCCGCTGTTCGGCCTGCAGGACTAACGTCGGGTACTGGGTGCTGCGCCTGCCCTACATGTACAGCGACGAGCGCGGCCCGCTGCCCCGGCCGCGCGCCGGCCTGCCGCACTCGCCGGGCACGCTGCAGGCGCCGCTGTTCGGCCTGCAGGACTAACGTCGGGTACTGGGTGCTGCGCCTGCCCTACATGTACAGCGACGAGCGCGGCCCGCTGCCCCGGCCGCGCGCCGGCCTGCCGCACTCGCCGGGCACGCTGCAGGCGCCGCTGTTCGGCCTGCAGGACTAACGTCGGGTACTGGGTGCTGCGCCTGCCCTACATGTACAGCGACGAGCGCGGCCCGCTGCCCCGGCCGCGCGCCGGCCTGCCGCACTCGCCGGGCACGCTGCAGGCGCCGCTGTTCGGCCTGCAGGACTAACGTCGGGTACTGGGTGCTGCGCCTGCCCTACATGTACAGCGACGAGCGCGGCCCGCTGCCCCGGCCGCGCGCCGGCCTGCCGCACTCGCCGGGCACGCTGCAGGCGCCGCTGTTCGGCCTGCAGGACTAACGTCGGGTACTGGGTGCTGCGCCTGCCCTACATGTACAGCGACGAGCGCGGCCCGCTGCCCCGGCCGCGCGCCGGCCTGCCGCACTCGCCGGGCACGCTGCAGGCGCCGCTGTTCGGCCTGCAGGACTAACGTCGGGTACTGGGTGCTGCGCCTGCCCTACATGTACAGCGACGAGCGCGGCCCGCTGCCCCGGCCGCGCGCCGGCCTGCCGCACTCGCCGGGCACGCTGCAGGCGCCGCTGTTCGGCCTGCAGGACTAACGTCGGGTACTGGGTGCTGCGCCTGCCCTACATGTACAGCGACGAGCGCGGCCCGCTGCCCCGAACGCGCGCCGGCCTGCCGCACTCGCCGGGCACGCTGCAGGCGCCGCTGTTCGGCCTGCAGGACTAACGTCGGGTACTGGGTGCTGCGCCTGCCCTACATGTACAGCGACGAGCGCGGCCCGCTGCCCCGGCCGCGCGCCGGCCTGCCGCACTCGCCGGGCACGCTGCAGGCGCCGCTGTTCGGCCTGCAGGACTAACGTCGGGTACTGGGTGCTGCGCCTGCCCTACATGTACAGCGACGAGCGCGGCCCGCTGCCCCGGCCGCGCGCCGGCCTGCCGCACTCGCCGGGCACGCTGCAGGCGCCGCTGTTCGGCCTGCAGGACTAACGTCGGGTACTGGGTGCTGCGCCTGCCCTACATGTACAGCGACGAGCGCGGCCCGCTGCCCCGGCCGCGCGCCGGCCTGCCGCACTCGCCGGGCACGCTGCAGGCGCCGCTGTTCGGCCTGCAGGACTAACGTCGGGTACTGGGTGCTGCGCCTGCCCTACATGTACAGCGACGAGCGCGGCCCGCTGCCCCGGCCGCGCGCCGGCCTGCCGCACTCGCCGGGCACGCTGCAGGCGCCGCTGTTCGGCCTGCAGGACTAACGTCGGGTACTGGGTGCTGCGCCTGCCCTACATGTACAGCGACGAGCGCGGCCCGCTGCCCCGGCCGCGCGCCGGCCTGCCGCACTCGCCGGGCACGCTGCAGGCGCCGCTGTTCGGCCTGCAGGACTAACGTCGGGTACTGGGTGCTGCGCCTGCCCTACATGTACAGCGACGAGCGCGGCCCGCTGCCCCGGCCGCGCGCCGGCCTGCCGCACTCGCCGGGCACGCTGCAGGCGCCGCTGTTCGGCCTGCAGGACTAACGTCGGGTACTGGGTGCTGCGCCTGCCCTACATGTACAGCGACGAGCGCGGCCCGCTGCCCCGGCCGCGCGCCGGCCTGCCGCACTCGCCGGGCACGCTGCAGGCGCCGCTGTTCGGCCTGCAGGACTAACGTCGGGTACTGGGTGCTGCGCCTGCCCTACATGTACAGCGACGAGCGCGGCCCGCTGCCCCGGCCGCGCGCCGGCCTGCCGCACTCGCCGGGCACGCTGCAGGCGCCGCTGTTCGGCCTGCAGGACTAACGTCGGGTACTGGGTGCTGCGCCTGCCCTACATGTACAGCGACGAGCGCGGCCCGCTGCCCCGGCCGCGCGCCGGCCTGCCGCACTCGCCGGGCACGCTGCAGGCGCCGCTGTTCGGCCTGCAGGACTAACGTCGGGTACTGGGTGCTGCGCCTGCCCTACATGTACAGCGACGAGCGCGGCCCGCTGCCCCGGCCGCGCGCCGGCCTGCCGCACTCGCCGGGCACGCTGCAGGCGCCGCTGTTCGGCCTGCAGGACTAACGTCGGCGTACTGCCTGCAGGACTAACGCATCCCATGCTCATATGTGGCTTCCAAATCTATTAAGCGAAGGGCGCAGAGGATGAAGCAGTTGAATCAACAGCAGAAGGGTTGAGGAGAATTTCTTCACCGTTGATTGAGAAAGCAAGATATTGATTGGTTGATTCACACATTTTTTTTTATTGGACATTGAAATATAGACTTTTCTGGCGTAAAGTGGCATTTATTTCGCAATATAATGTGCATTTGGATAGTACTTGACTGCCGTAACATGATTACGTTATTCAATGGTATGTATAATGAGTGTCGCGCACACAGTGCATACTTTATTTATATTGTTTGTAACTTTTTAGAAACCGCGGTAGTGGTGCCGATTCTCGTGTCACAAATGCCTCTAAACTAGACTAAAGATCACCAAAATTTTGTTTATTCCTGTCAATCAACGATTTCCCATTCTGAAATAGACTAAAGTGACACAACTTAACTATATTTTAGTTTAACAGCACTAAGATGGCACTGAGTTATTAGTTTAGTGAAAATGGCAATTTTGCTATTTGACGTTTTTAACCTGAAATTTTGATTATCTAACTAAATCTGACAATTTTTTATCGCGACTAAAAAGGTGTGGTATAAAATTTGTTGTCATAAACTAAAATTCACACCAACACTTCGACTTCAGGTGCAAAAACAGTACTGTATCTTTTTTTTTTGCTTGTATCTCGAAAATGGTGTGTCCTATCGCAAAAATAATGAAAATTTCGACCCCATCTTTAAGACCCCTAAACACCAAACTCAACATGTAGGTAATATTTTTTTTTCCATACAAAAAGTGAAAAATTCCTTATAAAACACGTCGAGGCTGCCCCCTGCACTCCTCCGGATCTAAAAAAAATTAGGTTTTTCTTTTACAAACGTGCGTCTATTATTGCAATTTAAACCTTATGGAAATGACATAAAAGTCACATGAGGTCCGTTCCTGATTTGTAATGACTATATCAGATGTGAACCCATGTTTAGCGAGTAAATTAACTGTACGTAATCTGATATTATTTAAGAATTTGCTTACGTGATGTTTCGAGATTATCCAACTAGTTTCGGATCCAAATGGCGTCTTGACCTCGAATAAGGACTCGATTCGAGTCCGAAAGTAGTCAGGCAGACAAGAAACATCTATCATCGCGGAAGCCCATAACTAATCATTTTGAAATAAAACCCCGTGCACACGATGACCAACCGCGGACAATCGCGGTCGATCATTTTTCACCCTTATGCTCTTAGTAATAAGGAGGAAAGGTGGTTCACCGCCAGTGTCCGCGACGGTACGTGAGAAATATTGTAGGCAACGTTTTCTGCATTTATTGCCTACACTCCGAGGCATAGTAACGACTAAACTGAAATATTTAATGTGTTTCCATGTCTAGTATATTATCAGTAGCTGTGTGACAAACTTAAATAGCGTACATCGGCATACTCAATGTTAACAATAGGACTTCGAAACAAAATATTGTGAATTAATACTCCGTCTATATTTAACCAATACTATAATTTCTGTGCAAATTAAGTCATTTCAAACTTCGCCTTACATTTAAAAAAAGGGTGAATGTAATTTCAAACAGTTACAAAATTATTTATTTTGTAAATGTTAAACAATAACAAACATTAACAAAAAAATATGCTTCTTATGTGAAGAACATACTGCGATCATCAAGCTGTTGCAAAGAGTGCTTTTAGCAATATTCCCTTGCGCCTTCATTACAGCATATTTGGAGAGGTTCATGTTGAAAAGACGTCTTGATTCGCTCGTTCCATCAAAGACCTTGGTCACCTCATCCATCGCTTTCCATCAGGCGAGGTAATGAGCGGTCCCAAAAAAAAGCGGAAGTGTACACTGTGTACACAGTACAAGCTAATGCTAAGTGCAGATTGGTGCACGTAACGTGAAATGTAACACAAATTAGCCGTCCTCATTTATGCAATGTAACGTGAAATGTAACACAACAACTCTGCGAATTTGTTTCAATTTGTTTCACCAATCTGTATACCCTTCATAATAGGATGATAGTTTTGGAATTAATAAATGTATGTAACTCAGAATATTTGTGAAGAAATATTATTTGCGTAATGTATTTCAAATTAATACTGAAGTAGTGTATTTCAGTGACTATTCTTAGTCTTATTCAAAATTGACTGTAAAACAATTGAAACTATTGTTTCTGGATGGATATAAGAATAAGGGAATGTCTAGGAAACTGTAAATGGATTATGTGAAAGATGCTGTGGCTAGAAGGAGAGCTGATTGAGAGAGATGTATGGTATTAAGCCTCGCCCCTACACGCGCATTTTTATCTGTCGATAATAATGCAAGCGATAATGGAATATCAGTTTTCAGTACATTTTGTATTAGGACGGCCACGAAGTTACACACTGCTGCGCAATAGCTCCTTGTTGCTCCTTGCTCCTTGTTACAGCGCGTGCGAGGTAGTAGCAACGGTATCCTGCAGATGGTTGTATCTCGTGCGGATTGCCCTATCCAGAACAAATGGATGCATATTGTGATGGATGTTGACTAATATAGTGCATAAGATTTTACTAACACAATAAGTACCAATAATTATTATTTTTCTCTGTATTTATTTTTTTATTTTTGTTACTGTATTTTTATAATTTTTGTAATTTTATGGATTAATTTTTATCTGAAATAAAATGATTATTAATAATAATAGAAGTATGACGCTCGCGTTCCTCCATCCTACGATATTCCGATGTGTGTTTTTAGAAGATTTTACAAAATACAAAATGATAGAATACTCAAAAACAGATATCACAATAACGCTTGCGTTATTATCGTGCGATAAAAACGCGCCTGTGGAGGGGAGAGGCTGTATGGTATAAAAATAAATGCTCGGCCGATACCAAATAAATTGAGATAGCGCAGGACGTTGATCAATTGTAGAACGCTAAGTACATTTTTGTATATCTCAAAGAATATTGGTTACTTTTTCCCAATTATAAGGTTGTTGTGAAATAAAAGAAAGTCAAATATACATGGTGTTTTATTGATTGTATTACGTTTTTATGATTGGCTACATTTATTTTTCAATTTCTTTAATATGTTCCCACCCAGTGTTTTTCCTTTTTATTTAATTCTATCGAAATCTGATTTTTCCCCAAAAAAGTTTTTTTTTTAACATTATTTGGTATGAAACAGTACGAATTATGAAATTATTAAAAGAAAACAAACCCAAATCGTTCTAGTCATCATATCAATAGAATAAACTAACCAAATCTTTTTCGTAGTTTTGTTTTAAAAATAAACTCCAATAAATAATTAATTGAAAATACACTTGATTTCACCAGCATGCGCTTAACGACGCAAACCACGTGCGTACCGCCGCCATCTTGCGCGCGCAAAAGCATTCTGAATTCAAAATGTAAAAAAAATATTTACAAATATAATTTCAGATTTATATGCAAAGGAAAATAAGAACTATAATTTGTAATGTAATTTTTAATTTAATTTACATTTTTTTTGCATCGATATAAGTAAAAAGTTGTTAATGTGGGCGTAGTTTGTGTCGTAGAGTGGGTGGTAGGGGCAGAGGTGGGATGGGTGCGGCTTCGTGCTTCGAAACGCGCGCTGTACAGGGTAGTCGTGAGTGCGCCGCCGCCGCGCAAGGACACCAGCTCGGAACTCTGTTCGACGCGCTCTAGACTACTTCGGAACTTGGAAAACTTTTTAGCGGCACTTATGCCGCTTTTACATCAGGTGAGAACCATGTTTTTTCTTTGTACTTTGTGTAGTTGAAATTTATTTAATTTTGTTATAAGACTAATTTAGAATATTGAACGTTTCTAAAAATATTTGACCTGTAGTACCGCTTTAATAATTTTGCGTTTTGTTTAGCCAGGTTGTCTAGTTTAACATTATTTTCTGATCATGTTTGCTCAACCAGCAATGCTTCTCGTAGTATACACGCTAAGCTAGTCTAAATAAAGTTCGGTATTATTGAAATTACGACCTACTCGCGCGAAGAAAATTCCCTTCATGCTGGGGCCACACCAACGGGAAACTCCGTTAATTATCGCGATGATAGACTTTATTCCGACAGGTTAAGATCGTGATAATTAACGGCGTTTCCCGTTGGTGTGGTCCGAGCATCACGGTTTGAAAATGTGCGCATGTTAAACTACCCTTTTTCTCAATTCGTTTACTTTGGTTCTAACTGAAAATGTGCGTGGCTATTATCGCGTCTACGCGGTATTTTTTTTAAAGTTTTTTAAGCCCTGGGATAGAAAAATTTAGCGATACACCCCATTTCTTTTTATTTCTTGGGAGTTTAAAACTTATTTACTTATCCATGTGTAGGTTTTTTTTACTCATCTTAATTTGAGCGATGCATACTGTAGCATCTGATTTCTTCGTCTTGGAGTTTTGTTGCCGCTTCTACCGTCCCGCATCTTGCAAAACCCACGTGCTATCTATGTTCCTAAATATTTTGTACTGGTCCAGGACAACAGCCCCGGTGGCTCGGGAGAGAACCGGCGCTCTCTGGCCGACTTCCTGGGACTCGATACCACGCACCTCTCGGAACCAGCCGCCGCACCCGTCACGAATCTCCGGAATGTAAGTACCTACCATTATAGATCTGATTTTAATAAACTGGGATTGCGTTGTGTAGAAAATTTATTGTAACTAGGTCGCAATGAAGTTTTATGGGCGTCCTGAAAACTTTTTATCCGACTCTGCCCATAGTCGAGTCGGATAAAAAACGATTGCAAAAGGGTTTTACATGTATGCTGCGGGAATGCGATTAATTTGTCGTTGAAAAAGTAAAGTAGCGGGCAGCTTATTGCTAATTTCTTATTGGGTCACAATTTTCACAAATATGCCAGGAATTGTTTCAACATATTACCTTGCAGGCTTTTTAATATGTACATTTACCGTTATTTTATGGAATTTTGGGTCGCAACACAGTCTGTATAAAGGGCGGGGAATTTGACATTAGCCTAAACTATTTTTATACCTACCTACCCTTAAGCAATGTTTTTACTTGCACCAGATACGGAGCGCTTTCTTCGATTATTACAATGTAAGTACCCAATAGGTACTTAATGCCTCTCAATTAATATTTGTCGCGTAATTAGATGTAAGCTTGTAGCTTATAAATGCTGGTAACTTATATTGCACTTCAAATATACCCGCTTTTTTATTTTTGGCTTCGGTCCTTGTTAACTCGTTGTCAAACTTTTTAAACTTTGCAAACTTACGTACCTTATTTTTAAATGCCCGGAGGTAAACCATTGAAAAAAAACTGGTTCTATTCAAAATTAGTTGCCGTAAAATTGTCGTACTACCCTCATAACCGCAAGTTTGCATTCGTAATTTTATGTACTCTTAAATCGAGCTGGTTTAAAGCTTAACGTCTTTAAACCAAATGTGTAAAACTGCCAATTCTTAAGAATTGAAAAAGTACAGAGCGGCCCCATGTTGGGCGCCAACATGGTTTTTAGCCCAGTAGTATCGTAACATACATCACATTCCTTATATTCATATAGCGCCAAGAGCTTAAATCAAATTTTACGCAGAAAGCACTCCGTAGGTTTTATTGTCCGTTCATAATGTATCGTACGACATCCGGTTTGATGCCAGTTAATGTTAGCAGAGATTGGTGCCAACAGTGGCCCGTATTAATGGGCCGGCCGTGCCAAATAATGCGAGCCGGATCGCTTCGGTTACTGCACTTGCATTAGCCGGCATCGTTGTCCCGTATCACCCCCCGTCTATGAGATGCGTACATTTATGGTTGACTTAATCGCTTGTATGAACTGTATACAATTTAGAGCTTAGATTTACAGCCCCATTTATTTCAGTAGTCTGCATGCATTTCATATTTGATCTCTACACTTTCACTGATTTATATTTAAACGATTCCCGACCACCGTTCTATTTGCGGTTATGTCAATATGTAGAAGTCTCCACTAACGTGACTGCTATCGATTTCTCCGTAAATATTGAATTACCTACTTCGAGCTAAATTTTGAGAAGTTTAAAACTATTTTCACTACCCGTTATTTATTGAAATGCTAAATCTTCTGAATTTACTAATGTGCCATTCGGACTCGAACGAGTATGACAACGGGTTTCAGTGTAGAATATTTTCTAGTGAATTATCTTATATCGATTCTGGTGAAACGTATTACCATGATTAGAAAGGATTTATGTATTCGGGGAGGACTATTTACGTCCCTCTGGAATTTTATCTATTATGTACAGGGTGTTAGTTGAGGGGGAGTTGCAGTTGGCCAAGCTTAATCGAATGCAAGATTATCAATATTCGTTTTGCGGCTTTTGAAATACCCTTTAAAAAAAATGTAAACTAGGTATTGAACTCGGTTCAACAGGAGTTTAACAACAGCTCGCGGATCAAAGCACCAAAAATGGTGCCCGATTCTCAATTCGCTTTAACGTTTTAATTGCCAGATCAGGCTCAAATTAAGCGGCGTCTTAAAATTAATACGCGTAGTTTCTGCCAAGAGGATCGCGTCACAACATACCCTCCAATATGGCGGAGCAAGTTAGTAATCGCGCACTTGGCAGGCGTCTGGCGGCGTATCGCAGACTATTGGCATGCATCTGGCAATATAATATTATTTGTGTAGGCTCATGCCAAGGCCCCCGCGTTTAATCGGCTCGCGCCCGCGACCCGGAAAACTATCTTGGATACAGATACCCAGCTTTTCATGCTTGTTAGCTTTGGGCACTCGCTGCGTTTGACTGCCTTCGATTGCTCTACAATTTTATCTAATATTAGTTTAAAACTTTTTGATTGCCTAATGCCACTTACGCTACAATTCAATTTAGATCTTTTGTAACTTCAACTTTCGCGAAGTTCAATTTGTTTTAAACTGCTGTTTGCATTTGTTTTTTAAATAAGTAGCGTAAGGTTTTAGTTTGTTCTATTCATGTATTGAATAACTTGGTAGTAAAGCAGCGAAAGTTGTTGGAAATACATTGTGAAACAAATCTTATTTTATGGGATTTCCGGAGCTGCGGACTTCGTGTATTATACGGTTACGGGGCATTAGGTGTTTCGGGAATTGTATGTAATAATTTATATCATAACTGCATCGTTCATAAAATGTTCGTAGCCATTTTATACTGGTAGTTCGGGAAGCTTTCGTAAAAACCTTCCGATTTGAGCGATTCTGACGTCTATAAGGGTTTCGTGATCTCAAGTGGCTTGAAAGTACTCGTGAATTAGGCCGAATAAACAGATTTGTTCGTATTTGGCTCGGAAAATCTGTGGGAGTCGACCATTTTCCGTACAAATTGAAGGCGACTTTTCAAAGATTAGGTCTGGTAGACAGACCATTGCATAAGATCTCAATGAATGTATATCCGCAGGAGTTTGGTGGGGAGAGCGACTGGCGCTGGAGCGACGAACCGGGCAGTCCCGAGGCTGCGCAGACGCCGCGCGGGCTCGTGCCGTCCGCCTGCTTCCCGCCACGGCATCCTACCGCCTTCGCCAGTTACAGGTACGATACTACTCTCTAAAATAAATTGAAATCCTTTTTTTTATCTAAAACTATCAATGCCAATGCAGTTTTTCACGATGATTTGTCTATTGTTCTTGGTCGTAGATTAGATATTTGTAAAACATTTTTTCTTAAATTTATGGCTTCTCAAATTAGTTTTTATTGCATTTTAAGAAATCTGAAAATAGCTTCAACCACTTCGAACAAGCACGAGGTAGGTCCGTGGTTAGAGTAATAGCTCGGTTCGCCAGACTTGGACTCCGCTTGTGTTGATTCATAAATTAAAAGTATATTTAGTTACTCCTTATAACATCAGCTATCTGCCAGTGAGTCTCTTCAAAATCGGTCCAGCCGTTTCGGAGATTAGCCAGAACAAACACAAAAAAAACTTTTTTTTGTCCAAGTACCGTATATACTTTCATAAGTTTTTTACTAAATGCATTTTATTTTGTGTATCATATTATTTTGTATAGATAAGTATATTTAAACCTGTTATAAAGTTTCCATTTACCAAAACAAACTTCATAATAATTAACGCATACAAAATGACCTGAAACATTTCCACAACCCCTTAAAAGCACAATTTTTCTTGGCAACTTCGGCCGCGTCCATTTTGCCCTCCATTAATACTAATTAAAAACTTGCGTACCTTAATGCGTCGCGTGGGTGAACGTTTTAAGTAGCGTTAGTGTACTTTAATGTAGCAATTATCACTAAGTACGCTTGTTGCAGCGAGAGTGCCCAGCCTGGCGCGCAATGGCCCGAAGAATCCACCTCCGGACGAGGCATTACCGACCTTGTGGCTTCTTTGGTAAGTACCTTTTTGTTTGTAACTTTATTTGTAGTTAGGATCTTAGGTTTCGTTGCTACAGGAAAGGGTTTCTTGAATAGTTTTTGGGAGCAAACTTTTGAGCAGTTTTCGATGTTAGGATATTTTGAGTTTAAATATTTTATTTCGAACGTAAAATTTTTGTTCACCTTCCGTTCTAACTGCTTATTTTTCATGTAAGGAACCTACTGAAGTAATTTATTACGCAATGTTCGAATGAAAACCTGAAATAGCTTAATCCTAACTTTTAGCTTTGTCTAAACTAATATTATCTATATATATAAAATTCTCGTGTCACAATGTTAGTTACTCCTCCGAAACGGCTTGATCGAATTTTATGAAATTTTATATGTATATTCGGTAGGTCTGAGAATCGGTTGTTATCTATTTTTCATATCCCTAAGTGATAAGGGTGGTCCACCCCAAACATTTATATGGCAAAACGTTTACTGGGTCAGCTAGTAAAGAGGTAAAATTTGTTTGTAAGTTTGTATGTAGGGGGGTAACCTCTGGAGCTACCTGTCGGATTTGAAAAAATCTTTTTGCATTGGATAGCCCACCTGCATCTGCATCGGTCAAGTGGATGATTTTACCCGTTATACTAAACAACGCGCTATGAAACTCGTATCCGACTCGGGGAAAAAAAGAACTAAGTAATTCCTATAGGTACAACAGTAGACAAATTTTAGGGTTCCGTACCTCAAAAGGAAAAACGGAACCCTTATAGGATCACTCGTTATTTTAAAATATAACAAATATGTTTAAGATCCTCGCAACCCTTTCATTTGATATGTCGCACGGTACTATTGGCATTTTTTTTTCTTGTGTGACATATTCCATTAGATTCGGAGCAAATTGGCTATGACAGACAGACAGACAGATTACTTTAAAGATATTTAAGAAATTCTATGAAAATTGACCATTCCCGCCCCTTATCTCCGACACTACTGGACCTAACATTTTGAAAAAAATACATAGTATGGCTAAGAAAACCTATAAGTCTATGGTCTTAAAATGACATGGTAAATCCAGGGCCGGATTTAGGGCAGGGCAACAGGGGCTCTTGCCCCGGGCCTCCACAGTTTGTATTTTTTAGATAAGAAAAAAATACATCCTTTGTGTTGACACAAAGAGAGAAAAACGTTTACATTCACAAAGTTTCACCTTTTCATTTTCTTTTATGTCCTACGTAGTTGGTGATTAAATACGTTGAAATGTCAATCTAAGCATCATGAAAAGTAACTGAGTCTCATTTCCTACAAAATGTATGGGAAAAGTTTTTTTGCGTTTTCAGACTTTTCTAGTACCTACACAAACTCCAGTTGGTCCAATAGTTTTTTGATCCTTACAAGAAACAGGATCGATTGACATGAAAAAACATATTTTTTTAAATTGCCAATTTCCTTGCTGACTGTATTTATTTTTCCAAAATCAGTGAATGCAGATCAGTTTCTCAAAAAGTTAAGCAGTCTCCTAGATGGTTTTTCTGTAGGTACAACGGTTAATGTACCTATTTAATACCCCGTCTCAAAAATCCACCCTGCTTATAACTTATTAAAAACTGTGACCAAAAATACGTCTATTCACTTCTTGGTTGCCCCAGGGCCTCGACATTTTTAAATCCGGCCCTGGGTAAATCTCTCAATATTGTGGGTACAAACTTACATTTTCAGCTAGAATGTATGGGAGAACATGTTTTTCAACTACAATGTTTAGTTTATCCTTGGGATAAATACATTCATCTCAACTACGGAACCCTTCATTGTGTGTAGTCCGACATGCACTTGGCCGGTTTTTTTTTTTACGAATCCCTTATGAGCTCAACTGTCATCAATGAGACACAATAGAATTTTAATTGTTATCGATATCCAGGAGAGCTCGTGACAGTCAAGGGGAATGAAGTTTTGTGTTTCATAGCGAAAGATGCAGGATGCAGGCGACTATATCGCCTTATATAATGTTCATATTTGGATAAATCTGAAGTTACGTACGATTCAAGTATCATTATGGCAATATTAAACGGTTCAACCGACAATACTCAATTCTTTATTGCATTCCATATGTATTACATAGATGGTATAACAAAGTAAAAGATCAATATGGACCCTGTCGGGCACAGCAGAATTAGGAGAGGAAGAGGGCTAAGTAGCAATTCAATATTATTATAAATTATTAGATGTTTAATTGGGTGTATAATTATGTAGGTATTATATTGTTATTGGGTTTTTTTATCTGAAATTTCTCAGTAGCAGCCCGGAGTTTGGATTTGTGCCCGGTTGATGGATTAAACCTAACTGGCGAAATGTGGGTATATCTGCTACAGGTACACCTCTGCCCAACCCTTCGGGGAAACAAGGCGTTATGTTATGTTATATTGTATATTATTAGGTTTGTATAGGTACAGTATACTAGTTATTTTAATTTTATGTATTGTATAAGAATAATGTAGGTAATTATTATTTAAATTATTTGAAGTATTTTCATTATTATTAAATTATGTTATTATTTATGTATTCATATTTGATTTCCTATATTCCTTATTATATAACCTAATTGACACCTAAATTTAAATACAAAACAAAGTCTACATTGAATAATTCACTTTTGACGGCTATATTGTCGCGATAAAGCGAAAATTTACTTTATCGCGATACGTCTGGACAAGCAATTCGTCACATCGCGAATCATTCAGGCGAACTCGAATGCCCGAACTGCGAAGTGTGGCCAATATAATTTGTCGTAGATCGAAGACGAAGTTTTGTCGCAACAACGCGACACGAATCTTTGCGCGACAATGTAGCCGTAGCATAAGTGAACCGTGTAACATTACCCTTATATTCGCTGCATGAAAAGATGAGAATTTTCCCAGTCGTACAATAAGTGCATGTTTCAGAAGGCTCTGACGATGCCCTCTACGTCGGTGTCACTGCCGCCGGCGTTGCTCGACTGCGAGCAACTCGAGCGCTTCGATGGACTACAGCGATTCGAGCAAAAGGAGCGGTGCGACCGAAAGGAGCGGTGCGAGAGAGATGAGCCATGGTCCAAGCGGAACAACTCTAAGGACCATCGTAACTCTATGCTGCCTAGACGTGCTTCTTTTTGTAAGTACCCAAGTTTTTTTTAATAATGATGGATCGGATGGTCTAAGTTGCTGTAACATTTTTTTTACGTTGTAAATAATACAAGATGATCATAAATGTCTTCCAACAGACCTTGCCAGGTTCATGGGTCCAATTCGCACTTCTAGTTTGACATTCAGTCTCTATATATTCAGTTGCATAAGCCGAGCAAACGGCTGCTTATTTAGACCCAACATCCGTTTGTTTGCAGGTGGCGTGGTGTCGTGCGGACGCAACGGGGGCGAAGTCCTGCGCTGGGGGGGGGAGCTGCCGCCGCGCTGCCCGGACCCCAGCGGGGGCTTCAGCGCCAAGGTGTTCCTAGGAGGCCTGCCCTGGGACATCTCTGAGGAAACTCTCCTCCTCACGCTGAAGCATTTCCAGCCAATAGGGTAACTGGTTTATTGAATTCCGTGTTCAGTTCAGTTCTCAGTACTGTGGCCTACATTTATTATTTGATGCACTGCTTCTCTGCAGTGGATCTAATAGTAAAGTTTGTAGTTGATTTTAAATGAACATAGAATTTCAGATAATCTTCAGAAACGTTGGTGTAGATATTGCCTTGACCAATTCCCCTTTTCCATTCTATTCCTTTTTTCGTTCCAGGATTGAGTGGCCAGGTCGCGAAGGCCCGGGCGCAGGACCGAACGCGGGCACGAACGCACCTCGCGGCTACGCGTACGTGACGTTCGAGAGTGAGCGACGCGTGCGCGCCTTGCTAGCAGCCAGCCGACGCGACGGGTACGACTGGTACTACCGCATTGGGACCCGCAAGATGAGGACCAAGGAGGTATGTTTGATCAGTGTTGTGTATTTTCAGCTTTGCCTATCACAAGATGGTCCTTGAAATAAGAACTTTGGATAAAAAGGCGCCTGAGGTAGTTGGGTGTAGGAAAATAGTGAACCGGATATATCTTGTGGCGCAACTCGGGAGAGGTCTTCGTCAAACAGTGGACTGCATGGGCAGCTTTCAATGTACGACTTTTTGACACTAAGTTGCGGCGTTGGTCGTTTACTATGTGGTGAAATTTGCCAAAATTTTGTATATTTAATCTGTCATTCCCCAGGTGCAAGTGATCCCGTGGGCCCTATCGGACTCCAACTGGGTGGAAGGCGGGTCCGTCCGCCTGGAGCCCAGCCGCACAGTGTTCGTGGGCGCGCTGCACGGCATGCTCAGCGCGTTTGCACTGGCCACCATCATGAACGACTTGTTCCATGGAGTTGTTTATGCAGGTTAATACAATTTTTGGGTCAATACTAGGACGTGGTAAAGGACTTCTTGTGACTATTCTAATTTTTATTTTAGTCCCCGGTGACACAGCAGCTGAGCGAATCTGCTGCACTAGTGTATGTAAGATTTGTCAAAAAATGGCGTAAAATGCCCTTATAACTTTTAAGTGATTATCAGATCGCGCATCATAGACAAACAAGACTAGTTGGCGCTTAGCCCCTCGAACCCCATCTTGTTTTTATAATATACCATTAAAATCTAGCTCATATTTGCGGCTAATGTTGTGACTGACAAGTTTTCCATTTAAACTTAGTCGACTAGTAACTTTCTTCAGTCATTCCTAAATAGGCCTAAGTTTTATTTCCAGGTATCGACACGGACAAGTACAAGTACCCGATCGGCTCCGGGCGCGTGACGTTCAACAACGTGCACTCGTACGTGCGCGCCATCTCCGCCGCCTACGTGCAGATACACACCGAGAAGTTCACTAAGAAGGTATGTTTCTTACTAATATTTTTTTGCTCACGCTAATCTCTGCTTGTCTCTGATAAATGTTTATAAAACAGATTCTACATTTTGTGCAAGCGATATAAATATTGCAAATAATATTAACTTGTTTTTGCCCGCGGCTTCGCCCGCATGGATGTCGCAAACCCATACCGGGATTACATACCTAATAGCCGAGGAAACGCCCGCGTTGCCGTCAACCATAATTATTTTGTTACACTTAATTCTGAATCTGTAATATATTTAAAACCATTCATTTAAATTTATATAAAATTCTGAAAAATAAAAATGGTTATTGTGGGTCATCCTTAGAAGATAAGACATATGTCTTATCTTATGGCATATGCCATCGCGGACTTTTTTGTTGAAATTCTAAATTTTTAAGATGAACAACTTTTACGATTTCCGCGGCGCACGCCAATAAAGTTCCCAGTCGGTATGATTTTTCCGACATCTTCAACAATAATCGTAAAATTTCAGCCAATTTACACAAAACCTTATGAATTATACACTAAAACCTTAGATATAATCTAAGACTAAAACCTTCCGCATGAATCGCTCCGTCCATTCGTGAAAACAGTTTGAAAATTCGTTCGGTAGTTTTTGAGTTTATCGCGTTCAGACGGACAGACGCGGCGGGGAACTTTGTTTTATAATACGAAGGTGAATCAAAAAATTCTTAGAATCAATATAAAAAAATGCAAAGATTTAAACAAAAATCGTTGCACAAAACAATTTATTACATACGAACGAACTGAGAAAAATGAGTGACAGTTTGCATAAATGTTGTGTGATTGACACACTTTAATTTGAATATCGAACTTCTCCCAAAAAGGTTTTATATATATGCACTTCTAAGAACTTTTTGATTGACCCTCGTATGTAAGGATATTTAGTGCAGGTTCTTGTTTAGAGAGATTTATCTTCACAAGAACCTACACTAAAAACGTGGAGTGACGAAAGGATTCTCTCAATCTAAACTGTGTTCACAATTTGTGATTTCTGAAAAATAACTTTAATGCATACGCATAGTTGTTTCCACTGCGTCGCATATCGTCGGTTGCGTAAAGCTAACGAAGTTACGCCCAAATATCAATTTACTGTAAACAAGAATTTAAATAGACGTTAGTCGCATTATAAGCTCCCATTTCTATTTTTCAGGTGCAAGTGAACCCGTACCTAGAGGACTCGATGTGTTCGATGTGTAACCTCCAGCAGGGGCCCTACTTCTGTCGCGAGCCCACGTGCTTCGGGTAAGTTCGTATTTTGCCTCGTTACTTCTCTTTACTAAATTAATTATCCATAACTACGTAATTTGTTCGTCGCCTCAGTTTATATCGTATCTGAAATTGGAATTTTGGTCTTTTTTTGACCATGTTTTGTGTGCTCATTAGTCAAATGTTCGCATTGTTCATCTGAAGTGAGTTTTGAAGTTATAAAGTAAATGAATGTTGTCTGTTTGTAGCTACTTCTGCCGCTCGTGCTGGTCGTGGCAGCACTCGACGGACGCGCACAAGCCGCTCACGCGCAACTCTAAGAGCGCGCCACCCGGCCCCGCGCCCGCGCACGCGCCTCCCGCGGGCGCGCGCTCGCTCCCGCCGCACTCGCCGCACTCGCCGCACTCTCCGCACTCGCACAGCGACCAGCAAGTTGCGCTGTTCAACGGGATGTTTGCTATTGAGGGTGAGTTAGTTTTTTTTTTTAGTTAGGGCTTCTCGCAGTTGGCCTCTGAGATCATGACTAGTTAACCGGGCTTTCCTGTGGGTGCCTTAAGCTACTACACTTAAAACCTCCAGCCAGGGGTTATTCTACTATGCTAATTAAAACATTTTTATTGCCGTCTGTCGCCGTTTCTGAAGGGCAAAAAAGAAACCCAGAATGACTGCAGCGTTTTTTGCTCCTGGCGAAAAACTGGAGTGTAGGGTTAATTCTGTGTCCAGATTCGGATTCGGCAGCTCAAAATACGTAAAGATCATGTGGTTTAATGAAAAGTACATTTTTTTTTTTTTGTCGAGTAGTCTGTAAAAACAATGTAAGTACCATTTATAAATGGTACTTTGTTTTTTAGGTTATCTGACCGAAGTTTTAATTTCGGCTATCAAAGCTCTCAAGCTTCTGAAATCCAAGCAATTGACGTTCCTGCTGTAGAACTTTACAAAGACGTTAATAGCTCCACCATAAAGCCGAAGATTACCAAACAACATGTACAAAGTTACAAGAAAATTATAATTTACGAAATTTTAGGTTACAAAATGTATGGAATTGACAGCTTTCAATGGCCATATCGACGATGCGCCACCTATCATGAAAAAATGGCAGTTTAGATCCTCATTGAAACTTTTTTTTCTCAGGTACGCCATCTCCGGCGACGAGCGGTACAAGCGGTACAAGCGGTACGAGCGAAGAAGCGAACGGAGGCGGGTCAGACCCGGGGGGCGCGGGCGGGTGTGACCCGGGGGGCGCGGAGGGGGGCGCCTGGCCGCGGTAGGCGCGCGCCACCTGTTGTCGACCCGCTATTAAGTTCGGCGCTTCGCCAACATTTTGCTTGTAAGGTTGATTTTCAAAGACAAGGCACTCGAATGTTGCTAGATTTAGATTTTTGGATTTTTCTTCAATGGGTTGTTAGCGTTGTCTGCGTTTGCGCGCAGGACTTCATTTTGTTACCCAAATCTCTTGGAAATTGTGACAAAATGGGACTGCAAGAAATGTAGACGGGTGTAAACTCTTATAAATTCTAAACGACTAAACTCTTACGCAATCCATAATTATTTTTAAAAACCTTGAAATAGTCTTTACTGCGGAATTGAAGCCATTTTCCTTATTAAAATAATTCTTCTATAATAAGGCTTCATTTGTAAACTACTTCTGTTTTAAAATTCCATACATTTTTACCCTAATTTTGGACGTTACCGCACATTCGAGTACTCTCGTCGACGGCTCAATTGTTGATCTCTATTGTAATTAGAGTTGATTTGTTATTAATTTTTAATTATTAGTTATAATTCTTTTTAGTTTTTAATTTTGATTTATATTGTTAACTTTGCCAAATTGTTAATTTTTACTAGAGTAAAATTAAATTTTAATGTAATAAAAACATTTTCTAGTTATGGCATTTTGACAAACATTTTTTTTGTATAAACTCTGTATATCGTTAACTAAATCATACATTTTACTATAAAGTATTTGATATTATAATACGCCATCAGCGTAGAGATGTTCCTTAGACAATTTTACGTCGTGCCTATTAGACTTAGGTGATTTTAATCGATTCTAATGTGCCTCCTAGTACTAGCCCCATAGGCCTGTGCGCTATCATTTTAAACATTTTAAATGAGCTTTTAAAATGTATAATCATTGTGATTTTAATATTTTAGGAATGTTCATATTCTGAAATGTTATGAAGTTGATTTTATCTCTAATCGCTTGTTTGATTTTAAACTATACAAATATACTGTTATTGGAAATATTTGGTATTATTGTTTCTACCCTGCAACTACACATCGCACACATAAATTTTGAAGTAAAACCGAACAGAATATTGAAATACTATATTATCAGCATTAAATAATATGCACATAATGTAAAATAATAAATCTACTTGTCACGTCACATACGTGCGTGTCCACCCACATGTATGAAAAGCTGGCAAGCTAAACTTTACTGCAAACTAACTTAGTTTAGATCGCGGGGGATGGCTCGCGTTAATATCGTAACACTGAATATACTTCTTCCTAGTGTAGTGACAAAATTCAACTGCGAACTGCACTCACTGACGCAGTTATAAGGACTTTTAAAAGGATTTAGAACTTTCCAAAAGCTTTTTTACACCTAAAACTAAATAGGCAGCGTAACGATATTAATTGCAATTCATATTAAAACAACGTAATATTTGGCAGCTATTGGAGACGTTTTCAAGTTTCCGAATGCAGTGTGACTGACACTGGCATGGCCACCATCATGGATTTTAATTTCGATAACACAAAAAATTAGTTTCCAAATATTAGAATTAGTCTGTCACTGGTTCAAAAGAGCGCCTACCCCAGCTTGGCCCATTTGAATCTCAAAAGCTAGGGCACCTAGCGAAGATTCTGTTTTCTCCCAAATTTAGTTGCTAATTAGTCTGAATCAGTCGCCAAATATCAGAATCTGTCGCTCACTGGTTCAAAAGTTATAAGCGGAAATAATCTCCCCAGCTTGGCCACATTTATATCTCAAAAACTAGGGCACCTAGCGAAGATCTGTTTTCTACCAAATTTAGTCGCCAAGTCACAGATTTTGTCGGATCTTAGTAAAAATTTTAAGGTATAGTCAAAGAGCTAGATCGAAGAGTTTACGAAAAATTTCCAAGAAAAAAATATTTCTATTAGTATGTGTAATATACTTCTAGTTTTATCGGTCTAAAGTCCTTAGAAATGTCAGAGAGATAAACATTTTTATATTTTAAATTACTAGGTTAGAGTGGCTTAAACTTCTTTAAAAACATTAAACCTTGCTCTGGGTCTATTTGTTGTCAAGATGTACAGTCGCATGCAACTGTTTTACCAAATTATAACGTTAGGCTCTAATTTACGTTAGAATTCTGTTGCCGCAATAAGAATATATGTTTTACCTAATAACTGAAAGTTAAATTGCTAGATTTATTTTACTTCCTATATTTTTTTGCCTTCAGAGTTTAATTAACACACTAAGCAATTAAGCATATCATTTCAAACTTACCCAGACTTCTCTTCCGTTTATGTTGTCTTTATACAGATATATCTATAAAGAAATAGTACATATTGATACAAGTGTGCTGTGTTGGTTTCACACACGTTTCATACGACGTTTTTCAACACACTAGCGAGGAAAAGAACAGACTTGTTAGAACTTAGCTACAATAACGTAACTATAGATATGCGTTTGGATTTATAAAGTTCAACTGACCTTTGTTGCCAGGTACTGACTATCCGGAGCTTCTTTTAAAAACTTTTGTACACACGGCTACACATCAAGCTATACATTTCCAGTATAGGCTGACCTCGCATTGTACGGAAATCCTAGACAATGCGAGATCAACATAAACTGGAAATGTATAGCTTGATGTGTAGCCGGGCGTTTGTCGGTTGGTGACAATACTTTAGATTTCGTATTTTAGATAATAACAAAACGATAACAAATATTTATGGGAAATGGCGCGCTGGTTTTGTTTTTTCCGCTAACGATGCGCGCACAGGTGTAAATAAAGGCACTGGCAAAATCGCTGAACATCCTATTTAAAAAATTAAATAAACAAAATAATATTTTGAATACGCTTATTAAGATTAATATGCATGTAGTGAAAAATATATAATGGGTGGGTTCAAATTACAGAATAACTATATATTTATATATTTCGAAACAAACATTCCACCATATGACTAATAATACTTATAATAGTATTTTGTACTTGCTTGTACCAATGTATGGATGTATACCGCGCTCCGTCGCGTAGCGCGGGGCGGTAGATTTAGCATTGTTTCTGTTTGTTTATAAAACACAATCAGTGTGCAGGACGCAGATAGTTTGACAAGGCGGTGCAGCGCGGTGCAGTGTGATAATCGTCCATACCGAAGCCTTCTGCGGTATGTTTAAGTCCCCTTGTACCTATATCAAAGCAATGTGAGTGCTAAATGTATGAATATAAGGTTCAAAATCATTTCCACTTATGGAAATCCTTTGCCATGCCATGCCGCGCCGTGCCGCCTGGTAAGCGCCTTTAAGCCGGGTCCAAACGTGAGTAGTGTAATGAAATGCGAATAGTGTGAAACGCATACAAACTCAACGCGAATCCTCTATGTGTTCGAGTTGTTCCACACAGTTGTCACACTGCGAGAGCCTTTGTGTTCACGCTAAAAACCGACAGCCGATGGATCAGCGCGAGCAGCTCAAGCGTTACATAATGTTCGTAGTGCCGTCCACACGCAGTATTCGCGATACATTACAGTACACACGTCTGGACCCGGCTTAATACGACACATATAGCTTAGGAAGAGACAGTAATTTAGGTAACGAGACGAAGTTATACAAAACCGAACTATATTTGTTATAATAACTTTTTTTTAGCTAGGACATCTCGTAGTTGACCTCCGAGATCATGACTAACTTAACCGGACTTTCCTGTGGGTGCCTTAAGCTACTACACTTAAAACCTCCAGCCAGGGGTTATTCAACTATGCTACTTAAAACTAGGTGAACGCTCGCTAAGGGCACCCCGTGTGGGGTACGAACCTCGGCTTAGGACGTCAACCGGAGGAAGGACATCAAGGATGGGACGGGCTGGATCAAAGTTTTGATCATGATTATTAGTCGGGGAATTTATAGCTACGTGCTCAGCTGTAACAACTGCTGGCACCTCGTTATCGAGCAAGGGTCGGGGGGGGGTGTATATTTATAATAACAACCACGTTCTTGTACATAGTTACATTTTATTGCCACTTAGCTATCTCCTGTAACATTATGTATACTTCATTTGAAATAAGATTAGACATTTAAATAAACCTTTTTTACAGTCCGTTCAACCTATTTTGACTTCTATACCGTAGGCATAAAGATGGCATTAAAAGCAAAAAAGTGGTTACAATACCAACTGTTTACTGCAGCTGCCATTTGTTATGCCACCAACGCAATAGAAGTCAAAATCGGTTGAACGAACTGTAAAAAAGGATGTCTAATCTTATTTCAAATGGAGTTTAGTCTAAGTTGCATTTTGAGTGACGACGTAATAAAGACGTTTTAATTAACATAAATACATGTTAGTTACAATGGAATTTGAACTTTGTCATGTATACCATATAGTTTGTTCTTTCAAAACTTCGTTATGATGTAAGATTCTGAACACAAGTTTAGTACTCATTTTGAGCATAATGTCGGTACGCATACTGCTGTTAGTCGAAGCTCATGCTCATGTCGGACGTGTTGGTCGCATCGGCTGTCGGTGTCGGTGGTGCGATGGCCGGCACCGATATGTTCACAGTCGGGAACGGGAACTGAGGGATCTCTTCCTCTGAAACAAAATAAAAAAAATAAAACATTCAAATTATTTTACATAACATCACGCCTTGTTTCCCCGAAGGGTTGGGCAGAGGTGTCCCTGTAGCAGGTACACCCACATTTCGCCAGTTATGTTTAAGTCCCATGTAATAGGGGGCGAGCCTATTGCCATCAACCGGGCACAAATCCAGACTCCGAGCTGCTACTGAGAAATTTCAGATAGAAAAACCCAATAACACTTTGCCCGACCCGGGAATCGAACCCAGGACCTCATGCTCAGCAGTAGCGCTTGCGACCACTAGACTAACGAGGAAGTCAAATTATTTTATTTCACATAAAACTGCATGAACAATTGGGCCAAGCAGTTTTATCGTCGTTTCCTATGGAGAAGAGCCGACAAGAAACTCCACGGTTACTCTTATAAAAATAATTGCCTTTTACAATGTTTTCAAATTATATTGAAAATAGGTATGGGAGGACAGTGTACGCCTGTCAAAAACATTACAGTAAATAGTAAGACTGCTGACACTACACAGGATTATGACAAAAGAAAATACTTACAAATACATAATAACTAGAGACTGGATTTTGGTTATAGTACATAGTTTACCTCAAATCTACTGATCTTGCATATCTGGGCATATTTTCTGTAATTTTCAATGTGTCTAAGTAAAAAAACCGGCCAAGGGCGTGTCGGACCACGCACACTGAAGGGTTTCGTAGTTGGGATGAATTTATCCCAAGAACAAACTTAACATTGTAGTTGCAAAACATGTTCTGCCATACATTCCGTATGGGAGAACATGTCTTGCAACTGCAAATGTAAGTTGGTCGAAAGTTACTCGTTAACTAGTTGAGCCTACTTAGTTGTGATAGTTTTCCTTTTAATTTCGTTATATATATACTAATGCCGTGAATTTTTTCACACTTGACTCTAACAAACTTTAAAGCTGAATATTTCGCAAACGGATCCCTGAATCAAAAACTGGTTTTCACAAACTCAATTTTTTTTAACGAACTTTCCAACGACACCCCACACCATGGCAGAGACAAGAAAAAACATCCCCACTTTACGTGTCGGGGAGGTACCCTAAAAAAAATATCTTGATTTTTATGTCTACTCGTGCCAAATTACAGCTTTTTAGTACTAGTCTCTAAGTAAGAGACAGGCGGACAGACGGACAGACAGACGGACATGGCGAAGGTTCTTTGTTGACTACGGAACCCTAAAAATACAAAAAATATACCATTTGATTATTATAAAAGAAATCATTTTAAACTGCTGGCCAATATGTAGTCAAATTCTGAGTTCACCATTCATGTTTATTAACCCCGGCAGGCTTCGCAACCCCGGTAGGATGTTTATTAAGGCTGGCGCGTACGTTAGAGTCGCATCGGGTCACCGCGCTATACTTAAAAGGCCTATAGTGTGCGATGATTCATACAAAACATACGAAAATGACGTAGGAGAAGGATTTTTGAAATAACAAGAGCTGCAAACAATGACTTTTCCCTATTGTTTGGCCTTTCAGAAACCTGGAGTAAATCCGTCACTGAGTATAACAACTGACCTGTAAGCTGCGCATCAAGCCTATCCACGATAGCATCAAGCAGTGCCAGTGCCACTACATCATCAGGATCCTTCGCCAGGGCAGCATGTAGGACGTCAGCGGCGTCTCTCTCCCTTCCCAGGAGCGCGAGGCAGAGCCCTAAAATAATAATAATAATAAAGTATTCCAGTAAGATGCTGGTAGGGATCTTGACCGTACTTCCGGGATTGTCCTGATAGCTGTGGAATACCTCTTCACTCCTCAAGCACATCAGGACAAGTTGCCCCTTTGTCGCTACGTCACTATGTGCTAGCGACAGTTTCCGGGGCCCATTATTGACACCCCCTGCCGTTCAGACAGGGCCCATAGTCCCACCATAGTTCTAGGTAACCAGTTCACTTTAGCCACCCAAAACCATATCCATACCAACCATATCTGTGGTCCCATATCCTGCAATAGTCCACACCACCCGAGGGTTATCCTTGGGTACACTTGCACAGTGCAAACAGCGATAATCGTCGGTTGGTGCCTCCTTTAATCATAAACGTCTAAGGCTGCCTGCCTACTAGAGCGGAGCGAGACAGTTGAGCGGAGAAATGTGCCAATATTAATCAATAGAACCTATCCGCTTCAGAGCTCCGCTCCTATTGGTTTAACATTGGCACATTTCTCCGCTCCGCTGTCTCGCTCCGCTCTAGTGGACAGGCAGTCTTATGATCCTCGGCGAGTTAGCTTCGGCCCCTCGTACGCCTTCCAATGGTCCGGGACTCCTGGGTCCCGAGAAATGTCAATAATGTAATAATAAAACTTTAATTTCAGATAAACTCCATAGGGTTACTAACAATTTTACTTAAGACAAAAGCATTATGGCAGCCTGCAAAATCCTTTTTTATGTTTTTTTGCAATAAGCAGGTCAGTATACAGGGCGTCCCAAAATTATGGGACATGAAGGGAAAGAATAAACCGACCCGACAAAACCGAACCGACTTAAATGTAAAAAAAAAACAGCCCTACTTTTATGATGCCAATCGAAAGAATGGCCAAAAAATAATAACTCTTCTTAAGTAACATAGTATTTTAAAAGAAAGGAACAGCGTGAAATTAATCATTTTAATCAAATTAAAAACATACATGAAACTGCCGTAGTCAATTAAGTGGGTATTTTTTTTGTAAATTAATTAATTAAATGTTCAAAATGTGATCCCTCTTGTCTTACGCAAATCGCCAATCTTTTGATGAGTCCGCTGCCTGGTGATTTTCTTATCATTTTATGGTGAATACTCGATATGATATGGCACAATTCTGTTTGTAACTCGCCCGTTCTCGTATCGTTTTTTGTATAGCATATCTTTCACGTATCCCCAAAAGAAGAAATCTAATGGTGTAAGGTCCGGGGATCTGGCCGGCCATCTAATCGGTCCATTCGTACCAATCCAAGTAGGAAAACATTCACTACTTTTCGAACGTCGTCGTCGGCAATCAATAACTTTCTTGAAATTTCACTCAACATTTTACGTTGTTCGTTTCTTTTAAAATACTATGTTACTTAAGAAGAGTTATTAGTTTTTGGTCATTCTTTCGATTGGCATCATAAAAGTAGGGGTGTTTTTTTTTACATTTAAGTCGGTTCGATTCCCAGACGAGGCAAGTAATTTTTAGAAAATCTTTGAATGCAGAATTACTAACTTTTAAAAATAACATAAAGTCTTCTTTCAGCAAAATACCCTATCTACGATATTTAAGGTACTTTTCCTTCATGTCCCATAATTTTGGGACGCCCTGTATATGTTGATTTAAATATGATTCGCGACCGTAACTATGCTTTTACCGAATTCTAACCATTAAAATCATCAATACAACTCTCTAAGTTCAAATTATCATATTGAATAAGTATTTTTCATAATTACGATTTATATACTACATGTGGAAACTTGTAATTGACCATATTTTGTATAAACTATTACTTACTGTAAGTTTGGTTGTAAGTTTCTCTAAAAATAAAATAAATAAATCTATATATATAAAATTCTTGTGTCAGTGTTAGTTGCCATACTCCTCCGAAACGGTTTAATCGAAGTTTATGAAATTTTATATGTATATTCGGTAGGTCTGCGAATCGGTTGTTATCTATTTTTCATATCTCTAAGTGATAAGGGTGGTCCCACCCCAAACATAAATAATTTATATGGCTAAACAACGTTTGTCGGGTCAGTTAGTATTTCATAAAATCCTGACATTTTAAGTTAATTCAAAATTACAGAGTTGTATTGATGATTTAAATCATTTGTACGTTTCTCGAGTGAGAAAATCGTTGATAGCTAGTCGCTTCCTCGTCGGCGGTGGAACAGCTGCGAGGGTGGACAGACCTATGGCGGCGAGGGTGGCGGAGCGCGCGGGGCGGAGCGCCAGGGCTCGCTCGTGCCACTGCAGCGCGTCGGCCGGCCGGCCCAGCGCGCGCGACACGTGGCCCAAGGCGTCCAGAGTCGCTGCCCAGCGAGGACTCACCTGCAATCACATTATTATAACAATATTCATTTACATATCAACATAACATCACCCGATAACGATACCGTACCCGTCGAGAGCCCAGCCCGTCCCATCCTTGATGTCCTCCCTCCGGCTGACGCCCTAAGCCGAGGTTCGTACCCCACAGGGGGTGCCCTTAGCGAACGTTCACCTAGTTTTAATTAGCATAGTTGAATAACCCCTGGCTGGAGGTTTTAAGTGTAGTAGCTTAAGGCACCCACAGGAAAGCCCGGTTAAGTAGTCATGATCTCAGAGGTCAAATACGAGATGCCCTGACAAAAAAAAAAATACTCGTCGAGAGCAAGCGTGGTAACCAATATTCGTGCCTTTTTTGTATGAAAAGAAGCCTTTGTCTTGGGATAATAATAGGCTGATTTTTTATATTCGACTTTTGCACAAATATTGCGAAGATTCTTCGCAAAAGCGCACAATTACCATACTATTGTCAACTATTGTCGTGTTCAATTTATACAAAAATTATGTGTCATTTCTGTAGTTATATATTTTTTCCATGATATAATATTGTTATTGCATGTTGTTTATCGCTTAATATTATGCACTTGACTTATATGTTGGCTTGTGTCGATTGGTTGAACAGTGTAACGATTTAAGATCGACCAATAAACAAGTGAGATCAGTGGTGGTAACGGCCGCGACTTACGAGTTGTATAGGTCGTAGGTTCGAACCCAGACAGGCGCTTTACTTTGTGTAAATTATTTCATCACCATTGCTCTCAAAACGGTGAAGGAAAACATCGTGAGGAAACCGGCATGTCCTAGAACCGAAAATTCAAAGACATGTGACATCTACCAACCCGCACTGGGCCCGCGTGGTGGATTACGGCCCACTCCATCTCACAGAGAGGAGGCCGCAGTCCCAGCAGTGGGAACATTTATAGGCCGATGATGATGATGATGAATAAACAAGTAAATAAAATCTGCGTCGGTACACTTACCTCCTGCTTGTCAGGCGGCGTGGCAGCCTCTAGAGCCAGGAGCCACAGACTTCTGGCCTCGAACCAGTCTCCGTCGGCGAAGGCCGCTGCGCCTGCCTCGTGGGCCACGTGCGGGTCGCGGACTAGGGATAGCACGCGGATCCACTTCACCTTCTCGTTACATTCCGATTCTTCAATAATCTGGAGATAAACAATT
Source organism: Agrochola litura (assembly GCA_949152395.1). NCBI lineage: Eukaryota > Metazoa > Arthropoda > Insecta > Lepidoptera > Noctuidae > Agrochola > Agrochola litura. The sequence continues at coordinate 31,067,693 of OX424490.1, read as the reverse complement.
AACCTGGAATTTTCATTTTGCCACCGTAATCTATATTCTATATCGTTTTACGTATTTGTCTGTGTGACCGCAACGGTTTTCACTATCATTTAGAGAATTTATTATGGAAGGTTTGTGTATATTTATAATAATAATAAACTTACACCGTGTCAACACAACATCTCGTTTGCGTAATTTTAATAACTATAATATTGTGACGCATTTTTACAAGAATTTTCCCTTGAATACTAATCTTGAAATCAGAAAATCATAAAAAAAACAATTAAGAGATCTTATTTTACCAAAATGCAATATAATTCCATCAAAAACTACCGAATCTGAGGTGACATGACAGATGTCATCTCCAGACAACAATAATGAACAGAAAATAAGAACACAAAGATGAAATGTTGACAAGATCGACCGCACGCCTAGCACGCCCACCGCCTCCGGTACGTACCCAGCCGGTACCCAGCCCGTACCCAGCCAGTACCAAGCCGGTACCCAGCCGGTACCCAGTCGGTACCCAGCCGGTACCCAGCCGGCACCCAGCCGGTACCCAGCCGGCACCCAGCCGGTACCCAGCCGGCACCCAGCCGGTACCCAGCCGGCACCCAGCCGGTACCCAGCCGGCACCCAGCCGGTACCCAGCCGGCACCCAGCCGGTACCCAGCCGGCACCCAGCCGGTACCCAGCCGGCACCCAGCCGGTACCCAGCCGGCACCCAGCCGGTACCCAGCCGGCACCCAGCCGGTACCCAGCCGGCACCCAGCCGGTACCCAGCCGGCACCCAGCCGGTACCCAGCCGGTACTTAGCCGGTACCCAGCCGGTACCCAGCTCCACTGTCATTGCGTCGAGCTCGGGCCACGAGTAGTTCTCCCCGCCCGCCGCGTAATGAATACGTAATTAAATGTATACAGATACAGGATACAGATCTTTTTTCTCCCTCGGATATCCGGCACATCACTAGTTGGATGACACTGTACTTGATCGCCTGCGAAGTGAAATGCGAAGTAGCCATGTCATCGCCCCTCCGTCGCAGAGTGTTATAACACCATCACAGGTCACTACAAGTCAAGCTGACGAGAGGATTGATGACAGGGCTACAAACGTAAGTACCCAGTGCAATGAGGAATTGAGGAGTGCTTTGGAGGGTGCGATTCAGGAATATCAGTTCATGTCGCCCGAACTGAGACCACGTTTACCTCGTCTGCCCATGCATAACAAAAATAGGGCGCTGGTGGTGCTTTGTGAGGCGGACGTTCTTAGGGCCTGATATCTGTCCTCAGGACTATATGGCCCGTGTAACAGAGCGCATCGACTTCCTGAAGCAGAAACTGTATGCATGGGCGAACCGTACTCGTAGGTATAAGCGGCGAGTAGAGCGATACACTCAGAATAGCACCGATTATAGGATATAGGCCGATTACGTGTTTACCGACGGCCTATAAGGTTCTTACATCTATTTTGAGAGCTATAATTAATAAACATATAGACACCAACTCCATCATGTCTACCTCTCAAAATGGATGTAGAAACGGGTCCCGCGGCACTAAGGAGCTACTCCTCATTGATATGGCCATAAGTCAACAGGTTTTCCGTTCTCTAAAGGATCTGCCGACATGCTGGATAGATTTCAAGACGGCCTATGACTCGGTGCCATATACATGGCTCATGAGGGTGCTGGAGTTGTATAAAGTAGATACAACTCTGCGCACCTTCCTGATGTCGTGTATGGGGCAATGGAGGACGGTCCTTCGCTATCCAGGATGTCGAAATATCCAGAGGAGAAGCCGATAAGGATTGAGCGAGGTATATTTCAGGGCGACAGTTTGAGTCCGCTCTGGTTCTGCTTAGCCCTGACTTTCAGTAGCGCCATCTGGATGGAATTTGGTGTGGACAAATGTGCGGTCATGCATGTAAAGCGAGGGGAGATTGTGGAATCCGTGGGAACCCAACTCTCGGATTCCATAAACCTTAGAGCCCTCTCCGCATCCAAAACCTATAAGTATTTGGGTATGTCGGAAGCGTTGGGCATCGATGTTACTGACATAAAGCAATCGTTGAAGGAGCGCTTCTTTGGCCGTCTGAATAAAGTATTTACGGAAACAAGGTGCGCGTCTTCGACGGTTGGGTCATGCCAGTTTTGATGTACTCTTTCGGCATACTCAAATGGACTCAGACCGAACTCGACGCTCTGGATAGGAGGGTCCGTACGCTACTGACTGCATATCAAATGCATCACCCACGGTCATAGGTAATGAGATGTATATCCCGCGAAAGTGTGGAGGTCGAGGCTTTTTAAACGCTAAGACCCTCCACAATCGCGAGATTTACAGTCTCAGGGAATATTTCCTAGAAACCGACGTGGGAATGCATCGAGATATGGTTGCGGTGGACAAGGGCCTTACCCCGCTCTCTGGCGCAAGCCTGTAGTGCTTGACACTAACGATCGCAATGAGATATGGCAAAGTAAGGAGCTTCACGGGCGCTACTTCCGGGCCCTGCATGGGCCCGATGTCGATTTACTAGCGTCCGTAGCCTGACTGCGTTTTGGTGACCCCTCAAAGGGAAACCGAAGGTTTTGTCTGTGCAATTATGGACGAAATTATGATGACAAACAATTACCGGAGATTCATTGTGAAGGACGGCACGGTTGACATCTGTCGGGTATGCCACCGTCCGGGAGAATCAATCCGACATATTATCTCCTGGAGTTCTCGAAAATGGCAATATCACATTGTACTGGGATCGATCCATCATCACTGACAGGACAATTGTTGCCAATAAGCCTGATATAGTGGTGGTGGATCGAGGAGAGCGACGTGCAACGATTATTGACATAAAGGTCCCGTATGACGGGAACCTCGTGAAAGCTGAGAAAGATAAACAAATCAAGTATCTTGGCTCGCGAGGTTGTCGACATGTGGGATGTGGACTCAGCAATCATTGTGCCGATAGTCGTATCAGCCAATGGCTTAATTGCCAAGAGCCTTGACCAACACCTAAGGAGGCTCTCGTTGGGCAGCTGGATTAAGGGCTTGATTCAGAAAGCGGTACTCCTGGACACGGCTCGCATTGTCAGGAGGTTCCTCTCTCTGGAGCCCTGACCCCCGGTAGCTTGGACCCTGTTCCCGATACCGGTGGGATACTATTTTTTATATTTTTAAATGTTTTTACATTATTTTATTCTAATATTTGAAAATATAATTTTAAATAATTAAACAAAGGATAAATAAAAACTTACATATCGGTTATAAAAATACCCTAACGAAAGTCACATATTATTCTACCCATGATTGGGATTTTTAAGTGAAAACTTCTTTAGGCTTTTTTTCTTTAACCATTGATTTCGCGACACTGTTACCGACACCGTGGAGTAAAAGACATCAACGCGTTGATTACCGCGACGCTGATTTTTTTTCAAAGTTTTCACTTCCATTTTTTTCAAGTTTTTTCCGGAATGCCACAATTTTTTTTAGGGTTCCGTACGTCTATTGTAGCCGAGATGATGACAAATAGAGAAGTATGGAAGAAAAAGACCGGTTGCGCCGACCACAAATAAATTTTCGACATAAAAAAAATACCACAAACTGGATAGGTTCCGTCAAAACTCGAAGGAGGACGAGCGGGCTCGCGAAAGATGGAAAGAGTGGCCTTTGCCTAGGAGTGGGATAGAGAAGGCTAGTAAAAAATACAATAAGCTACTTATGGTATTATTTTATTTTATCATAAAACTGACCTTAGCTTTAGCATCGTTATTTAGTGCGGCGGCGCGGGTGAGGAACCTTTCGCACATGGTGAAGTTGTTCAGTAGCGAGCACTCCACGCCCACGTACAGCGGCGGCAGGTGACAGCCCGCCATTAGCTGACTAGCCTGCAAGTGTTACCATACCTTGTAATTATATGCTTACAGTTAAACCAGAAAAAGCATGCGCTTCGTTAATCTTCGTATTTCCGAATCAGCACGAACGTCGCGCCACAGAATAACTCCCAACAGAGGCAAATCTTCTAAGGTCTATTCAAATCCTTGTTTCCAATTGATGTTATTTCCACTTAAACAAACATCTACTTTATACAAGTTTAAATAAAGTTGATTTTAGACTAACTAGTACTGTTGAAAAACTCTTAAAAAATATGAAGTTGTAGCACAAACTGAACCTTATGTTTGGCAACTAAATCGCGAACGCAGATTAAGTTTTATAAAGTCACGCTTTGTAGTAGTGCACTTATCATTGCGCGTTTGTATGTTTATTATGTAAGTTTTCTCTCTGCCGGGTTATCTACTCTGGTCGCAGATCGTCATCTGTCACTAAAAGTTTTGAAATGTTTTTTTGGACTTACATTGAGTTGTTAACCTATAATTTTCTAACGATAGTAATACAAAATAGGCAAGTACTTTCATGGTAGTAGTAGCTCTATATTAGATCGTTCCATCGCGTGTTCATATTTCCGAAAATAGACGACGATTCCCGAAGTGCACAGTTTTCTTGGGATATTTGTATTTTGTGTTCATGGCATAATTTCGGATGCCCCGTGAAGGGACGAAAAAGGTGTCGAGTATAGGTTTGGGTTGATGTTGCAATATCGCACTTTCTGCATGAATTTATTTGCGGCTTTGCGGTTCCGACCCGCAAATACATATGTTCATGCAGAAGATGCTACATACTGCATCCAAGTTTGATGAACTAGTTTGGCCGGTTGGTTAAATTCGTGACGATCAAAATATGTAAATTAAGTGTAATTTACTTAATTTACATATTTTGATCGTCACGAATTTACGAAAAGTAACTTAATGAACACCAGAGGAGGGTTTTGTCGGATCAAATAATTGATTCAGAAAACGACTCATTTTTTTTTTTTGGTTGGGAAATTATCAAATAACTTCTCCCGCTCTGAGCGGAGCGGGAGGGCGTGTCAAACTCTTACTGACTAAAACCCACCCGTGTTCCTTCAGTTGCCATGTTGCCGGGGCCACGATCTCCCTTTCGGATTTCTTCGCAACCCCGGCAGGAGAAAACGACTCCTGAACATGGGTTCTCTGGAGTCCTGACTTGGACGCTG